>CM057461.1:65565000-66815000 GCA_030035585.1 Dugong dugon
TTTCCCTTGATGGCAGAGGAATGAATATTCCATTGCATGTATGTACCCCATTTTATTTATCCTTTCATCTATGGATGGATATTAGAGTTGTTTCTACAATTTGACTATTGTGAAGAGTGCTGCAGTGAACATTGTTGTATATGTATCTGTTTGCCTCACTGCTTGCAACTACAAAAAATTTGCTCAGAGCTATTTTATGGCAGTATGCTGGTAGTTTCTTAAAATTTATTAATCAACTTCTTTACAACTTGGGCAATACATATTTTTGTTTTCTCCTCCCACAATTTTTGATAGTTGCAAGATTTTAACTTTTGTACCAAACTGTATGACTTTAGGTATATTTCAAAACATATCAGAAAAATCACAAGCCAAGATGATTAAATTTATCTTAAAATTGGAACCCGTTTCTTGTTTCACAGCATTTTGCTTCCTAGTCAACTTTAGGATATCATGACCCAGTATAGATATGTTGAAGATTCTTCTCTTTCATGATTATTTTTCAAAAGTCAGCCTCAGAGCTCCTTGCTGAGGTCAGGCCGGTGCCTTCTGCAGTTTTATTGATAATGTTCAAAAGTGAAGTTGCTGTTTTATCAGGTTTGGAACTGGTTCCGGATTTCAGCAAGGAAGTCAGTGGAAGCTTGTACGGTCTTTTCAGTCACTTCATATGCATGTGTACGGTGGACAATAAAAAAGCCAGACGGAAGAAGAATGGGCACATTCAAATTATGTTGGTGAAGAATATTGAATATACTGTAGACTGTCAGAAAAGTGAGCAAATCAGTCTTGGAAGAAGTACAGCAGAATGCTCCTTGGAAGAAAAGATGACAAGTGTGCAAAGCTCACTTACTTTGTATACATCATCAGGAAAGACTAATCGCTAGAAAAGGACATTCTGCTTGGTAGAAGGTCAGCAAAATCAAGGGAAACCCTCAAGGAGATCAACTGATTAAATACTTGCAAAAATGTACTCAAACATATTAAAGATCATGAACTGGCAATGTTTCCTCCTGTTATACATAAGGTCACTGTGAGTAGGAGCCTACTGAAGGCTACTACGAAAAACAAAACATTAGCCTGGAAAGTCCAATTTTGCAGTCCCTTCTGAGCATCCATCAGGTACATAATGCAATGGGAAACTGTGGCTATGTGTGGCCCTGTGTTTGGACACAGCTGACTATGGAGTATGAGAAAGAGCCTGGGGCAGGTGGTGGTGTAGGGTCTCATGAGCTGCGTCAGGATCTTCAGCTCGGTGTCCCAAGTGAGCCTCAGCATGAGAGTGGAGCACAGTCTGCCCCTGGATCAAGGCACCCATGCTGTCATCAGTTCTTGGCTTCAACATCTCCTAGTGATCCACCTTATTTTATTGTCTTCATAGCCCTCCTCAATACCAAAAATGATCTTGTCCTTTTGTTTGTCTCATTGGTAACTGTTAACAGCACACTGCACCCCCAAGTCTCTGAGTTTCAGGATGGCAGACCTGGTTCATCTATATATCATGGCATTCCAGGCCTGAAACACCATCTGCAGTGAACCCCGGCCCACTCCTGTCGGCCACAGTTCATGCTACAAACAACCCATCCTAGCCCCTCCCCTTCAGCGAGACCTGTCCTGCTGCACCATAGCTGAGCTACTGGCTCTGCCCATTGCACAAGGGGGTGAAAACCTCATGCCCACAGACAAGCAAACATCAAAGAACGCACAGCCCGCTTGCTCAGACATAACCAAATAAAACAAAAAAGGGGGACAGAACAAACAAGTCTACAATAAATCAACAAAGAAAATAACTACTGAATGTCCTGAAGACAGCAGAAAATTGAAAACATAAAAAAACAGGACAGGATGGTTCCAGTGGGCATCAAAATAAAACACCAGATGACTTTCCAGTAGAAGAAAAGGCCCTAGAACTACCTGATAGGGAATCCAAATCTCTAATAGTCAGAGCTACCCAAGAGTTGAAGCAAAAAGCAGACACGAATGAGGAAAAAATAGACAAAATCAAGGAAAAGGCAGTCAAAATCACGGAAAAGACAGGTAAATCAATAGAATTCAGGAAAATAACACAGGAACAAAATGTCCAAATTAATTCACAACTAGAAATCATACAAAAACAGTAATTAGAAATCCAAAAGATAAACAACTAGATTTCAGAAATGGATAGGGTCATAAACATTCTGAGGATCAAGTTTGAAACGATGGAAGACAGGAACAGCAAAATTGAAGACAAATACTCGGTGTCATGGATCGAACTGTGTCCTCCAAATATATATGTCAACTTGGTTAGGCCATGATACCCAGTATTGTGTGGTTGCCCTCCACTCTGTGATTGGAATATGATGTTAAAGAGGATTCGGGTGGGATTGTAACACTTTTACTGAGGTCACATCGCTGATCCAATATAAAGGCAGTTTCCCTGGAGAGTGCCCTGAGCTACCTTTTATCTTACAAGATAGAAAAGGAAAGAGAAGCAAGCAGAGAGTGAGGACCTCATACCACCAAGAAAGCAGTGCCAGGAGCAGAGCACATCCTTTGGATCTGGGTTCCTGCACAGAGAAGCTCCTAGACCAGGGGAAGATCGATGGCAAGAACTTTCCTCCAGAATTGACAGGAAAACACTTCCCCTGAAGCTAATGCCCTGAATTTGGACTTTCAGCCTACTAGACTGTGAGAGAATAAACTTCTGTTTCTTAAAGCCATACACTTGTGGTATTTCTGTTACAGCGGCACTCAATAACTGAGACACTTGGATAGCACTCTTCTTAGGAAAAATTAGAAAAAAGAACTAAGAAAAATGAAGAAAAGCTGAGAATGATGTGGGATACATTTAAAAGCAAAACTCTGTGAGAGAGCAGAGTTCTAGAACAGGGGGAGAAAACAGAAAACACGGACAGGATCACTGAAGAATTGCCGACAGAAAACTTCCTTAATGTCATGAAAGATGGAAAGCTGACCATCCAAGAAGCTCAACGAATCCCATATAAGATAAACCCCAAGAGAAAATCATCAAGGCATATCATAATCACACTGGCTAAAACCAAAGACAGAGAAAGAATGCTGAGAGCAGCTCAAGAAAACCACAAAGTCACATACAGAGGGGAAACAACAAGACTAAGCTCTAACTACTCGGCAGAAACCATGGAGGCAAGAAGACAATGGTATGACATATATAAAATCTTGAAAGAAAAAACCACCAGCCAAGAATAATATAGCCTGTGAAACTCTCGTTCAAATATGATGGTGAAATTAAGAGCCTGAATCTAAGATGCAAGGTCGCACCAGCCAGATACCAACTTAGGAAACGAACTCCCAAGGATTTTTCAAAACTCAAAGACTTACAACTGGGATCCAGAGAGGTTAGTCTGTAAATGACCACAATATCACAACAAGAAAAGACAGAATAAAGGGTGTAGGTATAGAACATTCTAAAGGAGAGGAAGGCAAGGCATTACCAAATAATAAAAGACTGGTTCAAAGCTAGGAAGATACAGGTAGATTTCAAGGTAAGCACAAAGAAAGTTAACACACCTACTCATCAAGAGAAAAAAGATAAACCTAAAGTCTCAGTAAGAAAAAAAATCTAGAAAAACAAAAGAAATGAAAAAACAAACCCACAAACAAAAGGAATTCAGTATAGGAGAGTAAGAGGAACAAAGAAAATGTCAGCACCACAAAAAGAGCACTGCAAAATGACAGCAATAAACTCACATCTATCAATAATAGCATGGAATGTAAACGGCCTAAAGGCACTCATAAAGAGACAGAGAGTGACAGAATAAATAAAAAAACAGGATCTATCCTATACTGTCTACGAGAGATACACCTTAGAAACAAAGACGTAAATTTATTAAAAATCAAAGGATGAAAAAAATATATAAAGCAAACAGGTACCCAAAAACAGCAGAAGTGATGATACTAATCTCAGACAAAATAGACCTTAATACAAAATCCACCATGAAAGACAAAGATGGGCATTATATAATGATTAAAAGGACGATCCATCATGAAGACATAACCATACTTATTATCCAGGCACCCACTACGCTATATTTTGCCTTCTCTTTCATGCGGTGTATTGGGAACTTATACTTCTTGGGAACGTAGTTTTTATTCAGCAAAACTGCGGTTTTGTCTCTTTCGTGTCCCAGAACGGGAGAAACGCCGTTTCTCTTCTCCTTCAGGGATACCGTCTGTAAAGCGGTATTCTCAGCCTCGCAGCACAGAATGCCTCCCGGAATGCAGTAAACCCTGAATGGCTTCAACTACTTGAAAGGGAGAAAAGTCATACGCTTTATCCAGGTAGACAATGCACAGGCTACATTCTTAGGCATGGAATACAGAGGGATTTTCAAACACAGTCAGTGAATCGTTCTCAATCCCCAGACTGAGAGCTGCAGTCTCTTGCTTTCTCTTTCTGGCAGGGAAGAAGCTACATGCTCGCGTTAAGCACACAAGGTTTAGTCAGCGGAACTGAACCTCTTCTGCCATCCTCTAGCTGAAGGCAAACAATCTGCCTCTTTTGCTTTGAAAGCCAAAAGTATGTTCATTCCCTGTTATGCAAAGTTCCCTTTGAGAACCAGGGGATTCAAATACTTGCAAGGCAGGCACCCTCCAGTCTTCTCCCACTGAGAGAACATTTGAGAAAGCAGCTGGTGGTGGGCAGACTGTTTCTTCTAACAAAACTGGCAAAGTTCTCATCTCTAAAATCTACAGGAAAATCCAACAGCTCTACAACAAAAAGACAAATAATGCAATTTAAAAAATAGGCAAAGGAAATGAACTGACACTTCACCAAAGAAGACATTCAATTGACTATCAGACAGATGAAGAAATGCTCGCTATCACTAGCCATTAGAGAAATGTAAATCAAAACCACAATGAGATACCATCTCACCCCAGCATTACTGGCATGAATCAAAAAAACCAGGAAATAACAAACGTTGGAGAGGCTGCAAGGAGCTTGGTACCCTTACCCACAGATGGTGGCAATCCAAAATGGTACAACCGTTTTGGAAAACCATATGGCACTTCTTTAGAAAGCTAGAAACAGAAATACTGTATGATCCAGCCATCTCACTCCTAGGAATATATCCTAGACACATAAGAGCCGTTACATGAATAGACATATGCACGCCCATGTACACTGGAGCATTGTTCACAATAGCAAAAAGGTGGAAACAACCTGGATGCCCATCAACAGATGAATGGATAAACAAACTACGGTACATGGTACATGCGGTAAAGTGGAGTAGTATGCAAGTACAGTGATGAATATATGAAGTATCTCACAGCATGGATGAATCTGGAGGGCATTACACTGAGTGAAATAAGTCAATCACAAAACGACAAATATTCTATAAGATCACTATTATAAAAACTCCTGAAAAGCTTTACACGCAAAAAGAAACAATCTTTGATGGTTATGAGGGAGGGAAGGGGTGGGGATGGAAACAACTCCCTGAGGGACCAAATTCCTGGGCTGAGGGCTGTGGAGACCATGTTCTCAGGGAACATCTAGCTCAATTGGCGTAACATAGTTTATAAGGAAAATATTCTACATTCTACTTTGGTTAGTAGCGTCTGAGGTCTTAAAAGCCTGTGAGCAGCCATCTAAGATACTTCACTGGCCTCACCCCGTTGGGAGCAAGGAAGAAAGAAGAAAACCAAAGACGCAAGGGAAAGATTAGTCCAGTTTACTAATGGACGACAACTACCACAGCCTCCACCAGACTGAGTCCAGTACAACTATATGGTGCCCGGCTACCACAACCGACTGCTCTGACAGGGATGACAATAAAGGGTCCTGGACAGAGCTGAAGAAAAATGGAGAATAAAATTCTAACTTACAAAAAAAAAGACCAGACTTACTGGCCTGACAGAGACTGGAGAAACCATGACAGTATGGCTCCCGGACACCCTTTTAGCTCAGTAAGGAAGTCACTCCTGAGCGTCACTCTTCATCGAAAGATTAGACAGGCCCACAAAAGAAAATGACACTAAAGGGGCACACCAGCCCAGGGGCAAGGACTAGAAGGCAGGAGGGGACAGGAAAGCTGGTAATAGGGAACCCAAGATCAAGAAGGGAGAGTGTTGACATGTCTTGGGGGTTGATAACCAATGTCATAAAACAATATGTGTACTAACTGTTGAATGAGAAGCTAGTTTGTTCTATAAACCTTCATCTAAAGTACAATAATTTAAAAACAGAAGAAGACCGAGGAGCCAGGAGAGGCTAGATCATATATGGCCTCATAGGGCTGAGCAAGAGTTTGGATGCTAAAATAAACCTATTACTGAATGTTGAACAACTTCTCCATCTTTAAATACCCCTCCCTAGATCCATCACCCTTCAGCTAAAGACTCATTGCCCTCTAGAACCAAACTTTAGAGTGTTGCTTCTGTTCTTCTGGTACCGTTGTCCTTGAAATTCCCTCCAATCAGGCTTTTGTTCCTACCCCTCCATCTGCTACTTATGGTCATCAGTGACCTCTGATTGACAAGACCAAGGATCACTTCTCGGTCCACGTCTTCCTTGACCGTGGCAGCATTTGGCATGGTTCATCACCCCCTTCTCCTTCTGGAAACATTAGATTCCCTTGCTTCAGTCTCCAGATCTTCTTCCTACCCCACTGACTTCCTTCACTGATTCCTGTGCTTAATCCTCCTCTCTTCCTGTGGTTGGAGGGCTCCAAGGCTCCACCTTCGGACCCTTACTCTTTCTTTCATACAAGTACTCTAGGTGACATCGTGGAGGATGGGGGTTTGAAAAACCACCTACATGTCAACACATCCCTGGACCCTTGAACTTCAGACACAAAAAGACAGCCCCCTCCCACCAGGCTTTACCATTTCACTAAATGAAACTGCCTTTTCACCCAGCTGCTCAAGCAAAAACCTTTAAGAATCTCTCTGTCTCTCTCTTTACACATGTACACACACACACACATACACACACACCTGATCCCTGAGCAATTCCTGCCAGCTCTACTTTCACTTTAGATACGGAAAACAACCACATGCAGCCACCTACGTTGGATTCTTTCAGTGGCCTTCAACTGGTTTCTCCCTGTTCTGCTTCTGGCCTCCTCTGGTCTGGTCTTTATACAGAAGTCAGTGGTATTCCTTTACAATGGAACTCAGAGAGTTCTTCCAATGAATGAACAAGTCCTTCCTAAGCAAGATACAATGATATTTAATTACAACTTTTTTTTTAAAAGAACTACACATTAGAGAAATGCAAATAACAACTGGGAAAGAAAACTGTAATAAATTATCAAATAGTTAATGTCCTTAATTTAAGAAAAACTTAAGCTAACAAGATAAAAGTTAAACAAAAATAGAAAAATAGACAATGTGCATAAGTAAAAGAAATGTAATGAACCCTTTGATAGGAAGAATAGTTCTCCCCCACCCCTATATCGTCATCCTAATCCCTGGAACCTGTAACTATGTTACGTTATGTAACATGGCAAAGGGGGATTAAGGTTGAGGATAGAATGAAGTTTGCTGATCAACTGACCTTAGAGGGGAGATCAACCTGGATTATCCTAGTAAACCCAGTGTGATTACAAGGGTGCTTATATAAGTGAAAGAGGGAGGCAGGAAAGAGAGTCAGAGTGAGGTGATATGAGAAAGACTTAAGTCACATTACCGGCTTTAAATATGGAAAGAGGTCAAGAGCCAAGGATGTGGGCAGCCTCCAGAAGCTGGGAAAGGCAAAGAGATAGATTCTTTCTTAGAGCCTCCTGAAGGCACATTGATTTTACCCAGTGAGACTCATTTCATGTCTGATCTCCAGGACTATAAACTCACAAATTTGTGTGGTTTTGAGCCACCAAGTTTGTGTTCACTTGTTACAGCAACCATAGGAAATTACTACAGACACCAACAAGGAGGATGTTCAACATCACTGTCCAGGAAAGACACACAAATCCAAACAAAGAGATGATCAGTTTTGTTATTTTATCTACTAGATTGACATTAAAGAAGTAAAATATATGTATACATATATATATATATATATAAACATACTGGTAAATGGGTGGTGAAAGAAATAATGAGTTCAAACTTCTAGAGGGCCATTTGGTAATACACAGAACAATATTATGTGCACTCATCCTCTGACCCAATAGATTGCTAGGAAAATATGAAAAGGATTTTTTTTAAGTGGCTTTCTGGATGTATAATTGGCATACAATAAACTGCACATATTTAAAGTGTAAAATTTCATCAGGTTGTATAAACTGTGACATCTCCACAATCAATACAGGGCTCATACTCATCGTCTTCCAAAGTTTCTTTGTTCCCTTTATAATTCCACCTTTCTTCCTTCCATCTCCTCCCACCACTACTGTACATACTATCACTATAGATTAGTTTACATTCTCTAGAGTTTATATATATATATATATATATATTTTTTAAAACAGAATCGCTTAGTATGTATTCTTATGTATCTGGCTTCTTTCACTCTGCGTGATTATTTTAAGATTCATCCATCCTGTAATGTACAAGGTTTCTTAATGGCAGAATTATCTCTAATAAGAAAACATTATAAACCTAAATGTGAAACAATGGAATTAATTAAATAAATCATGGTTCCCTGCAAGAGAATACTCTGCAGCGGCCAAAAAAAAAAAAAAAAAAAAAACAAGTAAAACGGGCAGTATCAGATTAAGGAGGATAGCCTCAGGATTTAATAAACAGAGAACAAGCAGCATAGACTAATGTGTATATTATTATCTTTTTTGTGTGTCTGTGTAGTTTTGAAAAACTGAATCATATTTGTATTCCTGGGAAAATACACAAGAAACTGTGAAAAATAATTATCTTTGAGGAGATGGAAGAAGTGGAGAAAGGTTATTACTTTAAACTTTTTAAGCCCAGCAGTGAGAAACATCAAATCACGTTTCTACCTATTTCGGCCGTAAAATAAGGCAAGAAAGGTTATTGTTTTGGTGGGATTGTGTTCCGTTTTTGCCCTCTTTGTGCTTTCCTCTGATTCACGGGGTCACCATGAGTAGGAATTGACTGGAAGGCAATGGGTGTTTGATATTATGAAGACAATAATGTTTTTCTTCCTAATGAAGTGTCTTAATTGTTCCATTCAGTCCCTTGCCTGCGAACCCACTCTATCCCCCTCCAACTCCTCCGTTCCTTCTGGGTGGTCAGCTCAGCGGGAGCCGGCAGCTGGCCTGACCATTTGTGGGCATGAGTCATTTGTGGCACCTAGACCGTTTGTGAGTTGGCACCTGACAGCATTGAGGACTGGCGGCAGGCAGCTGGCAGGCTATGTAGGTGATTGGCTGCGGTGGGTGGTGGACGTGTAGAGTGGATTTGCGATTTGGGGACAGTTACAGGGCTCGTGAAGATCTTGAGCTACTCTTCCTCGGGGAGCTGCCTGAGCTCTGTCGGTGGAAGATCGCCAAGAGTGTGATCTGGGTTCCGAGTGGTCCTCGGTTACCGCCTGGGGTCCTAGACTGGGAACTGTAGGGAGCGAGTCGCAATTTATGCGGAATGTTCCGGCTGAGTTTCTTTGGGGGCGCCAGGAAGCTTCTGGAGCCCGAGAGGACAGAGTTTCGTTCTGAGAGGCGCACTCGGGGTGCAGCCCTGGGTCCTGGCAGGAGTTCAGACAGGAGTCATGTAAATCATATAAGGTGTGTGCCGTAGGCAGTGGAATAGGTTCGTTGCCCAAGAGACTCTAATTTGTCATCCAAAGGTCACTTTGTAGCTCCTTTGCTTTGAGAGTCATTTTTCCTCCTTTTGTTTTATTCAGCGACGTGTTGTTGCGGTGGGAGAGTTGTTCTTCTGTTGGCTTTGGCAAACCTTTTGGAACATCTGCCAATTCTTTGCTGCTTGTGCTATAGGGTTGAGATAATGGCTCCTTTGGGACACGTGGTCCTCATCAGGAGGACGGGGATGGAAGGTAGCCATTTTCCTTTGAGCTGGAACTCCTGCATATTTGGAAGGTAAGAGCTACTGTGCCTGTGGATGTTTTCAACTTTAAAAAGGTGACAATAGCCTTGTAACAGTGAACAAACTAGAACAGGGCTCTAAAACTTGTTCTTTCCTTCAAATTTCCTTGGTACTTCCTCCATAACTTTGGTAACTTGACGTAATTGTTTATTACCAAATGGGATTTTGAAGATAATGTGAATAGAGTTGTGTTTTTAAAACCAAACATAAATTTTAAAGTTCATTTGATAGACTCTTTAGATTAAGAAAGATGTAGGTGATTCTCAAATTCTGATTCGCTCAGGCAGTCATGAGAAGGCAATTGTGTTCATCTAAAATCATCTGTCATTGGCCACTAAGGGTCACTATAGAGCAACGAAGGATTGCTGTTATACTTGACTCTGCTCTTTTTGGAGAAATGAAAATGGAAGGGAAAATCCTCCTGCTTGTGTTTGACAACATTTCCTATTTAGTTGCCTTTCCGCTTCAGTGGTGCTAAACACGCGATGCTCATGATCAGGTTTTCTTAACAGAATTTCCTTTGCTAGATTATGCCACACATGACTTAATTTTAAAATTTGAGGGGTAAAGAACTTTATTTATTAAATATAATTTCTCACTACTATTTCTTTAGAGTCATAGAGAATAGCAATTCTTCACAGTGTCTTGACACACCAACGTTGTGCTTGTGTGTGTGGTTCATAAAACCTGCTGCCGTCTCATAGTGACCCTATAGGGCAGAGTAGAACTGCTCCATAGGGTTTCCAAGGAGCACCTGGTGAATTCAAATTGCTGACCTTCTGGTTAGCAGCCATAGCTCACTGTAGCTCTTAACCACTGTGCAACCAGGGCTCTGCGTTGTTAATAGTGCTAGTTATATATGCATTTGAGGTTTTTGCTTTCTTTGCAGTTGGGTTATACTTAATGTAAGACGACTTTAAGATATCAGTCTCACATTTCCACTTCTCTCAAATGGAAGAAAAAATCGTTTCCTTAGAACTAGTACCATAGAGATTACATGTAACTCTGGGAAACCAAGGGGAGAAACACCTGTGATTATTTATAGCTCTTTACCAACATCATCCTATTTCCTTCCTGGACTCCCACAAGCAGCCTTCTTACTGGTTTCCCTAGCAGTCCTCTTTGTCTTCCACAGTCCCTTCTCTGTACTGCAGCCAGAGTGTTTTTTGTTTATGGTTTTATTTTCCTTTTTTTTTTAATATTGTACTTCAGGTGAAGGCTTACAGAACAAATAGTTTCTCATGAAACAGTCGTACATGTATGGTTTTATGACATTGGTTAATAACCCCACAACTTGTCAACCCTCTCCCTTCTCGACCTTTTTTTTGGTGAAAATATACATAGCCAAAGATACACCATTTCAAAAATTTCTACATGCACAGTTCAGTGACATCGACTACGTTCTTCCAATTGTGCTGCTAGTCTCACTTTAGATGAAGGCTTACAGAACAAAATAGTTTCTCATTTAACATTTACTACACATGTTGCCCTATGACAATGGTTAACAACCTGACAACACATCAACACTATCCTTACTCAACCTGCGTTCCCTATCACCAGTTTTCCTGTCCCCTTCTGCCTTCTGGCCCTTGTCCCTGGACTGCTGTGCCTCATTAGTCCCATTTGGTTTTATGGGGCTGTCCACTCCGCGGCTGAATGGTGAACCTCGGAAATGACTTCACCACTGAGCTAAAAGGGTGTCTGGGGGCCATACTCTCGGGGTTTCTCCAGTCTCCTTTAGATCAGTAAACCCGGTCTTTTTTTTTTTGTGAGTTAGAATCTTGTTCTACATCGTTCTCCAGCCTTGTCTAGAACTCTCTGTTGTGATCCTGTCAGAGCAGTCAGTGATGGTAGCCAGGCACCATCTAGCTGTACTGGTCTCAGTCTGGTGGAGGCCTTGGTAGCTATGGACCATTAGTCCTTCAGATTAATCTTTTCCGTGTATGCTGTTCTCTTCATTCTCACTTGCTCCCGAAGGGATGAGACCAGTGGCGTATCTTAGATGGCTACTCACAGGCTTTTAAGACCCCAGAAACTACTCACCAAGGTAGAATGAAGAATATTGTCTTTATAAACTGTGTTATGCCAATTGAGCTAGATGTTCCCTGGGACCATGGTCCCCACAGCTTCCACGCAGCAGTTCAGTCCCTCAGGGAGTTTGGATGTGTCTATGGAGCTTCCATGACCTTCTCTTACACAAGTTGTGCTGGTTTCCCCTGTATTGTGCACTGTCTCACCCGTCACCCAAGATACCACTTATCTATTGCCTATTTAGTATTTCCCACCCACACCTCCCATCCCTGGTAACCAACAAAGATTGTTATATTTTGTGTGGGAACTTTTTCATGGCTTTTTCAATAGAGGTCTCCTACAATAATTGTCCTTTTGTGATTGACTTATGTCACTCAGCATAATGTCCTCCAGTTTCATCCATGTTATGAGATGCTTCACAGTTTCATCATTGTTCTTTCTCGTTGCATAGTAATCCGTTGTGTGTATGTACCATAGTTTGTTTATCCATTCATATGCTGATGGGCATCTAGGTTGTTTCCATCGTTTTGCTATTGTGAACAAAGCTGCCATGAACATAGGTGTGCATATGTCTATTCGAGTGACAACTCTTATTTCTCTAGGACATATTCCTAGGAGTGGGATTGCTGGATCGAATGGTTATGTCTATTTCTAGCTTTCTGAGGAAGTGCCATACCATTTTCCAAAGTGGTTGTATCATTTTGCATTCCAACCAGCAGTGCATAAGAGTTCTGATCTCCCTGCAGCCCCTCCAACATTTCTTATTTCCAGTGTTTTTGATTCGTGCCAGTAATGCCGGGGTGAGATGGTATCTCATTGTGGTTTTCATTTGCATTTCTCTAATGGGTAGTGATCTCGAGCATTTCCTCACATGTCTGCTGGCCATTTGAATGCCTTCTGTGGTGAAGGGTCTGTTCATTTCCTTTGCCCATTTTTTAATAGGATTATTTGTCTTTTTGTTGTAGAAGTGTTGGATTTTCTTGTAGGTTATGGAGATTAGACCTCTGTCTGACTTGTACTGTCCAAAAATTTTTCCCAGTCTCTAGGTTCTATTTTTACTCTTTTAGTGAAGTCTTTTGAAGAACATAGGTGTTTGATTTTTAGAAGATCTCAGTTATCTAGCTTACCTTTGGGATTTGTGCATTGATGGTTATGGTTTGTATCCTGTTAATGCCGTGTATTAAGGCCTGTAGTGTGGGTCCTATTTTTTCTTCTATGAACTTTATAGTTTTAGGCTTGATATTCAGGTCTTTGATCCATTTTGAAGTAGTTTTTGTACACGAGGTGGTGTATGGGTCTTGTTTCTTTTCTTTTCTTTTTTTTTGCTGATGGATATCCAGTTTTGCCAGCACCGTTTGTTAAAAAAACTGTCTTTTCCCCCATTTGATGGACTTTGGGCCCTTGTCGAAAATCAGGTGACCATAGGTGGATGGATTTACATCTGGGTTCTTAATTCTTTCCCGTCGGTCAATGTATCTGTCGTTGTACCAGTACCAGGCTGTTTTGACTACTGTAGCTGTATAGTAGGTTCTGAAGTCAGGTAGTGTGAGTCCTCCTACTTTATTCTTCTTCTTCAGTAGTGTTTTACTTATTCGGGGCTTCTTCCTTTTCCATATAAAGTTAATGATTAGTTTTTCCATCTTTTTGAAGAATGTTGTTGTTATTTGCATCGGGATTGTGTTGTTTTTGTAAATTGCTTTGGGTAGCATTGTCATTTTCACCATGTTGAGTCCACTTATCCATGAGCATGGTGTTTTTCCATTTATGTAGATCCCTTTGGGTTTCTTGCAGTAGTGTTTTGTAGTTTTCTTTGTATAGGTCTTTTAAATCCCTGGTTAGATTTATCCCTAAGTATTTTATCTTTTTAGGGGCTATTATAAATGGTATTGTTTTCCTGATTTCCTTTTCATCGTTCTCCTTATTGGTGTATAGGAATCCAACTAATGTTTGTATGTTTATCTTGTATCCTGCTACCCTGCGGAATCTTTCTATTAGTTCCAGTAGATTTCTCGTGGTGTCTTTAGGGTTTTCTATGTATAGTATCATATCATCCGCAAACAGGGACAGTCTCACTTCTTCATTACCAATTTGGATGCCTTTTATTTCTTTTTCTTGCCTTATTGCTCTAGCTAGTACTTCCAGCACCATGGTAAATAGGAGTGGTGATAAAGGGCATTCTTGTCTTGTTCCTGTTCTCAAGGGGAATGTTTTCAGCCTCTGTCCATTAAAAATGATGTTGTCTGTTGGTTTGGCATAGACGCATTTATTATGTTGAGAAATTTCCCTTCTATACCTATTTTATTGAGAGTTTCTGTCAGGAATGGGTGTTGGACTTTGTCAGATGCCTTTTCTGCATCAATTGAGATGATCATGTGATTCTTTTCATTCCTTTTATTTATGTGGTGGATTCCATTGATTGATTTCCTAATGTTGAACCATCCTTGCATACCTGGTATGAATCCTACTTGGTCGTGGTGTATTACTTTTTTGATATGATGCTGAATTCTATTGGCTAGAATTTTGATAAGAATTTTTGCATCTGTATTCATGAGAGATATTGGTCTGTAAGTTTCTTTTTTGTATGATGTCTTTGCCTGGTTTTGGTATCAGCATTATGCTGGCTTCATAGAATGAATTTGGAAGTGTTGCTTCGTTTTCAATGCTCTGAAATAGCTTGAGTAGTACTGGTACAAGGTCTTATGAAAATGTTTTGTAGAATTCACCAGTGAAGCCATCTGGGCCAGGGCTTTTTTCGGTTGGGGGTATTTTTTATTACCTTCTCAATCTCTTCTCTTGTTATGGGTCTGTTCAGATTTTCAACATCACATTGTTGTAGTTTGGGTAGGTGGTGTGTTTCTAGAAATTCATCTATTTCCTCTAAGTTTTCAAATTTGTTGGTGTATAGTTTCTCATAATATTCTGTTATAATTCTTTTTATTTCAGAGGGATCTGTTGTAATGTCCCCCATTTCATTTCTTATTTAGGTTATCTGTGTCCTCTCCTGTTTTTCTTTTGTCTGTCTGGCCAGTGTTTTGTCAATTTTGTTGATTCTTTCAAAGAACCAGCTTTTTTTTGTTGATCCCTTCTATTGTTTTTCTGTTCTCTATTTCCTTTATTTCTGCTCTGATCTTTACTATTTCCTTCCTTCCAGTGGCTCTGGGCTTTTTTTGCTGTTCTCTTTCTATTTGTTTGAGTTCTGTAGTTAATATTTTGATTTTGTCCCTTTCTTCTTTTTTTGATGTGTGCATCTATTAGTATAAATTGCCCTCTGAGGACTGCGTTTGCTTTGTCACAAAGGTTTTGGTATGATGTGTTTTCATTCTCATTTGATTCGAGGAATTTTTGGATTCCATCTCTGATTTCTTCTATTACCCAGTGATGTGGAAGCAGGGCATTATTCAGTTTCCAAGCAATTGATTCTTTTTCCTTGCTCTCTCTGTTGTCAATTTCTACCTTGATGGCATTGGGTTCAGAGAAGACACTTTGAATTATCACACCATTTTGGATCCTGTTGAGGATTGCTCTGTGGCCTAAGATGTGGTCTATTCTGGAGAACGTTCCGTGTGCATTGGAAATGAATGTGTACTTTGCAGCGGTTGGATGGAGTGTTCTATAGAACACCGTATGTCTATGCGGTCAAGTTGGCTGATTGTGCCCTTTCGGTCTTCTGTATCTTTGCTGAGTTTCTTCTTAGTTGTTCTGTCCTTTACTGAGAGTGGTGTGTTGAAGTCTCCTACTATGTTTGTGGAACTGTCAATTCCTCTTTTCAGTGTTGTTAGAGTTTGTTTTACGTATTTTGGAGCCCCGTCATTGGGTGCGTATCTGTTTATTATGGTTATGTCTTCATGATGGATCGTCCCGTTAATCACTATATAGTGTCCTTCTTTGTCTTTTATGGTGGATTTTGTTTTAAAGTCAATTTTATCTGAGATTAGTATTGCCACTCCTGCTCTTTTTGGTAGCTGTTAGCTTGATATATTTTTTTCCAGCCTTTGACATTTAATAAATTCATGTCTTTGTTTCTAAGGTGTGTCTCTTGTAGACAGCATATTGATGGATCTTGTTTTCTTATCCATTCTGTCACTCTCCATCTCTTTATGGGTGCATTGCATCCATTTACATTCAGTATGATTATTGATAGATGTGAATTTATTGCTGTCATTTTGTAGTGCTTTTTTTTGTGGTGCTGACGTTTTCTTTGTTCTTCTTACTCTCCTGTGCTGAGTTACTTTTGTTTGTGGATCTTTTTGTCATTTCTTTTGTTTTTGTAGGTTTTGTTTTTGCGGAGATTTTATGTTTTTCCTCTTTATTTTTATGAGTATGTTTGTTAACTTTCTTTGGGTTTACCATGAATTTTACCCTTACGTATCTAAGTTTGAATCAGTCTACCATTATCTGGTATCGCCTTGCCTTCCTCTCCATTAGAAGGTTCTATATTTATGCCGTTGTTTCCCTCTGTTATTGTTTTGATGTTGATGTCATTTACTGACAAACTGCTCTCCTGTTGTATTTCTTTTGTTTTGGATAGTCCTTGAGAGCTCATTTCCTAGATTGGTATCTGGCTGGTAGGATCCTGCATCCTAGATTCGGCCTGTGAGCTGAAGTTGTTTGTTGTCAGATCGAAGAACTCCCTTTAATAATTCTTGTGAGTCTGGTTTGGCTTTTACGTATTCCCTTAATTTCTGTTTATCTGGAAATTACCTAAATTCACCATCACATTTGAATGAAAGTTTTTCAGGATATATGATTCTTGGCTGGCAATTTTTTTCTTTCAAGATTTTATATATGTCATCCCATTGCCTTTTTGCCTGCATGGTTTCTGCCAAATAATCTGAGGTTAGTCTTATTGTTTGTCCTCTGTATGTGACTTCTTGTGTTTCACGAGATTCTCTCAGGATTCTTTGTTTGTCTTTGGCTTTGGCGAGTGTTATTATGATATGCCTTGGTGATTGTCTTTTGGGGTCCATCTTATATGGGGTTCGTGAGCTTCTTGGATGGACAGCTTTTCATCTTTCATGATATTGGGGAAGTTTTCTGTCAGCAGTTCATCAGTGATCCTCTCTGTGTTTTCTGTTTTCTCCCCCTGTTCTGGAACTCCAATCACTCGCAAATTTTTCCTTTTGCTTGTAGCCCACATAACTCTCAGGATCTCTTCATTTTCCTTTGTTCTTTTTTCTGAGTTTTCCACAACCAGAGTTGTATCCAAGTGTTTGTCTTCAATTCCACTGATCCTGTCTTCCACCATTTCAAATCTGCTTCTCAGCCCTTCTATGACACGGTCAATTGCTGAAATCTTGTGGTTTATCTTTTGGATTTCTAATTGCTGTTTTTGTATCATTTCTAGTTGTGAATTTATTTTGGCATTTTGTTTCTGCATTATTTTCATGAATTCTTCCAATTTTTTGTCTGTATTTTCCATGTATTTGTCTATTTCTTCCTCATATCTGTCTGCTTTTGGCTTCAGCTCTTGGAGAATTCTGAGTTTTAGAGATATGAATTCCCTATCAGGTAGTTCTAGTGCCTTTTCTTCCACTGGAAAGTCATCTGGTGTTTTATTTTGGACGCCTACTGAAAACATCCTGTCCTGTTTTTGTAAATGTTTTGATACTCTCTGCTGTCTTTGAGGCATCCAGTAGTTATTTTTCTCGTTTATTGATTGGAGAATTGTTTGTTTCTTCCCTTCTTTTTTGAAATTTGGCTATGTCTGAGCAGGCGGGCTGTGTGTTCCCTTTTGTTTGCTCATTTGGGGCAGAATCCTTTTCTCCTCCTTCTCCAATTGGCAGGGTCAGTCACTCAGATATGGTATGGCAGGGCAGGTGTAGCTGAACAGGAGTTACTAGGACAGGTTGTTTGTGGCACTTACTAAAGTCACCAGAATGGGTCGGTAGTCAGTGTAGGGCAGGTTCCAGTAGGACCTGCATGTGTTGCCTGGTGCATTGTCTACCCGGATAAATTGTATGACTTTTCTCCCTTTCAAGTAGTTGAAGCCGTTCAGAGTTTACACCACTCCGGGAGACATTTTGTGCTGTGCAACTGAGAATACCGCTTTACAGAGGGTATCCCTACAGGAGAAGAGAAACGACGTTTATCCCATTCTAGAACATGAATGCGGCAAAACAGTAGTTGTGCTGAGTAAAAGCATTGTTAGCAGCAAGTGAAAGTTCCCAATCAACCACATGAAAGGGAAAACAAAATAGAGCATTCGCCTTCAAGCTGCTTAACTGAATCTACTGAAGTTTTCGGTTTTGTTAGAAGAAACAGTCTGCCCACCAGAAGCTGCTTTCTCAAATGTTCTCTCAGTGGGAGAAGACTGCAGAGTGCCTGCCTTGGAAGTATTTGAATCCCCTGGTTTTCAAAGGGAACATTTCATAACAGGGAATGAAGGCTTTCAAAGAAAACAGGCAGATTGCTTGCCTTCAGCTAGAGGATGGCACAAGCAATTCAGTTTTGCTGACTAAACCATGTGTGCTTAACTCGAGCATGTAGCTTCTTTCCTGCCTGAAAGAGAAAGCAAGAGCTTGTTTGTCTCTGTCTGGTGAGGAAGGGAGAACGGCTCACTTTCCGTGTTTGAAAATCCCTCTGTGTCACATGCCTAAGAAAGTTGCCTGTGCATTGTCTACCTGGATAAAGTGTAGGACTTTTATCCCTTTAAAGTAGTTGAAGCCGTTCAGGGTTTCCAGCGTTCCAGGAGGCATTGTGTGCTGCACGGTGAGAATAACGCTTTACAGACGGTACCGCTAAAGGGGAAGAGAAACCGCGTTTCTCCCATTCTGGAACGCGAAGGAGGCAAAACCATAGCTGTGCGGAGTGAAACGTTTGTTAGCAGCAAGGGTAAGTTCCCCATTCACCGCATGAAAGAGAAAGCAAAATACAGCGTTCTCCTTCACGCTGCTTAACTGAATCTACTGAACCTTTCAGTTTACTTAGAAGAAAGAGTCCACCCAGCACAAGCTGCTTTCCGAAATGTTCTCTGAGTGGAAGAAGGCTGGAGAGTGCAGGCCTAGCAAGTATTTGAATCCCCTGGTTTTCAAAGGGATCTTTGCATAGCAGGGAATGAAGGTACCACTGACTTTTAAAGCCAAACAGGCAGATTGTCTGTCTTCAGCTACAGGACGGCTGAAGAGGTTAGGTTGTGCTGATTAAAACTTGAGTGCTTAACACCAGCATGTAGCTTCCTCCCCGCCTGAAAGAGAAAGCAAGAGCTTGTTGCTCTTAGTCTGGGGATGAAGGGAGAATGATCCCCTTTCTGTGTTTGAAAATTTCTCTGTGTTATATGCCTAAGAATGTTGCCTGTACATTGTCTAGCTGGATAAAGTCTATGACTTTTCTCCCTTTCAAGTAATTAAAGCCATTCAGGGTTTCCAGCATTCCAGGATGCATTCTGTTCTGCGCGGCTGAGAATGCGGATATACAGACGGTATCCCTAAAGGAGAAGAGAAACCGCGTATCTCACATTCCGGAACGCGAAGGAGGCAAAACCATAGCTTGTGCGGAGTTAGACGTTTGTTAGCAGCAAGTGTAAGTTCCCCATTCACCGCATGAAAGAGAAAGCAAAATACAGCGTTCTTCAATCTGCTTAACTGAATCTACTGAAGGTTTCAGTTTTGTTAGAAGAAAGTGTCCGCCCAGCACAAGGCTGCTTTCTGAAATGGTCTCTGAGTGGGAGAAGGCTGGAGAGTGCCGGCCTAGTAAGTATTTGAATCCCCTGGTTTTCAAAGGGAAGTTTGCATAGCAGGGAATGAAGGTAGTACTGGCTTTCAAAGCCAAACAGGAAGATTGTCTGCCTTCAGCTAGAGGACGGAAGAAGAGGTTAAGTTTCACTGACTAAACCTTCTGTGCTTAACACGAGCATGTAGCTTCTTCCTTCTCTGAAAGAGAAGTCAAGAGCTTGTTGCTCTCTGTCTGGTGAGGAAGGGAGAACGACTCACTTTCCGTGTTTGAAAATCCCTCTGTGTTACATGCCTAAGAAAGTTGCCTGTGCATTGTCTACCTGGATAAAGGGTAGGACTTTCCTCCCTTTAAAGGAGTTGAAGCCGTTCAGGGTTTCCAGCGTTCCGGGAGGCACTGTGTGCTGCACGGTGAGAATAACGCTTTACAGACGGTATCCCTAAAAGAGAAGAGAAAGCTCGTTTCTCCCGTTCTGGAACACGAATGAGGCAGAGCCGCAGTTTTCCGGAGTAAGGGCTACGTTAGCAGCAAGTGAAAGTTCCCAACTCAGCGCGTGAAAGAGAAAGCCAAATACCGCGTTCTTCTTCAAGCTGCTTAACAGAAACTAGTGAAGTTTCCGGTTCTGCTAGAAGAAACAGTCCACCCACCAAAAGCTGCCTTCACAAAAGCTCTCTCCCTGGTAGAAGACAGGCAAGGGCTGGCCTAGCAAGTATTTCAATCCTCTGGTTTTCAAAGGGAACTGGCATAACAGGGGATGAAGGTACTACCGGCTTTCAAAGCCAAACAGGCAGATTGTTAGCCTTCCGCTAGAGGATGGCAAAAGAAGTTCAGTTTTTCTAACTAAACTTCGTGTGCTTAACACGAGCGTGTAGCTTCTTCTCGCCTGAAAGAGAAAGCAAGAGCTTGTTGCTCTCAATCTGGGGATGATGGGAGAACGATTCACTTACTTTCTTGGAAAATCCCAGTGTGTTCCAGGCGTAAGAAAGTTGTCTGTACATTGTCTACCTGGATACAGTGTATGACATTTCTCCCTTTCAATAGTTGAAAACGTTCACGGTTCCCAGCATTCCGGGAGGCATTCTGTGCTGCGCGGCTGAGAATACCGCTTTACGGATGGTATCGCTAAAGGAGAAGAGAAACCGCGTTTCTCCCTTTCAGGAACGCGAGGGAGGCAAAATCATAGTTGTGCTGAGTAAAATCTTTGTTAGCAGCAAGTGGGAATTCCCCATTCACCACATGAAAGAGAAAGCAAAATACAGTGTCCCCCTCAAGCTGCTTAACTGAATCTACTTAAGTTTTCAGTTTTGTTAGAAGAAACTGTCCGCCCAGCACAAGCTGCTTTCTCCAATGCTCCCTGCGTGGGAGAAGGCAGGAGAGTGCAGGCCTAGCAAGTATTTGAATCCCCTGGTTTCCAAATGGATCTTTGCATAGCAGGGAATGAAGGTACTACTGAATTTCGAAGCCAAACAGGCAGATTGTCTGTCTTCAGCTAGAGGACAGCAGAAGAGGTTCAGTTTTGCTGACTAAAGCTTGTGTGCTTAACAGGAGCATGTAGCTTCTTCCCTGCCTGAAAGAGAAAGCAAGAGCTTGTTTGTCTCTGTCTGGTGAGGAAGGGAGAACGGCTCACTTTCCGTGTTTGAAAATCCCTCTGTGTCACATGCCTAAGAAAGTTGCCTGTGCATTGTCTACCTGGATAAAGTGTAGGACTTTTCTCCCTTTAAAGTAGTTGAAACCGTTCAGGGTTTCCAGCGTTCCAGGAGGCATTGTGTGCTGCACGGTGAGAATAACGCTTTACAGACGGTACCGCTAAAGGGGAAGAGAACCCGCGTTTCTCCCATTCTGGAACGCGAAGGAGGCAAAACCATAGCTGTGCGGAGTGAAACGTTTGTTAGCAGCAAGGGTAAGTTCCCCATTCACCGCATGAAAGAGAAAGCAAAATACAGCGTTCTCCTTCACGCTGCTTAACTGAATCTACTGAACCTTTCAGTTTACTTAGAAGAAAGAGTCCACCCAGCACAAGCTGCTTTCCGAAATGTTCTCTGAGTGGAAGAAGGCTGGAGAGTGCAGGCCTAGCAAGTATTTGAATCCCCTGGTTTTCAAAGGGATCTTTGCATAGCAGGGAATGAAGGTACTACTGACTTTCAAAGCCAAACAGGCAGATTGTCTGTCTTCAGCTACAGGACGGCTGAAGAGGTTAGGTTGTGCTGATTAAAACTTGAGTGCTTAACACCAGCATGTAGCTTCCTCCCCGCCTGAAAGAGAAAGCAAGAGCTTGTTGCTCTTAGTCTGGGGATGAAGGGAGAATGATCCCCTTTCTGTGTTTGAAAATTTCTCTGTGTTATATGCCTAAGAATGTTGCCTGTACATTGTCTAGCTGGATAAAGTCTATGACTTTTCTCCCTTTCAAGTAATTAAAGCTGTTCAGGGTTTCCAGCATTCCGGGAGGCATTCTGTGCTGCGCGGCTGAGAATACCGCTCTATAGACGCTATCTCTAAAAGAGAAGAGAAACCGTGTTTCTCCCATTCTGGAACCCAGAGGAGGCAAAACCATAGCTGTGCTGAGTAAAACGTTTGTTAGCAGCAAGTGTAAGTTCCCCATTCACCGCATGAAGGAGAAAGCTAAATACAGCGTTCTCCTTCACGCTGCTTAGCTGAATCTACTGAAGGTTTCAGTTTTGTTAGAAGGAAGAGTCCACCCAGCACAAGCTGCTGCCTTCTGAAATGTTCTCTGAGTGGAAGAAGGCTGGAGAATGCGGTACTAGCAAGTATTTGATTCGTCTGGTTTTCAAAGGGAACTTTGCATACCAGGGAATGAAGGTACTACTGGCTTTCAGGGCCAAACAGGCAGATTGTCTGCCTTCAACTAGAGGACAGCAGAAGAGGTTCGGTTTCACTGACTAAACCTTAAGTGCTTAACACCAGCACGTAGCTTCTTCCCTGCTGAAAGTGAAAGCAAGTGCTTGTTGCTCTCAGTCTGAGGATGAAGGGAGTACGATTCACTTTCTGTGTTTAAAATATCTCCGTGTTACATGCCTAAGAAAGTTGCCTGTAGATTGTCTAGCTGGATAAAGTCTATGACTTTTCTCCCTTTCAACTAGTTGAAGCCGTTCAGGGTTTCCAGCATTCCGGGATGCATTCTGTTCTGCGCGGCTGAGAATGCGGATTTACAGACGGTATCCCTAAAGGAGAAGAGAAACCGCGGTTCTCCCATTCCGGAACGCGAAGGAGGCAAAACCATAGCTGTGCGGAGTTAGACGTTTGTTAGCAGCAAGTGTAAGTTCCCCATTCACCGCATGAAAGAGAAAGCAAAATACAGCGTTCTCCTTCAATCTGCTTAACTGAATCTACTGAAGGTTTCAGTTTTGGTAGAAGAAAGTGTCCGCCCAGCACAAGGCCGCTTTCTGAAATGGTCTCTGAGTGGGAGAAGGCTGCAGAGTGCGGGCCTAGTAAGTATTTGAATCCCCTGGTTTTCAAAGGGAAGTTTGCATAGCAGGGAATGAAGGTAGTCCTGGCTTTCAAAGCCAAACGGGAAGATTGTCTGCCTTCAGCTAGGGGACGGAAGAAGAGGTTAAGTTTCACTGACTAAACCTTCTGTGCTTAACACGAGCATGTAGCTTCTTCCTTCTCTGAAAGAGAAGTCAAGAGATTGTTGCTCTCTGTCTGGTGAGGAAGGGAGAACGACTCACTTTCCGTGTTTGAAAATCCCTCTGTGTTACATGCCTAAGAAAGTTGCCTGTGCATTGTCTACCTGGATAAAGGGTAGGACTTTCTTCCCTTTAAAGGAGTTGAAGCCGTTCAGGGTTTCCAGCGTTCCGGGAGGCACTGTGTGCTGCACGGTGAGAATAACGCTTTACAGACGGTATCCCTAAAAGAGAAGAGAAAGCTCGTTTCTCTCGTTCTGGAACACGAATGAGGCAGAGCCGCAGTTTTCCGGAGTAAGGGCTACGTTAGCAGCAAGTGAAAGTTCCCAACTCAGCGCGTGAAAGAGAAAGCCAAATACCGCGTTCTTCTTCAAGCTGCTTAACAGAAACTAGTGAAGTTTCCGGTTCTGCTAGAAGAAACAGTCCACCCACCAAAAGCTGCCTTCACAAAAGCTCTCTCCCTGGTAGAAGACAGGCAAGGGCTGGCCTAGCAAGTATTTCAATCCTCTGGTTTTCAAAGGGAACTGGCATAACAGGGGATGAAGGTACTACCGGCTTTCAAAGCCAAACAGGCAGATTGTTAGCCTTCCGCTAGAGGATGGCAAAAGAAGTTCAGTTTTGCTAACTAAACTTCGTGTGCTTAACACGAGCGTGTAGCTTCTTCTCGCCTGAAAGAGAAAGCAAGAGCTTGTTGCTCTCAATCTGGGGATGATGGGAGAACGATTCACTTACTTTCTTGGAAAATCCCACTGTGTTCCAGGCGTAAGAAAGTTGTCTGCACATTGTCTACCTGGATACAGTGTATGACATTTCTCCCTTTCAATAGTTGAAAACGTTCACGGTTCCCAGCATTCCGGGAGGCATTCTGTGCTGCGCGGCTGAGAATACCGCTTTACGGACGGTATCGCTAAAGGAGAAGAGAAACCGCGTTTCTCCCATTCAGGAACGCGAGGGAGGCAAAATCATGGTTGTGCTGAGTAAAATCTTTGTTAGCAGCAAGTGGGAATTCCCCATTCACCACATGAAAGAGAAAGCAAAATACAGTGTCCCCCTCAAGCTGCTTAACTGAATCTACTTAAGTTTTCAGTTTTGTTAGAAGAAACTGTCCGCCCAGCACAAGCTGCTTTCTCCAATGCTCCCTGCGTGGGAGAAGGCAGGAGAGTGCAGGCCTAGCAAGTATTTGAATCCCCTGGTTTTCAAAGGGAATTTTGCCTACCGGGAATGAAGGTACTTCTGGCTTTCAAAGCCAAACAGGTAGATTGTCTGCCTTCAGCTAGAGGACAGCAGAAGAGGTTCAGTTTTGCTGACTAAAGCTTGTGTGCTTAACAGGAGCATGTAGCTTCTTCCCTGCCTGAAAGAGAAAGCAAGAGCTTGTTTGTCTCTGTCTGGTGAGGAAGGGAGAACGGCTCACTTTCCGTGTTTGAAAATCCCTCTGTGTCACATGCCTAAGAAAGTTGCCTGTGCATTGTCTACCTGGATAAAGTGTAGGACTTTTCTCCCTTTAAAGTAGTTGAAGCCGTTCAGGGTTTCCAGCGTTCCAGGAGGCATTGTGTGCTGCACGGTGAGAATAACGCTTTACAGACGGTACCGCTAAAGGGGAAGAGAAACCGCGTTTCTCCCATTCTGGAACGCGAAGGAGGCAAAACCATAGCTGTGCGGAGTGAAACGTTTGTTAGCAGCAAGGGTAAGTTCCCCATTCACCGCATGAAAGAGAAAGCAAAATACAGCGTTCTCCTTCACGCTGCTTAACTGAATCTACTGAACCTTTCAGTTTACTTAGAAGAAAGAGTCCACCCAGCACAAGCTGCTTTCCGAAATGTTCTCTGAGTGGAAGAAGGCTGGAGAGTGCAGGCCTAGCAAGTATTTGAATCCCCTGGTTTTCAAAGGGATCTTTGCATAGCAGGGAATGAAGGTACTACTGACTTTCAAAGCCAAACAGGCAGATTGTCTGTCTTCAGCTACAGGACGGCTGAAGAGGTTAGGTTGTGCTGATTAAAACTTGAGTGCTTAACACCAGCATGTAGCTTCCTCCCCGCCTGAAAGAGAAAGCAAGAGCTTGTTGCTCTTAGTCTGGGGATGAAGGGAGAATGATCCCCTTTCTGTGTTTGAAAATTTCTCTGTGTTATATGCCTAAGAATGTTGCCTGTACATTGTCTAGCTGGATAAAGTCTATGACTTTTCTCCCTTTCAAGTAATTAAAGCTGTTCAGGGTTTCCAGCATTCCGGGAGGCATTCTGTGCTGCGCGGCTGAGAATACCGCTCTATAGACGCTATCTCTAAAAGAGAAGAGAAACCGTGTTTCTCCCATTCTGGAACCCAGAGGAGGCAAAACCATAGCTGTGCTGAGTAAAACGTTTGTTAGCAGCAAGTGTAAGTTCCCCATTCACCGCATGAAGGAGAAAGCTAAATACAGCGTTCTCCTTCACGCTGCTTAGCTGAATCTACTGAAGGTTTCAGTTTTGTTAGAAGGAAGAGTCCACCCAGCACAAGCTGCTGCCTTCTGAAATGTTCTCTGAGTGGAAGAAGGCTGGAGAATGCGGTACTAGCAAGTATTTGATTCGTCTGGTTTTCAAAGGGAACTTTGCATACCAGGGAATGAAGGTACTACTGGCTTTCAGGGCCAAACAGGCAGATTGTCTGCCTTCAACTAGAGGACAGCAGAAGAGGTTCGGTTTCACTGACTAAACCTTAAGTGCTTAACACCAGCACGTAGCTTCTTCCCTGCTGAAAGTGAAAGCAAGTGCTTGTTGCTCTCAGTCTGAGGATGAAGGGAGTACGATTCACTTTCTGTGTTTAAAATATCTCCGTGTTACATGCCTAAGAAAGTTGCCTGTAGATTGTCTAGCTGGATAAAGTCTATGACTTTTCTCCCTTTCAACTAGTTGAAGCCGTTCAGGGTTTCCAGCATTCCGGGATGCATTCTGTTCTGCGCGGCTGAGAATGCGGATTTACAGACGGTATCCCTAAAGGAGAAGAGAAACCGCGTTTCTCCCATTCCGGAACGCGAAGGAGGCAAAACCATAGCTGTGCGGAGTTAGACGTTTGTTAGCAGCAAGTGTAAGTTCCCCATTCACCGCATGAAAGAGAAAGCAAAATACAGCGTTCTCCTTCAATCTGCTTAACTGAATCTACTGAAGGTTTCAGTTTTGGTAGAAGAAAGTGTCCGCCCAGCACAAGGCCGCTTTCTGAAATGGTCTCTGAGTGGGAGAAGGCTGGAGAGTGCGGGCCTAGTAAGTATTTGAATCCCCTGGTTTTCAAAGGGAAGTTTGCATAGCAGGGAATGAAGGTAGTCCTGGCTTTCAAAGCCAAACGGGAAGATTGTCTGCCTTCAGCTAGGGGACGGAAGAAGAGGTTAAGTTTCACTGACTAAACCTTCTGTGCTTAACACGAGCATGTAGCTTCTTCCTTCTCTGAAAGAGAAGTCAAGAGCTTGTTGCTCTCTGTCTGGTGAGGAAGGGAGAACGACTCACTTTCCGTGTTTGAAAATCCCTCTGTGTTACATGCCTAAGAAAGTTGCCTGTGCATTGTCTACCTGGATAAAGGGTAGGACTTTCCTCCCTTTAAAGGAGTTGAAGCCGTTCAGGGTTTCCAGCGTTCCGGGAGGCACTGTGTGCTGCACGGTGAGAATAACGCTTTACAGACGGTATCCCTAAAAGAGAAGAGAAAGCTCGTTTCTCCCGTTCTGGAACACGAATGAGGCAGAGCCGCAGTTTTCCGGAGTAAGGGCTACGTTAGCAGCAAGTGAAAGTTCCCAACTCAGCGCGTGAAAGAGAAAGCCAAATACCGCGTTCTTCTTCAAGCTGCTTAACAGAAACTAGTGAAGTTTCCGGTTCTGCTAGAAGAAACAGTCCACCCACCAAAAGCTGCCTTCACAAAAGCTCTCTCCCTGGTAGAAGACAGGCAAGGGCTGGCCTAGCAAGTATTTCAATCCTCTGGTTTTCAAAGGGAACTGGCATAACAGGGGATGAAGGTACTACCGGCTTTCAAAGCCAAACAGGCAGATTGTTAGCCTTCCGCTAGAGGATGGCAAAAGAAGTTCAGTTTTGCTAACTAAACTTCGTGTGCTTAACACGAGCGTGTAGCTTCTTCTCGCCTGAAAGAGAAAGCAAGAGCTTGTTGCTCTCAATCTGGGGATGATGGGAGAACGATTCACTTACTTTCTTGGAAAATCCCACTGTGTTCCAGGCGTAAGAAAGTTGTCTGTACATTGTCTACCTGGATACAGTGTATGACATTTCTCCCTTTCAATAGTTGAAAACGTTCACGGTTCCCAGCATTCCGGGAGGCATTCTGTGCTGCGCGGCTGAGAATACCGCTTTACGGACGGTATCGCTAAAGGAGAAGAGAAACCGCGTTTCTCCCATTCAGGAACGCGAGGGAGGCAAAATCATGGTTGTGCTGAGTAAAATCTTTGTTAGCAGCAAGTGGGAATTCCCCATTCACCACTTGAAAGAGAAAGCAAAATACAGTGTCCCCCTCAAGCTGCTTAACTGAATCTACTTAAGTTTTCAGTTTTGTTAGAAGAAACTGTCCGCCCAGCACAAGCTGCTTTCTCCAATGCTCCCTGCGTGGGAGAAGGCAGGAGAGTGCAGGCCTAGCAAGTATTTGAATCCCCTGGTTTTCAAAGGGAATTTTGCCTACCGGGAATGAAGGTACTTCTGGCTTTCAAAGCCAAACAGGTAGATTGTCTGCCTTCAGCTAGAGGACAGCAGAAGAGGTTCAGTTTTGCTGACTAAAGCTTGTGTGCTTAACAGGAGCATGTAGCTTCTTCCCTGCCTGAAAGAGAAAGCAAGAGCTTGTTTGTCTCTGTCTGGTGAGGAAGGGAGAACGGCTCACTTTCCGTGTTTGAAAATCCCTCTGTGTCACATGCCTAAGAAAGTTTCCTGTGCATTGTCTACCTGGATAAAGTGTAGGACTTTTCTCCCTTTAAAGTAGTTGAAGCCGTTCAGGGTTTCCAGCGTTCCAGGAGGCATTGTGTGCTGCACGGTGAGAATGACGCTTTACAGACGGTACCGCTAAAGGGGAAGAGAACCCGCGTTTCTCCCATTCTGGAACGCGAAGGAGGCAAAACCATAGCTGTGCGGAGTGAAACGTTTGTTAGCAGCAAGGGTAAGTTCCCCATTCACCGCATGAAAGAGAAAGCAAAATACAGCGTTCTCCTTCACGCTGCTTAACTGAATCTACTGAACCTTTCAGTTTACTTAGAAGAAAGAGTCCACCCAGCACAAGCTGCTTTCCGAAATGTTCTCTGAGTGGAAGAAGGCTGGAGAGTGCAGGCCTAGCAAGTATTTGAATCCCCTGGTTTTCAAAGGGATCTTTGCATAGCAGGGAATGAAGGTACTACTGACTTTCAAAGCCAAACAGGCAGATTGTCTGTCTTCAGCTACAGGACGGCTGAAGAGGTTAGGTTGTGCTGATTAAAACTTGAGTGCTTAACACCAGCATGTAGCTTCCTCCCCGCCTGAAAGAGAAAGCAAGAGCTTGTTGCTCTTAGTCTGGGGATGAAGGGAGAATGATCCCCTTTCTGTGTTTGAAAATTTCTCTGTGTTATATGCCTAAGAATGTTGCCTGTACATTGTCTAGCTGGATAAAGTCTATGACTTTTCTCCCTTTCAAGTAATTAAAGCTGTTCAGGGTTTCCAGCATTCCGGGAGGCATTCTGTGCTGCGCGGCTGAGAATACCGCTCTATAGACGCTATCTCTAAAAGAGAAGAGAAACCGTGTTTCTCCCATTCTGGAACCCAGAGGAGGCAAAACCATAGCTGTGCTGAGTAAAACGTTTGTTAGCAGCAAGTGTAAGTTCCCCATTCACCGCATGAAGGAGAAAGCTAAATACAGCGTTCTCCTTCACGCTGCTTAGCTGAATCTACTGAAGGTTTCAGTTTTGTTAGAAGGAAGAGTCCACCCAGCACAAGCTGCTGCCTTCTGAAATGTTCTCTGAGTGGAAGAAGGCTGGAGAATGCGGTACTAGCAAGTATTTGATTCGTCTGGTTTTCAAAGGGAACTTTGCATACCAGGGAATGAAGGTACTACTGGCTTTCAGGGCCAAACAGGCAGATTGTCTGCCTTCAACTAGAGGACAGCAGAAGAGGTTCGGTTTCACTGACTAAACCTTAAGTGCTTAACACCAGCACGTAGCTTCTTCCCTGCTGAAAGTGAAAGCAAGTGCTTGTTGCTCTCAGTCTGAGGATGAAGGGAGTACGATTCACTTTCTGTGTTTAAAATATCTCCGTGTTACATGCCTAAGAAAGTTGCCTGTAGATTGTCTAGCTGGATAAAGTCTATGACTTTTCTCCCTTTCAACTAGTTGAAGCCGTTCAGGGTTTCCAGCATTCCGGGATGCATTCTGTTCTGCGCGGCTGAGAATGCGGATTTACAGACGGTATCCCTAAAGGAGAAGAGAAACCGCGTTTCTCCCATTCCGGAACGCGAAGGAGGCAAAACCATAGCTGTGCGGAGTTAGACGTTTGTTAGCAGCAAGTGTAAGTTCCCCATTCACCGCATGAAAGAGAAAGCAAAATACAGCGTTCTCCTTCAATCTGCTTAACTGAATCTACTGAAGGTTTCAGTTTTGGTAGAAGAAAGTGTCCGCCCAGCACAAGGCCGCTTTCTGAAATGGTCTCTGAGTGGGAGAAGGCTGGAGAGTGCGGGCCTAGTAAGTATTTGAATCCCCTGGTTTTCAAAGGGAAGTTTGCATAGCAGGGAATGAAGGTAGTCCTGGCTTTCAAAGCCAAACGGGAAGATTGTCTGCCTTCAGCTAGGGGACGGAAGAAGAGGTTAAGTTTCACTGACTAAACCTTCTGTGCTTAACACGAGCATGTAGCTTCTTCCTTCTCTGAAAGAGAAGTCAAGAGCTTGTTGCTCTCTGTCTGGTGAGGAAGGGAGAACGACTCACTTTCCGTGTTTGAAAATCCCTCTGTGTTACATGCCTAAGAAAGTTGCCTGTGCATTGTCTACCTGGATAAAGGGTAGGACTTTCCTCCCTTTAAAGGAGTTGAAGCCGTTCAGGGTTTCCAGCGTTCCGGGAGGCACTGTGTGCTGCACGGTGAGAATAACGCTTTACAGACGGTATCCCTAAAAGAGAAGAGAAAGCTCGTTTCTCCCGTTCTGGAACACGAATGAGGCAGAGCCGCAGTTTTCCGGAGTAAGGGCTACGTTAGCAGCAAGTGAAAGTTCCCAACTCAGCGCGTGAAAGAGAAAGCCAAATACCGCGTTCTTCTTCAAGCTGCTTAACAGAAACTAGTGAAGTTTCCGGTTCTGCTAGAAGAAACAGTCCACCCACCAAAAGCTGCCTTCACAAAAGCTCTCTCCCTGGTAGAAGACAGGCAAGGGCTGGCCTAGCAAGTATTTCAATCCTCTGGTTTTCAAAGGGAACTGGCATAACAGGGGATGAAGGTACTACCGGCTTTCAAAGCCAAACAGGCAGATTGTTAGCCTTCCGCTAGAGGATGGCAAAAGAAGTTCAGTTTTGCTAACTAAACTTCGTGTGCTTAACACGAGCGTGTAGCTTCTTCTCGCCTGAAAGAGAAAGCAAGAGCTTGTTGCTCTCAATCTGGGGATGATGGGAGAACGATTCACTTACTTTCTTGGAAAATCCCACTGTGTTCCAGGCGTAAGAAAGTTGTCTGTACATTGTCTACCTGGATACAGTGTATGACATTTCTCCCTTTCAATAGTTGAAAACGTTCACGGTTCCCAGCATTCCGGGAGGCATTCTGTGCTGCGCGGCTGAGAATACCGCTTTACGGACGGTATCGCTAAAGGAGAAGAGAAACCGCGTTTCTCCCATTCAGGAACGCGAGGGAGGCAAAATCATGGTTGTGCTGAGTAAAATCTTTGTTAGCAGCAAGTGGGAATTCCCCATTCACCACTTGAAAGAGAAAGCAAAATACAGTGTCCCCCTCAAGCTGCTTAACTGAATCTACTTAAGTTTTCAGTTTTGTTAGAAGAAACTGTCCGCCCAGCACAAGCTGCTTTCTCCAATGCTCCCTGCGTGGGAGAAGGCAGGAGAGTGCAGGCCTAGCAAGTATTTGAATCCCCTGGTTTTCAAAGGGAATTTTGCCTACCGGGAATGAAGGTACTTCTGGCTTTCAAAGCCAAACAGGTAGATTGTCTGCCTTCAGCTAGAGGACAGCAGAAGAGGTTCAGTTTTGCTGACTAAAGCTTGTGTGCTTAACAGGAGCATGTAGCTTCTTCCCTGCCTGAAAGAGAAAGCAAGAGCTTGTTTGTCTCTGTCTGGTGAGGAAGGGAGAACGGCTCACTTTCCGTGTTTGAAAATCCCTCTGTGTCACATGCCTAAGAAAGTTGCCTGTGCATTGTCTACCTGGATAAAGTGTAGGACTTTTCTCCCTTTAAAGTAGTTGAAGCCGTTCAGGGTTTCCAGCGTTCCAGGAGGCATTGTGTGCTGCACGGTGAGAATGACGCTTTACAGACGGTACCGCTAAAGGGGAAGAGAACCCGCGTTTCTCCCATTCTGGAACGCGAAGGAGGCAAAACCATAGCTGTGCGGAGTGAAACGTTTGTTAGCAGCAAGGGTAAGTTCCCCATTCACCGCATGAAAGAGAAAGCAAAATACAGCGTTCTCCTTCACGCTGCTTAACTGAATCTACTGAACCTTTCAGTTTACTTAGAAGAAAGAGTCCACCCAGCACAAGCTGCTTTCCGAAATGTTCTCTGAGTGGAAGAAGGCTGGAGAGTGCAGGCCTAGCAAGTATTTGAATCCCCTGGTTTTCAAAGGGATCTTTGCATAGCAGGGAATGAAGGTACTACTGACTTTCAAAGCCAAACAGGCAGATTGTCTGTCTTCAGCTACAGGACGGCTGAAGAGGTTAGGTTGTGCTGATTAAAACTTGAGTGCTTAACACCAGCATGTAGCTTCCTCCTCGCCTGAAAGAGAAAGCAAGAGCTTGTTGCTCTTAGTCTGGGGATGAAGGGAGAATGATCCCCTTTCTGTGTTTGAAAATTTCTCTGTGTTATATGCCTAAGAATGTTGCCTGTACATTGTCTAGCTGGATAAAGTCTATGACTTTTCTCCCTTTCAAGTAATTAAAGCTGTTCAGGGTTTCCAGCATTCCGGGAGGCATTCTGTGCTGCGCGGCTGAGAATACCGCTCTATAGACGCTATCTCTAAAAGAGAAGAGAAACCGTGTTTCTCCCATTCTGGAACCCAGAGGAGGCAAAACCATAGCTGTGCTGAGTAAAACGTTTGTTAGCAGCAAGTGTAAGTTCCCCATTCACCGCATGAAGGAGAAAGCTAAATACAGCGTTCTCCTTCACGCTGCTTAGCTGAATCTACTGAAGGTTTCAGTTTTGTTAGAAGGAAGAGTCCACCCAGCACAAGCTGCTGCCTTCTGAAATGTTCTCTGAGTGGAAGAAGGCTGGAGAATGCGGTACTAGCAAGTATTTGATTCGTCTGGTTTTCAAAGGGAACTTTGCATACCAGGGAATGAAGGTACTACTGGCTTTCAGGGCCAAACAGGCAGATTGTCTGCCTTCAACTAGAGGACAGCAGAAGAGGTTCGGTTTCACTGACTAAACCTTAAGTGCTTAACACCAGCACGTAGCTTCTTCCCTGCTGAAAGTGAAAGCAAGTGCTTGTTGCTCTCAGTCTGAGGATGAAGGGAGTACGATTCACTTTCTGTGTTTAAAATATCTCCGTGTTACATGCCTAAGAAAGTTGCCTGTAGATTGTCTAGCTGGATAAAGTCTATGACTTTTCTCCCTTTCAACTAGTTGAAGCCGTTCAGGGTTTCCAGCATTCCGGGATGCATTCTGTTCTGCGCGGCTGAGAATGCGGATTTACAGACGGTATCCCTAAAGGAGAAGAGAAACCGCGGTTCTCCCATTCCGGAACGCGAAGGAGGCAAAACCATAGCTGTGCGGAGTTAGACGTTTGTTAGCAGCAAGTGTAAGTTCCCCATTCACCGCATGAAAGAGAAAGCAAAATACAGCGTTCTCCTTCAATCTGCTTAACTGAATCTACTGAAGGTTTCAGTTTTGGTAGAAGAAAGTGTCCGCCCAGCACAAGGCCGCTTTCTGAAATGGTCTCTGAGTGGGAGAAGGCTGCAGAGTGCGGGCCTAGTAAGTATTTGAATCCCCTGGTTTTCAAAGGGAAGTTTGCATAGCAGGGAATGAAGGTAGTCCTGGCTTTCAAAGCCAAACGGGAAGATTGTCTGCCTTCAGCTAGGGGACGGAAGAAGAGGTTAAGTTTCACTGACTAAACCTTCTGTGCTTAACACGAGCATGTAGCTTCTTCCTTCTCTGAAAGAGAAGTCAAGAGCTTGTTGCTCTCTGTCTGGTGAGGAAGGGAGAACGACTCACTTTCCGTGTTTGAAAATCCCTCTGTGTTACATGCCTAAGAAAGTTGCCTGTGCATTGTCTACCTGGATAAAGGGTAGGACTTTCTTCCCTTTAAAGGAGTTGAAGCCGTTCAGGGTTTCCAGCGTTCCGGGAGGCACTGTGTGCTGCACGGTGAGAATAACGCTTTACAGACGGTATCCCTAAAAGAGAAGAGAAAGCTCGTTTCTCTCGTTCTGGAACACGAATGAGGCAGAGCCGCAGTTTTCCGGAGTAAGGGCTACGTTAGCAGCAAGTGAAAGTTCCCAACTCAGCGCGTGAAAGAGAAAGCCAAATACCGCGTTCTTCTTCAAGCTGCTTAACAGAAACTAGTGAAGTTTCCGGTTCTGCTAGAAGAAACAGTCCACCCACCAAAAGCTGCCTTCACAAAAGCTCTCTCCCTGGTAGAAGACAGGCAAGGGCTGGCCTAGCAAGTATTTCAATCCTCTGGTTTTCAAAGGGAACTGGCATAACAGGGGATGAAGGTACTACCGGCTTTCAAAGCCAAACAGGCAGATTGTTAGCCTTCCGCTAGAGGATGGCAAAAGAAGTTCAGTTTTGCTAACTAAACTTCGTGTGCTTAACACGAGCGTGTAGCTTCTTCTCGCCTGAAAGAGAAAGCAAGAGCTTGTTGCTCTCAATCTGGGGATGATGGGAGAACGATTCACTTACTTTCTTGGAAAATCCCACTGTGTTCCAGGCGTAAGAAAGTTGTCTGCACATTGTCTACCTGGATACAGTGTATGACATTTCTCCCTTTCAATAGTTGAAAACGTTCACGGTTCCCAGCATTCCGGGAGGCATTCTGTGCTGCGCGGCTGAGAATACCGCTTTACGGACGGTATCGCTAAAGGAGAAGAGAAACCGCGTTTCTCCCATTCAGGAACGCGAGGGAGGCAAAATCATGGTTGTGCTGAGTAAAATCTTTGTTAGCAGCAAGTGGGAATTCCCCATTCACCACATGAAAGAGAAAGCAAAATACAGTGTCCCCCTCAAGCTGCTTAACTGAATCTACTTAAGTTTTCAGTTTTGTTAGAAGAAACTGTCCGCCCAGCACAAGCTGCTTTCTCCAATGCTCCCTGCGTGGGAGAAGGCAGGAGAGTGCAGGCCTAGCAAGTATTTGAATCCCCTGGTTTTCAAAGGGAATTTTGCCTACCGGGAATGAAGGTACTTCTGGCTTTCAAAGCCAAACAGGTAGATTGTCTGCCTTCAGCTAGAGGACAGCAGAAGAGGTTCAGTTTTGCTGACTAAAGCTTGTGTGCTTAACAGGAGCATGTAGCTTCTTCCCTGCCTGAAAGAGAAAGCAAGAGCTTGTTTGTCTCTGTCTGGTGAGGAAGGGAGAACGGCTCACTTTCCGTGTTTGAAAATCCCTCTGTGTCACATGCCTAAGAAAGTTGCCTGTGCATTGTCTACCTGGATAAAGTGTAGGACTTTTCTCCCTTTAAAGTAGTTGAAGCCGTTCAGGGTTTCCAGCGTTCCAGGAGGCATTGTGTGCTGCACGGTGAGAATAACGCTTTACAGACGGTACCGCTAAAGGGGAAGAGAAACCGCGTTTCTCCCATTCTGGAACGCGAAGGAGGCAAAACCATAGCTGTGCGGAGTGAAACGTTTGTTAGCAGCAAGGGTAAGTTCCCCATTCACCGCATGAAAGAGAAAGCAAAATACAGCGTTCTCCTTCACGCTGCTTAACTGAATCTACTGAACCTTTCAGTTTACTTAGAAGAAAGAGTCCACCCAGCACAAGCTGCTTTCCGAAATGTTCTCTGAGTGGAAGAAGGCTGGAGAGTGCAGGCCTAGCAAGTATTTGAATCCCCTGGTTTTCAAAGGGATCTTTGCATAGCAGGGAATGAAGGTACTACTGACTTTCAAAGCCAAACAGGCAGATTGTCTGTCTTCAGCTACAGGACGGCTGAAGAGGTTAGGTTGTGCTGATTAAAACTTGAGTGCTTAACACCAGCATGTAGCTTCCTCCCCGCCTGAAAGAGAAAGCAAGAGCTTGTTGCTCTTAGTCTGGGGATGAAGGGAGAATGATCCCCTTTCTGTGTTTGAAAATTTCTCTGTGTTATATGCCTAAGAATGTTGCCTGTACATTGTCTAGCTGGATAAAGTCTATGACTTTTCTCCCTTTCAAGTAATTAAAGCTGTTCAGGGTTTCCAGCATTCCGGGAGGCATTCTGTGCTGCGCGGCTGAGAATACCGCTCTATAGACGCTATCTCTAAAAGAGAAGAGAAACCGTGTTTCTCCCATTCTGGAACCCAGAGGAGGCAAAACCATAGCTGTGCTGAGTAAAACGTTTGTTAGCAGCAAGTGTAAGTTCCCCATTCACCGCATGAAGGAGAAAGCTAAATACAGCGTTCTCCTTCACGCTGCTTAGCTGAATCTACTGAAGGTTTCAGTTTTGTTAGAAGGAAGAGTCCACCCAGCACAAGCTGCTGCCTTCTGAAATGTTCTCTGAGTGGAAGAAGGCTGGAGAATGCGGTACTAGCAAGTATTTGATTCGTCTGGTTTTCAAAGGGAACTTTGCATACCAGGGAATGAAGGTACTACTGGCTTTCAGGGCCAAACAGGCAGATTGTCTGCCTTCAACTAGAGGACAGCAGAAGAGGTTCGGTTTCACTGACTAAACCTTAAGTGCTTAACACCAGCACGTAGCTTCTTCCCTGCTGAAAGTGAAAGCAAGTGCTTGTTGCTCTCAGTCTGAGGATGAAGGGAGTACGATTCACTTTCTGTGTTTAAAATATCTCCGTGTTACATGCCTAAGAAAGTTGCCTGTAGATTGTCTAGCTGGATAAAGTCTATGACTTTTCTCCCTTTCAACTAGTTGAAGCCGTTCAGGGTTTCCAGCATTCCGGGATGCATTCTGTTCTGCGCGGCTGAGAATGCGGATTTACAGACGGTATCCCTAAAGGAGAAGAGAAACCGCGTTTCTCCCATTCCGGAACGCGAAGGAGGCAAAACCATAGCTGTGCGGAGTTAGACGTTTGTTAGCAGCAAGTGTAAGTTCCCCATTCACCGCATGAAAGAGAAAGCAAAATACAGCGTTCTCCTTCAATCTGCTTAACTGAATCGACTGAAGGTTTCAGTTTTGGTAGAAGAAAGTGTCCGCCCAGCACAAGGCCGCTTTCTGAAATGGTCTCTGAGTGGGAGAAGGCTGGAGAGTGCGGGCCTAGTAAGTATTTGAATCCCCTGGTTTTCAAAGGGAAGTTTGCATAGCAGGGAATGAAGGTAGTCCTGGCTTTCAAAGCCAAACGGGAAGATTGTCTGCCTTCAGCTAGGGGACGGAAGAAGAGGTTAAGTTTCACTGACTAAACCTTCTGTGCTTAACACGAGCATGTAGCTTCTTCCTTCTCTGAAAGAGAAGTCAAGAGCTTGTTGCTCTCTGTCTGGTGAGGAAGGGAGAACGACTCACTTTCCGTGTTTGAAAATCCCTCTGTGTTACATGCCTAAGAAAGTTGCCTGTGCATTGTCTACCTGGATAAAGGGTAGGACTTTCCTCCCTTTAAAGGAGTTGAAGCCGTTCAGGGTTTCCAGCGTTCCGGGAGGCACTGTGTGCTGCACGGTGAGAATAACGCTTTACAGACGGTATCCCTAAAAGAGAAGAGAAAGCTCGTTTCTCCCGTTCTGGAACACGAATGAGGCAGAGCCGCAGTTTTCCGGAGTAAGGGCTACGTTAGCAGCAAGTGAAAGTTCCCAACTCAGCGCGTGAAAGAGAAAGCCAAATACCGCGTTCTTCTTCAAGCTGCTTAACAGAAACTAGTGAAGTTTCCGGTTCTGCTAGAAGAAACAGTCCACCCACCAAAAGCTGCCTTCACAAAAGCTCTCTCCCTGGTAGAAGACAGGCAAGGGCTGGCCTAGCAAGTATTTCAATCCTCTGGTTTTCAAAGGGAACTGGCATAACAGGGGATGAAGGTACTACCGGCTTTCAAAGCCAAACAGGCAGATTGTTAGCCTTCCGCTAGAGGATGGCAAAAGAAGTTCAGTTTTGCTAACTAAACTTCGTGTGCTTAACACGAGCGTGTAGCTTCTTCTCGCCTGAAAGAGAAAGCAAGAGCTTGTTGCTCTCAATCTGGGGATGATGGGAGAACGATTCACTTACTTTCTTGGAAAATCCCACTGTGTTCCAGGCGTAAGAAAGTTGTCTGTACATTGTCTACCTGGATACAGTGTATGACATTTCTCCCTTTCAATAGTTGAAAACGTTCACGGTTCCCAGCATTCCGGGAGGCATTCTGTGCTGCGCGGCTGAGAATACCGCTTTACGGACGGTATCGCTAAAGGAGAAGAGAAACCGCGTTTCTCCCATTCAGGAACGCGAGGGAGGCAAAATCATGGTTGTGCTGAGTAAAATCTTTGTTAGCAGCAAGTGGGAATTCCCCATTCACCACTTGAAAGAGAAAGCAAAATACAGTGTCCCCCTCAAGCTGCTTAACTGAATCTACTTAAGTTTTCAGTTTTGTTAGAAGAAACTGTCCGCCCAGCACAAGCTGCTTTCTCCAATGCTCCCTGCGTGGGAGAAGGCAGGAGAGTGCAGGCCTAGCAAGTATTTGAATCCCCTGGTTTTCAAAGGGAATTTTGCCTACCGGGAATGAAGGTACTTCTGGCTTTCAAAGCCAAACAGGTAGATTGTCTGCCTTCAGCTAGAGGACAGCAGAAGAGGTTCAGTTTTGCTGACTAAAGCTTGTGTGCTTAACAGGAGCATGTAGCTTCTTCCCTGCCTGAAAGAGAAAGCAAGAGCTTGTTTGTCTCTGTCTGGTGAGGAAGGGAGAACGGCTCACTTTCCGTGTTTGAAAATCCCTCTGTGTCACATGCCTAAGAAAGTTTCCTGTGCATTGTCTACCTGGATAAAGTGTAGGACTTTTCTCCCTTTAAAGTAGTTGAAGCCGTTCAGGGTTTCCAGCGTTCCAGGAGGCATTGTGTGCTGCACGGTGAGAATGACGCTTTACAGACGGTACCGCTAAAGGGGAAGAGAACCCGCGTTTCTCCCATTCTGGAACGCGAAGGAGGCAAAACCATAGCTGTGCGGAGTGAAACGTTTGTTAGCAGCAAGGGTAAGTTCCCCATTCACCGCATGAAAGAGAAAGCAAAATACAGCGTTCTCCTTCACGCTGCTTAACTGAATCTACTGAACCTTTCAGTTTACTTAGAAGAAAGAGTCCACCCAGCACAAGCTGCTTTCCGAAATGTTCTCTGAGTGGAAGAAGGCTGGAGAGTGCAGGCCTAGCAAGTATTTGAATCCCCTGGTTTTCAAAGGGATCTTTGCATAGCAGGGAATGAAGGTACTACTGACTTTCAAAGCCAAACAGGCAGATTGTCTGTCTTCAGCTACAGGACGGCTGAAGAGGTTAGGTTGTGCTGATTAAAACTTGAGTGCTTAACACCAGCATGTAGCTTCCTCCCCGCCTGAAAGAGAAAGCAAGAGCTTGTTGCTCTTAGTCTGGGGATGAAGGGAGAATGATCCCCTTTCTGTGTTTGAAAATTTCTCTGTGTTATATGCCTAAGAATGTTGCCTGTACATTGTCTAGCTGGATAAAGTCTATGACTTTTCTCCCTTTCAAGTAATTAAAGCTGTTCAGGGTTTCCAGCATTCCGGGAGGCATTCTGTGCTGCGCGGCTGAGAATACCGCTCTATAGACGCTATCTCTAAAAGAGAAGAGAAACCGTGTTTCTCCCATTCTGGAACCCAGAGGAGGCAAAACCATAGCTGTGCTGAGTAAAACGTTTGTTAGCAGCAAGTGTAAGTTCCCCATTCACCGCATGAAGGAGAAAGCTAAATACAGCGTTCTCCTTCACGCTGCTTAGCTGAATCTACTGAAGGTTTCAGTTTTGTTAGAAGGAAGAGTCCACCCAGCACAAGCTGCTGCCTTCTGAAATGTTCTCTGAGTGGAAGAAGGCTGGAGAATGCGGTACTAGCAAGTATTTGATTCGTCTGGTTTTCAAAGGGAACTTTGCATACCAGGGAATGAAGGTACTACTGGCTTTCAGGGCCAAACAGGCAGATTGTCTGCCTTCAACTAGAGGACAGCAGAAGAGGTTCGGTTTCACTGACTAAACCTTAAGTGCTTAACACCAGCACGTAGCTTCTTCCCTGCTGAAAGTGAAAGCAAGTGCTTGTTGCTCTCAGTCTGAGGATGAAGGGAGTACGATTCACTTTCTGTGTTTAAAATATCTCCGTGTTACATGCCTAAGAAAGTTGCCTGTAGATTGTCTAGCTGGATAAAGTCTATGACTTTTCTCCCTTTCAACTAGTTGAAGCCGTTCAGGGTTTCCAGCATTCCGGGATGCATTCTGTTCTGCGCGGCTGAGAATGCGGATTTACAGACGGTATCCCTAAAGGAGAAGAGAAACCGCGTTTCTCCCATTCCGGAACGCGAAGGAGGCAAAACCATAGCTGTGCGGAGTTAGACGTTTGTTAGCAGCAAGTGTAAGTTCCCCATTCACCGCATGAAAGAGAAAGCAAAATACAGCGTTCTCCTTCAATCTGCTTAACTGAATCTACTGAAGGTTTCAGTTTTGGTAGAAGAAAGTGTCCGCCCAGCACAAGGCCGCTTTCTGAAATGGTCTCTGAGTGGGAGAAGGCTGGAGAGTGCGGGCCTAGTAAGTATTTGAATCCCCTGGTTTTCAAAGGGAAGTTTGCATAGCAGGGAATGAAGGTAGTCCTGGCTTTCAAAGCCAAACGGGAAGATTGTCTGCCTTCAGCTAGGGGACGGAAGAAGAGGTTAAGTTTCACTGACTAAACCTTCTGTGCTTAACACGAGCATGTAGCTTCTTCCTTCTCTGAAAGAGAAGTCAAGAGCTTGTTGCTCTCTGTCTGGTGAGGAAGGGAGAACGACTCACTTTCCGTGTTTGAAAATCCCTCTGTGTTACATGCCTAAGAAAGTTGCCTGTGCATTGTCTACCTGGATAAAGGGTAGGACTTTCCTCCCTTTAAAGGAGTTGAAGCCGTTCAGGGTTTCCAGCGTTCCGGGAGGCACTGTGTGCTGCACGGTGAGAATAACGCTTTACAGACGGTATCCCTAAAAGAGAAGAGAAAGCTCGTTTCTCCCGTTCTGGAACACGAATGAGGCAGAGCCGCAGTTTTCCGGAGTAAGGGCTACGTTAGCAGCAAGTGAAAGTTCCCAACTCAGCGCGTGAAAGAGAAAGCCAAATACCGCGTTCTTCTTCAAGCTGCTTAACAGAAACTAGTGAAGTTTCCGGTTCTGCTAGAAGAAACAGTCCACCCACCAAAAGCTGCCTTCACAAAAGCTCTCTCCCTGGTAGAAGACAGGCAAGGGCTGGCCTAGCAAGTATTTCAATCCTCTGGTTTTCAAAGGGAACTGGCATAACAGGGGATGAAGGTACTACCGGCTTTCAAAGCCAAACAGGCAGATTGTTAGCCTTCCGCTAGAGGATGGCAAAAGAAGTTCAGTTTTGCTAACTAAACTTCGTGTGCTTAACACGAGCGTGTAGCTTCTTCTCGCCTGAAAGAGAAAGCAAGAGCTTGTTGCTCTCAATCTGGGGATGATGGGAGAACGATTCACTTACTTTCTTGGAAAATCCCACTGTGTTCCAGGCGTAAGAAAGTTGTCTGTACATTGTCTACCTGGATACAGTGTATGACATTTCTCCCTTTCAATAGTTGAAAACGTTCACGGTTCCCAGCATTCCGGGAGGCATTCTGTGCTGCGCGGCTGAGAATACCGCTTTACGGACGGTATCGCTAAAGGAGAAGAGAAACCGCGTTTCTCCCATTCAGGAACGCGAGGGAGGCAAAATCATGGTTGTGCTGAGTAAAATCTTTGTTAGCAGCAAGTGGGAATTCCCCATTCACCACTTGAAAGAGAAAGCAAAATACAGTGTCCCCCTCAAGCTGCTTAACTGAATCTACTTAAGTTTTCAGTTTTGTTAGAAGAAACTGTCCGCCCAGCACAAGCTGCTTTCTCCAATGCTCCCTGCGTGGGAGAAGGCAGGAGAGTGCAGGCCTAGCAAGTATTTGAATCCCCTGGTTTTCAAAGGGAATTTTGCCTACCGGGAATGAAGGTACTTCTGGCTTTCAAAGCCAAACAGGTAGATTGTCTGCCTTCAGCTAGAGGACAGCAGAAGAGGTTCAGTTTTGCTGACTAAAGCTTGTGTGCTTAACAGGAGCATGTAGCTTCTTCCCTGCCTGAAAGAGAAAGCAAGAGCTTGTTTGTCTCTGTCTGGTGAGGAAGGGAGAACGGCTCACTTTCCGTGTTTGAAAATCCCTCTGTGTCACATGCCTAAGAAAGTTGCCTGTGCATTGTCTACCTGGATAAAGTGTAGGACTTTTCTCCCTTTAAAGTAGTTGAAGCCGTTCAGGGTTTCCAGCGTTCCAGGAGGCATTGTGTGCTGCACGGTGAGAATGACGCTTTACAGACGGTACCGCTAAAGGGGAAGAGAACCCGCGTTTCTCCCATTCTGGAACGCGAAGGAGGCAAAACCATAGCTGTGCGGAGTGAAACGTTTGTTAGCAGCAAGGGTAAGTTCCCCATTCACCGCATGAAAGAGAAAGCAAAATACAGCGTTCTCCTTCACGCTGCTTAACTGAATCTACTGAACCTTTCAGTTTACTTAGAAGAAAGAGTCCACCCAGCACAAGCTGCTTTCCGAAATGTTCTCTGAGTGGAAGAAGGCTGGAGAGTGCAGGCCTAGCAAGTATTTGAATCCCCTGGTTTTCAAAGGGATCTTTGCATAGCAGGGAATGAAGGTACTACTGACTTTCAAAGCCAAACAGGCAGATTGTCTGTCTTCAGCTACAGGACGGCTGAAGAGGTTAGGTTGTGCTGATTAAAACTTGAGTGCTTAACACCAGCATGTAGCTTCCTCCTCGCCTGAAAGAGAAAGCAAGAGCTTGTTGCTCTTAGTCTGGGGATGAAGGGAGAATGATCCCCTTTCTGTGTTTGAAAATTTCTCTGTGTTATATGCCTAAGAATGTTGCCTGTACATTGTCTAGCTGGATAAAGTCTATGACTTTTCTCCCTTTCAAGTAATTAAAGCTGTTCAGGGTTTCCAGCATTCCGGGAGGCATTCTGTGCTGCGCGGCTGAGAATACCGCTCTATAGACGCTATCTCTAAAAGAGAAGAGAAACCGTGTTTCTCCCATTCTGGAACCCAGAGGAGGCAAAACCATAGCTGTGCTGAGTAAAACGTTTGTTAGCAGCAAGTGTAAGTTCCCCATTCACCGCATGAAGGAGAAAGCTAAATACAGCGTTCTCCTTCACGCTGCTTAGCTGAATCTACTGAAGGTTTCAGTTTTGTTAGAAGGAAGAGTCCACCCAGCACAAGCTGCTGCCTTCTGAAATGTTCTCTGAGTGGAAGAAGGCTGGAGAATGCGGTACTAGCAAGTATTTGATTCGTCTGGTTTTCAAAGGGAACTTTGCATACCAGGGAATGAAGGTACTACTGGCTTTCAGGGCCAAACAGGCAGATTGTCTGCCTTCAACTAGAGGACAGCAGAAGAGGTTCGGTTTCACTGACTAAACCTTAAGTGCTTAACACCAGCACGTAGCTTCTTCCCTGCTGAAAGTGAAAGCAAGTGCTTGTTGCTCTCAGTCTGAGGATGAAGGGAGTACGATTCACTTTCTGTGTTTAAAATATCTCCGTGTTACATGCCTAAGAAAGTTGCCTGTAGATTGTCTAGCTGGATAAAGTCTATGACTTTTCTCCCTTTCAACTAGTTGAAGCCGTTCAGGGTTTCCAGCATTCCGGGATGCATTCTGTTCTGCGCGGCTGAGAATGCGGATTTACAGACGGTATCCCTAAAGGAGAAGAGAAACCGCGGTTCTCCCATTCCGGAACGCGAAGGAGGCAAAACCATAGCTGTGCGGAGTTAGACGTTTGTTAGCAGCAAGTGTAAGTTCCCCATTCACCGCATGAAAGAGAAAGCAAAATACAGCGTTCTCCTTCAATCTGCTTAACTGAATCTACTGAAGGTTTCAGTTTTGGTAGAAGAAAGTGTCCGCCCAGCACAAGGCCGCTTTCTGAAATGGTCTCTGAGTGGGAGAAGGCTGCAGAGTGCGGGCCTAGTAAGTATTTGAATCCCCTGGTTTTCAAAGGGAAGTTTGCATAGCAGGGAATGAAGGTAGTCCTGGCTTTCAAAGCCAAACGGGAAGATTGTCTGCCTTCAGCTAGGGGACGGAAGAAGAGGTTAAGTTTCACTGACTAAACCTTCTGTGCTTAACACGAGCATGTAGCTTCTTCCTTCTCTGAAAGAGAAGTCAAGAGCTTGTTGCTCTCTGTCTGGTGAGGAAGGGAGAACGACTCACTTTCCGTGTTTGAAAATCCCTCTGTGTTACATGCCTAAGAAAGTTGCCTGTGCATTGTCTACCTGGATAAAGGGTAGGACTTTCTTCCCTTTAAAGGAGTTGAAGCCGTTCAGGGTTTCCAGCGTTCCGGGAGGCACTGTGTGCTGCACGGTGAGAATAACGCTTTACAGACGGTATCCCTAAAAGAGAAGAGAAAGCTCGTTTCTCTCGTTCTGGAACACGAATGAGGCAGAGCCGCAGTTTTCCGGAGTAAGGGCTACGTTAGCAGCAAGTGAAAGTTCCCAACTCAGCGCGTGAAAGAGAAAGCCAAATACCGCGTTCTTCTTCAAGCTGCTTAACAGAAACTAGTGAAGTTTCCGGTTCTGCTAGAAGAAACAGTCCACCCACCAAAAGCTGCCTTCACAAAAGCTCTCTCCCTGGTAGAAGACAGGCAAGGGCTGGCCTAGCAAGTATTTCAATCCTCTGGTTTTCAAAGGGAACTGGCATAACAGGGGATGAAGGTACTACCGGCTTTCAAAGCCAAACAGGCAGATTGTTAGCCTTCCGCTAGAGGATGGCAAAAGAAGTTCAGTTTTGCTAACTAAACTTCGTGTGCTTAACACGAGCGTGTAGCTTCTTCTCGCCTGAAAGAGAAAGCAAGAGCTTGTTGCTCTCAATCTGGGGATGATGGGAGAACGATTCACTTACTTTCTTGGAAAATCCCACTGTGTTCCAGGCGTAAGAAAGTTGTCTGCACATTGTCTACCTGGATACAGTGTATGACATTTCTCCCTTTCAATAGTTGAAAACGTTCACGGTTCCCAGCATTCCGGGAGGCATTCTGTGCTGCGCGGCTGAGAATACCGCTTTACGGACGGTATCGCTAAAGGAGAAGAGAAACCGCGTTTCTCCCATTCAGGAACGCGAGGGAGGCAAAATCATGGTTGTGCTGAGTAAAATCTTTGTTAGCAGCAAGTGGGAATTCCCCATTCACCACATGAAAGAGAAAGCAAAATACAGTGTCCCCCTCAAGCTGCTTAACTGAATCTACTTAAGTTTTCAGTTTTGTTAGAAGAAACTGTCCGCCCAGCACAAGCTGCTTTCTCCAATGCTCCCTGCGTGGGAGAAGGCAGGAGAGTGCAGGCCTAGCAAGTATTTGAATCCCCTGGTTTTCAAAGGGAATTTTGCCTACCGGGAATGAAGGTACTTCTGGCTTTCAAAGCCAAACAGGTAGATTGTCTGCCTTCAGCTAGAGGACAGCAGAAGAGGTTCAGTTTTGCTGACTAAAGCTTGTGTGCTTAACAGGAGCATGTAGCTTCTTCCCTGCCTGAAAGAGAAAGCAAGAGCTTGTTTGTCTCTGTCTGGTGAGGAAGGGAGAACGGCTCACTTTCCGTGTTTGAAAATCCCTCTGTGTCACATGCCTAAGAAAGTTGCCTGTGCATTGTCTACCTGGATAAAGTGTAGGACTTTTCTCCCTTTAAAGTAGTTGAAGCCGTTCAGGGTTTCCAGCGTTCCAGGAGGCATTGTGTGCTGCACGGTGAGAATAACGCTTTACAGACGGTACCGCTAAAGGGGAAGAGAACCCGCGTTTCTCCCATTCTGGAACGCGAAGGAGGCAAAACCATAGCTGTGCGGAGTGAAACGTTTGTTAGCAGCAAGGGTAAGTTCCCCATTCACCGCATGAAAGAGAAAGCAAAATACAGCGTTCTCCTTCACGCTGCTTAACTGAATCTACTGAACCTTTCAGTTTACTTAGAAGAAAGAGTCCACCCAGCACAAGCTGCTTTCCGAAATGTTCTCTGAGTGGAAGAAGGCTGGAGAGTGCAGGCCTAGCAAGTATTTGAATCCCCTGGTTTTCAAAGGGATCTTTGCATAGCAGGGAATGAAGGTACTACTGACTTTCAAAGCCAAACAGGCAGATTGTCTGTCTTCAGCTACAGGACGGCTGAAGAGGTTAGGTTGTGCTGATTAAAACTTGAGTGCTTAACACCAGCATGTAGCTTCCTCCCCGCCTGAAAGAGAAAGCAAGAGCTTGTTGCTCTTAGTCTGGGGATGAAGGGAGAATGATCCCCTTTCTGTGTTTGAAAATTTCTCTGTGTTATATGCCTAAGAATGTTGCCTGTACATTGTCTAGCTGGATAAAGTTTATGACTTTTCTCCCTTTCAAGTAATTAAAGCTGTTCAGGGTTTCCAGCATTCCGGGAGGCATTCTGTGCTGCGCGGCTGAGAATACCGCTCTATAGACGCTATCTCTAAAAGAGAAGAGAAACCGTGTTTCTCCCATTCTGGAACCCAGAGGAGGCAAAACCATAGCTGTGCTGAGTAAAACGTTTGTTAGCAGCAAGTGTAAGTTCCCCATTCACCGCATGAAGGAGAAAGCTAAATACAGCGTTCTCCTTCACGCTGCTTAGCTGAATCTACTGAAGGTTTCAGTTTTGTTAGAAGGAAGAGTCCACCCAGCACAAGCTGCTGCCTTCTGAAATGTTCTCTGAGTGGAAGAAGGCTGGAGAATGCGGTACTAGCAAGTATTTGATTCGTCTGGTTTTCAAAGGGAACTTTGCATACCAGGGAATGAAGGTACTACTGGCTTTCAGGGCCAAACAGGCAGATTGTCTGCCTTCAACTAGAGGACAGCAGAAGAGGTTCGGTTTCACTGACTAAACCTTAAGTGCTTAACACCAGCACGTAGCTTCTTCCCTGCTGAAAGTGAAAGCAAGTGCTTGTTGCTCTCAGTCTGAGGATGAAGGGAGTACGATTCACTTTCTGTGTTTAAAATATCTCCGTGTTACATGCCTAAGAAAGTTGCCTGTAGATTGTCTAGCTGGATAAAGTCTATGACTTTTCTCCCTTTCAACTAGTTGAAGCCGTTCAGGGTTTCCAGCATTCCGGGATGCATTCTGTTCTGCGCGGCTGAGAATGCGGATTTACAGACGGTATCCCTAAAGGAGAAGAGAAACCGCGTTTCTCCCATTCCGGAACGCGAAGGAGGCAAAACCATAGCTGTGCGGAGTTAGACGTTTGTTAGCAGCAAGTGTAAGTTCCCCATTCACCGCATGAAAGAGAAAGCAAAATACAGCGTTCTCCTTCAATCTGCTTAACTGAATCTACTGAAGGTTTCAGTTTTGGTAGAAGAAAGTGTCCGCCCAGCACAAGGCCGCTTTCTGAAATGGTCTCTGAGTGGGAGAAGGCTGGAGAGTGCGGGCCTAGTAAGTATTTGAATCCCCTGGTTTTCAAAGGGAAGTTTGCATAGCAGGGAATGAAGGTAGTCCTGGCTTTCAAAGCCAAACGGGAAGATTGTCTGCCTTCAGCTAGGGGACGGAAGAAGAGGTTAAGTTTCACTGACTAAACCTTCTGTGCTTAACACGAGCATGTAGCTTCTTCCTTCTCTGAAAGAGAAGTCAAGAGCTTGTTGCTCTCTGTCTGGTGAGGAAGGGAGAACGACTCACTTTCCGTGTTTGAAAATCCCTCTGTGTTACATGCCTAAGAAAGTTGCCTGTGCATTGTCTACCTGGATAAAGGGTAGGACTTTCCTCCCTTTAAAGGAGTTGAAGCCGTTCAGGGTTTCCAGCGTTCCGGGAGGCACTGTGTGCTGCACGGTGAGAATAACGCTTTACAGACGGTATCCCTAAAAGAGAAGAGAAAGCTCGTTTCTCCCGTTCTGGAACACGAATGAGGCAGAGCCGCAGTTTTCCGGAGTAAGGGCTACGTTAGCAGCAAGTGAAAGTTCCCAACTCAGCGCGTGAAAGAGAAAGCCAAATACCGCGTTCTTCTTCAAGCTGCTTAAGAGAAACTAGTGAAGTTTCCGGTTCTGCTAGAAGAAACAGTCCACCCACCAAAAGCTGCCTTCACAAAAGCTCTCTCCCTGGTAGAAGACAGGCAAGGGCTGGCCTAGCAAGTATTTCAATCCTCTGGTTTTCAAAGGGAACTGGCATAACAGGGGATGAAGGTACTACCGGCTTTCAAAGCCAAACAGGCAGATTGTTAGCCTTCCGCTAGAGGATGGCAAAAGAAGTTCAGTTTTGCTAACTAAACTTCGTGTGCTTAACACGAGCGTGTAGCTTCTTCTCGCCTGAAAGAGAAAGCAAGAGCTTGTTGCTCTCAATCTGGGGATGATGGGAGAACGATTCACTTACTTTCTTGGAAAATCCCACTGTGTTCCAGGCGTAAGAAAGTTGTCTGTACATTGTCTACCTGGATACAGTGTATGACATTTCTCCCTTTCAATAGTTGAAAACGTTCACGGTTCCCAGCATTCCGGGAGGCATTCTGTGCTGCGCGGCTGAGAATACCGCTTTACGGACGGTATCGCTAAAGGAGAAGAGAAACCGCGTTTCTCCCATTCAGGAACGCGAGGGAGGCAAAATCATGGTTGTGCTGAGTAAAATCTTTGTTAGCAGCAAGTGGGAATTCCCCATTCACCACATGAAAGAGAAAGCAAAATACAGTGTCCCCCTCAAGCTGCTTAACTGAATCTACTAAAGTTTTCAGTTTTGTTAGAAGAAACTGTCCGCCCAGCACAAGCTGCTTTCTCCAATGCTCCCTGCGTGGGAGAAGGCAGGAGAGTGCAGGCCTAGCAAGTATTTGAATCCCCTGGTTTTCAAAGGGAATTTTGCCTACCGGGAATGAAGGTACTTCTGGCTTTCAAAGCCAAACAGGTAGATTGTCTGCCTTCAGCTAGAGGACAGCAGAAGAGGTTCAGTTTTGCTGACTAAAGCTTGTGTGCTTAACAGGAGCATGTAGCTTCTTCCCTGCCTGAAAGAGAAAGCAAGAGCTTGTTTGTCTCTGTCCGGTGAGGAAGGGAGAACGGCTCACTTTCCGTGTTTGAAAATCCCTCTGTGTCACATGCCTAAGAAAGTTGCCTGTGCATTGTCTACCTGGATAAAGTGTAGGACTTTTCTCCCTTTAAAGTAGTTGAAGCCGTTCAGGGTTTCCAGCGTTCCAGGAGGCATTGTGTGCTGCACGGTGAGAATAACGCTTTACAGACGGTACCGCTAAAGGGGAAGAGAACCCGCGTTTCTCCCATTCTGGAACGCGAAGGAGGCAAAACCATAGCTGTGCGGAGTGAAACGTTTGTTAGCAGCAAGGGTAAGTTCCCCATTCACCGCATGAAAGAGAAAGCAAAATACAGCGTTCTCCTTCACGCTGCTTAACTGAATCTACTGAACCTTTCAGTTTACTTAGAAGAAAGAGTCCACCCAGCACAAGCTGCTTTCCGAAATGTTCTCTGAGTGGAAGAAGGCTGGAGAGTGCAGGCCTAGCAAGTATTTGAATCCCCTGGTTTTCAAAGGGATCTTTGCATAGCAGGGAATGAAGGTACTACTGACTTTCAAAGCCAAACAGGCAGATTGTCTGTCTTCAGCTACAGGACGGCTGAAGAGGTTAGGTTGTGCTGATTAAAACTTGAGTGCTTAACACCAGCATGTAGCTTCCTCCCCGCCTGAAAGAGAAAGCAAGAGCTTGTTGCTCTTAGTCTGGGGATGAAGGGAGAATGATCCCCTTTCTGTGTTTGAAAATTTCTCTGTGTTATATGCCTAAGAATGTTGCCTGTACATTGTCTAGCTGGATAAAGTCTATGACTTTTCTCCCTTTCAAGTAATTAAAGCTGTTCAGGGTTTCCAGCATTCCGGGAGGCATTCTGTGCTGCGCGGCTGAGAATACCGCTCTATAGACGCTATCTCTAAAAGAGAAGAGAAACCGTGTTTCTCCCATTCTGGAACCCAGAGGAGGCAAAACCATAGCTGTGCTGAGTAAAACGTTTGTTAGCAGCAAGTGTAAGTTCCCCATTCACCGCATGAAGGAGAAAGCTAAATACAGCGTTCTCCTTCACGCTGCTTAGCTGAATCTACTGAAGGTTTCAGTTTTGTTAGAAGGAAGAGTCCACCCAGCACAAGCTGCTGCCTTCTGAAATGTTCTCTGAGTGGAAGAAGGCTGGAGAATGCGGTACTAGCAAGTATTTGATTCGTCTGGTTTTCAAAGGGAACTTTGCATACCAGGGAATGAAGGTACTACTGGCTTTCAGGGCCAAACAGGCAGATTGTCTGCCTTCAACTAGAGGACAGCAGAAGAGGTTCGGTTTCACTGACTAAACCTTAAGTGCTTAACACCAGCACGTAGCTTCTTCCCTGCTGAAAGTGAAAGCAAGTGCTTGTTGCTCTCAGTCTGAGGATGAAGGGAGTACGATTCACTTTCTGTGTTTAAAATATCTCCGTGTTACATGCCTAAGAAAGTTGCCTGTAGATTGTCTAGCTGGATAAAGTCTATGACTTTTCTCCCTTTCAACTAGTTGAAGCCGTTCAGGGTTTCCAGCATTCCGGGATGCATTCTGTTCTGCGCGGCTGAGAATGCGGATTTACAGACGGTATCCCTAAAGGAGAAGAGAAACCGCGTTTCTCCCATTCCGGAACGCGAAGGAGGCAAAACCATAGCTGTGCGGAGTTAGACGTTTGTTAGCAGCAAGTGTAAGTTCCCCATTCACCGCATGAAAGAGAAAGCAAAATACAGCGTTCTCCTTCAATCTGCTTAACTGAATCTACTGAAGGTTTCAGTTTTGGTAGAAGAAAGTGTCCGCCCAGCACAAGGCCGCTTTCTGAAATGGTCTCTGAGTGGGAGAAGGCTGCAGAGTGCGGGCCTAGTAAGTATTTGAATCCCCTGGTTTTCAAAGGGAAGTTTGCATAGCAGGGAATGAAGGTAGTCCTGGCTTTCAAAGCCAAACGGGAAGATTGTCTGCCTTCAGCTAGGGGACGGAAGAAGAGGTTAAGTTTCACTGACTAAACCTTCTGTGCTTAACACGAGCATGTAGCTTCTTCCTTCTCTGAAAGAGAAGTCAAGAGCTTGTTGCTCTCTGTCTGGTGAGGAAGGGAGAACGACTCACTTTCCGTGTTTGAAAATCCCTCTGTGTTACATGCCTAAGAAAGTTGCCTGTGCATTGTCTACCTGGATAAAGGGTAGGACTTTCCTCCCTTTAAAGGAGTTGAAGCCGTTCAGGGTTTCCAGCGTTCCGGGAGGCACTGTGTGCTGCACGGTGAGAATAACGCTTTACAGACGGTATCCCTAAAAGAGAAGAGAAAGCTCGTTTCTCCCGTTCTGGAACACGAATGAGGCAGAGCCGCAGTTTTCCGGAGTAAGGGCTACGTTAGCAGCAAGTGAAAGTTCCCAACTCAGCGCGTGAAAGAGAAAGCCAAATACCGCGTTCTTCTTCAAGCTGCTTAACAGAAACTAGTGAAGTTTCCGGTTCTGCTAGAAGAAACAGTCCACCCACCAAAAGCTGCCTTCACAAAAGCTCTCTCCCTGGTAGAAGACAGGCAAGGGCTGGCCTAGCAAGTATTTCAATCCTCTGGTTTTCAAAGGGAACTGGCATAACAGGGGATGAAGGTACTACCGGCTTTCAAAGCCAAACAGGCAGATTGTTAGCCTTCCGCTAGAGGATGGCAAAAGAAGTTCAGTTTTGCTAACTAAACTTCGTGTGCTTAACACGAGCGTGTAGCTTCTTCTCGCCTGAAAGAGAAAGCAAGAGCTTGTTGCTCTCAATCTGGGGATGATGGGAGAACGATTCACTTACTTTCTTGGAAAATCCCACTGTGTTCCAGGCGTAAGAAAGTTGTCTGTACATTGTCTACCTGGATACAGTGTATGACATTTCTCCCTTTCAATAGTTGAAAACGTTCACGGTTCCCAGCATTCCGGGAGGCATTCTGTGCTGCGCGGCTGAGAATACCGCTTTACGGACGGTATCGCTAAAGGAGAAGAGAAACCGCGTTTCTCCCATTCAGGAACGCGAGGGAGGCAAAATCATGGTTGTGCTGAGTAAAATCTTTGTTAGCAGCAAGTGGGAATTCCCCATTCACCACTTGAAAGAGAAAGCAAAATACAGTGTCCCCCTCAAGCTGCTTAACTGAATCTACTTAAGTTTTCAGTTTTGTTAGAAGAAACTGTCCGCCCAGCACAAGCTGCTTTCTCCAATGCTCCCTGCGTGGGAGAAGGCAGGAGAGTGCAGGCCTAGCAAGTATTTGAATCCCCTGGTTTTCAAAGGGAATTTTGCCTACCGGGAATGAAGGTACTTCTGGCTTTCAAAGCCAAACAGGTAGATTGTCTGCCTTCAGCTAGAGGACAGCAGAAGAGGTTCAGTTTTGCTGACTAAAGCTTGTGTGCTTAACAGGAGCATGTAGCTTCTTCCCTGCCTGAAAGAGAAAGCAAGAGCTTGTTTGTCTCTGTCTGGTGAGGAAGGGAGAACGGCTCACTTTCCGTGTTTGAAAATCCCTCTGTGTCACATGCCTAAGAAAGTTGCCTGTGCATTGTCTACCTGGATAAAGTGTAGGACTTTTCTCCCTTTAAAGTAGTTGAAGCCGTTCAGGGTTTCCAGCGTTCCAGGAGGCATTGTGTGCTGCACGGTGAGAATGACGCTTTACAGACGGTACCGCTAAAGGGGAAGAGAACCCGCGTTTCTCCCATTCTGGAACGCGAAGGAGGCAAAACCATAGCTGTGCGGAGTGAAACGTTTGTTAGCAGCAAGGGTAAGTTCCCCATTCACCGCATGAAAGAGAAAGCAAAATACAGCGTTCTCCTTCACGCTGCTTAACTGAATCTACTGAACCTTTCAGTTTACTTAGAAGAAAGAGTCCACCCAGCACAAGCTGCTTTCCGAAATGTTCTCTGAGTGGAAGAAGGCTGGAGAGTGCAGGCCTAGCAAGTATTTGAATCCCCTGGTTTTCAAAGGGATCTTTGCATAGCAGGGAATGAAGGTACTACTGACTTTCAAAGCCAAACAGGCAGATTGTCTGTCTTCAGCTACAGGACGGCTGAAGAGGTTAGGTTGTGCTGATTAAAACTTGAGTGCTTAACACCAGCATGTAGCTTCCTCCCCGCCTGAAAGAGAAAGCAAGAGCTTGTTGCTCTTAGTCTGGGGATGAAGGGAGAATGATCCCCTTTCTGTGTTTGAAAATTTCTCTGTGTTATATGCCTAAGAATGTTGCCTGTACATTGTCTAGCTGGATAAAGTCTATGACTTTTCTCCCTTTCAAGTAATTAAAGCTGTTCAGGGTTTCCAGCATTCCGGGAGGCATTCTGTGCTGCGCGGCTGAGAATACCGCTCTATAGACGCTATCTCTAAAAGAGAAGAGAAACCGTGTTTCTCCCATTCTGGAACCCAGAGGAGGCAAAACCATAGCTGTGCTGAGTAAAACGTTTGTTAGCAGCAAGTGTAAGTTCCCCATTCACCGCATGAAGGAGAAAGCTAAATACAGCGTTCTCCTTCACGCTGCTTAGCTGAATCTACTGAAGGTTTCAGTTTTGTTAGAAGGAAGAGTCCACCCAGCACAAGCTGCTGCCTTCTGAAATGTTCTCTGAGTGGAAGAAGGCTGGAGAATGCGGTACTAGCAAGTATTTGATTCGTCTGGTTTTCAAAGGGAACTTTGCATACCAGGGAATGAAGGTACTACTGGCTTTCAGGGCCAAACAGGCAGATTGTCTGCCTTCAACTAGAGGACAGCAGAAGAGGTTCGGTTTCACTGACTAAACCTTAAGTGCTTAACACCAGCACGTAGCTTCTTCCCTGCTGAAAGTGAAAGCAAGTGCTTGTTGCTCTCAGTCTGAGGATGAAGGGAGTACGATTCACTTTCTGTGTTTAAAATATCTCCGTGTTACATGCCTAAGAAAGTTGCCTGTAGATTGTCTAGCTGGATAAAGTCTATGACTTTTCTCCCTTTCAACTAGTTGAAGCCGTTCAGGGTTTCCAGCATTCCGGGATGCATTCTGTTCTGCGCGGCTGAGAATGCGGATTTACAGACGGTATCCCTAAAGGAGAAGAGAAACCGCGTTTCTCCCATTCCGGAACGCGAAGGAGGCAAAACCATAGCTGTGCGGAGTTAGACGTTTGTTAGCAGCAAGTGTAAGTTCCCCATTCACCGCATGAAAGAGAAAGCAAAATACAGCGTTCTCCTTCAATCTGCTTAACTGAATCTACTGAAGGTTTCAGTTTTGGTAGAAGAAAGTGTCCGCCCAGCACAAGGCCGCTTTCTGAAATGGTCTCTGAGTGGGAGAAGGCTGGAGAGTGCGGGCCTAGTAAGTATTTGAATCCCCTGGTTTTCAAAGGGAAGTTTGCATAGCAGGGAATGAAGGTAGTCCTGGCTTTCAAAGCCAAACGGGAAGATTGTTGCCTTCAGCTAGGGGACGGAAGAAGAGGTTAAGTTTCACTGACTAAACCTTCTGTGCTTAACACGAGCATGTAGCTTCTTCCTTCTCTGAAAGAGAAGTCAAGAGCTTGTTGCTCTCTGTCTGGTGAGGAAGGGAGAACGACTCACTTTCCGTGTTTGAAAATCCCTCTGTGTTACATGCCTAAGAAAGTTGCCTGTGCATTGTCTACCTGGATAAAGGGTAGGACTTTCCTCCCTTTAAAGGAGTTGAAGCCGTTCAGGGTTTCCAGCGTTCCGGGAGGCACTGTGTGCTGCACGGTGAGAATAACGCTTTACAGACGGTATCCCTAAAAGAGAAGAGAAAGCTCGTTTCTCCCGTTCTGGAACACGAATGAGGCAGAGCCGCAGTTTTCCGGAGTAAGGGCTACGTTAGCAGCAAGTGAAAGTTCCCAACTCAGCGCGTGAAAGAGAAAGCCAAATACCGCGTTCTTCTTCAAGCTGCTTAACAGAAACTAGTGAAGTTTCCGGTTCTGCTAGAAGAAACAGTCCACCCACCAAAAGCTGCCTTCACAAAAGCTCTCTCCCTGGTAGAAGACAGGCAAGGGCTGGCCTAGCAAGTATTTCAATCCTCTGGTTTTCAAAGGGAACTGGCATAACAGGGGATGAAGGTACTACCGGCTTTCAAAGCCAAACAGGCAGATTGTTAGCCTTCCGCTAGAGGATGGCAAAAGAAGTTCAGTTTTGCTAACTAAACTTCGTGTGCTTAACACGAGCGTGTAGCTTCTTCTCGCCTGAAAGAGAAAGCAAGAGCTTGTTGCTCTCAATCTGGGGATGATGGGAGAACGATTCACTTACTTTCTTGGAAAATCCCACTGTGTTCCAGGCGTAAGAAAGTTGTCTGTACATTGTCTACCTGGATACAGTGTATGACATTTCTCCCTTTCAATAGTTGAAAACGTTCACGGTTCCCAGCATTCCGGGAGGCATTCTGTGCTGCGCGGCTGAGAATACCGCTTTACGGACGGTATCGCTAAAGGAGAAGAGAAACCGCGTTTCTCCCATTCAGGAACGCGAGGGAGGCAAAATCATGGTTGTGCTGAGTAAAATCTTTGTTAGCAGCAAGTGGGAATTCCCCATTCACCACTTGAAAGAGAAAGCAAAATACAGTGTCCCCCTCAAGCTGCTTAACTGAATCTACTTAAGTTTTCAGTTTTGTTAGAAGAAACTGTCCGCCCAGCACAAGCTGCTTTCTCCAATGCTCCCTGCGTGGGAGAAGGCAGGAGAGTGCAGGCCTAGCAAGTATTTGAATCCCCTGGTTTTCAAAGGGAATTTTGCCTACCGGGAATGAAGGTACTTCTGGCTTTCAAAGCCAAACAGGTAGATTGTCTGCCTTCAGCTAGAGGACAGCAGAAGAGGTTCAGTTTTGCTGACTAAAGCTTGTGTGCTTAACAGGAGCATGTAGCTTCTTCCCTGCCTGAAAGAGAAAGCAAGAGCTTGTTTGTCTCTGTCTGGTGAGGAAGGGAGAACGGCTCACTTTCCGTGTTTGAAAATCCCTCTGTGTCACATGCCTAAGAAAGTTGCCTGTGCATTGTCTACCTGGATAAAGTGTAGGACTTTTCTCCCTTTAAAGTAGTTGAAGCCGTTCAGGGTTTCCAGCGTTCCAGGAGGCATTGTGTGCTGCACGGTGAGAATGACGCTTTACAGACGGTACCGCTAAAGGGGAAGAGAACCCGCGTTTCTCCCATTCTGGAACGCGAAGGAGGCAAAACCATAGCTGTGCGGAGTGAAACGTTTGTTAGCAGCAAGGGTAAGTTCCCCATTCACCGCATGAAAGAGAAAGCAAAATACAGCGTTCTCCTTCACGCTGCTTAACTGAATCTACTGAACCTTTCAGTTTACTTAGAAGAAAGAGTCCACCCAGCACAAGCTGCTTTCCGAAATGTTCTCTGAGTGGAAGAAGGCTGGAGAGTGCAGGCCTAGCAAGTATTTGAATCCCCTGGTTTTCAAAGGGATCTTTGCATAGCAGGGAATGAAGGTACTACTGACTTTCAAAGCCAAACAGGCAGATTGTCTGTCTTCAGCTACAGGACGGCTGAAGAGGTTAGGTTGTGCTGATTAAAACTTGAGTGCTTAACACCAGCATGTAGCTTCCTCCTCGCCTGAAAGAGAAAGCAAGAGCTTGTTGCTCTTAGTCTGGGGATGAAGGGAGAATGATCCCCTTTCTGTGTTTGAAAATTTCTCTGTGTTATATGCCTAAGAATGTTGCCTGTACATTGTCTAGCTGGATAAAGTCTATGACTTTTCTCCCTTTCAAGTAATTAAAGCTGTTCAGGGTTTCCAGCATTCCGGGAGGCATTCTGTGCTGCGCGGCTGAGAATACCGCTCTATAGACGCTATCTCTAAAAGAGAAGAGAAACCGTGTTTCTCCCATTCTGGAACCCAGAGGAGGCAAAACCATAGCTGTGCTGAGTAAAACGTTTGTTAGCAGCAAGTGTAAGTTCCCCATTCACCGCATGAAGGAGAAAGCTAAATACAGCGTTCTCCTTCACGCTGCTTAGCTGAATCTACTGAAGGTTTCAGTTTTGTTAGAAGGAAGAGTCCACCCAGCACAAGCTGCTGCCTTCTGAAATGTTCTCTGAGTGGAAGAAGGCTGGAGAATGCGGTACTAGCAAGTATTTGATTCGTCTGGTTTTCAAAGGGAACTTTGCATACCAGGGAATGAAGGTACTACTGGCTTTCAGGGCCAAACAGGCAGATTGTCTGCCTTCAACTAGAGGACAGCAGAAGAGGTTCGGTTTCACTGACTAAACCTTAAGTGCTTAACACCAGCACGTAGCTTCTTCCCTGCTGAAAGTGAAAGCAAGTGCTTGTTGCTCTCAGTCTGAGGATGAAGGGAGTACGATTCACTTTCTGTGTTTAAAATATCTCCGTGTTACATGCCTAAGAAAGTTGCCTGTAGATTGTCTAGCTGGATAAAGTCTATGACTTTTCTCCCTTTCAACTAGTTGAAGCCGTTCAGGGTTTCCAGCATTCCGGGATGCATTCTGTTCTGCGCGGCTGAGAATGCGGATTTACAGACGGTATCCCTAAAGGAGAAGAGAAACCGCGTTTCTCCCATTCCGGAACGCGAAGGAGGCAAAACCATAGCTGTGCGGAGTTAGACGTTTGTTAGCAGCAAGTGTAAGTTCCCCATTCACCGCATGAAAGAGAAAGCAAAATACAGCGTTCTCCTTCAATCTGCTTAACTGAATCGACTGAAGGTTTCAGTTTTGGTAGAAGAAAGTGTCCGCCCAGCACAAGGCCGCTTTCTGAAATGGTCTCTGAGTGGGAGAAGGCTGGAGAGTGCGGGCCTAGTAAGTATTTGAATCCCCTGGTTTTCAAAGGGAAGTTTGCATAGCAGGGAATGAAGGTAGTCCTGGCTTTCAAAGCCAAACGGGAAGATTGTCTGCCTTCAGCTAGGGGACGGAAGAAGAGGTTAAGTTTCACTGACTAAACCTTCTGTGCTTAACACGAGCATGTAGCTTCTTCCTTCTCTGAAAGAGAAGTCAAGAGCTTGTTGCTCTCTGTCTGGTGAGGAAGGGAGAACGACTCACTTTCCGTGTTTGAAAATCCCTCTGTGTTACATGCCTAAGAAAGTTGCCTGTGCATTGTCTACCTGGATAAAGGGTAGGACTTTCCTCCCTTTAAAGGAGTTGAAGCCGTTCAGGGTTTCCAGCGTTCCGGGAGGCACTGTGTGCTGCACGGTGAGAATAACGCTTTACAGACGGTATCCCTAAAAGAGAAGAGAAAGCTCGTTTCTCCCGTTCTGGAACACGAATGAGGCAGAGCCGCAGTTTTCCGGAGTAAGGGCTACGTTAGCAGCAAGTGAAAGTTCCCAACTCAGCGCGTGAAAGAGAAAGCCAAATACCGCGTTCTTCTTCAAGCTGCTTAACAGAAACTAGTGAAGTTTCCGGTTCTGCTAGAAGAAACAGTCCACCCACCAAAAGCTGCCTTCACAAAAGCTCTCTCCCTGGTAGAAGACAGGCAAGGGCTGGCCTAGCAAGTATTTCAATCCTCTGGTTTTCAAAGGGAACTGGCATAACAGGGGATGAAGGTACTACCGGCTTTCAAAGCCAAACAGGCAGATTGTTAGCCTTCCGCTAGAGGATGGCAAAAGAAGTTCAGTTTTGCTAACTAAACTTCGTGTGCTTAACACGAGCGTGTAGCTTCTTCTCGCCTGAAAGAGAAAGCAAGAGCTTGTTGCTCTCAATCTGGGGATGATGGGAGAACGATTCACTTACTTTCTTGGAAAATCCCACTGTGTTCCAGGCGTAAGAAAGTTGTCTGTACATTGTCTACCTGGATACAGTGTATGACATTTCTCCCTTTCAATAGTTGAAAACGTTCACGGTTCCCAGCATTCCGGGAGGCATTCTGTGCTGCGCGGCTGAGAATACCGCTTTACGGACGGTATCGCTAAAGGAGAAGAGAAACCGCGTTTCTCCCATTCAGGAACGCGAGGGAGGCAAAATCATGGTTGTGCTGAGTAAAATCTTTGTTAGCAGCAAGTGGGAATTCCCCATTCACCACATGAAAGAGAAAGCAAAATACAGTGTCCCCCTCAAGCTGCTTAACTGAATCTACTTAAGTTTTCAGTTTTGTTAGAAGAAACTGTCCGCCCAGCACAAGCTGCTTTCTCCAATGCTCCCTGCGTGGGAGAAGGCAGGAGAGTGCAGGCCTAGCAAGTATTTGAATCCCCTGGTTTTCAAAGGGAATTTTGCCTACCGGGAATGAAGGTACTTCTGGCTTTCAAAGCCAAACAGGTAGATTGTCTGCCTTCAGCTAGAGGACAGCAGAAGAGGTTCAGTTTTGCTGACTAAAGCTTGTGTGCTTAACAGGAGCATGTAGCTTCTTCCCTGCCTGAAAGAGAAAGCAAGAGCTTGTTTGTCTCTGTCTGGTGAGGAAGGGAGAACGGCTCACTTTCCGTGTTTGAAAATCCCTCTGTGTCACATGCCTAAGAAAGTTTCCTGTGCATTGTCTACCTGGATAAAGTGTAGGACTTTTCTCCCTTTAAAGTAGTTGAAGCCGTTCAGGGTTTCCAGCGTTCCAGGAGGCATTGTGTGCTGCACGGTGAGAATAACGCTTTACAGACGGTACCGCTAAAGGGGAAGAGAACCCGCGTTTCTCCCATTCTGGAACGCGAAGGAGGCAAAACCATAGCTGTGCGGAGTGAAACGTTTGTTAGCAGCAAGGGTAAGTTCCCCATTCACCGCATGAAAGAGAAAGCAAAATACAGCGTTCTCCTTCACGCTGCTTAACTGAATCTACTGAACCTTTCAGTTTACTTAGAAGAAAGAGTCCACCCAGCACAAGCTGCTTTCCGAAATGTTCTCTGAGTGGAAGAAGGCTGGAGAGTGCAGGCCTAGCAAGTATTTGAATCCCCTGGTTTTCAAAGGGATCTTTGCATAGCAGGGAATGAAGGTACTACTGACTTTCAAAGCCAAACAGGCAGATTGTCTGTCTTCAGCTACAGGACGGCTGAAGAGGTTAGGTTGTGCTGATTAAAACTTGAGTGCTTAACACCAGCATGTAGCTTCCTCCCCGCCTGAAAGAGAAAGCAAGAGCTTGTTGCTCTTAGTCTGGGGATGAAGGGAGAATGATCCCCTTTCTGTGTTTGAAAATTTCTCTGTGTTATATGCCTAAGAATGTTGCCTGTACATTGTCTAGCTGGATAAAGTCTATGACTTTTCTCCCTTTCAAGTAATTAAAGCTGTTCAGGGTTTCCAGCATTCCGGGAGGCATTCTGTGCTGCGCGGCTGAGAATACCGCTCTATAGACGCTATCTCTAAAAGAGAAGAGAAACCGTGTTTCTCCCATTCTGGAACCCAGAGGAGGCAAAACCATAGCTGTGCTGAGTAAAACGTTTGTTAGCAGCAAGTGTAAGTTCCCCATTCACCGCATGAAGGAGAAAGCTAAATACAGCGTTCTCCTTCACGCTGCTTAGCTGAATCTACTGAAGGTTTCAGTTTTGTTAGAAGGAAGAGTCCACCCAGCACAAGCTGCTGCCTTCTGAAATGTTCTCTGAGTGGAAGAAGGCTGGAGAATGCGGTACTAGCAAGTATTTGATTCGTCTGGTTTTCAAAGGGAACTTTGCATACCAGGGAATGAAGGTACTACTGGCTTTCAGGGCCAAACAGGCAGATTGTCTGCCTTCAACTAGAGGACAGCAGAAGAGGTTCGGTTTCACTGACTAAACCTTAAGTGCTTAACACCAGCACGTAGCTTCTTCCCTGCTGAAAGTGAAAGCAAGTGCTTGTTGCTCTCAGTCTGAGGATGAAGGGAGTACGATTCACTTTCTGTGTTTAAAATATCTCCGTGTTACATGCCTAAGAAAGTTGCCTGTAGATTGTCTAGCTGGATAAAGTCTATGACTTTTCTCCCTTTCAACTAGTTGAAGCCGTTCAGGGTTTCCAGCATTCCGGGATGCATTCTGTTCTGCGCGGCTGAGAATGCGGATTTACAGACGGTATCCCTAAAGGAGAAGAGAAACCGCGTTTCTCCCATTCCGGAACGCGAAGGAGGCAAAACCATAGCTGTGCGGAGTTAGACGTTTGTTAGCAGCAAGTGTAAGTTCCCCATTCACCGCATGAAAGAGAAAGCAAAATACAGCGTTCTCCTTCAATCTGCTTAACTGAATCTACTGAAGGTTTCAGTTTTGGTAGAAGAAAGTGTCCGCCCAGCACAAGGCCGCTTTCTGAAATGGTCTCTGAGTGGGAGAAGGCTGGAGAGTGCGGGCCTAGTAAGTATTTGAATCCCCTGGTTTTCAAAGGGAAGTTTGCATAGCAGGGAATGAAGGTAGTCCTGGCTTTCAAAGCCAAACGGGAAGATTGTCTGCCTTCAGCTAGGGGACGGAAGAAGAGGTTAAGTTTCACTGACTAAACCTTCTGTGCTTAACACGAGCATGTAGCTTCTTCCTTCTCTGAAAGAGAAGTCAAGAGCTTGTTGCTCTCTGTCTGGTGAGGAAGGGAGAACGACTCACTTTCCGTGTTTGAAAATCCCTCTGTGTTACATGCCTAAGAAAGTTGCCTGTGCATTGTCTACCTGGATAAAGGGTAGGACTTTCCTCCCTTTAAAGGAGTTGAAGCCGTTCAGGGTTTCCAGCGTTCCGGGAGGCACTGTGTGCTGCACGGTGAGAATAACGCTTTACAGACGGTATCCCTAAAAGAGAAGAGAAAGCTCGTTTCTCCCGTTCTGGAACACGAATGAGGCAGAGCCGCAGTTTTCCGGAGTAAGGGCTACGTTAGCAGCAAGTGAAAGTTCCCAACTCAGCGCGTGAAAGAGAAAGCCAAATACCGCGTTCTTCTTCAAGCTGCTTAACAGAAACTAGTGAAGTTTCCGGTTCTGCTAGAAGAAACAGTCCACCCACCAAAAGCTGCCTTCACAAAAGCTCTCTCCCTGGTAGAAGACAGGCAAGGGCTGGCCTAGCAAGTATTTCAATCCTCTGGTTTTCAAAGGGAACTGGCATAACAGGGGATGAAGGTACTACCGGCTTTCAAAGCCAAACAGGCAGATTGTTAGCCTTCCGCTAGAGGATGGCAAAAGAAGTTCAGTTTTGCTAACTAAACTTCGTGTGCTTAACACGAGCGTGTAGCTTCTTCTCGCCTGAAAGAGAAAGCAAGAGCTTGTTGCTCTCAATCTGGGGATGATGGGAGAACGATTCACTTACTTTCTTGGAAAATCCCACTGTGTTCCAGGCGTAAGAAAGTTGTCTGTACATTGTCTACCTGGATACAGTGTATGACATTTCTCCCTTTCAATAGTTGAAAACGTTCACGGTTCCCAGCATTCCGGGAGGCATTCTGTGCTGCGCGGCTGAGAATACCGCTTTACGGACGGTATCGCTAAAGGAGAAGAGAAACCGCATTTCTCCCATTCAGGAACGCGAGGGAGGAAAAATCATGGTTGTGCTGAGTAAAATCTTTGTTAGCAGCAAGTGGGAATTCCCCATTCACCACATGAAAGAGAAAGCAAAATACAGTGTCCCCCTCAAGCTGCTTAACTGAATCTACTTAAGTTTTCAGTTTTGTTAGAAGAAACTGTCCGCCCAGCACAAGCTGCTTTCTCCAATGCTCCCTGCGTGGGAGAAGGCAGGAGAGTGCAGGCCTAGCAAGTATTTGAATCCCCTGGTTTTCAAAGGGAATTTTGCCTACCAGGAATGAAGGTACTTCTGGCTTTCAAAGCCAAACAGGTAGATTGTCTGCCTTCAGCTAGAGGACAGCAGAAGAGGTTCAGTTTTGCTGACTAAAGCTTGTGTGCTTAACAGGAGCATGTAGCTTCTTCCCTGCCTGAAAGAGAAAGCAAGAGCTTGTTTGTCTCTGTCTGGTGAGGAAGGGAGAACGGCTCACTTTCCGTGTTTGAAAATCCCTCTGTGTCACATGCCTAAGAAAGTTGCCTGTGCATTGTCTACCTGGATAAAGTGTAGGACTTTTCTCCCTTTAAAGTAGTTGAAGCCGTTCAGGGTTTCCAGCGTTCCAGGAGGCATTGTGTGCTGCACGGTGAGAATAACGCTTTACAGACGGTACCGCTAAAGGGGAAGAGAACCCGCGTTTCTCCCATTCTGGAACGCGAAGGAGGCAAAACCATAGCTGTGCGGAGTGAAACGTTTGTTAGCAGCAAGGGTAAGTTCCCCATTCACCGCATGAAAGAGAAAGCAAAATACAGCGTTCTCCTTCACGCTGCTTAACTGAATCTACTGAACCTTTCAGTTTACTTAGAAGAAAGAGTCCACCCAGCACAAGCTGCTTTCCGAAATGTTCTCTGAGTGGAAGAAGGCTGGAGAGTGCAGGCCTAGCAAGTATTTGAATCCCCTGGTTTTCAAAGGGATCTTTGCATAGCAGGGAATGAAGGTACTACTGACTTTCAAAGCCAAACAGGCAGATTGTCTGTCTTCAGCTACAGGACGGCTGAAGAGGTTAGGTTGTGCTGATTAAAACTTGAGTGCTTAACACCAGCATGTAGCTTCCTCCCCGCCTGAAAGAGAAAGCAAGAGCTTGTTGCTCTTAGTCTGGGGATGAAGGGAGAATGATCCCCTTTCTGTGTTTGAAAATTTCTCTGTGTTATATGCCTAAGAATGTTGCCTGTACATTGTCTAGCTGGATAAAGTCTATGACTTTTCTCCCTTTCAAGTAATTAAAGCTGTTCAGGGTTTCCAGCATTCCGGGAGGCATTCTGTGCTGCGCGGCTGAGAATACCGCTCTATAGACGCTATCTCTAAAAGAGAAGAGAAACCGTGTTTCTCCCATTCTGGAACCCAGAGGAGGCAAAACCATAGCTGTGCTGAGTAAAACGTTTGTTAGCAGCAAGTGTAAGTTCCCCATTCACCGCATGAAGGAGAAAGCTAAATACAGCGTTCTCCTTCACGCTGCTTAGCTGAATCTACTGAAGGTTTCAGTTTTGTTAGAAGGAAGAGTCCACCCAGCACAAGCTGCTGCCTTCTGAAATGTTCTCTGAGTGGAAGAAGGCTGGAGAATGCGGTACTAGCAAGTATTTGATTCGTCTGGTTTTCAAAGGGAACTTTGCATACCAGGGAATGAAGGTACTACTGGCTTTCAGGGCCAAACAGGCAGATTGTCTGCCTTCAACTAGAGGACAGCAGAAGAGGTTCGGTTTCACTGACTAAACCTTAAGTGCTTAACACCAGCACGTAGCTTCTTCCCTGCTGAAAGTGAAAGCAAGTGCTTGTTGCTCTCAGTCTGAGGATGAAGGGAGTACGATTCACTTTCTGTGTTTAAAATATCTCCGTGTTACATGCCTAAGAAAGTTGCCTGTAGATTGTCTAGCTGGATAAAGTCTATGACTTTTCTCCCTTTCAACTAGTTGAAGCCGTTCAGGGTTTCCAGCATTCCGGGATGCATTCTGTTCTGCGCGGCTGAGAATGCGGATTTACAGACGGTATCCCTAAAGGAGAAGAGAAACCGCGTTTCTCCCATTCCGGAACGCGAAGGAGGCAAAACCATAGCTGTGCGGAGTTAGACGTTTGTTAGCAGCAAGTGTAAGTTCCCCATTCACCGCATGAAAGAGAAAGCAAAATACAGCGTTCTCCTTCAATCTGCTTAACTGAATCTACTGAAGGTTTCAGTTTTGGTAGAAGAAAGTGTCCGCCCAGCACAAGGCCGCTTTCTGAAATGGTCTCTGAGTGGGAGAAGGCTGGAGAGTGCGGGCCTAGTAAGTATTTGAATCCCCTGGTTTTCAAAGGGAAGTTTGCATAGCAGGGAATGAAGGTAGTCCTGGCTTTCAAAGCCAAACGGGAAGATTGTCTGCCTTCAGCTAGGGGACGGAAGAAGAGGTTAAGTTTCACTGACTAAACCTTCTGTGCTTAACACGAGCATGTAGCTTCTTCCTTCTCTGAAAGAGAAGTCAAGAGCTTGTTGCTCTCTGTCTGGTGAGGAAGGGAGAACGACTCACTTTCCGTGTTTGAAAATCCCTCTGTGTTACATGCCTAAGAAAGTTGCCTGTGCATTGTCTACCTGGATAAAGGGTAGGACTTTCCTCCCTTTAAAGGAGTTGAAGCCGTTCAGGGTTTCCAGCGTTCCGGGAGGCACTGTGTGCTGCACGGTGAGAATAACGCTTTACAGACGGTATCCCTAAAAGAGAAGAGAAAGCTCGTTTCTCCCGTTCTGGAACACGAATGAGGCAGAGCCGCAGTTTTCCGGAGTAAGGGCTACGTTAGCAGCAAGTGAAAGTTCCCAACTCAGCGCGTGAAAGAGAAAGCCAAATACCGCGTTCTTCTTCAAGCTGCTTAACAGAAACTAGTGAAGTTTCCGGTTCTGCTAGAAGAAACAGTCCACCCACCAAAAGCTGCCTTCACAAAAGCTCTCTCCCTGGTAGAAGACAGGCAAGGGCTGGCCTAGCAAGTATTTCAATCCTCTGGTTTTCAAAGGGAACTGGCATAACAGGGGATGAAGGTACTACCGGCTTTCAAAGCCAAACAGGCAGATTGTTAGCCTTCCGCTAGAGGATGGCAAAAGAAGTTCAGTTTTGCTAACTAAACTTCGTGTGCTTAACACGAGCGTGTAGCTTCTTCTCGCCTGAAAGAGAAAGCAAGAGCTTGTTGCTCTCAATCTGGGGATGATGGGAGAACGATTCACTTACTTTCTTGGAAAATCCCACTGTGTTCCAGGCGTAAGAAAGTTGTCTGTACATTGTCTACCTGGATACAGTGTATGACATTTCTCCCTTTCAATAGTTGAAAACGTTCACGGTTCCCAGCATTCCGGGAGGCATTCTGTGCTGCGCGGCTGAGAATACCGCTTTACGGACGGTATCGCTAAAGGAGAAGAGAAACCGCGTTTCTCCCATTCAGGAACGCGAGGGAGGCAAAATCATGGTTGTGCTGAGTAAAATCTTTGTTAGCAGCAAGTGGGAATTCCCCATTCACCACATGAAAGAGAAAGCAAAATACAGTGTCCCCCTCAAGCTGCTTAACTGAATCTACTTAAGTTTTCAGTTTTGTTAGAAGAAACTGTCCGCCCAGCACAAGCTGCTTTCTCCAATGCTCCCTGCGTGGGAGAAGGCAGGAGAGTGCAGGCCTAGCAAGTATTTGAATCCCCTGGTTTTCAAAGGGAATTTTGCCTACCAGGAATGAAGGTACTTCTGGCTTTCAAAGCCAAACAGGTAGATTGTCTGCCTTCAGCTAGAGGACAGCAGAAGAGGTTCAGTTTTGCTGACTAAAGCTTGTGTGCTTAACAGGAGCATGTAGCTTCTTCCCTGCCTGAAAGAGAAAGCAAGAGCTTGTTTGTCTCTGTCTGGTGAGGAAGGGAGAACGGCTCACTTTCCGTGTTTGAAAATCCCTCTGTGTCACATGCCTAAGAAAGTTGCCTGTGCATTGTCTACCTGGATAAAGTGTAGGACTTTTCTCCCTTTAAAGTAGTTGAAGCCGTTCAGGGTTTCCAGCGTTCCAGGAGGCATTGTGTGCTGCACGGTGAGAATAACGCTTTACAGACGGTACCGCTAAAGGGGAAGAGAACCCGCGTTTCTCCCATTCTGGAACGCGAAGGAGGCAAAACCATAGCTGTGCGGAGTGAAACGTTTGTTAGCAGCAAGGGTAAGTTCCCCATTCACCGCATGAAAGAGAAAGCAAAATACAGCGTTCTCCTTCACGCTGCTTAACTGAATCTACTGAACCTTTCAGTTTACTTAGAAGAAAGAGTCCACCCAGCACAAGCTGCTTTCCGAAATGTTCTCTGAGTGGAAGAAGGCTGGAGAGTGCAGGCCTAGCAAGTATTTGAATCCCCTGGTTTTCAAAGGGATCTTTGCATAGCAGGGAATGAAGGTACTACTGACTTTCAAAGCCAAACAGGCAGATTGTCTGTCTTCAGCTACAGGACGGCTGAAGAGGTTAGGTTGTGCTGATTAAAACTTGAGTGCTTAACACCAGCATGTAGCTTCCTCCCCGCCTGAAAGAGAAAGCAAGAGCTTGTTGCTCTTAGTCTGGGGATGAAGGGAGAATGATCCCCTTTCTGTGTTTGAAAATTTCTCTGTGTTATATGCCTAAGAATGTTGCCTGTACATTGTCTAGCTGGATAAAGTCTATGACTTTTCTCCCTTTCAAGTAATTAAAGCTGTTCAGGGTTTCCAGCATTCCGGGAGGCATTCTGTGCTGCGCGGCTGAGAATACCGCTCTATAGACGCTATCTCTAAAAGAGAAGAGAAACCGTGTTTCTCCCATTCTGGAACCCAGAGGAGGCAAAACCATAGCTGTGCTGAGTAAAACGTTTGTTAGCAGCAAGTGTAAGTTCCCCATTCACCGCATGAAGGAGAAAGCTAAATACAGCGTTCTCCTTCACGCTGCTTAGCTGAATCTACTGAAGGTTTCAGTTTTGTTAGAAGGAAGAGTCCACCCAGCACAAGCTGCTGCCTTCTGAAATGTTCTCTGAGTGGAAGAAGGCTGGAGAATGCGGTACTAGCAAGTATTTGATTCGTCTGGTTTTCAAAGGGAACTTTGCATACCAGGGAATGAAGGTACTACTGGCTTTCAGGGCCAAACAGGCAGATTGTCTGCCTTCAACTAGAGGACAGCAGAAGAGGTTCGGTTTCACTGACTAAACCTTAAGTGCTTAACACCAGCACGTAGCTTCTTCCCTGCTGAAAGTGAAAGCAAGTGCTTGTTGCTCTCAGTCTGAGGATGAAGGGAGTACGATTCACTTTCTGTGTTTAAAATATCTCCGTGTTACATGCCTAAGAAAGTTGCCTGTAGATTGTCTAGCTGGATAAAGTCTATGACTTTTCTCCCTTTCAACTAGTTGAAGCCGTTCAGGGTTTCCAGCATTCCGGGATGCATTCTGTTCTGCGCGGCTGAGAATGCGGATTTACAGACGGTATCCCTAAAGGAGAAGAGAAACCGCGTTTCTCCCATTCCGGAACGCGAAGGAGGCAAAACCATAGCTGTGCGGAGTTAGACGTTTGTTAGCAGCAAGTGTAAGTTCCCCATTCACCGCATGAAAGAGAAAGCAAAATACAGCGTTCTCCTTCAATCTGCTTAACTGAATCTACTGAAGGTTTCAGTTTTGGTAGAAGAAAGTGTCCGCCCAGCACAAGGCCGCTTTCTGAAATGGTCTCTGAGTGGGAGAAGGCTGGAGAGTGCGGGCCTAGTAAGTATTTGAATCCCCTGGTTTTCAAAGGGAAGTTTGCATAGCAGGGAATGAAGGTAGTCCTGGCTTTCAAAGCCAAACGGGAAGATTGTCTGCCTTCAGCTAGGGGACGGAAGAAGAGGTTAAGTTTCACTGACTAAACCTTCTGTGCTTAACACGAGCATGTAGCTTCTTCCTTCTCTGAAAGAGAAGTCAAGAGCTTGTTGCTCTCTGTCTGGTGAGGAAGGGAGAACGACTCACTTTCCGTGTTTGAAAATCCCTCTGTGTTACATGCCTAAGAAAGTTGCCTGTGCATTGTCTACCTGGATAAAGGGTAGGACTTTCCTCCCTTTAAAGGAGTTGAAGCCGTTCAGGGTTTCCAGCGTTCCGGGAGGCACTGTGTGCTGCACGGTGAGAATAACGCTTTACAGACGGTATCCCTAAAAGAGAAGAGAAAGCTCGTTTCTCCCGTTCTGGAACACGAATGAGGCAGAGCCGCAGTTTTCCGGAGTAAGGGCTACGTTAGCAGCAAGTGAAAGTTCCCAACTCAGCGCGTGAAAGAGAAAGCCAAATACCGCGTTCTTCTTCAAGCTGCTTAACAGAAACTAGTGAAGTTTCCGGTTCTGCTAGAAGAAACAGTCCACCCACCAAAAGCTGCCTTCACAAAAGCTCTCTCCCTGGTAGAAGACAGGCAAGGGCTGGCCTAGCAAGTATTTCAATCCTCTGGTTTTCAAAGGGAACTGGCATAACAGGGGATGAAGGTACTACCGGCTTTCAAAGCCAAACAGGCAGATTGTTAGCCTTCCGCTAGAGGATGGCAAAAGAAGTTCAGTTTTGCTAACTAAACTTCGTGTGCTTAACACGAGCGTGTAGCTTCTTCTCGCCTGAAAGAGAAAGCAAGAGCTTGTTGCTCTCAATCTGGGGATGATGGGAGAACGATTCACTTACTTTCTTGGAAAATCCCACTGTGTTCCAGGCGTAAGAAAGTTGTCTGTACATTGTCTACCTGGATACAGTGTATGACATTTCTCCCTTTCAATAGTTGAAAACGTTCACGGTTCCCAGCATTCCGGGAGGCATTCTGTGCTGCGCGGCTGAGAATACCGCTTTACGGACGGTATCGCTAAAGGAGAAGAGAAACCGCGTTTCTCCCATTCAGGAACGCGAGGGAGGCAAAATCATGGTTGTGCTGAGTAAAATCTTTGTTAGCAGCAAGTGGGAATTCCCCATTCACCACATGAAAGAGAAAGCAAAATACAGTGTCCCCCTCAAGCTGCTTAACTGAATCTACTTAAGTTTTCAGTTTTGTTAGAAGAAACTGTCCGCCCAGCACAAGCTGCTTTCTCCAATGCTCCCTGCGTGGGAGAAGGCAGGAGAGTGCAGGCCTAGCAAGTATTTGAATCCCCTGGTTTTCAAAGGGAATTTTGCCTACCAGGAATGAAGGTACTTCTGGCTTTCAAAGCCAAACAGGTAGATTGTCTGCCTTCAGCTAGAGGACAGCAGAAGAGGTTCAGTTTTGCTGACTAAAGCTTGTGTGCTTAACAGGAGCATGTAGCTTCTTCCCTGCCTGAAAGAGAAAGCAAGAGCTTGTTTGTCTCTGTCTGGTGAGGAAGGGAGAACGGCTCACTTTCCGTGTTTGAAAATCCCTCTGTGTCACATGCCTAAGAAAGTTGCCTGTGCATTGTCTACCTGGATAAAGTGTAGGACTTTTCTCCCTTTAAAGTAGTTGAAGCCGTTCAGGGTTTCCAGCGTTCCAGGAGGCATTGTGTGCTGCACGGTGAGAATAACGCTTTACAGACGGTACCGCTAAAGGGGAAGAGAACCCGCGTTTCTCCCATTCTGGAACGCGAAGGAGGCAAAACCATAGCTGTGCGGAGTGAAACGTTTGTTAGCAGCAAGGGTAAGTTCCCCATTCACCGCATGAAAGAGAAAGCAAAATACAGCGTTCTCCTTCACGCTGCTTAACTGAATCTACTGAACCTTTCAGTTTACTTAGAAGAAAGAGTCCACCCAGCACAAGCTGCTTTCCGAAATGTTCTCTGAGTGGAAGAAGGCTGGAGAGTGCAGGCCTAGCAAGTATTTGAATCCCCTGGTTTTCAAAGGGATCTTTGCATAGCAGGGAATGAAGGTACTACTGACTTTCAAAGCCAAACAGGCAGATTGTCTGTCTTCAGCTACAGGACGGCTGAAGAGGTTAGGTTGTGCTGATTAAAACTTGAGTGCTTAACACCAGCATGTAGCTTCCTCCCCGCCTGAAAGAGAAAGCAAGAGCTTGTTGCTCTTAGTCTGGGGATGAAGGGAGAATGATCCCCTTTCTGTGTTTGAAAATTTCTCTGTGTTATATGCCTAAGAATGTTGCCTGTACATTGTCTAGCTGGATAAAGTCTATGACTTTTCTCCCTTTCAAGTAATTAAAGCTGTTCAGGGTTTCCAGCATTCCGGGAGGCATTCTGTGCTGCGCGGCTGAGAATACCGCTCTATAGACGCTATCTCTAAAAGAGAAGAGAAACCGTGTTTCTCCCATTCTGGAACCCAGAGGAGGCAAAACCATAGCTGTGCTGAGTAAAACGTTTGTTAGCAGCAAGTGTAAGTTCCCCATTCACCGCATGAAGGAGAAAGCTAAATACAGCGTTCTCCTTCACGCTGCTTAGCTGAATCTACTGAAGGTTTCAGTTTTGTTAGAAGGAAGAGTCCACCCAGCACAAGCTGCTGCCTTCTGAAATGTTCTCTGAGTGGAAGAAGGCTGGAGAATGCGGTACTAGCAAGTATTTGATTCGTCTGGTTTTCAAAGGGAACTTTGCATACCAGGGAATGAAGGTACTACTGGCTTTCAGGGCCAAACAGGCAGATTGTCTGCCTTCAACTAGAGGACAGCAGAAGAGGTTCGGTTTCACTGACTAAACCTTAAGTGCTTAACACCAGCACGTAGCTTCTTCCCTGCTGAAAGTGAAAGCAAGTGCTTGTTGCTCTCAGTCTGAGGATGAAGGGAGTACGATTCACTTTCTGTGTTTAAAATATCTCCGTGTTACATGCCTAAGAAAGTTGCCTGTAGATTGTCTAGCTGGATAAAGTCTATGACTTTTCTCCCTTTCAACTAGTTGAAGCCGTTCAGGGTTTCCAGCATTCCGGGATGCATTCTGTTCTGCGCGGCTGAGAATGCGGATTTACAGACGGTATCCCTAAAGGAGAAGAGAAACCGCGTTTCTCCCATTCCGGAACGCGAAGGAGGCAAAACCATAGCTGTGCGGAGTTAGACGTTTGTTAGCAGCAAGTGTAAGTTCCCCATTCACCGCATGAAAGAGAAAGCAAAATACAGCGTTCTCCTTCAATCTGCTTAACTGAATCTACTGAAGGTTTCAGTTTTGGTAGAAGAAAGTGTCCGCCCAGCACAAGGCCGCTTTCTGAAATGGTCTCTGAGTGGGAGAAGGCTGGAGAGTGCGGGCCTAGTAAGTATTTGAATCCCCTGGTTTTCAAAGGGAAGTTTGCATAGCAGGGAATGAAGGTAGTCCTGGCTTTCAAAGCCAAACGGGAAGATTGTCTGCCTTCAGCTAGGGGACGGAAGAAGAGGTTAAGTTTCACTGACTAAACCTTCTGTGCTTAACATGAGCATGTAGCTTCTTCCTTCTCTGAAAGAGAAGTCAAGAGCTTGTTGCTCTCTGTCTGGTGAGGAAGGGAGAACGACTCACTTTCCGTGTTTGAAAATCCCTCTGTGTTACATGCCTAAGAAAGTTGCCTGTGCATTGTCTACCTGGATAAAGGGTAGGACTTTCCTCCCTTTAAAGGAGTTGAAGCCGTTCAGGGTTTCCAGCGTTCCGGGAGGCACTGTGTGCTGCACGGTGAGAATAACGCTTTACAGACGGTATCCCTAAAAGAGAAGAGAAAGCTCGTTTCTCCCGTTCTGGAACACGAATGAGGCAGAGCCGCAGTTTTCCGGAGTAAGGGCTACGTTAGCAGCAAGTGAAAGTTCCCAACTCAGCGCGTGAAAGAGAAAGCCAAATACCGCGTTCTTCTTCAAGCTGCTTAACAGAAACTAGTGAAGTTTCCGGTTCTGCTAGAAGAAACAGTCCACCCACCAAAAGCTGCCTTCACAAAAGCTCTCTCCCTGGTAGAAGACAGGCAAGGGCTGGCCTAGCAAGTATTTCAATCCTCTGGTTTTCAAAGGGAACTGGCATAACAGGGGATGAAGGTACTACCGGCTTTCAAAGCCAAACAGGCAGATTGTTAGCCTTCCGCTAGAGGATGGCAAAAGAAGTTCAGTTTTGCTAACTAAACTTCGTGTGCTTAACACGAGCGTGTAGCTTCTTCTCGCCTGAAAGAGAAAGCAAGAGCTTGTTGCTCTCAATCTGGGGATGATGGGAGAACGATTCACTTACTTTCTTGGAAAATCCCACTGTGTTCCAGGCGTAAGAAAGTTGTCTGTACATTGTCTACCTGGATACAGTGTATGACATTTCTCCCTTTCAATAGTTGAAAACGTTCACGGTTCCCAGCATTCCGGGAGGCATTCTGTGCTGCGCGGCTGAGAATACCGCTTTACGGACGGTATCGCTAAAGGAGAAGAGAAACCGCGTTTCTCCCATTCAGGAACGCGAGGGAGGCAAAATCATGGTTGTGCTGAGTAAAATCTTTGTTAGCAGCAAGTGGGAATTCCCCATTCACCACATGAAAGAGAAAGCAAAATACAGTGTCCCCCTCAAGCTGCTTAACTGAATCTACTTAAGTTTTCAGTTTTGTTAGAAGAAACTGTCCGCCCAGCACAAGCTGCTTTCTCCAATGCTCCCTGCGTGGGAGAAGGCAGGAGAGTGCAGGCCTAGCAAGTATTTGAATCCCCTGGTTTTCAAAGGGAATTTTGCCTACCAGGAATGAAGGTACTTCTGGCTTTCAAAGCCAAACAGGTAGATTGTCTGCCTTCAGCTAGAGGACAGCAGAAGAGGTTCAGTTTTGCTGACTAAAGCTTGTGTGCTTAACAGGAGCATGTAGCTTCTTCCCTGCCTGAAAGAGAAAGCAAGAGCTTGTTTGTCTCTGTCTGGTGAGGAAGGGAGAACGGCTCACTTTCCGTGTTTGAAAATCCCTCTGTGTCACATGCCTAAGAAAGTTGCCTGTGCATTGTCTACCTGGATAAAGTGTAGGACTTTTCTCCCTTTAAAGTAGTTGAAGCCGTTCAGGGTTTCCAGCGTTCCAGGAGGCATTGTGTGCTGCACGGTGAGAATAACGCTTTACAGACGGTACCGCTAAAGGGGAAGAGAACCCGCGTTTCTCCCATTCTGGAACGCGAAGGAGGCAAAACCATAGCTGTGCGGAGTGAAACGTTTGTTAGCAGCAAGGGTAAGTTCCCCATTCACCGCATGAAAGAGAAAGCAAAATACAGCGTTCTCCTTCACGCTGCTTAACTGAATCTACTGAACCTTTCAGTTTACTTAGAAGAAAGAGTCCACCCAGCACAAGCTGCTTTCCGAAATGTTCTCTGAGTGGAAGAAGGCTGGAGAGTGCAGGCCTAGCAAGTATTTGAATCCCCTGGTTTTCAAAGGGATCTTTGCATAGCAGGGAATGAAGGTACTACTGACTTTCAAAGCCAAACAGGCAGATTGTCTGTCTTCAGCTACAGGACGGCTGAAGAGGTTAGGTTGTGCTGATTAAAACTTGAGTGCTTAACACCAGCATGTAGCTTCCTCCCCGCCTGAAAGAGAAAGCAAGAGCTTGTTGCTCTTAGTCTGGGGATGAAGGGAGAATGATCCCCTTTCTGTGTTTGAAAATTTCTCTGTGTTATATGCCTAAGAATGTTGCCTGTACATTGTCTAGCTGGATAAAGTCTATGACTTTTCTCCCTTTCAAGTAATTAAAGCTGTTCAGGGTTTCCAGCATTCCGGGAGGCATTCTGTGCTGCGCGGCTGAGAATACCGCTCTATAGACGCTATCTCTAAAAGAGAAGAGAAACCGTGTTTCTCCCATTCTGGAACCCAGAGGAGGCAAAACCATAGCTGTGCTGAGTAAAACGTTTGTTAGCAGCAAGTGTAAGTTCCCCATTCACCGCATGAAGGAGAAAGCTAAATACAGCGTTCTCCTTCACGCTGCTTAGCTGAATCTACTGAAGGTTTCAGTTTTGTTAGAAGGAAGAGTCCACCCAGCACAAGCTGCTGCCTTCTGAAATGTTCTCTGAGTGGAAGAAGGCTGGAGAATGCGGTACTAGCAAGTATTTGATTCGTCTGGTTTTCAAAGGGAACTTTGCATACCAGGGAATGAAGGTACTACTGGCTTTCAGGGCCAAACAGGCAGATTGTCTGCCTTCAACTAGAGGACAGCAGAAGAGGTTCGGTTTCACTGACTAAACCTTAAGTGCTTAACACCAGCACGTAGCTTCTTCCCTGCTGAAAGTGAAAGCAAGTGCTTGTTGCTCTCAGTCTGAGGATGAAGGGAGTACGATTCACTTTCTGTGTTTAAAATATCTCCGTGTTACATGCCTAAGAAAGTTGCCTGTAGATTGTCTAGCTGGATAAAGTCTATGACTTTTCTCCCTTTCAACTAGTTGAAGCCGTTCAGGGTTTCCAGCATTCCGGGATGCATTCTGTTCTGCGCGGCTGAGAATGCGGATTTACAGACGGTATCCCTAAAGGAGAAGAGAAACCGCGTTTCTCCCATTCCGGAACGCGAAGGAGGCAAAACCATAGCTGTGCGGAGTTAGACGTTTGTTAGCAGCAAGTGTAAGTTCCCCATTCACCGCATGAAAGAGAAAGCAAAATACAGCGTTCTCCTTCAATCTGCTTAACTGAATCGACTGAAGGTTTCAGTTTTGGTAGAAGAAAGTGTCCGCCCAGCACAAGGCCGCTTTCTGAAATGGTCTCTGAGTGGGAGAAGGCTGGAGAGTGCGGGCCTAGTAAGTATTTGAATCCCCTGGTTTTCAAAGGGAAGTTTGCATAGCAGGGAATGAAGGTAGTCCTGGCTTTCAAAGCCAAACGGGAAGATTGTCTGCCTTCAGCTAGGGGACGGAAGAAGAGGTTAAGTTTCACTGACTAAACCTTCTGTGCTTAACATGAGCATGTAGCTTCTTCCTTCTCTGAAAGAGAAGTCAAGAGCTTGTTGCTCTCTGTCTGGTGAGGAAGGGAGAACGACTCACTTTCCGTGTTTGAAAATCCCTCTGTGTTACATGCCTAAGAAAGTTGCCTGTGCATTGTCTACCTGGATAAAGGGTAGGACTTTCCTCCCTTTAAAGGAGTTGAAGCCGTTCAGGGTTTCCAGCGTTCCGGGAGGCACTGTGTGCTGCACGGTGAGAATAACGCTTTACAGACGGTATCCCTAAAAGAGAAGAGAAAGCTCGTTTCTCCCGTTCTGGAACACGAATGAGGCAGAGCCGCAGTTTTCCGGAGTAAGGGCTACGTTAGCAGCAAGTGAAAGTTCCCAACTCAGCGCGTGAAAGAGAAAGCCAAATACCGCGTTCTTCTTCAAGCTGCTTAACAGAAACTAGTGAAGTTTCCGGTTCTGCTAGAAGAAACAGTCCACCCACCAAAAGCTGCCTTCACAAAAGCTCTCTCCCTGGTAGAAGACAGGCAAGGGCTGGCCTAGCAAGTATTTCAATCCTCTGGTTTTCAAAGGGAACTGGCATAACAGGGGATGAAGGTACTACCGGCTTTCAAAGCCAAACAGGCAGATTGTTAGCCTTCCGCTAGAGGATGGCAAAAGAAGTTCAGTTTTGCTAACTAAACTTCGTGTGCTTAACACGAGCGTGTAGCTTCTTCTCGCCTGAAAGAGAAAGCAAGAGCTTGTTGCTCTCAATCTGGGGATGATGGGAGAACGATTCACTTACTTTCTTGGAAAATCCCACTGTGTTCCAGGCGTAAGAAAGTTGTCTGTACATTGTCTACCTGGATACAGTGTATGACATTTCTCCCTTTCAATAGTTGAAAACGTTCACGGTTCCCAGCATTCCGGGAGGCATTCTGTGCTGCGCGGCTGAGAATACCGCTTTACGGACGGTATCGCTAAAGGAGAAGAGAAACCGCGTTTCTCCCATTCAGGAACGCGAGGGAGGCAAAATCATGGTTGTGCTGAGTAAAATCTTTGTTAGCAGCAAGTGGGAATTCCCCATTCACCACATGAAAGAGAAAGCAAAATACAGTGTCCCCCTCAAGCTGCTTAACTGAATCTACTTAAGTTTTCAGTTTTGTTAGAAGAAACTGTCCGCCCAGCACAAGCTGCTTTCTCCAATGCTCCCTGCGTGGGAGAAGGCAGGAGAGTGCAGGCCTAGCAAGTATTTGAATCCCCTGGTTTTCAAAGGGAATTTTGCCTACCAGGAATGAAGGTACTTCTGGCTTTCAAAGCCAAACAGGTAGATTGTCTGCCTTCAGCTAGAGGACAGCAGAAGAGGTTCAGTTTTGCTGACTAAAGCTTGTGTGCTTAACAGGAGCATGTAGCTTCTTCCCTGCCTGAAAGAGAAAGCAAGAGCTTGTTTGTCTCTGTCTGGTGAGGAAGGGAGAACGGCTCACTTTCCGTGTTTGAAAATCCCTCTGTGTCACATGCCTAAGAAAGTTGCCTGTGCATTGTCTACCTGGATAAAGTGTAGGACTTTTCTCCCTTTAAAGTAGTTGAAGCCGTTCAGGGTTTCCAGCGTTCCAGGAGGCATTGTGTGCTGCACGGTGAGAATAACGCTTTACAGACGGTACCGCTAAAGGGGAAGAGAACCCGCGTTTCTCCCATTCTGGAACGCGAAGGAGGCAAAACCATAGCTGTGCGGAGTGAAACGTTTGTTAGCAGCAAGGGTAAGTTCCCCATTCACCGCATGAAAGAGAAAGCAAAATACAGCGTTCTCCTTCACGCTGCTTAACTGAATCTACTGAACCTTTCAGTTTACTTAGAAGAAAGAGTCCACCCAGCACAAGCTGCTTTCCGAAATGTTCTCTGAGTGGAAGAAGGCTGGAGAGTGCAGGCCTAGCAAGTATTTGAATCCCCTGGTTTTCAAAGGGATCTTTGCATAGCAGGGAATGAAGGTACTACTGACTTTCAAAGCCAAACAGGCAGATTGTCTGTCTTCAGCTACAGGACGGCTGAAGAGGTTAGGTTGTGCTGATTAAAACTTGAGTGCTTAACACCAGCATGTAGCTTCCTCCCCGCCTGAAAGAGAAAGCAAGAGCTTGTTGCTCTTAGTCTGGGGATGAAGGGAGAATGATCCCCTTTCTGTGTTTGAAAATTTCTCTGTGTTATATGCCTAAGAATGTTGCCTGTACATTGTCTAGCTGGATAAAGTCTATGACTTTTCTCCCTTTCAAGTAATTAAAGCTGTTCAGGGTTTCCAGCATTCCGGGAGGCATTCTGTGCTGCGCGGCTGAGAATACCGCTCTATAGACGCTATCTCTAAAAGAGAAGAGAAACCGTGTTTCTCCCATTCTGGAACCCAGAGGAGGCAAAACCATAGCTGTGCTGAGTAAAACGTTTGTTAGCAGCAAGTGTAAGTTCCCCATTCACCGCATGAAGGAGAAAGCTAAATACAGCGTTCTCCTTCACGCTGCTTAGCTGAATCTACTGAAGGTTTCAGTTTTGTTAGAAGGAAGAGTCCACCCAGCACAAGCTGCTGCCTTCTGAAATGTTCTCTGAGTGGAAGAAGGCTGGAGAATGCGGTACTAGCAAGTATTTGATTCGTCTGGTTTTCAAAGGGAACTTTGCATACCAGGGAATGAAGGTACTACTGGCTTTCAGGGCCAAACAGGCAGATTGTCTGCCTTCAACTAGAGGACAGCAGAAGAGGTTCGGTTTCACTGACTAAACCTTAAGTGCTTAACACCAGCACGTAGCTTCTTCCCTGCTGAAAGTGAAAGCAAGTGCTTGTTGCTCTCAGTCTGAGGATGAAGGGAGTACGATTCACTTTCTGTGTTTAAAATATCTCCGTGTTACATGCCTAAGAAAGTTGCCTGTAGATTGTCTAGCTGGATAAAGTCTATGACTTTTCTCCCTTTCAACTAGTTGAAGCCGTTCAGGGTTTCCAGCATTCCGGGATGCATTCTGTTCTGCGCGGCTGAGAATGCGGATTTACAGACGGTATCCCTAAAGGAGAAGAGAAACCGCGTTTCTCCCATTCCGGAACGCGAAGGAGGCAAAACCATAGCTGTGCGGAGTTAGACGTTTGTTAGCAGCAAGTGTAAGTTCCCCATTCACCGCATGAAAGAGAAAGCAAAATACAGCGTTCTCCTTCAATCTGCTTAACTGAATCGACTGAAGGTTTCAGTTTTGGTAGAAGAAAGTGTCCGCCCAGCACAAGGCCGCTTTCTGAAATGGTCTCTGAGTGGGAGAAGGCTGGAGAGTGCGGGCCTAGTAAGTATTTGAATCCCCTGGTTTTCAAAGGGAAGTTTGCATAGCAGGGAATGAAGGTAGTCCTGGCTTTCAAAGCCAAACGGGAAGATTGTCTGCCTTCAGCTAGGGGACGGAAGAAGAGGTTAAGTTTCACTGACTAAACCTTCTGTGCTTAACACGAGCATGTAGCTTCTTCCTTCTCTGAAAGAGAAGTCAAGAGCTTGTTGCTCTCTGTCTGGTGAGGAAGGGAGAACGACTCACTTTCCGTGTTTGAAAATCCCTCTGTGTTACATGCCTAAGAAAGTTGCCTGTGCATTGTCTACCTGGATAAAGGGTAGGACTTTCCTCCCTTTAAAGGAGTTGAAGCCGTTCAGGGTTTCCAGCGTTCCGGGAGGCACTGTGTGCTGCACGGTGAGAATAACGCTTTACAGACGGTATCCCTAAAAGAGAAGAGAAAGCTCGTTTCTCCCGTTCTGGAACACGAATGAGGCAGAGCCGCAGTTTTCCGGAGTAAGGGCTACGTTAGCAGCAAGTGAAAGTTCCCAACTCAGCGCGTGAAAGAGAAAGCCAAATACCGCGTTCTTCTTCAAGCTGCTTAACAGAAACTAGTGAAGTTTCCGGTTCTGCTAGAAGAAACAGTCCACCCACCAAAAGCTGCCTTCACAAAAGCTCTCTCCCTGGTAGAAGACAGGCAAGGGCTGGCCTAGCAAGTATTTCAATCCTCTGGTTTTCAAAGGGAACTGGCATAACAGGGGATGAAGGTACTACCGGCTTTCAAAGCCAAACAGGCAGATTGTTAGCCTTCCGCTAGAGGATGGCAAAAGAAGTTCAGTTTTGCTAACTAAACTTCGTGTGCTTAACACGAGCGTGTAGCTTCTTCTCGCCTGAAAGAGAAAGCAAGAGCTTGTTGCTCTCAATCTGGGGATGATGGGAGAACGATTCACTTACTTTCTTGGAAAATCCCACTGTGTTCCAGGCGTAAGAAAGTTGTCTGCACATTGTCTACCTGGATACAGTGTATGACATTTCTCCCTTTCAATAGTTGAAAACGTTCACGGTTCCCAGCATTCCGGGAGGCATTCTGTGCTGCGCGGCTGAGAATACCGCTTTACGGACGGTATCGCTAAAGGAGAAGAGAAACCGCGTTTCTCCCATTCAGGAACGCGAGGTAGGCAAAATCATGGTTGTGCTGAGTAAAATCTTTGTTAGCAGCAAGTGGGAATTCCCCATTCACCACTTGAAAGAGAAAGCAAAATACAGTGTCCCCCTCAAGCTGCTTAACTGAATCTACTTAAGTTTTCAGTTTTGTTGGAAGAAAATGTCCGCCCAGCACAAGCTGCTTTCTCCAATGCTCCCTGCGTGGGAGAAGGAAGGAGAGTGCAGGCCTAGCAAGTATTTGAATCCCCTGGTTTTCAAAGGGAATTTTGCCTACCAGGAATGAAGGTACTTCTGGCTTTCAAAGCCAAACAGGTAGATTGTCTGCCTTCAGCTAGAGGACAGCAGAAGAGGTTCAGTTTTGCTGACTAAAGCTTGTGTGCTTAACAGGAGCATGTAGCTTCTTCCCTGCCTGAAAGAGAAAGCAAGAGCTTGTTTGTCTCTGTCTGGTGAGGAAGGGAGAACGGCTCACTTTCCGTGTTTGAAAATCCCTCTGTGTCACATGCCTAAGAAAGTTGCCTGTGCATTGTCTACCTGGATAAAGTGTAGGACTTTTCTCCCTTTAAAGTAGTTGAAGCCGTTCAGGGTTTCCAGCGTTCCAGGAGGCATTGTGTGCTGCATGGTGAGAATAACGCTTTACAGACGGTACCGCTAAAGGGGAAGAGAAACCGCGTTTCTCCCATTCTGGAACGCGAAGGAGGCAAAACCATAGCTGTGCGGAGTGAAACGTTTGTTAGCAGCAAGGGTAAGTTCCCCATTCACCGCATGAAAGAGAAAGCAAAATACAGCGTTCTCCTTCACGCTGCTTAACTGAATCTACTGAACCTTTCAGTTTACTTAGAAGAAAGAGTCCACCCAGCACAAGCTGCTTTCCGAAATGTTCTCTGAGTGGAAGAAGGCTGGAGAGTGCAGGCCTAGCAAGTATTTGAATCCCCTGGTTTTCAAAGGGATCTTTGCATAGCAGGGAATGAAGGTACTACTGACTTTCAAAGCCAAACAGGCAGATTGTCTGTCTTCAGCTACTGGACGGCTGAAGAGGTTAGGTTGTGCTGATTAAAACTTGAGTGCTTAACACCAGCATGTAGCTTCCTCCCCGCCTGAAAGAGAAAGCAAGAGCTTGTTGCTCTTAGTCTGGGGATGAAGGGAGAATGATCCCCTTTCTGTGTTTGAAAATTTCTCTGTGTTATATGCCTAAGAATGTTGCCTGTACATTGTCTAGCTGGATAAAGTCTATGACTTTTCTCCCTTTCAAGTAATTAAAGCTGTTCAGGGTTTCCAGCATTCCGGGAGGCATTCTGTGCTGCGCGGCTGAGAATACCGCTCTATAGACGCTATCTCTAAAAGAGAAGAGAAACCGTGTTTCTCCCATTCTGGAACCCAGAGGAGGCAAAACCATAGCTGTGCTGAGTAAAACGTTTGTTAGCAGCAAGTGTAAGTTCCCCATTCACCGCATGAAGGAGAAAGCTAAATACAGCGTTCTCCTTCACGCTGCTTAACTGAATCTACTGAAGGTTTCAGTTTTGTTAGAAGGAAGAGTCCACCCAGCACAAGCTGCTGCCTTCTGAAATGTTCTCTGAGTGGAAGAAGGCTGGAGAATGCGGTACTAGCAAGTATTTGATTCGTCTGGTTTTCAAAGGGAACTTTGCATACCAGGGAATGAAGGTACTACTGGCTTTCAGGGCCAAACAGGCAGATTGTCTGCCTTCAACTAGAGGACAGCAGAAGAGGTTCGGTTTCACTGACTAAACCTTAAGTGCTTAACACCAGCACGTAGCTTCTTCCCTGCTGAAAGTGAAAGCAAGTGCTTGTTGCTCTCAGTCTGAGGATGAAGGGAGTACGATTCACTTTCTGTGTTTAAAATATCTCCGTGTTACATGCCTAAGAAAGTTGCCTGTAGATTGTCTAGCTGGATAAAGTCTATGACTTTTCTCCCTTTCAACTAGTTGAAGCCGTTCAGGGTTTCCAGCATTCCGGGATGCATTCTGTTCTGCGCGGCTGAGAATGCGGATTTACAGACGGTATCCCTAAAGGAGAAGAGAAACCGCGTTTCTCCCATTCCGGAACGCGAAGGAGGCAAAACCATAGCTGTGCGGAGTTAGACGTTTGTTAGCAGCAAGTGTAAGTTCCCCATTCACCGCATGAAAGAGAAAGCAAAATACAGAGTTCTCCTTCAATCTGCTTAACTGAATCTACTGAAGGTTTCAGTTTTGGTAGAAGAAAGTGTCCGCCCAGCACAAGGCCGCTTTCTGAAATGGTCTCTGAGTGGGAGAATGCTGGGGAGTGCCGGCCTAGTAAGTATTTGAATCCCCTGGTTTTCAAAGGGAAGTTTGCATAGCAGGGAATGAAGGTAGTACTGGCTTTCAAAGCCAAACAGGAAGATTGTCTGCCTTCAGCTAGGGGACGGAAGAAGAGGTTAAGTTTCACTGACTAAACCTTCTGTGCTTAACACGAGCACGTAGCTTCTTCCTTCTCTGAAAGAGAAGTCAAGAGCTTGTTGCTCTCTGTCTGGTGAGGAAGGGAGAACGACTCACTTTCCGTGTTTGAAAATCCCTCTGTGTTACATGCCTAAGAAAGTTGCCTGTGCATTGTCTACCTGGATAAAGGGTAGGACTTTCCTCCCTTTAAAGGAGTTGAAGCCGTTCAGGGTTTCCAGCGTTCCGGGAGGCACTTTGTGCTGCACGGTGAGAATAACGCTTTACAGACGGTATCCCTAAAAGAGAAGAGAAAGCTCGTTTCTCCCGTTCTGGAACACGAATGAGGCAGAGCCGCAGTTTTACGGAGTAAGGGCTACGTTAGCAGCAAGTGAAAGTTCCCAACTCAGCGCGTGAAAGAGAAAGCCAAATACCGCGTTCTTCTTCAAGCTGCTTAACAGAAACTAGTGAAGTTTCCGGTTCTGCTAGAAGAAACAGTCCACCCACCAAAAGCTGCCTTCACAAAAGCTCTCTCCCTGGTAGAAGACAGGCAAGGGCTGGCCTAGCAAGTATTTCAATCCTCTGGTTTTCAAAGGGAACTGGCATAACAGGGGATGAAGGTACTACCGGCTTTCAAAGCCAAACAGGCAGATTGTTAGCCTTCCGCTAGAGGATGGCAAAAGAAGTTCAGTTTTGCTAACTAAACTTCGTGTGCTTAACACGAGCGTGTAGCTTCTTCTCGCCTGAAAGAGAAAGCAAGAGCTTGTTGCTCTCAATCTGGGGATGATGGGAGAACGATTCACTTACTTTCTTGGAAAATCCCACTGTGTTCCAGGCGTAAGAAAGTTGTCTGCACATTGTCTACCTGGATACAGTGTATGACATTTCTCCCTTTCAATAGTTGGAAACGTTCACGGTTCCCAGCATTCCGGGAGGCATTCTGTGCTGCGCGGCTGAGAATACCGCTTTACGGACGGTATCGCTAAAGGAGAAGAGAAACCGCGTTTCTCCCATTCAGGAACGCGAGGTAGGCAAAATCATGGTTGTGCTGAGTAAAATCTTTGTTAGCAGCAAGTGGGAATTCCCCATTCACCACTTGAAAGAGAAAGCAAAATACAGTGTCCCCCTCAAGCTGCTTAACTGAATCTACTTAAGTTTTCAGTTTTGTTGGAAGAAAATGTCCGCCCAGCACAAGCTGCTTTCTCCAATGCTCCCTGCGTGGGAGAAGGAAGGAGAGTGCAGGCCTAGCAAGTATTTGAATCCCCTGGTTTTCAAAGGGAATTTTGCCTACCAGGAATGAAGGTACTTCTGGCTTTCAAAGCCAAACAGGTAGATTGTCTGCCTTCAGCTAGAGGACAGCAGAAGAGGTTCAGTTTTGCTGACTAAAGCTTGTGTGCTTAACAGGAGCATGTAGCTTCTTCCCTGCCTGAAAGAGAAAGCAAGAGCTTGTTTGTCTCTGTCTGGTGAGGAAGGGAGAACGGCTCACTTTCCGTGTTTGAAAATCCCTCTGTGTCACATGCCTAAGAAAGTTGCCTGTGCATTGTCTACCTGGATAAAGTGTAGGACTTTTCTCCCTTTAAAGTAGTTGAAGCCGTTCAGGGTTTCCAGCGTTCCAGGAGGCATTGTGTGCTGCACGGTGAGAATAACGCTTTACAGACGGTACCGCTAAAGGGGAAGAGAAACCGCGTTTCTCCCATTCTGGAACGCGAAGGAGGCAAAACCATAGCTGTGCGGAGTGAAACGTTTATTAGCAGCAAGGGTAAGTTCCCCATTCACCGCATGAAAGAGAAAGCAAAATACAGCGTTCTCCTTCACGCTGCTTAACTGAATCTACTGAACCTTTCAGTTTACTTAGAAGAAAGAGTCCACCCAGCACAAGCTGCTTTCCGAAATGTTCTCTGAGTGGAAGAAGGCTGGAGAGTGCAGGCCTAGCAAGTATTTGAATCCCCTGGTTTTCAAAGGGATCTTTGCATAGCAGGGAATGAAGGTACTACTGACTTTCAAAGCCAAACAGGCAGATTGTCTGTCTTCAGCTACTGGACGGCTGAAGAGGTTAGGTTGTGCTGATTAAAACTTGAGTGCTTAACACCAGCATGTAGCTTCCTCCCCGCCTGAAAGAGAAAGCAAGAGCTTGTTGCTCTTAGTCTGGGGATGAAGGGAGAATGATCCCCTTTCTGTGTTTGAAAATTTCTCTGTGTTATATGCCTAAGAATGTTGCCTGTACATTGTCTAGCTGGATAAAGTCTATGACTTTTCTCCCTTTCAAGTAATTAAAGCTGTTCAGGGTTTCCAGCATTCCGGGAGGCATTCTGTGCTGCGCGGCTGAGAATACCGCTCTATAGACGCTATCTCTAAAAGAGAAGAGAAACCGTGTTTCTCCCATTCTGGAACCCAGAGGAGGCAAAACCATAGCTGTGCTGAGTAAAACGTTTGTTAGCAGCAAGTGTAAGTTCCCCATTCACCGCATGAAGGAGAAAGCTAAATACAGCGTTCTCCTTCACGCTGCTTAGCTGAATCTACTGAAGGTTTCAGTTTTGTTAGAAGGAAGAGTCCACCCAGCACAAGCTGCTGCCTTCTGAAATGTTCTCTGAGTGGAAGAAGGCTGGAGAATGCGGTACTAGCAAGTATTTGATTCGTCTGGTTTTCAAAGGGAACTTTGCATACCAGGGAATGAAGGTACTACTGGCTTTCAGGGCCAAACAGGCAGATTGTCTGCCTTCAACTAGAGGACAGCAGAAGAGGTTCGGTTTCACTGACTAAACCTTAAGTGCTTAACACCAGCACGTAGCTTCTTCCCTGCTGAAAGTGAAAGCAAGTGCTTGTTGCTCTCAGTCTGAGGATGAAGGGAGTACGATTCACTTTCTGTGTTTAAAATATCTCCGTGTTACATGCCTAAGAAAGTTGCCTGTAGATTGTCTAGCTGGATAAAGTCTATGACTTTTCTCCCTTTCAACTAGTTGAAGCCGTTCAGGGTTTCCAGCATTCCGGGATGCATTCTGTTCTGCGCGGCTGAGAATGCGGATTTACAGACGGTATCCCTAAAGGAGAAGAGAAACCGCGTTTCTCCCATTCCGGAACGCGAAGGAGGCAAAACCATAGCTGTGCGGAGTTAGACGTTTGTTAGCAGCAAGTGTAAGTTCCCCATTCACCGCATGAAAGAGAAAGCAAAATACAGCGTTCTCCTTCAATCTGCTTAACTGAATCGACTGAAGGTTTCAGTTTTGGTAGAAGAAAGTGTCCGCCCAGCACAAGGCCGCTTTCTGAAATGGTCTCTGAGTGGGAGAAGGCTGGAGAGTGCGGGCCTAGTAAGTATTTGAATCCCCTGGTTTTCAAAGGGAAGTTTGCATAGCAGGGAATGAAGGTAGTCCTGGCTTTCAAAGCCAAACGGGAAGATTGTCTGCCTTCAGCTAGGGGACGGAAGAAGAGGTTAAGTTTCACTGACTAAACCTTCTGTGCTTAACATGAGCATGTAGCTTCTTCCTTCTCTGAAAGAGAAGTCAAGAGCTTGTTGCTCTCTGTCTGGTGAGGAAGGGAGAACGACTCACTTTCCGTGTTTGAAAATCCCTCTGTGTTACATGCCTAAGAAAGTTGCCTGTGCATTGTCTACCTGGATAAAGGGTAGGACTTTCCTCCCTTTAAAGGAGTTGAAGCCGTTCAGGGTTTCCAGCGTTCCGGGAGGCACTGTGTGCTGCACGGTGAGAATAACGCTTTACAGACGGTATCCCTAAAAGAGAAGAGAAAGCTCGTTTCTCCCGTTCTGGAACACGAATGAGGCAGAGCCGCAGTTTTCCGGAGTAAGGGCTATGTTAGCAGCAAGTGAAAGTTCCCAACTCAGCGCGTGAAAGAGAAAGCCAAATACCGCGTTCTTCTTCAAGCTGCTTAACAGAAACTAGTGAAGTTTCCGGTTCTGCTAGAAGAAACAGTCCACCCACCAAAAGCTGCCTTCACAAAAGCTCTCTCCCTGGTAGAAGACAGGCAAGGGCTGGCCTAGCAAGTATTTCAATCCTCTGGTTTTCAAAGGGAACTGGCATAACAGGGGATGAAGGTACTACCGGCTTTCAAAGCCAAACAGGCAGATTGTTAGCCTTCCGCTAGAGGATGGCAAAAGAAGTTCAGTTTTGCTAACTAAACTTCGTGTGCTTAACACGAGCGTGTAGCTTCTTCTCGCCTGAAAGAGAAAGCAAGAGCTTGTTGCTCTCAATCTGGGGATGATGGGAGAACGATTCACTTACTTTCTTGGAAAATCCCACTGTGTTCCAGGCGTAAGAAAGTTGTCTGTACATTGTCTACCTGGATACAGTGTATGACATTTCTCCCTTTCAATAGTTGAAAACGTTCACGGTTCCCAGCATTCCGGGAGGCATTCTGTGCTGCGCGGCTGAGAATACCGCTTTACGGACGGTATCGCTAAAGGAGAAGAGAAACCGCGTTTCTCCCATTCAGGAACGCGAGGGAGGCAAAATCATGGTTGTGCTGAGTAAAATCTTTGTTAGCAGCAAGTGGGAATTCCCCATTCACCACATGAAAGAGAAAGCAAAATACAGTGTCCCCCTCAAGCTGCTTAACTGAATCTACTTAAGTTTTCAGTTTTGTTAGAAGAAACTGTCCGCCCAGCACAAGCTGCTTTCTCCAATGCTCCCTGCGTGGGAGAAGGCAGGAGAGTGCAGGCCTAGCAAGTATTTGAATCCCCTGGTTTTCAAAGGGAATTTTGCCTACCAGGAATGAAGGTACTTCTGGCTTTCAAAGCCAAACAGGTAGATTGTCTGCCTTCAGCTAGAGGACAGCAGAAGAGGTTCAGTTTTGCTGACTAAAGCTTGTGTGCTTAACAGGAGCATGTAGCTTCTTCCCTGCCTGAAAGAGAAAGCAAGAGCTTGTTTGTCTCTGTCTGGTGAGGAAGGGAGAACGGCTCACTTTCCGTGTTTGAAAATCCCTCTGTGTCACATGCCTAAGAAAGTTGCCTGTGCATTGTCTACCTGGATAAAGTGTAGGACTTTTCTCCCTTTAAAGTAGTTGAAGCCGTTCAGGGTTTCCAGCGTTCCAGGAGGCATTGTGTGCTGCACGGTGAGAATAACGCTTTACAGACGGTACCGCTAAAGGGGAAGAGAAACCGCGTTTCTCCCATTCTGGAACGCGAAGGAGGCAAAACCATAGCTGTGCGGAGTGAAACGTTTGTTAGCAGCAAGGGTAAGTTCCCCATTCACCGCATGAAAGAGAAAGCAAAATACAGCGTTCTCCTTCACGCTGCTTAACTGAATCTACTGAACCTTTCAGTTTACTTAGAAGAAAGAGTCCACCCAGCACAAGCTGCTTTCCGAAATGTTCTCTGAGTGGAAGAAGGCTGGAGAGTGCAGGCCTAGCAAGTATTTGAATCCCCTGGTTTTCAAAGGGATCTTTGCATAGCAGGGAATGAAGGTACTACTGACTTTCAAAGCCAAACAGGCAGATTGTCTGTCTTCAGCTACAGGACGGCTGAAGAGGTTAGGTTGTGCTGATTAAAACTTGAGTGCTTAACACCAGCATGTAGCTTCCTCCCCGCCTGAAAGAGAAAGCAAGAGCTTGTTGCTCTTAGTCTGGGGATGAAGGGAGAATGATCCCCTTTCTGTGTTTGAAAATTTCTCTGTGTTATATGCCTAAGAATGTTGCCTGTACATTGTCTAGCTGGATAAAGTCTATGACTTTTCTCCCTTTCAAGTAATTAAAGCTGTTCAGGGTTTCCAGCATTCCGGGAGGCATTCTGTGCTGCGCGGCTGAGAATACCGCTCTATAGACGCTATCTCTAAAAGAGAAGAGAAACCGTGTTTCTCCCATTCTGGAACCCAGAGGAGGCAAAACCATAGCTGTGCTGAGTAAAACGTTTGTTAGCAGCAAGTGTAAGTTCCCCATTCACCGCATGAAGGAGAAAGCTAAATACAGCGTTCTCCTTCACGCTGCTTAGCTGAATCTACTGAAGGTTTCAGTTTTGTTAGAAGGAAGAGTCCACCCAGCACAAGCTGCTGCCTTCTGAAATGTTCTCTGAGTGGAAGAAGGCTGGAGAATGCGGTACTAGCAAGTATTTGATTCGTCTGGTTTTCAAAGGGAACTTTGCATACCAGGGAATGAAGGTACTACTGGCTTTCAGGGCCAAACAGGCAGATTGTCTGCCTTCAACTAGAGGACAGCAGAAGAGGTTCGGTTTCACTGACTAAACCTTAAGTGCTTAACACCAGCACGTAGCTTCTTCCCTGCTGAAAGTGAAAGCAAGTGCTTGTTGCTCTCAGTCTGAGGATGAAGGGAGTACGATTCACTTTCTGTGTTTAAAATATCTCCGTGTTACATGCCTAAGAAAGTTGCCTGTAGATTGTCTAGCTGGATAAAGTCTATGACTTTTCTCCCTTTCAACTAGTTGAAGCCGTTCAGGGTTTCCAGCATTCCGGGATGCATTCTGTTCTGCGCGGCTGAGAATGCGGATTTACAGACGGTATCCCTAAAGGAGAAGAGAAACCGCGTTTCTCCCATTCCGGAACGCGAAGGAGGCAAAACCATAGCTGTGCGGAGTTAGACGTTTGTTAGCAGCAAGTGTAAGTTCCCCATTCACCGCATGAAAGAGAAAGCAAAATACAGCGTTCTCCTTCAATCTGCTTAACTGAATCGACTGAAGGTTTCAGTTTTGGTAGAAGAAAGTGTCCGCCCAGCACAAGGCCGCTTTCTGAAATGGTCTCTGAGTGGGAGAAGGCTGGAGAGTGCGGGCCTAGTAAGTATTTGAATCCCCTGGTTTTCAAAGGGAAGTTTGCATAGCAGGGAATGAAGGTAGTACTGGCTTTCAAAGCCAAACAGGAAGATTGTCTGCCTTCAGCTAGGGGACGGAAGAAGAGGTTAAGTTTCACTGACTAAACCTTCTGTGCTTAACACGAGCATGTAGCTTCTTCCTTCTCTGAAAGAGAAGTCAAGAGCTTGTTGCTCTCTGTCTGGTGAGGAAGGGAGAACGACTCACTTTCCGTGTTTGAAAATCCCTCTGTGTTACATGCCTAAGAAAGTTGCCTGTGCATTGTCTACCTGGATAAAGGGTAGGACTTTCCTCCCTTTAAAGGAGTTGAAGCCGTTCAGGGTTTCCAGCGTTCCGGGAGGCACTGTGTGCTGCACGGTGAGAATAACGCTTTACAGACGGTATCCCTAAAAGAGAAGAGAAAGCTCGTTTCTCCCGTTCTGGAACACGAATGAGGCAGAGCCGCAGTTTTCCGGAGTAAGGGCTACGTTAGCAGCAAGTGAAAGTTCCCAACTCAGCGCGTGAAAGAGAAAGCCAAATACCGCGTTCTTCTTCAAGCTGCTTAACAGAAACTAGTGAAGTTTCCGGTTCTGCTAGAAGAAACAGTCCACCCACCAAAAGCTGCCTTCACAAAAGCTCTCTCCCTGGTAGAAGACAGGCAAGGGCTGGCCTAGCAAGTATTTCAATCCTCTGGTTTTCAAAGGGAACTGGCATAACAGGGGATGAAGGTACTACCGGCTTTCAAAGCCAAACAGGCAGATTGTTAGCCTTCCGCTAGAGGATGGCAAAAGAAGTTCAGTTTTGCTAACTAAACTTCGTGTGCTTAACACGAGCGTGTAGCTTCTTCTCGCCTGAAAGAGAAAGCAAGAGCTTGTTGCTCTCAATCTGGGGATGATGGGAGAACGATTCACTTACTTTCTTGGAAAATCCCACTGTGTTCCAGGCGTAAGAAAGTTGTCTGTACATTGTCTACCTGGATACAGTGTATGACATTTCTCCCTTTCAATAGTTGAAAACGTTCACGGTTCCCAGCATTCCGGGAGGCATTCTGTGCTGCGCGGCTGAGAATACCGCTTTACGGACGGTATCGCTAAAGGAGAAGAGAAACCGCGTTTCTCCCATTCAGGAACGCGAGGGAGGCAAAATCATGGTTGTGCTGAGTAAAATCTTTGTTAGCAGCAAGTGGGAATTCCCCATTCACCACATGAAAGAGAAAGCAAAATACAGTGTCCCCCTCAAGCTGCTTAACTGAATCTACTTAAGTTTTCAGTTTTGTTAGAAGAAACTGTCCGCCCAGCACAAGCTGCTTTCTCCAATGCTCCCTGCGTGGGAGAAGGCAGGAGAGTGCAGGCCTAGCAAGTATTTGAATCCCCTGGTTTTCAAAGGGAATTTTGCCTACCAGGAATGAAGGTACTTCTGGCTTTCAAAGCCAAACAGGTAGATTGTCTGCCTTCAGCTAGAGGACAGCAGAAGAGGTTCAGTTTTGCTGACTAAAGCTTGTGTGCTTAACAGGAGCATGTAGCTTCTTCCCTGCCTGAAAGAGAAAGCAAGAGCTTGTTTGTCTCTGTCTGGTGAGGAAGGGAGAACGGCTCACTTTCCGTGTTTGAAAATCCCTCTGTGTCACATGCCTAAGAAAGTTGCCTGTGCATTGTCTACCTGGATAAAGTGTAGGACTTTTCTCCCTTTAAAGTAGTTGAAGCCGTTCAGGGTTTCCAGCGTTCCAGGAGGCATTGTGTGCTGCACGGTGAGAATAACGCTTTACAGACGGTACCGCTAAAGGGGAAGAGAAACCGCGTTTCTCCCATTCTGGAACGCGAAGGAGGCAAAACCATAGCTGTGCGGAGTGAAACGTTTGTTAGCAGCAAGGGTAAGTTCCCCATTCACCGCATGAAAGAGAAAGCAAAATACAGCGTTCTCCTTCACGCTGCTTAACTGAATCTACTGAACCTTTCAGTTTACTTAGAAGAAAGAGTCCACCCAGCACAAGCTGCTTTCCGAAATGTTCTCTGAGTGGAAGAAGGCTGGAGAGTGCAGGCCTAGCAAGTATTTGAATCCCCTGGTTTTCAAAGGGATCTTTGCATAGCAGGGAATGAAGGTACTACTGACTTTCAAAGCCAAACAGGCAGATTGTCTGTCTTCAGCTACAGGACGGCTGAAGAGGTTAGGTTGTGCTGATTAAAACTTGAGTGCTTAACACCAGCATGTAGCTTCCTCCCCGCCTGAAAGAGAAAGCAAGAGCTTGTTGCTCTTAGTCTGGGGATGAAGGGAGAATGATCCCCTTTCTGTGTTTGAAAATTTCTCTGTGTTATATGCCTAAGAATGTTGCCTGTACATTGTCTAGCTGGATAAAGTCTATGACTTTTCTCCCTTTCAAGTAATTAAAGCTGTTCAGGGTTTCCAGCATTCCGGGAGGCATTCTGTGCTGCGCGGCTGAGAATACCGCTCTATAGACGCTATCTCTAAAAGAGAAGAGAAACCGTGTTTCTCCCATTCTGGAACCCAGAGGAGGCAAAACCATAGCTGTGCTGAGTAAAACGTTTGTTAGCAGCAAGTGTAAGTTCCCCATTCACCGCATGAAGGAGAAAGCTAAATACAGCGTTCTCCTTCACGCTGCTTAGCTGAATCTACTGAAGGTTTCAGTTTTGTTAGAAGGAAGAGTCCACCCAGCACAAGCTGCTGCCTTCTGAAATGTTCTCTGAGTGGAAGAAGGCTGGAGAATGCGGTACTAGCAAGTATTTGATTCGTCTGGTTTTCAAAGGGAACTTTGCATACCAGGGAATGAAGGTACTACTGGCTTTCAGGGCCAAACAGGCAGATTGTCTGCCTTCAACTAGAGGACAGCAGAAGAGGTTCGGTTTCACTGACTAAACCTTAAGTGCTTAACACCAGCACGTAGCTTCTTCCCTGCTGAAAGTGAAAGCAAGTGCTTGTTGCTCTCAGTCTGAGGATGAAGGGAGTACGATTCACTTTCTGTGTTTAAAATATCTCCGTGTTACATGCCTAAGAAAGTTGCCTGTAGATTGTCTAGCTGGATAAAGTCTATGACTTTTCTCCCTTTCAACTAGTTGAAGCCGTTCAGGGTTTCCAGCATTCCGGGATGCATTCTGTTCTGCGCGGCTGAGAATGCGGATTTACAGACGGTATCCCTAAAGGAGAAGAGAAACCGCGTTTCTCCCATTCCGGAACGCGAAGGAGGCAAAACCATAGCTGTGCGGAGTTAGACGTTTGTTAGCAGCAAGTGTAAGTTCCCCATTCACCGCATGAAAGAGAAAGCAAAATACAGCGTTCTCCTTCAATCTGCTTAACTGAATCTACTGAAGGTTTCAGTTTTGGTAGAAGAAAGTGTCCGCCCAGCACAAGGCCGCTTTCTGAAATGGTCTCTGAGTGGGAGAAGGCTGGAGAGTGCGGGCCTAGTAAGTATTTGAATCCCCTGGTTTTCAAAGGGAAGTTTGCATAGCAGGGAATGAAGGTAGTCCTGGCTTTCAAAGCCAAACGGGAAGATTGTCTGCCTTCAGCTAGGGGACGGAAGAAGAGGTTAAGTTTCACTGACTAAACCTTCTGTGCTTAACATGAGCATGTAGCTTCTTCCTTCTCTGAAAGAGAAGTCAAGAGCTTGTTGCTCTCTGTCTGGTGAGGAAGGGAGAACGACTCACTTTCCGTGTTTGAAAATCCCTCTGTGTTACATGCCTAAGAAAGTTGCCTGTGCATTGTCTACCTGGATAAAGGGTAGGACTTTCCTCCCTTTAAAGGAGTTGAAGCCGTTCAGGGTTTCCAGCGTTCCGGGAGGCACTGTGTGCTGCACGGTGAGAATAACGCTTTACAGACGGTATCCCTAAAAGAGAAGAGAAAGCTCGTTTCTCCCGTTCTGGAACACGAATGAGGCAGAGCCGCAGTTTTCCGGAGTAAGGGCTACGTTAGCAGCAAGTGAAAGTTCCCAACTCAGCGCGTGAAAGAGAAAGCCAAATACCGCGTTCTTCTTCAAGCTGCTTAACAGAAACTAGTGAAGTTTCCGGTTCTGCTAGAAGAAACAGTCCACCCACCAAAAGCTGCCTTCACAAAAGCTCTCTCCCTGGTAGAAGACAGGCAAGGGCTGGCCTAGCAAGTATTTCAATCCTCTGGTTTTCAAAGGGAACTGGCATAACAGGGGATGAAGGTACTACCGGCTTTCAAAGCCAAACAGGCAGATTGTTAGCCTTCCGCTAGAGGATGGCAAAAGAAGTTCAGTTTTGCTAACTAAACTTCGTGTGCTTAACACGAGCGTGTAGCTTCTTCTCGCCTGAAAGAGAAAGCAAGAGCTTGTTGCTCTCAATCTGGGGATGATGGGAGAACGATTCACTTACTTTCTTGGAAAATCCCACTGTGTTCCAGGCGTAAGAAAGTTGTCTGTACATTGTCTACCTGGATACAGTGTATGACATTTCTCCCTTTCAATAGTTGAAAACGTTCACGGTTCCCAGCATTCCGGGAGGCATTCTGTGCTGCGCGGCTGAGAATACCGCTTTACGGACGGTATCGCTAAAGGAGAAGAGAAACCGCATTTCTCCCATTCAGGAACGCGAGGGAGGCAAAATCATGGTTGTGCTGAGTAAAATCTTTGTTAGCAGCAAGTGGGAATTCCCCATTCACCACATGAAAGAGAAAGCAAAATACAGTGTCCCCCTCAAGCTGCTTAACTGAATCTACTTAAGTTTTCAGTTTTGTTAGAAGAAACTGTCCGCCCAGCACAAGCTGCTTTCTCCAATGCTCCCTGCGTGGGAGAAGGCAGGAGAGTGCAGGCCTAGCAAGTATTTGAATCCCCTGGTTTTCAAAGGGAATTTTGCCTACCAGGAATGAAGGTACTTCTGGCTTTCAAAGCCAAACAGGTAGATTGTCTGCCTTCAGCTAGAGGACAGCAGAAGAGGTTCAGTTTTGCTGACTAAAGCTTGTGTGCTTAACAGGAGCATGTAGCTTCTTCCCTGCCTGAAAGAGAAAGCAAGAGCTTGTTTGTCTCTGTCTGGTGAGGAAGGGAGAACGGCTCACTTTCCGTGTTTGAAAATCCCTCTGTGTCACATGCCTAAGAAAGTTGCCTGTGCATTGTCTACCTGGATAAAGTGTAGGACTTTTCTCCCTTTAAAGTAGTTGAAGCCGTTCAGGGTTTCCAGCGTTCCAGGAGGCATTGTGTGCTGCACGGTGAGAATAACGCTTTACAGACGGTACCGCTAAAGGGGAAGAGAACCCGCGTTTCTCCCATTCTGGAACGCGAAGGAGGCAAAACCATAGCTGTGCGGAGTGAAACGTTTGTTAGCAGCAAGGGTAAGTTCCCCATTCACCGCATGAAAGAGAAAGCAAAATACAGCGTTCTCCTTCACGCTGCTTAACTGAATCTACTGAACCTTTCAGTTTACTTAGAAGAAAGAGTCCACCCAGCACAAGCTGCTTTCCGAAATGTTCTCTGAGTGGAAGAAGGCTGGAGAGTGCAGGCCTAGCAAGTATTTGAATCCCCTGGTTTTCAAAGGGATCTTTGCATAGCAGGGAATGAAGGTACTACTGACTTTCAAAGCCAAACAGGCAGATTGTCTGTCTTCAGCTACAGGACGGCTGAAGAGGTTAGGTTGTGCTGATTAAAACTTGAGTGCTTAACACCAGCATGTAGCTTCCTCCCCGCCTGAAAGAGAAAGCAAGAGCTTGTTGCTCTTAGTCTGGGGATGAAGGGAGAATGATCCCCTTTCTGTGTTTGAAAATTTCTCTGTGTTATATGCCTAAGAATGTTGCCTGTACATTGTCTAGCTGGATAAAGTCTATGACTTTTCTCCCTTTCAAGTAATTAAAGCTGTTCAGGGTTTCCAGCATTCCGGGAGGCATTCTGTGCTGCGCGGCTGAGAATACCGCTCTATAGACGCTATCTCTAAAAGAGAAGAGAAACCGTGTTTCTCCCATTCTGGAACCCAGAGGAGGCAAAACCATAGCTGTGCTGAGTAAAACGTTTGTTAGCAGCAAGTGTAAGTTCCCCATTCACCGCATGAAGGAGAAAGCTAAATACAGCGTTCTCCTTCACGCTGCTTAGCTGAATCTACTGAAGGTTTCAGTTTTGTTAGAAGGAAGAGTCCACCCAGCACAAGCTGCTGCCTTCTGAAATGTTCTCTGAGTGGAAGAAGGCTGGAGAATGCGGTACTAGCAAGTATTTGATTCGTCTGGTTTTCAAAGGGAACTTTGCATACCAGGGAATGAAGGTACTACTGGCTTTCAGGGCCAAACAGGCAGATTGTCTGCCTTCAACTAGAGGACAGCAGAAGAGGTTCGGTTTCACTGACTAAACCTTAAGTGCTTAACACCAGCACGTAGCTTCTTCCCTGCTGAAAGTGAAAGCAAGTGCTTGTTGCTCTCAGTCTGAGGATGAAGGGAGTACGATTCACTTTCTGTGTTTAAAATATCTCCGTGTTACATGCCTAAGAAAGTTGCCTGTAGATTGTCTAGCTGGATAAAGTCTATGACTTTTCTCCCTTTCAACTAGTTGAAGCCGTTCAGGGTTTCCAGCATTCCGGGATGCATTCTGTTCTGCGCGGCTGAGAATGCGGATTTACAGACGGTATCCCTAAAGGAGAAGAGAAACCGCGTTTCTCCCATTCCGGAACGCGAAGGAGGCAAAACCATAGCTGTGCGGAGTTAGACGTTTGTTAGCAGCAAGTGTAAGTTCCCCATTCACCGCATGAAAGAGAAAGCAAAATACAGCGTTCTCCTTCAATCTGCTTAACTGAATCTACTGAAGGTTTCAGTTTTGGTAGAAGAAAGTGTCCGCCCAGCACAAGGCCGCTTTCTGAAATGGTCTCTGAGTGGGAGAAGGCTGGAGAGTGCGGGCCTAGTAAGTATTTGAATCCCCTGGTTTTCAAAGGGAAGTTTGCATAGCAGGGAATGAAGGTAGTCCTGGCTTTCAAAGCCAAACGGGAAGATTGTCTGCCTTCAGCTAGGGGACGGAAGAAGAGGTTAAGTTTCACTGACTAAACCTTCTGTGCTTAACATGAGCATGTAGCTTCTTCCTTCTCTGAAAGAGAAGTCAAGAGCTTGTTGCTCTCTGTCTGGTGAGGAAGGGAGAACGACTCACTTTCCGTGTTTGAAAATCCCTCTGTGTTACATGCCTAAGAAAGTTGCCTGTGCATTGTCTACCTGGATAAAGGGTAGGACTTTCCTCCCTTTAAAGGAGTTGAAGCCGTTCAGGGTTTCCAGCGTTCCGGGAGGCACTGTGTGCTGCACGGTGAGAATAACGCTTTACAGACGGTATCCCTAAAAGAGAAGAGAAAGCTCGTTTCTCCCGTTCTGGAACACGAATGAGGCAGAGCCGCAGTTTTCCGGAGTAAGGGCTACGTTAGCAGCAAGTGAAAGTTCCCAACTCAGCGCGTGAAAGAGAAAGCCAAATACCGCGTTCTTCTTCAAGCTGCTTAACAGAAACTAGTGAAGTTTCCGGTTCTGCTAGAAGAAACAGTCCACCCACCAAAAGCTGCCTTCACAAAAGCTCTCTCCCTGGTAGAAGACAGGCAAGGGCTGGCCTAGCAAGTATTTCAATCCTCTGGTTTTCAAAGGGAACTGGCATAACAGGGGATGAAGGTACTACCGGCTTTCAAAGCCAAACAGGCAGATTGTTAGCCTTCCGCTAGAGGATGGCAAAAGAAGTTCAGTTTTGCTAACTAAACTTCGTGTGCTTAACACGAGCGTGTAGCTTCTTCTCGCCTGAAAGAGAAAGCAAGAGCTTGTTGCTCTCAATCTGGGGATGATGGGAGAACGATTCACTTACTTTCTTGGAAAATCCCACTGTGTTCCAGGCGTAAGAAAGTTGTCTGTACATTGTCTACCTGGATACAGTGTATGACATTTCTCCCTTTCAATAGTTGAAAACGTTCACGGTTCCCAGCATTCCGGGAGGCATTCTGTGCTGCGCGGCTGAGAATACCGCTTTACGGACGGTATCGCTAAAGGAGAAGAGAAACCGCGTTTCTCCCATTCAGGAACGCGAGGGAGGCAAAATCATGGTTGTGCTGAGTAAAATCTTTGTTAGCAGCAAGTGGGAATTCCCCATTCACCACATGAAAGAGAAAGCAAAATACAGTGTCCCCCTCAAGCTGCTTAACTGAATCTACTTAAGTTTTCAGTTTTGTTAGAAGAAACTGTCCGCCCAGCACAAGCTGCTTTCTCCAATGCTCCCTGCGTGGGAGAAGGCAGGAGAGTGCAGGCCTAGCAAGTATTTGAATCCCCTGGTTTTCAAAGGGAATTTTGCCTACCAGGAATGAAGGTACTTCTGGCTTTCAAAGCCAAACAGGTAGATTGTCTGCCTTCAGCTAGAGGACAGCAGAAGAGGTTCAGTTTTGCTGACTAAAGCTTGTGTGCTTAACAGGAGCATGTAGCTTCTTCCCTGCCTGAAAGAGAAAGCAAGAGCTTGTTTGTCTCTGTCTGGTGAGGAAGGGAGAACGGCTCACTTTCCGTGTTTGAAAATCCCTCTGTGTCACATGCCTAAGAAAGTTGCCTGTGCATTGTCTACCTGGATAAAGTGTAGGACTTTTCTCCCTTTAAAGTAGTTGAAGCCGTTCAGGGTTTCCAGCGTTCCAGGAGGCATTGTGTGCTGCACGGTGAGAATAACGCTTTACAGACGGTACCGCTAAAGGGGAAGAGAACCCGCGTTTCTCCCATTCTGGAACGCGAAGGAGGCAAAACCATAGCTGTGCGGAGTGAAACGTTTGTTAGCAGCAAGGGTAAGTTCCCCATTCACCGCATGAAAGAGAAAGCAAAATACAGCGTTCTCCTTCACGCTGCTTAACTGAATCTACTGAACCTTTCAGTTTACTTAGAAGAAAGAGTCCACCCAGCACAAGCTGCTTTCCGAAATGTTCTCTGAGTGGAAGAAGGCTGGAGAGTGCAGGCCTAGCAAGTATTTGAATCCCCTGGTTTTCAAAGGGATCTTTGCATAGCAGGGAATGAAGGTACTACTGACTTTCAAAGCCAAACAGGCAGATTGTCTGTCTTCAGCTACAGGACGGCTGAAGAGGTTAGGTTGTGCTGATTAAAACTTGAGTGCTTAACACCAGCATGTAGCTTCCTCCCCGCCTGAAAGAGAAAGCAAGAGCTTGTTGCTCTTAGTCTGGGGATGAAGGGAGAATGATCCCCTTTCTGTGTTTGAAAATTTCTCTGTGTTATATGCCTAAGAATGTTGCCTGTACATTGTCTAGCTGGATAAAGTCTATGACTTTTCTCCCTTTCAAGTAATTAAAGCTGTTCAGGGTTTCCAGCATTCCGGGAGGCATTCTGTGCTGCGCGGCTGAGAATACCGCTCTATAGACGCTATCTCTAAAAGAGAAGAGAAACCGTGTTTCTCCCATTCTGGAACCCAGAGGAGGCAAAACCATAGCTGTGCTGAGTAAAACGTTTGTTAGCAGCAAGTGTAAGTTCCCCATTCACCGCATGAAGGAGAAAGCTAAATACAGCGTTCTCCTTCACGCTGCTTAGCTGAATCTACTGAAGGTTTCAGTTTTGTTAGAAGGAAGAGTCCACCCAGCACAAGCTGCTGCCTTCTGAAATGTTCTCTGAGTGGAAGAAGGCTGGAGAATGCGGTACTAGCAAGTATTTGATTCGTCTGGTTTTCAAAGGGAACTTTGCATACCAGGGAATGAAGGTACTACTGGCTTTCAGGGCCAAACAGGCAGATTGTCTGCCTTCAACTAGAGGACAGCAGAAGAGGTTCGGTTTCACTGACTAAACCTTAAGTGCTTAACACCAGCACGTAGCTTCTTCCCTGCTGAAAGTGAAAGCAAGTGCTTGTTGCTCTCAGTCTGAGGATGAAGGGAGTACGATTCACTTTCTGTGTTTAAAATATCTCCGTGTTACATGCCTAAGAAAGTTGCCTGTAGATTGTCTAGCTGGATAAAGTCTATGACTTTTCTCCCTTTCAACTAGTTGAAGCCGTTCAGGGTTTCCAGCATTCCGGGATGCATTCTGTTCTGCGCGGCTGAGAATGCGGATTTACAGACGGTATCCCTAAAGGAGAAGAGAAACCGCGTTTCTCCCATTCCGGAACGCGAAGGAGGCAAAACCATAGCTGTGCGGAGTTAGACGTTTGTTAGCAGCAAGTGTAAGTTCCCCATTCACCGCATGAAAGAGAAAGCAAAATACAGCGTTCTCCTTCAATCTGCTTAACTGAATCTACTGAAGGTTTCAGTTTTGGTAGAAGAAAGTGTCCGCCCAGCACAAGGCCGCTTTCTGAAATGGTCTCTGAGTGGGAGAAGGCTGGAGAGTGCGGGCCTAGTAAGTATTTGAATCCCCTGGTTTTCAAAGGGAAGTTTGCATAGCAGGGAATGAAGGTAGTACTGGCTTTCAAAGCCAAACGGGAAGATTGTCTGCCTTCAGCTAGGGGACGGAAGAAGAGGTTAAGTTTCACTGACTAAACCTTCTGTGCTTAACACGAGCATGTAGCTTCTTCCTTCTCTGAAAGAGAAGTCAAGAGCTTGTTGCTCTCTGTCTGGTGAGGAAGGGAGAACGACTCACTTTCCGTGTTTGAAAATCCCTCTGTGTTACATGCCTAAGAAAGTTGCCTGTGCATTGTCTACCTGGATAAAGGGTAGGACTTTCCTCCCTTTAAAGGAGTTGAAGCCGTTCAGGGTTTCCAGCGTTCCGGGAGGCACTGTGTGCTGCACGGTGAGAATAACGCTTTACAGACGGTATCCCTAAAAGAGAAGAGAAAGCTCGTTTCTCCCGTTCTGGAACACGAATGAGGCAGAGCCGCAGTTTTCCGGAGTAAGGGCTACGTTAGCAGCAAGTGAAAGTTCCCAACTCAGCGCGTGAAAGAGAAAGCCAAATACCGCGTTCTTCTTCAAGCTGCTTAACAGAAACTAGTGAAGTTTCCGGTTCTGCTAGAAGAAACAGTCCACCCACCAAAAGCTGCCTTCACAAAAGCTCTCTCCCTGGTAGAAGACAGGCAAGGGCTGGCCTAGCAAGTATTTCAATCCTCTGGTTTTCAAAGGGAACTGGCATAACAGGGGATGAAGGTACTACCGGCTTTCAAAGCCAAACAGGCAGATTGTTAGCCTTCCGCTAGAGGATGGCAAAAGAAGTTCAGTTTTGCTAACTAAACTTCGTGTGCTTAACACGAGCGTGTAGCTTCTTCTCGCCTGAAAGAGAAAGCAAGAGCTTGTTGCTCTCAATCTGGGGATGATGGGAGAACGATTCACTTACTTTCTTGGAAAATCCCACTGTGTTCCAGGCGTAAGAAAGTTGTCTGTACATTGTCTACCTGGATACAGTGTATGACATTTCTCCCTTTCAATAGTTGAAAACGTTCACGGTTCCCAGCATTCCGGGAGGCATTCTGTGCTGCGCGGCTGAGAATACCGCTTTACGGACGGTATCGCTAAAGGAGAAGAGAAACCGCGTTTCTCCCATTCAGGAACGCGAGGGAGGCAAAATCATGGTTGTGCTGAGTAAAATCTTTGTTAGCAGCAAGTGGGAATTCCCCATTCACCACATGAAAGAGAAAGCAAAATACAGTGTCCCCCTCAAGCTGCTTAACTGAATCTACTTAAGTTTTCAGTTTTGTTAGAAGAAACTGTCCGCCCAGCACAAGCTGCTTTCTCCAATGCTCCCTGCGTGGGAGAAGGCAGGAGAGTGCAGGCCTAGCAAGTATTTGAATCCCCTGGTTTTCAAAGGGAATTTTGCCTACCAGGAATGAAGGTACTTCTGGCTTTCAAAGCCAAACAGGTAGATTGTCTGCCTTCAGCTAGAGGACAGCAGAAGAGGTTCAGTTTTGCTGACTAAAGCTTGTGTGCTTAACAGGAGCATGTAGCTTCTTCCCTGCCTGAAAGAGAAAGCAAGAGCTTGTTTGTCTCTGTCTGGTGAGGAAGGGAGAACGGCTCACTTTCCGTGTTTGAAAATCCCTCTGTGTCACATGCCTAAGAAAGTTGCCTGTGCATTGTCTACCTGGATAAAGTGTAGGACTTTTCTCCCTTTAAAGTAGTTGAAGCCGTTCAGGGTTTCCAGCGTTCCAGGAGGCATTGTGTGCTGCACGGTGAGAATAACGCTTTACAGACGGTACCGCTAAAGGGGAAGAGAAACCGCGTTTCTCCCATTCTGGAACGCGAAGGAGGCAAAACCATAGCTGTGCGGAGTGAAACGTTTGTTAGCAGCAAGGGTAAGTTCCCCATTCACCGCATGAAAGAGAAAGCAAAATACAGCGTTCTCCTTCACGCTGCTTAACTGAATCTACTGAACCTTTCAGTTTACTTAGAAGAAAGAGTCCACCCAGCACAAGCTGCTTTCCGAAATGTTCTCTGAGTGGAAGAAGGCTGGAGAGTGCAGGCCTAGCAAGTATTTGAATCCCCTGGTTTTCAAAGGGATCTTTGCATAGCAGGGAATGAAGGTACTACTGACTTTCAAAGCCAAACAGGCAGATTGTCTGTCTTCAGCTACAGGACGGCTGAAGAGGTTAGGTTGTGCTGATTAAAACTTGAGTGCTTAACACCAGCATGTAGCTTCCTCCCCGCCTGAAAGAGAAAGCAAGAGCTTGTTGCTCTTAGTCTGGGGATGAAGGGAGAATGATCCCCTTTCTGTGTTTGAAAATTTCTCTGTGTTATATGCCTAAGAATGTTGCCTGTACATTGTCTAGCTGGATAAAGTCTATGACTTTTCTCCCTTTCAAGTAATTAAAGCTGTTCAGGGTTTCCAGCATTCCGGGAGGCATTCTGTGCTGCGCGGCTGAGAATACCGCTCTATAGACGCTATCTCTAAAAGAGAAGAGAAACCGTGTTTCTCCCATTCTGGAACCCAGAGGAGGCAAAACCATAGCTGTGCTGAGTAAAACGTTTGTTAGCAGCAAGTGTAAGTTCCCCATTCACCGCATGAAGGAGAAAGCTAAATACAGCGTTCTCCTTCACGCTGCTTAGCTGAATCTACTGAAGGTTTCAGTTTTGTTAGAAGGAAGAGTCCACCCAGCACAAGCTGCTGCCTTCTGAAATGTTCTCTGAGTGGAAGAAGGCTGGAGAATGCGGTACTAGCAAGTATTTGATTCGTCTGGTTTTCAAAGGGAACTTTGCATACCAGGGAATGAAGGTACTACTGGCTTTCAGGGCCAAACAGGCAGATTGTCTGCCTTCAACTAGAGGACAGCAGAAGAGGTTCGGTTTCACTGACTAAACCTTAAGTGCTTAACACCAGCACGTAGCTTCTTCCCTGCTGAAAGTGAAAGCAAGTGCTTGTTGCTCTCAGTCTGAGGATGAAGGGAGTACGATTCACTTTCTGTGTTTAAAATATCTCCGTGTTACATGCCTAAGAAAGTTGCCTGTAGATTGTCTAGCTGGATAAAGTCTATGACTTTTCTCCCTTTCAACTAGTTGAAGCCGTTCAGGGTTTCCAGCATTCCGGGATGCATTCTGTTCTGCGCGGCTGAGAATGCGGATTTACAGACGGTATCCCTAAAGGAGAAGAGAAACCGCGTTTCTCCCATTCCGGAACGCGAAGGAGGCAAAACCATAGCTGTGCGGAGTTAGACGTTTGTTAGCAGCAAGTGTAAGTTCCCCATTCACCGCATGAAAGAGAAAGCAAAATACAGCGTTCTCCTTCAATCTGCTTAACTGAATCTACTGAAGGTTTCAGTTTTGGTAGAAGAAAGTGTCCGCCCAGCACAAGGCCGCTTTCTGAAATGGTCTCTGAGTGGGAGAAGGCTGGAGAGTGCGGGCCTAGTAAGTATTTGAATCCCCTGGTTTTCAAAGGGAAGTTTGCATAGCAGGGAATGAAGGTAGTACTGGCTTTCAAAGCCAAACGGGAAGATTGTCTGCCTTCAGCTAGGGGACGGAAGAAGAGGTTAAGTTTCACTGACTAAACCTTCTGTGCTTAACACGAGCATGTAGCTTCTTCCTTCTCTGAAAGAGAAGTCAAGAGCTTGTTGCTCTCTGTCTGGTGAGGAAGGGAGAACGACTCACTTTCCGTGTTTGAAAATCCCTCTGTGTTACATGCCTAAGAAAGTTGCCTGTGCATTGTCTACCTGGATAAAGGGTAGGACTTTCCTCCCTTTAAAGGAGTTGAAGCCGTTCAGGGTTTCCAGCGTTCCGGGAGGCACTGTGTGCTGCACGGTGAGAATAACGCTTTACAGACGGTATCCCTAAAAGAGAAGAGAAAGCTCGTTTCTCCCGTTCTGGAACACGAATGAGGCAGAGCCGCAGTTTTCCGGAGTAAGGGCTACGTTAGCAGCAAGTGAAAGTTCCCAACTCAGCGCGTGAAAGAGAAAGCCAAATACCGCGTTCTTCTTCAAGCTGCTTAACAGAAACTAGTGAAGTTTCCGGTTCTGCTAGAAGAAACAGTCCACCCACCAAAAGCTGCCTTCACAAAAGCTCTCTCCCCGGTAGAAGACAGGCAAGGGCTGGCCTAGCAAGTATTTCAATCCTCTGGTTTTCAAAGGGAACTGGCATAACAGGGGATGAAGGTACTACCGGCTTTCAAAGCCAAACAGGCAGATTGTTAGCCTTCCGCTAGAGGATGGCAAAAGAAGTTCAGTTTTGCTAACTAAACTTCGTGTGCTTAACACGAGCGTGTAGCTTCTTCTCGCCTGAAAGAGAAAGCAAGAGCTTGTTGCTCTCAATCTGGGGATGATGGGAGAACGATTCACTTACTTTCTTGGAAAATCCCAGTGTGTTCCAGGCGTAAGAAAGTTGTCTGTAGATTGTCTACCTGGATACAGTGTATGACATTTCTCCCTTTCAATAGTTGAAAACGTTCACGGTTCCCAGCATTCCGGGAGGCATTCTGTGCTGCGCGGCTGAGAATACCGCTTTACGGACGGTATCGCTAAAGGAGAAGAGAAACCGCGTTTCTCCCATTCAGGAACGCGAGGGAGGCAAAATCATGGTTGTGCTGAGTAAAATCTTTGTTAGCAGCAAGTGGGAATTCCCCATTCACCACATGAAAGAGAAAGCAAAATACAGTGTCCCCCTCAAGCTGCTTAACTGAATCTACTTAAGTTTTCAGTTTTGTTAGAAGAAACTGTCCGCCCAGCACAAGCTGCTTTCTCCAATGCTCCCTGCGTGGGAGAAGGCAGGAGAGTGCAGGCCTAGCAAGTATTTGAATCCCCTGGTTTTCAAAGGGAATTTTGCCTACCAGGAATGAAGGTACTTCTGGCTTTCAAAGCCAAACAGGTAGATTGTCTGCCTTCAGCTAGAGGACAGCAGAAGAGGTTCAGTTTTGCTGACTAAAGCTTGTGTGCTTAACAGGAGCATGTAGCTTCTTCCCTGCCTGAAAGAGAAAACAAGAGCTTGTTTCTCTCTGTCTGGTGAGGAAGGGAGAACGGCTCACTTTCCGTGTTTGAAAATCCCTCTGTGTCACATGCCTAAGAAAGTTGCCTGTACATTGTCTACCTGGATAAAGTGTAGGACTTTTCTCCCTTTAAAGTAGTTGAAGCCGTTCAGGGTTTCCAGCGTTCCAGGAGGCATTGTGTGCTGCACGGTGAGAATAACGCTTTACAGACGGCACCGCTAAAGGGGAAGAGAAACCGCGTTTCTCCCATTCTGGAACGCGAAGGAGGCAAAACCATAGCTGTGCGGAGTGAAACGTTTGTTAGCAGCAAGGGTAAGTTCCCCATTCACCGCATGAAAGAGAAAGCAAAATACAGCGTTCTCCTTCACGCTGCTTAACTGAATCTACTGAACCTTTCAGTTTACTTAGAAGAAAGAGTCCACCCAGCACAAGCTGCTTTCCGAAATGTTCTCTGAGTGGAAGAAGGCTGGAGAGTGCAGGCCTAGCAAGTATTTGAATCCCCTGGTTTTCAAAGGGATCTTTGCATAGCAGGGAATGAAGGTACTACTGACTTTCAAAGCCAAACAGGCAGATTGTCTGTCTTCAGCTACAGGACGGCTGAAGAGGTTAGGTTGTGCTGATTAAAACTTGAGTGCTTAACACCAGCATGTAGCTTCCTCCCCGCCTGAAAGAGAAAGCAAGAGCTTGTTGCTCTTAGTCTGGGGATGAAGGGAGAATGATCCCCTTTCTGTGTTTGAAAATTTCTCTGTGTTATATGCCTAAGAATGTTGCCTGTACATTGTCTAGCTGGATAAAGTCTATGACTTTTCTCCCTTTCAAGTAATTAAAGCTGTTCAGGGTTTCCAGCATTCCGGGAGGCATTCTGTGCTGCGCGGCTGAGAATACCGCTCTATAGACGCTATCTCTAAAAGAGAAGAGAAACCGTGTTTCTCCCATTCTGGAACCCAGAGGAGGCAAAACCATAGCTGTGCTGAGTAAAACGTTTGTTAGCAGCAAGTGTAAGTTCCCCATTCACCGCATGAAGGAGAAAGCTAAATACAGCGTTCTCCTTCACGCTGCTTAGCTGAATCTACTGAAGGTTTCAGTTTTGTTAGAAGGAAGAGTCCACCCAGCACAAGCTGCTGCCTTCTGAAATGTTCTCTGAGTGGAAGAAGGCTGGAGAATGCGGTACTAGCAAGTATTTGATTCGTCTGGTTTTCAAAGGGAACTTTGCATACCAGGGAATGAAGGTACTACTGGCTTTCAGGGCCAAACAGGCAGATTGTCTGCCTTCAACTAGAGGACAGCAGAAGAGGTTTGGTTTCACTGACTAAACCTTAAGTGCTTAACACCAGCACGTAGCTTCTTCCCTGCTGAAAGTGAAAGCAAGTGCTTGTTGCTCTCAGTCTGAGGATGAAGGGAGTACGATTCACTTTCTGTGTTTAAAATATCTCCGTGTTACATGCCTAAGAAAGTTGCCTGTAGATTGTCTAGCTGGATAAAGTCTATGACTTTTCTCCCTTTCAACTAGTTGAAGCCGTTCAGGGTTTCCAGCATTCCGGGATGCATTCTGTTCTGCGCGGCTGAGAATGCGGATTTACAGACGGTATCCCTAAAGGAGAAGAGAAACCGCGTTTCTCCCATTCCGGAACGCGAAGGAGGCAAAACCATAGCTGTGCGGAGTTAGACGTTTGTTAGCAGCAAGTGTAAGTTCCCCATTCACCGCATGAAAGAGAAAGCAAAATACAGCGTTCTCCTTCAATCTGCTTAACTGAATCGACTGAAGGTTTCAGTTTTGGTAGAAGAAAGTGTCCGCCCAGCACAAGGCCGCTTTCTGAAATGGTCTCTGAGTGGGAGAAGGCTGGAGAGTGCGGGCCTAGTAAGTATTTGAATCCCCTGGTTTTCAAAGGGAAGTTTGCATAGCAGGGAATGAAGGTAGTACTGGCTTTCAAAACCAAACGGGAAGATTGTCTGCCTTCAGCTAGGGGACGGAAGAAGAGGTTAAGTTTCACTGACTAAACCTTCTGTGCTTAACACGAGCATGTAGCTTCTTCCTTCTCTGAAAGAGAAGTCAAGAGCTTGTTGCTCTCTGTCTGGTGAGGAAGGGAGAACGACTCACTTTCCGTGTTTGAAAATCCCTCTGTGTTACATGCCTAAGAAAGTTGCCTGTGCATTGTCTACCTGGATAAAGGGTAGGACTTTCCTCCCTTTAAAGGAGTTGAAGCCGTTCAGGGTTTCCAGCGTTCCAGGAGGCATTGTGTGCTGCACGGTGAGAATAACGCTTTACAGACGGTATCGCTAAAGGGGAAGAGAAACCGCGTTTCTCCCATTCTGGAACGCGAAGGAGGCAAAACCATAGCTGTGCGGAGTGAAACGTTTGTTAGCAGCAAGGGTAAGTTCCCCATTCACCGCATGAAAGAGAAAGCGAAATACAGCGTTCTCCTTCACGCTGCTTAACTGAATCTACTGAACCTTTCAGTTTACTTAGAAGAAAGAGTCCACCCAGCACAAGCTGCTTTCCGAAATGTTCTCTGAGTGGAAGAAGGCTGGAGAGTGCAGGCCTAGCAAGTATTTGAATCCCCTGGTTTTCAAAGGGATCTTTGCATAGCAGGGAATGAAGGTACTACTGACTTTCAAAGCCAAACAGGCAGATTGTCTGTCTTCAGCTACAGGACGGCTGAAGAGGTTAGGTTGTGCTGATTAAAACTTGAGTGCTTAACACCAGCATGTAGCTTCCTCCCCGCCTGAAAGAGAAAGCAAGAGCTTGTTGCTCTTAGTCTGGGGATGAAGGGAGAATGATCCCCTTTCTGTGTTTGAAAATTTCTCTGTGTTATATGCCTAAGAATGTTGCCTGTACATTGTCTAGCTGGATAAAGTCTATGACTTTTCTCCCTTTCAAGTAATTAAAGCTGTTCAGGGTTTCCAGCATTCCGGGAGGCATTCTGTGCTGCGCGGCTGAGAATACCGCTCTATAGACGCTATCTCTAAAAGAGAAGAGAAACCGTGTTTCTCCCATTCTGGAACCCAGAGGAGGCAAAACCATAGCTGTGCTGAGTAAAACGTTTGTTAGCAGCAAGTGTAAGTTCCCCATTCACCGCATGAAGGAGAAAGCTAAATACAGCGTTCTCCTTCACGCTGCTTAGCTGAATCTACTGAAGGTTTCAGTTTTGTTAGAAGGAAGAGTCCACCCAGCACAAGCTGCTGCCTTCTGAAATGTTCTCTGAGTGGAAGAAGGCTGGAGAATGCGGTACTAGCAAGTATTTGATTCGTCTGGTTTTCAAAGGGAACTTTGCATACCAGGGAATGAAGGTACTACTGGCTTTCAGGGCCAAACAGGCAGATTGTCTGCCTTCAACTAGAGGACAGCAGAAGAGGTTCGGTTTCACTGACTAAACCTTAAGTGCTTAACACCAGCACGTAGCTTCTTCCCTGCTGAAAGTGAAAGCAAGTGCTTGTTGCTCTCAGTCTGAGGATGAAGGGAGTACGATTCACTTTCTGTGTTTAAAATATCTCCGTGTTACATGCCTAAGAAAGTTGCCTGTAGATTGTCTAGCTGGATAAAGTCTATGACTTTTCTCCCTTTCAACTAGTTGAAGCCGTTCAGGGTTTCCAGCATTCCGGGATGCATTCTGTTCTGCGCGGCTGAGAATGCGGATTTACAGACGGTATCCCTAAAGGAGAAGAGAAACCGCGTTTCTCCCATTCCGGAACGCGAAGGAGGCAAAACCATAGCTGTGCGGAGTTAGACGTTTGTTAGCAGCAAGTGTAAGTTCCCCATTCACCGCATGAAAGAGAAAGCAAAATACAGCGTTCTCCTTCAATCTGCTTAACTGAATCTACAGAAGGTTTCAGTTTTGGTAGAAGAAAGTGTCCGCCCAGCACAAGGCCGCTTTCTGAAATGGTCTCTGAGTGGGAGAAGGCTGGAGAGTGCGGGCCTAGTAAGTATTTGAATCCCCTGGTTTTCAAAGGGAAGTTTGCATAGCAGGGAATGAAGGTAGTACTGGCTTTCAAAGCCAAACAGGAAGATTGTCTGCCTTCAGCTAGGGGACGGAAGAAGAGGTTAAGTTTCACTGACTAAACCTTCTGTGCTTAACACGAGCATGTAGCTTCTTCCTTCTCTGAAAGAGAAGTCAAGAGCTTGTTGCTCTCTGTCTGGTGAGGAAGGGAGAACGACTCACTTTCCGTGTTTGAAAATCCCTCTGTGTTACATGCCTAAGAAAGTTGCCTGTGCATTGTCTACCTGGATAAAGGGTAGGACTTTCCTCCCTTTAAAGGAGTTGAAGCCGTTCAGGGTTTCCAGCGTTCCGGGAGGCACTGTGTGCTGCACGGTGAGAATAACGCTTTACAGACGGTATCCCTAAAAGAGAAGAGAAAGCTCGTTTCTCCCGTTCTGGAACACGAATGAGGCAGAGCCGCAGTTTTCCGGAGTAAGGGCTACGTTAGCAGCAAGTGAAAGTTCCCAACTCAGCGCGTGAAAGAGAAAGCCAAATACCGCGTTCTTCTTCAAGCTGCTTAACAGAAACTAGTGAAGTTTCCGGTTCTGCTAGAAGAAACAGTCCACCCACCAAAAGCTGCCTTCACAAAAGCTCTCTCCCCGGTAGAAGACAGGCAAGGGCTGGCCTAGCAAGTATTTCAATCCTCTGGTTTTCAAAGGGAACTGGCATAACAGGGGATGAAGGTACTACCGGCTTTCAAAGCCAAACAGGCAGATTGTTAGCCTTCCGCTAGAGGATGGCAAAAGAAGTTCAGTTTTGCTAACTAAACTTCGTGTGCTTAACACGAGCGTGTAGCTTCTTCTCGCCTGAAAGAGAAAGCAAGAGCTTGTTGCTCTCAATCTGGGGATGATGGGAGAACGATTCACTTACTTTCTTGGAAAATCCCACTGTGTTCCAGGCGTAAGAAAGTTGTCTGTACATTGTCTACCTGGATACAGTGTATGACATTTCTCCCTTTCAATAGTTGAAAACGTTCACGGTTCCCAGCATTCCGGGAGGCATTCTGTGCTGCGCGGCTGAGAATACCGCTTTACGGACGGTATCGCTAAAGGAGAAGAGAAACCGCGTTTCTCCCATTCAGGAACGCGAGGGAGGCAAAATCATGGTTGTGCTGAGTAAAATCTTTGTTAGCAGCAAGTGGGAATTCCCCATTCACCACATGAAAGAGAAAGCAAAATACAGTGTCCCCCTCAAGCTGCTTAACTGAATCTACTTAAGTTTTCAGTTTTGTTAGAAGAAACTGTCCGCCCAGCACAAGCTGCTTTCTCCAATGCTCCCTGCGTGGGAGAAGGCAGGAGAGTGCAGGCCTAGCAAGTATTTGAATCCCCTGGTTTTCAAAGGGAATTTTGCCTACCAGGAATGAAGGTACTTCTGGCTTTCAAAGCCAAACAGGTAGATTGTCTGCCTTCAGCTAGAGGACAGCAGAAGAGGTTCAGTTTTGCTGACTAAAGCTTGTGTGCTTAACAGGAGCATGTAGCTTCTTCCCTGCCTGAAAGAGAAAGCAAGAGCTTGTTTGTCTCTGTCTGGTGAGGAAGGGAGAACGGCTCACTTTCCGTGTTTGAAAATCCCTCTGTGTCACATGCCTAAGAAAGTTGCCTGTGCATTGTCTACCTGGATAAAGTGTAGGACTTTTCTCCCTTTAAAGTAGTTGAAGCCGTTCAGGGTTTCCAGCGTTCCAGGAGGCATTGTGTGCTGCACGGTGAGAATAACGCTTTACAGACGGTACCGCTAAAGGGGAAGAGAAACCGCGTTTCTCCCATTCTGGAACGCGAAGGAGGCAAAACCATAGCTGTGCGGAGTGAAACGTTTGTTAGCAGCAAGGGTAAGTTCCCCATTCACCGCATGAAAGAGAAAGCGAAATACAGCGTTCTCCTTCACGCTGCTTAACTGAATCTACTGAACCTTTCAGTTTACTTAGAAGAAAGAGTCCACCCAGCACAAGCTGCTTTCCGAAATGTTCTCTGAGTGGAAGAAGGCTGGAGAGTGCAGGCCTAGCAAGTATTTGAATCCCCTGGTTTTCAAAGGGATCTTTGCATAGCAGGGAATGAAGGTACTACTGACTTTCAAAGCCAAACAGGCAGATTGTCTGTCTTCAGCTACAGGACGGCTGAAGAGGTTAGGTTGTGCTGATTAAAACTTGAGTGCTTAACACCAGCATGTAGCTTCCTCCCCGCCTGAAAGAGAAAGCAAGAGCTTGTTGCTCTTAGTCTGGGGATGAAGGGAGAATGATCCCCTTTCTGTGTTTGAAAATTTCTCTGTGTTATATGCCTAAGAATGTTGCCTGTACATTGTCTAGCTGGATAAAGTCTATGACTTTTCTCCCTTTCAAGTAATTAAAGCTGTTCAGGGTTTCCAGCATTCCGGGAGGCATTCTGTGCTGCGCGGCTGAGAATACCGCTCTATAGACGCTATCTCTAAAAGAGAAGAGAAACCGTGTTTCTCCCATTCTGGAACCCAGAGGAGGCAAAACCATAGCTGTGCTGAGTAAAACGTTTGTTAGCAGCAAGTGTAAGTTCCCCATTCACCGCATGAAGGAGAAAGCTAAATACAGCGTTCTCCTTCACGCTGCTTAGCTGAATCTACTGAAGGTTTCAGTTTTGTTAGAAGGAAGAGTCCACCCAGCACAAGCTGCTGCCTTCTGAAATGTTCTCTGAGTGGAAGAAGGCTGGAGAATGCGGTACTAGCAAGTATTTGATTCGTCTGGTTTTCAAAGGGAACTTTGCATACCAGGGAATGAAGGTACTACTGGCTTTCAGGGCCAAACAGGCAGATTGTCTGCCTTCAACTAGAGGACAGCAGAAGAGGTTCGGTTTCACTGACTAAACCTTAAGTGCTTAACACCAGCACGTAGCTTCTTCCCTGCTGAAAGTGAAAGCAAGTGCTTGTTGCTCTCAGTCTGAGGATGAAGGGAGTACGATTCACTTTCTGTGTTTAAAATATCTCCGTGTTACATGCCTAAGAAAGTTGCCTGTAGATTGTCTAGCTGGATAAAGTCTATGACTTTTCTCCCTTTCAACTAGTTGAAGCCGTTCAGGGTTTCCAGCATTCCGGGATGCATTCTGTTCTGCGCGGCTGAGAATGCGGATTTACAGACGGTATCCCTAAAGGAGAAGAGAAACCGCGTTTCTCCCATTCCGGAACGCGAAGGAGGCAAAACCATAGCTGTGCGGAGTTAGACGTTTGTTAGCAGCAAGTGTAAGTTCCCCATTCACCGCATGAAAGAGAAAGCAAAATACAGCGTTCTCCTTCAATCTGCTTAACTGAATCGACTGAAGGTTTCAGTTTTGGTAGAAGAAAGTGTCCGCCCAGCACAAGGCCGCTTTCTGAAATGGTCTCTGAGTGGGAGAAGGCTGGAGAGTGCGGGCCTAGTAAGTATTTGAATCCCCTGGTTTTCAAAGGGAAGTTTGCATAGCAGGGAATGAAGGTAGTACTGGCTTTCAAAGCCAAACAGGAAGATTGTCTGCCTTCAGCTAGGGGACGGAAGAAGAGGTTAAGTTTCACTGACTAAACCTTCTGTGCTTAACACGAGCATGTAGCTTCTTCCTTCTCTGAAAGAGAAGTCAAGAGCTTGTTGCTCTCTGTCTGGTGAGGAAGGGAGAACGACTCACTTTCCGTGTTTGAAAATCCCTCTGTGTTACATGCCTAAGAAAGTTGCCTGTGCATTGTCTACCTGGATAAAGGGTAGGACTTTCCTCCCTTTAAAGGAGTTGAAGCCGTTCAGGGTTTCCAGCGTTCCAGGAGGCATTGTGTGCTGCACGGTGAGAATAACGCTTTACAGACGGTATCGCTAAAGGGGAAGAGAAACCGCGTTTCTCCCATTCTGGAACGCGAAGGAGGCAAAACCATAGCTGTGCGGAGTGAAACGTTTGTTAGCAGCAAGGGTAAGTTCCCCATTCACCGCATGAAAGAGAAAGCAAAATACAGCGTTCTCCTTCACGCTGCTTAACTGAATCTACTGAACCTTTCAGTTTACTTAGAAGAAAGAGTCCACCCAGCACAAGCTGCTTTCCGAAATGTTCTCTGAGTGGAAGAAGGCTGGAGAGTGCAGGCCTAGCAAGTATTTGAATCCCCTGGTTTTCAAAGGGATCTTTGCATAGCAGGGAATGAAGGTAGTACTGGCTTTCAAAGCCAAACAGGCAGATTGTTAGCCTTCCGCTAGAGGATGGCAAAAGAAGTTCAGTTTTGCTAACTAAACTTCGTGTGCTTAACACGAGCGTGTAGCTTCTTCTCGCCTGAAAGAGAAAGCAAGAGCTTGTTGCTCTCAATCTGGGGATGATGGGAGAACGATTCACTTACTTTCTTGGAAAATCCCACTGTGTTCCAGGCGTAAGAAAGTTGTCTGTAGATTGTCTACCTGGATACAGTGTATGACATTTCTCCCTTTCAATAGTTGAAAACGTTCACGGTTCCCAGCATTCCGGGAGTCATTCTGTGCTGCGCGGCTGAGAATACCGCTTTACGGACGGTATCGCTAAAGGAGAAGAGAAACCGCGTTTCTCCCATTCAGGAACGCGAGGGAGGCAAAATCATGGTTGTGCTGAGTAAAATCTTTGTTAGCAGCAAGTGGGAATTCCCCATTCACCACATGAAAGAGAAAGCAAAATACAGTGTCCCCCTCAAGCTGCTTAACTGAATCTACTTAAGTTTTCAGTTTTGTTAGAAGAAACTGTCCGCCCAGCACAAGCTGCTTTCTCCAATGCTCCCTGCGTGGGAGAAGGCAGGAGAGTGCAGGCCTAGCAAGTATTTGAATCCCCTGGTTTTCAAAGGGAATTTTGCCTACCAGGAATGAAGGTACTTCTGGCTTTCAAAGCCAAACAGGTAGATTGTCTGCCTTCAGCTAGAGGACAGCAGAAGAGGTTCAGTTTTGCTGACTAAAGCTTGTGTGCTTAACAGGAGCATGTAGCTTCTTCCCTGCCTGAAAGAGAAAGCAAGAGCTTGTTTGTCTCTGTCTGGTGAGGAAGGGAGAACGGCTCACTTTCCGTGTTTGAAAATCCCTCTGTGTCACATGCCTAAGAAAGTTGCCTGTGCATTGTCTACCTGGATAAAGTGTAGGACTTTTCTCCCTTTAAAGTAGTTGAAGCCGTTCAGGGTTTCCAGCGTTCCAGGAGGCATTGTGTGCTGCACGGTGAGAATAACGCTTTACAGACGGTACCGCTAAAGGGGAAGAGAAACCGCGTTTCTCCCATTCTGGAACGCGAAGGAGGCAAAACCATAGCTGTGCGGAGTGAAACGTTTGTTAGCAGCAAGGGTAAGTTCCCCATTCACCGCATGAAAGAGAAAGCGAAATACAGCGTTCTCCTTCACGCTGCTTAACTGAATCTACTGAACCTTTCAGTTTACTTAGAAGAAAGAGTCCACCCAGCACAAGCTGCTTTCCGAAATGTTCTCTGAGTGGAAGAAGGCTGGAGAGTGCAGGCCTAGCAAGTATTTGAATCCCCTGGTTTTCAAAGGGATCTTTGCATAGCAGGGAATGAAGGTACTACTGACTTTCAAAGCCAAACAGGCAGATTGTCTGTCTTCAGCTACAGGACGGCTGAAGAGGTTAGGTTGTGCTGATTAAAACTTGAGTGCTTAACACCAGCATGTAGCTTCCTCCCCGCCTGAAAGAGAAAGCAAGAGCTTGTTGCTCTTAGTCTGGGGATGAAGGGAGAATGATCCCCTTTCTGTGTTTGAAAATTTCTCTGTGTTATATGCCTAAGAATGTTGCCTGTACATTGTCTAGCTGGATAAAGTCTATGACTTTTCTCCCTTTCAAGTAATTAAAGCTGTTCAGGGTTTCCAGCATTCCGGGAGGCATTCTGTGCTGCGCGGCTGAGAATACCGCTCTATAGACGCTATCTCTAAAAGAGAAGAGAAACCGTGTTTCTCCCATTCTGGAACCCAGAGGAGGCAAAACCATAGCTGTGCTGAGTAAAACGTTTGTTAGCAGCAAGTGTAAGTTCCCCATTCACCGCATGAAGGAGAAAGCTAAATACAGCGTTCTCCTTCACGCTGCTTAGCTGAATCTACTGAAGGTTTCAGTTTTGTTAGAAGGAAGAGTCCACCCAGCACAAGCTGCTGCCTTCTGAAATGTTCTCTGAGTGGAAGAAGGCTGGAGAATGCGGTACTAGCAAGTATTTGATTCGTCTGGTTTTCAAAGGGAACTTTGCATACCAGGGAATGAAGGTACTACTGGCTTTCAGGGCCAAACAGGCAGATTGTCTGCCTTCAACTAGAGGACAGCAGAAGAGGTTCGGTTTCACTGACTAAACCTTAAGTGCTTAACACCAGCACGTAGCTTCTTCCCTGCTGAAAGTGAAAGCAAGTGCTTGTTGCTCTCAGTCTGAGGATGAAGGGAGTACGATTCACTTTCTGTGTTTAAAATATCTCCGTGTTACATGCCTAAGAAAGTTGCCTGTAGATTGTCTAGCTGGATAAAGTCTATGACTTTTCTCCCTTTCAACTAGTTGAAGCCGTTCAGGGTTTCCAGCATTCCGGGATGCATTCTGTTCTGCGCGGCTGAGAATGCGGATTTACAGACGGTATCCCTAAAGGAGAAGAGAAACCGCGTTTCTCCCATTCCGGAACGCGAAGGAGGCAAAACCATAGCTGTGCGGAGTTAGACGTTTGTTAGCAGCAAGTGTAAGTTCCCCATTCACCGCATGAAAGAGAAAGCAAAATACAGCGTTCTCCTTCAATCTGCTTAACTGAATCGACTGAAGGTTTCAGTTTTGGTAGAAGAAAGTGTCCGCCCAGCACAAGGCCGCTTTCTGAAATGGTCTCTGAGTGGGAGAAGGCTGGAGAGTGCGGGCCTAGTAAGTATTTGAATCCCCTGGTTTTCAAAGGGAAGTTTGCATAGCAGGGAATGAAGGTAGTACTGGCTTTCAAAGCCAAACAGGAAGATTGTCTGCCTTCAGCTAGGGGACGGAAGAAGAGGTTAAGTTTCACTGACTAAACCTTCTGTGCTTAACACGAGCATGTAGCTTCTTCCTTCTCTGAAAGAGAAGTCAAGAGCTTGTTGCTCTCTGTCTGGTGAGGAAGGGAGAACGACTCACTTTCCGTGTTTGAAAATCCCTCTGTGTTACATGCCTAAGAAAGTTGCCTGTGCATTGTCTACCTGGATAAAGGGTAGGACTTTCCTCCCTTTAAAGGAGTTGAAGCCGTTCAGGGTTTCCAGCGTTCCAGGAGGCATTGTGTGCTGCACGGTGAGAATAACGCTTTACAGACGGTATCGCTAAAGGGGAAGAGAAACCGCGTTTCTCCCATTCTGGAACGCGAAGGAGGCAAAACCATAGCTGTGCGGAGTGAAACGTTTGTTAGCAGCAAGGATAAGTTCCCCATTCACCGCATGAAAGAGAAAGCAAAATACAGCGTTCTCCTTCACGCTGCTTAACTGAATCTACTGAACCTTTCAGTTTACTTAGAAGAAAGAGTCCACCCAGCACAAGCTGCTTTCCGAAATGTTCTCTGAGTGGAAGAAGGCTGGAGAGTGCAGGCCTAGCAAGTATTTGAATCCCCTGGTTTTCAAAGGGATCTTTGCATAGCAGGGAATGAAGGTACTACTGACTTTCAAAGCCAAACAGGCAGATTGTCTGTCTTCAGCTACAGGACGGCTGAAGAGGTTAGGTTGTGCTGATTAAAACTTGAGTGCTTAACACCAGCATGTAGCTTCCTCCCCGCCTGAAAGAGAAAGCAAGAGCTTGTTGCTCTTAGTCTGGGGATGAAGGGAGAATGATCCCCTTTCTGTGTTTGAAAATTTCTCTGTGTTATATGCCTAAGAATGTTGCCTGTACATTGTCTAGCTGGATAAAGTCTATGACTTTTCTCCCTTTCAAGTAATTAAAGCTGTTCAGGGTTTCCAGCATTCCGGGAGGCATTCTGTGCTGCGCGGCTGAGAATACCGCTCTATAGACGCTATCTCTAAAAGAGAAGAGAAACCGTGTTTCTCCCATTCTGGAACCCAGAGGAGGCAAAACCATAGCTGTGCTGAGTAAAACGTTTGTTAGCAGCAAGTGTAAGTTCCCCATTCACCGCATGAAGGAGAAAGCTAAATACAGCGTTCTCCTTCACGCTGCTTAGCTGAATCTACTGAAGGTTTCAGTTTTGTTAGAAGGAAGAGTCCACCCAGCACAAGCTGCTGCCTTCTGAAATGTTCTCTGAGTGGAAGAAGGCTGGAGAATGCGGTACTAGCAAGTATTTGATTCGTCTGGTTTTCAAAGGGAACTTTGCATACCAGGGAATGAAGGTACTACTGGCTTTCAGGGCCAAACAGGCAGATTGTCTGCCTTCAACTAGAGGACAGCAGAAGAGGTTCGGTTTCACTGACTAAACCTTAAGTGCTTAACACCAGCACGTAGCTTCTTCCCTGCTGAAAGTGAAAGCAAGTGCTTGTTGCTCTCAGTCTGAGGATGAAGGGAGTACGATTCACTTTCTGTGTTTAAAATATCTCCGTGTTACATGCCTAAGAAAGTTGCCTGTAGATTGTCTAGCTGGATAAAGTCTATGACTTTTCTCCCTTTCAACTAGTTGAAGCCGTTCAGGGTTTCCAGCATTCCGGGATGCATTCTGTTCTGCGCGGCTGAGAATGCGGATTTACAGACGGTATCCCTAAAGGAGAAGAGAAACCGCGTTTCTCCCATTCCGGAACGCGAAGGAGGCAAAACCATAGCTGTGCGGAGTTAGACGTTTGTTAGCAGCAAGTGTAAGTTCCCCATTCACCGCATGAAAGAGAAAGCAAAATACAGCGTTCTCCTTCAATCTGCTTAACTGAATCGACTGAAGGTTTCAGTTTTGGTAGAAGAAAGTGTCCGCCCAGCACAAGGCCGCTTTCTGAAATGGTCTCTGAGTGGGAGAAGGCTGGAGAGTGCGGGCCTAGTAAGTATTTGAATCCCCTGGTTTTCAAAGGGAAGTTTGCATAGCAGGGAATGAAGGTAGTACTGGCTTTCAAAGCCAAACAGGAAGATTGTCTGCCTTCAGCTAGGGGACGGAAGAAGAGGTTAAGTTTCACTGACTAAACCTTCTGTGCTTAACACGAGCATGTAGCTTCTTCCTTCTCTGAAAGAGAAGTCAAGAGCTTGTTGCTCTCTGTCTGGTGAGGAAGGGAGAACGACTCACTTTCCGTGTTTGAAAATCCCTCTGTGTTACATGCCTAAGAAAGTTGCCTGTGCATTGTCTACCTGGATAAAGGGTAGGACTTTCCTCCCTTTAAAGGAGTTGAAGCCGTTCAGGGTTTCCAGCGTTCCAGGAGGCATTGTGTGCTGCACGGTGAGAATAACGCTTTACAGACGGTATCGCTAAAGGGGAAGAGAAACCGCGTTTCTCCCATTCTGGAACGCGAAGGAGGCAAAACCATAGCTGTGCGGAGTGAAACGTTTGTTAGCAGCAAGGATAAGTTCCCCATTCACCGCATGAAAGAGAAAGCAAAATACAGCGTTCTCCTTCACGCTGCTTAACTGAATCTACTGAACCTTTCAGTTTACTTAGAAGAAAGAGTCCACCCAGCACAAGCTGCTTTCCGAAATGTTCTCTGAGTGGAAGAAGGCTGGAGAGTGCAGGCCTAGCAAGTATTTGAATCCCCTGGTTTTCAAAGGGATCTTTGCATAGCAGGGAATGAAGGTACTACTGACTTTCAAAGCCAAACAGGCAGATTGTCTGTCTTCAGCTACAGGACGGCTGAAGAGGTTAGGTTGTGCTGATTAAAACTTGAGTGCTTAACACCAGCATGTAGCTTCCTCCCCGCCTGAAAGAGAAAGCAAGAGCTTGTTGCTCTTAGTCTGGGGATGAAGGGAGAATGATCCCCTTTCTGTGTTTGAAAATTTCTCTGTGTTATATGCCTAAGAATGTTGCCTGTACATTGTCTAGCTGGATAAAGTCTATGACTTTTCTCCCTTTCAAGTAATTAAAGCTGTTCAGGGTTTCCAGCATTCCGGGAGGCATTCTGTGCTGCGCGGCTGAGAATACCGCTCTATAGACGCTATCTCTAAAAGAGAAGAGAAACCGTGTTTCTCCCATTCTGGAACCCAGAGGAGGCAAAACCATAGCTGTGCTGAGTAAAACGTTTGTTAGCAGCAAGTGTAAGTTCCCCATTCACCGCATGAAGGAGAAAGCTAAATACAGCGTTCTCCTTCACGCTGCTTAGCTGAATCTACTGAAGGTTTCAGTTTTGTTAGAAGGAAGAGTCCACCCAGCACAAGCTGCTGCCTTCTGAAATGTTCTCTGAGTGGAAGAAGGCTGGAGAATGCGGTACTAGCAAGTATTTGATTCGTCTGGTTTTCAAAGGGAACTTTGCATACCAGGGAATGAAGGTACTACTGGCTTTCAGGGCCAAACAGGCAGATTGTCTGCCTTCAACTAGAGGACAGCAGAAGAGGTTCGGTTTCACTGACTAAACCTTAAGTGCTTAACACCAGCACGTAGCTTCTTCCCTGCTGAAAGTGAAAGCAAGTGCTTGTTGCTCTCAGTCTGAGGATGAAGGGAGTACGATTCACTTTCTGTGTTTAAAATATCTCCGTGTTACATGCCTAAGAAAGTTGCCTGTAGATTGTCTAGCTGGATAAAGTCTATGACTTTTCTCCCTTTCAACTAGTTGAAGCCGTTCAGGGTTTCCAGCATTCCGGGATGCATTCTGTTCTGCGCGGCTGAGAATGCGGATTTACAGACGGTATCCCTAAAGGAGAAGAGAAACCGCGTTTCTCCCATTCCGGAACGCGAAGGAGGCAAAACCATAGCTGTGCGGAGTTAGACGTTTGTTAGCAGCAAGTGTAAGTTCCCCATTCACCGCATGAAAGAGAAAGCAAAATACAGCGTTCTCCTTCAATCTGCTTAACTGAATCGACTGAAGGTTTCAGTTTTGGTAGAAGAAAGTGTCCGCCCAGCACAAGGCCGCTTTCTGAAATGGTCTCTGAGTGGGAGAAGGCTGGAGAGTGCGGGCCTAGTAAGTATTTGAATCCCCTGGTTTTCAAAGGGAAGTTTGCATAGCAGGGAATGAAGGTAGTACTGGCTTTCAAAGCCAAACAGGAAGATTGTCTGCCTTCAGCTAGGGGACGGAAGAAGAGGTTAAGTTTCACTGACTAAACCTTCTGTGCTTAACACGAGCATGTAGCTTCTTCCTTCTCTGAAAGAGAAGTCAAGAGCTTGTTGCTCTCTGTCTGGTGAGGAAGGGAGAACGACTCACTTTCCGTGTTTGAAAATCCCTCTGTGTTACATGCCTAAGAAAGTTGCCTGTGCATTGTCTACCTGGATAAAGGGTAGGACTTTCCTCCCTTTAAAGGAGTTGAAGCCGTTCAGGGTTTCCAGCGTTCCAGGAGGCATTGTGTGCTGCACGGTGAGAATAACGCTTTACAGACGGTATCGCTAAAGGGGAAGAGAAACCGCGTTTCTCCCATTCTGGAACGCGAAGGAGGCAAAACCATAGCTGTGCGGAGTGAAACGTTTGTTAGCAGTAAGGGTAAGTTCCCCATTCACCGCATGAAAGAGAAAGCAAAATACAGCGTTCTCCTTCACGCTGCTTAACTGAATCTACTGAACCTTTCAGTTTACTTAGAAGAAAGAGTCCACCCAGCACAAGCTGCTTTCCGAAATGTTCTCTGAGTGGAAGAAGGCTGGAGAGTGCAGGCCTAGCAAGTATTTGAATCCCCTGGTTTTCAAAGGGAAGTTTGCATAGCAGGGAATGAAGGTAGTACTGGCTTTCAAAGCCAAACAGGCAGATTGTTAGCCTTCCGCTAGAGGATGGCAAAAGAAGTTCAGTTTTGCTAACTAAACTTCGTGTGCTTAACACGAGCGTGTAGCTTCTTCTCGCCTGAAAGAGAAAGCAAGAGCTTGTTGCTCTCAATCTGGGGATGATGGGAGAACGATTCACTTACTTTCTTGGAAAATCCCACTGTGTTCCAGGCTTAAGAAAGTTGTCTGTAGATTGTCTACCTGGATACAGTGTATGACATTTCTCCCTTTCAATAGTTGAAAACGTTCACGGTTCCCAGCATTCCGGGAGTCATTCTGTGCTGCGCGGCTGAGAATACCGCTTTACGGACGGTATCGCTAAAGGAGAAGAGAAACCGCGTTTCTCCCATTCAGGAACGCGAGGGAGGCAAAATCATGGTTGTGCTGAGTAAAATCTTTCTTAGCAGCAAGTGGGAATTCCCCATTCACCACATGAAAGAGAAAGCAAAATACAGTGTCCCCCTCAAGCTGCTTAACTGAATCTACTTAAGTTTTCAGTTTTGTTAGAAGAAACTGTCCGCCCAGCACAAGCTGCTTTCTCCAATGCTCCCTGCGTGGGAGAAGGCAGGAGAGTGCAGGCCTAGCAAGTATTTGAATCCCCTGGTTTTCAAAGGGAATTTTGCCTACCAGGAATGAAGGTACTTCTGGCTTTCAAAGCCAAACAGGTAGATTGTCTGCCTTCAGCTAGAGGACAGCAGAAGAGGTTCAGTTTTGCTGACTAAAGCTTGTGTGCTTAACAGGAGCATGTAGCTTCTTCCCTGCCTGAAAGAGAAAGCAAGAGCTTGTTTGTCTCTGTCTGGTGAGGAAGGGAGAACGGCTCACTTTCCGTGTTTGAAAATCCCTCTGTGTCACATGCCTAAGAAAGTTGCCTGTGCATTGTCTACCTGGATAAAGTGTAGGACTTTTCTCCCTTTAAAGTAGTTGAAGCCGTTCAGGGTTTCCAGCGTTCCAGGAGGCATTGTGTGCTGCACGGTGAGAATAACGCTTTACAGACGGTACCGCTAAAGGGGAAGAGAAACCGCGTTTCTCCCATTCTGGAACGCGAAGGAGGCAAAACCATAGCTGTGCGGAGTGAAACGTTTGTTAGCAGCAAGGGTAAGTTCCCCATTCACCGCATGAAAGAGAAAGCGAAATACAGCGTTCTCCTTCACGCTGCTTAACTGAATCTACTGAACCTTTCAGTTTACTTAGAAGAAAGAGTCCACCCAGCACAAGCTGCTTTCCGAAATGTTCTCTGAGTGGAAGAAGGCTGGAGAGTGCAGGCCTAGCAAGTATTTGAATCCCCTGGTTTTCAAAGGGATCTTTGCATAGCAGGGAATGAAGGTACTACTGACTTTCAAAGCCAAACAGGCAGATTGTCTGTCTTCAGCTACAGGACGGCTGAAGAGGTTAGGTTGTGCTGATTAAAACTTGAGTGCTTAACACCAGCATGTAGCTTCCTCCCCGCCTGAAAGAGAAAGCAAGAGCTTGTTGCTCTTAGTCTGGGGATGAAGGGAGAATGATCCCCTTTCTGTGTTTGAAAATTTCTCTGTGTTATATGCCTAAGAATGTTGCCTGTACATTGTCTAGCTGGATAAAGTCTATGACTTTTCTCCCTTTCAAGTAATTAAAGCTGTTCAGGGTTTCCAGCATTCCGGGAGGCATTCTGTGCTGCGCGGCTGAGAATACCGCTCTATAGACGCTATCTCTAAAAGAGAAGAGAAACCGTGTTTCTCCCATTCTGGAACCCAGAGGAGGCAAAACCATAGCTGTGCTGAGTAAAACGTTTGTTAGCAGCAAGTGTAAGTTCCCCATTCACCGCATGAAGGAGAAAGCTAAATACAGCGTTCTCCTTCACGCTGCTTAGCTGAATCTACTGAAGGTTTCAGTTTTGTTAGAAGGAAGAGTCCACCCAGCACAAGCTGCTGCCTTCTGAAATGTTCTCTGAGTGGAAGAAGGCTGGAGAATGCGGTACTAGCAAGTATTTGATTCGTCTGGTTTTCAAAGGGAACTTTGCATACCAGGGAATGAAGGTACTACTGGCTTTCAGGGCCAAACAGGCAGATTGTCTGCCTTCAACTAGAGGACAGCAGAAGAGGTTCGGTTTCACTGACTAAACCTTAAGTGCTTAACACCAGCACGTAGCTTCTTCCCTGCTGAAAGTGAAAGCAAGTGCTTGTTGCTCTCAGTCTGAGGATGAAGGGAGTACGATTCACTTTCTGTGTTTAAAATATCTCCGTGTTACATGCCTAAGAAAGTTGCCTGTAGATTGTCTAGCTGGATAAAGTCTATGACTTTTCTCCCTTTCAACTAGTTGAAGCCGTTCAGGGTTTCCAGCATTCCGGGATGCATTCTGTTCTGCGCGGCTGAGAATGCGGATTTACAGACGGTATCCCTAAAGGAGAAGAGAAACCGCGTTTCTCCCATTCCGGAACGCGAAGGAGGCAAAACCATAGCTGTGCGGAGTTAGACGTTTGTTAGCAGCAAGTGTAAGTTCCCCATTCACCGCATGAAAGAGAAAGCAAAATACAGCGTTCTCCTTCAATCTGCTTAACTGAATCGACTGAAGGTTTCAGTTTTGGTAGAAGAAAGTGTCCGCCCAGCACAAGGCCGCTTTCTGAAATGGTCTCTGAGTGGGAGAAGGCTGGAGAGTGCGGGCCTAGTAAGTATTTGAATCCCCTGGTTTTCAAAGGGAAGTTTGCATAGCAGGGAATGAAGGTAGTACTGGCTTTCAAAGCCAAACAGGAAGATTGTCTGCCTTCAGCTAGGGGACGGAAGAAGAGGTTAAGTTTCACTGACTAAACCTTCTGTGCTTAACACGAGCATGTAGCTTCTTCCTTCTCTGAAAGAGAAGTCAAGAGCTTGTTGCTCTCTGTCTGGTGAGGAAGGGAGAACGACTCACTTTCCGTGTTTGAAAATCCCTCTGTGTTACATGCCTAAGAAAGTTGCCTGTGCATTGTCTACCTGGATAAAGGGTAGGACTTTCCTCCCTTTAAAGGAGTTGAAGCCGTTCAGGGTTTCCAGCGTTCCAGGAGGCATTGTGTGCTGCACGGTGAGAATAACGCTTTACAGACGGTATCGCTAAAGGGGAAGAGAAACCGCGTTTCTCCCATTCTGGAATGCGAAGGAGGCAAAACCATAGCTGTGCGGAGTGAAACGTTTGTTAGCAGCAAGGATAAGTTCCCCATTCACCGCATGAAAGAGAAAGCAAAATACAGCGTTCTCCTTCACGCTGCTTAACTGAATCTACTGAACCTTTCAGTTTACTTAGAAGAAAGAGTCCACCCAGCACAAGCTGCTTTCCGAAATGTTCTCTGAGTGGAAGAAGGCTGGAGAGTGCAGGCCTAGCAAGTATTTGAATCCCCTGGTTTTCAAAGGGATCTTTGCATAGCAGGGAATGAAGGTACTACTGACTTTCAAAGCCAAACAGGCAGATTGTCTGTCTTCAGCTACAGGACGGCTGAAGAGGTTAGGTTGTGCTGATTAAAACTTGAGTGCTTAACACCAGCATGTAGCTTCCTCCCCGCCTGAAAGAGAAAGCAAGAGCTTGTTGCTCTTAGTCTGGGGATGAAGGGAGAATGATCCCCTTTCTGTGTTTGAAAATTTCTCTGTGTTATATGCCTAAGAATGTTGCCTGTACATTGTCTAGCTGGATAAAGTCTATGACTTTTCTCCCTTTCAAGTAATTAAAGCTGTTCAGGGTTTCCAGCATTCCGGGAGGCATTCTGTGCTGCGCGGCTGAGAATACCGCTCTATAGACGCTATCTCTAAAAGAGAAGAGAAACCGTGTTTCTCCCATTCTGGAACCCAGAGGAGGCAAAACCATAGCTGTGCTGAGTAAAACGTTTGTTAGCAGCAAGTGTAAGTTCCCCATTCACCGCATGAAGGAGAAAGCTAAATACAGCGTTCTCCTTCACGCTGCTTAGCTGAATCTACTGAAGGTTTCAGTTTTGTTAGAAGGAAGAGTCCACCCAGCACAAGCTGCTGCCTTCTGAAATGTTCTCTGAGTGGAAGAAGGCTGGAGAATGCGGTACTAGCAAGTATTTGATTCGTCTGGTTTTCAAAGGGAACTTTGCATACCAGGGAATGAAGGTACTACTGGCTTTCAGGGCCAAACAGGCAGATTGTCTGCCTTCAACTAGAGGACAGCAGAAGAGGTTCGGTTTCACTGACTAAACCTTAAGTGCTTAACACCAGCACGTAGCTTCTTCCCTGCTGAAAGTGAAAGCAAGTGCTTGTTGCTCTCAGTCTGAGGATGAAGGGAGTACGATTCACTTTCTGTGTTTAAAATATCTCCGTGTTACATGCCTAAGAAAGTTGCCTGTAGATTGTCTAGCTGGATAAAGTCTATGACTTTTCTCCCTTTCAACTAGTTGAAGCCGTTCAGGGTTTCCAGCATTCCGGGATGCATTCTGTTCTGCGCGGCTGAGAATGCGGATTTACAGACGGTATCCCTAAAGGAGAAGAGAAACCGCGTTTCTCCCATTCCGGAACGCGAAGGAGGCAAAACCATAGCTGTGCGGAGTTAGACGTTTGTTAGCAGCAAGTGTAAGTTCCCCATTCACCGCATGAAAGAGAAAGCAAAATACAGCGTTCTCCTTCAATCTGCTTAACTGAATCGACTGAAGGTTTCAGTTTTGGTAGAAGAAAGTGTCCGCCCAGCACAAGGCCGCTTTCTGAAATGGTCTCTGAGTGGGAGAAGGCTGGAGAGTGCGGGCCTAGTAAGTATTTGAATCCCCTGGTTTTCAAAGGGAAGTTTGCATAGCAGGGAATGAAGGTAGTACTGGCTTTCAAAGCCAAACAGGAAGATTGTCTGCCTTCAGCTAGGGGACGGAAGAAGAGGTTAAGTTTCACTGACTAAACCTTCTGTGCTTAACACGAGCATGTAGCTTCTTCCTTCTCTGAAAGAGAAGTCAAGAGCTTGTTGCTCTCTGTCTGGTGAGGAAGGGAGAACGACTCACTTTCCGTGTTTGAAAATCCCTCTGTGTTACATGCCTAAGAAAGTTGCCTGTGCATTGTCTACCTGGATAAAGGGTAGGACTTTCCTCCCTTTAAAGGAGTTGAAGCCGTTCAGGGTTTCCAGCGTTCCAGGAGGCATTGTGTGCTGCACGGTGAGAATAACGCTTTACAGACGGTATCGCTAAAGGGGAAGAGAAACCGCGTTTCTCCCATTCTGGAACGCGAAGGAGGCAAAACCATAGCTGTGCGGAGTGAAACGTTTGTTAGCAGCAAGGATAAGTTCCCCATTCACCGCATGAAAGAGAAAGCAAAATACAGCGTTCTCCTTCACGCTGCTTAACTGAATCTACTGAACCTTTCAGTTTACTTAGAAGAAAGAGTCCACCCAGCACAAGCTGCTTTCCGAAATGTTCTCTGAGTGGAAGAAGGCTGGAGAGTGCAGGCCTAGCAAGTATTTGAATCCCCTGGTTTTCAAAGGGATCTTTGCATAGCAGGGAATGAAGGTACTACTGACTTTCAAAGCCAAACAGGCAGATTGTCTGTCTTCAGCTACAGGACGGCTGAAGAGGTTAGGTTGTGCTGATTAAAACTTGAGTGCTTAACACCAGCATGTAGCTTCCTCCCCGCCTGAAAGAGAAAGCAAGAGCTTGTTGCTCTTAGTCTGGGGATGAAGGGAGAATGATCCCCTTTCTGTGTTTGAAAATTTCTCTGTGTTATATGCCTAAGAATGTTGCCTGTACATTGTCTAGCTGGATAAAGTCTATGACTTTTCTCCCTTTCAAGTAATTAAAGCTGTTCAGGGTTTCCAGCATTCCGGGAGGCATTCTGTGCTGCGCGGCTGAGAATACCGCTCTATAGACGCTATCTCTAAAAGAGAAGAGAAACCGTGTTTCTCCCATTCTGGAACCCAGAGGAGGCAAAACCATAGCTGTGCTGAGTAAAACGTTTGTTAGCAGCAAGTGTAAGTTCCCCATTCACCGCATGAAGGAGAAAGCTAAATACAGCGTTCTCCTTCACGCTGCTTAGCTGAATCTACTGAAGGTTTCAGTTTTGTTAGAAGGAAGAGTCCACCCAGCACAAGCTGCTGCCTTCTGAAATGTTCTCTGAGTGGAAGAAGGCTGGAGAATGCGGTACTAGCAAGTATTTGATTCGTCTGGTTTTCAAAGGGAACTTTGCATACCAGGGAATGAAGGTACTACTGGCTTTCAGGGCCAAACAGGCAGATTGTCTGCCTTCAACTAGAGGACAGCAGAAGAGGTTCGGTTTCACTGACTAAACCTTAAGTGCTTAACACCAGCACGTAGCTTCTTCCCTGCTGAAAGTGAAAGCAAGTGCTTGTTGCTCTCAGTCTGAGGATGAAGGGAGTACGATTCACTTTCTGTGTTTAAAATATCTCCGTGTTACATGCCTAAGAAAGTTGCCTGTAGATTGTCTAGCTGGATAAAGTCTATGACTTTTCTCCCTTTCAACTAGTTGAAGCCGTTCAGGGTTTCCAGCATTCCGGGATGCATTCTGTTCTGCGCGGCTGAGAATGCGGATTTACAGACGGTATCCCTAAAGGAGAAGAGAAACCGCGTTTCTCCCATTCCGGAACGCGAAGGAGGCAAAACCATAGCTGTGCGGAGTTAGACGTTTGTTAGCAGCAAGTGTAAGTTCCCCATTCACCGCATGAAAGAGAAAGCAAAATACAGCGTTCTCCTTCAATCTGCTTAACTGAATCGACTGAAGGTTTCAGTTTTGGTAGAAGAAAGTGTCCGCCCAGCACAAGGCCGCTTTCTGAAATGGTCTCTGAGTGGGAGAAGGCTGGAGAGTGCGGGCCTAGTAAGTATTTGAATCCCCTGGTTTTCAAAGGGAAGTTTGCATAGCAGGGAATGAAGGTAGTACTGGCTTTCAAAGCCAAACAGGAAGATTGTCTGCCTTCAGCTAGGGGACGGAAGAAGAGGTTAAGTTTCACTGACTAAACCTTCTGTGCTTAACACGAGCATGTAGCTTCTTCCTTCTCTGAAAGAGAAGTCAAGAGCTTGTTGCTCTCTGTCTGGTGAGGAAGGGAGAACGACTCACTTTCCGTGTTTGAAAATCCCTCTGTGTTACATGCCTAAGAAAGTTGCCTGTGCATTGTCTACCTGGATAAAGGGTAGGACTTTCCTCCCTTTAAAGGAGTTGAAGCCGTTCAGGGTTTCCAGCGTTCCAGGAGGCATTGTGTGCTGCACGGTGAGAATAACGCTTTACAGACGGTATCGCTAAAGGGGAAGAGAAACCGCGTTTCTCCCATTCTGGAACGCGAAGGAGGCAAAACCATAGCTGTGCGGAGTGAAACGTTTGTTAGCAGTAAGGGTAAGTTCCCCATTCACCGCATGAAAGAGAAAGCAAAATACAGCGTTCTCCTTCACGCTGCTTAACTGAATCTACTGAACCTTTCAGTTTACTTAGAAGAAAGAGTCCACCCAGCACAAGCTGCTTTCCGAAATGTTCTCTGAGTGGAAGAAGGCTGGAGAGTGCAGGCCTAGCAAGTATTTGAATCCCCTGGTTTTCAAAGGGAAGTTTGCATAGCAGGGAATGAAGGTAGTACTGGCTTTCAAAGCCAAACAGGCAGATTGTTAGCCTTCCGCTAGAGGATGGCAAAAGAAGTTCAGTTTTGCTAACTAAACTTCGTGTGCTTAACACGAGCGTGTAGCTTCTTCTCGCCTGAAAGAGAAAGCAAGAGCTTGTTGCTCTCAATCTGGGGATGATGGGAGAACGATTCACTTACTTTCTTGGAAAATCCCACTGTGTTCCAGGCTTAAGAAAGTTGTCTGTAGATTGTCTACCTGGATACAGTGTATGACATTTCTCCCTTTCAATAGTTGAAAACGTTCACGGTTCCCAGCATTCCGGGAGTCATTCTGTGCTGCGCGGCTGAGAATACCGCTTTACGGACGGTATCGCTAAAGGAGAAGAGAAACCGCGTTTCTCCCATTCAGGAACGCGAGGGAGGCAAAATCATGGTTGTGCTGAGTAAAATCTTTGTTAGCAGCAAGTGGGAATTCCCCATTCACCACATGAAAGAGAAAGCAAAATACAGTGTCCCCCTCAAGCTGCTTAACTGAATCTACTTAAGTTTTCAGTTTTGTTAGAAGAAACTGTCCGCCCAGCACAAGCTGCTTTCTCCAATGCTCCCTGCGTGGGAGAAGGCAGGAGAGTGCAGGCCTAGCAAGTATTTGAATCCCCTGGTTTTCAAAGGGAATTTTGCCTACCAGGAATGAAGGTACTTCTGGCTTTCAAAGCCAAACAGGTAGATTGTCTGCCTTCAGCTAGAGGACAGCAGAAGAGGTTCAGTTTTGCTGACTAAAGCTTGTGTGCTTAACAGGAGCATGTAGCTTCTTCCCTGCCTGAAAGAGAAAGCAAGAGCTTGTTTGTCTCTGTCTGGTGAGGAAGGGAGAACGGCTCACTTTCCGTGTTTGAAAATCCCTCTGTGTCACATGCCTAAGAAAGTTGCCTGTGCATTGTCTACCTGGATAAAGTGTAGGACTTTTCTCCCTTTAAAGTAGTTGAAGCCGTTCAGGGTTTCCAGCGTTCCAGGAGGCATTGTGTGCTGCACGGTGAGAATAACGCTTTACAGACGGTACCGCTAAAGGGGAAGAGAAACCGCGTTTCTCCCATTCTGGAACGCGAAGGAGGCAAAACCATAGCTGTGCGGAGTGAAACGTTTGTTAGCAGCAAGGGTAAGTTCCCCATTCACCGCATGAAAGAGAAAGCGAAATACAGCGTTCTCCTTCACGCTGCTTAACTGAATCTACTGAACCTTTCAGTTTACTTAGAAGAAAGAGTCCACCCAGCACAAGCTGCTTTCCGAAATGTTCTCTGAGTGGAAGAAGGCTGGAGAGTGCAGGCCTAGCAAGTATTTGAATCCCCTGGTTTTCAAAGGGATCTTTGCATAGCAGGGAATGAAGGTACTACTGACTTTCAAAGCCAAACAGGCAGATTGTCTGTCTTCAGCTACAGGACGGCTGAAGAGGTTAGGTTGTGCTGATTAAAACTTGAGTGCTTAACACCAGCATGTAGCTTCCTCCCCGCCTGAAAGAGAAAGCAAGAGCTTGTTGCTCTTAGTCTGGGGATGAAGGGAGAATGATCCCCTTTCTGTGTTTGAAAATTTCTCTGTGTTATATGCCTAAGAATGTTGCCTGTACATTGTCTAGCTGGATAAAGTCTATGACTTTTCTCCCTTTCAAGTAATTAAAGCTGTTCAGGGTTTCCAGCATTCCGGGAGGCATTCTGTGCTGCGCGGCTGAGAATACCGCTCTATAGACGCTATCTCTAAAAGAGAAGAGAAACCGTGTTTCTCCCATTCTGGAACCCAGAGGAGGCAAAACCATAGCTGTGCTGAGTAAAACGTTTGTTAGCAGCAAGTGTAAGTTCCCCATTCACCGCATGAAGGAGAAAGCTAAATACAGCGTTCTCCTTCACGCTGCTTAGCTGAATCTACTGAAGGTTTCAGTTTTGTTAGAAGGAAGAGTCCACCCAGCACAAGCTGCTGCCTTCTGAAATGTTCTCTGAGTGGAAGAAGGCTGGAGAATGCGGTACTAGCAAGTATTTGATTCGTCTGGTTTTCAAAGGGAACTTTGCATACCAGGGAATGAAGGTACTACTGGCTTTCAGGGCCAAACAGGCAGATTGTCTGCCTTCAACTAGAGGACAGCAGAAGAGGTTCGGTTTCACTGACTAAACCTTAAGTGCTTAACACCAGCACGTAGCTTCTTCCCTGCTGAAAGTGAAAGCAAGTGCTTGTTGCTCTCAGTCTGAGGATGAAGGGAGTACGATTCACTTTCTGTGTTTAAAATATCTCCGTGTTACATGCCTAAGAAAGTTGCCTGTAGATTGTCTAGCTGGATAAAGTCTATGACTTTTCTCCCTTTCAACTAGTTGAAGCCGTTCAGGGTTTCCAGCATTCCGGGATGCATTCTGTTCTGCGCGGCTGAGAATGCGGATTTACAGACGGTATCCCTAAAGGAGAAGAGAAACCGCGTTTCTCCCATTCCGGAACGCGAAGGAGGCAAAACCATAGCTGTGCGGAGTTAGACGTTTGTTAGCAGCAAGTGTAAGTTCCCCATTCACCGCATGAAAGAGAAAGCAAAATACAGCGTTCTCCTTCAATCTGCTTAACTGAATCGACTGAAGGTTTCAGTTTTGGTAGAAGAAAGTGTCCGCCCAGCACAAGGCCGCTTTCTGAAATGGTCTCTGAGTGGGAGAAGGCTGGAGAGTGCGGGCCTAGTAAGTATTTGAATCCCCTGGTTTTCAAAGGGAAGTTTGCATAGCAGGGAATGAAGGTAGTACTGGCTTTCAAAGCCAAACAGGAAGATTGTCTGCCTTCAGCTAGGGGACGGAAGAAGAGGTTAAGTTTCACTGACTAAACCTTCTGTGCTTAACACGAGCATGTAGCTTCTTCCTTCTCTGAAAGAGAAGTCAAGAGCTTGTTGCTCTCTGTCTGGTGAGGAAGGGAGAACGACTCACTTTCCGTGTTTGAAAATCCCTCTGTGTTACATGCCTAAGAAAGTTGCCTGTGCATTGTCTACCTGGATAAAGGGTAGGACTTTCCTCCTTTAAAGGAGTTGAAGCCGTTCAGGGTTTCCAGCGTTCCAGGAGGCATTGTGTGCTGCACGGTGAGAATAACGCTTTACAGACGGTATCGCTAAAGGGGAAGAGAAACCGCGTTTCTCCCATTCTGGAATGCGAAGGAGGCAAAACCATAGCTGTGCGGAGTGAAACGTTTGTTAGCAGCAAGGATAAGTTCCCCATTCACCGCATGAAAGAGAAAGCAAAATACAGCGTTCTCCTTCACGCTGCTTAACTGAATCTACTGAACCTTTCAGTTTACTTAGAAGAAAGAGTCCACCCAGCACAAGCTGCTTTCCGAAATGTTCTCTGAGTGGAAGAAGGCTGGAGAGTGCAGGCCTAGCAAGTATTTGAATCCCCTGGTTTTCAAAGGGATCTTTGCATAGCAGGGAATGAAGGTACTACTGACTTTCAAAGCCAAACAGGCAGATTGTCTGTCTTCAGCTACAGGACGGCTGAAGAGGTTAGGTTGTGCTGATTAAAACTTGAGTGCTTAACACCAGCATGTAGCTTCCTCCCCGCCTGAAAGAGAAAGCAAGAGCTTGTTGCTCTTAGTCTGGGGATGAAGGGAGAATGATCCCCTTTCTGTGTTTGAAAATTTCTCTGTGTTATATGCCTAAGAATGTTGCCTGTACATTGTCTAGCTGGATAAAGTCTATGACTTTTCTCCCTTTCAAGTAATTAAAGCTGTTCAGGGTTTCCAGCATTCCGGGAGGCATTCTGTGCTGCGCGGCTGAGAATACCGCTCTATAGACGCTATCTCTAAAAGAGAAGAGAAACCGTGTTTCTCCCATTCTGGAACCCAGAGGAGGCAAAACCATAGCTGTGCTGAGTAAAACGTTTGTTAGCAGCAAGTGTAAGTTCCCCATTCACCGCATGAAGGAGAAAGCTAAATACAGCGTTCTCCTTCACGCTGCTTAGCTGAATCTACTGAAGGTTTCAGTTTTGTTAGAAGGAAGAGTCCACCCAGCACAAGCTGCTGCCTTCTGAAATGTTCTCTGAGTGGAAGAAGGCTGGAGAATGCGGTACTAGCAAGTATTTGATTCGTCTGGTTTTCAAAGGGAACTTTGCATACCAGGGAATGAAGGTACTACTGGCTTTCAGGGCCAAACAGGCAGATTGTCTGCCTTCAACTAGAGGACAGCAGAAGAGGTTCGGTTTCACTGACTAAACCTTAAGTGCTTAACACCAGCACGTAGCTTCTTCCCTGCTGAAAGTGAAAGCAAGTGCTTGTTGCTCTCAGTCTGAGGATGAAGGGAGTACGATTCACTTTCTGTGTTTAAAATATCTCCGTGTTACATGCCTAAGAAAGTTGCCTGTAGATTGTCTAGCTGGATAAAGTCTATGACTTTTCTCCCTTTCAACTAGTTGAAGCCGTTCAGGGTTTCCAGCATTCCGGGATGCATTCTGTTCTGCGCGGCTGAGAATGCGGATTTACAGACGGTATCCCTAAAGGAGAAGAGAAACCGCGTTTCTCCCATTCCGGAACGCGAAGGAGGCAAAACCATAGCTGTGCGGAGTTAGACGTTTGTTAGCAGCAAGTGTAAGTTCCCCATTCACCGCATGAAAGAGAAAGCAAAATACAGCGTTCTCCTTCAATCTGCTTAACTGAATCGACTGAAGGTTTCAGTTTTGGTAGAAGAAAGTGTCCGCCCAGCACAAGGCCGCTTTCTGAAATGGTCTCTGAGTGGGAGAAGGCTGGAGAGTGCGGGCCTAGTAAGTATTTGAATCCCCTGGTTTTCAAAGGGAAGTTTGCATAGCAGGGAATGAAGGTAGTACTGGCTTTCAAAGCCAAACAGGAAGATTGTCTGCCTTCAGCTAGGGGACGGAAGAAGAGGTTAAGTTTCACTGACTGAACCTTCTGTGCTTAACACGAGCATGTAGCTTCTTCCTTCTCTGAAAGAGAAGTCAAGAGCTTGTTGCTCTCTGTCTGGTGAGGAAGGGAGAACGACTCACTTTCCGTGTTTGAAAATCCCTCTGTGTTACATGCCTAAGAAAGTTGCCTGTGCATTGTCTACCTGGATAAAGGGTAGGACTTTCCTCCCTTTAAAGGAGTTGAAGCCGTTCAGGGTTTCCAGCGTTCCAGGAGGCATTGTGTGCTGCACGGTGAGAATAACGCTTTACAGACGGTATCGCTAAAGGGGAAGAGAAACCGCGTTTCTCCCATTCTGGAATGCGAAGGAGGCAAAACCATAGCTGTGCGGAGTGAAACGTTTGTTAGCAGCAAGGATAAGTTCCCCATTCACCGCATGAAAGAGAAAGCAAAATACAGCGTTCTCCTTCACGCTGCTTAACTGAATCTACTGAACCTTTCAGTTTACTTAGAAGAAAGAGTCCACCCAGCACAAGCTGCTTTCCGAAATGTTCTCTGAGTGGAAGAAGGCTGGAGAGTGCAGGCCTAGCAAGTATTTGAATCCCCTGGTTTTCAAAGGGATCTTTGCATAGCAGGGAATGAAGGTACTACTGACTTTCAAAGCCAAACAGGCAGATTGTCTGTCTTCAGCTACAGGACGGCTGAAGAGGTTAGGTTGTGCTGATTAAAACTTGAGTGCTTAACACCAGCATGTAGCTTCCTCCCCGCCTGAAAGAGAAAGCAAGAGCTTGTTGCTCTTAGTCTGGGGATGAAGGGAGAATGATCCCCTTTCTGTGTTTGAAAATTTCTCTGTGTTATATGCCTAAGAATGTTGCCTGTACATTGTCTAGCTGGATAAAGTCTATGACTTTTCTCCCTTTCAAGTAATTAAAGCTGTTCAGGGTTTCCAGCATTCCGGGAGGCATTCTGTGCTGCGCGGCTGAGAATACCGCTCTATAGACGCTATCTCTAAAAGAGAAGAGAAACCGTGTTTCTCCCATTCTGGAACCCAGAGGAGGCAAAACCATAGCTGTGCTGAGTAAAACGTTTGTTAGCAGCAAGTGTAAGTTCCCCATTCACCGCATGAAGGAGAAAGCTAAATACAGCGTTCTCCTTCACGCTGCTTAGCTGAATCTACTGAAGGTTTCAGTTTTGTTAGAAGGAAGAGTCCACCCAGCACAAGCTGCTGCCTTCTGAAATGTTCTCTGAGTGGAAGAAGGCTGGAGAATGCGGTACTAGCAAGTATTTGATTCGTCTGGTTTTCAAAGGGAACTTTGCATACCAGGGAATGAAGGTACTACTGGCTTTCAGGGCCAAACAGGCAGATTGTCTGCCTTCAACTAGAGGACAGCAGAAGAGGTTCGGTTTCACTGACTAAACCTTAAGTGCTTAACACCAGCACGTAGCTTCTTCCCTGCTGAAAGTGAAAGCAAGTGCTTGTTGCTCTCAGTCTGAGGATGAAGGGAGTACGATTCACTTTCTGTGTTTAAAATATCTCCGTGTTACATGCCTAAGAAAGTTGCCTGTAGATTGTCTAGCTGGATAAAGTCTATGACTTTTCTCCCTTTCAACTAGTTGAAGCCGTTCAGGGTTTCCAGCATTCCGGGATGCATTCTGTTCTGCGCGGCTGAGAATGCGGATTTACAGACGGTATCCCTAAAGGAGAAGAGAAACCGCGTTTCTCCCATTCCGGAACGCGAAGGAGGCAAAACCATAGCTGTGCGGAGTTAGACGTTTGTTAGCAGCAAGTGTAAGTTCCCCATTCACCGCATGAAAGAGAAAGCAAAATACAGCGTTCTCCTTCAATCTGCTTAACTGAATCTACAGAAGGTTTCAGTTTTGGTAGAAGAAAGTGTCCGCCCAGCACAAGGCCGCTTTCTGAAATGGTCTCTGAGTGGGAGAAGGCTGGAGAGTGCGGGCCTAGTAAGTATTTGAATCCCCTGGTTTTCAAAGGGAAGTTTGCATAGCAGGGAATGAAGGTAGTACTGGCTTTCAAAGCCAAACAGGAAGATTGTCTGCCTTCAGCTAGGGGACGGAAGAAGAGGTTAAGTTTCACTGACTAAACCTTCTGTGCTTAACGCGAGCATGTAGCTTCTTCCTTCTCTGAAAGAGAAGTCAAGAGCTTGTTGCTCTCTGTCTGGTGAGGAAGGGAGAACGACTCACTTTCCGTGTTTGAAAATCCCTCTGTGTTACATGCCTAAGAAAGTTGCCTGTGCATTGTCTACCTGGATAAAGGGTAGGACTTTCCTCCCTTTAAAGGAGTTGAAGCCGTTCAGGGTTTCCAGCGTTCCGGGAGGCACTGTGTGCTGCACGGTGAGAATAACGCTTTACAGACGGTATCCCTAAAAGAGAAGAGAAAGCTCGTTTCTCCCGTTCTGGAACACGAATGAGGCAGAGCCGCAGTTTTCCGGAGTAAGGGCTATGTTAGCAGCAAGTGAAAGTTCCCAACTCAGCGCGTGAAAGAGAAAGCCAAATACCGCGTTCTTCTTCAAGCTGCTTAACAGAAACTAGTGAAGTTTCCGGTTCTGCTAGAAGAAACAGTCCACCCACCAAAAGCTGCCTTCACAAAAGCTCTCTCCCCGGTAGAAGACAGGCAAGGGCTGGCCTAGCAAGTATTTCAATCCTCTGGTTTTCAAAGGGAACTGGCATAACAGGGGATGAAGGTACTACCGGCTTTCAAAGCCAAACAGGCAGATTGTTAGCCTTCCGCTAGAGGATGGCAAAAGAAGTTCAGTTTTGCTAACTAAACTTCGTGTGCTTAACACGAGCGTGTAGCTTCTTCTCGCCTGAAAGAGAAAGCTAGAGCTTGTTGCTCTCAATCTGGGGATGATGGGAGAACGATTCACTTACTTTCTTGGAAAATCCCAGTGTGTTCCAGGCGTAAGAAAGTTGTCTGTAGATTGTCTACCTGGATACAGTGTATGACATTTCTCCCTTTCAATAGTTGAAAACGTTCACGGTTCCCAGCATTCCGGGAGGCATTCTGTGCTGCGCGGCTGAGAATACCGCTTTACGGACGGTATCGCTAAAGGAGAAGAGAAACCGCGTTTCTCCCATTCAGGAACGCGAGGGAGGCAAAATCATGGTTGTGCTGAGTAAAATCTTTGTTAGCAGCAAGTGGGAATTCCCCATTCACCACATGAAAGAGAAAGCAAAATACAGTGTCCCCCTCAAGCTGCTTAACTGAATCTACTTAAGTTTTCAGTTTTGTTAGAAGAAACTGTCCGCCCAGCACAAGCTGCTTTCTCCAATGCTCCCTGCGTGGGAGAAGGCAGGAGAGTGCAGGCCTAGCAAGTATTTGAATCCCCTGGTTTTCAAAGGGAATTTTGCCTACCAGGAATGAAGGTACTTCTGGCTTTCAAAGCCAAACAGGTAGATTGTCTGCCTTCAGCTAGAGGACAGAGGAAGAGGTTCAGTTTTGCTGACTAAAGCTTGTGTGCTTAACAGGAGCATGTAGCTTCTTCCCTGCCTGAAAGAGAAAGCAAGAGCTTGTTTCTCTCTGTCTGGTGAGGAAGGGAGAACGGCTCACTTTCCGTGTTTGAAAATCCCTCTGTGTCACATGCCTAAGAAAGTTGCCTGTACATTGTCTACCTGGATAAAGTGTAGGACTTTTCTCCCTTTAAAGTAGTTGAAGCCGTTCAGGGTTTCCAGCGTTCCAGGAGGCATTGTGTGCTGCACGGTGAGAATAACGCTTTACAGACGGCACCGCTAAAGGGGAAGAGAAACCGCGTTTCTCCCATTCTGGAACGCGAAGGAGGCAAAACCATAGCTGTGCGGAGTGAAACGTTTGTTAGCAGCAAGGGTAAGTTCCCCATTCACCGCATGAAAGAGAAAGCAAAATACAGCGTTCTCCTTCACGCTGCTTAACTGAATCTACTGAACCTTTCAGTTTACTTAGAAGAAAGAGTCCACCCAGCACAAGCTGCTTTCCGAAATGTTCTCTGAGTGGAAGAAGGCTGGAGAGTGCAGGCCTAGCAAGTATTTGAATCCCCTGGTTTTCAAAGGGATCTTTGCATAGCAGGGAATGAAGGTACTACTGACTTTCAAAGCCAAACAGGCAGATTGTCTGTCTTCAGCTACAGGACGGCTGAAGAGGTTAGGTTGTGCTGATTAAAACTTGAGTGCTTAACACCAGCATGTAGCTTCCTCCCCGCCTGAAAGAGAAAGCAAGAGCTTGTTGCTCTTAGTCTGGGGATGAAGGGAGAATGATCCCCTTTCTGTGTTTGAAAATTTCTCTGTGTTATATGCCTAAGAATGTTGCCTGTACATTGTCTAGCTGGATAAAGTCTATGACTTTTCTCCCTTTCAAGTAATTAAAGCTGTTCAGGGTTTCCAGCATTCCGGGAGGCATTCTGTGCTGCGCGGCTGAGAATACCGCTCTATAGACGCTATCTCTAAAAGAGAAGAGAAACCGTGTTTCTCCCATTCTGGAACCCAGAGGAGGCAAAACCATAGCTGTGCTGAGTAAAACGTTTGTTAGCAGCAAGTGTAAGTTCCCCATTCACCGCATGAAGGAGAAAGCTAAATACAGCGTTCTCCTTCACGCTGCTTAGCTGAATCTACTGAAGGTTTCAGTTTTGTTAGAAGGAAGAGTCCACCCAGCACAAGCTGCTGCCTTCTGAAATGTTCTCTGAGTGGAAGAAGGCTGGAGAATGCGGTACTAGCAAGTATTTGATTCGTCTGGTTTTCAAAGGGAACTTTGCATACCAGGGAATGAAGGTACTACTGGCTTTCAGGGCCAAACAGGCAGATTGTCTGCCTTCAACTAGAGGACAGCAGAAGAGGTTCGGTTTCACTGACTAAACCTTAAGTGCTTAACACCAGCACGTAGCTTCTTCCCTGCTGAAAGTGAAAGCAAGTGCTTGTTGCTCTCAGTCTGAGGATGAAGGGAGTACGATTCACTTTCTGTGTTTAAAATATCTCCGTGTTACATGCCTAAGAAAGTTGCCTGTAGATTGTCTAGCTGGATAAAGTCTATGACTTTTCTCCCTTTCAACTAGTTGAAGCCGTTCAGGGTTTCCAGCATTCCGGGATGCATTCTGTTCTGCGCGGCTGAGAATGCGGATTTACAGACGGTATCCCTAAAGGAGAAGAGAAACCGCGTTTCTCCCATTCCGGAACGCGAAGGAGGCAAAACCATAGCTGTGCGGAGTTAGACGTTTGTTAGCAGCAAGTGTAAGTTCCCCATTCACCGCATGAAAGAGAAAGCAAAATACAGCGTTCTCCTTCAATCTGCTTAACTGAATCGACTGAAGGTTTCAGTTTTGGTAGAAGAAAGTGTCCGCCCAGCACAAGGCCGCTTTCTGAAATGGTCTCTGAGTGGGAGAAGGCTGGAGAGTGCGGGCCTAGTAAGTATTTGAATCCCCTGGTTTTCAAAGGGAAGTTTGCATAGCAGGGAATGAAGGTAGTACTGGCTTTCAAAGCCAAACAGGAAGATTGTCTGCCTTCAGCTAGGGGACGGAAGAAGAGGTTAAGTTTCACTGACTAAACCTTCTGTGCTTAACACGAGCATGTAGCTTCTTCCTTCTCTGAAAGAGAAGTCAAGAGCTTGTTGCTCTCTGTCTGGTGAGGAAGGGAGAACGACTCACTTTCCGTGTTTGAAAATCCCTCTGTGTTACATGCCTAAGAAAGTTGCCTGTGCATTGTCTACCTGGATAAAGGGTAGGACTTTCCTCCCTTTAAAGGAGTTGAAGCCGTTCAGGGTTTCCAGCGTTCCGGGAGGCACTGTGTGCTGCACGGTGAGAATAACGCTTTACAGACGGTATCCCTAAAAGAGAAGAGAAAGCTCGTTTCTCCCGTTCTGGAACACGAATGAGGCAGAGCCGCAGTTTTCCGGAGTAAGGGCTACGTTAGCAGCAAGTGAAAGTTCCCAACTCAGCGCGTGAAAGAGAAAGCCAAATACCGCGTTCTTCTTCAAGCTGCTTAACAGAAACTAGTGAAGTTTCCGGTTCTGCTAGAAGAAACAGTCCACCCACCAAAAGCTGCCTTCACAAAAGCTCTCTCCCCGGTAGAAGACAGGCAAGGGCTGGCCTAGCAAGTATTTCAATCCTCTGGTTTTCAAAGGGAACTGGCATAACAGGGGATGAAGGTACTACCGGCTTTCAAAGCCAAACAGGCAGATTGTTAGCCTTCCGCTAGAGGATGGCAAAAGAAGTTCAGTTTTGCTAACTAAACTTCGTGTGCTTAACACGAGCGTGTAGCTTCTTCTCGCCTGAAAGAGAAAGCAAGAGCTTGTTGCTCTCAATCTGGGGATGATGGGAGAACGATTCACTTACTTTCTTGGAAAATCCCACTGTGTTCCAGGCGTAAGAAAGTTGTCTGTACATTGTCTACCTGGATACAGTGTATGACATTTCTCCCTTTCAATAGTTGAAAACGTTCACGGTTCCCAGCATTCCGGGAGGCATTCTGTGCTGCGCGGCTGAGAATACCGCTTTACGGACGGTATCGCTAAAGGAGAAGAGAAACTGCGTTTCTCCCATTCAGGAACGCGAGGGAGGCAAAATCATGGTTGTGCTGAGTAAAATCTTTGTTAGCAGCAAGTGGGAATTCCCCATTCACCACATGAAAGAGAAAGCAAAATACAGTGTCCCCCTCAAGCTGCTTAACTGAATCTACTTAAGTTTTCAGTTTTGTTAGAAGAAACTGTCCGCCCAGCACAAGCTGCTTTCTCCAATGCTCCCTGCGTGGGAGAAGGCAGGAGAGTGCAGGCCTAGCAAGTATTTGAATCCCCTGGTTTTCAAAGGGAATTTTGCCTACCAGGAATGAAGGTACTTCTGGCTTTCAAAGCCAAACAGGTAGATTGTCTGCCTTCAGCTAGAGGACAGCAGAAGAGGTTCAGTTTTGCTGACTAAAGCTTGTGTGCTTAACAGGAGCATGTAGCTTCTTCCCTGCCTGAAAGAGAAAGCAAGAGCTTGTTTGTCTCTGTCTGGTGAGGAAGGGAGAACGGCTCACTTTCCGTGTTTGAAAATCCCTCTGTGTCACATGCCTAAGAAAGTTGCCTGTGCATTGTCTACCTGGATAAAGTGTAGGACTTTTCTCCCTTTAAAGTAGTTGAAGCCGTTCAGGGTTTCCAGCGTTCCAGGAGGCATTGTGTGCTGCACGGTGAGAATAACGCTTTACAGACGGTACCGCTAAAGGGGAAGAGAAACCGCGTTTCTCCCATTCTGGAACGCGAAGGAGGCAAAACCATAGCTGTGCGGAGTGAAACGTTTGTTAGCAGCAAGGGTAAGTTCCCCATTCACCGCATGAAAGAGAAAGCGAAATACAGCGTTCTCCTTCACGCTGCTTAACTGAATCTACTGAACCTTTCAGTTTACTTAGAAGAAAGAGTCCACCCAGCACAAGCTGCTTTCCGAAATGTTCTCTGAGTGGAAGAAGGCTGGAGAGTGCAGGCCTAGCAAGTATTTGAATCCCCTGGTTTTCAAAGGGATCTTTGCATAGCAGGGAATGAAGGTACTACTGACTTTCAAAGCCAAACAGGCAGATTGTCTGTCTTCAGCTACAGGACGGCTGAAGAGGTTAGGTTGTGCTGATTAAAACTTGAGTGCTTAACACCAGCATGTAGCTTCCTCCCCGCCTGAAAGAGAAAGCAAGAGCTTGTTGCTCTTAGTCTGGGGATGAAGGGAGAATGATCCCCTTTCTGTGTTTGAAAATTTCTCTGTGTTATATGCCTAAGAATGTTGCCTGTACATTGTCTAGCTGGATAAAGTCTATGACTTTTCTCCCTTTCAAGTAATTAAAGCTGTTCAGGGTTTCCAGCATTCCGGGAGGCATTCTGTGCTGCGCGGCTGAGAATACCGCTCTATAGACGCTATCTCTAAAAGAGAAGAGAAACCGTGTTTCTCCCATTCTGGAACCCAGAGGAGGCAAAACCATAGCTGTGCTGAGTAAAACGTTTGTTAGCAGCAAGTGTAAGTTCCCCATTCACCGCATGAAGGAGAAAGCTAAATACAGCGTTCTCCTTCACGCTGCTTAGCTGAATCTACTGAAGGTTTCAGTTTTGTTAGAAGGAAGAGTCCACCCAGCACAAGCTGCTGCCTTCTGAAATGTTCTCTGAGTGGAAGAAGGCTGGAGAATGCGGTACTAGCAAGTATTTGATTCGTCTGGTTTTCAAAGGGAACTTTGCATACCAGGGAATGAAGGTACTACTGGCTTTCAGGGCCAAACAGGCAGATTGTCTGCCTTCAACTAGAGGACAGCAGAAGAGGTTCGGTTTCACTGACTAAACCTTAAGTGCTTAACACCAGCACGTAGCTTCTTCCCTGCTGAAAGTGAAAGCAAGTGCTTGTTGCTCTCAGTCTGAGGATGAAGGGAGTACGATTCACTTTCTGTGTTTAAAATATCTCCGTGTTACATGCCTAAGAAAGTTGCCTGTAGATTGTCTAGCTGGATAAAGTCTATGACTTTTCTCCCTTTCAACTAGTTGAAGCCGTTCAGGGTTTCCAGCATTCCGGGATGCATTCTGTTCTGCGCGGCTGAGAATGCGGATTTACAGACGGTATCCCTAAAGGAGAAGAGAAACCGCGTTTCTCCCATTCCGGAACGCGAAGGAGGCAAAACCATAGCTGTGCGGAGTTAGACGTTTGTTAGCAGCAAGTGTAAGTTCCCCATTCACCGCATGAAAGAGAAAGCAAAATACAGCGTTCTCCTTCAATCTGCTTAACTGAATCGACTGAAGGTTTCAGTTTTGGTAGAAGAAAGTGTCCGCCCAGCACAAGGCCGCTTTCTGAAATGGTCTCTGAGTGGGAGAAGGCTGGAGAGTGCGGGCCTAGTAAGTATTTGAATCCCCTGGTTTTCAAAGGGAAGTTTGCATAGCAGGGAATGAAGGTAGTACTGGCTTTCAAAGCCAAACAGGAAGATTGTCTGCCTTCAGCTAGGGGACGGAAGAAGAGGTTAAGTTTCACTGACTAAACCTTCTGTGCTTAACACGAGCATGTAGCTTCTTCCTTCTCTGAAAGAGAAGTCAAGAGCTTGTTGCTCTCTGTCTGGTGAGGAAGGGAGAACGACTCACTTTCCGTGTTTGAAAATCCCTCTGTGTTACATGCCTAAGAAAGTTGCCTGTGCATTGTCTACCTGGATAAAGGGTAGGACTTTCCTCCCTTTAAAGGAGTTGAAGCCGTTCAGGGTTTCCAGCGTTCCGGGAGGCACTGTGTGCTGCACGGTGAGAATAACGCTTTACAGACGGTATCCCTAAAAGAGAAGAGAAAGCTCGTTTCTCCCGTTCTGGAACACGAATGAGGCAGAGCCGCAGTTTTCCGGAGTAAGGGCTACGTTAGCAGCAAGTGAAAGTTCCCAACTCAGCGCGTGAAAGAGAAAGCCAAATACCGCGTTCTTCTTCAAGCTGCTTAACAGAAACTAGTGAAGTTTCCGGTTCTGCTAGAAGAAACAGTCCACCCACCAAAAGCTGCCTTCACAAAAGCTCTCTCCCCGGTAGAAGACAGGCAAGGGCTGGCCTAGCAAGTATTTCAATCCTCTGGTTTTCAAAGGGAACTGGCATAACAGGGGATGAAGGTACTACCGGCTTTCAAAGCCAAACAGGCAGATTGTTAGCCTTCCGCTAGAGGATGGCAAAAGAAGTTCAGTTTTGCTAACTAAACTTCGTGTGCTTAACACGAGCGTGTAGCTTCTTCTCGCCTGAAAGAGAAAGCAAGAGCTTGTTGCTCTCAATCTGGGGATGATGGGAGAACGATTCACTTACTTTCTTGGAAAATCCCACTGTGTTCCAGGCGTAAGAAAGTTGTCTGTACATTGTCTACCTGGATACAGTGTATGACATTTCTCCCTTTCAATAGTTGAAAACGTTCACGGTTCCCAGCATTCCGGGAGGCATTCTGTGCTGCGCGGCTGAGAATACCGCTTTACGGACGGTATCGCTAAAGGAGAAGAGAAACCGCGTTTCTCCCATTCAGGAACGCGAGGGAGGCAAAATCATGGTTGTGCTGAGTAAAATCTTTGTTAGCAGCAAGTGGGAATTCCCCATTCACCACATGAAAGAGAAAGCAAAATACAGTGTCCCCCTCAAGCTGCTTAACTGAATCTACTTAAGTTTTCAGTTTTGTTAGAAGAAACTGTCCGCCCAGCACAAGCTGCTTTCTCCAATGCTCCCTGCGTGGGAGAAGGCAGGAGAGTGCAGGCCTAGCAAGTATTTGAATCCCCTGGTTTTCAAAGGGAATTTTGCCTACCAGGAATGAAGGTACTTCTGGCTTTCAAAGCCAAACAGGTAGATTGTCTGCCTTCAGCTAGAGGACAGCAGAAGAGGTTCAGTTTTGCTGACTAAAGCTTGTGTGCTTAACAGGAGCATGTAGCTTCTTCCCTGCCTGAAAGAGAAAGCAAGAGCTTGTTTGTCTCTGTCTGGTGAGGAAGGGAGAACGGCTCACTTTCCGTGTTTGAAAATCCCTCTGTGTCACATGCCTAAGAAAGTTGCCTGTGCATTGTCTACCTGGATAAAGTGTAGGACTTTTCTCCCTTTAAAGTAGTTGAAGCCGTTCAGGGTTTCCAGCGTTCCAGGAGGCATTGTGTGCTGCACGGTGAGAATAACGCTTTACAGACGGTACCGCTAAAGGGGAAGAGAAACCGCGTTTCTCCCATTCTGGAACGCGAAGGAGGCAAAACCATAGCTGTGCGGAGTGAAACGTTTGTTAGCAGCAAGGGTAAGTTCCCCATTCACCGCATGAAAGAGAAAGCGAAATACAGCGTTCTCCTTCACGCTGCTTAACTGAATCTACTGAACCTTTCAGTTTACTTAGAAGAAAGAGTCCACCCAGCACAAGCTGCTTTCCGAAATGTTCTCTGAGTGGAAGAAGGCTGGAGAGTGCAGGCCTAGCAAGTATTTGAATCCCCTGGTTTTCAAAGGGATCTTTGCATAGCAGGGAATGAAGGTACTACTGACTTTCAAAGCCAAACAGGCAGATTGTCTGTCTTCAGCTACAGGACGGCTGAAGAGGTTAGGTTGTGCTGATTAAAACTTGAGTGCTTAACACCAGCATGTAGCTTCCTCCCCGCCTGAAAGAGAAAGCAAGAGCTTGTTGCTCTTAGTCTGGGGATGAAGGGAGAATGATCCCCTTTCTGTGTTTGAAAATTTCTCTGTGTTATATGCCTAAGAATGTTGCCTGTACATTGTCTAGCTGGATAAAGTCTATGACTTTTCTCCCTTTCAAGTAATTAAAGCTGTTCAGGGTTTCCAGCATTCCGGGAGGCATTCTGTGCTGCGCGGCTGAGAATACCGCTCTATAGACGCTATCTCTAAAAGAGAAGAGAAACCGTGTTTCTCCCATTCTGGAACCCAGAGGAGGCAAAACCATAGCTGTGCTGAGTAAAACGTTTGTTAGCAGCAAGTGTAAGTTCCCCATTCACCGCATGAAGGAGAAAGCTAAATACAGCGTTCTCCTTCACGCTGCTTAGCTGAATCTACTGAAGGTTTCAGTTTTGTTAGAAGGAAGAGTCCACCCAGCACAAGCTGCTGCCTTCTGAAATGTTCTCTGAGTGGAAGAAGGCTGGAGAATGCGGTACTAGCAAGTATTTGATTCGTCTGGTTTTCAAAGGGAACTTTGCATACCAGGGAATGAAGGTACTACTGGCTTTCAGGGCCAAACAGGCAGATTGTCTGCCTTCAACTAGAGGACAGCAGAAGAGGTTCGGTTTCACTGACTAAACCTTAAGTGCTTAACAGCAGCACGTAGCTTCTTCCCTGCTGAAAGTGAAAGCAAGTGCTTGTTGCTCTCAGTCTGAGGATGAAGGGAGTACGATTCACTTTCTGTGTTTAAAATATCTCCGTGTTACATGCCTAAGAAAGTTGCCTGTAGATTGTCTAGCTGGATAAAGTCTATGACTTTTCTCCCTTTCAACTAGTTGAAGCCGTTCAGGGTTTCCAGCATTCCGGGATGCATTCTGTTCTGCGCGGCTGAGAATGCGGATTTACAGACGGTATCCCTAAAGGAGAAGAGAAACCGCGTTTCTCCCATTCCGGAACGCGAAGGAGGCAAAACCATAGCTGTGCGGAGTTAGACGTTTGTTAGCAGCAAGTGTAAGTTCCCCATTCACCGCATGAAAGAGAAAGCAAAATACAGCGTTCTCCTTCAATCTGCTTAACTGAATCGACTGAAGGTTTCAGTTTTGGTAGAAGAAAGTGTCCGCCCAGCACAAGGCCGCTTTCTGAAATGGTCTCTGAGTGGGAGAAGGCTGGAGAGTGCGGGCCTAGTAAGTATTTGAATCCCCTGGTTTTCAAAGGGAAGTTTGCATAGCAGGGAATGAAGGTAGTACTGGCTTTCAAAGCCAAACAGGAAGATTGTCTGCCTTCAGCTAGGGGACGGAAGAAGAGGTTAAGTTTCACTGACTAAACCTTCTGTGCTTAACACGAGCATGTAGCTTCTTCCTTCTCTGAAAGAGAAGTCAAGAGCTTGTTGCTCTCTGTCTGGTGAGGAAGGGAGAACGACTCACTTTCCGTGTTTGAAAATCCCTCTGTGTTACATGCCTAAGAAAGTTGCCTGTGCATTGTCTACCTGGATAAAGGGTAGGACTTTCCTCCCTTTAAAGGAGTTGAAGCCGTTCAGGGTTTCCAGCGTTCCGGGAGGCACTGTGTGCTGCACGGTGAGAATAACGCTTTACAGACGGTATCCCTAAAAGAGAAGAGAAAGCTCGTTTCTCCCGTTCTGGAACACGAATGAGGCAGAGCCGCAGTTTTCCGGAGTAAGGGCTACGTTAGCAGCAAGTGAAAGTTCCCAACTCAGCGCGTGAAAGAGAAAGCCAAATACCGCGTTCTTCTTCAAGCTGCTTAACAGAAACTAGTGAAGTTTCCGGTTCTGCTAGAAGAAACAGTCCACCCACCAAAAGCTGCCTTCACAAAAGCTCTCTCCCCGGTAGAAGACAGGCAAGGGCTGGCCTAGCAAGTATTTCAATCCTCTGGTTTTCAAAGGGAACTGGCATAACAGGGGATGAAGGTACTACCGGCTTTCAAAGCCAAACAGGCAGATTGTTAGCCTTCCGCTAGAGGATGGCAAAAGAAGTTCAGTTTTGCTAACTAAACTTCGTGTGCTTAACACGAGCGTGTAGCTTCTTCTCGCCTGAAAGAGAAAGCAAGAGCTTGTTGCTCTCAATCTGGGGATGATGGGAGAACGATTCACTTACTTTCTTGGAAAATCCCACTGTGTTCCAGGCGTAAGAAAGTTGTCTGTACATTGTCTACCTGGATACAGTGTATGACATTTCTCCCTTTCAATAGTTGAAAACGTTCACGGTTCCCAGCATTCCGGGAGGCATTCTGTGCTGCGCGGCTGAGAATACCGCTTTACGGACGGTATCGCTAAAGGAGAAGAGAAACCGCGTTTCTCCCATTCAGGAACGCGAGGGAGGCAAAATCATGGTTGTGCTGAGTAAAATCTTTGTTAGCAGCAAGTGGGAATTCCCCATTCACCACATGAAAGAGAAAGCAAAATACAGTGTCCCCCTCAAGCTGCTTAACTGAATCTACTTAAGTTTTCAGTTTTGTTAGAAGAAACTGTCCGCCCAGCACAAGCTGCTTTCTCCAATGCTCCCTGCGTGGGAGAAGGCAGGAGAGTGCAGGCCTAGCAAGTATTTGAATCCCCTGGTTTTCAAAGGGAATTTTGCCTACCAGGAATGAAGGTACTTCTGGCTTTCAAAGCCAAACAGGTAGATTGTCTGCCTTCAGCTAGAGGACAGCAGAAGAGGTTCAGTTTTGCTGACTAAAGCTTGTGTGCTTAACAGGAGCATGTAGCTTCTTCCCTGCCTGAAAGAGAAAGCAAGAGCTTGTTTGTCTCTGTCTGGTGAGGAAGGGAGAACGGCTCACTTTCCGTGTTTGAAAATCCCTCTGTGTCACATGCCTAAGAAAGTTGCCTGTGCATTGTCTACCTGGATAAAGTGTAGGACTTTTCTCCCTTTAAAGTAGTTGAAGCCGTTCAGGGTTTCCAGCGTTCCAGGAGGCATTGTGTGCTGCACGGTGAGAATAACGCTTTACAGACGGTACCGCTAAAGGGGAAGAGAAACCGCGTTTCTCCCATTCTGGAACGCGAAGGAGGCAAAACCATAGCTGTGCGGAGTGAAACGTTTGTTAGCAGCAAGGGTAAGTTCCCCATTCACCGCATGAAAGAGAAAGCGAAATACAGCGTTCTCCTTCACGCTGCTTAACTGAATCTACTGAACCTTTCAGTTTACTTAGAAGAAAGAGTCCACCCAGCACAAGCTGCTTTCCGAAATGTTCTCTGAGTGGAAGAAGGCTGGAGAGTGCAGGCCTAGCAAGTATTTGAATCCCCTGGTTTTCAAAGGGATCTTTGCATAGCAGGGAATGAAGGTACTACTGACTTTCAAAGCCAAACAGGCAGATTGTCTGTCTTCAGCTACAGGACGGCTGAAGAGGTTAGGTTGTGCTGATTAAAACTTGAGTGCTTAACACCAGCATGTAGCTTCCTCCCCGCCTGAAAGAGAAAGCAAGAGCTTGTTGCTCTTAGTCTGGGGATGAAGGGAGAATGATCCCCTTTCTGTGTTTGAAAATTTCTCTGTGTTATATGCCTAAGAATGTTGCCTGTACATTGTCTAGCTGGATAAAGTCTATGACTTTTCTCCCTTTCAAGTAATTAAAGCTGTTCAGGGTTTCCAGCATTCCGGGAGGCATTCTGTGCTGCGCGGCTGAGAATACCGCTCTATAGACGCTATCTCTAAAAGAGAAGAGAAACCGTGTTTCTCCCATTCTGGAACCCAGAGGAGGCAAAACCATAGCTGTGCTGAGTAAAACGTTTGTTAGCAGCAAGTGTAAGTTCCCCATTCACCGCATGAAGGAGAAAGCTAAATACAGCGTTCTCCTTCACGCTGCTTAGCTGAATCTACTGAAGGTTTCAGTTTTGTTAGAAGGAAGAGTCCACCCAGCACAAGCTGCTGCCTTCTGAAATGTTCTCTGAGTGGAAGAAGGCTGGAGAATGCGGTACTAGCAAGTATTTGATTCGTCTGGTTTTCAAAGGGAACTTTGCATACCAGGGAATGAAGGTACTACTGGCTTTCAGGGCCAAACAGGCAGATTGTCTGCCTTCAACTAGAGGACAGCAGAAGAGGTTCGGTTTCACTGACTAAACCTTAAGTGCTTAACAGCAGCACGTAGCTTCTTCCCTGCTGAAAGTGAAAGCAAGTGCTTGTTGCTCTCAGTCTGAGGATGAAGGGAGTACGATTCACTTTCTGTGTTTAAAATATCTCCGTGTTACATGCCTAAGAAAGTTGCCTGTAGATTGTCTAGCTGGATAAAGTCTATGACTTTTCTCCCTTTCAACTAGTTGAAGCCGTTCAGGGTTTCCAGCATTCCGGGATGCATTCTGTTCTGCGCGGCTGAGAATGCGGATTTACAGACGGTATCCCTAAAGGAGAAGAGAAACCGCGTTTCTCCCATTCCGGAACGCGAAGGAGGCAAAACCATAGCTGTGCGGAGTTAGACGTTTGTTAGCAGCAAGTGTAAGTTCCCCATTCACCGCATGAAAGAGAAAGCAAAATACAGCGTTCTCCTTCAATCTGCTTAACTGAATCGACTGAAGGTTTCAGTTTTGGTAGAAGAAAGTGTCCGCCCAGCACAAGGCCGCTTTCTGAAATGGTCTCTGAGTGGGAGAAGGCTGGAGAGTGGGGGCCTAGTAAGTATTTGAATCCCCTGGTTTTCAAAGGGAAGTTTGCATAGCAGGGAATGAAGGTAGTACTGGCTTTCAAAGCCAAACAGGAAGATTGTCTGCCTTCAGCTAGGGGACGGAAGAAGAGGTTAAGTTTCACTGACTAAACCTTCTGTGCTTAACACGAGCATGTAGCTTCTTCCTTCTCTGAAAGAGAAGTCAAGAGCTTGTTGCTCTCTGTCTGGTGAGGAAGGGAGAACGACTCACTTTCCGTGTTTGAAAATCCCTCTGTGTTACATGCCTAAGAAAGTTGCCTGTGCATTGTCTACCTGGATAAAGGGTAGGACTTTCCTCCCTTTAAAGGAGTTGAAGCCGTTCAGGGTTTCCAGCGTTCCAGGAGGCATTGTGTGCTGCACGGTGAGAATAACGCTTTACAGACGGTATCGCTAAAGGGGAAGAGAAACCGCGTTTCTCCCATTCTGGAACGCGAAGGAGGCAAAACCATAGCTGTGCGGAGTGAAACGTTTGTTAGCAGCAAGGATAAGTTCCCCATTCACCGCATGAAAGAGAAAGCAAAATACAGCGTTCTCCTTCACGCTGCTTAACTGAATCTACTGAACCTTTCAGTTTACTTAGAAGAAAGAGTCCACCCAGCACAAGCTGCTTTCCGAAATGTTCTCTGAGTGGAAGAAGGCTGGAGAGTGCAGGCCTAGCAAGTATTTGAATCCCCTGGTTTTCAAAGGGATCTTTGCATAGCAGGGAATGAAGGTACTACTGACTTTCAAAGCCAAACAGGCAGATTGTCTGTCTTCAGCTACAGGACGGCTGAAGAGGTTAGGTTGTGCTGATTAAAACTTGAGTGCTTAACACCAGCATGTAGCTTCCTCCCCGCCTGAAAGAGAAAGCAAGAGCTTGTTGCTCTTAGTCTGGGGATGAAGGGAGAATGATCCCCTTTCTGTGTTTGAAAATTTCTCTGTGTTATATGCCTAAGAATGTTGCCTGTACATTGTCTAGCTGGATAAAGTCTATGACTTTTCTCCCTTTCAAGTAATTAAAGCTGTTCAGGGTTTCCAGCATTCCGGGAGGCATTCTGTGCTGCGCGGCTGAGAATACCGCTCTATAGACGCTATCTCTAAAAGAGAAGAGAAACCGTGTTTCTCCCATTCTGGAACCCAGAGGAGGCAAAACCATAGCTGTGCTGAGTAAAACGTTTGTTAGCAGCAAGTGTAAGTTCCCCATTCACCGCATGAAGGAGAAAGCTAAATACAGCGTTCTCCTTCACGCTGCTTAGCTGAATCTACTGAAGGTTTCAGTTTTGTTAGAAGGAAGAGTCCACCCAGCACAAGCTGCTGCCTTCTGAAATGTTCTCTGAGTGGAAGAAGGCTGGAGAATGCGGTACTAGCAAGTATTTGATTCGTCTGGTTTTCAAAGGGAACTTTGCATACCAGGGAATGAAGGTACTACTGGCTTTCAGGGCCAAACAGGCAGATTGTCTGCCTTCAACTAGAGGACAGCAGAAGAGGTTCGGTTTCACTGACTAAACCTTAAGTGCTTAACACCAGCACGTAGCTTCTTCCCTGCTGAAAGTGAAAGCAAGTGCTTGTTGCTCTCAGTCTGAGGATGAAGGGAGTACGATTCACTTTCTGTGTTTAAAATATCTCCGTGTTACATGCCTAAGAAAGTTGCCTGTAGATTGTCTAGCTGGATAAAGTCTATGACTTTTCTCCCTTTCAACTAGTTGAAGCCGTTCAGGGTTTCCAGCATTCCGGGATGCATTCTGTTCTGCGCGGCTGAGAATGCGGATTTACAGACGGTATCCCTAAAGGAGAAGAGAAACCGCGTTTCTCCCATTCCGGAACGCGAAGGAGGCAAAACCATAGCTGTGCGGAGTTAGACGTTTGTTAGCAGCAAGTGTAAGTTCCCCATTCACCGCATGAAAGAGAAAGCAAAATACAGCGTTCTCCTTCAATCTGCTTAACTGAATCTACAGAAGGTTTCAGTTTTGGTAGAAGAAAGTGTCCGCCCAGCACAAGGCCGCTTTCTGAAATGGTCTCTGAGTGGGAGAAGGCTGGAGAGTGCGGGCCTAGTAAGTATTTGAATCCCCTGGTTTTCAAAGGGAAGTTTGCATAGCAGGGAATGAAGGTAGTACTGGCTTTCAAAGCCAAACAGGAAGATTGTCTGCCTTCAGCTAGGGGACGGAAGAAGAGGTTAAGTTTCACTGACTAAACCTTCTGTGCTTAACGCGAGCATGTAGCTTCTTCCTTCTCTGAAAGAGAAGTCAAGAGCTTGTTGCTCTCTGTCTGGTGAGGAAGGGAGAACGACTCACTTTCCGTGTTTGAAAATCCCTCTGTGTTACATGCCTAAGAAAGTTGCCTGTGCATTGTCTACCTGGATAAAGGGTAGGACTTTCCTCCCTTTAAAGGAGTTGAAGCCGTTCAGGGTTTCCAGCGTTCCGGGAGGCACTGTGTGCTGCACGGTGAGAATAACGCTTTACAGACGGTATCCCTAAAAGAGAAGAGAAAGCTCCTTTCTCCCGTTCTGGAACACGAATGAGGCAGAGCCGCAGTTTTCCGGAGTAAGGGCTACGTTAGCAGCAAGTGAAAGTTCCCAACTCAGCGCGTGAAAGAGAAAGCCAAATACCGCGTTCTTCTTCAAGCTGCTTAACAGAAACTAGTGAAGTTTCCGGTTCTGCTAGAAGAAACAGTCCACCCACCAAAAGCTGCCTTCACAAAAGCTCTCTCCCCGGTAGAAGACAGGCAAGGGCTGGCCTAGCAAGTATTTCAATCCTCTGGTTTTCAAAGGGAACTGGCATAACAGGGGATGAAGGTACTACCGGCTTTCAAAGCCAAACAGGCAGATTGTTAGCCTTCCGCTAGAGGATGGCAAAAGAAGTTCAGTTTTGCTAACTAAACTTCGTGTGCTTAACACGAGCGTGTAGCTTCTTCTCACCTGAAAGAGAAAGCAAGAGCTTGTTGCTCTCAATCTGGGGATGATGGGAGAACGATTCACTTACTTTCTTGGAAAATCCCACTGTGTTCCAGGCGTAAGAAAGTTGTCTGTACATTGTCTACCTGGATACAGTGTATGACATTTCTCCCTTTCAATAGTTGAAAACGTTCACGGTTCCCAGCATTCCGGGAGGCATTCTGTGCTGCGCGGCTGAGAATACCGCTTTACGGACGGTATCGCTAAAGGAGAAGAGAAACCGCGTTTCTCCCATTCAGGAACGCGAGGGAGGCAAAATCATGGTTGTGCTGAGTAAAATCTTTGTTAGCAGCAAGTGGGAATTCCCCATTCACCACATGAAAGAGAAAGCAAAATACAGTGTCCCCCTCAAGCTGCTTAACTGAATCTACTTAAGTTTTCAGTTTTGTTAGAAGAAACTGTCCGCCCAGCACAAGCTGCTTTCTCCAATGCTACCTGCGTGGGAGAAGGCAGGAGAGTGCAGGCCTAGCAAGTATTTGAATCCCCTGGTTTTCAAAGGGAATTTTGCCTACCAGGAATGAAGGTACTTCTGGCTTTCAAAGCCAAACAGGTAGATTGTCTGCCTTCAGCTAGAGGACAGCAGAAGAGGTTCAGTTTTGCTGACTAAAGCTTGTGTGCTTAACAGGAGCATGTAGCTTCTTCCCTGCCTGAAAGAGAAAGCAAGAGCTTGTTTGTCTCTGTCTGGTGAGGAAGGGAGAACGACTCAATTTCCGTGTTTGAAAATCCCTCTGTGTTACATGCCTAAGAAAGTTGCCTGTGCATTGTCTACCTGGATAAAGGGTAGGACTTTCCTCCCTTTAAAGGAGTTGAAGCCGTTCAGGGTTTCCAGCGTTCCAGGAGGCATTGTGTGCTGCACGGTGAGAATAACGCTTTACAGACGGTATCGCTAAAGGGGAAGAGAAACCGCGTTTCTCCCATTCTGGAACGCGAAGGAGGCAAAACCATAGCTGTGCGGAGTGAAACGTTTGTTAGCAGCAAGGGTAAGTTCCCCATTCACCGCATGAAAGAGAAAGCAAAATACAGCGTTCTGCTTCACGCTGCTTAACTGAATCTACTGAACCTTTCAGTTAACTTAGAAGAAAGAGTCCACCCAGCACAAGCTGCTTTCCGAAATGTTCTCTGAGTGGAAGAAGGCTGGAGAGTGCAGGCCTAGCAAGTATTTGAATCCCCTGGTTTTCAAAGGGATCTTTGCATAGCAGGGAATGAAGGTACTACTGACTTTCAAAGCCAAACAGGCAGATTGTCTGTCTTCAGCTACAGGACGGCTGAAGAGGTTAGGTTGTGCTGATTAAAACTTGAGTGCTTAACACCAGCATGTAGCTTCCTCCCCGCCTGAAAGAGAAAGCAAGAGCTTGTTGCTCTTAGTCTGGGGATGAAGGGAGAATGATCCCCTTTCTGTGTTTGAAAATTTCTCTGTGTTATATGCCTAAGAATGTTGCCTGTACATTGTCTAGCTGGATAAAGTCTATGACTTTTCTCCCTTTCAAGTAATTAAAGCTGTTCAGGGTTTCCAGCATTCCGGGAGGCATTCTGTGCTGCGCGGCTGAGAATACCGCTCTATAGACGCTATCTCTAAAAGAGAAGAGAAACCGTGTTTCTCCCATTCTGGAACCCAGAGGAGGCAAAACCATAGCTGTGCTGAGTAAAACGTTTGTTAGCAGCAAGTGTAAGTTCCCCATTCACCGCATGAAGGAGAAAGCTAAATACAGCGTTCTCCTTCACGCTGCTTAGCTGAATCTACTGAAGGTTTCAGTTTTGTTAGAAGGAAGAGTCCACCCAGCACAAGCTGCTGCCTTCTGAAATGTTCTCTGAGTGGAAGAAGGCTGGAGAATGCGGTACTAGCAAGTATTTGATTCGTCTGGTTTTCAAAGGGAACTTTGCATACCAGGGAATGAAGGTACTACTGGCTTTCAGGGCCAAACAGGCAGATTGTCTGCCTTCAACTAGAGGACAGCAGAAGAGGTTCGGTTTCACTGACTAAACCTTAAGTGCTTAACACCAGCACGTAGCTTCTTCCCTGCTGAAAGTGAAAGCAAGTGCTTGTTGCTCTCAGTCTGAGGATGAAGGGAGTACGATTCACTTTCTGTGTTTAAAATATCTCCGTGTTACATGCCTAAGAAAGTTGCCTGTAGATTGTCTAGCTGGATAAAGTCTATGACTTTTCTCCCTTTCAACTAGTTGAAGCCGTTCAGGGTTTCCAGCATTCCGGGATGCATTCTGTTCTGCGCGGCTGAGAATGCGGATTTACAGACGGTATCCCTAAAGGAGAAGAGAAACCGCGTTTCTCCCATTCCGGAACGCGAAGGAGGCAAAACCATAGCTGTGCGGAGTTAGACGTTTGTTAGCAGCAAGTGTAAGTTCCCCATTCACCGCATGAAAGAGAAAGCAAAATACAGCGTTCTCCTTCAATCTGCTTAACTGAATCGACTGAAGGTTTCAGTTTTGGTAGAAGAAAGTGTCCGCCCAGCACAAGGCCGCTTTCTGAAATGGTCTCTGAGTGGGAGAAGGCTGGAGAGTGCGGGCCTAGTAAGTATTTGAATCCCCTGGTTTTCAAAGGGAAGTTTGCATAGCAGGGAATGAAGGTAGTACTGGCTTTCAAAGCCAAACAGGAAGATTGTCTGCCTTCAGCTAGGGGACGGAAGAAGAGGTTAAGTTTCACTGACTAAACCTTCTGTGCTTAACACGAGCATGTAGCTTCTTCCTTCTCTGAAGGAGAAGTCAAGAGCTTGTTGCTCTCTGTCTGGTGAGGAAGGGAGAACGACTCACTTTCCGTGTTTGAAAATCCCTCTGTGTTACATGCCTAAGAAAGTTGCCTGTGCGTTGTCTACCTGGATAAAGGGTAGGACTTTCCTCCCTTTAAAGGAGTTGAAGCCGTTCAGGGTTTCCAGCGTTCCGGGAGGCACTGTGTGCTGCACGGTGAGAATAACGCTTTACAGACGGTATCCCTAAAAGAGAAAGGAAAGCTCGTTTCTCCCGTTCTGGAACACGAATGAGGCAGAGCCGCAGTTTTCCGGAGTAAGGGCTACGTTAGCAGCAAGTGAAAGTTCCCAACTCAGCGCGTGAAAGAGAAAGCCAAATACCGCGTTCTTCTTCAAGCTGCTTAACAGAAACTAGTGAAGTTTCCGGTTCTGCTAGAAGAAACAGTCCACCCACCAAAAGCTGCCTTCACAAAAGCTCTCTCCCTGGTAGAAGACAGGCAAGGGCTGGCCTAGCAAGTATTTCAATCCTCTGGTTTTCAAAGGGAACTGGCATAACAGGGGATGAAGGTACTACCGGCTTTCAAAGCCAAACAGGCAGATTGTTAGCCTTCCGCTAGAGGATGGCAAAAGAAGTTCAGTTTTGCTAACTAAACTTCGTGTGCTTAACACGAGCGTGTAGCTTCTTCTCGCCTGAAAGAGAAAGCAAGAGCTTGTTGCTCTCAATCTGGGGATGATGGGAGAACGATTCACTTACTTTCTTGGAAAATCCCACTGTGTTCCAGGCGTAAGAAAGTTGTCTGTAGATTCTCTACCTGGATACAGTGTATGACATTCCTCCCTTTCAATAGTTGAAAACGTTCACGGTTCCCAGCATTCCGGGAGGCATTCTGTGCTGCGCGGCTGAGAATACCGCTTTACGGACGGTATCGCTAAAGGAGAAGAGAAACCGCGTTTCTCCCATTCAGGAACGCGAGGGAGGCAAAATCATGGTTGTGCTGAGTAAAATCTTTGTTAGCAGCAAGTGGGAATTCCCCATTCACCACATGAAAGAGAAAGCAAAATACAGTGTCCCCCTCAAGCTGCTTAACTGAATCTACTTAAGTTTTCAGTTTTGTTAGAAGAAACTGTCCGCCCAGCACAAGCTGCTTTCTCCAATGCTCCCTGCGTGGGAGAAGGCAGGAGAGTGCAGGCCTAGCAAGTATTTGAATCCCCTGGTTTTCAAAGGGAATTTTGCCTACCAGGAATGAAGGTACTTCTGGCTTTCAAAGCCAAACAGGTAGATTGTCTGCCTTCAGCTAGAGGACAGCAGAAGAGGTTCAGTTTTGCTGACTAAAGCTTGTGTGCTTAACAGGAGCATGTAGCTTCTTCCCTGCCTGAAAGAGAAAGCAAGAGCTTGTTTGTCTCTGTCTGGTGAGGAAGGGAGAACGGCTCACTTTCCGTGTTTGAAAATCCCTCTGTGTCACATGCCTAAGAAAGTTGCCTGTGCATTGTCTACCTGGATAAAGTGTAGGACTTTTCTCCCTTTAAAGTAGTTGAAGCCGTTCAGGGTTTCCAGCGTTCCAGGAGGCATTGTGTGCTGCACGGTGAGAATAACGCTTTACAGACGGTACCGCTAAAGGGGAAGAGAAACCGCGTTTCTCCCATTCTGGAACGCGAAGGAGGCAAAACCATAGCTGTGCGGAGTGAAACGTTTGTTAGCAGCAAGGGTAAGTTCCCCATTCACCGCATGAAAGAGAAAGCAAAATACAGCGTTCTCCTTCACGCTGCTTAACTGAATCTACTGAACCTTTCAGTTTACTTAGAAGAAAGAGTCCACCCAGCACAAGCTGCTTTCCGAAATGTTCTCTGAGTGGAAGAAGGCTGGAGAGTGCAGGCCTAGCAAGTATTTGAATCCCCTGGTTTTCAAAGGGATCTTTGCATAGCAGGGAATGAAGGTACTACTGACTTTCAAAGCCAAACAGGCAGATTGTCTGTCTTCAGCTACAGGACGGCTGAAGAGGTTAGGTTGTGCTGATTAAAACTTGAGTGCTTAACACCAGCATGTAGCTTCCTCCCCGCCTGAAAGAGAAAGCAAGAGCTTGTTGCTCTTAGTCTGGGGATGAAGGGAGAATGATCCCCTTTCTGTGTTTGAAAATTTCTCTGTGTTATATGCCTAAGAATGTTGCCTGTACATTGTCTAGCTGGATAAAGTCTATGACTTTTCTCCCTTTCAAGTAATTAAAGCTGTTCAGGGTTTCCAGCATTCCGGGAGGCATTCTGTGCTGCGCGGCTGAGAATACCGCTCTATAGACGCTATCTCTAAAAGAGAAGAGAAACCGTGTTTCTCCCATTCTGGAACCCAGAGGAGGCAAAACCATAGCTGTGCTGAGTAAAACGTTTGTTAGCAGCAAGTGTAAGTTCCCCATTCACCGCATGAAGGAGAAAGCTAAATACAGCGTTCTCCTTCATGCTGCTTAGCTGAATCTACTGAAGGTTTCAGTTTTGTTAGAAGGAAGAGTCCACCCAGCACAAGCTGCTGCCTTCTGAAATGTTCTCTGAGTGGAAGAAGGCTGGAGAATGCGGTACTAGCAAGTATTTGATTCGTCTGGTTTTCAAAGGGAACTTTGCATACCAGGGAATGAAGGTACTACTGGCTTTCAGGGCCAAACAGGCAGATTGTCTGCCTTCAACTAGAGGACAGCAGAAGAGGTTCGGTTTCACTGACTAAACCTTAAGTGCTTAACACCAGCACGTAGCTTCTTCCCTGCTGAAAGTGAAAGCAAGTGCTTGTTGCTCTCAGTCTGAGGATGAAGGGAGTACGATTCACTTTCTGTGTTTAAAATATCTCCGTGTTACATGCCTAAGAAAGTTGCCTGTAGATTGTCTAGCTGGATAAAGTCTATGACTTTTCTCCCTTTCAACTAGTTGAAGCCGTTCAGGGTTTCCAGCATTCCGGGATGCATTCTGTTCTGCGCGGCTGAGAATGCGGATTTACAGACGGTATCCCTAAAGGAGAAGAGAAACCGCGTTTCTCCCATTCCGGAACGCGAAGGAGGCAAAACCATAGCTGTGCGGAGTTAGACGTTTGTTAGCAGCAAGTGTAAGTTCCCCATTCACCGCATGAAAGAGAAAGCAAAATACAGCGTTCTCCTTCAATCTGCTTAACTGAATCGACTGAAGGTTTCAGTTTTGGTAGAAGAAAGTGTCCGCCCAGCACAAGGCCGCTTTCTGAAATGGTCTCTGAGTGGGAGAAGGCTGGAGAGTGCGGGCCTAGTAAGTATTTGAATCCCCTGGTTTTCAAAGGGAAGTTTGCATAGCAGGGAATGAAGGTAGTACTGGCTTTCAAAGCCAAACAGGAAGATTGTCTGCCTTCAGCTAGGGGACGGAAGAAGAGGTTAAGTTTCACTGACTAAACCTTCTGTGCTTAACACGAGCATGTAGCTTCTTCCTTCTCTGAAGGAGAAGTCAAGAGCTTGTTGCTCTCTGTCTGGTGAGGAAGGGAGAACGACTCACTTTCCGTGTTTGAAAATCCCTCTGTGTTACATGCCTAAGAAAGTTGCCTGTGCGTTGTCTACCTGGATAAAGGGTAGGACTTTCCTCCCTTTAAAGGAGTTGAAGCCGTTCAGGGTTTCCAGCGTTCCGGGAGGCACTGTGTGCTGCACGGTGAGAATAACGCTTTACAGACGGTATCCCTAAAAGAGAAAGGAAAGCTCGTTTCTCCCGTTCTGGAACACGAATGAGGCAGAGCCGCAGTTTTCCGGAGTAAGGGCTACGTTAGCAGCAAGTGAAAGTTCCCAACTCAGCGCGTGAAAGAGAAAGCCAAATACCGCGTTCTTCTTCAAGCTGCTTAACAGAAACTAGTGAAGTTTCCGGTTCTGCTAGAAGAAACAGTCCACCCACCAAAAGCTGCCTTCACAAAAGCTCTCTCCCTGGTAGAAGACAGGCAAGGGCTGGCCTAGCAAGTATTTCAATCCTCTGGTTTTCAAAGGGAACTGGCATAACAGGGGATGAAGGTACTACCGGCTTTCAAAGCCAAACAGGCAGATTGTTAGCCTTCCGCTAGAGGATGGCAAAAGAAGTTCAGTTTTGCTAACTAAACTTCGTGTGCTTAACACGAGCGTGTAGCTTCTTCTCGCCTGAAAGAGAAAGCAAGAGCTTGTTGCTCTCAATCTGGGGATGATGGGAGAACGATTCACTTACTTTCTTGGAAAATCCCACTGTGTTCCAGGCGTAAGAAAGTTGTCTGTACATTGTCTACCTGGATACAGTGTATGACATTCCTCCCTTTCAATAGTTGAAAACGTTCACGGTTCCCAGCATTCCGGGAGGCATTCTGTGCTGCGCGGCTGAGAATACCGCTTGACGGACGGTATCGCTAAAGGAGAAGAGAAACCGCGTTTCTCCCATTCAGGAACGCGAGGGAGGCAAAATCATAGTTGTGCTGAGTAAAATCTTTGTTAGCAGCAAGTGGGAATTCCCCATTCACCACATGAAAGAGAAAGCAAAATACAGTGTCCCCCTCAAGCTGCTTAACTGAATCTACTTAAGTTTTCAGATTTGTTAGAAGAAACTGTCCGCCCAGCACAAGCTGCTTTCTCCAATGCTCCCTGCGTGGGAGAAGGCAGGAGAGTGCAGGCCTAGCAAGTATTTGAATCCCCTGGTTTTCAAAGGGAATTTTGCCTACCAGGAATGAAGGTACTTCTGGCTTTCAAAGCCAAACAGGTAGATTGTCTGCCTTCAGCTAGAGGACAGCAGAAGAGGTTCAGTTTTGCTGACTAAAGCTTGTGTGCTTAACAGGAGCATGTAGCTTCTTCCCTGCCTGAAAGAGAAAGCAAGAGCTTGTTTGTCTCTGTCTGGTGAGGAAGGGAGAACGGCTCACTTTCCGTGTTTGAAAATCCCTCTGTGTCACATGCCTAAGAAAGTTGCCTGTGCATTGTCTACCTGGATAAAGTGTAGGACTTTTCTCCCTTTAAAGTAGTTGAAGCCGTTCAGGGTTTCCAGCGTTCCAGGAGGCATTGTGTGCTGCACGGTGAGAATAACGCTTTACAGACGGTACCGCTAAAGGGGAAGAGAAACCGCGTTTCTCCCATTCTGGAACGCGAAGGAGGCAAAACCATAGCTGTGCGGAGTGAAACGTTTGTTAGCAGCAAGGGTAAGTTCCCCATTCACCGCATGAAAGAGAAAGCGAAATACAGCATTCTCCTTCACGCTGCTTAACTGAATCTACTGAACCTTTCAGTTTACTTAGAAGAAAGAGTCCACCCAGCACAAGCTGCTTTCCGAAATGTTCTCTGAGTGGAAGAAGGCTGGAGAGTGCAGGCCTAGCAAGTATTTGAATCCCCTGGTTTTCAAAGGGATCTTTGCAAGCAGGGAATGAAGGTACTACTGACTTTCAAAGCCAAACAGGCAGATTGTCTGTCTTCAGCTACAGGACGGCTGAAGAGGTTAGGTTGTGCTGATTAAAACTTGAGTGCTTAACACCAGCATGTAGCTTCCTCCCCGCCTGAAAGAGAAAGCAAGAGCTTGTTGCTCTTAGTCTGGGGATGAAGGGAGAATGATCCCCTTTCTGTGTTTGAAAATTTCTCTGTGTTATATGCCTAAGAATGTTGCCTGTACATTGTCTAGCTGGATAAAGTCTATGACTTTTCTCCCTTTCAAGTAATTAAAGCTGTTCAGGGTTTCCAGCATTCCGGGAGGCATTCTGTGCTGCGCGGCTGAGAATACCGCTCTATAGACGCTATCTCTAAAAGAGAAGAGAAACCGTGTTTCTCCCATTCTGGAACCCAGAGGAGGCAAAACCATAGCTGTGCTGAGTAAAACGTTTGTTAGCAGCAAGTGTAAGTTCCCCATTCACCGCATGAAGGAGAAAGCTAAATACAGCGTTCTCCTTCACGCTGCTTAGCTGAATCTACTGAAGGTTTCAGTTTTGTTAGAAGGAAGAGTCCACCCAGCACAAGCTGCTGCCTTCTGAAATGTTCTCTGAGTGGAAGAAGGCTGGAGAATGCGGTACTAGCAAGTATTTGATTCGTCTGGTTTTCAAAGGGAACTTTGCATACCAGGGAATGAAGGTACTACTGGCTTTCAGGGCCAAACAGGCAGATTGTCTGCCTTCAACTAGAGGACAGCAGAAGAGGTTCGGTTTCACTGACTAAACCTTAAGTGCTTAACACCAGCACGTAGCTTCTTCCCTGCTGAAAGTGAAAGCAAGTGCTTGTTGCTCTCAGTCTGAGGATGAAGGGAGTACGATTCACTTTCTGTGTTTAAAATATCTCCGTGTTACATGCCTAAGAAAGTTGCCTGTAGATTGTCTAGCTGGATAAAGTCTATGACTTTTCTCCCTTTCAACTAGTTGAAGCCGTTCAGGGTTTCCAGCATTCCGGGATGCATTCTGTTCTGCGCGGCTGAGAATGCGGATTTACAGACGGTATCCCTAAAGGAGAAGAGAAACCGCGTTTCTCCCATTCCGGAACGCGAAGGAGGCAAAACCATAGCTGTGCGGAGTTAGACGTTTGTTAGCAGCAAGTGTAAGTTCCCCATTCACCGCATGAAAGAGAAAGCAAAATACAGCGTTCTCCTTCAATCTGCTTAACTGAATCGACTGAAGGTTTCAGTTTTGGTAGAAGAAAGTGTCCGCCCAGCACAAGGCCGCTTTCTGAAATGGTCTCTGAGTGGGAGAAGGCTGGAGAGTGCGGGCCTAGTAAGTATTTGAATCCCCTGGTTTTCAAAGGGAAGTTTGCATAGCAGGGAATGAAGGTAGTACTGGCTTTCAAAGCCAAACAGGAAGATTGTCTGCCTTCAGCTAGGGGACGGAAGAAGAGGTTAAGTTTCACTGACTAAACCTTCTGTGCTTAACACGAGCATGTAGCTTCTTCCTTCTCTGAAGGAGAAGTCAAGAGCTTGTTGCTCTCTGTCTGGTGAGGAAGGGAGAACGACTCACTTTCCGTGTTTGAAAATCCCTCTGTGTTACATGCCTAAGAAAGTTGCCTGTGCGTTGTCTACCTGGATAAAGGGTAGGACTTTCCTCCCTTTAAAGGAGTTGAAGCCGTTCAGGGTTTCCAGCGTTCCGGGAGGCACTGTGTGCTGCACGGTGAGAATAACGCTTTACAGACGGTATCCCTAAAAGAGAAAGGAAAGCTCGTTTCTCCCGTTCTGGAACACGAATGAGGCAGAGCCGCAGTTTTCCGGAGTAAGGGCTACGTTAGCAGCAAGTGAAAGTTCCCAACTCAGCGCGTGAAAGAGAAAGCCAAATACCGCGTTCTTCTTCAAGCTGCTTAACAGAAACTAGTGAAGTTTACGGTTCTGCTAGAAGAAACAGTCCACCCACCAAAAGCTGCCTTCACAAAAGCTCTCTCCCCGGTAGAAGACAGGCAAGGGCTGGCCTAGCAAGTATTTCAATCCTCTGGTTTTCAAAGGGAACTGGCATAACAGGGGATGAAGGTACTACCGGCTTTCAAAGCCAAACAGGCAGATTGTTAGCCTTCCGCTAGAGGATGGCAAAAGAAGTTCAGTTTTGCTAACTAAACTTCGTGTGCTTAACACGAGCGTGTAGCTTCTTCTCACCTGAAAGAGAAAGCAAGAGCTTGTTGCTCTCAATCTGGGGATGATGGGAGAACGATTCACTTACTTTCTTGGAAAATCCCACTGTGTTCCAGGCGTAAGAAAGTTGTCTGTACATTGTCTACCTGGATACAGTGTATGACATTTCTCCCTTTCAATAGTTGAAAACGTTCACGGTTCCCAGCATTCCGGGAGGCATTCTGTGCTGCGCGGCTGAGAATACCGCTTTACGGACGGTATCGCTAAAGGAGAAGAGAAACCGCGTTTCTCCCATTCAGGAACGCGAGGGAGGCAAAATCATGGTTGTGCTGAGTAAAATCTTTGTTAGCAGCAAGTGGGAATTCCCCATTCACCACATGAAAGAGAAAGCAAAATACAGTGTCCCCCTCAAGCTGCTTAACTGAATCTACTTAAGTTTTCAGTTTTGTTAGAAGAAACTGTCCGCCCAGCACAAGCTGCTTTCTCCAATGCTCCCTGCGTGGGAGAAGGCAGGAGAGTGCAGGCCTAGCAAGTATTTGAATCCCCTGGTTTTCAAAGGGAATTTTGCCTACCAGGAATGAAGGTACTACTGACTTTCAAAGCCAAACAGGCAGACTGTCTGTCTTCAGCTACAGGACGGCTGAAGAGGTTAGGTAGTGCTGATTAAAACTTGAGTGCTTAACACCAGCATGTAGCTTCCTCCCCGCCTGAAAGAGAAAGCAAGAGCTTGTTGCTCTTAGTCTGGGGATGAAGGGAGAATGATCCCCTTTCTGTGTTTGAAAATTTCTCTGTGTTATATGCCTAAGAATGTTGCCTGTACATTGTCTAGCTGGATAAAGTCTATGACTTTTCTCCCTTTCAAGTAATTAAAGCTGTTCAGGGTTTCCAGCATTCCGGGAGGCATTCTGTGCTGCGCGGCTGAGAATACCGCTCTATAGACGCTATCTCTAAAAGAGAAGAGAAACCGTGTTTCTCCCATTCTGGAACCCAGAGGAGGCAAAACCATAGCTGTGCTGAGTAAAACGTTTGTTAGCAGCAAGTGTAAGTTCCCCATTCACCGCATGAAGGAGAAAGCTAAATACAGCGTTCTCCTTCACGCTGCTTAGCTGAATCTACTGAAGGTTTCAGTTTTGTTAGAAGGAAGAGTCCACCCAGCACAAGCTGCTGCCTTCTGAAATGTTCTCTGAGTGGAAGAAGGCTGGAGAATGCGGTACTAGCAAGTATTTGATTCGTCTGGTTTTCAAAGGGAACTTTGCATACCAGGGAATGAAGGTACTACTGGCTTTCAGGGCCAAACAGGCAGATTGTCTGCCTTCAACTAGAGGACAGCAGAAGAGGTTCGGTTTCACTGACTAAACCTTAAGTGCTTAACACCAGCACGTAGCTTCTTCCCTGCTGAAAGTGAAAGCAAGTGCTTGTTGCTCTCAGTCTGAGGATGAAGGGAGTACGATTCACTTTCTGTGTTTAAAATATCTCCGTGTTACATGCCTAAGAAAGTTGCCTGTAGATTGTCTAGCTGGATAAAGTCTATGACTTTTCTCCCTTTCAACTAGTTGAAGCCGTTCAGGGTTTCCAGCATTCCGGGATGCATTCTGTTCTGCGCGGCTGAGAATGCGGATTTACAGACGGTATCCCTAAAGGAGAAGAGAAACCGCGTTTCTCCCATTCCGGAACGCGAAGGAGGCAAAACCATAGCTGTGCGGAGTTAGACGTTTGTTAGCAGCAAGTGTAAGTTCCCCATTCACCGCATGAAAGAGAAAGCAAAATACAGCGTTCTCCTTCAATCTGCTTAACTGAATCTACAGAAGGTTTCAGTTTTGGTAGAAGAAAGTGTCCGCCCAGCACAAGGCCGCTTTCTGAAATGGTCTCTGAGTGGGAGAAGGCTGGAGAGTGCGGGCCTAGTAAGTATTTGAATCCCCTGGTTTTCAAAGGGAAGTTTGCATAGCAGGGAATGAAGGTAGTACTGGCTTTCAAAGCCAAACAGGAAGATTGTCTGCCTTCAGCTAGGGGACGGAAGAAGAGGTTAAGTTTCACTGACTAAACCTTCTGTGCTTAACACGAGCATGTAGCTTCTTCCTTCTCTGAAAGAGAAGTCAAGAGCTTGTTGCTCTCTGTCTGGTGAGGAAGGGAGAACGACTCACTTTCCGTGTTTGAAAATCCCTCTGTGTTACATGCCTAAGAAAGTTGCCTGTGCATTGTCTACCTGGATAAAGGGTAGGACTTTCCTCCCTTTAAAGGAGTTGAAGCCGTTCAGGGTTTCCAGCGTTCCGGGAGGCACTGTGTGCTGCACGGTGAGAATAACGCTTTACAGACGGTATCCCTAAAAGAGAAGAGAAAGCTCGTTTCTCCCGTTCTGGAACACGAATGAGGCAGAGCCGCAGTTTTCCGGAGTAAGGGCTACGTTAGCAGCAAGTGAAAGTTCCCAACTCAGCGCGTGAAAGAGAAAGCCAAATACCGCGTTCTTCTTCAAGCTGCTTAACAGAAACTAGTGAAGTTTCCGGTTCTGGTAGAAGAAACAGTCCACCCACCAAAAGCTGCCTTCACAAAAGCTCTCTCCCTGGTAGAAGACAGGCAAGGGCTGGCCTAGCAAGTATTTCAATCCTCTGGTTTTCAAAGGGAACTGGCATAACAGGGGATGAAGTTACTACCGGCTTTCAAAGCCAAACAGGCAGATTGTTAGCCTTCCGCTAGAGGATGGCAAAAGAAGTTCAGTTTTGCTAACTAAACTTCGTGTGCTTAACACGAGCGTGTAGCTTCTTCTCGCCTGAAAGAGAAAGCAAGAGCTTGTTGCTCTCAATCTGGGGATGATGGGAGAACGATTCACTTACTTTCTTGGAAAATCCCACTGTGTTCCAGGCGTAAGAAAGTTGTCTGTACATTGTCTACCTGGATACAGTGTATGACATTTCTCCCTTTCAATAGTTGAAAACGTTCACGGTTCCCAGCATTCCGGGAGGCATTCTGTGCTGCGCGGCTGAGAATGCGGATTTACAGACGGTATCCCTAAAGGAGAAGAGAAACCGCGTTTCTCCCATTCCGGAACGCGAAGGAGGCAAAACCATAGCTGTGCGGAGTTAGACGTTTGTTAGCAGCAAGTGTAAGTTCCCCATTCACCGCATGAAAGAGAAAGCAAAATACAGCGTTCTCCTTCAATCTGCTTAACTGAATCTACTGAAGGTTTCAGTTTTGGTAGAAGAAAGTGTCCGCCCAGCACAAGGCCGCTTTCTGAAATGGTCTCTGAGTGGGAGAAGGGTGGAGAGTGCGGGCCTAGTAAGTATTTGAATCCCCTGGTTTTCAAAGGGAAGTTTGCATAGCAGGGAATGAAGGTAGTACTGGCTTTCAAAGCCAAACAGGAAGATTGTCTGCCTTCAGCTAGGGGACGGAAGAAGAGGTTAAGTTTCACTGACTAAACCTTCTGTGCTTAACACGAGCATGTAGCTTCTTCCTTCTCTGAAGGAGAAGTCAAGAGCTTGTTGCTCTCTGTCTGGTGAGGAAGGGAGAACGACTCACTTTCCGTGTTTGAAAATCCCTCTGTGTTACATGCCTAAGAAAGTTGCCTGTGCGTTGTCTACCTGGATAAAGGGTAGGACTTTCCTCCCTTTAAAGGAGTTGAAGCCGTTCAGGGTTTCCAGCGTTCCGGGAGGCACTGTGTGCTGCACGGTGAGAATAACGCTTTACAGACGGTATCCCTAAAAGAGAAAGGAAAGCTCGTTTCTCCCGTTCTGGAACACGAATGAGGCAGAGCCGCAGTTTTCCGGAGTAAGGGCTACGTTAGCAGCAAGTGAAAGTTCCCAACTCAGCGCGTGAAAGAGAAAGCCAAATACCGCGTTCTTCTTCAAGCTGCTTAACAGAAACTAGTGAAGTTTCCGGTTCTGCTAGAAGAAACAGTCCACCCACCAAAAGCTGCCTTCACAAAAGCTCTCTCCCTGGTAGAAGACAGGCAAGGGCTGGCCTAGCAAGTATTTCAATCCTCTGGTTTTCAAAGGGAACTGGCATAACAGGGGATGAAGGTACTACCGGCTTTCAAAGCCAAACAGGCAGATTGTTAGCCTTCCGCTAGAGGATGGCAAAAGAAGTTCAGTTTTGCTAACTAAACTTCGTGTGCTTAACACGAGCGTGTAGCTTCTTCTCGCCTGAAAGAGAAAGCAAGAGCTTGTTGCTCTCAATCTGGGGATGATGGGAGAACGATTCACTTACTTTCTTGGAAAATCCCACTGTGTTCCAGGCGTAAGAAAGTTGTCTGTAGATTCTCTACCTGGATACAGTGTATGACATTCCTCCCTTTCAATAGTTGAAAACGTTCACGGTTCCCAGCATTCCGGGAGGCATTCTGTGCTGCGCGGCTGAGAATACCGCTTTACGGACGGTATCGCTAAAGGAGAAGAGAAACCGCGTTTCTCCCATTCAGGAACGCGAGGGAGGCAAAATCATGGTTGTGCTGAGTAAAATCTTTGTTAGCAGCAAGTGGGAATTCCCCATTCACCACATGAAAGAGAAAGCAAAATACAGTGTCCCCCTCAAGCTGCTTAACTGAATCTACTTAAGTTTTCAGTTTTGTTAGAAGAAACTGTCCGCCCAGCACAAGCTGCTTTCTCCAAAGCTCCCTGCGTGAGAGAAGGCAGGAGAGTGCAGGCCTAGCAAGTATTTGAATCCCCTGGTTTTCAAAGGGAATTTTGCCTACCAGGAATGAAGGTACTTCTGGCTTTCAAAGCCAAACAGGTAGATTGTCTGCCTTCAGCTAGAGGACAGCAGAAGAGGTTCAGTTTTGCTGACTAAAGCTTGTGTGCTTAACAGGAGCATGTAGCTTCTTCCCTGCCTGAAAGAGAAAGCAAGAGCTTGTTTGTCTCTGTCTGGTGAGGAAGGGAGAACGGCTCACTTTCCGTGTTTGAAAATCCCTCTGTGTCACATGCCTAAGAAAGTTGCCTGTGCATTGTCTACCTGGATAAAGTGTAGGACTTTTCTCCCTTTAAAGTAGTTGAAGCCGTTCAGGGTTTCCAGCGTTCCAGGAGGCATTGTGTGCTGCACGGTGAGAATAACGCTTTACAGACGGTACCGCTAAAGGGGAAGAGAAACCGCGTTTCTCCCATTCTGGAACGCGAAGGAGGCAAAACCATAGCTGTGCGGAGTGAAACGTTTGTTAGCAGCAAGGGTAAGTTCCCCATTCACCGCATGAAAGAGAAAGCAAAATACAGCGTTCTCCTTCACGCTGCTTAACTGAATCTACTGAACCTTTCAGTTTACTTAGAAGAAAGAGTCCACCCAGCACAAGCTGCTTTCCGAAATGTTCTCTGAGTGGAAGAAGGCTGGAGAGTGCAGGCCTAGCAAGTATTTGAATCCCCTGGTTTTCAAAGGGATCTTTGCATAGCAGGGAATGAAGGTACTACTGACTTTCAAAGCCAAACAGGCAGATTGTCTGTCTTCAGCTACAGGACGGCTGAAGAGGTTAGGTTGTGCTGATTAAAACTTGAGTGCTTAACACCAGCATGTAGCTTCCTCCCCGCCTGAAAGAGAAAGCAAGAGCTTGTTGCTCTTAGTCTGGGGATGAAGGGAGAATGATCCCCTTTCTGTGTTTGAAAATTTCTCTGTGTTATATGCCTAAGAATGTTGCCTGTACATTGTCTAGCTGGATAAAGTCTATGACTTTTCTCCCTTTCAAGTAATTAAAGCTGTTCAGGGTTTCCAGCATTCCGGGAGGCATTCTGTGCTGCGCGGCTGAGAATACCGCTCTATAGACGCTATCTCTAAAAGAGAAGAGAAACCGTGTTTCTCCCATTCTGGAACCCAGAGGAGGCAAAACCATAGCTGTGCTGAGTAAAACGTTTGTTAGCAGCAAGTGTAAGTTCCCCATTCACCGCATGAAGGAGAAAGCTAAATACAGCGTTCTCCTTCATGCTGCTTAGCTGAATCTACTGAAGGTTTCAGTTTTGTTAGAAGGAAGAGTCCACCCAGCACAAGCTGCTGCCTTCTGAAATGTTCTCTGAGTGGAAGAAGGCTGGAGAATGCGGTACTAGCAAGTATTTGATTCGTCTGGTTTTCAAAGGGAACTTTGCATACCAGGGAATGAAGGTACTACTGGCTTTCAGGGCCAAACAGGCAGATTGTCTGCCTTCAACTAGAGGACAGCAGAAGAGGTTCGGTTTCACTGACTAAACCTTAAGTGCTTAACACCAGCACGTAGCTTCTTCCCTGCTGAAAGTGAAAGCAAGTGCTTGTTGCTCTCAGTCTGAGGATGAAGGGAGTACGATTCACTTTCTGTGTTTAAAATATCTCCGTGTTACATGCCTAAGAAAGTTGCCTGTAGATTGTCTAGCTGGATAAAGTCTATGACTTTTCTCCCTTTCAACTAGTTGAAGCCGTTCAGGGTTTCCAGCATTCCGGGATGCATTCTGTTCTGCGCGGCTGAGAATGCGGATTTACAGACGGTATCCCTAAAGGAGAAGAGAAACCGCGTTTCTCCCATTCCGGAACGCGAAGGAGGCAAAACCATAGCTGTGCGGAGTTAGACGTTTGTTAGCAGCAAGTGTAAGTTCCCCATTCACCGCATGAAAGAGAAAGCAAAATACAGCGTTCTCCTTCAATCTGCTTAACTGAATCGACTGAAGGTTTCAGTTTTGGTAGAAGAAAGTGTCCGCCCAGCACAAGGCCGCTTTCTGAAATGGTCTCTGAGTGGGAGAAGGCTGGAGAGTGCGGGCCTAGTAAGTATTTGAATCCCCTGGTTTTCAAAGGGAAGTTTGCATAGCAGGGAATGAAGGTAGTACTGGCTTTCAAAGCCAAACAGGAAGATTGTCTGCCTTCAGCTAGGGGACGGAAGAAGAGGTTAAGTTTCACTGACTAAACCTTCTGTGCTTAACACGAGCATGTAGCTTCTTCCTTCTCTGAAGGAGAAGTCAAGAGCTTGTTGCTCTCTGTCTGGTGAGGAAGGGAGAACGACTCACTTTCCGTGTTTGAAAATCCCTCTGTGTTACATGCCTAAGAAAGTTGCCTGTGCGTTGTCTACCTGGATAAAGGGTAGGACTTTCCTCCCTTTAAAGGAGTTGAAGCCGTTCAGGGTTTCCAGCGTTCCGGGAGGCACTGTGTGCTGCACGGTGAGAATAACGCTTTACAGACGGTATCCCTAAAAGAGAAAGGAAAGCTCGTTTCTCCCGTTCTGGAACACGAATGAGGCAGAGCCGCAGTTTTCCGGAGTAAGGGCTACGTTAGCAGCAAGTGAAAGTTCCCAACTCAGCGCGTGAAAGAGAAAGCCAAATACCGCGTTCTTCTTCAAGCTGCTTAACAGAAACTAGTGAAGTTTCCGGTTCTGCTAGAAGAAACAGTCCACCCACCAAAAGCTGCCTTCACAAAAGCTCTCTCCCTGGTAGAAGACAGGCAAGGGCTGGCCTAGCAAGTATTTCAATCCTCTGGTTTTCAAAGGGAACTGGCATAACAGGGGATGAAGGTACTACCGGCTTTCAAAGCCAAACAGGCAGATTGTTAGCCTTCCGCTAGAGGATGGCAAAAGAAGTTCAGTTTTGCTAACTAAACTTCGTGTGCTTAACACGAGCGTGTAGCTTCTTCTCGCCTGAAAGAGAAAGCAAGAGCTTGTTGCTCTCAATCTGGGGATGATGGGAGAACGATTCACTTACTTTCTTGGAAAATCCCACTGTGTTCCAGGCGTAAGAAAGTTGTCTGTACATTGTCTACCTGGATACAGTGTATGACATTCCTCCCTTTCAATAGTTGAAAACGTTCACGGTTCCCAGCATTCCGGGAGGCATTCTGTGCTGCGCGGCTGAGAATACCGCTTGACGGACGGTATCGCTAAAGGAGAAGAGAAACCGCGTTTCTCCCATTCAGGAACGCGAGGGAGGCAAAATCATAGTTGTGCTGAGTAAAATCTTTGTTAGCAGCAAGTGGGAATTCCCCATTCACCACATGAAAGAGAAAGCAAAATACAGTGTCCCCCTCAAGCTGCTTAACTGAATCTACTTAAGTTTTCAGATTTGTTAGAAGAAACTGTCCGCCCAGCACAAGCTGCTTTCTCCAATGCTCCCTGCGTGGGAGAAGGCAGGAGAGTGCAGGCCTAGCAAGTATTTGAATCCCCTGGTTTTCAAAGGGAATTTTGCCTACCAGGAATGAAGGTACTTCTGGCTTTCAAAGCCAAACAGGTAGATTGTCTGCCTTCAGCTAGAGGACAGCAGAAGAGGTTCAGTTTTGCTGACTAAAGCTTGTGTGCTTAACAGGAGCATGTAGCTTCTTCCCTGCCTGAAAGAGAAAGCAAGAGCTTGTTTGTCTCTGTCTGGTGAGGAAGGGAGAACGGCTCACTTTCCGTGTTTGAAAATCCCTCTGTGTCACATGCCTAAGAAAGTTGCCTGTGCATTGTCTACCTGGATAAAGTGTAGGACTTTTCTCCCTTAAAGTAGTTGAAGCCGTTCAGGGTTTCCAGCGTTCCAGGAGGCATTGTGTGCTGCACGGTGAGAATAACGCTTTACAGACGGTACCGCTAAAGGGGAAGAGAAACCGCGTTTCTCCCATTCTGGAACGCGAAGGAGGCAAAACCATAGCTGTGCGGAGTGAAACGTTTGTTAGCAGCAAGGGTAAGTTCCCCATTCACCGCATGAAAGAGAAAGCGAAATACAGCATTCTCCTTCACGCTGCTTAACTGAATCTACTGAACCTTTCAGTTTACTTAGAAGAAAGAGTCCACCCAGCACAAGCTGCTTTCCGAAATGTTCTCTGAGTGGAAGAAGGCTGGAGAGTGCAGGCCTAGCAAGTATTTGAATCCCCTGGTTTTCAAAGGGATCTTTGCAAGCAGGGAATGAAGGTACTACTGACTTTCAAAGCCAAACAGGCAGATTGTCTGTCTTCAGCTACAGGACGGCTGAAGAGGTTAGGTTGTGCTGATTAAAACTTGAGTGCTTAACACCAGCATGTAGCTTCCTCCCCGCCTGAAAGAGAAAGCAAGAGCTTGTTGCTCTTAGTCTGGGGATGAAGGGAGAATGATCCCCTTTCTGTGTTTGAAAATTTCTCTGTGTTATATGCCTAAGAATGTTGCCTGTACATTGTCTAGCTGGATAAAGTCTATGACTTTTCTCCCTTTCAAGTAATTAAAGCTGTTCAGGGTTTCCAGCATTCCGGGAGGCATTCTGTGCTGCGCGGCTGAGAATACCGCTCTATAGACGCTATCTCTAAAAGAGAAGAGAAACCGTGTTTCTCCCATTCTGGAACCCAGAGGAGGCAAAACCATAGCTGTGCTGAGTAAAACGTTTGTTAGCAGCAAGTGTAAGTTCCCCATTCACCGCATGAAGGAGAAAGCTAAATACAGCGTTCTCCTTCACGCTGCTTAGCTGAATCTACTGAAGGTTTCAGTTTTGTTAGAAGGAAGAGTCCACCCAGCACAAGCTGCTGCCTTCTGAAATGTTCTCTGAGTGGAAGAAGGCTGGAGAATGCGGTACTAGCAAGTATTTGATTCGTCTGGTTTTCAAAGGGAACTTTGCATACCAGGGAATGAAGGTACTACTGGCTTTCAGGGCCAAACAGGCAGATTGTCTGCCTTCAACTAGAGGACAGCAGAAGAGGTTCGGTTTCACTGACTAAACCTTAAGTGCTTAACACCAGCACGTAGCTTCTTCCCTGCTGAAAGTGAAAGCAAGTGCTTGTTGCTCTCAGTCTGAGGATGAAGGGAGTACGATTCACTTTCTGTGTTTAAAATATCTCCGTGTTACATGCCTAAGAAAGTTGCCTGTAGATTGTCTAGCTGGATAAAGTCTATGACTTTTCTCCCTTTCAACTAGTTGAAGCCGTTCAGGGTTTCCAGCATTCCGGGATGCATTCTGTTCTGCGCGGCTGAGAATGCGGATTTACAGACGGTATCCCTAAAGGAGAAGAGAAACCGCGTTTCTCCCATTCCGGAACGCGAAGGAGGCAAAACCATAGCTGTGCGGAGTTAGACGTTTGTTAGCAGCAAGTGTAAGTTCCCCATTCACCGCATGAAAGAGAAAGCAAAATACAGCGTTCTCCTTCAATCTGCTTAACTGAATCGACTGAAGGTTTCAGTTTTGGTAGAAGAAAGTGTCCGCCCAGCACAAGGCCGCTTTCTGAAATGGTCTCTGAGTGGGAGAAGGCTGGAGAGTGCGGGCCTAGTAAGTATTTGAATCCCCTGGTTTTCAAAGGGAAGTTTGCATAGCAGGGAATGAAGGTAGTACTGGCTTTCAAAGCCAAACAGGAAGATTGTCTGCCTTCAGCTAGGGGACGGAAGAAGAGGTTAAGTTTCACTGACTAAACCTTCTGTGCTTAACACGAGCATGTAGCTTCTTCCTTCTCTGAAGGAGAAGTCAAGAGCTTGTTGCTCTCTGTCTGGTGAGGAAGGGAGAACGACTCACTTTCCGTGTTTGAAAATCCCTCTGTGTTACATGCCTAAGAAAGTTGCCTGTGCGTTGTCTACCTGGATAAAGGGTAGGACTTTCCTCCCTTTAAAGGAGTTGAAGCCGTTCAGGGTTTCCAGCGTTCCGGGAGGCACTGTGTGCTGCACGGTGAGAATAACGCTTTACAGACGGTATCCCTAAAAGAGAAAGGAAAGCTCGTTTCTCCCGTTCTGGAACACGAATGAGGCAGAGCCGCAGTTTTCCGGAGTAAGGGCTACGTTAGCAGCAAGTGAAAGTTCCCAACTCAGCGCGTGAAAGAGAAAGCCAAATACCGCGTTCTTCTTCAAGCTGCTTAACAGAAACTAGTGAAGTTTACGGTTCTGCTAGAAGAAACAGTCCACCCACCAAAAGCTGCCTTCACAAAAGCTCTCTCCCCGGTAGAAGACAGGCAAGGGCTGGCCTAGCAAGTATTTCAATCCTCTGGTTTTCAAAGGGAACTGGCATAACAGGGGATGAAGGTACTACCGGCTTTCAAAGCCAAACAGGCAGATTGTTAGCCTTCCGCTAGAGGATGGCAAAAGAAGTTCAGTTTTGCTAACTAAACTTCGTGTGCTTAACACGAGCGTGTAGCTTCTTCTCACCTGAAAGAGAAAGCAAGAGCTTGTTGCTCTCAATCTGGGGATGATGGGAGAACGATTCACTTACTTTCTTGGAAAATCCCACTGTGTTCCAGGCGTAAGAAAGTTGTCTGTACATTGTCTACCTGGATACAGTGTATGACATTTCTCCCTTTCAATAGTTGAAAACGTTCACGGTTCCCAGCATTCCGGGAGGCATTCTGTGCTGCGCGGCTGAGAATACCGCTTTACGGACGGTATCGCTAAAGGAGAAGAGAAACCGCGTTTCTCCCATTCAGGAACGCGAGGGAGGCAAAATCATGGTTGTGCTGAGTAAAATCTTTGTTAGCAGCAAGTGGGAATTCCCCATTCACCACATGAAAGAGAAAGCAAAATACAGTGTCCCCCTCAAGCTGCTTAACTGAATCTACTTAAGTTTTCAGTTTTGTTAGAAGAAACTGTCCGCCCAGCACAAGCTGCTTTCTCCAATGCTCCCTGCGTGGGAGAAGGCAGGAGAGTGCAGGCCTAGCAAGTATTTGAATCCCCTGGTTTTCAAAGGGAATTTTGCCTACCAGGAATGAAGGTACTACTGACTTTCAAAGCCAAACAGGCAGACTGTCTGTCTTCAGCTACAGGACGGCTGAAGAGGTTAGGTAGTGCTGATTAAAACTTGAGTGCTTAACACCAGCATGTAGCTTCCTCCCCGCCTGAAAGAGAAAGCAAGAGCTTGTTGCTCTTAGTCTGGGGATGAAGGGAGAATGATCCCCTTTCTGTGTTTGAAAATTTCTCTGTGTTATATGCCTAAGAATGTTGCCTGTACATTGTCTAGCTGGATAAAGTCTATGACTTTTCTCCCTTTCAAGTAATTAAAGCTGTTCAGGGTTTCCAGCATTCCGGGAGGCATTCTGTGCTGCGCGGCTGAGAATACCGCTCTATAGACGCTATCTCTAAAAGAGAAGAGAAACCGTGTTTCTCCCATTCTGGAACCCAGAGGAGGCAAAACCATAGCTGTGCTGAGTAAAACGTTTGTTAGCAGCAAGTGTAAGTTCCCCATTCACCGCATGAAGGAGAAAGCTAAATACAGCGTTCTCCTTCACGCTGCTTAGCTGAATCTACTGAAGGTTTCAGTTTTGTTAGAAGGAAGAGTCCACCCAGCACAAGCTGCTGCCTTCTGAAATGTTCTCTGAGTGGAAGAAGGCTGGAGAATGCGGTACTAGCAAGTATTTGATTCGTCTGGTTTTCAAAGGGAACTTTGCATACCAGGGAATGAAGGTACTACTGGCTTTCAGGGCCAAACAGGCAGATTGTCTGCCTTCAACTAGAGGACAGCAGAAGAGGTTCGGTTTCACTGACTAAACCTTAAGTGCTTAACACCAGCACGTAGCTTCTTCCCTGCTGAAAGTGAAAGCAAGTGCTTGTTGCTCTCAGTCTGAGGATGAAGGGAGTACGATTCACTTTCTGTGTTTAAAATATCTCCGTGTTACATGCCTAAGAAAGTTGCCTGTAGATTGTCTAGCTGGATAAAGTCTATGACTTTTCTCCCTTTCAACTAGTTGAAGCCGTTCAGGGTTTCCAGCATTCCGGGATGCATTCTGTTCTGCGCGGCTGAGAATGCGGATTTACAGACGGTATCCCTAAAGGAGAAGAGAAACCGCGTTTCTCCCATTCCGGAACGCGAAGGAGGCAAAACCATAGCTGTGCGGAGTTAGACGTTTGTTAGCAGCAAGTGTAAGTTCCCCATTCACCGCATGAAAGAGAAAGCAAAATACAGCGTTCTCCTTCAATCTGCTTAACTGAATCTACAGAAGGTTTCAGTTTTGGTAGAAGAAAGTGTCCGCCCAGCACAAGGCCGCTTTCTGAAATGGTCTCTGAGTGGGAGAAGGCTGGAGAGTGCGGGCCTAGTAAGTATTTGAATCCCCTGGTTTTCAAAGGGAAGTTTGCATAGCAGGGAATGAAGGTAGTACTGGCTTTCAAAGCCAAACAGGAAGATTGTCTGCCTTCAGCTAGGGGACGGAAGAAGAGGTTAAGTTTCACTGACTAAACCTTCTGTGCTTAACACGAGCATGTAGCTTCTTCCTTCTCTGAAAGAGAAGTCAAGAGCTTGTTGCTCTCTGTCTGGTGAGGAAGGGAGAACGACTCACTTTCCGTGTTTGAAAATCCCTCTGTGTTACATGCCTAAGAAAGTTGCCTGTGCATTGTCTACCTGGATAAAGGGTAGGACTTTCCTCCCTTTAAAGGAGTTGAAGCCGTTCAGGGTTTCCAGCGTTCCGGGAGGCACTGTGTGCTGCACGGTGAGAATAACGCTTTACAGACGGTATCCCTAAAAGAGAAGAGAAAGCTCGTTTCTCCCGTTCTGGAACACGAATGAGGCAGAGCCGCAGTTTTCCGGAGTAAGGGCTACGTTAGCAGCAAGTGAAAGTTCCCAACTCAGCGCGTGAAAGAGAAAGCCAAATACCGCGTTCTTCTTCAAGCTGCTTAACAGAAACTAGTGAAGTTTCCGGTTCTGGTAGAAGAAACAGTCCACCCACCAAAAGCTGCCTTCACAAAAGCTCTCTCCCTGGTAGAAGACAGGCAAGGGCTGGCCTAGCAAGTATTTCAATCCTCTGGTTTTCAAAGGGAACTGGCATAACAGGGGATGAAGTTACTACCGGCTTTCAAAGCCAAACAGGCAGATTGTTAGCCTTCCGCTAGAGGATGGCAAAAGAAGTTCAGTTTTGCTAACTAAACTTCGTGTGCTTAACACGAGCGTGTAGCTTCTTCTCGCCTGAAAGAGAAAGCAAGAGCTTGTTGCTCTCAATCTGGGGATGATGGGAGAACGATTCACTTACTTTCTTGGAAAATCCCACTGTGTTCCAGGCGTAAGAAAGTTGTCTGTACATTGTCTACCTGGATACAGTGTATGACATTTCTCCCTTTCAATAGTTGAAAACGTTCACGGTTCCCAGCATTCCGGGAGGCATTCTGTGCTGCGCGGCTGAGAATGCGGATTTACAGACGGTATCCCTAAAGGAGAAGAGAAACCGCGTTTCTCCCATTCCGGAACGCGAAGGAGGCAAAACCATAGCTGTGCGGAGTTAGACGTTTGTTAGCAGCAAGTGTAAGTTCCCCATTCACCGCATGAAAGAGAAAGCAAAATACAGCGTTCTCCTTCAATCTGCTTAACTGAATCTACTGAAGGTTTCAGTTTTGGTAGAAGAAAGTGTCCGCCCAGCACAAGGCCGCTTTCTGAAATGGTCTCTGAGTGGGAGAAGGGTGGAGAGTGCGGGCCTAGTAAGTATTTGAATCCCCTGGTTTTCAAAGGGAAGTTTGCATAGCAGGGAATGAAGGTAGTACTGGCTTTCAAAGCCAAACAGGAAGATTGTCTGCCTTCAGCTAGGGGACGGAAGAAGAGGTTAAGTTTCACTGACTAAACCTTCTGTGCTTAACACGAGCATGTAGCTTCTTCCTTCTCTGAAGGAGAAGTCAAGAGCTTGTTGCTCTCTGTCTGGTGAGGAATGGAGAACGACTCACTTTCCGTGTTTGAAAATCCCTCTGTGTTACATGCCTAAGAAAGTTGCCTGTGCATTGTCTACCTGGATAAAGGGTAGGACTTTCCTCCCTTTAAAGGAGTTGAAGCCGTTCAGGGTTTCCAGCGTTCCAGGAGGCATTGTGTGCTGCACGGTGAGAATAACGCTTTACAGACGGTATCGCTAAAGGGGAAGAGAAACCGCGTTTCTCCCATTCTGGAACGCGAAGGAGGCAAAACCATAGCTGTGCGGAGTGAAACGTTTGTTAGCAGCAAGGGTAAGTTCCCCATTCACCGCATGAAAGAGAAAGCAAAATACAGCGTTCTGCTTCACGCTGCTTAACTGAATCTACTGAACCTTTCAGTTAACTTAGAAGAAAGAGTCCACCCAGCACAAGCTGCTTTCCGAAATGTTCTCTGAGTGGAAGAAGGCTGGAGAGTGCAGGCCTAGCAAGTATTTGAATCCCCTGGTTTTCAAAGGGATCTTTGCATAGCAGGGAATGAAGGTACTACTGACTTTCAAAGCCAAACAGGCAGATTGTCTGTCTTCAGCTACAGGACGGCTGAAGAGGTTAGGTTGTGCTGATTAAAACTTGAGTGCTTAACACCAGCATGTAGCTTCCTCCCCGCCTGAAAGAGAAAGCAAGAGCTTGTTGCTCTTAGTCTGGGGATGAAGGGAGAATGATCCCCTTTCTGTGTTTGAAAATTTCTCTGTGTTATATGCCTAAGAATGTTGCCTGTACATTGTCTAGCTGGATAAAGTCTATGACTTTTCTCCCTTTCAAGTAATTAAAGCTGTTCAGGGTTTCCAGCATTCCGGGAGGCATTCTGTGCTGCGCGGCTGAGAATACCGCTCTATAGACGCTATCTCTAAAAGAGAAGAGAAACCGTGTTTCTCCCATTCTGGAACCCAGAGGAGGCAAAACCATAGCTGTGCTGAGTAAAACGTTTGTTAGCAGCAAGTGTAAGTTCCCCATTCACCGCATGAAGGAGAAAGCTAAATACAGCGTTCTCCTTCACGCTGCTTAGCTGAATCTACTGAAGGTTTCAGTTTTGTTAGAAGGAAGAGTCCACCCAGCACAAGCTGCTGCCTTCTGAAATGTTCTCTGAGTGGAAGAAGGCTGGAGAATGCGGTACTAGCAAGTATTTGATTCGTCTGGTTTTCAAAGGGAACTTTGCATACCAGGGAATGAAGGTACTACTGGCTTTCAGGGCCAAACAGGCAGATTGTCTGCCTTCAACTAGAGGACAGCAGAAGAGGTTCGGTTTCACTGACTAAACCTTAAGTGCTTAACACCAGCACGTAGCTTCTTCCCTGCTGAAAGTGAAAGCAAGTGCTTGTTGCTCTCAGTCTGAGGATGAAGGGAGTACGATTCACTTTCTGTGTTTAAAATATCTCCGTGTTACATGCCTAAGAAAGTTGCCTGTAGATTGTCTAGCTGGATAAAGTCTATGACTTTTCTCCCTTTCAACTAGTTGAAGCCGTTCAGGGTTTCCAGCATTCCGGGATGCATTCTGTTCTGCGCGGCTGAGAATGCGGATTTACAGACGGTATCCCTAAAGGAGAAGAGAAACCGCGTTTCTCCCATTCCGGAACGCGAAGGAGGCAAAACCATAGCTGTGCGGAGTTAGACGTTTGTTAGCAGCAAGTGTAAGTTCCCCATTCACCGCATGAAAGAGAAAGCAAAATACAGCGTTCTCCTTCAATCTGCTTAACTGAATCTACAGAAGGTTTCAGTTTTGGTAGAAGAAAGTGTCCGCCCAGCACAAGGCCGCTTTCTGAAATGGTCTCTGAGTGGGAGAAGGCTGGAGAGTGCGGGCCTAGTAAGTATTTGAATCCCCTGGTTTTCAAAGGGAAGTTTGCATAGCAGGGAATGAAGGTAGTACTGGCTTTCAAAGCCAAACAGGAAGATTGTCTGCCTTCAGCTAGGGGACGGAAGAAGAGGTTAAGTTTCACTGACTAAACCTTCTGTGCTTAACACGAGCATGTAGCTTCTTCCTTCTCTGAAAGAGAAGTCAAGAGCTTGTTGCTCTCTGTCTGGTGAGGAAGGGAGAACGACTCACTTTCCGTGTTTGAAAATCCCTCTGTGTTACATGCCTAAGAAAGTTGCCTGTGCATTGTCTACCTGGATAAAGGGTAGGACTTTCCTCCCTTTAAAGGAGTTGAAGCCGTTCAGGGTTTCCAGCGTTCCAGGAGGCATTGTGTGCTGCACGGTGAGAATAACGCTTTACAGACGGTATCACTAAAGGGGAAGAGAAACCGCGTTTCTCCCATTCTGGAACGCGAAGGAGGCAAAACCATAGCTGTGCGGAGTGAAACGTTTGTTAGCAGCAAGGATAAGTTCCCCATTCACCGCATGAAAGAGAAAGCGAAATACAGCGTTCTCCTTCACGCTGCTTAACTGAATCTACTGAACCTTTCAGTTTACTTAGAAGAAAGAGTCCACCCAGCACAAGCTGCTTTCCGAAATGTTCTCTGAGTGGAAGAAGGCTGGAGAGTGCAGGCCTAGCAAGTATTTGAATCCCCTGGTTTTCAAAGGGATCTTTGCATAGCAGGGAATGAAGGTACTACTGACTTTCAAAGCCAAACAGGCAGATTGTCTGTCTTCAGCTACAGGACGGCTGAAGAGGTTAGGTTGTGCTGATTAAAACTTGAGTGCTTAACACCAGCATGTAGCTTCCTCCCCGCCTGAAAGAGAAAGCAAGAGCTTGTTGCTCTTAGTCTGGGGATGAAGGGAGAATGATCCCCTTTCTGTGTTTGAAAATTTCTCTGTGTTATATGCCTAAGAATGTTGCCTGTACATTGTCTAGCTGGATAAAGTCTATGACTTTTCTCCCTTTCAAGTAATTAAAGCTGTTCAGGGTTTCCAGCATTCCGGGAGGCATTCTGTGCTGCGCGGCTGAGAATACCGCTCTATAGACGCTATCTCTAAAAGAGAAGAGAAACCGTGTTTCTCCCATTCTGGAACCCAGAGGAGGCAAAACCATAGCTGTGCTGAGTAAAACGTTTGTTAGCAGCAAGTGTAAGTTCCCCATTCACCGCATGAAGGAGAAAGCTAAATACAGCGTTCTCCTTCACGCTGCTTAGCTGAATCTACTGAAGGTTTCAGTTTTGTTAGAAGGAAGAGTCCACCCAGCACAAGCTGCTGCCTTCTGAAATGTTCTCTGAGTGGAAGAAGGCTGGAGAATGCGGTACTAGCAAGTATTTGATTCGTCTGGTTTTCAAAGGGAACTTTGCATACCAGGGAATGAAGGTACTACTGGCTTTCAGGGCCAAACAGGCAGATTGTCTGCCTTCAACTAGAGGACAGCAGAAGAGGTTCGGTTTCACTGACTAAACCTTAAGTGCTTAACACCAGCACGTAGCTTCTTCCCTGCTGAAAGTGAAAGCAAGTGCTTGTTGCTCTCAGTCTGAGGATGAAGGGAGTACGATTCACTTTCTGTGTTTAAAATATCTCCGTGTTACATGCCTAAGAAAGTTGCCTGTAGATTGTCTAGCTGGATAAAGTCTATGACTTTTCTCCCTTTCAACTAGTTGAAGCCGTTCAGGGTTTCCAGCATTCCGGGATGCATTCTGTTCTGCGCGGCTGAGAATGCGGATTTACAGACGGTATCCCTAAAGGAGAAGAGAAACCGCGTTTCTCCCATTCCGGAACGCGAAGGAGGCAAAACCATAGCTGTGCGGAGTTAGACGTTTGTTAGCAGCAAGTGTAAGTTCCCCATTCACCGCATGAAAGAGAAAGCAAAATACAGCGTTCTCCTTCAATCTGCTTAACTGAATCTACAGAAGGTTTCAGTTTTGGTAGAAGAAAGTGTCCGCCCAGCACAAGGCCGCTTTCTGAAATGGTCTCTGAGTGGGAGAAGGCTGGAGAGTGCGGGCCTAGTAAGTATTTGAATCCCCTGGTTTTCAAAGGGAAGTTTGCATAGCAGGGAATGAAGGTAGTACTGGCTTTCAAAGCCAAACAGGAAGATTGTCTGCCTTCAGCTAGGGGACGGAAGAAGAGGTTAAGTTTCACTGACTAAACCTTCTGTGCTTAACACGAGCATGTAGCTTCTTCCTTCTCTGAAAGAGAAGTCAAGAGCTTGTTGCTCTCTGTCTGGTGAGGAAGGGAGAACGACTCACTTTCCGTGTTTGAAAATCCCTCTGTGTTACATGCCTAAGAAAGTTGCCTGTGCATTGTCTACCTGGATAAAGGGTAGGACTTTCCTCCCTTTAAAGGAGTTGAAGCCGTTCAGGGTTTCCAGCGTTCCGGGAGGCACTGTGTGCTGCACGGTGAGAATAACGCTTTACAGACGGTATCCCTAAAAGAGAAGAGAAAGCTCGTTTCTCCCGTTCTGGAACACGAATGAGGCAGAGCCGCAGTTTTCCGGAGTAAGGGCTACGTTAGCAGCAAGTGAAAGTTCCCAACTCAGCGCGTGAAAGAGAAAGCCAAATACCGCGTTCTTCTTCAAGCTGCTTAACAGAAACTAGTGAAGTTTCCGGTTCTGCTAGAAGAAACAGTCCACCCACCAAAAGCTGCCTTCACAAAAGCTCTCTCCCCGGTAGAAGACAGGCAAGGGCTGGCCTAGCAAGTATTTCAATCCTCTGGTTTTCAAAGGGAACTGGCATAACAGGGGATGAAGGTACTACCGGCTTTCAAAGCCAAACAGGCAGATTGTTAGCCTTCCGCTAGAGGATGGCAAAAGAAGTTCAGTTTTGCTAACTAAACTTCGTGTGCTTAACACGAGCGTGTAGCTTCTTCTCGCCTGAAAGAGAAAGCAAGAGCTTGTTGCTCTCAATCTGGGGATGATGGGAGAACGATTTACTTACTTTCTTGGAAAATCCCACTGTGTTCCAGGCGTAAGAAAGTTGTCTGTACATTGTCTACCTGGATACAGTGTATGACATTTCTCCCTTTCAATAGTTGAAAACGTTCACGGTTCCCAGCATTCCGGGAGGCATTCTGTGCTGCGCGGCTGAGAATGCGGATTTACAGACGGTATCCCTAAAGGAGAAGAGAAACCGCGTTTCTCCCATTCCGGAACGCGAAGGAGGCAAAACCATAGCTGTGCGGAGTTAGACGTTTGTTAGCAGCAAGTGTAAGTTCCCCATTCACCGCATGAAAGAGAAAGCAAAATACAGCGTTCTCCTTCAATCTGCTTAACTGAATCTACTGAAGGTTTCAGTTTTGGTAGAAGAAAGTGTCCGCCCAGCACAAGGCCGCTTTCTGAAATGGTCTCTGAGTGGGAGAAGGCTGGAGAGTGCGGGCCTAGTAAGTATTTGAATCCCCTGGTTTTCAAAGGGAAGTTTGCATAGCAGGGAATGAAGGTAGTACTGGCTTTCAAAGCCAAACAGGAAGATTGTCTGCCTTCAGCTAGGGGACGGAAGAAGAGGTTAAGTTTCACTGACTAAACCTTCTGTGCTTAACACGAGCATGTAGCTTCTTCCTTCTCTGAAAGAGAAGTCAAGAGCTTGTTGCTCTCTGTCTGGTGAGGAAGGGAGAACGACTCACTTTCCGTGTTTGAAAATCCCTCTGTGTTACATGCCTAAGAAAGTTGCCTGTGCATTGTCTACCTGGATAAAGGGTAGGACTTTCCTCCCTTTAAAGGAGTTGAAGCCGTTCAGGGTTTCCAGCGTTCCAGGAGGCATTGTGTGCTGCACGGTGAGAATAACGCTTTACAGACGGTATCGCTAAAGGGGAAGAGAAACCGCGTTTCTCCCATTCTGGAACGCGAAGGAGGCAAAACCATAGCTGTGCGGAGTGAAACGTTTGTTAGCAGCAAGGGTAAGTTCCCCATTCACCGCATGAAAGAGAAAGCAAAATACAGCGTTCTCCTTCACTCTGTTTAACTGAATCTACTGAACCTTTCTGTTTACTTAGAAGAAAGAGTCCACCCAGCACAAGCTGCTTTCCGAAATGTTCTCTGAGTGGAAGAAGGCTGGAGAGTGCAGGCCTAGCAAGTATTTGAATCCCCTGGTTTTCAAAGGGATCTTTGCATAGCAGGGAATGAAGGTACTACTGACTTTCAAAGCCAAACAGGCAGATTGTCTGTCTTCAGCTACAGGACGGCTGAAGAGGTTAGGTTGTGCTGATTAAAACTTGAGTGCTTAACACCAGCATGTAGCTTCCTCCCCGCCTGAAAGAGAAAGCAAGAGCTTGTTGCTCTTAGTCTGGGGATGAAGGGAGAATGATCCCCTTTCTGTGTTTGAAAATTTCTCTGTGTTATATGCCTAAGAATGTTGCCTGTACATTGTCTAGCTGGATAAAGTCTATGACTTTTCTCCCTTTCAAGTAATTAAAGCTGTTCAGGGTTTCCAGCATTCCGGGAGGCATTCTGTGCTGCGCGGCTGAGAATACCGCTCTATAGACGCTATCTCTAAAAGAGAAGAGAAACCGTGTTTCTCCCATTCTGGAACCCAGAGGAGGCAAAACCATAGCTGTGCTGAGTAAAACGTTTGTTAGCAGCAAGTGTAAGTTCCCCATTCACCGCATGAAGGAGAAAGCTAAATACAGCGTTCTCCTTCACGCTGCTTAGCTGAATCTACTGAAGGTTTCAGTTTTGTTAGAAGGAAGAGTCCACCCAGCACAAGCTGCTGCCTTCTGAAATGTTCTCTGAGTGGAAGAAGGCTGGAGAATGCGGTACTAGCAAGTATTTGATTCGTCTGGTTTTCAAAGGGAACTTTGCATACCAGGGAATGAAGGTACTACTGGCTTTCAGGGCCAAACAGGCAGATTGTCTGCCTTCAACTAGAGGACAGCAGAAGAGGTTCGGTTTCACTGACTAAACCTTAAGTGCTTAACACCAGCACGTAGCTTCTTCCCTGCTGAAAGTGAAAGCAAGTGCTTGTTGCTCTCAGTCTGAGGATGAAGGGAGTACGATTCACTTTCTGTGTTTAAAATATCTCCGTGTTACATGCCTAAGAAAGTTGCCTGTAGATTGTCTAGCTGGATAAAGTCTATGACTTTTCTCCCTTTCAACTAGTTGAAGCCGTTCAGGGTTTCCAGCATTCCGGGATGCATTCTGTTCTGCGCGGCTGAGAATGCGGATTTACAGACGGTATCCCTAAAGGAGAAGAGAAACCGCGTTTCTCCCATTCCGGAACGCGAAGGAGGCAAAACCATAGCTGTGCGGAGTTAGACGTTTGTTAGCAGCAAGTGTAAGTTCCCCATTCACCGCATGAAAGAGAAAGCAAAATACAGCGTTCTCCTTCAATCTGCTTAACTGAATCTACAGAAGGTTTCAGTTTTGGTAGAAGAAAGTGTCCGCCCAGCACAAGGCCGCTTTCTGAAATGGTCTCTGAGTGGGAGAAGGCTGGAGAGTGCGGGCCTAGTAAGTATTTGAATCCCCTGGTTTTCAAAGGGAAGTTTGCATAGCAGGGAATGAAGGTAGTACTGGCTTTCAAAGCCAAACAGGAAGATTGTCTGCCTTCAGCTAGGGGACGGAAGAAGAGGTTAAGTTTCACTGACTAAACCTTCTGTGCTTAACACGAGCATGTAGCTTCTTCCTTCTCTGAAAGAGAAGTCAAAGGCTTGTTGCTCTCTGTCTGGTGAGGAAGGGAGAACGACTCACTTTCCGTGTTTGAAAATCCCTCTGTGTTACATGCCTAAGAAAGTTGCCTGTGCATTGTCTACCTGGATAAAGGGTAGGACTTTCCTCCCTTTAAAGGAGTTGAAGCCGTTCAGGGTTTCCAGCGTTCCGGGAGGCACTGTGTGCTGCACGGTGAGAATAACGCTTTACAGACAGTATCCCTAAAAGAGAAGAGAAAGCTCGTTTCTCCCGTTCTGGAACACGAATGAGGCAGAGCCGCAGTTTTCCGGAGTAAGGGCTACGTTAGCAGCAAGTGAAAGTTCCCAACTCAGCGCGTGAAAGAGAAAGCCAAATACCGCGTTCTTCTTCATGCTGCTTAACAGAAACTAGTGAAGTTTCCGGTTCTGCTAGAAGAAACAGTCCACCCACCAAAAGCTGCCTTCACAAAAGCTCTCTCCCTGGTAGAAGACAGGCAAGGGCTGGCCTAGCAAGTATTTCAATCCTCTGGTTTTCAAAGGGAACTGGCATAACAGGGGATGAAGGTACTACCGGCTTTCAAAGCCAAACAGGCAGATTGTTAGCCTTCCGCTAGAGGATGGCAAAAGAAGTTCAGTTTTGCTAACTAAACTTCGTGTGCTTAACACGAGCGTGTAGCTTCTTCTCGCCTGAAAGAGAAAGCAAGAGCTTGTTGCTCTCAATCTGGGGATGATGGGAGAACGATTCACTTACTTTCTTGGAAAATCCCACTGTGTTCCAGGCGTAAGAAAGTTGTCTGTACATTGTCTACCTGGATACAGTGTATGACATTTCTCCCTTTCAATAGTTGAAAACGTTCACGGTTCCCAGCATTCCGGGAGGCATTCTGTGCTGCGCGGCTGAGAATACCGCTTTACGGACGGTATCGCTAAAGGAGAAGAGAAACCGCGTTTCTCCCATTCAGGAACGCGAGGGAGGCAAAATCATGGTTGTGCTGAGTAAAATCTTTGTTAGCAGCAAGTGGGAATTCCCCATTCACCACATGAAAGAGAAAGCAAAATACAGTGTCCCCCTCAAGCTGCTTAACTGAATCTACTTAAGTTTTCAGTTTTGTTAGAAGAAACTGTCCGCCCAGCACAAGCTGCTTTCTCCAATGCTCCCTGCGTGGGAGAGGGCAGGAGAGTGCAGGCCTAGCAAGTATTTGAATCCCCTGGTTTTCAAAGGGAATTTTGCCTACCAGGAATGAAGGTACTTCTGGCTTTCAAAGCCAAACAGGTAGATTGTCTGCCTTCAGCTAGAGGACAGTAGAAGAGGTTCAGTTTTGCTGACTAAAGCTTGTGTGCTTAACAGGAGCATGTAGCTTCTTCCCTGCCTGAAAGAGAAAGCAAGAGCTTGTTTGTCTCTGTCTGGTGAGGAAGGGAGAACGACTCACTTTCCGTGTTTGAAAATCCCTCTGTGTTACATGCCTAAGAAAGTTGCCTGTGCATTGTCTACCTGGATAAAGGGTAGGACTTTCCTCCCTTTAAAGGAGTTGAAGCCGTTCAGGGTTTCCAGCGTTCCAGGAGGCATTGTGTGCTGCACGGTGAGAATAACGCTTTACAGACGGTATCGCTAAAGGGGAAGAGAAACCGCGTTTCTCCCATTCTGGAACGCGAAGGAGGCAAAACCATAGCTGTGCGGAGTGAAACGTTTGTTAGCAGCAAGGGTAAGTTCCCCATTCACCGCATGAAAGAGAAAGCAAAATACAGCGTTCTCCTTCACTCTGTTTAACTGAATCTACTGAACCTTTCTGTTTACTTAGAAGAAAGAGTCCACCCAGCACAAGCTGCTTTCCGAAATGTTCTCTGAGTGGAAGAAGGCTGGAGAGTGCAGGCCTAGCAAGTATTTGAATCCCCTGGTTTTCAAAGGGATCTTTGCATAGCAGGGAATGAAGGTACTACTGACTTTCAAAGCCAAACAGGCAGATTGTCTGTCTTCAGCTACAGGACGGCTGAAGAGGTTAGGTTGTGCTGATTAAAACTTGAGTGCTTAACACCAGCATGTAGCTTCCTCCCCGCCTGAAAGAGAAAGCAAGAGCTTGTTGCTCTTAGTCTGGGGATGAAGGGAGAATGATCCCCTTTCTGTGTTTGAAAATTTCTCTGTGTTATATGCCTAAGAATGTTGCCTGTACATTGTCTAGCTGGATAAAGTCTATGACTTTTCTCCCTTTCAAGTAATTAAAGCTGTTCAGGGTTTCCAGCATTCCGGGAGGCATTCTGTGCTGCGCGGCTGAGAATACCGCTCTATAGACGCTATCTCTAAAAGAGAAGAGAAACCGTGTTTCTCCCATTCTGGAACCCAGAGGAGGCAAAACCATAGCTGTGCTGAGTAAAACGTTTGTTAGCAGCAAGTGTAAGTTCCCCATTCACCGCATGAAGGAGAAAGCTAAATACAGCGTTCTCCTTCACGCTGCTTAGCTGAATCTACTGAAGGTTTCAGTTTTGTTAGAAGGAAGAGTCCACCCAGCACAAGCTGCTGCCTTCTGAAATGTTCTCTGAGTGGAAGAAGGCTGGAGAATGCGGTACTAGCAAGTATTTGATTCGTCTGGTTTTCAAAGGGAACTTTGCATACCAGGGAATGAAGGTACTACTGGCTTTCAGGGCCAAACAGGCAGATTGTCTGCCTTCAACTAGAGGACAGCAGAAGAGGTTCGGTTTCACTGACTAAACCTTAAGTGCTTAACACCAGCACGTAGCTTCTTCCCTGCTGAAAGTGAAAGCAAGTGCTTGTTGCTCTCAGTCTGAGGATGAAGGGAGTACGATTCACTTTCTGTGTTTAAAATATCTCCGTGTTACATGCCTAAGAAAGTTGCCTGTAGATTGTCTAGCTGGATAAAGTCTATGACTTTTCTCCCTTTCAACTAGTTGAAGCCGTTCAGGGTTTCCAGCATTCCGGGATGCATTCTGTTCTGCGCGGCTGAGAATGCGGATTTACAGACGGTATCCCTAAAGGAGAAGAGAAACCGCGTTTCTCCCATTCCGGAACGCGAAGGAGGCAAAACCATAGCTGTGCGGAGTTAGACGTTTGTTAGCAGCAAGTGTAAGTTCCCCATTCACCGCATGAAAGAGAAAGCAAAATACAGCGTTCTCCTTCAATCTGCTTAACTGAATCTACAGAAGGTTTCAGTTTTGGTAGAAGAAAGTGTCCGCCCAGCACAAGGCCGCTTTCTGAAATGGTCTCTGAGTGGGAGAAGGCTGGAGAGTGCGGGCCTAGTAAGTATTTGAATCCCCTGGTTTTCAAAGGGAAGTTTGCATAGCAGGGAATGAAGGTAGTACTGGCTTTCAAAGCCAAACAGGAAGATTGTCTGCCTTCAGCTAGGGGACGGAAGAAGAGGTTAAGTTTCACTGACTAAACCTTCTGTGCTTAACACGAGCATGTAGCTTCTTCCTTCTCTGAAAGAGAAGTCAAAGGCTTGTTGCTCTCTGTCTGGTGAGGAAGGGAGAACGACTCACTTTCCGTGTTTGAAAATCCCTCTGTGTTACATGCCTAAGAAAGTTGCCTGTGCATTGTCTACCTGGATAAAGGGTAGGACTTTCCTCCCTTTAAAGGAGTTGAAGCCGTTCAGGGTTTCCAGCGTTCCGGGAGGCACTGTGTGCTGCACGGTGAGAATAACGCTTTACAGACAGTATCCCTAAAAGAGAAGAGAAAGCTCGTTTCTCCCGTTCTGGAACACGAATGAGGCAGAGCCGCAGTTTTCCGGAGTAAGGGCTACGTTAGCAGCAAGTGAAAGTTCCCAACTCAGCGCGTGAAAGAGAAAGCCAAATACCGCGTTCTTCTTCATGCTGCTTAACAGAAACTAGTGAAGTTTCCGGTTCTGCTAGAAGAAACAGTCCACCCACCAAAAGCTGCCTTCACAAAAGCTCTCTCCCTGGTAGAAGACAGGCAAGGGCTGGCCTAGCAAGTATTTCAATCCTCTGGTTTTCAAAGGGAACTGGCATAACAGGGGATGAAGGTACTACCGGCTTTCAAAGCCAAACAGGCAGATTGTTAGCCTTCCGCTAGAGGATGGCAAAAGAAGTTCAGTTTTGCTAACTAAACTTCGTGTGCTTAACACGAGCGTGTAGCTTCTTCTCGCCTGAAAGAGAAAGCAAGAGCTTGTTGCTCTCAATCTGGGGATGATGGGAGAACGATTCACTTACTTTCTTGGAAAATCCCACTGTGTTCCAGGCGTAAGAAAGTTGTCTGTACATTGTCTACCTGGATACAGTGTATGACATTTCTCCCTTTCAATAGTTGAAAACGTTCACGGTTCCCAGCATTCCGGGAGGCATTCTGTGCTGCGCGGCTGAGAATACCGCTTTACGGACGGTATCGCTAAAGGAGAAGAGAAACCGCGTTTCTCCCATTCAGGAACGCGAGGGAGGCAAAATCATGGTTGTGCTGAGTAAAATCTTTGTTAGCAGCAAGTGGGAATTCCCCATTCACCACATGAAAGAGAAAGCAAAATACAGTGTCCCCCTCAAGCTGCTTAACTGAATCTACTTAAGTTTTCAGTTTTGTTAGAAGAAACTGTCCGCCCAGCACAAGCTGCTTTCTCCAATGCTCCCTGCGTGGGAGAGGGCAGGAGAGTGCAGGCCTAGCAAGTATTTGAATCCCCTGGTTTTCAAAGGGAATTTTGCCTACCAGGAATGAAGGTACTTCTGGCTTTCAAAGCCAAACAGGTAGATTGTCTGCCTTCAGCTAGAGGACAGTAGAAGAGGTTCAGTTTTGCTGACTAAAGCTTGTGTGCTTAACAGGAGCATGTAGCTTCTTCCCTGCCTGAAAGAGAAAGCAAGAGCTTGTTTGTCTCTGTCTGGTGAGGAAGGGAGAACGACTCACTTTCCGTGTTTGAAAATCCCTCTGTGTTACATGCCTAAGAAAGTTGCCTGTGCATTGTCTACCTGGATAAAGGGTAGGACTTTCCTCCCTTTAAAGGAGTTGAAGCCGTTCAGGGTTTCCAGCGTTCCAGGAGGCATTGTGTGCTGCACGGTGAGAATAACGCTTTACAGACGGTATCGCTAAAGGGGAAGAGAAACCGCGTTTCTCCCATTCTGGAACGCGAAGGAGGCAAAACCATAGCTGTGCGGAGTGAAACGTTTGTTAGCAGCAAGGGTAAGTTCCCCATTCACCGCATGAAAGAGAAAGCAAAATACAGCGTTCTCCTTCACTCTGTTTAACTGAATCTACTGAACCTTTCTGTTTACTTAGAAGAAAGAGTCCACCCAGCACAAGCTGCTTTCCGAAATGTTCTCTGAGTGGAAGAAGGCTGGAGAGTGCAGGCCTAGCAAGTATTTGAATCCCCTGGTTTTCAAAGGGATCTTTGCATAGCAGGGAATGAAGGTACTACTGACTTTCAAAGCCAAACAGGCAGATTGTCTGTCTTCAGCTACAGGACGGCTGAAGAGGTTAGGTTGTGCTGATTAAAACTTGAGTGCTTAACACCAGCATGTAGCTTCCTCCCCGCCTGAAAGAGAAAGCAAGAGCTTGTTGCTCTTAGTCTGGGGATGAAGGGAGAATGATCCCCTTTCTGTGTTTGAAAATTTCTCTGTGTTATATGCCTAAGAATGTTGCCTGTACATTGTCTAGCTGGATAAAGTCTATGACTTTTCTCCCTTTCAAGTAATTAAAGCTGTTCAGGGTTTCCAGCATTCCGGGAGGCATTCTGTGCTGCGCGGCTGAGAATACCGCTCTATAGACGCTATCTCTAAAAGAGAAGAGAAACCGTGTTTCTCCCATTCTGGAACCCAGAGGAGGCAAAACCATAGCTGTGCTGAGTAAAACGTTTGTTAGCAGCAAGTGTAAGTTCCCCATTCACCGCATGAAGGAGAAAGCTAAATACAGCGTTCTCCTTCACGCTGCTTAGCTGAATCTACTGAAGGTTTCAGTTTTGTTAGAAGGAAGAGTCCACCCAGCACAAGCTGCTGCCTTCTGAAATGTTCTCTGAGTGGAAGAAGGCTGGAGAATGCGGTACTAGCAAGTATTTGATTCGTCTGGTTTTCAAAGGGAACTTTGCATACCAGGGAATGAAGGTACTACTGGCTTTCAGGGCCAAACAGGCAGATTGTCTGCCTTCAACTAGAGGACAGCAGAAGAGGTTCGGTTTCACTGACTAAACCTTAAGTGCTTAACACCAGCACGTAGCTTCTTCCCTGCTGAAAGTGAAAGCAAGTGCTTGTTGCTCTCAGTCTGAGGATGAAGGGAGTACGATTCACTTTCTGTGTTTAAAATATCTCCGTGTTACATGCCTAAGAAAGTTGCCTGTAGATTGTCTAGCTGGATAAAGTCTATGACTTTTCTCCCTTTCAACTAGTTGAAGCCGTTCAGGGTTTCCAGCATTCCGGGATGCATTCTGTTCTGCGCGGCTGAGAATGCGGATTTACAGACGGTATCCCTAAAGGAGAAGAGAAACCGCGTTTCTCCCATTCCGGAACGCGAAGGAGGCAAAACCATAGCTGTGCGGAGTTAGACGTTTGTTAGCAGCAAGTGTAAGTTCCCCATTCACCGCATGAAAGAGAAAGCAAAATACAGCGTTCTCCTTCAATCTGCTTAACTGAATCTACAGAAGGTTTCAGTTTTGGTAGAAGAAAGTGTCCGCCCAGCACAAGGCCGCTTTCTGAAATGGTCTCTGAGTGGGAGAAGGCTGGAGAGTGCGGGCCTAGTAAGTATTTGAATCCCCTGGTTTTCAAAGGGAAGTTTGCATAGCAGGGAATGAAGGTAGTACTGGCTTTCAAAGCCAAACAGGAAGATTGTCTGCCTTCAGCTAGGGGACGGAAGAAGAGGTTAAGTTTCACTGACTAAACCTTCTGTGCTTAACACGAGCATGTAGCTTCTTCCTTCTCTGAAAGAGAAGTCAAAGGCTTGTTGCTCTCTGTCTGGTGAGGAAGGGAGAACGACTCACTTTCCGTGTTTGAAAATCCCTCTGTGTTACATGCCTAAGAAAGTTGCCTGTGCATTGTCTACCTGGATAAAGGGTAGGACTTTCCTCCCTTTAAAGGAGTTGAAGCCGTTCAGGGTTTCCAGCGTTCCGGGAGGCACTGTGTGCTGCACGGTGAGAATAACGCTTTACAGACAGTATCCCTAAAAGAGAAGAGAAAGCTCGTTTCTCCCGTTCTGGAACACGAATGAGGCAGAGCCGCAGTTTTCCGGAGTAAGGGCTACGTTAGCAGCAAGTGAAAGTTCCCAACTCAGCGCGTGAAAGAGAAAGCCAAATACCGCGTTCTTCTTCATGCTGCTTAACAGAAACTAGTGAAGTTTCCGGTTCTGCTAGAAGAAACAGTCCACCCACCAAAAGCTGCCTTCACAAAAGCTCTCTCCCTGGTAGAAGACAGGCAAGGGCTGGCCTAGCAAGTATTTCAATCCTCTGGTTTTCAAAGGGAACTGGCATAACAGGGGATGAAGGTACTACCGGCTTTCAAAGCCAAACAGGCAGATTGTTAGCCTTCCGCTAGAGGATGGCAAAAGAAGTTCAGTTTTGCTAACTAAACTTCGTGTGCTTAACACGAGCGTGTAGCTTCTTCTCGCCTGAAAGAGAAAGCAAGAGCTTGTTGCTCTCAATCTGGGGATGATGGGAGAACGATTCACTTACTTTCTTGGAAAATCCCACTGTGTTCCAGGCGTAAGAAAGTTGTCTGTACATTGTCTACCTGGATACAGTGTATGACATTTCTCCCTTTCAATAGTTGAAAACGTTCACGGTTCCCAGCATTCCGGGAGGCATTCTGTGCTGCGCGGCTGAGAATACCGCTTTACGGACGGTATCGCTAAAGGAGAAGAGAAACCGCGTTTCTCCCATTCAGGAACGCGAGGGAGGCAAAATCATGGTTGTGCTGAGTAAAATCTTTGTTAGCAGCAAGTGGGAATTCCCCATTCACCACATGAAAGAGAAAGCAAAATACAGTGTCCCCCTCAAGCTGCTTAACTGAATCTACTTAAGTTTTCAGTTTTGTTAGAAGAAACTGTCCGCCCAGCACAAGCTGCTTTCTCCAATGCTCCCTGCGTGGGAGAGGGCAGGAGAGTGCAGGCCTAGCAAGTATTTGAATCCCCTGGTTTTCAAAGGGAATTTTGCCTACCAGGAATGAAGGTACTTCTGGCTTTCAAAGCCAAACAGGTAGATTGTCTGCCTTCAGCTAGAGGACAGTAGAAGAGGTTCAGTTTTGCTGACTAAAGCTTGTGTGCTTAACAGGAGCATGTAGCTTCTTCCCTGCCTGAAAGAGAAAGCAAGAGCTTGTTTGTCTCTGTCTGGTGAGGAAGGGAGAACGACTCACTTTCCGTGTTTGAAAATCCCTCTGTGTTACATGCCTAAGAAAGTTGCCTGTGCATTGTCTACCTGGATAAAGGGTAGGACTTTCCTCCCTTTAAAGGAGTTGAAGCCGTTCAGGGTTTCCAGCGTTCCAGGAGGCATTGTGTGCTGCACGGTGAGAATAACGCTTTACAGACGGTATCGCTAAAGGGGAAGAGAAACCGCGTTTCTCCCATTCTGGAACGCGAAGGAGGCAAAACCATAGCTGTGCGGAGTGAAACGTTTGTTAGCAGCAAGGGTAAGTTCCCCATTCACCGCATGAAAGAGAAAGCAAAATACAGCGTTCTCCTTCACTCTGTTTAACTGAATCTACTGAACCTTTCTGTTTACTTAGAAGAAAGAGTCCACCCAGCACAAGCTGCTTTCCGAAATGTTCTCTGAGTGGAAGAAGGCTGGAGAGTGCAGGCCTAGCAAGTATTTGAATCCCCTGGTTTTCAAAGGGATCTTTGCATAGCAGGGAATGAAGGTACTACTGACTTTCAAAGCCAAACAGGCAGATTGTCTGTCTTCAGCTACAGGACGGCTGAAGAGGTTAGGTTGTGCTGATTAAAACTTGAGTGCTTAACACCAGCATGTAGCTTCCTCCCCGCCTGAAAGAGAAAGCAAGAGCTTGTTGCTCTTAGTCTGGGGATGAAGGGAGAATGATCCCCTTTCTGTGTTTGAAAATTTCTCTGTGTTATATGCCTAAGAATGTTGCCTGTACATTGTCTAGCTGGATAAAGTCTATGACTTTTCTCCCTTTCAAGTAATTAAAGCTGTTCAGGGTTTCCAGCATTCCGGGAGGCATTCTGTGCTGCGCGGCTGAGAATACCGCTCTATAGACGCTATCTCTAAAAGAGAAGAGAAACCGTGTTTCTCCCATTCTGGAACCCAGAGGAGGCAAAACCATAGCTGTGCTGAGTAAAACGTTTGTTAGCAGCAAGTGTAAGTTCCCCATTCACCGCATGAAGGAGAAAGCTAAATACAGCGTTCTCCTTCACGCTGCTTAGCTGAATCTACTGAAGGTTTCAGTTTTGTTAGAAGGAAGAGTCCACCCAGCACAAGCTGCTGCCTTCTGAAATGTTCTCTGAGTGGAAGAAGGCTGGAGAATGCGGTACTAGCAAGTATTTGATTCGTCTGGTTTTCAAAGGGAACTTTGCATACCAGGGAATGAAGGTACTACTGGCTTTCAGGGCCAAACAGGCAGATTGTCTGCCTTCAACTAGAGGACAGCAGAAGAGGTTCGGTTTCACTGACTAAACCTTAAGTGCTTAACACCAGCACGTAGCTTCTTCCCTGCTGAAAGTGAAAGCAAGTGCTTGTTGCTCTCAGTCTGAGGATGAAGGGAGTACGATTCACTTTCTGTGTTTAAAATATCTCCGTGTTACATGCCTAAGAAAGTTGCCTGTAGATTGTCTAGCTGGATAAAGTCTATGACTTTTCTCCCTTTCAACTAGTTGAAGCCGTTCAGGGTTTCCAGCATTCCGGGATGCATTCTGTTCTGCGCGGCTGAGAATGCGGATTTACAGACGGTATCCCTAAAGGAGAAGAGAAACCGCGTTTCTCCCATTCCGGAACGCGAAGGAGGCAAAACCATAGCTGTGCGGAGTTAGACGTTTGTTAGCAGCAAGTGTAAGTTCCCCATTCACCGCATGAAAGAGAAAGCAAAATACAGCGTTCTCCTTCAATCTGCTTAACTGAATCTACAGAAGGTTTCAGTTTTGGTAGAAGAAAGTGTCCGCCCAGCACAAGGCCGCTTTCTGAAATGGTCTCTGAGTGGGAGAAGGCTGGAGAGTGCGGGCCTAGTAAGTATTTGAATCCCCTGGTTTTCAAAGGGAAGTTTGCATAGCAGGGAATGAAGGTAGTACTGGCTTTCAAAGCCAAACAGGAAGATTGTCTGCCTTCAGCTAGGGGACGGAAGAAGAGGTTAAGTTTCACTGACTAAACCTTCTGTGCTTAACACGAGCATGTAGCTTCTTCCTTCTCTGAAAGAGAAGTCAAAGGCTTGTTGCTCTCTGTCTGGTGAGGAAGGGAGAACGACTCACTTTCCGTGTTTGAAAATCCCTCTGTGTTACATGCCTAAGAAAGTTGCCTGTGCATTGTCTACCTGGATAAAGGGTAGGACTTTCCTCCCTTTAAAGGAGTTGAAGCCGTTCAGGGTTTCCAGCGTTCCGGGAGGCACTGTGTGCTGCACGGTGAGAATAACGCTTTACAGACAGTATCCCTAAAAGAGAAGAGAAAGCTCGTTTCTCCCGTTCTGGAACACGAATGAGGCAGAGCCGCAGTTTTCCGGAGTAAGGGCTACGTTAGCAGCAAGTGAAAGTTCCCAACTCAGCGCGTGAAAGAGAAAGCCAAATACCGCGTTCTTCTTCATGCTGCTTAACAGAAACTAGTGAAGTTTCCGGTTCTGCTAGAAGAAACAGTCCACCCACCAAAAGCTGCCTTCACAAAAGCTCTCTCCCTGGTAGAAGACAGGCAAGGGCTGGCCTAGCAAGTATTTCAATCCTCTGGTTTTCAAAGGGAACTGGCATAACAGGGGATGAAGGTACTACCGGCTTTCAAAGCCAAACAGGCAGATTGTTAGCCTTCCGCTAGAGGATGGCAAAAGAAGTTCAGTTTTGCTAACTAAACTTCGTGTGCTTAACACGAGCGTGTAGCTTCTTCTCGCCTGAAAGAGAAAGCAAGAGCTTGTTGCTCTCAATCTGGGGATGATGGGAGAACGATTCACTTACTTTCTTGGAAAATCCCACTGTGTTCCAGGCGTAAGAAAGTTGTCTGTACATTGTCTACCTGGATACAGTGTATGACATTTCTCCCTTTCAATAGTTGAAAACGTTCACGGTTCCCAGCATTCCGGGAGGCATTCTGTGCTGCGCGGCTGAGAATACCGCTTTACGGACGGTATCGCTAAAGGAGAAGAGAAACCGCGTTTCTCCCATTCAGGAACGCGAGGGAGGCAAAATCATGGTTGTGCTGAGTAAAATCTTTGTTAGCAGCAAGTGGGAATTCCCCATTCACCACATGAAAGAGAAAGCAAAATACAGTGTCCCCCTCAAGCTGCTTAACTGAATCTACTTAAGTTTTCAGTTTTGTTAGAAGAAACTGTCCGCCCAGCACAAGCTGCTTTCTCCAATGCTCCCTGCGTGGGAGAGGGCAGGAGAGTGCAGGCCTAGCAAGTATTTGAATCCCCTGGTTTTCAAAGGGAATTTTGCCTACCAGGAATGAAGGTACTTCTGGCTTTCAAAGCCAAACAGGTAGATTGTCTGCCTTCAGCTAGAGGACAGTAGAAGAGGTTCAGTTTTGCTGACTAAAGCTTGTGTGCTTAACAGGAGCATGTAGCTTCTTCCCTGCCTGAAAGAGAAAGCAAGAGCTTGTTTGTCTCTGTCTGGTGAGGAAGGGAGAACGACTCACTTTCCGTGTTTGAAAATCCCTCTGTGTTACATGCCTAAGAAAGTTGCCTGTGCATTGTCTACCTGGATAAAGGGTAGGACTTTCCTCCCTTTAAAGGAGTTGAAGCCGTTCAGGGTTTCCAGCGTTCCAGGAGGCATTGTGTGCTGCACGGTGAGAATAACGCTTTACAGACGGTATCGCTAAAGGGGAAGAGAAACCGCGTTTCTCCCATTCTGGAACGCGAAGGAGGCAAAACCATAGCTGTGCGGAGTGAAACGTTTGTTAGCAGCAAGGGTAAGTTCCCCATTCACCGCATGAAAGAGAAAGCAAAATACAGCGTTCTCCTTCACTCTGTTTAACTGAATCTACTGAACCTTTCTGTTTACTTAGAAGAAAGAGTCCACCCAGCACAAGCTGCTTTCCGAAATGTTCTCTGAGTGGAAGAAGGCTGGAGAGTGCAGGCCTAGCAAGTATTTGAATCCCCTGGTTTTCAAAGGGATCTTTGCATAGCAGGGAATGAAGGTACTACTGACTTTCAAAGCCAAACAGGCAGATTGTCTGTCTTCAGCTACAGGACGGCTGAAGAGGTTAGGTTGTGCTGATTAAAACTTGAGTGCTTAACACCAGCATGTAGCTTCCTCCCCGCCTGAAAGAGAAAGCAAGAGCTTGTTGCTCTTAGTCTGGGGATGAAGGGAGAATGATCCCCTTTCTGTGTTTGAAAATTTCTCTGTGTTATATGCCTAAGAATGTTGCCTGTACATTGTCTAGCTGGATAAAGTCTATGACTTTTCTCCCTTTCAAGTAATTAAAGCTGTTCAGGGTTTCCAGCATTCCGGGAGGCATTCTGTGCTGCGCGGCTGAGAATACCGCTCTATAGACGCTATCTCTAAAAGAGAAGAGAAACCGTGTTTCTCCCATTCTGGAACCCAGAGGAGGCAAAACCATAGCTGTGCTGAGTAAAACGTTTGTTAGCAGCAAGTGTAAGTTCCCCATTCACCGCATGAAGGAGAAAGCTAAATACAGCGTTCTCCTTCACGCTGCTTAGCTGAATCTACTGAAGGTTTCAGTTTTGTTAGAAGGAAGAGTCCACCCAGCACAAGCTGCTGCCTTCTGAAATGTTCTCTGAGTGGAAGAAGGCTGGAGAATGCGGTACTAGCAAGTATTTGATTCGTCTGGTTTTCAAAGGGAACTTTGCATACCAGGGAATGAAGGTACTACTGGCTTTCAGGGCCAAACAGGCAGATTGTCTGCCTTCAACTAGAGGACAGCAGAAGAGGTTCGGTTTCACTGACTAAACCTTAAGTGCTTAACACCAGCACGTAGCTTCTTCCCTGCTGAAAGTGAAAGCAAGTGCTTGTTGCTCTCAGTCTGAGGATGAAGGGAGTACGATTCACTTTCTGTGTTTAAAATATCTCCGTGTTACATGCCTAAGAAAGTTGCCTGTAGATTGTCTAGCTGGATAAAGTCTATGACTTTTCTCCCTTTCAACTAGTTGAAGCCGTTCAGGGTTTCCAGCATTCCGGGATGCATTCTGTTCTGCGCGGCTGAGAATGCGGATTTACAGACGGTATCCCTAAAGGAGAAGAGAAACCGCGTTTCTCCCATTCCGGAACGCGAAGGAGGCAAAACCATAGCTGTGCGGAGTTAGACGTTTGTTAGCAGCAAGTGTAAGTTCCCCATTCACCGCATGAAAGAGAAAGCAAAATACAGCGTTCTCCTTCAATCTGCTTAACTGAATCTACAGAAGGTTTCAGTTTTGGTAGAAGAAAGTGTCCGCCCAGCACAAGGCCGCTTTCTGAAATGGTCTCTGAGTGGGAGAAGGCTGGAGAGTGCGGGCCTAGTAAGTATTTGAATCCCCTGGTTTTCAAAGGGAAGTTTGCATAGCAGGGAATGAAGGTAGTACTGGCTTTCAAAGCCAAACAGGAAGATTGTCTGCCTTCAGCTAGGGGACGGAAGAAGAGGTTAAGTTTCACTGACTAAACCTTCTGTGCTTAACACGAGCATGTAGCTTCTTCCTTCTCTGAAAGAGAAGTCAAAGGCTTGTTGCTCTCTGTCTGGTGAGGAAGGGAGAACGACTCACTTTCCGTGTTTGAAAATCCCTCTGTGTTACATGCCTAAGAAAGTTGCCTGTGCATTGTCTACCTGGATAAAGGGTAGGACTTTCCTCCCTTTAAAGGAGTTGAAGCCGTTCAGGGTTTCCAGCGTTCCGGGAGGCACTGTGTGCTGCACGGTGAGAATAACGCTTTACAGACAGTATCCCTAAAAGAGAAGAGAAAGCTCGTTTCTCCCGTTCTGGAACACGAATGAGGCAGAGCCGCAGTTTTCCGGAGTAAGGGCTACGTTAGCAGCAAGTGAAAGTTCCCAACTCAGCGCGTGAAAGAGAAAGCCAAATACCGCGTTCTTCTTCATGCTGCTTAACAGAAACTAGTGAAGTTTCCGGTTCTGCTAGAAGAAACAGTCCACCCACCAAAAGCTGCCTTCACAAAAGCTCTCTCCCTGGTAGAAGACAGGCAAGGGCTGGCCTAGCAAGTATTTCAATCCTCTGGTTTTCAAAGGGAACTGGCATAACAGGGGATGAAGGTACTACCGGCTTTCAAAGCCAAACAGGCAGATTGTTAGCCTTCCGCTAGAGGATGGCAAAAGAAGTTCAGTTTTGCTAACTAAACTTCGTGTGCTTAACACGAGCGTGTAGCTTCTTCTCGCCTGAAAGAGAAAGCAAGAGCTTGTTGCTCTCAATCTGGGGATGATGGGAGAACGATTCACTTACTTTCTTGGAAAATCCCACTGTGTTCCAGGCGTAAGAAAGTTGTCTGTACATTGTCTACCTGGATACAGTGTATGACATTTCTCCCTTTCAATAGTTGAAAACGTTCACGGTTCCCAGCATTCCGGGAGGCATTCTGTGCTGCGCGGCTGAGAATACCGCTTTACGGACGGTATCGCTAAAGGAGAAGAGAAACCGCGTTTCTCCCATTCAGGAACGCGAGGGAGGCAAAATCATGGTTGTGCTGAGTAAAATCTTTGTTAGCAGCAAGTGGGAATTCCCCATTCACCACATGAAAGAGAAAGCAAAATACAGTGTCCCCCTCAAGCTGCTTAACTGAATCTACTTAAGTTTTCAGTTTTGTTAGAAGAAACTGTCCGCCCAGCACAAGCTGCTTTCTCCAATGCTCCCTGCGTGGGAGAGGGCAGGAGAGTGCAGGCCTAGCAAGTATTTGAATCCCCTGGTTTTCAAAGGGAATTTTGCCTACCAGGAATGAAGGTACTTCTGGCTTTCAAAGCCAAACAGGTAGATTGTCTGCCTTCAGCTAGAGGACAGTAGAAGAGGTTCAGTTTTGCTGACTAAAGCTTGTGTGCTTAACAGGAGCATGTAGCTTCTTCCCTGCCTGAAAGAGAAAGCAAGAGCTTGTTTGTCTCTGTCTGGTGAGGAAGGGAGAACGACTCACTTTCCGTGTTTGAAAATCCCTCTGTGTTACATGCCTAAGAAAGTTGCCTGTGCATTGTCTACCTGGATAAAGGGTAGGACTTTCCTCCCTTTAAAGGAGTTGAAGCCGTTCAGGGTTTCCAGCGTTCCAGGAGGCATTGTGTGCTGCACGGTGAGAATAACGCTTTACAGACGGTATCGCTAAAGGGGAAGAGAAACCGCGTTTCTCCCATTCTGGAACGCGAAGGAGGCAAAACCATAGCTGTGCGGAGTGAAACGTTTGTTAGCAGCAAGGGTAAGTTCCCCATTCACCGCATGAAAGAGAAAGCAAAATACAGCGTTCTCCTTCACTCTGTTTAACTGAATCTACTGAACCTTTCTGTTTACTTAGAAGAAAGAGTCCACCCAGCACAAGCTGCTTTCCGAAATGTTCTCTGAGTGGAAGAAGGCTGGAGAGTGCAGGCCTAGCAAGTATTTGAATCCCCTGGTTTTCAAAGGGATCTTTGCATAGCAGGGAATGAAGGTACTACTGACTTTCAAAGCCAAACAGGCAGATTGTCTGTCTTCAGCTACAGGACGGCTGAAGAGGTTAGGTTGTGCTGATTAAAACTTGAGTGCTTAACACCAGCATGTAGCTTCCTCCCCGCCTGAAAGAGAAAGCAAGAGCTTGTTGCTCTTAGTCTGGGGATGAAGGGAGAATGATCCCCTTTCTGTGTTTGAAAATTTCTCTGTGTTATATGCCTAAGAATGTTGCCTGTACATTGTCTAGCTGGATAAAGTCTATGACTTTTCTCCCTTTCAAGTAATTAAAGCTGTTCAGGGTTTCCAGCATTCCGGGAGGCATTCTGTGCTGCGCGGCTGAGAATACCGCTCTATAGACGCTATCTCTAAAAGAGAAGAGAAACCGTGTTTCTCCCATTCTGGAACCCAGAGGAGGCAAAACCATAGCTGTGCTGAGTAAAACGTTTGTTAGCAGCAAGTGTAAGTTCCCCATTCACCGCATGAAGGAGAAAGCTAAATACAGCGTTCTCCTTCACGCTGCTTAGCTGAATCTACTGAAGGTTTCAGTTTTGTTAGAAGGAAGAGTCCACCCAGCACAAGCTGCTGCCTTCTGAAATGTTCTCTGAGTGGAAGAAGGCTGGAGAATGCGGTACTAGCAAGTATTTGATTCGTCTGGTTTTCAAAGGGAACTTTGCATACCAGGGAATGAAGGTACTACTGGCTTTCAGGGCCAAACAGGCAGATTGTCTGCCTTCAACTAGAGGACAGCAGAAGAGGTTCGGTTTCACTGACTAAACCTTAAGTGCTTAACACCAGCACGTAGCTTCTTCCCTGCTGAAAGTGAAAGCAAGTGCTTGTTGCTCTCAGTCTGAGGATGAAGGGAGTACGATTCACTTTCTGTGTTTAAAATATCTCCGTGTTACATGCCTAAGAAAGTTGCCTGTAGATTGTCTAGCTGGATAAAGTCTATGACTTTTCTCCCTTTCAACTAGTTGAAGCCGTTCAGGGTTTCCAGCATTCCGGGATGCATTCTGTTCTGCGCGGCTGAGAATGCGGATTTACAGACGGTATCCCTAAAGGAGAAGAGAAACCGCGTTTCTCCCATTCCGGAACGCGAAGGAGGCAAAACCATAGCTGTGCGGAGTTAGACGTTTGTTAGCAGCAAGTGTAAGTTCCCCATTCACCGCATGAAAGAGAAAGCAAAATACAGCGTTCTCCTTCAATCTGCTTAACTGAATCTACAGAAGGTTTCAGTTTTGGTAGAAGAAAGTGTCCGCCCAGCACAAGGCCGCTTTCTGAAATGGTCTCTGAGTGGGAGAAGGCTGGAGAGTGCGGGCCTAGTAAGTATTTGAATCCCCTGGTTTTCAAAGGGAAGTTTGCATAGCAGGGAATGAAGGTAGTACTGGCTTTCAAAGCCAAACAGGAAGATTGTCTGCCTTCAGCTAGGGGACGGAAGAAGAGGTTAAGTTTCACTGACTAAACCTTCTGTGCTTAACACGAGCATGTAGCTTCTTCCTTCTCTGAAAGAGAAGTCAAAGGCTTGTTGCTCTCTGTCTGGTGAGGAAGGGAGAACGACTCACTTTCCGTGTTTGAAAATCCCTCTGTGTTACATGCCTAAGAAAGTTGCCTGTGCATTGTCTACCTGGATAAAGGGTAGGACTTTCCTCCCTTTAAAGGAGTTGAAGCCGTTCAGGGTTTCCAGCGTTCCGGGAGGCACTGTGTGCTGCACGGTGAGAATAACGCTTTACAGACAGTATCCCTAAAAGAGAAGAGAAAGCTCGTTTCTCCCGTTCTGGAACACGAATGAGGCAGAGCCGCAGTTTTCCGGAGTAAGGGCTACGTTAGCAGCAAGTGAAAGTTCCCAACTCAGCGCGTGAAAGAGAAAGCCAAATACCGCGTTCTTCTTCATGCTGCTTAACAGAAACTAGTGAAGTTTCCGGTTCTGCTAGAAGAAACAGTCCACCCACCAAAAGCTGCCTTCACAAAAGCTCTCTCCCTGGTAGAAGACAGGCAAGGGCTGGCCTAGCAAGTATTTCAATCCTCTGGTTTTCAAAGGGAACTGGCATAACAGGGGATGAAGGTACTACCGGCTTTCAAAGCCAAACAGGCAGATTGTTAGCCTTCCGCTAGAGGATGGCAAAAGAAGTTCAGTTTTGCTAACTAAACTTCGTGTGCTTAACACGAGCGTGTAGCTTCTTCTCGCCTGAAAGAGAAAGCAAGAGCTTGTTGCTCTCAATCTGGGGATGATGGGAGAACGATTCACTTACTTTCTTGGAAAATCCCACTGTGTTCCAGGCGTAAGAAAGTTGTCTGTACATTGTCTACCTGGATACAGTGTATGACATTTCTCCCTTTCAATAGTTGAAAACGTTCACGGTTCCCAGCATTCCGGGAGGCATTCTGTGCTGCGCGGCTGAGAATACCGCTTTACGGACGGTATCGCTAAAGGAGAAGAGAAACCGCGTTTCTCCCATTCAGGAACGCGAGGGAGGCAAAATCATGGTTGTGCTGAGTAAAATCTTTGTTAGCAGCAAGTGGGAATTCCCCATTCACCACATGAAAGAGAAAGCAAAATACAGTGTCCCCCTCAAGCTGCTTAACTGAATCTACTTAAGTTTTCAGTTTTGTTAGAAGAAACTGTCCGCCCAGCACAAGCTGCTTTCTCCAATGCTCCCTGCGTGGGAGAGGGCAGGAGAGTGCAGGCCTAGCAAGTATTTGAATCCCCTGGTTTTCAAAGGGAATTTTGCCTACCAGGAATGAAGGTACTTCTGGCTTTCAAAGCCAAACAGGTAGATTGTCTGCCTTCAGCTAGAGGACAGTAGAAGAGGTTCAGTTTTGCTGACTAAAGCTTGTGTGCTTAACAGGAGCATGTAGCTTCTTCCCTGCCTGAAAGAGAAAGCAAGAGCTTGTTTGTCTCTGTCTGGTGAGGAAGGGAGAACGACTCACTTTCCGTGTTTGAAAATCCCTCTGTGTTACATGCCTAAGAAAGTTGCCTGTGCATTGTCTACCTGGATAAAGGGTAGGACTTTCCTCCCTTTAAAGGAGTTGAAGCCGTTCAGGGTTTCCAGCGTTCCAGGAGGCATTGTGTGCTGCACGGTGAGAATAACGCTTTACAGACGGTATCGCTAAAGGGGAAGAGAAACCGCGTTTCTCCCATTCTGGAACGCGAAGGAGGCAAAACCATAGCTGTGCGGAGTGAAACGTTTGTTAGCAGCAAGGGTAAGTTCCCCATTCACCGCATGAAAGAGAAAGCAAAATACAGCGTTCTCCTTCACTCTGTTTAACTGAATCTACTGAACCTTTCTGTTTACTTAGAAGAAAGAGTCCACCCAGCACAAGCTGCTTTCCGAAATGTTCTCTGAGTGGAAGAAGGCTGGAGAGTGCAGGCCTAGCAAGTATTTGAATCCCCTGGTTTTCAAAGGGATCTTTGCATAGCAGGGAATGAAGGTACTACTGACTTTCAAAGCCAAACAGGCAGATTGTCTGTCTTCAGCTACAGGACGGCTGAAGAGGTTAGGTTGTGCTGATTAAAACTTGAGTGCTTAACACCAGCATGTAGCTTCCTCCCCGCCTGAAAGAGAAAGCAAGAGCTTGTTGCTCTTAGTCTGGGGATGAAGGGAGAATGATCCCCTTTCTGTGTTTGAAAATTTCTCTGTGTTATATGCCTAAGAATGTTGCCTGTACATTGTCTAGCTGGATAAAGTCTATGACTTTTCTCCCTTTCAAGTAATTAAAGCTGTTCAGGGTTTCCAGCATTCCGGGAGGCATTCTGTGCTGCGCGGCTGAGAATACCGCTCTATAGACGCTATCTCTAAAAGAGAAGAGAAACCGTGTTTCTCCCATTCTGGAACCCAGAGGAGGCAAAACCATAGCTGTGCTGAGTAAAACGTTTGTTAGCAGCAAGTGTAAGTTCCCCATTCACCGCATGAAGGAGAAAGCTAAATACAGCGTTCTCCTTCACGCTGCTTAGCTGAATCTACTGAAGGTTTCAGTTTTGTTAGAAGGAAGAGTCCACCCAGCACAAGCTGCTGCCTTCTGAAATGTTCTCTGAGTGGAAGAAGGCTGGAGAATGCGGTACTAGCAAGTATTTGATTCGTCTGGTTTTCAAAGGGAACTTTGCATACCAGGGAATGAAGGTACTACTGGCTTTCAGGGCCAAACAGGCAGATTGTCTGCCTTCAACTAGAGGACAGCAGAAGAGGTTCGGTTTCACTGACTAAACCTTAAGTGCTTAACACCAGCACGTAGCTTCTTCCCTGCTGAAAGTGAAAGCAAGTGCTTGTTGCTCTCAGTCTGAGGATGAAGGGAGTACGATTCACTTTCTGTGTTTAAAATATCTCCGTGTTACATGCCTAAGAAAGTTGCCTGTAGATTGTCTAGCTGGATAAAGTCTATTTTCTCCCTTTCAACTAGTTGAAGCCGTTCAGGGTTTCCAGCATTCCGGGATGCATTCTGTTCTGCGCGGCTGAGAATGCGGATTTACAGACGGTATCCCTAAAGGAGAAGAGAAACCGCGTTTCTCCCATTCCGGAACGCGAAGGAGGCAAAACCATAGCTGTGCGGAGTTAGACGTTTGTTAGCAGCAAGTGTAAGTTCCCCATTCACCGCATGAAAGAGAAAGCAAAATACAGCGTTCTCCTTCAATCTGCTTAACTGAATCGACTGAAGGTTTCAGTTTTGGTAGAAGAAAGTGTCCGCCCAGCACAAGGCCGCTTTCTGAAATGGTCTCTGAGTGGGAGAAGGCTGGAGAGTGCGGGCCTAGTAAGTATTTGAATCCCCTGGTTTTCAAAGGGAAGTTTGCATAGCAGGGAATGAAGGTAGTACTGGCTTTCAAAGCCAAACAGGAAGATTGTCTGCCTTCAGCTAGGGGACGGAAGAAGAGGTTAAGTTTCACTGACTAAACCTTCTGTGCTTAACACGAGCATGTAGCTTCTTCCTTCTCTGAAAGAGAAGTCAAGAGCTTGTTGCTCTCTGTCTGGTGAGGAAGGGAGAACGACTCACTTTCCGTGTTTGAAAATCCCTCTGTGTTACATGCCTAAGAAAGTTGCCTGTGCATTGTCTACCTGGATAAAGGGTAGGACTTTCCTCCCTTTAAAGGAGTTGAAGCCGTTCAGGGTTTCCAGCGTTCCGGGAGGCACTGTGTGCTGCACGGTGAGAATAACGCTTTACAGACGGTATCCCTAAAAGAGAAGAGAAAGCTCGTTTCTCCCGTTCTGGAACACGAATGAGGCAGAGCCGCAGTTTTCCGGAGTAAGGGCTACGTTAGCAGCAAGTGAAAGTTCCCAACTCAGCGCGTGAAAGAGAAAGCCAAATACCGCGTTCTTCTTCAAGCTGCTTAACAGAAACTAGTGAAGTTTCCGGTTCTGCTAGAAGAAACAGTCCACCCACCAAAAGCTGCCTTCACAAAAGCTCTCTCCCCGGTAGAAGACAGGCAAGGGCTGGCCTAGCAAGTATTTCAATCCTCTGGTTTTCAAAGGGAACTGGCATAACAGGGGATGAAGGTACTACCGGCTTTCAAAGCCAAACAGGCAGATTGTTAGCCTTCCGCTAGAGGATGGCAAAAGAAGTTCAGTTTTGCTAACTAAACTTCGTGTGCTTAACACGAGCGTGTAGCTTCTTCTCGCCTGAAAGAGAAAGCAAGAGCTTGTTGCTCTCAATCTGGGGATGATGGGAGAACGATTCACTTACTTTCTTGGAAAATCCCACTGTGTTCCAGGCGTAAGAAAGTTGTCTGTAGATTGTCTACCTGGATACAGTGTATGACATTTCTCCCTTTCAATAGTTGAAAACGTTCACGGTTCCCAGCATTCCGGGAGGCATTCTGTGCTGCGCGGCTGAGAATACCGCTTTACGGACGGTATCGCTAAAGGAGAAGAGAAACCGCGCTTCTCCCATTCAGGAACGCGAGGGAGGCAAAATCATGGTTGTGCTGAGTAAAATCTTTGTTAGCAGCAAGTGGGAATTCCCCATTCACCACATGAAAGAGAAAGCAAAATACAGTGTCCCCCTCAAGCTGCTTAACTGAATCTACTTAAGTTTTCAGTTTTGTTAGAAGAAACTGTCCGCCCAGCACAAGCTGCTTTCTCCAATGCTCCCTGCGTGGGAGAAGGCAGGAGAGTGCAGGCCTAGCAAGTATTTGAATCCCCTGGTTTTCAAAGGGAATTTTGCCTACCAGGAATGAAGGTACTTCTGGCTTTCAAAGCCAAACAGGTAGATTGTCTGCCTTCAGCTAGAGGACAGCAGAAGAGGTTCAGTTTTGCTGACTAAAGCTTGTGTGCTTAACAGGAGCATGTAGCTTCTTCCCTGCCTGAAAGAGAAAGCAAGAGCTTGTTTGTCTCTGTCTGGTGAGGAAGGGAGAACGGCTCACTTTCCGTGTTTGAAAATCCCTCTGTGTCACATGCCTAAGAAAGTTGCCTGTGCATTGTCTACCTGGATAAAGTGTAGGACTTTTCTCCCTTTAAAGTAGTTGAAGCCGTTCAGGGTTTCCAGCGTTCCAGGAGGCATTGTGTGCTGCACGGTGAGAATAACGCTTTACAGACGGTACCGCTAAAGGGGAAGAGAAACCGCGTTTCTCCCATTCTGGAACGCGAAGGAGGCAAAACCATAGCTGTGCGGAGTGAAACGTTTGTTAGCAGCAAGGGTAAGTTCCCCATTCACCGCATGAAAGAGAAAGCAAAATACAGCGTTCTCCTTCACGCTGCTTAACTGAATCTACTGAACCTTTCAGTTTACTTAGAAGAAAGAGTCCACCCAGCACAAGCTGCTTTCCGAAATGTTCTCTGAGTGGAAGAAGGCTGGAGAGTGCAGGCCTAGCAAGTATTTGAATCCCCTGGTTTTCAAAGGGATCTTTGCATAGCAGGGAATGAAGGTACTACTGACTTTCAAAGCCAAACAGGCAGATTGTCTGTCTTCAGCTACAGGACGGCTGAAGAGGTTAGGTTGTGCTGATTAAAACTTGAGTGCTTAACACCAGCATGTAGCTTCCTCCCCGCCTGAAAGAGAAAGCAAGAGCTTGTTGCTCTTAGTCTGGGGATGAAGGAAGAATGATCCCCTTTCTGTGTTTGAAAATTTCTCTGTGTTATATGCCTAAGAATGTTGCCTGTACATTGTCTAGCTGGATAAAGTCTATGACTTTTCTCCCTTTCAAGTAATTAAAGCTGTTCAGGGTTTCCAGCATTCCGGGAGGCATTCTGTGCTGCGCGGCTGAGAATACCGCTCTATAGACGCTATCTCTAAAAGAGAAGAGAAACCGTGTTTCTCCCATTCTGGAACCCAGAGGAGGCAAAACCATAGCTGTGCTGAGTAAAACGTTTGTTAGCAGCAAGTGTAAGTTCCCCATTCACCGCATGAAGGAGAAAGCTAAATACAGCGTTCTCCTTCACGCTGCTTAGCTGAATCTACTGAAGGTTTCAGTTTTGTTAGAAGGAAGAGTCCACCCAGCACAAGCTGCTGCCTTCTGAAATGTTCTCTGAGTGGAAGAAGGCTGGAGAATGCGGTACTAGCAAGTATTTGATTCGTCTGGTTTTCAAAGGGAACTTTGCATACCAGGGAATGAAGGTACTACTGGCTTTCAGGGCCAAACAGGCAGATTGTCTGCCTTCAACTAGAGGACAGCAGAAGAGGTTCGGTTTCACTGACTAAACCTTAAGTGCTTAACACCAGCACGTAGCTTCTTCCCTGCTGAAAGTGAAAGCAAGTGCTTGTTGCTCTCAGTCTGAGGATGAAGGGAGTACGATTCACTTTCTGTGTTTAAAATATCTCCGTGTTACATGCCTAAGAAAGTTGCCTGTAGATTGTCTAGCTGGATAAAGTCTATGACTTTTCTCCCTTTCAACTAGTTGAAGCCGTTCAGGGTTTCCAGCATTCCGGGATGCATTCTGTTCTGCGCGGCTGAGAATGCGGATTTACAGACGGTATCCCTAAAGGAGAAGAGAAACCGCGTTTCTCCCATTCCGGAACGCGAAGGAGGCAAAACCATAGCTGTGCGGAGTTAGACGTTTGTTAGCAGCAAGTGTAAGTTCCCCATTCACCGCATGAAAGAGAAAGCAAAATACAGCGTTCTCCTTCAATCTGCTTAACTGAATCGACTGAAGGTTTCAGTTTTGGTAGAAGAAAGTGTCCGCCCAGCACAAGGCCGCTTTCTGAAATGGTCTCTGAGTGGGAGAAGGCTGGAGAGTGCGGGCCTAGTAAGTATTTGAATCCCCTGGTTTTCAAAGGGAAGTTTGCATAGCAGGGAATGAAGGTAGTACTGGCTTTCAAAGCCAAACAGGAAGATTGTCTGCCTTCAGCTAGGGGACGGAAGAAGAGGTTAAGTTTCACTGACTAAACCTTCTGTGCTTAACACGAGCATGTAGCTTCTTCCTTCTCTGAAAGAGAAGTCAAGAGCTTGTTGCTCTCTGTCTGGTGAGGAAGGGAGAACGACTCACTTTCCGTGTTTGAAAATCCCTCTGTGTTACATGCCTAAGAAAGTTGCCTGTGCATTGTCTACCTGGATAAAGGGTAGGACTTTCCTCCCTTTAAAGGAGTTGAAGCCGTTCAGGGTTTCCAGCGTTCCAGGAGGCATTGTGTGCTGCACGGTGAGAATAACGCTTTACAGACGGTATCGCTAAAGGGGAAGAGAAACCGCGTTTCTCCCATTCTGGAACGCGAAGGAGGCAAAACCATAGCTGTGCTGAGTGAAACGTTTGTTAGCAGCAAGGGTAAGTTCCCCATTCACCGCATGAAAGAGAAAGCAAAATACAGCGTTCTGCTTCACGCTGCTTAACTGAATCTACTGAACCTTTCAGTTTACTTAGAAGAAAGAGTCCACCCAGCACAAGCTGCTTTCCGAAATGTTCTCTGAGTGGAAGAAGGCTGGAGAGTGCAGGCCTAGCAAGTATTTGAATCCCCTGGTTTTCAAAGGGATCTTTGAATAGCAGGGAATGAAGGTACTACTGACTTTCAAAGCCAAACAGGCAGACTGTCTGTCTTCAGCTACAGGACGGCTGAAGAGGTTAGGTTGTGCTGATTAAAACTTGAGTGCTTAACACCAGCATGTAGCTTTCTCCCCGCCTGAAAGAGAAAGCAAGAGCTTGTTGCTCTTAGTCTGGGGATGAAGGGAGAATGATCCCCTTTCTGTGTTTGAAAATTTCTCTGTGTTATATGCCTAAGAATGTTGCCTGTACATTGTCTAGCTGGATAAAGTCTATGACTTTTCTCCCTTTCAAGTAATTAAAGCTGTTCAGGGTTTCCAGCATTCCGGGAGGCATTCTGTGCTGCGCGGCTGAGAATACCGCTCTATAGACGCTATCTCTAAAAGAGAAGAGAAACCGTGTTTCTCCCATTCTGGAACCCAGAGGAGGCAAAACCATAGCTGTGCTGAGTAAAACGTTTGTTAGCAGCAAGTGTAAGTTCCCCATTCACCGCATGAAGGAGAAAGCTAAATACAGCGTTCTCCTTCACGCTGCTTAACTGAATCTACTGAAGGTTTCAGTTTTGTTAGAAGGAAGAGTCCACCCAGCACAAGCTGCTGCCTTCTGAAATGTTCTCTGAGTGGAAGAAGGCTGGAGAATGCGGTACTAGCAAGTATTTGATTCGTCTGGTTTTCAAAGGGAACTTTGCATACCAGGGAATGAAGGTACTACTGGCTTTCAGGGCCAAACAGGCAGATTGTCTGCCTTCAACTAGAGGACAGCAGAAGAGGTTCGGTTTCACTGACTAAACCTTAAGTGCTTAACACCAGCACGTAGCTTCTTCCCTGCTGAAAGTGAAAGCAAGTGCTTGTTGCTCTCAGTCTGAGGATGAAGGGAGTACGATTCACTTTCTGTGTTTAAAATATCTCCGTGTTACATGCCTAAGAAAGTTGCCTGTAGATTGTCTAGCTGGATAAAGTCTATGACTTTTCTCCCTTTCAACTAGTTGAAGCCGTTCAGGGTTTCCAGCATTCCGGGATGCATTCTGTTCTGCGCGGCTGAGAATGCGGATTTACAGACGGTATCCCTAAAGGAGAAGAGAAACCGCGTTTCTCCCATTCCGGAACGCGAAGGAGGCAAAACCATAGCTGTGCGGAGTTAGACGTTTGTTAGCAGCAAGTGTAAGTTCCCCATTCACCGCATGAAAGAGAAAGCAAAATACAGCGTTCTCCTTCAATCTGCTTAACTGAATCTACAGAAGGTTTCAGTTTTGGTAGAAGAAAGTGTCCGCCCAGCACAAGGCCGCTTTCTGAAATGGTCTCTGAGTGGGAGAAGGCTGGATAGTGCGGGCCTAGTAAGTATTTGAATCCCCTGGTTTTCAAAGGGAAGTTTGCATAGCAGGGAATGAAGGTAGTACTGGCTTTCAAAGCCAAACAGGAAGATTGTCTGCCTTCAGCTAGGGGACGGAAGAAGAGGTTAAGTTTCACTGACTAAACCTTCTGTGCTTAACACGAGCATGTAGCTTCTTCCTTCTCTGAAAGAGAAGTCAAGAGCTTGTTGCTCTCTGTCTGGTGAGGAAGGGAGAACGACTCACTTTCCGTGTTTGAAAATCCCTCTGTGTTACATGCCTAAGAAAGTTGCCTGTGCATTGTCTACCTGGATAAAGGGTAGGACTTTCCTCCCTTTAAAGGAGTTGAAGCCGTTCAGGGTTTCCAGCGTTCCAGGAGGCATTGTGTGCTGCACGGTGAGAATAACGTTTTACAGACGGTATCGCTAAAGGGGAAGAGAAACCGCGTTTCTCCCATTCTGGAACGCGAAGGAGGCAAAACCATAGCTGTGCGGAGTGAAACGTTTGTTAGCAGCAAGGGTAAGTTCCCCATTCACCGCATGAAAGAGAAAGCAAAATACAGCGTTCTGCTTCACGCTGCTTAACTGAATCTACTGAACCTTTCAGTTTACTTAGAAGAAAGAGTCCACCCAGCACAAGCTGCTTTCCGAAATGTTCTCTGAGTGGAAGAAGGCTGGAGAGTGCAGGCCTAGCAAGTATTTGAATCCCCTGGTTTTCAAAGGGATCTTTGCATAGCAGGGAATGAAGGTACTACTGACTTTCAAAGCCAAACAGGCAGACTGTCTGTCTTCAGCTACAGGACGGCTGAAGAGGTTAGGTTGTGCTGATTAAAACTTGAGTGCTTAACACCAGCATGTAGCTTCCTCCCCGCCTGAAAGAGAAAGCAAGAGCTTGTTGCTCTTAGTCTGGGGATGAAGGGAGAATGATCCCCTTTCTGTGTTTGAAAATTTCTCTGTGTTATATGCCTAAGAATGTTGCCTGTACATTGTCTAGCTGGATAAAGTCTATGACTTTTCTCCCTTTCAAGTAATTAAAGCTGTTCAGGGTTTCCAGCATTCCGGGAGGCATTCTGTGCTGCGCGGCTGAGAATACCGCTCTATAGACGCTATCTCTAAAAGAGAAGAGAAACCGTGTTTCTCCCATTCTGGAACCCAGAGGAGGCAAAACCATAGCTGTGCTGAGTAAAACGTTTGTTAGCAGCAAGTGTAAGTTCCCCATTCACCGCATGAAGGAGAAAGCTAAATACAGCGTTCTCCTTCACGCTGCTTAGCTGAATCTACTGAAGGTTTCAGTTTTGTTAGAAGGAAGAGTCCACCCAGCACAAGCTGCTGCCTTCTGAAATGTTCTCTGAGTGGAAGAAGGCTGGAGAATGCGGTACTAGCAAGTATTTGATTCGTCTGGTTTTCAAAGGGAACTTTGCATACCAGGGAATGAAGGTACTACTGGCTTTCAGGGCCAAACAGGCAGATTGTCTGCCTTCAACTAGAGGACAGCAGAAGAGGTTCGGTTTCACTGACTAAACCTTAAGTGCTTAACAGCAGCACGTAGGTTCTTCCCTGCTGAAAGTGAAAGCAAGTGCTTGTTGCTCTCAGTCTGAGGATGAAGGGAGTACGATTCACTTTCTGTGTTTAAAATATCTCCGTGTTACATGCCTAAGAAAGTTGCCTGTAGATTGTCTAGCTGGATAAAGTCTATGACTTTTCTCCCTTTCAACTAGTTGAAGCCGTTCAGGGTTTCCAGCATTCCGGGATGCATTCTGTTCTGCGCGGCTGAGAATGCGGATTTACAGACGGTATCCCTAAAGGAGAAGAGAAACCGCGTTTCTCCCATTCCGGAACGCGAAGGAGGCAAAACCATAGCTGTGCGGAGTTAGACGTTTGTTAGCAGCAAGTGTAAGTTCCCCATTCACCGCATGAAAGAGAAAGCAAAATACAGCGTTCTCCTTCAATCTGCTTAACTGAATCGACTGAAGGTTTCAGTTTTGGTAGAAGAAAGTGTCCGCCCAGCACAAGGCCGCTTTCTGAAATGGTCTCTGAGTGGGAGAAGGCTGGAGAGTGCGGGCCTAGTAAGTATTTGAATCCCCTGGTTTTCAAAGGGAAGTTTGCATAGCAGGGAATGAAGGTAGTACTGGCTTTCAAAGCCAAACAGGAAGATTGTCTGCCTTCAGCTAGGGGACGGAAGAAGAGGTTAAGTTTCACTGACTAAACCTTCTGTGCTTAACACGAGCATGTAGCTTCTTCCTTCTCTGAAAGAGAAGTCAAGAGCTTGTTGCTCTCTGTCTGGTGAGGAAGGGAGAACGACTCACTTTCCGTGTTTGAAAATCCCTCTGTGTTACATGCCTAAGAAAGTTGCCTGTGCATTGTCTACCTGGATAAAGGGTAGGACTTTCCTCCCTTTAAAGGAGTTGAAGCCGTTCAGGGTTTCCAGCGTTCCAGGAGGCATTGTGTGCTGCACGGTGAGAATAACGCTTTACAGACGGTATCGCTAAAGGGGAAGAGAAACCGCGTTTCTCCCATTCTGGAACGCGAAGGAGGCAAAACCATAGCTGTGCGGAGTGAAACGTTTGTTAGCAGCAAGGGTAAGTTCCCCATTCACCGCATGAAAGAGAAAGCGAAATACAGCGTTCTCCTTCACGCTGCTTAACTGAATCTACTGAACCTTTCAGTTTACTTAGAAGAAAGAGTCCACCCAGCACAAGCTGCTTTCCGAAATGTTCTCTGAGTGGAAGAAGGCTGGAGAGTGCAGGCCTAGCAAGTATTTGAATCCCCTGGTTTTCAAAGGGATCTTTGCATAGCAGGGAATGAAGGTACTACTGACTTTCAAAGCCAAACAGGCAGATTGTCTGTCTTCAGCTACAGGACGGCTGAAGAGGTTAGGTTGTGCTGATTAAAACTTGAGTGCTTAACACCAGCATGTAGCTTCCTCCCCGCCTGAAAGAGAAAGCAAGAGCTTGTTGCTCTTAGTCTGGGGATGAAGGGAGAATGATCCCCTTTCTGTGTTTGAAAATTTCTCTGTGTTATATGCCTAAGAATGTTGCCTGTACATTGTCTAGCTGGATAAAGTCTATGACTTTTCTCCCTTTCAAGTAATTAAAGCTGTTCAGGGTTTCCAGCATTCCGGGAGGCATTCTGTGCTGCGCGGCTGAGAATACCGCTCTATAGACGCTATCTCTAAAAGAGAAGAGAAACCGTGTTTCTCCCATTCTGGAACCCAGAGGAGGCAAAACCATAGCTGTGCTGAGTAAAACGTTTGTTAGCAGCAAGTGTAAGTTCCCCATTCACCGCATGAAGGAGAAAGCTAAATACAGCGTTCTCCTTCACGCTGCTTAGCTGAATCTACTGAAGGTTTCAGTTTTGTTAGAAGGAAGAGTCCACCCAGCACAAGCTGCTGCCTTCTGAAATGTTCTCTGAGTGGAAGAAGGCTGGAGAATGCGGTACTAGCAAGTATTTGATTCGTCTGGTTTTCAAAGGGAACTTTGCATACCAGGGAATGAAGGTACTACTGGCTTTCAGGGCCAAACAGGCAGATTGTCTGCCTTCAACTAGAGGACAGCAGAAGAGGTTCGGTTTCACTGACTAAACCTTAAGTGCTTAACACCAGCACGTAGCTTCTTCCCTGCTGAAAGTGAAAGCAAGTGCTTGTTGCTCTCAGTCTGAGGATGAAGGGAGTACGATTCACTTTCTGTGTTTAAAATATCTCCGTGTTACATGCCTAAGAAAGTTGCCTGTAGATTGTCTAGCTGGATAAAGTCTATGACTTTTCTCCCTTTCAACTAGTTGAAGCCGTTCAGGGTTTCCAGCATTCCGGGATGCATTCTGTTCTGCGCGGCTGAGAATGCGGATTTACAGACGGTATCCCTAAAGGAGAAGAGAAACCGCGTTTCTCCCATCCGGAACGCGAAGGAGGCAAAACCATAGCTGTGCGGAGTTAGACGTTTGTTAGCAGCAAGTGTAAGTTCCCCATTCACCGCATGAAAGAGAAAGCAAAATACAGCGTTCTCCTTCAATCTGCTTAACTGAATCGACTGAAGGTTTCAGTTTTGGTAGAAGAAAGTGTCCGCCCAGCACAAGGCCGCTTTCTGAAATGGTCTCTGAGTGGGAGAAGGCTGGAGAGTGCGGGCCTAGTAAGTATTTGAATCCCCTGGTTTTCAAAGGGAAGTTTGCATAGCAGGGAATGAAGGTAGTACTGGCTTTCAAAGCCAAACAGGAAGATTGTCTGCCTTCAGCTAGGGGACGGAAGAAGAGGTTAAGTTTCACTGACTAAACCTTCTGTGCTTAACACGAGCATGTAGCTTCTTCCTTCTCTGAAAGAGAAGTCAAGAGCTTGTTGCTCTCTGTCTGGTGAGGAAGGGAGAACGACTCACTTTCCGTGTTTGAAAATCCCTCTGTGTTACATGCCTAAGAAAGTTGCCTGTGCATTGTCTACCTGGATAAAGGGTAGGACTTTCCTCCCTTTAAAGGAGTTGAAGCCGTTCAGGGTTTCCAGCGTTCCAGGAGGCATTGTGTGCTGCACGGTGAGAATAACGCTTTACAGACGGTATCGCTAAAGGGGAAGAGAAACCGCGTTTCTCCCATTCTGGAACGCGAAGGAGGCAAAACCATAGCTGTGCGGAGTGAAACGTTTGTTAGCAGCAAGGGTAAGTTCCCCATTCACCGCATGAAAGAGAAAGCAAAATACAGCGTTCTGCTTCACGCTGCTTAACTGAATCTACTGAACCTTTCAGTTTACTTAGAAGAAAGAGTCCACCCAGCACAAGCTGCTTTCCGAAATGTTCTCTGAGTGGAAGAAGGCTGGAGAGTGCAGGCCTAGCAAGTATTTGAATCCCCTGGTTTTCAAAGGGATCTTTGCATAGCAGGGAATGAAGGTACTACTGACTTTCAAAGCCAAACAGGCAGACTGTCTGTCTTCAGCTACAGGACGGCTGAAGAGGTTAGGTTGTGCTGATTAAAACTTGAGTGCTTAACACCAGCATGTAGCTTCCTCCCCGCCTGAAAGAGAAAGCAAGAGCTTGTTGCTCTTAGTCTGGGGATGAAGGGAGAATGATCCCCTTTCTGTGTTTGAAAATTTCTCTGTGTTATATGCCTAAGAATGTTGCCTGTACATTGTCTAGCTGGATAAAGTCTATGACTTTTCTCCCTTTCAAGTATTTAAAGCTGTTCAGGGTTTCCAGCATTCCGGGAGGCATTCTGTGCTGCGCGGCTGAGAATACCGCTCTATAGACGCTATCTCTAAAAGAGAAGAGAAACCGTGTTTCTCCCATTCTGGAACCCAGAGGAGGCAAAACCATAGCTGTGCTGAGTAAAACGTTTGTTAGCAGCAAGTGTAAGTTCCCCATTCACCGCATGAAGGAGAAAGCTAAATACAGCGTTCTCCTTCACGCTGCTTAGCTGAATCTACTGAAGGTTTCAGTTTTGTTAGAAGGAAGAGTCCACCCAGCACAAGCTGCTGCCTTCTGAAATGTTCTCTGAGTGGAAGAAGGCTGGAGAATGCGGTACTAGCAAGTATTTGATTCGTCTGGTTTTCAAAGGGAACTTTGCATACCAGGGAATGAAGGTACTACTGGCTTTCAGGGCCAAACAGGCAGATTGTCTGCAGTCAACTAGAGGACAGCAGAAGAGGTTCGGTTTCACTGACTAAACCTTAAGTGCTTAACAGCAGCACGTAGGTTCTTCCCTGCTGAAAGTGAAAGCAAGTGCTTGTTGCTCTCAGTCTGAGGATGAAGGGAGTACGATTCACTTTCTGTGTTTAAAATATCTCCGTGTTACATGCCTAAGAAAGTTGCCTGTAGATTGTCTAGCTGGATAAAGTCTATGACTTTTCTCCCTTTCAACTAGTTGAAGCCGTTCAGGGTTTCCAGCATTCCGGGATGCATTCTGTTCTGCGCGGCTGAGAATGCGGATTTACAGACGGTATCCCTAAAGGAGAAGAGAAACCGCGTTTCTCCCATTCCGGAACGCGAAGGAGGCAAAACCATAGCTGTGCGGAGTTAGACGTTTGTTAGCAGCAAGTGTAAGTTCCCCATTCACCGCATGAAAGAGAAAGCAAAATACAGCGTTCTCCTTCAATCTGCTTAACTGAATCGACTGAAGGTTTCAGTTTTGGTAGAAGAAAGTGTCCGCCCAGCACAAGGCCGCTTTCTGAAATGGTCTCTGAGTGGGAGAAGGCTGGAGAGTGCGGGCCTAGTAAGTATTTGAATCCCCTGGTTTTCAAAGGGAAGTTTGCATAGCAGGGAATGAAGGTAGTACTGGCTTTCAAAGCCAAACAGGAAGATTGTCTGCCTTCAGCTAGGGGACGGAAGAAGAGGTTAAGTTTCACTGACTAAACCTTCTGTGCTTAACACGAGCATGTAGCTTCTTCCTTCTCTGAAGGAGAAGTCAAGAGCTTGTTGCTCTCTGTCTGGTGAGGAAGGGAGAACGACTCACTTTCCGTGTTTGAAAATCCCTCTGTGTTACATGCCTAAGAAAGTTGCCTGTGCGTTGTCTACCTGGATAAAGGGTAGGACTTTCCTCCCTTTAAAGGAGTTGAAGCCGTTCAGGGTTTCCAGCGTTCCGGGAGGCACTGTGTGCTGCACGGTGAGAATAACGCTTTACAGACGGTATCCCTAAAAGAGAAAGGAAAGCTCGTTTCTCCCGTTCTGGAACACGAATGAGGCAGAGCCGCAGTTTTCCGGAGTAAGGGCTACGTTAGCAGCAAGTGAAAGTTCCCAACTCAGCGCGTGAAAGAGAAAGCCAAATACCGCGTTCTTCTTCAAGCTGCTTAACAGAAACTAGTGAAGTTTCCGGTTCTGCTAGAAGAAACAGTCCACCCACCAAAAGCTGCCTTCACAAAAGCTCTCTCCCTGGTAGAAGACAGGCAAGGGCTGGCCTAGCAAGTATTTCAATCCTCTGGTTTTCAAAGGGAACTGGCATAACAGGGGATGAAGGTACTACCGGCTTTCAAAGCCAAACAGGCAGATTGTTAGCCTTCCGCTAGAGGATGGCAAAAGAAGTTCAGTTTTGCTAACTAAACTTCGTGTGCTTAACACGAGCGTGTAGCTTCTTCTCGCCTGAAAGAGAAAGCAAGAGCTTGTTGTTCTCAATCTGGGGATGATGGGAGAACGATTAACTTACTTTCTTGGAAAATCCCACTGTGTTCCAGGCGTAAGAAAGTTGTCTGTAGATTGTCTACCTGGATACAGTGTATGACATTCCTCCCTTTCAATAGTTGAAAACGTTCACGGTTCCCAGCATTCCGGGAGGCATTCTGTGCTGCGCGGCTGAGAATACCGCTTGACGGACGGTATCGCTAAAGGAGAAGAGAAACCGCGTTTCTCCCATTCAGGAACGCGAGGGAGGCAAAATCATAGTTGTGCTGAGTAAAATCTTTGTTAGCAGCAAGTGGGAATTCCCCATTCACCACATGAAAGAGAAAGCAAAATACAGTGTCCCCCTCAAGCTGCTTAACTGAATCTACTTAAGTTTTCAGATTTGTTAGAAGAAACTATCCGCCCAGCACAAGCTGCTTTCTCCAATGCTCCCTGCGTGGGAGAAGGCAGGAGAGTGCAGGCCTAGCAAGTATTTGAATCCCCTGGTTTTCAAAGGGAATTTTGCCTACCAGGAATGAAGGTACTTCTGGCTTTCAAAGCCAAACAGGTAGATTGTCTGCCTTCAGCTAGAGGACAGCAGAAGAGGTTCAGTTTTGCTGACTAAAGCTTGTGTGCTTAACAGGAGCATGTAGCTTCTTCCCTGCCTGAAAGAGAAAGCAAGAGCTTGTTTGTCTCTGTCTGGTGAGGAAGGGAGAACGGCTCACTTTCCGTGTTTGAAAATCCCTCTGTGTCACATGCCTAAGAAAGTTGCCTGTGCATTGTCTACCTGGATAAAGTGTAGGACTTTTCTCCCTTTAAAGTAGTTGAAGCCGTTCAGGGTTTCCAGCGTTCCAGGAGGCATTGTGTGCTGCACGGTGAGAATAACGCTTTACAGACGGTATCGCTAAAGGGGAAGAGAAACCGCGTTTCTCCCATTCTGGAACGCGAAGGAGGCAAAACCATAGCTGTGCTTAGTGAAACGTTTGTTAGCAGCAAGGGTAAGTTCCCCATTCACCGCATGAAAGAGAAAGCAAAATACAGCGTTCTGCTTCACGCTGCTTAACTGAATCTACTGAACCTTTCAGTTTACTTAGAAGAAAGAGTCCACCCAGCACAAGCTGCTTTCCGAAATGTTCTCTGAGTGGAAGAAGGCTGGAGAGTGCAGGCCTAGCAAGTATTTGAATCCCCTGGTTTTCAAAGGGATCTTTGCATAGCAGGGAATGAAGGTACTACTGACTTTCAAAGCCAAACAGGCAGACTGTCTGTCTTCAGCTACAGGACGGCTGAAGAGGTTAGGTTGTGCTGATTAAAACTTGAGTGCTTAACACCAGCATGTAGCTTCCTCCCCGCCTGAAAGAGAAAGCAAGAGCTTGTTGCTCTTAGTCTGGGGATGAAGGGAGAATGATCCCCTTTCTGTGTTTGAAAATTTCTCTGTGTTATATGCCTAAGAATGTTGCCTGTACATTGTCTAGCTGGATAAAGTCTATGACTTTTCTCCCTTTCAAGTAATTAAAGCTGTTCAGGGTTTCCAGCATTCCGGGAGGCATTCTGTGCTGCGCGGCTGAGAATACCGCTCTATAGACGCTATCTCTAAAAGAGAAGAGAAACCGTGTTTCTCCCATTCTGGAACCCAGAGGAGGCAAAACCATAGCTGTGCTGAGTAAAACGTTTGTTAGCAGCAAGTGTAAGTTCCCCATTCACCGCATGAAGGAGAAAGCTAAATACAGCGTTCTCCTTCACGCTGCTTAGCTGAATCTACTGAAGGTTTCAGTTTTGTTAGAAGGAAGAGTCCACCCAGCACAAGCTGCTGCCTTCTGAAATGTTCTCTGAGTGGAAGAAGGCTGGAGAATGCGGTACTAGCAAGTATTTGATTCGTCTGGTTTTCAAAGGGAACTTTGCATACCAGGGAATGAAGGTACTACTGGCTTTCAGGGCCAAACAGGCAGATTGTCTGCCTTCAACTAGAGGACAGCAGAAGAGGTTCGGTTTCACTGACTAAACCTTAAGTGCTTAACACCAGCACGTAGCTTCTTCCCTGCTGAAAGTGAAAGCAAGTGCTTGTTGCTCTCAGTCTGAGGATGAAGGGAGTACGATTCACTTTCTGTGTTTAAAATATCTCCGTGTTACATGCCTAAGAAAGTTGCCTGTAGATTGTCTAGCTGGATAAAGTCTATGACTTTTCTCCCTTTCAACTAGTTGAAGCCGTTCAGGGTTTCCAGCATTCCGGGATGCATTCTGTTCTGCGCGGCTGAGAATGCGGATTTACAGACGGTATCCCTAAAGGAGAAGAGAAACCGCGTTTCTCCCATTCCGGAACGCGAAGGAGGCAAAACCATAGCTGTGCGGAGTTAGACGTTTGTTAGCAGCAAGTGTAAGTTCCCCATTCACCGCATGAAAGAGAAAGCAAAATACAGCGTTCTCCTTCAATCTGCTTAACTGAATCGACTGAAGGTTTCAGTTTTGGTAGAAGAAAGTGTCCGCCCAGCACAAGGCCGCTTTCTGAAATGGTCTCTGAGTGGGAGAAGGCTGGAGAGTGCGGGCCTAGTAAGTATTTGAATCCCCTGGTTTTCAAAGGGAAGTTTGCATAGCAGGGAATGAAGGTAGTACTGGCGTTCAAAGCCAAACAGGAAGATTGTCTGCCTTCAGCTAGGGGACGGAAGAAGAGGTTAAGTTTCACTGACTAAACCTTCTGTGCTTAACACGAGCATGTAGCTTCTTCCTTCTCTGAAAGAGAAGTCAAGAGCTTGTTGCTCTCTGTCTGGTGAGGAAGGGAGAACGACTCACTTTCCGTGTTTGAAAATCCCTCTGTGTTACATGCCTAAGAAAGTTGCCTGTGCATTGTCTACCTGGATAAAGGGTAGGACTTTCCTCCCTTTAAAGGAGTTGAAGCCGTTCAGGGTTTCCAGCGTTCCAGGAGGCATTGTGTGCTGCACGGTGAGAATAACGCTTTACAGACGGTATCGCTAAAGGGGAAGAGAAACCGCGTTTCTCCCATTCTGGAACGCGAAGGAGGCAAAACCATAGCTGTGCGGAGTGAAACGTTTGTTAGCAGCAAGGGTAAGTTCCCCATTCACCGCATGAAAGAGAAAGCAAAATACAGCGTTCTGCTTCACGCTGCTTAACTGAATCTACTGAACCTTTCAGTTTACTTAGAAGAAAGAGTCCACCCAGCACAAGCTGCTTTCCGAAATGTTCTCTGAGTGGAAGAAGGCTGGAGAGTGCAGGCCTAGCAAGTATTTGAATCCCCTGGTTTTCAAAGGGATCTTTGCATAGCAGGGAATGAAGGTACTACTGACTTTCAAAGCCAAACAGGCAGATTGTCTGTCTTCAGCTACAGGACGGCTGAAGAGGTTAGGTTGTGCTGATTAAAACTTGAGTGCTTAACACCAGCATGTAGCTTCCTCCCCGCCTGAAAGAGAAAGCAAGAGCTTGTTGCTCTTAGTCTGGGGATGAAGGGAGAATGATCCCCTTTCTGTGTTTGAAAATTTCTCTGTGTTATATGCCTAAGAATGTTGCCTGTACATTGTCTAGCTGGATAAAGTCTATGACTTTTCTCCCTTTCAAGTAATTAAAGCTGTTCAGGGTTTCCAGCATTCCGGGAGGCATTCTGTGCTGCGCGGCTGAGAATACCGCTCTATAGACGCTATCTCTAAAAGAGAAGAGAAACCGTGTTTCTCCCATTCTGGAACCCAGAGGAGGCAAAACCATAGCTGTGCTGAGTAAAACGTTTGTTAGCAGCAAGTGTAAGTTCCCCATTCACCGCATGAAGGAGAAAGCTAAATACAGCGTTCTCCTTCACGCTGCTTAGCTGAATCTACTGAAGGTTTCAGTTTTGTTAGAAGGAAGAGTCCACCCAGCACAAGCTGCTGCCTTCTGAAATGTTCTCTGAGTGGAAGAAGGCTGGAGAATGCGGTACTAGCAAGTATTTGATTCGTCTGGTTTTCAAAGGGAACTTTGCATACCAGGGAATGAAGGTACTACTGGCTTTCAGGGCCAAACAGGCAGATTGTCTGCCTTCAACTAGAGGACAGCAGAAGAGGTTCGGTTTCACTGACTAAACCTTAAGTGCTTAACACCAGCACGTAGCTTCTTCCCTGCTGAAAGTGAAAGCAAGTGCTTGTTGCTCTCAGTCTGAGGATGAAGGGAGTACGATTCACTTTCTGTGTTTAAAATATCTCCGTGTTACATGCCTAAGAAAGTTGCCTGTAGATTGTCTAGCTGGATAAAGTCTATTTTCTCCCTTTCAACTAGTTGAAGCCGTTCAGGGTTTCCAGCATTCCGGGATGCATTCTGTTCTGCGCGGCTGAGAATGCGGATTTACAGACGGTATCCCTAAAGGAGAAGAGAAACCGCGTTTCTCCCATTCCGGAACGCGAAGGAGGCAAAACCATAGCTGTGCGGAGTTAGACGTTTGTTAGCAGCAAGTGTAAGTTCCCCATTCACCGCATGAAAGAGAAAGCAAAATACAGCGTTCTCCTTCAATCTGCTTAACTGAATCGACTGAAGGTTTCAGTTTTGGTAGAAGAAAGTGTCCGCCCAGCACAAGGCCGCTTTCTGAAATGGTCTCTGAGTGGGAGAAGGCTGGAGAGTGCGGGCCTAGTAAGTATTTGAATCCCCTGGTTTTCAAAGGGAAGTTTGCATAGCAGGGAATGAAGGTAGTACTGGCTTTCAAAGCCAAACAGGAAGATTGTCTGCCTTCAGCTAGGGGACGGAAGAAGAGGTTAAGTTTCACTGACTAAACCTTCTGTGCTTAACACGAGCATGTAGCTTCTTCCTTCTCTGAAAGAGAAGTCAAGAGCTTGTTGCTCTCTGTCTGGTGAGGAAGGGAGAACGACTCACTTTCCGTGTTTGAAAATCCCTCTGTGTTACATGCCTAAGAAAGTTGCCTGTGCATTGTCTACCTGGATAAAGGGTAGGACTTTCCTCCCTTTAAAGGAGTTGAAGCCGTTCAGGGTTTCCAGCGTTCCGGGAGGCACTGTGTGCTGCACGGTGAGAATAACGCTTTACAGACGGTATCCCTAAAAGAGAAGAGAAAGCTCGTTTCTCCCGTTCTGGAACACGAATGAGGCAGAGCCGCAGTTTTCCGGAGTAAGGGCTACGTTAGCAGCAAGTGAAAGTTCCCAACTCAGCGCGTGAAAGAGAAAGCCAAATACCGCGTTCTTCTTCAAGCTGCTTAACAGAAACTAGTGAAGTTTCCGGTTCTGCTAGAAGAAACAGTCCACCCACCAAAAGCTGCCTTCACAAAAGCTCTCTCCCCGGTAGAAGACAGGCAAGGGCTGGCCTAGCAAGTATTTCAATCCTCTGGTTTTCAAAGGGAACTGGCATAACAGGGGATGAAGGTACTACCGGCTTTCAAAGCCAAACAGGCAGATTGTTAGCCTTCCGCTAGAGGATGGCAAAAGAAGTTCAGTTTTGCTAACTAAACTTCGTGTGCTTAACACGAGCGTGTAGCTTCTTCTCGCCTGAAAGAGAAAGCAAGAGCTTGTTGCTCTCAATCTGGGGATGATGGGAGAACGATTCACTTACTTTCTTGGAAAATCCCACTGTGTTCCAGGCGTAAGAAAGTTGTCTGTAGATTGTCTACCTGGATACAGTGTATGACATTTCTCCCTTTCAATAGTTGAAAACGTTCACGGTTCCCAGCATTCCGGGAGGCATTCTGTGCTGCGCGGCTGAGAATACCGCTTTACGGACGGTATCGCTAAAGGAGAAGAGAAACCGCGCTTCTCCCATTCAGGAACGCGAGGGAGGCAAAATCTTGGTTGTGCTGAGTAAAATCTTTGTTAGCAGCAAGTGGGAATTCCCCATTCACCACATGAAAGAGAAAGCAAAATACAGTGTCCCCCTCAAGCTGCTTAACTGAATCTACTTAAGTTTTCAGATTTGTTAGAAGAAACTGTCCGCCCAGCACAAGCTGCTTTCTCCAATGCTCCCTGCGTGGGAGAAGGCAGGAGAGTGCAGGCCTAGCAAGTATTTGAATCCCCTGGTTTTCAAAGGGAATTTTGCCTACCAGGAATGAAGGTACTTCTGGCTTTCAAAGCCAAACAGGTAGATTGTCTGCCTTCAGCTAGAGGACAGCAGAAGAGGTTCAGTTTTGCTGACTAAAGCTTGTGTGCTTAACAGGAGCATGTAGCTTCTTCCCTGCCTGAAAGAGAAAGCAAGAGCTTGTTTGTCTCTGTCTGGTGAGGAAGGGAGAACGGCTCACATTCCGTGTTTGAAAATCCCTCTGTGTCACATGCCTAAGAAAGTTGCCTGTGCATTGTCTACCTGGATAAAGTGTAGGACTTTTCTCCCTTTAAAGTAGTTGAAGCCGTTCAGGGTTTCCAGCGTTCCAGGAGGCATTGTGTGCTGCACGGTGAGAATAACGCTTTACAGACGGTACCGCTAAAGGGGAAGAGAAACCGCGTTTCTCCCATTCTGGAACGCGAAGGAGGCAAAACCATAGCTGTGCGGAGTGAAACGTTTGTTAGCAGCAAGGGTAAGTTCCCCATTCACCGCATGAAAGAGAAAGCAAAATACAGCGTTCTCCTTCACGCTGCTTAACTGAATCTACTGAACCTTTCAGTTTACTTAGAAGAAAGAGTCCACCCAGCACAAGCTGCTTTCCGAAATGTTCTCTGAGTGGAAGAAGGCTGGAGAGTGCAGGCCTAGCAAGTATTTGAATCCCCTGGTTTTCAAAGGGATCTTTGCATAGCAGGGAATGAAGGTACTACTGACTTTCAAAGCCAAACAGGCAGATTGTCTGTCTTCAGCTACAGGACGGCTGAAGAGGTTAGGTTGTGCTGATTAAAACTTGAGTGCTTAACACCAGCATGTAGCTTCCTCCCCGCCTGAAAGAGAAAGCAAGAGCTTGTTGCTCTTAGTCTGGGGATGAAGGAAGAATGATCCCCTTTCTGTGTTTGAAAATTTCTCTGTGTTATATGCCTAAGAATGTTGCCTGTACATTGTCTAGCTGGATAAAGTCTATGACTTTTCTCCCTTTCAAGTAATTAAAGCTGTTCAGGGTTTCCAGCATTCCGGGAGGCATTCTGTGCTGCGCGGCTGAGAAAACCGCTCTATAGACGCTATCTCTAAAAGAGAAGAGAAACCGTGTTTCTCCCATTCTGGAACCCAGAGGAGGCAAAACCATAGCTGTGCTGAGTAAAACGTTTGTTAGCAGCAAGTGTAAGTTCCCCATTCACCGCATGAAGGAGAAAGCTAAATACAGCGTTCTCCTTCACGCTGCTTAGCTGAATCTACTGAAGGTTTCAGTTTTGTTAGAAGGAAGAGTCCACCCAGCACAAGCTGCTGCCTTCTGAAATGTTCTCTGAGTGGAAGAAGGCTGGAGAATGCGGTACTAGCAAGTATTTGATTCGTCTGGTTTTCAAAGGGAACTTTGCATACCAGGGAATGAAGGTACTACTGGCTTTCAGGGCCAAACAGGCAGATTGTCTGCCTTCAACTAGAGGACAGCAGAAGAGGTTCGGTTTCACTGACTAAACCTTAAGTGCTTAACACCAGCACGTAGCTTCTTCCCTGCTGAAAGTGAAAGCAAGTGCTTGTTGCTCTCAGTCTGAGGATGAAGGGAGTACGATTCACTTTCTGTGTTTAAAATATCTCCGTGTTACATGCCTAAGAAAGTTGCCTGTAGATTGTCTAGCTGGATAAAGTCTATGACTTTTCTCCCTTTCAACTAGTTGAAGCCGTTCAGGGTTTCCAGCATTCCGGGATGCATTCTGTTCTGCGCGGCTGAGAATGCGGATTTACAGACGGTATCCCTAAAGGAGAAGAGAAACCGCGTTTCTCCCATTCCGGAACGCGAAGGAGGCAAAACCATAGCTGTGCGGAGTTAGACGTTTGTTAGCAGCAAGTGTAAGTTCCCCATTCACCGCATGAAAGAGAAAGCAAAATACAGCGTTCTCCTTCAATCTGCTTAACTGAATCTACAGAAGGTTTCAGTTTTGGTAGAAGAAAGTGTCCGCCCAGCACAAGGCCGCTTTCTGAAATGGTCTCTGAGTGGGAGAAGGCTGGAGAGTGCGGGCCTAGTAAGTATTTGAATCCCCTGGTTTTCAAAGGGAAGTTTGCATAGCAGGGAATGAAGGTAGTACTGGCTTTCAAAGCCAAACAGGAAGATTGTCTGCCTTCAGCTAGGGGACGGAAGAAGAGGTTAAGTTTCACTGACTAAACCTTCTGTGCTTAACACGAGCATGTAGCTTCTTCCTTCTCTGAAAGAGAAGTCAAGAGCTTGTTGCTCTCTGTCTGGTGAGGAAGGGAGAACGACTCACTTTCCGTGTTTGAAAATCCCTCTGTGTTACATGCCTAAGAAAGTTGCCTGTGCATTGTCTACCTGGATAAAGGGTAGGACTTTCCTCCCTTTAAAGGAGTTGAAGCCGTTCAGGGTTTCCAGCGTTCCAGGAGGCATTGTGTGCTGCACGGTGAGAATAACGCTTTACAGACGGTATCGCTAAAGGGGAAGAGAAACCGCGTTTCTCCCATTCTGGAACGCGAAGGAGGCAAAACCATAGCTGTGCGGAGTGAAACGTTTGTTAGCAGCAAGGGTAAGTTCCCCATTCACCGCATGAAAGAGAAAGCAAAATACAGCGTTCTGCTTCACGCTGCTTAACTGAATCTACTGAACCTTTCAGTTTACTTAGAAGAAAGAGTCCACCCAGCACAAGCTGCTTTCCGAAATGTTCTCTGAGTGGAAGAAGGCTGGAGAGTGCAGGCCTAGCAAGTATTTGAATCCCCTGGTTTTCAAAGGGATCTTTGCATAGCAGGGAATGAAGGTACTACTGACTTTCAAAGCCAAACAGGCAGACTGTCTGTCTTCAGCTACAGGACGGCTGAAGAGGTTAGGTTGTGCTGATTAAAACTTGAGTGCTTAACACCAGCATGTAGCTTCCTCCCCGCCTGAAAGAGAAAGCAAGAGCTTGTTGCTCTTAGTCTGGGGATGAAGGGAGAATGATCCCCTTTCTGTGTTTGAAAATTTCTCTGTGTTATATGCCTAAGAATGTTGCCTGTACATTGTCTAGCTGGATAAAGTCTATGACTTTTCTCCCTTTCAAGTAATTAAAGCTGTTCAGGGTTTCCAGCATTCCGGGAGGCATTCTGTGCTGCGCGGCTGAGAATACCGCTCTATAGACGCTATCTCTAAAAGAGAAGAGAAACCGTGTTTCTCCCATTCTGGAACCCAGAGGAGGCAAAACCATAGCTGTGCTGAGTAAAACGTTTGTTAGCAGCAAGTGTAAGTTCCCCATTCACCGCATGAAGGAGAAAGCTAAATACAGCGTTCTCCTTCACGCTGCTTAGCTGAATCTACTGAAGGTTTCAGTTTTGTTAGAAGGAAGAGTCCACCCAGCACAAGCTGCTGCCTTCTGAAATGTTCTCTGAGTGGAAGAAGGCTGGAGAATGCGGTACTAGCAAGTATTTGATTCGTCTGGTTTTCAAAGGGAACTTTGCATACCAGGGAATGAAGGTACTACTGGCTTTCAGGGCCAAACAGGCAGATTGTCTGCCTTCAACTAGAGGACAGCAGAAGAGGTTCGGTTTCACTGACTAAACCTTAAGTGCTTAACAGCAGCACGTAGCTTCTTCCCTGCTGAAAGTGAAAGCAAGTGCTTGTTGCTCTCAGTCTGAGGATGAAGGGAGTACGATTCACTTTCTGTGTTTAAAATATCTCCGTGTTACATGCCTAAGAAAGTTGCCTGTAGATTGTCTAGCTGGATAAAGTCTATGACTTTTCTCCCTTTCAACTAGTTGAAGCCGTTCAGGGTTTCCAGCATTCCGGGATGCATTCTGTTCTGCGCGGCTGAGAATGCGGATTTACAGACGGTATCCCTAAAGGAGAAGAGAAACCGCGTTTCTCCCATTCCGGAACGCGAAGGAGGCAAAACCATAGCTGTGCGGAGTTAGACGTTTGTTAGCAGCAAGTGTAAGTTCCCCATTCACCGCATGAAAGAGAAAGCAAAATACAGCGTTCTCCTTCAATCTGCTTAACTGAATCGACTGAAGGTTTCAGTTTTGGTAGAAGAAAGTGTCCGCCCAGCACAAGGCCGCTTTCTGAAATGGTCTCTGAGTGGGAGAAGGCTGGAGAGTGCGGGCCTAGTAAGTATTTGAATCCCCTGGTTTTCAAAGGGAAGTTTGCATAGCAGGGAATGAAGGTAGTACTGGCTTTCAAAGCCAAACAGGAAGATTGTCTGCCTTCAGCTAGGGGACGGAAGAAGAGGTTAAGTTTCACTGACTAAACCTTCTGTGCTTAACACGAGCATGTAGCTTCTTCCTTCTCTGAAAGAGAAGTCAAGAGCTTGTTGCTCTCTGTCTGGTGAGGAAGGGAGAACGACTCACTTTCCGTGTTTGAAAATCCCTCTGTGTTACATGCCTAAGAAAGTTGCCTGTGCATTGTCTACCTGGATAAAGGGTAGGACTTTCCTCCCTTTAAAGGAGTTGAAGCCGTTCAGGGTTTCCAGCGTTCCAGGAGGCATTGTGTGCTGCACGGTGAGAATAACGCTTTACAGACGGTATCGCTAAAGGGGAAGAGAAACCGCGTTTCTCCCATTCTGGAACGCGAAGGAGGCAAAACCATAGCTGTGCGGAGTGAAACGTTTGTTAGCAGCAAGGGTAAGTTCCCCATTCACCGCATGAAAGAGAAAGCGAAATACAGCGTTCTCCTTCACGCTGCTTAACTGAATCTACTGAACCTTTCAGTTTACTTAGAAGAAAGAGTCCACCCAGCACAAGCTGCTTTCCGAAATGTTCTCTGAGTGGAAGAAGGCTGGAGAGTGCAGGCCTAGCAAGTATTTGAATCCCCTGGTTTTCAAAGGGATCTTTGCATAGCAGGGAATGAAGGTACTACTGACTTTCAAAGCCAAACAGGCAGATTGTCTGTCTTCAGCTACAGGACGGCTGAAGAGGTTAGGTTGTGCTGATTAAAACTTGAGTGCTTAACACCAGCATGTAGCTTCCTCCCCGCCTGAAAGAGAAAGCAAGAGCTTGTTGCTCTTAGTCTGGGGATGAAGGGAGAATGATCCCCTTTCTGTGTTTGAAAATTTCTCTGTGTTATATGCCTAAGAATGTTGCCTGTACATTGTCTAGCTGGATAAAGTCTATGACTTTTCTCCCTTTCAAGTAATTAAAGCTGTTCAGGGTTTCCAGCATTCCGGGAGGCATTCTGTGCTGCGCGGCTGAGAATACCGCTCTATAGACGCTATCTCTAAAAGAGAAGAGAAACCGTGTTTCTCCCATTCTGGAACCCAGAGGAGGCAAAACCATAGCTGTGCTGAGTAAAACGTTTGTTAGCAGCAAGTGTAAGTTCCCCATTCACCGCATGAAGGAGAAAGCTAAATACAGCGTTCTCCTTCACGCTGCTTAGCTGAATCTACTGAAGGTTTCAGTTTTGTTAGAAGGAAGAGTCCACCCAGCACAAGCTGCTGCCTTCTGAAATGTTCTCTGAGTGGAAGAAGGCTGGAGAATGCGGTACTAGCAAGTATTTGATTCGTCTGGTTTTCAAAGGGAACTTTGCATACCAGGGAATGAAGGTACTACTGGCTTTCAGGGCCAAACAGGCAGATTGTCTGCCTTCAACTAGAGGACAGCAGAAGAGGTTCGGTTTCACTGACTAAACCTTAAGTGCTTAACACCAGCACGTAGCTTCTTCCCTGCTGAAAGTGAAAGCAAGTGCTTGTTGCTCTCAGTCTGAGGATGAAGGGAGTACGATTCACTTTCTGTGTTTAAAATATCTCCGTGTTACATGCCTAAGAAAGTTGCCTGTAGATTGTCTAGCTGGATAAAGTCTATGACTTTTCTCCCTTTCAACTAGTTGAAGCCGTTCAGGGTTTCCAGCATTCCGGGATGCATTCTGTTCTGCGCGGCTGAGAATGCGGATTTACAGACGGTATCCCTAAAGGAGAAGAGAAACCGCGTTTCTCCCATTCCGGAACGCGAAGGAGGCAAAACCATAGCTGTGCGGAGTTAGACGTTTGTTAGCAGCAAGTGTAAGTTCCCCATTCACCGCATGAAAGAGAAAGCAAAATACAGCGTTCTCCTTCAATCTGCTTAACTGAATCGACTGAAGGTTTCAGTTTTGGTAGAAGAAAGTGTCCGCCCAGCACAAGGCCGCTTTCTGAAATGGTCTCTGAGTGGGAGAAGGCTGGAGAGTGCGGGCCTAGTAAGTATTTGAATCCCCTGGTTTTCAAAGGGAAGTTTGCATAGCAGGGAATGAAGGTAGTACTGGCTTTCAAAGCCAAACAGGAAGATTGTCTGCCTTCAGCTAGGGGACGGAAGAAGAGGTTAAGTTTCACTGACTAAACCTTCTGTGCTTAACACGAGCATGTAGCTTCTTCCTTCTCTGAAGGAGAAGTCAAGAGCTTGTTGCTCTCTGTCTGGTGAGGAAGGGAGAACGACTCACTTTCCGTGTTTGAAAATCCCTCTGTGTTACATGCCTAAGAAAGTTGCCTGTGCATTGTCTACCTGGATAAAGGGTTGGACTTTTCCCTTTAAAGGAGTTGAAGCCGTTCAGGGTTTCCAGCGTTCCGGGAGGCACTGTGTGCTGCACGGTGAGAATAACGCTTTACAGACGGTATCCCTAAAAGAGAAGAGAAAGCTCGTTTCTCCCGTTCTGGAACACGAATGAGGCAGAGCCGCAGTTTTCCGGAGTAAGGGCTACGTTAGCAGCAAGTGAAAGTTCCCAACTCAGCGCGTGAAAGAGAAAGCCAAATACCGCGTTCTTCTTCAAGCTGCTTAACAGAAACTAGTGAAGTTTCCGGTTCTGCTAGAAGAAACAGTCCACCCACCAAAAGCTGCCTTCACAAAAGCTCTCTCCCTGGTAGAAGACAGGCAAGGGCTGGCCTAGCAAGTATTTCAATCCTCTGGTTTTCAAAGGGAACTGGCATAACAGGGGATGAAGGTACTACCGGCTTTCAAAGCCAAACAGGCAGATTGTTAGCCTTCCGCTAGAGGATGGCAAAAGAAGTTCAGTTTTGCTAACTAAACTTCGTGTGCTTAACACGAGCGTGTAGCTTCTTCTCGCCTGAAAGAGAAAGCAAGAGCTTGTTGCTCTCAATCTGGGGATGCTGGGAGAACGATTCACTTACTTTCTTGGAAAATCCCACTGTGTTCCAGGCGTAAGAAAGTTGTCTGTACATTGTCTACCTGGATACAGTGTATGACATTTCTCCCTTTCAATAGTTGAAAACGTTCACGGTTCCCAGCATTCCGGGAGGCATTCTGTGCTGCGCGGCTGAGAATACCGCTTTACGGACGGTATCGCTAAAGGAGAAGAGAAACCGCGTTTCTCCCATTCAGGAACGCGAGGGAGGCAAAATCATGGTTGTGCTGAGTAAAATCTTTGTTAGCAGCAAGTGGGAATTCCCCATTCACCACTTGAAAGAGAAAGCAAAATACAGTGTCCCCCTCAAGCTGCTTAACTGAATCTACTTAAGTTTTCAGTTTTGTTAGAAGAAACTGTCCGCCCAGCACAAGCTGCTTTCTCCAATGCTCCCTGCGTGGGAGAAGGCAGGAGAGTGCAGGCCTAGCAAGTATTTGAATCCCCTGGTTTTCAAAGGGAATTTTGCCTACCAGGAATGAAGGTACTTCTGGCTTTCAAAGCCAAACAGGTAGATTGTCTGCCTTCAGCTAGAGGACAGCAGAAGAGGTTCAGTTTTGCTGACTAAAGCTTGTGTGCTTAACAGGAGCATGTAGCTTCTTCCCTGCCTGAAAGAGAAAGCAAGAGCTTGTTTGTCTCTGTCTGGTGAGGAAGGGAGAACGGCTCACTTTCCGTGTTTGAAAATCCCTCTGTGTCACATGCCTAAGAAAGTTGCCTGTGCATTGTCTACCTGGATAAAGTGTAGGACTTTTCTCCCTTTAAAGTAGTTGAAGCCGTTCAGGGTTTCCAGCGTTCCAGGAGGCATTGTGTGCTGCACGGTGAGAATAACGCTTTACAGACGGTACCGCTAAAGGGGAAGAGAAACCGCGTTTCTCCCATTCTGGAACTCGAAGGAGGCAAAACCATAGCTGTGCGGAGTGAAACGTTTGTTAGCAGCAAGGGTAAGTTCCCCATTCACCGCATGAAAGAGAAAGCGAAATACAGCGTTCTCCTTCACGCTGCTTAACTGAATCTACTGAACCTTTCAGTTTACTTAGAAGAAAGAGTCCACCCAGCACAAGCTGCTTTCCGAAATGTTCTCTGAGTGGAAGAAGGCTGGAGAGTGCAGGCCTAGCAAGTATTTGAATCCCCTGGTTTTCAAAGGGATCTTTGCATAGCAGGGAATGAAGGTACTACTGACTTTCAAAGCCAAACAGGCAGATTGTCTGTCTTCAGCTACAGGACGGCTGAAGAGGTTAGGTTGTGCTGATTAAAACTTGAGTGCTTAACACCAGCATGTAGCTTCCTCCCCTCCTGAAAGAGAAAGCAAGAGCTTGTTGCTCTTAGTCTGGGGATGAAGGGAGAATGATCCCCTTTCTGTGTTTGAAAATTTCTCTGTGTTATATGCCTAAGAATGTTGCCTGTACATTGTCTAGCTGGATAAAGTCTATGACTTTTCTCCCTTTCAAGTAATTAAAGCTGTTCAGGGTTTCCAGCATTCCGGGAGGCATTCTGTGCTGCGCGGCTGAGAATACCGCTCTATAGACGCTATCTCTAAAAGAGAAGAGAAACCGTGTTTCTCCCATTCTGGAACCCAGAGGAGGCAAAACCATAGCTGTGCTGAGTAAAACGTTTGTTAGCAGCAAGTGTAAGTTCCCCATTCACCGCATGAAGGAGAAAGCTAAATACAGCGTTCTCCTTCACGCTGCTTAGCTGAATCTACTGAAGGTTTCAGTTTTGTTAGAAGGAAGAGTCCACCCAGCACAAGCTGCTGCCTTCTGAAATGTTCTCTGAGTGGAAGAAGGCTGGAGAATGCGGTACTAGCAAGTATTTGATTCGTCTGGTTTTCAAAGGGAACTTTGCATACCAGGGAATGAAGGTACTACTGGCTTTCAGGGCCAAACAGGCAGATTGTCTGCCTTCAACTAGAGGACAGCAGAAGAGGTTCGGTTTCACTGACTAAACCTTAAGTGCTTAACACCAGCACGTAGCTTCTTCCCTGCTGAAAGTGAAAGCAAGTGCTTGTTGCTCTCAGTCTGAGGATGAAGGGAGTACGATTCACTTTCTGTGTTTAAAATATCTCCGTGTTACATGCCTAAGAAAGTTGCCTGTAGATTGTCTAGCTGGATAAAGTCTATGACTTTTCTCCCTTTCAACTAGTTGAAGCCGTTCAGGGTTTCCAGCATTCCGGGATGCATTCTGTTCTGCGCGGCTGAGAATGCGGATTTACAGACGGTATCCCTAAAGGAGAATAGAAACCGCGTTTCTCCCATTCCGGAACGCGAAGGAGGCAAAACCATAGCTGTGCGGAGTTAGACGTTTGTTAGCAGCAAGTGTAAGTTCCCCATTCACCGCATGAAAGAGAAAGCAAAATACAGCGTTCTCCTTCAATCTGCTTAACTGAATCGACTGAAGGTTTCAGTTTTGGTAGAAGAAAGTGTCCGCCCAGCACAAGGCCGCTTTCTGAAATGGTCTCTGAGTGGGAGAAGGCTGGAGAGTGCGGGCCTAGTAAGTATTTGAATCCCCTGGTTTTCAAAGGGAAGTTTGCATAGCAGGGAATGAAGGTAGTACTGGCTTTCAAAGCCAAACAGGAAGATTGTCTGCCTTCAGCTAGGGGACGGAAGAAGAGGTTAAGTTTCACTGACTAAACCTTCTGTGCTTAACACGAGCATGTAGCTTCTTCCTTCTCTGAAAGAGAAGTCAAGAGCTTGTTGCTCTCTGTCTGGTGAGGAAGGGAGAACGACTCACTTTCCGTGTTTGAAAATCCCTCTGTGTTACATGCCTAAGAAAGTTGCCTGTGCATTGTCTACCTGGATAAAGGGTAGGACTTTCCTCCCTTTAAAGGAGTTGAAGCCGTTCAGGGTTTCCAGCGTTCCAGGAGGCATTGTGTGCTGCACGGTGAGAATAACGCTTTACAGACGGTATCGCTAAAGGGGAAGAGAAACCGCGTTTCTCCCATTCTGGAACGCGAAGGAGGCAAAACCATAGCTGTGCTGAGTGAAACGTTTGTTAGCAGCAAGGGTAAGTTCCCCATTCACCGCATGAAAGAGAAAGCAAAATACAGCGTTCTGCTTCACGCTGCTTAACTGAATCTACTGAACCTTTCAGTTTACTTAGAAGAAAGAGTCCACCCAGCACAAGCTGCTTTCCGAAATGTTCTCTGAGTGGAAGAAGGCTGGAGAGTGCAGGCCTAGCAAGTATTTGAATCCCCTGGTTTTCAAAGGGATCTTTGAATAGCAGGGAATGAAGGTACTACTGACTTTCAAAGCCAAACAGGCAGACTGTCTGTCTTCAGCTACAGGACGGCTGAAGAGGTTAGGTTGTGCTGATTAAAACTTGAGTGCTTAACACCAGCATGTAGCTTTCTCCCCGCCTGAAAGAGAAAGCAAGAGCTTGTTGCTCTTAGTCTGGGGATGAAGGGAGAATGATCCCCTTTCTGTGTTTGAAAATTTCTCTGTGTTATATGCCTAAGAATGTTGCCTGTACATTGTCTAGCTGGATAAAGTCTATGACTTTTCTCCCTTTCAAGTAATTAAAGCTGTTCAGGGTTTCCAGCATTCCGGGAGGCATTCTGTGCTGCGCGGCTGAGAATACCGCTCTATAGACGCTATCTCTAAAAGAGAAGAGAAACCGTGTTTCTCCCATTCTGGAACCCAGAGGAGGCAAAACCATAGCTGTGCTGAGTAAAACGTTTGTTAGCAGCAAGTGTAAGTTCCCCATTCACCGCATGAAGGAGAAAGCTAAATACAGCGTTCTCCTTCAGGCTGCTTAACTGAATCTACTGAAGGTTTCAGTTTTGTTAGAAGGAAGAGTCCACCCAGCACAAGCTGCTGCCTTCTGAAATGTTCTCTGAGTGGAAGAAGGCTGGAGAATGCGGTACTAGCAAGTATTTGATTCGTCTGGTTTTCAAAGGGAACTTTGCATACCAGGGAATGAAGGTACTACTGGCTTTCAGGGCCAAACAGGCAGATTGTCTGCCTTCAACTAGAGGACAGCAGAAGAGGTTCGGTTTCACTGACTAAACCTTAAGTGCTTAACAACAGCACGTAGCGTCTTCCCTGCTGAAAGTGAAAGCAAGTGCTTGTTGCTCTCAGTCTGAGGATGAAGGGAGTACGATTCACTTTCTGTGTTTAAAATATCTCCGTGTTACATGCCTAAGAAAGTTGCCTGTAGATTGTCTAGCTGGATAAAGTCTATGACTTTTCTCCCTTTCAACTAGTTGAAGCCGTTCAGGGTTTCCAGCATTCCGGGATGCATTCTGTTCTGCGCGGCTGAGAATGCGGATTTACAGACGGTATCCCTAAAGGAGAAGAGAAACCGCGTTTCTCCCATTCCGGAACGCGAAGGAGGCAAAACCATAGCTGTGCGGAGTTAGACGTTTGTTAGCAGCAAGTGTAAGTTCCCCATTCACCGCATGAAAGAGAAAGCAAAATACAGCGTTCTCCTTCAATCTGCTTAACTGAATCTACAGAAGGTTTCAGTTTTGGTAGAAGAAAGTGTCCGCCCAGCACAAGGCCGCTTTCTGAAATGGTCTCTGAGTGGGAGAAGGCTGGAGAGTGCGGGCCTAGTAAGTATTTGAATCCCCTGGTTTTCAAAGGGAAGTTTGCATAGCAGGGAATGAAGGTAGTACTGGCTTTCAAAGCCAAACAGGAAGATTGTCTGCCTTCAGCTAGGGGACGGAAGAAGAGGTTAAGTTTCACTGACTGAACCTTCTGTGCTTAACACGAGCATGTAGCTTCTTCCTTCTCTGAAAGAGAAGTCAAGAGCTTGTTGCTCTCTGTCTGGTGAGGAAGGGAGAACGACTCACTTTCCGTGTTTGAAAATCCCTCTGTGTTACATGCCTAAGAAAGTTGCCTGTGCATTGTCTACCTGGATAAAGGGTTGGACTTTTCCCTTTAAAGGAGTTGAAGCCGTTCAGGGTTTCCAGCGTTCCGGGAGGCACTGTGTGCTGCACGGTGAGAATAACGCTTTACAGACGGTATCCCTAAAAGAGAAGAGAAAGCTCGTTTCTCCCGTTCTGGAACACGAATGAGGCAGAGCCGCAGTTTTCCGGAGTAAGGGCTACGTTAGCAGCAAGTGAAAGTTCCCAACTCAGCGCGTGAAAGAGAAAGCCAAATACCGCGTTCTTCTTCAAGCTGCTTAACAGAAACTAGTGAAGTTTCCGGTTCTGCTAGAAGAAACAGTCCACCCACCAAAAGCTGCCTTCACAAAAGCTCTCTCCCTGGTAGAAGACAGGCAAGGGCTGGCCTAGCAAGTATTTCAATCCTCTGGTTTTCAAAGGGAACTGGCATAACAGGGGATGAAGGTACTACCGGCTTTCAAAGCCAAACAGGCAGATTGTTAGCCTTCCGCTAGAGGATGGCAAAAGAAGTTCAGTTTTGCTAACTAAACTTCGTGTGCTTAACACGAGCGTGTAGCTTCTTCTCGCCTGAAAGAGAAAGCAAGAGCTTGTTGCTCTCAATCTGGGGATGCTGGGAGAACGATTCACTTACTTTCTTGGAAAATCCCACTGTGTTCCAGGCGTAAGAAAGTTGTCTGTACATTGTCTACCTGGATACAGTGTATGACATTTCTCCCTTTCAATAGTTGAAAACGTTCACGGTTCCCAGCATTCCGGGAGGCATTCTGTGCTGCGCGGCTGAGAATACCGCTTTACGGACGGTATCGCTAAAGGAGAAGAGAAACCGCGTTTCTCCCATTCAGGAACGCGAGGGAGGCAAAATCATGGTTGTGCTGAGTAAAATCTTTGTTAGCAGCAAGTGGGAATTCCCCATTCACCACATGAAAGAGAAAGCAAAATACAGTGTCCCCCTCAAGCTGCTTAACTGAATCTACTTAAGTTTTCAGTTTTGTTAGAAGAAACTGTCCGCCCAGCACAAGCTGCTTTCTCCAATGCTCCCTGCGTGGGAGAAGGCAGGAGAGTGCAGGCCTAGCAAGTATTTGAATCCCCTGGTTTTCAAAGGGAATTTTGCCTACCAGGAATGAAGGTACTTCTGGCTTTCAAAGCCAAACAGGTAGATTGTCTGCCTTCAGCTAGAGGACAGCAGAAGAGGTTCAGTTTTGCTGACTAAAGCTTGTGTGCTTAACAGGAGCATGTAGCTTCTTCCCTGCCTGAAAGAGAAAGCAAGAGCTTGTTTGTCTCTGTCTGGTGAGGAAGGGAGAACGGCTCACTTTCCGTGTTTGAAAATCCCTCTGTGTTACATGCCTAAGAAAGTTGCCTGTGCATTGTCTACCTGGATAAAGGGTAGGACTTTCCTCCCTTTAAAGGAGTTGAAGCCGTTCAGGGTTTCCAGCGTTCCAGGAGGCATTGTGTGCTGCACGGTGAGAATAACGCTTTACAGACGGTATCGCTAAAGGGGAAGAGAAACCGCGTTTCTCCCATTCTGGAACGCGAAGGAGGCAAAACCATAGCTGTGCTGAGTGAAACGTTTGTTAGCAGCAAGGGTAAGTTCCCCATTCACCGCATGAAAGAGAAAGCAAAATACAGCGTTCTGCTTCACGCTGCTTAACTGAATCTACTGAACCTTTCAGTTTACTTAGAAGAAAGAGTCCACCCAGCACAAGCTGCTTTCCGAAATGTTCTCTGAGTGGAAGAAGGCTGGAGAGTGCAGGCCTAGCAAGTATTTGAATCCCCTGGTTTTCAAAGGGATCTTTGAATAGCAGGGAATGAAGGTACTACTGACTTTCAAAGCCAAACAGGCAGACTGTCTGTCTTCAGCTACAGGACGGCTGAAGAGGTTAGGTTGTGCTGATTAAAACTTGAGTGCTTAACACCAGCATGTAGCTTTCTCCCCGCCTGAAAGAGAAAGCAAGAGCTTGTTGCTCTTAGTCTGGGGATGAAGGGAGAATGATCCCCTTTCTGTGTTTGAAAATTTCTCTGTGTTATATGCCTAAGAATGTTGCCTGTACATTGTCTAGCTGGATAAAGTCTATGACTTTTCTCCCTTTCAAGTAATTAAAGCTGTTCAGGGTTTCCAGCATTCCGGGAGGCATTCTGTGCTGCGCGGCTGAGAATACCGCTCTATAGACGCTATCTCTAAAAGAGAAGAGAAACCGTGTTTCTCCCATTCTGGAACCCAGAGGAGGCAAAACCATAGCTGTGCTGAGTAAAACGTTTGTTAGCAGCAAGTGTAAGTTCCCCATTCACCGCATGAAGGAGAAAGCTAAATACAGCGTTCTCCTTCAGGCTGCTTAACTGAATCTACTGAAGGTTTCAGTTTTGTTAGAAGGAAGAGTCCACCCAGCACAAGCTGCTGCCTTCTGAAATGTTCTCTGAGTGGAAGAAGGCTGGAGAATGCGGTACTAGCAAGTATTTGATTCGTCTGGTTTTCAAAGGGAACTTTGCATACCATGGAATGAAGGTACTACTGGCTTTCAGGGCCAAACAGGCAGATTGTCTGCCTTCAACTAGAGGACAGCAGAAGAGGTTCGGTTTCACTGACTAAACCTTAAGTGCTTAACAACAGCACGTAGCGTCTTCCCTGCTGAAAGTGAAAGCAAGTGCTTGTTGCTCTCAGTCTGAGGATGAAGGGAGTACGATTCACTTTCTGTGTTTAAAATATCTCCGTGTTACATGCCTAAGAAAGTTGCCTGTAGATTGTCTAGCTGGATAAAGTCTATGACTTTTCTCCCTTTCAACTAGTTGAAGCCGTTCAGGGTTTCCAGCATTCCGGGATGCATTCTGTTCTGCGCGGCTGAGAATGCGGATTTACAGACGGTATCCCTAAAGGAGAAGAGAAACCGCGTTTCTCCCATTCCGGAACGCGAAGGAGGCAAAACCATAGCTGTGCGGAGTTAGACGTTTGTTAGCAGCAAGTGTAAGTTCCCCATTCACCGCATGAAAGAGAAAGCAAAATACAGCGTTCTCCTTCAATCTGCTTAACTGAATCTACAGAAGGTTTCAGTTTTGGTAGAAGAAAGTGTCCGCCCAGCACAAGGCCGCTTTCTGAAATGGTCTCTGAGTGGGAGAAGGCTGGAGAGTGCGGGCCTAGTAAGTATTTGAATCCCCTGGTTTTCAAAGGGAAGTTTGCATAGCAGGGAATGAAGGTAGTACTGGCTTTCAAAGCCAAACAGGAAGATTGTCTGCCTTCAGCTAGGGGACGGAAGAAGAGGTTAAGTTTCACTGACTAAACCTTCTGTGCTTAACACGAGCATGTAGCTTCTTCCTTCTCTGAAAGAGAAGTCAAGAGCTTGTTGCTCTCTGTCTGGTGAGGAAGGGAGAACGACTCACTTTCCGTGTTTGAAAATCCCTCTGTGTTACATGCCTAAGAAAGTTGCCTGTGCATTGTCTACCTGGATAAAGGGTAGGACTTTCCTCCCTTTAAAGGAGTTGAAGCCGTTCAGGGTTTCCAGCGTTCCAGGAGGCATTGTGTGCTGCACGGTGAGAATAACGCTTTACAGACGGTATCGCTAAAGGGGAAGAGAAACCGCGTTTCTCCCATTCTGGAACGCGAAGGAGGCAAAACCATAGCTGTGCGGAGTGAAACGTTTGTTAGCAGCAAGGGTAAGTTCCCCATTCACCGCATGAAAGAGAAAGCAAAATACAGCGTTCTGCTTCACGCTGCTTAACTGAATCTACTGAACCTTTCAGTTTACTTAGAAGAAAGAGTCCACCCAGCACAAGCTGCTTTCCGAAATGTTCTCTGAGTGGAAGAAGGCTGGAGAGTGCAGGCCTAGCAAGTATTTGAATCCCCTGGTTTTCAAAGGGATCTTTGCATAGCAGGGAATGAAGGTACTACTGACTTTCAAAGCCAAACAGGCAGACTGTCTGTCTTCAGCTACAGGACGGCTGAAGAGGTTAGGTTGTGCTGATTAAAACTTGAGTGCTTAACACCAGCATGTAGCTTCCTCCCCGCCTGAAAGAGAAAGCAAGAGCTTGTTGCTCTTAGTCTGGGGATGAAGGGAGAATGATCCCCTTTCTGTGTTTGAAAATTTCTCTGTGTTATATGCCTAAGAATGTTGCCTGTACATTGTCTAGCTGGATAAAGTCTATGACTTTTCTCCCTTTCAAGTAATTAAAGCTGTTCAGGGTTTCCAGCATTCCGTGAGGCATTCTGTGCTGCGCGGCTGAGAATACCGCTCTATAGACGCTATCTCTAAAAGAGAAGAGAAACCGTGTTTCTCCCATTCTGGAACCCAGAGGAGGCAAAACCATAACTGTGCTGAGTAAAACGTTTGTTAGCAGCAAGTGTAAGTTCCCCATTCACCGCATGAAGGAGAAAGCTAAATACAGCGTTCTCCTTCACGCTGCTTAGCTGAATCTACTGAAGGTTTCAGTTTTGTTAGAAGGAAGAGTCCACCCAGCACAAGCTGCTGCCTTCTGAAATGTTCTCTGAGTGGAAGAAGGCTGGAGAATGCGGTACTAGCAAGTATTTGATTCGTCTGGTTTTCAAAGGGAACTTTGCATACCAGGGAATGAAGGTACTACTGGCTTTCAGGGCCAAACAGGCAGATTGTCTGCCTTCAACTAGAGGACAGCAGAAGAGGTTCGGTTTCACTGACTAAACCTTAAGTGCTTAACACCAGCACGTAGCTTCTTCCCTGCTGAAAGTGAAAGCAAGTGCTTGTTGCTCTCAGTCTGAGGATGAAGGGAGTACGATTCACTTTCTGTGTTTAAAATATCTCCGTGTTACATGCCTAAGAAAGTTGCCTGTAGATTGTCTAGCTGGATAAAGTCTATGACTTTTCTCCCTTTCAACTAGTTGAAGCCGTTCAGGGTTTCCAGCATTCCGGGATGCATTCTGTTCTGCGCGGCTGAGAATGCGGATTTACAGACGGTATCCCTAAAGGAGAAGAGAAACCGCGTTTCTCCCATTCCGGAACGCGAAGGAGGCAAAACCATAGCTGTGCGGAGTTAGACGTTTGTTAGCAGCAAGTGTAAGTTCCCCATTCACCGCATGAAAGAGAAAGCAAAATACAGCGTTCTCCTTCAATCTGCTTAACTGAATCGACTGAAGGTTTCAGTTTTGGTAGAAGAAAGTGTCCGCCCAGCACAAGGCCGCTTTCTGAAATGGTCTCTGAGTGGGAGAAGGCTGGAGAGTGCGGGCCTAGTAAGTATTTGAATCCCCTGGTTTTCAAAGGGAAGTTTGCATAGCAGGGAATGAAGGTAGTACTGGCTTTCAAAGCCAAACAGGAAGATTGTCTGCCTTCAGCTAGGGGACGGAAGAAGAGGTTAAGTTTCACTGACTAAACCTTCTGTGCTTAACACGAGCATGTAGCTTCTTCCTTCTCTGAAGGAGAAGTCAAGAGCTTGTTGCTCTCTGTCTGGTGAGGAAGGGAGAACGACTCACTTTCCGTGTTTGAAAATCCCTCTGTGTTACATGCCTAAGAAAGTTGCCTGTGCGTTGTCTACCTGGATAAAGGGTAGGACTTTCCTCCCTTTAAAGGAGTTGAAGCCGTTCAGGGTTTCCAGCGTTCCGGGAGGCACTGTGTGCTGCACGGTGAGAATAACGCTTTACAGACGGTATCCCTAAAAGAGAAAGGAAAGCTCGTTTCTCCCGTTCTGGAACACGAATGAGGCAGAGCCGCAGTTTTCCGGAGTAAGGGCTACGTTAGCAGCAAGTGAAAGTTCCCAACTCAGCGCGTGAAAGAGAAAGCCAAATACCGCGTTCTTCTTCAAGCTGCTTAACAGAAACTAGTGAAGTTTCCGGTTCTGCTAGAAGAAACAGTCCACCCACCAAAAGCTGCCTTCACAAAAGCTCTCTCCCTGGTAGAAGACAGGCAAGGGCTGGCCTAGCAAGTATTTCAATCCTCTGGTTTTCAAAGGGAACTGGCATAACAGGGGATGAAGGTACTACCGGCTTTCAAAGCCAAACAGGCAGATTGTTAGCCTTCCGCTAGAGGATGGCAAAAGAAGTTCAGTTTTGCTAACTAAACTTCGTGTGCTTAACACGAGCGTGTAGCTTCTTCTCGCCTGAAAGAGAAAGCAAGAGCTTGTTGCTCTCAATCTGGGGATGATGGGAGAACGATTCACTTACTTTCTTGGAAAATCCCACTGTGTTCCAGGCGTAAGAAAGTTGTCTGTAGATTGTCTACCTGGATACAGTGTATGACATTCCTCCCTTTCAATAGTTGAAAACGTTCACGGTTCCCAGCATTCCGGGAGGCATTCTGTGCTGCGCGGCTGAGAATACCGCTTGACGGACGGTATCGCTAAAGGAGAAGAGAAACCGCGTTTCTCCCATTCAGGAACGCGAGGGAGGCAAAATCATAGTTGTGCTGAGTAAAATCTTTGTTAGCAGCAAGTGGGAATTCCCCATTCACCACATGAAAGAGAAAGCAAAATACAGTGTCCCCCTCAAGCTGCTTAACTGAATCTACTTAAGTTTTCAGATTTGTTAGAAGAAACTGTCCGCCCAGCACAAGCTGCTTTCTCCAATGCTCCCTGCGTGGGAGAAGGCAGGAGAGTGCAGGCCTAGCAAGTATTTGAATCCCCTGGTTTTCAAAGGGAATTTTGCCTACCAGGAATGAAGGTACTTCTGGCTTTCAAAGCCAAACAGGTAGATTGTCTGCCTTCAGCTAGAGGACAGCAGAAGAGGTTCAGTTTTGCTGACTAAAGCTTGTGTGCTTAACAGGAGCATGTAGCTTCTTCCCTGCCTGAAAGAGAAAGCAAGAGCTTGTTTGTCTCTGTCTGGTGAGGAAGGGAGAACGGCTCACTTTCCGTGTTTGAAAATCCCTCTGTGTCACATGCCTAAGAAAGTTGCCTGTGCATTGTCTACCTGGATAAAGTGTAGGACTTTTCTCCCTTTAAAGTAGTTGAAGCCGTTCAGGGTTTCCAGCGTTCCAGGAGGCATTGTGTGCTGCACGGTGAGAATAACGCTTTACAGACGGTACCGCTAAAGGGGAAGAGAAACCGCGTTTCTCCCATTCTGGAACGCGAAGGAGGCAAAACCATAGCTGTGCGGAGTGAAACGTTTGTTAGCAGCAAGGGTAAGTTCCCCATTCACCGCATGAAAGAGAAAGCGAAATACAGCATTCTCCTTCACGCTGCTTAACTGAATCTACTGAACCTTTCAGTTTACTTAGAAGAAAGAGTCCACCCAGCACAAGCTGCTTTCCGAAATGTTCTCTGAGTGGAAGAAGGCTGGAGAGTGCAGGCCTAGCAAGTATTTGAATCCCCTGGTTTTCAAAGGGATCTTTGCAAGCAGGGAATGAAGGTACTACTGACTTTCAAAGCCAAACAGGCAGATTGTCTGTCTTCAGCTACAGGACGGCTGAAGAGGTTAGGTTGTGCTGATTAAAACTTGAGTGCTTAACACCAGCATGTAGCTTCCTCCCCGCCTGAAAGAGAAAGCAAGAGCTTGTTGCTCTTAGTCTGGGGATGAAGGGAGAATGATCCCCTTTCTGTGTTTGAAAATTTCTCTGTGTTATATGCCTAAGAATGTTGCCTGTACATTGTCTAGCTGGATAAAGTCTATGACTTTTCTCCCTTTCAAGTAATTAAAGCTGTTCAGGGTTTCCAGCATTCCGGGAGGCATTCTGTGCTGCGCGGCTGAGAATACCGCTCTATAGACGCTATCTCTAAAAGAGAAGAGAAACCGTGTTTCTCCCATTCTGGAACCCAGAGGAGGCAAAACCATAGCTGTGCTGAGTAAAACGTTTGTTAGCAGCAAGTGTAAGTTCCCCATTCACCGCATGAAGGAGAAAGCTAAATACAGCGTTCTCCTTCACGCTGCTTAGCTGAATCTACTGAAGGTTTCAGTTTTGTTAGAAGGAAGAGTCCACCCAGCACAAGCTGCTGCCTTCTGAAATGTTCTCTGAGTGGAAGAAGGCTGGAGAATGCGGTACTAGCAAGTATTTGATTCGTCTGGTTTTCAAAGGGAACTTTGCATACCAGGGAATGAAGGTACTACTGGCTTTCAGGGCCAAACAGGCAGATTGTCTGCCTTCAACTAGAGGACAGCAGAAGAGGTTCGGTTTCACTGACTAAACCTTAAGTGCTTAACACCAGCACGTAGCTTCTTCCCTGCTGAAAGTGAAAGCAAGTGCTTGTTGCTCTCAGTCTGAGGATGAAGGGAGTACGATTCACTTTCTGTGTTTAAAATATCTCCGTGTTACATGCCTAAGAAAGTTGCCTGTAGATTGTCTAGCTGGATAAAGTCTATGACTTTTCTCCCTTTCAACTAGTTGAAGCCGTTCAGGGTTTCCAGCATTCCGGGATGCATTCTGTTCTGCGCGGCTGAGAATGCGGATTTACAGACGGTATCCCTAAAGGAGAAGAGAAACCGCGTTTCTCCCATTCCGGAACGCGAAGGAGGCAAAACCATAGCTGTGCGGAGTTAGACGTTTGTTAGCAGCAAGTGTAAGTTCCCCATTCACCGCATGAAAGAGAAAGCAAAATACAGCGTTCTCCTTCAATCTGCTTAACTGAATCGACTGAAGGTTTCAGTTTTGGTAGAAGAAAGTGTCCGCCCAGCACAAGGCCGCTTTCTGAAATGGTCTCTGAGTGGGAGAAGGCTGGAGAGTGCGGGCCTAGTAAGTATTTGAATCCCCTGGTTTTCAAAGGGAAGTTTGCATAGCAGGGAATGAAGGTAGTACTGGCTTTCAAAGCCAAACAGGAAGATTGTCTGCCTTCAGCTAGGGGACGGAAGAAGAGGTTAAGTTTCACTGACTAAACCTTCTGTGCTTAACACGAGCATGTAGCTTCTTCCTTCTCTGAAAGAGAAGTCAAGAGCTTGTTGCTCTCTGTCTGGTGAGGAAGGGAGAACGACTCACTTTCCGTGTTTGAAAATCCCTCTGTGTTACATGCCTAAGAAAGTTGCCTGTGCATTGTCTACCTGGATAAAGGGTAGGACTTTCCTCCCTTTAAAGGAGTTGAAGCCGTTCAGGGTTTCCAGCGTTCCAGGAGGCATTGTGTGCTGCACGGTGAGAATAACGCTTTACAGACCGTATCGCTAAAGGGGAAGAGAAACCGCGTTTCTCCCATTCTGGAACGCGAAGGAGGCAAAACCATAGCTGTGCGGAGTGAAACGTTTGTTAGCAGCAAGGGTAAGTTCCCCATTCACCGCATGAAAGAGAAAGCGAAATACAGCGTTCTCCTTCACGCTGCTTAACTGAATCTACTGAACCTTTCAGTTTACTTAGAAGAAAGAGTCCACCCAGCACAAGCTGCTTTCCGAAATGTTCTCTGAGTGGAAGAAGGCTGGAGAGTGCAGGCCTAGCAAGTATTTGAATCCCCTGGTTTTCAAAGGGATCTTTGCATAGCAGGGAATGAAGGTACTACTGACTTTCAAAGCCAAACAGGCAGATTGTCTGTCTTCAGCTACAGGACGGCTGAAGAGGTTAGGTTGTGCTGATTAAAACTTGAGTGCTTAACACCAGCATGTAGCTTCCTCCCCGCCTGAAAGAGAAAGCAAGAGCTTGTTGCTCTTAGTCTGGGGATGAAGGGAGAATGATCCCCTTTCTGTGTTTGAAAATTTCTCTGTGTTATATGCCTAAGAATGTTGCCTGTACATTGTCTAGCTGGATAAAGTCTATGACTTTTCTCCCTTTCAAGTAATTAAAGCTGTTCAGGGTTTCCAGCATTCCGGGAGGCATTCTGTGCTGCGCGGCTGAGAATACCGCTCTATAGACGCTATCTCTAAAAGAGAAGAGAAACCGTGTTTCTCCCATTCTGGAACCCAGAGGAGGCAAAACCATAGCTGTGCTGAGTAAAACGTTTGTTAGCAGCAAGTGTAAGTTCCCCATTCACCGCATGAAGGAGAAAGCTAAATACAGCGTTCTCCTTCACGCTGCTTAGCTGAATCTACTGAAGGTTTCAGTTTTGTTAGAAGGAAGAGTCCACCCAGCACAAGCTGCTGCCTTCTGAAATGTTCTCTGAGTGGAAGAAGGCTGGAGAATGCGGTACTAGCAAGTATTTGATTCGTCTGGTTTTCAAAGGGAACTTTGCATACCAGGGAATGAAGGTACTACTGGCTTTCAGGGCCAAACAGGCAGATTGTCTGCCTTCAACTAGAGGACAGCAGAAGAGGTTCGGTTTCACTGACTAAACCTTAAGTGCTTAACACCAGCACGTAGCTTCTTCCCTGCTGAAAGTGAAAGCAAGTGCTTGTTGCTCTCAGTCTGAGGATGAAGGGAGTACGATTCACTTTCTGTGTTTAAAATATCTCCGTGTTACATGCCTAAGAAAGTTGCCTGTAGATTGTCTAGCTGGATAAAGTCTATGACTTTTCTCCCTTTCAACTAGTTGAAGCCGTTCAGGGTTTCCAGCATTCCGGGATGCATTCTGTTCTGCGCGGCTGAGAATGCGGATTTACAGACGGTATCCCTAAAGGAGAAGAGAAACCGCGTTTCTCCCATTCCGGAACGCGAAGGAGGCAAAACCATAGCTGTGCGGAGTTAGACGTTTGTTAGCAGCAAGTGTAAGTTCCCCATTCACCCCATGAAAGAGAAAGCAAAATACAGCGTTCTCCTTCAATCTGCTTAACTGAATCGACTGAAGGTTTCAGTTTTGGTAGAAGAAAGTGTCCGCCCAGCACAAGGCCGCTTTCTGAAATGGTCTCTGAGTGGGAGAAGGCTGGAGAGTGCGGGCCTAGTAAGTATTTGAATCCCCTGGTTTTCAAAGGGAAGTTTGCATAGCAGGGAATGAAGGTAGTACTGGCTTTCAAAGCCAAACAGGAAGATTGTCTGCCTTCAGCTAGGGGACGGAAGAAGAGGTTAAGTTTCACTGACTAAACCTTCTGTGCTTAACACGAGCATGTAGCTTCTTCCTTCTCTGAAAGAGAAGTCAAGAGCTTGTTGCTCTCTGTCTGGTGAGGAAGGGAGAACGACTCACTTTCCGTGTTTGAAAATCCCTCTGTGTTACATGCCTAAGAAAGTTGCCTGTGCGTTGTCTACCTGGATAAAGGGTAGGACTTTCCTCCCTTTAAAGGAGTTGAAGCCGTTCAGGGTTTCCAGCGTTCCGGGAGGCACTGTGTGCTGCACGGTGAGAATAACGCTTTACAGACGGTATCCCTAAAAGAGAAAGGAAAGCTCGTTTCTCCCGTTCTGGAACACGAATGAGGCAGAGCCGCAGTTTTCCGGAGTAAGGGCTACGTTAGCAGCAAGTGAAAGTTCCCAACTCAGCGCGTGAAAGAGAAAGCCAAATACCGCGTTCTTCTTCAAGCTGCTTAACAGAAACTAGTGAAGTTTCCGGTTCTGCTAGAAGAAACAGTCCACCCACCAAAAGCTGCCTTCACAAAAGCTCTCTCCCTGGTAGAAGACAGGCAAGGGCTGGCCTAGCAAGTATTTCAATCCTCTGGTTTTCAAAGGGAACTGGCATAACAGGGGATGAAGGTACTACCGGCTTTCAAAGCCAAACAGGCAGATTGTTAGCCTTCCGCTAGAGGATGGCAAAAGAAGTTCAGTTTTGCTAACTAAACTTCGTGTGCTTAACACGAGCGTGTAGCTTCTTCTCGCCTGAAAGAGAAAGCAAGAGCTTGTTGCTCTCAATCTGGGGATGATGGGAGAACGATTCACTTACTTTCTTGGAAAATCCCACTGTGTTCCAGGCGTAAGAAAGTTGTCTGTAGATTGTCTACCTGGATACAGTGTATGACATTCCTCCCTTTCAATAGTTGAAAACGTTCACGGTTCCCAGCATTCCGGGAGGCATTCTGTGCTGCGCGGCTGAGAATACCGCTTGACGGACAGTATCGCTAAAGGAGAAGAGAAACCGCGTTTCTCCCATTCAGGAACGCGAGGGAGGCAAAATCATAGTTGTGCTGAGTAAAATCTTTGTTAGCAGCAAGTGGGAATTCCCCATTCACCACATGAAAGAGAAAGCAAAATACAGTGTCCCCCTCAAGCTGCTTAACTGAATCTACTTAAGTTTTCAGATTTGTTAGAAGAAACTGTCCGCCCAGCACAAGCTGCTTTCTCCAATGCTCCCTGCGTGGGAGAAGGCAGGAGAGTGCAGGCCTAGCAAGTATTTGAATCCCCTGGTTTTCAAAGGGAATTTTGCCTACCAGGAATGAAGGTACTTCTGGCTTTCAAAGCCAAACAGGTAGATTGTCTGCCTTCAGCTAGAGGACAGCAGAAGAGGTTCAGTTTTGCTGACTAAAGCTTGTGTGCTTAACAGGAGCATGTAGCTTCTTCCCTGCCTGAAAGAGAAAGCAAGAGCTTGTTTGTCTCTGTCTGGTGAGGAAGGGAGAACGGCTCACTTTCCGTGTTTGAAAATCCCTCTGTGTCACATGCCTAAGAAAGTTGCCTGTGCATTGTCTACCTGGATAAAGTGTAGGACTTTTCTCCCTTTAAAGTAGTTGAAGCCGTTCAGGGTTTCCAGCGTTCCAGGAGGCATTGTGTGCTGCACGGTGAGAATAACGCTTTACAGACGGTACCGCTAAAGGGGAAGAGAAACCGCGTTTCTCCCATTCTGGAACGCGAAGGAGGCAAAACCATAGCTGTGCGGAGTGAAACGTTTCTTAGCAGCAAGGGTAAGTTCCCCATTCACCGCATGAAAGAGAAAGCGAAATACAGCATTCTCCTTCACGCTGCTTAACTGAATCTACTGAACCTTTCAGTTTACTTAGAAGAAAGAGTCCACCCAGCACAAGCTGCTTTCCGAAATGTTCTCTGAGTGGAAGAAGGCTGGAGAGTGCAGGCCTAGCAAGTATTTGAATCCCCTGGTTTTCAAAGGGATCTTTGCAAGCAGGGAATGAAGGTACTACTGACTTTCAAAGCCAAACAGGCAGATTGTCTGTCTTCAGCTACAGGACGGCTGAAGAGGTTAGGTTGTGCTGATTAAAACTTGAGTGCTTAACACCAGCATGTAGCTTCCTCCCCGCCTGAAAGAGAAAGCAAGAGCTTGTTGCTCTTAGTCTGGGGATGAAGGGAGAATGATCCCCTTTCTGTGTTTGAAAATTTCTCTGTGTTATATGCCTAAGAATGTTGCCTGTACATTGTCTAGCTGGATAAAGTCTATGACTTTTCTCCCTTTCAAGTAATTAAAGCTGTTCAGGGTTTCCAGCATTCCGGGAGGCATTCTGTGCTGCGCGGCTGAGAATACCGCTCTATAGACGCTATCTCTAAAAGAGAAGAGAAACCGTGTTTCTCCCATTCTGGAACCCAGAGGAGGCAAAACCATAGCTGTGCTGAGTAAAACGTTTGTTAGCAGCAAGTGTAAGTTCCCCATTCACCGCATGAAGGAGAAAGCTAAATACAGCGTTCTCCTTCACGCTGCTTAGCTGAATCTACTGAAGGTTTCAGTTTTGTTAGAAGGAAGAGTCCACCCAGCACAAGCTGCTGCCTTCTGAAATGTTCTCTGAGTGGAAGAAGGCTGGAGAATGCGGTACTAGCAAGTATTTGATTCGTCTGGTTTTCAAAGGGAACTTTGCATACCAGGGAATGAAGGTACTACTGGCTTTCAGGGCCAAACAGGCAGATTGTCTGCCTTCAACTAGAGGACAGCAGAAGAGGTTCGGTTTCACTGACTAAACCTTAAGTGCTTAACACCAGCACGTAGCTTCTTCCCTGCTGAAAGTGAAAGCAAGTGCTTGTTGCTCTCAGTCTGAGGATGAAGGGAGTACGATTCACTTTCTGTGTTTAAAATATCTCCGTGTTACATGCCTAAGAAAGTTGCCTGTAGATTGTCTAGCTGGATAAAGTCTATGACTTTTCTCCCTTTCAACTAGTTGAAGCCGTTCAGGGTTTCCAGCATTCCGGGATGCATTCTGTTCTGCGCGGCTGAGAATGCGGATTTACAGACGGTATCCCTAAAGGAGAAGAGAAACCGCGTTTCTCCCATTCCGGAACGCGAAGGAGGCAAAACCATAGCTGTGCGGAGTTAGACGTTTGTTAGCAGCAAGTGTAAGTTCCCCATTCACCGCATGAAAGAGAAAGCAAAATACAGCGTTCTCCTTCAATCTGCTTAACTGAATCGACTGAAGGTTTCAGTTTTGGTAGAAGAAAGTGTCCGCCCAGCACAAGGCCGCTTTCTGAAATGGTCTCTGAGTGGGAGAAGGCTGGAGAGTGCGGGCCTAGTAAGTATTTGAATCCCCTGGTTTTCAAAGGGAAGTTTGCATAGCAGGGAATGAAGGTAGTACTGGCTTTCAAAGCCAAACAGGAAGATTGTCTGCCTTCAGCTAGGGGACGGAAGAAGAGGTTAAGTTTCACTGACTAAACCTTCTGTGCTTAACACGAGCATGTAGCTTCTTCCTTCTCTGAAAGAGAAGTCAAGAGCTTGTTGCTCTCTGTCTGGTGAGGAAGGGAGAACGACTCACTTTCCGTGTTTGAAAATCCCTCTGTGTTACATGCCTAAGAAAGTTGCCTGTGCATTGTCTACCTGGATAAAGGGTAGGACTTTCCTCCCTTTAAAGGAGTTGAAGCCGTTCAGGGTTTCCAGCGTTCCAGGAGGCATTGTGTGCTGCACGGTGAGAATAACGCTTTACAGACGGTATCGCTAAAGGGGAAGAGAAACCGCGTTTCTCCCATTCTGGAACGCGAAGGAGGCAAAACCATAGCTGTGCGGAGTGAAACGTTTGTTAGCAGCAAGGGTAAGTTCCCCATTCACCGCATGAAAGAGAAAGCGAAATACAGCGTTCTCCTTCACGCTGCTTAACTGAATCTACTGAACCTTTCAGTTTACTTAGAAGAAAGAGTCCACCCAGCACAAGCTGCTTTCCGAAATGTTCTCTGAGTGGAAGAAGGCTGGAGAGTGCAGGCCTAGCAAGTATTTGAATCCCCTGGTTTTCAAAGGGATCTTTGCATAGCAGGGAATGAAGGTACTACTGACTTTCAAAGCCAAACAGGCAGATTGTCTGTCTTCAGCTACAGGACGGCTGAAGAGGTTAGGTTGTGCTGATTAAAACTTGAGTGCTTAACACCAGCATGTAGCTTCCTCCCCGCCTGAAAGAGAAAGCAAGAGCTTGTTGCTCTTAGTCTGGGGATGAAGGGAGAATGATCCCCTTTCTGTGTTTGAAAATTTCTCTGTGTTATATGCCTAAGAATGTTGCCTGTACATTGTCTAGCTGGATAAAGTCTATGACTTTTCTCCCTTTCAAGTAATTAAAGCTGTTCAGGGTTTCCAGCATTCCGGGAGGCATTCTGTGCTGCGCGGCTGAGAATACCGCTCTATAGACGCTATCTCTAAAAGAGAAGAGAAACCGTGTTTCTCCCATTCTGGAACCCAGAGGAGGCAAAACCATAGCTGTGCTGAGTAAAACGTTTGTTAGCAGCAAGTGTAAGTTCCCCATTCACCGCATGAAGGAGAAAGCTAAATACAGCGTTCTCCTTCACGCTGCTTAGCTGAATCTACTGAAGGTTTCAGTTTTGTTAGAAGGAAGAGTCCACCCAGCACAAGCTGCTGCCTTCTGAAATGTTCTCTGAGTGGAAGAAGGCTGGAGAATGCGGTACTAGCAAGTATTTGATTCGTCTGGTTTTCAAAGGGAACTTTGCATACCAGGGAATGAAGGTACTACTGGCTTTCAGGGCCAAACAGGCAGATTGTCTGCCTTCAACTAGAGGACAGCAGAAGAGGTTCGGTTTCACTGACTAAACCTTAAGTGCTTAACACCAGCACGTAGCTTCTTCCCTGCTGAAAGTGAAAGCAAGTGCTTGTTGCTCTCAGTCTGAGGATGAAGGGAGTACGATTCACTTTCTGTGTTTAAAATATCTCCGTGTTACATGCCTAAGAAAGTTGCCTGTAGATTGTCTAGCTGGATAAAGTCTATGACTTTTCTCCCTTTCAACTAGTTGAAGCCGTTCAGGGTTTCCAGCATTCCGGGATGCATTCTGTTCTGCGCGGCTGAGAATGCGGATTTACAGACGGTATCCCTAAAGGAGAAGAGAAACCGCGTTTCTCCCATTCCGGAACGCGAAGGAGGCAAAACCATAGCTGTGCGGAGTTAGACGTTTGTTAGCAGCAAGTGTAAGTTCCCCATTCACCGCATGAAAGAGAAAGCAAAATACAGCGTTCTCCTTCAATCTGCTTAACTGAATCGACTGAAGGTTTCAGTTTTGGTAGAAGAAAGTGTCCGCCCAGCACAAGGCCGCTTTCTGAAATGGTCTCTGAGTGGGAGAAGGCTGGAGAGTGCGGGCCTAGTAAGTATTTGAATCCCCTGGTTTTCAAAGGGAAGTTTGCATAGCAGGGAATGAAGGTAGTACTGGCTTTCAAAGCCAAACAGGAAGATTGTCTGCCTTCAGCTAGGGGACGGAAGAAGAGGTTAAGTTTCACTGACTAAACCTTCTGTGCTTAACACGAGCATGTAGCTTCTTCCTTCTCTGAAGGAGAAGTCAAGAGCTTGTTGCTCTCTGTCTGGTGAGGAAGGGAGAACGACTCACTTTCCGTGTTTGAAAATCCCTCTGTGTTACATGCCTAAGAAAGTTGCCTGTGCGTTGTCTACCTGGATAAAGGGTAGGACTTTCCTCCCTTTAAAGGAGTTGAAGCCGTTCAGGGTTTCCAGCGTTCCGGGAGGCACTGTGTGCTGCACGGTGAGAATAACGCTTTACAGACGGTATCCCTAAAAGAGAAAGGAAAGCTCGTTTCTCCCGTTCTGGAACACGAATGAGGCAGAGCCGCAGTTTTCCGGAGTAAGGGCTACGTTAGCAGCAAGTGAAAGTTCCCAACTCAGCGCGTGAAAGAGAAAGCCAAATACCGCGTTCTTCTTCAAGCTGCTTAACAGAAACTAGTGAAGTTTCCGGTTCTGCTAGAAGAAACAGTCCACCCACCAAAAGCTGCCTTCACAAAAGCTCTCTCCCTGGTAGAAGACAGGCAAGGGCTGGCCTAGCAAGTATTTCAATCCTCTGGTTTTCAAAGGGAACTGGCATAACAGGGGATGAAGGTACTACCGGCTTTCAAAGCCAAACAGGCAGATTGTTAGCCTTCCGCTAGAGGATGGCAAAAGAAGTTCAGTTTTGCTAACTAAACTTCGTGTGCTTAACACGAGCGTGTAGCTTCTTCTCGCCTGAAAGAGAAAGCAAGAGCTTGTTGCTCTCAATCTGGGGATGATGGGAGAACGATTCACTTACTTTCTTGGAAAATCCCACTGTGTTCCAGGCGTAAGAAAGTTGTCTGTAGATTGTCTACCTGGATACAGTGTATGACATTCCTCCCTTTCAATAGTTGAAAACGTTCACGGTTCCCAGCATTCCGGGAGGCATTCTGTGCTGCGCGGCTGAGAATACCGCTTGACGGACGGTATCGCTAAAGGAGAAGAGAAACCGCGTTTCTCCCATTCAGGAACGCGAGGGAGGCAAAATCATAGTTGTGCTGAGTAAAATCTTTGTTAGCAGCAAGTGGGAATTCCCCATTCACCACATGAAAGAGAAAGCAAAATACAGTGTCCCCCTCAAGCTGCTTAACTGAATCTACTTAAGTTTTCAGATTTGTTAGAAGAAACTGTCCGCCCAGCACAAGCTGCTTTCTCCAATGCTCCCTGCGTGGGAGAAGGCAGGAGAGTGCAGGCCTAGCAAGTATTTGAATCCCCTGGTTTTCAAAGGGAATTTTGCCTACCAGGAATGAAGGTACTTCTGGCTTTCAAAGCCAAACAGGTAGATTGTCTGCCTTCAGCTAGAGGACAGCAGAAGAGGTTCAGTTTTGCTGACTAAAGCTTGTGTGCTTAACAGGAGCATGTAGCTTCTTCCCTGCCTGAAAGAGAAAGCAAGAGCTTGTTTGTCTCTGTCTGGTGAGGAAGGGAGAACGGCTCACTTTCCGTGTTTGAAAATCCCTCTGTGTCACATGCCTAAGAAAGTTGCCTGTGCATTGTCTACCTGGATAAAGTGTAGGACTTTTCTCCCTTTAAAGTAGTTGAAGCCGTTCAGGGTTTCCAGCGTTCCAGGAGGCATTGTGTGCTGCACGGTGAGAATAACGCTTTACAGACGGTACCGCTAAAGGGGAAGAGAAACCGCGTTTCTCCCATTCTGGAACGCGAAGGAGGCAAAACCATAGCTGTGCGGAGTGAAACGTTTGTTAGCAGCAAGGGTAAGTTCCCCATTCACCGCATGAAAGAGAAAGCGAAATACAGCATTCTCCTTCACGCTGCTTAACTGAATCTACTGAACCTTTCAGTTTACTTAGAAGAAAGAGTCCACCCAGCACAAGCTGCTTTCCGAAATGTTCTCTGAGTGGAAGAAGGCTGGAGAGTGCAGGCCTAGCAAGTATTTGAATCCCCTGGTTTTCAAAGGGATCTTTGCAAGCAGGGAATGAAGGTACTACTGACTTTCAAAGCCAAACAGGCAGATTGTCTGTCTTCAGCTACAGGACGGCTGAAGAGGTTAGGTTGTGCTGATTAAAACTTGAGTGCTTAACACCAGCATGTAGCTTCCTCCCCGCCTGAAAGAGAAAGCAAGAGCTTGTTGCTCTTAGTCTGGGGATGAAGGGAGAATGATCCCCTTTCTGTGTTTGAAAATTTCTCTGTGTTATATGCCTAAGAATGTTGCCTGTACATTGTCTAGCTGGATAAAGTCTATGACTTTTCTCCCTTTCAAGTAATTAAAGCTGTTCAGGGTTTCCAGCATTCCGGGAGGCATTCTGTGCTGCGCGGCTGAGAATACCGCTCTATAGACGCTATCTCTAAAAGAGAAGAGAAACCGTGTTTCTCCCATTCTGGAACCCAGAGGAGGCAAAACCATAGCTGTGCTGAGTAAAACGTTTGTTAGCAGCAAGTGTAAGTTCCCCATTCACCGCATGAAGGAGAAAGCTAAATACAGCGTTCTCCTTCACGCTGCTTAGCTGAATCTACTGAAGGTTTCAGTTTTGTTAGAAGGAAGAGTCCACCCAGCACAAGCTGCTGCCTTCTGAAATGTTCTCTGAGTGGAAGAAGGCTGGAGAATGCGGTACTAGCAAGTATTTGATTCGTCTGGTTTTCAAAGGGAACTTTGCATACCAGGGAATGAAGGTACTACTGGCTTTCAGGGCCAAACAGGCAGATTGTCTGCCTTCAACTAGAGGACAGCAGAAGAGGTTCGGTTTCACTGACTAAACCTTAAGTGCTTAACAGCAGCACGTAGCTTCTTCCCTGCTGAAAGTGAAAGCAAGTGCTTGTTGCTCTCAGTCTGAGGATGAAGGGAGTACGATTCACTTTCTGTGTTTAAAATATCTCCGTGTTACATGCCTAAGAAAGTTGCCTGTAGATTGTCTAGCTGGATAAAGTCTATGACTTTTCTCCCTTTCAACTAGTTGAAGCCGTTCAGGGTTTCCAGCATTCCGGGATGCATTCTGTTCTGCGCGGCTGAGAATGCGGATTTACAGACGGTATCCCTAAAGGAGAAGAGAAACCGCGTTTCTCCCATTCCGGAACGCGAAGGAGGCAAAACCATAGCTGTGCGGAGTTAGACGTTTGTTAGCAGCAAGTGTAAGTTCCCCATTCACCGCATGAAAGAGAAAGCAAAATACAGCGTTCTCCTTCAATCTGCTTAACTGAATCGACTGAAGGTTTCAGTTTTGGTAGAAGAAAGTGTCCGCCCAGCACAAGGCCGCTTTCTGAAATGGTCTCTGAGTGGGAGAAGGCTGGAGAGTGCGGGCCTAGTAAGTATTTGAATCCCCTGGTTTTCAAAGGGAAGTTTGCATAGCAGGGAATGAAGGTAGTACTGGCTTTCAAAGCCAAACAGGAAGATTGTCTGCCTTCAGCTAGGGGACGGAAGAAGAGGTTAAGTTTCACTGACTAAACCTTCTGTGCTTAACACGAGCATGTAGCTTCTTCCTTCTCTGAAAGAGAAGTCAAGAGCTTGTTGCTCTCTGTCTGGTGAGGAAGGGAGAACGACTCACTTTCCGTGTTTGAAAATCCCTCTGTGTTACATGCCTAAGAAAGTTGCCTGTGCATTGTCTACCTGGATAAAGGGTAGGACTTTCCTCCCTTTAAAGGAGTTGAAGCCGTTCAGGGTTTCCAGCGTTCCAGGAGGCATTGTGTGCTGCACGGTGAGAATAACGCTTTACAGACGGTATCGCTAAAGGGGAAGAGAAACCGCGTTTCTCCCATTCTGGAACGCGAAGGAGGCAAAACCATAGCTGTGCGGAGTGAAACGTTTGTTAGCAGCAAGGGTAAGTTCCCCATTCACCGCATGAAAGAGAAAGCGAAATACAGCGTTCTCCTTCACGCTGCTTAACTGAATCTACTGAACCTTTCAGTTTACTTAGAAGAAAGAGTCCACCCAGCACAAGCTGCTTTCCGAAATGTTCTCTGAGTGGAAGAAGGCTGGAGAGTGCAGGCCTAGCAAGTATTTGAATCCCCTGGTTTTCAAAGGGATCTTTGCATAGCAGGGAATGAAGGTACTACTGACTTTCAAAGCCAAACAGGCAGATTGTCTGTCTTCAGCTACAGGACGGCTGAAGAGGTTAGGTTGTGCTGATTAAAACTTGAGTGCTTAACACCAGCATGTAGCTTCCTCCCCGCCTGAAAGAGAAAGCAAGAGCTTGTTGCTCTTAGTCTGGGGATGAAGGGAGAATGATCCCCTTTCTGTGTTTGAAAATTTCTCTGTGTTATATGCCTAAGAATGTTGCCTGTACATTGTCTAGCTGGATAAAGTCTATGACTTTTCTCCCTTTCAAGTAATTAAAGCTGTTCAGGGTTTCCAGCATTCCGGGAGGCATTCTGTGCTGCGCGGCTGAGAATACCGCTCTATAGACGCTATCTCTAAAAGAGAAGAGAAACCGTGTTTCTCCCATTCTGGAACCCAGAGGAGGCAAAACCATAGCTGTGCTGAGTAAAACGTTTGTTAGCAGCAAGTGTAAGTTCCCCATTCACCGCATGAAGGAGAAAGCTAAATACAGCGTTCTCCTTCACGCTGCTTAGCTGAATCTACTGAAGGTTTCAGTTTTGTTAGAAGGAAGAGTCCACCCAGCACAAGCTGCTGCCTTCTGAAATGTTCTCTGAGTGGAAGAAGGCTGGAGAATGCGGTACTAGCAAGTATTTGATTCGTCTGGTTTTCAAAGGGAACTTTGCATACCAGGGAATGAAGGTACTACTGGCTTTCAGGGCCAAACAGGCAGATTGTCTGCCTTCAACTAGAGGACAGCAGAAGAGGTTCGGTTTCACTGACTAAACCTTAAGTGCTTAACACCAGCACGTAGCTTCTTCCCTGCTGAAAGTGAAAGCAAGTGCTTGTTGCTCTCAGTCTGAGGATGAAGGGAGTACGATTCACTTTCTGTGTTTAAAATATCTCCGTGTTACATGCCTAAGAAAGTTGCCTGTAGATTGTCTAGCTGGATAAAGTCTATGACTTTTCTCCCTTTCAACTAGTTGAAGCCGTTCAGGGTTTCCAGCATTCCGGGATGCATTCTGTTCTGCGCGGCTGAGAATGCGGATTTACAGACGGTATCCCTAAAGGAGAAGAGAAACCGCGTTTCTCCCATTCCGGAACGCGAAGGAGGCAAAACCATAGCTGTGCGGAGTTAGACGTTTGTTAGCAGCAAGTGTAAGTTCCCCATTCACCGCATGAAAGAGAAAGCAAAATACAGCGTTCTCCTTCAATCTGCTTAACTGAATCGACTGAAGGTTTCAGTTTTGGTAGAAGAAAGTGTCCGCCCAGCACAAGGCCGCTTTCTGAAATGGTCTCTGAGTGGGAGAAGGCTGGAGAGTGCGGGCCTAGTAAGTATTTGAATCCCCTGGTTTTCAAAGGGAAGTTTGCATAGCAGGGAATGAAGGTAGTACTGGCTTTCAAAGCCAAACAGGAAGATTGTCTGCCTTCAGCTAGGGGACGGAAGAAGAGGTTAAGTTTCACTGACTAAACCTTCTGTGCTTAACACGAGCATGTAGCTTCTTCCTTCTCTGAAGGAGAAGTCAAGAGCTTGTTGCTCTCTGTCTGGTGAGGAAGGGAGAACGACTCACTTTCCGTGTTTGAAAATCCCTCTGTGTTACATGCCTAAGAAAGTTGCCTGTGCGTTGTCTACCTGGATAAAGGGTAGGACTTTCCTCCCTTTAAAGGAGTTGAAGCCGTTCAGGGTTTCCAGCGTTCCGGGAGGCACTGTGTGCTGCACGGTGAGAATAACGCTTTACAGACGGTATCCCTAAAAGAGAAAGGAAAGCTCGTTTCTCCCGTTCTGGAACACGAATGAGGCAGAGCCGCAGTTTTCCGGAGTAAGGGCTACGTTAGCAGCAAGTGAAAGTTCCCAACTCAGCGCGTGAAAGAGAAAGCCAAATACCGCGTTCTTCTTCAAGCTGCTTAACAGAAACTAGTGAAGTTTCCGGTTCTGCTAGAAGAAACAGTCCACCCACCAAAAGCTGCCTTCACAAAAGCTCTCTCCCTGGTAGAAGACAGGCAAGGGCTGGCCTAGCAAGTATTTCAATCCTCTGGTTTTCAAAGGGAACTGGCATAACAGGGGATGAAGGTACTACCGGCTTTCAAAGCCAAACAGGCAGATTGTTAGCCTTCCGCTAGAGGATGGCAAAAGAAGTTCAGTTTTGCTAACTAAACTTCGTGTGCTTAACACGAGCGTGTAGCTTCTTCTCGCCTGAAAGAGAAAGCAAGAGCTTGTTGCTCTCAATCTGGGGATGATGGGAGAACGATTCACTTACTTTCTTGGAAAATCCCACTGTGTTCCAGGCGTAAGAAAGTTGTCTGTAGATTGTCTACCTGGATACAGTGTATGACATTCCTCCCTTTCAATAGTTGAAAACGTTCACGGTTCCCAGCATTCCGGGAGGCATTCTGTGCTGCGCGGCTGAGAATACCGCTTTACGGACGGTATCGCTAAAGGAGAAGAGAAACCGCGCTTCTCCCATTCAGGAACGCGAGGGAGGCAAAATCATGGTTGTGCTGAGTAAAATCTTTGTTAGCAGCAAGTGGGAATTCCCCATTCACCACATGAAAGAGAAAGCAAAATACAGTGTCCCCCTCAAGCTGCTTAACTGAATCTACTTAAGTTTTCAGTTTTGTTAGAAGAAACTGTCCGCCCAGCACAAGCTGCTTTCTCCAATGCTCCCTGCGTGGGAGAAGGCAGGAGAGTGCAGGCCTAGCAAGTATTTGAATCCCCTGGTTTTCAAAGGGAATTTTGCCTACCAGGAATGAAGGTACTTCTGGCTTTCAAAGCCAAACAGGTAGATTGTCTGCCTTCAGCTAGAGGACAGCAGAAGAGGTTCAGTTTTGCTGACTAAAGCTTGTGTGCTTAACAGGAGCATGTAGCTTCTTCCCTGCCTGAAAGAGAAAGCAAGAGCTTGTTTGTCTCTGTCTGGTGAGGAAGGGAGAACGGTTCACTTTCCGTGTTTGAAAATCCCTCTGTGTCACATGCCTAAGAAAGTTGCCTGTGCATTGTCTACCTGGATAAAGTGTAGGACTTTTCTCCCTTTAAAGTAGTTGAAGCCGTTCAGGGTTTCCAGCGTTCCAGGAGGCATTGTGTGCTGCACGGTGAGAATAACGCTTTACAGACGGTACCGCTAAAGGGGAAGAGAAACCGCGTTTCTCCCATTCTGGAACGCGAAGGAGGCAAAACCATAGCTGTGCGGAGTGAAACGTTTGTTAGCAGCAAGGGTAAGTTCCCCATTCACCGCATGAAAGAGAAAGCAAAATACAGCGTTCTCCTTCACGCTGCTTAACTGAATCTACTGAACCTTTCAGTTTACTTAGAAGAAAGAGTCCACCCAGCACAAGCTGCTTTCCGAAATGTTCTCTGAGTGGAAGAAGGCTGGAGAGTGCAGGCCTAGCAAGTATTTGAATCCCCTGGTTTTCAAAGGGATCTTTGCATAGCAGGGAATGAAGGTACTACTGACTTTCAAAGCCAAACAGGCAGATTGTCTGTCTTCAGCTACAGGACGGCTGAAGAGGTTAGGTTGTGCTGATTAAAACTTGAGTGCTTAACACCAGCATGTAGCTTCCTCCCCGCCTGAAAGAGAAAGCAAGAGCTTGTTGCTCTTAGTCTGGGGATGAAGGGAGAATGATCCCCTTTCTGTGCTTGAAAATTTCTCTGTGTTATATGCCTAAGAATGTTGCCTGTACATTGTCTAGCTGGATAAAGTCTATGACTTTTCTCCCTTTCAAGTAATTAAAGCTGTTCAGGGTTTCCAGCATTCCGGGAGGCATTCTGTGCTGCGCGGCTGAGAATACCGCTCTATAGACGCTATCTCTAAAAGAGAAGAGAAACCGTGTTTCTCCCATTCTGGAACCCAGAGGAGGCAAAACCATAGCTGTGCTGAGTAAAACGTTTGTTAGCAGCAAGTGTAAGTTCCCCATTCACCGCATGAAGGAGAAAGCTAAATACAGCGTTCTCCTTCACGCTGCTTAGCTGAATCTACTGAAGGTTTCAGTTTTGATAGAAGGAAGAGTCCACCCAGCACAAGCTGCTGCCTTCTGAAATGTTCTCTGAGTGGAAGAAGGCTGGAGAATGCGGTACTAGCAAGTATTTGATTCGTCTGGTTTTCAAAGGGAACTTTGCATACCAGGGAATGAAGGTACTACTGGCTTTCAGGGCCAAACAGGCAGATTGTCTGCCTTCAACTAGAGGACAGCAGAAGAGGTTCGGTTTCACTGACTAAACCTTAAGTGCTTAACAGCAGCACGTAGCTTCTTCCCTGCTGAAAGTGAAAGCAAGTGCTTGTTGCTCTCAGTCTGAGGATGAAGGGAGTACGATTCACTTTCTGTGTTTAAAATATCTCCGTGTTACATGCCTAAGAAAGTTGCCTGTAGATTGTCTAGCTGGATAAAGTCTATGACTTTTCTCCCTTTCAACTAGTTGAAGCCGTTCAGGGTTTCCAGCATTCCGGGATGCATTCTGTTCTGCGCGGCTGAGAATGCGGATTTACAGACGGTATCCCTAAAGGAGAAGAGAAACCGCGTTTCTCCCATTCCGGAACGCGAAGGAGGCAAAACCATAGCTGTGCGGAGTTAGACGTTTGTTAGCAGCAAGTGTAAGTTCCCCATTCACCGCATGAAAGAGAAAGCAAAATACAGCGTTCTCCTTCAATCTGCTTAACTGAATCTACTGAAGGTTTCAGTTTTGGTAGAAGAAAGTGTCCGCCCAGCACAAGGCCGCTTTCTGAAATGGTCTCTGAGTGGGAGAAGGCTGGAGAGTGCGGGCCTAGTAAGTATTTAAATCCCCTGGTTTTCAAAGGGAAGTTTGCATAGCAGGGAATGAAGTTAGTACTGGCTTTCAAAGCCAAACAGGAAGATTGTCTGCCTTCAGCTAGGGGACGGAAGAAGAGGTTAAGTTTCACTGACTAAACCTTCTGTGCTTAACACGAGCATGTAGCTTCTTCCTTCTCTGAAAGAGAAGTCAAGAGCTTGTTGCTCTCTGTCTGGTGAGGAAGGGAGAACGACTCACTTTCCGTGTTTGAAAATCCCTCTGTGTTACATGCCTAAGAAAGTTGCCTGTGCATTGTCTACCTGGATAAAGGGTAGGACTTTCCTCCCTTTAAAGGAGTTGAAGCCGTTCAGGGTTTCCAGCGTTCCGGGAGGCACTGTGTGCTGCACGGTGAGAATAACGCTTTACAGACGGTATCCCTAAAAGAGAAGAGAAAGCTCGTTTCTCCCGTTCTGGAACACGAATGAGGCAGAGCCGCAGTTTTCCGGAGTAAGGGCTACGTTAGCAGCAAGTGAAAGTTCCCAACTCAGCGCGTGAAAGAGAAAGGCAAATACCGCGTTCTTCTTCAAGCTGCTTAACAGAAACTAGTGAAGTTTCCGGTTCTGCTAGAAGAAACAGTCCACCCACCAAAAGCTGCCTTCACAAAAGCTCTCTCCCTGGTAGAAGACAGGCAAGGGCTGGCCTAGCAAGTATTTCAATCCTCTGGTTTTCAAAGGGAACTGGCATAACAGGGGATGAAGGTACTACCGGCTTTCAAAGCCAAACAGGCAGATTGTTAGCCTTCCGCTAGAGGATGGCAAAAGAAGTTCAGTTTTGCTAACTAAACTTCGTGTGCTTAACACGAGCGTGTAGCTTCTTCTCGCCTGAAAGAGAAAGCAAGAGCTTGTTGCTCTCAATCTGGGGATGCTGGGAGAACGATTCACTTACTTTCTTGGAAAATCCCACTGTGTTCCAGGCGTAAGAAAGTTGTCTGTACATTGTCTACCTGGATACAGTGTATGACATTTCTCCCTTTCAATAGTTGAAAACGTTCACGGTTCCCAGCATTCCGGGAGGCATTCTGTGCTGCGTGGCTGAGAATACCGCTTTACGGACGGTATCGCTAAAGGAGAAGAGAAACCGCGTTTCTCCCATTCAGGAACGCGAGGGAGGCAAAATCATGGTTGTGCTGAGTAAAATCTTTGTTAGCAGCAAGTGGGAATTCCCCATTCACCACATGAAAGAGAAAGCAAAATACAGTGTCCCCCTCAAGCTGTTTAACTGAATCTACTTAAGTTTTCAGTTTTGTTAGAAGAAACTGTCCGCCCAGCACAAGCTGCTTTCTCCAATGCTCCCTGCGTGGGAGAAGGCAGGAGAGTGCAGGCCTAGCAAGTATTTGAATCCCCTGGTTTTCAAAGGGAATTTTGCCTACCAGGAATGAAGGTACTTCTGGCTTTCAAAGCCAAACAGGTAGATTGTCTGCCTTCAGCTAGAGGACAGCAGAAGAGGTTCAGTTTTGCTGACTAAAGCTTGTGTGCTTAACAGGAGCATGTAGCTTCTTCCCTGCCTGAAAGAGAAAGCAAGAGCTTGTTTGTCTCTGTCTGGTGAGGAAGGGAGAACGGCTCACTTTCCGTGTTTGAAAATCCCTCTGTGTCACATGCCTAAGAAAGTTGCCTGTGCATTGTCTACCTGGATAAAGTGTAGGACTTTTCTCCCTTTAAAGTAGTTGAAGCCGTTCAGGGTTTCCAGCGTTCCAGGAGGCATTGTGTGCTGCACGGTGAGAATAACGCTTTACAGACGGTACCGCTAAAGGGGAAGAGAAACCGCGTTTCTCCCATTCTGGAACGCGAAGGAGGCAAAACCATAGCTGTGCGGAGTGAAACGTTTGTTAGCAGCAAGGGTAAGTTCCCCATTCACCGCATGAAAGAGAAAGCGAAATACAGCGTTCTCCTTCACGCTGCTTAACTGAATCTACTGAACCTTTCAGTTTACTTAGAAGAAAGAGTCCACGCAGCACAAGCTGCTTTCCAAAATGTTCTCTGAGTGGAAGAAGGCTGGAGAGTGCAGGCCTAGCAAGTATTTGTATCCCCTGGTTTTCAAAGGGATCTTTGCATAGCAGGGAATGAAGGTACTACTGACTTTCAAAGCCAAACAGGCAGATTGTCTGTCTTCAGCTACAGGACGGCTGAAGAGGTTAGGTTGTGCTGATTAAAACTTGAGTGCTTCACACCAGCATGTAGCTTCCTCCCCGCCTGAAAGAGAAAGCAAGAGCTTGTTGCTCTTAGTCTGGGGATGAAGGGAGAATGATCCCCTTTCTGTGTTTGAAAATTTCTCTGTGTTATATGCCTAAGAATGTTGCCTGTACATTGTCTAGCTGGATAAAGTCTATGACTTTTCTCCCTTTCAAGTAATTAAAGCTGTTCAGGGTTTCCAGCATTCCGGGAGGCATTCTGTGCTGCGCGGCTGAGAATACCGCTCTATAGACGCTATCTCTAAAAGAGAAGAGAAACCGTGTTTCTCCCATTCTGGAACCCAGAGGAGGCAAAACCATAGCTGTGCTGAGTAAAACGTTTGTTAGCAGCAAGTGTAAGTTCCCCATTCACCGCATGAAGGAGAAAGCTAAATACAGCGTTCTCCTTCACGCTGCTTAGCTGAATCTACTGAAGGTTTCAGTTTTGTTAGAAGGAAGAGTCCACCCAGCACAAGCTGCTGCCTTCTGAAATGTTCTCTGAGTGGAAGAAGGCTGGAGAATGCGGTACTAGCAAGTATATGATTCGTCTGGTTTTCAAAGGGAACTTTGCATACCAGGGAATGAAGGTACTACTGGCTTTCAGGGCCAAACAGGCAGATTGTCTGCCTCCAACTAGAGGACAGCAGAAGAGGTTCGGTTTCACTGACTAAACCTTAAGTGCTTAACAGCAGCACGTAGCTTCTTCCCTGCTGAAAGTGAAAGCAAGTGCTTGTTGCTCTCAGTCTGAGGATGAAGGGAGTACGACTCACTTTCTGTGTTTAAAATATCTCCGTGTTACATGCCTAAGAAAGTTGCCTGTAGATTGTCTAGCTGGATAAAGTCTATGACTTTTCTCCCTTTCAACTAGTTGAAGCCGTTCCGGGTTTCCAGCGTTCCAGGAGGCATTGTGTGCTGCACAGTGAGAATAACGCTTTACAGACGGTACCGCTAAAGGGGAAGAGAAACCGCGTTTCTCCCATTCTGGAACGCGAAGGAGGCAAAACCATAGCTGTGCGGAGTGAAACGTTTGTTAGCAGCAAGGGTAAGTTCCCCATTCACCGCATGAAAGAGAAAGCGAAATACAGCGTTCTCCTTCACGCTGCTTAACTGATTCTACTGAACCTTTCAGTTTACTTAGAAGAAAGAGTCCACCCAGCACAAGCTGCTTTCCGAAATGTTCTCTGAGTGGAAGAAGGCTGGAGAGTGCAGGCCTAGCAAGTATTTGAATCCCCTGGTTTTCAAAGGGAATTTTGCCTACCAGGAATGAAGGTACTTCTGGCTTTCAAAGCCAAACAGGTAGATTGTCTGCCTTCAGCTAGAGGACAGCAGAAGAGGTTCAGTTTTCCTGACTAAAGCTTGTGTGCTTAACAGGAGCATATAGCTTCTTCCCTGCCTGAAAGAGAAAGCAAGAGCTTGTTTGTCTCTGTCTGGTGAGGAAGGGAGAACGGCTCACTTTCCGTGTTTGAAAATCCCTCTGTGTCACATGCCTAAGAAAGTTGCCTGTGCATTGTCTACCTGGATAAAGTGTAGGACTTTTCTCCCTTTAAAGTAGTTGAAGCAGTTCAGGGTTTCCAGCGTTCCAGGAGGCATTGTGTGCTGCACGGTGAGAATAACGCTTTACAGACGGTACCGCTAAAGGGGAAGAGAAACCGCGTTTCTCCCATTCTGGAACGCGAAGGAGGCAAAACCATAGCTCTGCGGAGTGAAACGTTTGTTAGCAGCAAGGGTAAGTTCCCCATTCACCGCATGAAAGAGAAAGCGAAATACAGCGTTCTCCTTCACGCTGCTTAACTGATTCTACTGAACCTTTCAGTTTACTTAGAAGAAAGAGTCCACCCAGCACAAGCTGCTTTCCGAAATGTTCTCTGAGTGGAAGAAGGCTGGAGAGTGCAGGCCTAGCAAGTATTTGAATCCCCTGGTTTTCAAAGGGATCTTTGCATACCAGGGAATGAAGGTACTACTGGCTTTCAGGGCCAAACAGGCAGATTGTCTGCCTTCAACTAGAGGACAGCAGAAGAGGTTCGGTTTCACTGACTAAACCTTAAGTGCTTAACAGCAGCACGTAGCTTCTTCCCTGCTGAAAGTGAAAGCAAGTGCTTGTTGCTCTCAGTCTGAGGATGAAGGGAGTACGATTCACTTTCTGTGTTTAAAATATCTCCGTGTTACATGCCTAAGAAAGTTGCCTGTAGATTGTCTAGCTGGATAAAGTCTATGACTTTTCTCCCTTTCAACTAGTTGAAGCCGTTCAGGGTTTCCAGCATTCCGGGATGCATTCTGTTCTGCGCGGCTGAGAATGCGGATTTACAGACGGTATCCCTAAAGGAGAAGAGAAACCGCGTTTCTCCCATTCCGGAACGCGAAGGAGGCAAAACCACAGCTGTGCGGAGTGAAACGTTTGTTAGCAGCAAGGGTAAGTTCCCCATTCACCGCATGAAAGAGAAAGCGAAATACAGCGTTCTCCTTCACGCTGCTTAACTGAATCTACTGAACCTTTCAGTTTACTTAGAAGAAAGAGTCCACCCAGCACAAGCTGCTTTCCGAAATGTTCTCTGAGTGGAAGAAGGCTGGAGAGTGCAGGCCTAGCAAGTATTTGAATCCCCTGGTTTTCAAAGGGATCTTTGCATAGCAGGGAATGAAGGTACTACTGACTTTCAAAGCCAAACAGGCAGATTGTCTGTCTTCAGCTACAGGACGGCTGAAGAGGTTAGGTTGTGCTGATTAAAACTTGAGTGCTTAACACCAGCATGTAGCTTCCTCCCCGCCTGAAAGAGAAAGCAAGAGCTTGTTGCTCTTAGTCTGGGGATGAAGGGAGAATGATCCCCTTTCTGTGCTTGAAAATTTCTCTGTGTTATATGCCTAAGAATGTTGCCTGTACATTGTCTAGCTGGATAAAGTCTATGACTTTTCTCCCTTTCAAGTAATTAAAGCTGTTCAGGGTTTCCAGCATTCCGGGAGGCATTCTGTGCTGCGCGGCTGAGAATACCGCTCTATAGACGCTATCTCTAAAAGAGAAGAGAAACCGTGTTTCTCCCATTCTGGAACCCAGAGGAGGCAAAACCATAGCTGTGCTGAGTAAAACGTTTGTTAGCAGCAAGTGTAAGTTCCCCATTCACCGCATGAAGGAGAAAGCTAAATACAGCGTTCTCCTTCACGCTGCTTAGCTGAATCTACTGAAGGTTTCAGTTTTGTTAGAAGGAAGAGTCCACCCAGCACAAGCTGCTGCCTTCTGAAATGTTCTCTGAGTGGAAGAAGGCTGGAGAATGCGGTACTAGCAAGTATTTGATTCGTCTGGTTTTCAAAGGGAACTTTGCATACCAGGGAATGAAGGTACTACTGGCTTTCAGGGCCAAACAGGCAGATTGTCTGCCTTCAACTAGAGGACAGCAGAAGAGGTTCGGTTTCACTGACTAAACCTTAAGTGCTTAACACCAGCACGTAGCTTCTTCCCTGCTGAAAGTGAAAGCAAGTGCTTGTTGCTCTCAGTCTGAGGATGAAGGGAGTACGATTCACTTTCTGTGTTTAAAATATCTCCGTGTTACATGCCTAAGAAAGTTGCCTGTAGATTGTCTAGCTGGATAAAGTCTATGACTTTTCTCCCTTTCAACTAGTTGAAGCCGTTCAGGGTTTCCAGCATTCCGGGATGCATTCTGTTCTGCGCGGCTGAGAATGCGGATTTACAGACGGTATCCCTAAAGGAGAAGAGAAACCGCGTTTCTCCCATTCCGGAACACGAAGGAGGCAAAACCATAGCTGTGCGGAGTTAGACGTTTGTTAGCAGCAAGTGTAAGTTCCCCATTCACCGCATGAAAGAGAAAGCAAAATACAGCGTTCTCCTTCAATCTGCTTAACTGAATCTACTGAAGGTTTCAGTTTTGGTAGAAGAAAGTGTCCGCCCAGCACAAGGCCGCTTTCTGAAATGGTCTCTGAGTGGGAGAAGGCTGGAGAGTGCGGGCCTAGTAAGTATTTAAATCCCCTGGTTTTCAAAGGGAAGTTTGCATAGCAGGGAATGAAGGTAGTACTGGCTTTCAAAGCCAAACAGGAAGATTGTCTGCCTTCAGCTAGGGGACGGAAGAAGAGGTTAAGTTTCACTGACTAAACCTTCTGTGCTTAACACGAGCATGTAGCTTCTTCCTTCTCTGAAAGAGAAGTCAAGAGCTTGTTGCTCTCTGTCTGGTGAGGAAGGGAGAACGACTCACTTTCCGTGTTTGAAAATCCCTCTGTGTTACATGCCTAAGAAAGTTGCCTGTGCATTGTCTACCTGGATAAAGGGTAGGACTTTCCTCCCTTTAAAGGAGTTGAAGCCGTTCAGGGTTTCCAGCGTTCCGGGAGGCACTGTGTGCTGCACGGTGAGAATAACGCTTTACAGACGGTATCCCTAAAAGAGAAGAGAAAGCTCGTTTCTCCCGTTCTGGAACACGAATGAGGCAGAGCCGCAGTTTTCCGGAGTAAGGGCTACGTTAGCAGCAAGTGAAAGTTCCCAACTCAGCGCGTGAAAGAGAAAGCCAAATACCGCGTTCTTCTTCAAGCTGCTTAACAGAAACTAGTGAAGTTTCCGGTTCTGCTAGAAGAAACAGTCCACCCACCAAAAGCTGCCTTCACAAAAGCTCTCTCCCTGGTAGAAGACAGGCAAGGGCTGGCCTAGCAAGTATTTCAATCCTCTGGTTTTCAAAGGGAACTGGCATAACAGGGGATGAAGGTACTACCGGCTTTCAAAGCCAAACAGGCAGATTGTTAGCCTTCCGCTAGAGGATGGCAAAAGAAGTTCAGTTTTGCTAACTAAACTTCGTGTGCTTAACACGAGCGTGTAGCTTCTTCTCGCCTGAAAGAGAAAGCAAGAGCTTGTTGCTCTCAATCTGGGGATGCTGGGAGAACGATTCACTTACTTTCTTGGAAAATCCCACTGTGTTCCAGGCGTAAGAAAGTTGTCTGTACATTGTCTACCTGGATACAGTGTATGACATTTCTCCCTTTCAATAGTTGAAAACGTTCACGGTTCCCAGCATTCCGGGAGGCATTCTGTGCTGCGTGGCTGAGAATACCGCTTTACGGACGGTATCGCTAAAGGAGAAGAGAAACCGCGCTTCTCCCATTCAGGAACGCGAGGGAGGCAAAATCATGGTTGTGCTGAGTAAAATCTTTGTTAGCAGCAAGTGGGAATTCCCCATTCACCACATGAAAGAGAAAGCAAAATACAGTGTCCCCCTCAAGCTGCTTAACTGAATCTACTTAAGTTTTCAGTTTTGTTAGAAGAAACTGTCCGCCCAGCACAAGCTGCTTTCTCCAATGCTCCCTGCGTGGGAGAAGGCAGGAGAGTGCAGGCCTAGCAAGTATTTGAATCCCCTGGTTTTCAAAGGGAATTTTGCCTACCAGGAATGAAGGTACTTCTGGCTTTCAAAGCCAAACAGGTAGATTGTCTGCCTTCAGCTAGAGGACAGCAGAAGAGGTTCAGTTTTGCTGACTAAAGCTTGTGTGCTTAACAGGAGCATGTAGCTTCTTCCCTGCCTGAAAGAGAAAGCAAGAGCTTGTTTGTCTCTGTCTGGTGAGGAAGGGAGAACGGCTCACTTTCCGTGTTTGAAAATCCCTCTGTGTCACATGCCTAAGAAAGTTGCCTGTGCATTGTCTACCTGGATAAAGTGTAGGACTTTTCTCCCTTTAAAGTAGTTGAAGCCGTTCAGGGTTTCCAGCGTTCCAGGAGGCATTGTGTGCTGCACGGTGAGAATAACGCTTTACAGACGGTACCGCTAAAGGGGAAGAGAAACCGCGTTTCTCCCATTCTGGAACGCGAAGGAGGCAAAACCATAGCTGTGCGGAGTGAAACGTTTGTTAGCAGCAAGGGTAAGTTCCCCATTCACCGCATGAAAGAGAAAGCGAAATACAGCGTTCTCCTTCACGCTGCTTAACTGAATCTACTGAACCTTTCAGTTTACTTAGAAGAAAGAGTCCACGCAGCACAAGCTGCTTTCCAAAATGTTCTCTGAGTGGAAGAAGGCTGGAGAGTGCAGGCCTAGCAAGTATTTGTATCCCCTGGTTTTCAAAGGGATCTTTGCATAGCAGGGAATGAAGGTACTACTGACTTTCAAAGCCAAACAGGCAGATTGTCTGTCTTCAGCTACAGGACGGCTGAAGAGGTTAGGTTGTGCTGATTAAAACTTGAGTGCTTCACACCAGCATGTAGCTTCCTCCCCGCCTGAAAGAGAAAGCAAGAGCTTGTTGCTCTTAGTCTGGGGATGAAGGGAGAATGATCCCCTTTCTGTGTTTGAAAATTTCTCTGTGTTATATGCCTAAGAATGTTGCCTGTACATTGTCTAGCTGGATAAAGTCTATGACTTTTCTCCCTTTCAAGTAATTAAAGCTGTTCAGGGTTTCCAGCATTCCGGGAGGCATTCTGTGCTGCGCGGCTGAGAATACCGCTCTATAGACGCTATCTCTAAAAGAGAAGAGAAACCGTGTTTCTCCCATTCTGGAACCCAGAGGAGGCAAAACCATAGCTGTGCTGAGTAAAACGTTTGTTAGCAGCAAGTGTAAGTTCCCCATTCACCGCATGAAGGAGAAAGCTAAATACAGCGTTCTCCTTCACGCTGCTTAGCTGAATCTACTGAAGGTTTCAGTTTTGTTAGAAGGAAGAGTCCACCCAGCACAAGCTGCTGCCTTCTGAAATGTTCTCTGAGTGGAAGAAGGCTGGAGAATGCGGTACTAGCAAGTATTTGATTCGTCTGGTTTTCAAAGGGAACTTTGCATACCAGGGAATGAAGGTACTACTGGCTTTCAGGGCCAAACAGGCAGATTGTCTGCCTCCAACTAGAGGACAGCAGAAGAGGTTCGGTTTCACTGACTAAACCTTAAGTGCTTAACAGCAGCACGTAGCTTCTTCCCTGCTGAAAGTGAAAGCAAGTGCTTGTTGCTCTCAGTCTGAGGATGAAGGGAGTACGATTCACTTTCTGTGTTTAAAATATCTCCGTGTTACATGCCTAAGAAAGTTGCCTGTAGATTGTCTAGCTGGATAAAGTCTATGACTTTTCTCCCTTTCAACTAGTTGAAGCCGTTCCGGGTTTCCAGCGTTCCAGGAGGCATTGTGTGCTGCACAGTGAGAATAACGCTTTACAGACGGTACCGCTAAAGGGGAAGAGAAACCGCGTTTCTCCCATTCTGGAACGCGAAGGAGGCAAAACCATAGCTGTGCGGAGTGAAACGTTTGTTAGCAGCAAGGGTAAGTTCCCCATTCACCGCATGAAAGAGAAAGCGAAATACAGCGTTCTCCTTCACGCTGCTTAACTGATTCTACTGAACCTTTCAGTTTACTTAGAAGAAAGAGTCCACCCAGCACAAGCTGCTTTCCGAAATGTTCTCTGAGTGGAAGAAGGCTGGAGAGTGCAGGCCTAGCAAGTATTTGAATCCCCTGGTTTTCAAAGGGAATTTTGCCTACCAGGAATGAAGGTACTTCTGGCTTTCAAAGCCAAACAGGTAGATTGTCTGCCTTCAGCTAGAGGACAGCAGAAGAGGTTCAGTTTTCCTGACTAAAGCTTGTGTGCTTAACAGGAGCATATAGCTTCTTCCCTGCCTGAAAGAGAAAGCAAGAGCTTGTTTGTCTCTGTCTGGTGAGGAAGGGAGAACGGCTCACTTTCCGTGTTTGAAAATCCCTCTGTGTCACATGCCTAAGAAAGTTGCCTGTGCATTGTCTACCTGGATAAAGTGTAGGACTTTTCTCCCTTTAAAGTAGTTGAAGCCGTTCAGGGTTTCCAGCGTTCCAGGAGGCATTGTGTGCTGCACGGTGAGAATAACGCTTTACAGACGGTACCGCTAAAGGGGAAGAGAAACCGCGTTTCTCCCATTCTGGAACGCGAAGGAGGCAAAACCATAGCTGTGCGGAGTGAAACGTTTGTTAGCAGCAAGGGTAAGTTCCCCATTCACCGCATGAAAGAGAAAGCGAAATACAGCGTTCTCCTTCACGCTGCTTAACTGATTCTACTGAACCTTTCAGTTTACTTAGAAGAAAGAGTCCACCCAACACAAGCTGCTTTCCGAAATGTTCTCTGAGTGGAAGAAGGCTGGAGAGTGCAGGCCTAGCAAGTATTTGAATCCCCTGGTTTTCAAAGGGATCTTTGCATACCAGGGAATGAAGGTACTACTGGCTTTCAGGGCCAAACAGGCAGATTGTCTGCCTTCAACTAGAGGACAGCAGAAGAGGTTCGGTTTCACTGACTAAACCTTAAGTGCTTAACAGCAGCACGTAGCTTCTTCCCTGCTGAAAGTGAAAGCAAGTGCTTGTTGCTCTCAGTCTGAGGATGAAGGGAGTACGATTCACTTTCTGTGTTTAAAATATCTCCGTGTTACATGCCTAAGAAAGTTGCCTGTAGATTGTCTAGCTGGATAAAGTCTATGACTTTTCTCCCTTTCAACTAGTTGAAGCCGTTCAGGGTTTCCAGCATTCCGGGATGCATTCTGTTCTGCGCGGCTGAGAATGCGGATTTACAGACGGTATCCCTAAAGGAGAAGAGAAACCGCGTTTCTCCCATTCCGGAACGCGAAGGAGGCAAAACCACAGCTGTGCGGAGAGAAACGTTTGTTAGCAGCAAGGGTAAGTTCCCCATTCACCGCATGAAAGAGAAAGCGAAATACAGCGTTCTCCTTCACGCTGCTTAACTGAATCTACTGAACCTTTCAGTTTACTTAGAAGAAAGAGTCCACCCAGCACAAGCTGCTTTCCGAAATGTTCTCTGAGTGGAAGAAGGCTGGAGAGTGCAGGCCTAGCAAGTATTTGAATCCCCTGGTTTTCAAAGGGATCTTTGCATAGCAGGGAATGAAGGTACTACTGACTTTCAAAGCCAAACAGGCAGATTGTCTGTCTTCAGCTACAGGACGGCTGAAGAGGTTAGGTTGTGCTGATTAAAACTTGAGTGCTTAACACCAGCATGTAGCTTCCTCCCCGCCTGAAAGAGAAAGCAAGAGCTTGTTGCTCTTAGTCTGGGGATGAAGGGAGAATGATCCCCTTTCTGTGCTTGAAAATTTCTCTGTGTTATATGCCTAAGAATGTTGCCTGTACATTGTCTAGCTGGATAAAGTCTATGACTTTTCTCCCTTTCAAGTAATTAAAGCTGTTCAGGGTTTCCAGCATTCCGGGAGGCATTCTGTGCTGCGCGGCTGAGAATACCGCTCTATAGACGCTATCTCTAAAAGAGAAGAGAAACCGTGTTTCTCCCATTCTGGAACCCAGAGGAGGCAAAACCATAGCTGTGCTGAGTAAAACGTTTGTTAGCAGCAAGTGTAAGTTCCCCATTCACCGCATGAAGGAGAAAGCTAAATACAGCGTTCTCCTTCACGCTGCTTAGCTGAATCTACTGAAGGTTTCAGTTTTGATAGAAGGAAGAGTCCACCCAGCACAAGCTGCTGCCTTCTGAAATGTTCTCTGAGTGGAAGAAGGCTGGAGAATGCGGTACTAGCAAGTATTTGATTCGTCTGGTTTTCAAAGGGAACTTTGCATACCAGGGAATGAAGGTACTACTGGCTTTCAGGGCCAAACAGGCAGATTGTCTGCCTTCAACTAGAGGACAGCAGAAGAGGTTCGGTTTCACTGACTAAACCTTAAGTGCTTAACACCAGCACGTAGCTTCTTCCCTGCTGAAAGTGAAAGCAAGTGCTTGTTGCTCTCAGTCTGAGGATGAAGGGAGTACGATTCACTTTCTGTGTTTAAAATATCTCCGTGTTACATGCCTAAGAAAGTTGCCTGTAGATTGTCTAGCTGGATAAAGTCTATGACTTTTCTCCCTTTCAACTAGTTGAAGCCGTTCAGGGTTTCCAGCATTCCGGGATGCATTCTGTTCTGCGCGGCTGAGAATGCGGATTTACAGACGGTATCCCTAAAGGAGAAGAGAAACCGCGTTTCTCCCATTCCGGAACGCGAAGGAGGCAAAACCACAGCTGTGCGGAGTTAGACGTTTGTTAGCAGCAAGTGTAAGTTCCCCATTCACCGCATGAAAGAGAAAGCAAAATACAGCGTTTCCTTCCATCTGCTTAACTGAATCTACAGAAGGTTTCAGTTTTGGTAGAAGAAAGTGTCCGCCCAGCACAAGGCCGCTTTCTGAAATGGTCTCTGAGTGGGAGAAGGCTTGAGAGTGCGGGCCTAGTAAGTATTTAAATCCCCTGGTTTTCAAAGGGAAGTTTGCATAGCAGGGAATGAAGGTAGTACTGGCTTTCAAAGCCAAACAGGAAGATTGTCTGCCTTCAGCTAGGGGACGGAAGAAGAGGTTAAGTTTCACTGACTAAACCTTCTGTGCTTAACACGAGCATGTAGCTTCTTCCTTCTCTGAAAGAGAAGTCAAGAGCTTGTTGCTCTCTGTCTGGTGAGGAAGGGAGAACGACTCACTTTCCGTGTTTGAAAATCCCTCTGTGTTACATGCCTAAGAAAGTTGCCTGTGCATTGTCTACCTGGATAAAGGGTAGGACTTTCCTCCCTTTAAAGTAGTTGAAGCCGTTCAGGGTTTCCAGCGTTCCAGGAGGCATTGTGTGCTTCACGGTGAGAATAACGCTTTACAGACGGTACCGCTAAAGGGGAAGAGAAACCGCGTTTCTCCCATTCTGGAACGCGAAGGAGGCAAAACCATAGCTGTGCGGAGTGAAACATTTGTTAGCAGCAAGGGTAAGTTCACCATTCACCGCATGAAAGAGAAAGCAAAATACAGCGTTCTCCTTCACGCTGCTTAACTGAATCTACTGAACCTTTCAGTTAACTTAGAAGAAAGAGTCCACCCAGCACAAGCTGCTTTCCGAAATGTTCTCTGAGTGGAAGAAGGCTGGAGAGTGCAGGCCTAGCAAGTATTTGAATCCCCTGGTTTTCAAAGGGATCATTGCATAGCAGGGAATGAAGGTACTACTGACTTTCAAAGCCAAACAGGCAGATAGTCTGTCTTCAGCTACAGGACCGCTGAAGAGGTTAGGTTGTGCTGATTAAACTTGAGTGCTTAACACCAGCATGTAGCTTCCTCCCCGCCTGAAAGAGAAAGCAAGAGCTTGTTGCTCTTAGTCTGGGGATGAAGGGAGAATGATCCCCTTTCTGTGTTTGAAAATTTCTCTGTGTTATATGCCTAAGAATGTTGCCTGTACATTGTCTAGCTGGATAAAGTCTATGACTTTTCTCCCTTTCAAGTAATTAAAGCTGTTCAGGGTTTCCAGCATTCCGGGAGGCATTCTGTGCTGCGCGGCTGAGAATACCGCTCTATAGACGCTATCTCTAAAAGAGAAGAGAAACCGTGTTTCTCCCATTCTGGAACCCAGAGGAGGCAAAACCATAGCTGTTCTGAGTAAAACGTTTGTTAGCAGCAAGTGTAAGTTCCCCATTCACCGCATGAAGGAGAAAGCTAAATACAGCGTTCTCCTTCATGCTGCTTAGCTGAATCTACTGAAGGTTTCAGTTTTGTTAGAAGGAAGAGTCCACCCAGCACAAGCTGCTGCCTTCTGAAATGTTCTCTGAGTGGAAGAAGGCTGGAGAATGCGGTACTAGCAAGTATTTGATTCGTCTGGTTTTCAAAGGGAACTTTGCATACCAGGGAATGAAGGTACTACTGGCTTTCAGGGCCAAACAGGCAGATTGTCTGCCTTCAACTAGAGGACAGCAGAAGAGGTTCGGTTTCACTGACTAAACCTTAAGTGCTTAACAGCAGCACGTAGCTTCTTCCCTGCTGAAAGTGAAAGCAAGTGCTTGTTGCTCTCAGTCTGAGGATGAAGGGAGTACGATTCACTTTCTGTGTTTAAAATATCTCCGTGTTACATGCCTAAGAAAGTTGCCTGTAGATTGTCTAGCTGGATAAAGTCTATGACTTTTCTCCCTTTCAACTAGTTGAAGCCGTTCAGGGTTTCCAGCATTCCGGGATGCATTCTGTTCTGCGCGGCTGAGAATGCGGATTTACAAACGGTATCCCTAAAGGAGAAGAGAAACCGCGTTTCTCCCATTCCGGAACGCGAAGGAGGCAAAACCACAGCTGTGCGGAGTTAGACGTTTGTTAGCAGCAAGTGTAAGTTCCCCATTCACCGCATGAAAGAGAAAGCAAAATACAGCGTTTCCTTCAATCTGCTTAACTGAATCTACTGAAGGTTTCAGTTTTGGTAGAAGAAAGTGTCCGCCCAGCACAAGGTCGCTTTCTGAAATGGTCTCTGAGTGGGAGAAGGCTGGAGAGTGCGGGCCTAGTAAGTATTTGAATCCCCTGGTTTTCAAAGGGAAGTTTGCATAGCAGGGAATGAAGGTAGTACTGGCTTTCAAAGCCAAACAGGAAGATTGTCTGCCTTCAGCTAGGGGACGGAAGAAGAGGTTAAGTTTCACTGACTAAACCTTCTGTGCTTAACACGAGCATGTAGCTTCTTCCTTCTCTGAAAGAGAAGTCAAGAGCTTGTTGCTCTCTGTCTGGTGAGGAAGGGAGAACGACTCACTTTCCGTGTTTGAAAATCCCTCTGTGTTACATGCCTAAGAAAGTTGCCTGTGCATTGTCTACCTGGATAAAGGGTAGGACTTTCCTCCCTTTAAAGGAGTTGAAGCCGTTCAGGGTTTCCAGCGTTCCGGGAGGCACTGTGTGCTGCACGGTGAGAATAACGCTTTACAGACGGTATCCCTAAAAGAGAAGAGAAAGCTCGTTTCTCCCGTTCTGGAACACGAATGAGGCAGAGCCGCAGTTTTCCGGAGTAAGGGCTACGTTAGCAGCAAGTGAAAGTTCCCAACTCAGCGCGTGAAAGAGAAAGCCAAATACCGCGTTCTTCTTCAAGCTGCTTAACAGAAACTAGTGAAGTTTCCGGTTCTGCTAGAAGAAACAGTCCACCCACCAAAAGCTGCCTTCACAAAGGCTCTCTCCCTGGTAGAAGACAGGCAAGGGCTGGCCTAGCAAGTATTTCAATCCTCTGGTTTTCAAAGGGAACTGGCATAACAGGGGATGAAGGTACTACCCGCTTTCAAAGCCAAACAGGCAGATTGTTAGCCTTCCGCTAGAGGATGGCAAAAGAAGTTCAGTTTTGCTAACTAAACTTCGTGTGCTTAACACGAGCGTGTAGCTTCTTCTCGCCTGAAAGAGAAAGCAAGAGCTTGTTGCTCTCAATCTGGGGATGCTGGGAGAACGATTCACTTACTTTCTTGGAAAATCCCACTGTGTTCCAGGCGTAAGAAAGTTGTCTGTACATTGTCTACCTGGATACAGTGTATGACATTTCTCCCTTTCAATAGTTGAAAACGTTCACGGTTCCCAGCATTCCGGGAGGCATTCTGTGCTGCGTGGCTGAGAATACCGCTTTACGGACGGTATCGCTAAAGGAGAAGAGAAACCGCGTTTCTCCCATTCAGGAACGCGAGGGAGGCAAAATCATGGTTGTGCTGAGTAAAATCTTTGTTAGCAGCAAGTGGGAATTCCCCATTCACCACATGAAAGAGAAAGCAAAATACAGTGTCCCCCTCAAGCTGCTTAACTGAATCTACTTAAGTTTTCAGTTTTGTTAGAAGAAACTGTCCGCCCAGCACAAGATGCTTTCTCCAATGCTCCCTGCGTGGGAGAAGGCAGGAGAGTGCAGGCCTAGCAAGTATTTGAATCCCCTGGTTTTCAAAGGGAATTTTGCCTACCAGGAATGAAGGTACTTCTGGCTTTCAAAGCCAAACAGGTAGATTGTCTGCCTTCAGCTAGAGGACAGCAGAAGAGGTTCAGTTTTGCTGACTAAAGCTTGTGTGCTTAACAGGAGCATGTAGCTTCTTCCCTGCCTGAAAGAGAAAGCAAGAGCTTGTTTGTCTCTGTCTGGTGAGGAAGGGAGAACGGCTCACTTTCCGTGTTTGAAAATCCCTCTGTGTCACATGCCTAAGAAAGTTGCCTGTGCATTGTCTACCTGGATAAAGTGTAGGACTTTTCTCCCTTTAAAGTAGTTGAAGCCGTTCAGGGTTTCCAGCGTTCCAGGAGGCATTGTGTGCTGCACGGTGAGAATAACGCTTTACAGACGGTACCGCTAAAGGGGAAGAGAAACGGCGTTTCTCCCATTCTGGAACGCGAAGGAGGCAAAACCATAGCTGTGCGGAGTGAAACGTTTGTTAGCAGCAAGGGTAAGTTCCCCATTCACCGCATGAAAGAGAAAGCAAAATACAGCGTTCTTCACGCTGCTTAACTGAATCTACTGAACCTTTCAGTTTACTTAGAAGAAAGAGTCCACCCAGCACAAGCTGCTTTCCGAAATGTTCTCTGAGTGGAAGAAGGCTGGAGAGTGCAGGCCTAGCAAGTATTTGAATCCCCTGGTTTTCAAAGGGATCTTTGCATAGCAGGGAATGAAGGTACTACTGACTTTCAAAGCCAAACAGGCAGATTGTCTGTCTTCAGCTACAGGACGGCTGAAGAGGTTAGGTTGTGCTGATTAAAACTTGAGTGCTTAACACCAGCATGTAGCTTCCTCCCCGCCTGAAAGAGAAAGCAAGAGCTTGTTGCTCTTAGTCTGGGGATGAAGGGAGAATGATCCCCTTTCTGTGCTTGAAAATTTCTCTGTGTTATATGCCTAAGAATGTTGCCTGTACATTGTCTAGCTGGATAAAGTCTATGACTTTTCTCCCTTTCAAGTAATTAAAGCTGTTCAGGGTTTCCAGCATTCCGGGAGGCATTCTGTGCTGCGCGGCTGAGAATACCGCTCTATAGACGCTATCTCTAAAAGAGAAGAGAAACCGTGTTTCTCCCATTCTGGAACCCATAGGAGGCAAAACCATAGCTGTGCTGAGTAAAACGTTTGTTAGCAGCAAGTGTAAGTTCCCCATTCACCGCATGAAGGAGAAAGCTAAATACAGCGTTCTCCTTCACGCTGCTTAGCTGAATCTACTGAAGGTTTCAGTTTTGTTAGAAGGAAGAGTCCACCCAGCACAAGCTGCTGCCTTCTGAAATGTTCTCTGAGTGGAAGAAGGCTGGAGAATGCGGTACTAGCAAGTATTTGATTCGTCTGGTTTTCAAAGGGAACTTTGCATACCAGGGAATGAAGGTACTACTGGCTTTCAGGGCCAAACAGGCAGATTGTCTGCCTTCAACTAGAGGACAGCAGAAGAGGTTCGGTTTCACTGACTAAACCTTAAGTGCTTAACACCAGCACGTAGCTTCTTCCCTGCTGAAAGTGAAAGCAAGTGCTTGTTGCTCTCAGTCTGAGGATGAAGGGAGTACGATTCACTTTCTGTGTTTAAAATATCTCCGTGTTACATGCCTAAGAAAGTTGCCTGTAGATTGTCTAGCTGGATAAAGTCTATGACTTTTCTCCCTTTCAACTAGTTGAAGCAGTTCAGGGTTTCCAGCATTCCGGGATGCATTCTGTTCTGCGCGGCTGAGAATGCGGATTTACAAACAGTATCCCTAAAGGAGAAGAGAAACCGCGTTTCTCCCATTCCGGAACGCGAAGGAGGCAAAACCACAGCTGTGCGGAGTTAGACGTTTGTTAGCAGCAAGTGTAAGTTCCCCATTCACCGCATGAAAGAGAAAGCAAAATACAGCGTTTCCTTCCATCTGCTTAACTGAATCTACAGAAGGTTTCAGTTTTCGTAGAAGAAAGTGTCCGCCCAGCACAAGGCCGCTTTCTGAAATGGTCTCTGAGTGGGAGAAGGCTTGAGAGTGCGGGCCTAGTAAGTATTTAAATCCCCTGGTTTTCAAAGGAAAGTTTGCATAGCAGGGAATGAAGGTAGTACTGGCTTTCAAAGCCAAACAGGAAGATTGTCTGCCTTCAGCTAGGGGACGGAAGAAGAGGTTAAGTTTCACTGACTAAACCTTCTGTGCTTAACACGAGCATGTAGCTTCTTCCTTCTCTGAAAGAGAAGTCAAGAGCTTGTTGCTCTCTGTCTGGTGAGGAAGGGAGAACGACTCACTTTCCGTGTTTGAAAATCCCTCTGTGTCACATGCCTAAGAAAGTTGCCTGTGCATTGTCTACCTGGATAAAGGGTAGGACTTTCCTCCCTTTAAAGTAGTTGAAGCCGTTCAGGGTTTCCAGCGTTCCAGGAGGCATTGTGTGCTTCACGGTGAGAATAACGCTTTACAGACGGTACCGCTAAAGGGGAAGAGAAACCGCGTTTCTCCCATTCTGGAACGCGAAGGAGGCAAAACCATAGATGTGCGGAGTGAAACATTTGTTAGCAGCAAGGGTAAGTTCCCCATTCACCGCATGAAAGAGAAAGCAAAATACAGCGTTCTCCTTCACGCTGCTTAACTGAATCTACTGAACCTTTCAGTTTACTTAGAAGAAAGAGTCCACCCAGCACAAGCTGCTTTCCGAAATGTTCTCTGAGTGGAAGAAGGCTGGAGAGTGCAGGCCTAGCAAGTATTTGAATCCCCTGGTTTTCAAAGGGATCTTTGCATAGCAGGGAATGAAGGTACTACTGACTTTCAAAGCCAAACAGGCAGATAGTCTGTCTTCAGCTACAGGACGGCTGAAGAGGTTAGGTTGTGCTGATTAAAACTTGAGTGCTTAACACCAGCATGTAGCTTCCTCCCCGCCTGAAAGAGAAAGCAAGAGCTTGTTGCTCTTAGTCTGGGGATGAAGGGAGAATGATCCCCTTTCTGTGTTTGAAAATTTCTCTGTGTTATATGCCTAAGAATGTTGCCTGTACATTGTCTAGCTGGATAAAGTCTATGACTTTTCTCCCTTTCAAGTAATTAAAGCTGTTCAGGGTTTCCAGCATTCCGGGAGGCATTCTGTGCTGCGCGGCTGAGAATACCGCTCTATAGACGCTATCTCTAAAAGAGAAGAGAAACCGTGTTTCTCCCATTCTGGAACCCAGAGGAGGCAAAACCATAGCTGTGCTGAGTAAAACGTTTGTTAGCAGCAAGTGTAAGTTCCCCATTCACCGCATGAAGGAGAAAGCTAAATACAGCGTTCTCCTTCACGCTGCTTAGCTGAATCTACTGAAGGTTTCAGTTTTGTTAGAAGGAAGAGTCCACCCAGCACAAGCTGCTGCCTTCTGAAATGTTCTCTGAGTGGAAGAAGGCTGGAGAATGCGGTACTAGCAAGTATTTGATTCGTCTGGTTTTCAAAGGGAACTTTGCATACCAGGGAATGAAGGTACTACTGGCTTTCAGGGCCAAACAGGCAGATTGTCTACCTTCAACTAGAGGACAGCAGAAGAGGTTCGGTTTCACTGACTAAACCTTAAGTGCTTAACAGCAGCACGTAGCTTCTTCCCTGCTGAAAGTGAAAGCAACTGCTTGTTGCTCTCAGTCTGAGGATGAAGGGAGTACGATTCACTTTCTGTGTTTAAAATATCTCCGTGTTACATGCCTAAGAAAGTTGCCTGTAGATTGTCTAGCTGGATAAAGTCTATGACTTTTCTCCCTTTCAACTAGTTGAAGCCGTTCCGGGTTTCCAGCGTTCCAGGAGGCATTGTGTGCTGCACAGTGAGAATAACGCTTTACAGACGGTACCGCTAAAGGGGAAGAGAAACCGCGTTTCTCCCATTCTGGAACGCGAAGGAGGCAAAACCATAGCTGTGCGGAGTGAAACGTTTGTTAGCAGCAAGGGTAAGTTCCCCATTCACCGCATGAAAGAGAAAGCGAAACACAGCGTTCTCCTTCACGCTGCTTAACTGATTCTACTGAACCTTTCAGTTTACTTAGAAGAAAGAGTCCACCCAGCACAAGCTGCTTTCCGAAATGTTCTCTGAGTGGAAGAAGGCTGGAGAGTGCAGGCCTAGCAAGTATTTGAATCCCCTGGTTTTCAAAGGGAATTTTGCCTACCAGGAATGAAGGTACTTCTGGCTTTCAAAGCCAAACAGGTAGATTGTCTGCCTTCAGCTAGAGGACAGCAGAAGAGGTTCAGTTTTCCTGACTAAAGCTTGTGTGCTTAACAGGAGCATATAGCTTCTTCCCTGCCTGAAAGAGAAAGCAAGAGCTTGTTTGTCTCTGTCTGGTGAGGAAGGGAGAACGGCTCACTTTCCGTGTTTGAAAATCCCTCTGTGTCACATGCCTAAGAAAGTTGCCTGTGCATTGTCTACCTGGATAAAGTGTAGGACTTTTCTCCCTTTAAAGTAGTTGAAGCCGTTCAGGGTTTCCAGCGTTCCAGGAGGCATTGTGTGCTGCACGGTGAGAATAACGCTTTACAGACGGTACCGCTAAAGGGGAAGAGAAACCGCGTTTCTCCCATTCTGGAACGCGAAGGAGGCAAAACCATAGCTGTGCGGAGTGAAACGTTTGTTAGCAGCAAGGGTAAGTTCCCCATTCACCGCATGAAAGAGAAAGCGAAATACAGCGTTCTCCTTCACGCTGCTTAACTGATTCTACTGAACCTTTCAGTTTACTTAGAAGAAAGAGTCCACCCAGCACAAGCTGCTTTCCGAAATGTTCTCTGAGTGGAAGAAGGCTGGAGAGTGCAGGCCTAGCAAGTATTTGAATCCCCTGGTTTTCAAAGGGATCTTTGCATACCAGGGAATGAAGGTACTACTGGCTTTCAGGGCCAAACAGGCAGATTGTCTGCCTTCAACTAGAGGACAGCAGAAGAGGTTCGGTTTCACTGACTAAACCTTAAGTGCTTAACAGCAGCACGTAGCTTCTTCCCTGCTGAAAGTGAAAGCAATTGCTTGTTGCTCTCAGTCTGAGGATGAAGGGAGTACGATTCACTTTCTGTGTTTAAAATATCTCCGTGTTACATGCCTAAGAAAGTTGCCTGTAGATTGTCTAGCTGGATAAAGTCTATGACTTTTCTCCCTTTCAACTAGTTGAAGCCGTTCAGGGTTTCCAGCATTCCGGGATGCATTCTGTTCTGCGCGGCTGAGAATGCGGATTTACAGACGGTATCCCTAAAGGAGAAGAGAAACCGCGTTTCTCCCATTCCGGAACGCGAAGGAGGCAAAACCATAGCTGTGCGGAGTTAGACGTTTGTTAGCAGCAAGTGTAAGTTCCCCATTCACCGCATGAAAGAGAAAGCAAAATACAGCGTTCTCCTTCAATCTGCTTAACTGAATCTACTGAAGGTTTCAGTTTTGGTAGAAGAAAGTGTCCGCCCAGCACAAGGCCGCTTTCTGAAATGGTCTCTGAGTGGGAGAAGGCTGGAGAGTGCGGGCCTAGTAAGCATTTGAATCCCCTGGTTTTCAAAGGGAAGTTTGCATAGCAGGGAATGAAGGTAGTACTGGCTTTCAAAGCCAAACAGGAAGATTGTCTGCCTTCAGCTAGGGGACGGAAGAAGAGGTTAAGTTTCACTGACTAAACCTTCTGTGCTTAACACGAGCATGTAGCTTCTTCCTTCTCTGAAAGAGAAGTCAAGAGCTTGTTGCTCTCTGTCTGGTGAGGAAGGGAGAACGACTCACTTTCCGTGTTTGAAAATCCCTCTGTGTTACATGCCTAAGAAAGTTGCCTGTGCATTGTCTACCTGGATAAAGGGTAGGACTTTCCTCCCTTTAAAGTAGTTGAAGCCGTTCAGGGTTTCCAGCGTTCCAGGAGGCATTGTGTGCTTCACGGTGAGAATAACGCTTTACAGACGGTACCGCTAAAGGGGAAGAGAAACCGCGTTTCTCCCATTCTGGAACGCGAAGGAGGCAAAACCATAGCTGTGCGGAGTGAAACATTTGTTAGCAGCAAGGGTAAGTTCCCCATTCACCGCATGAAAGAGAAAGCAAAATACAGCGTTCTCCTTCACGCTGCTTAACTGAATCTACTGAACCTTTCAGTTTACTTAGAAGAAAGAGTCCACCCAGCACAAGCTGCTTTCCGAAATGTTCTCTGAGTGGAAGAAGGCTGGAGAGTGCAGGCCTAGCAAGTATTTGAATCCCCTGGTTTTCAAAGGGATCTTTGCATAGCAGGGAATGAAGGTACTACTGACTTTCAAAGCCAAACAGGCAGATAGTCTGTCTTCAGCTACAGGACGGCTGAAGAGGTTAGGTTGTGCTGATTAAAACTTGAGTGCTTAACACCAGCATGTAGCTTCCTCCCCGCCTGAAAGAGAAAGCAAGAGCTTGTTGCTCTTAGTCTGGGGATGAAGGGAGAATGATCCCCTTTCTGTGTTTGAAAATTTCTCTGTGTTATATGCCTAAGAATGTTGCCTGTACATTGTCTAGCTGGATAAAGTCTATGACTTTTCTCCCTTTCAAGTAATTAAAGCTGTTCAGGGTTTCCAGCATTCCGGGAGGCATTCTGTGCTGCGCGGCTGAGAATACCGCTCTATAGACGCTATCTCTAAAAGAGAAGAGAAACCGTGTTTCTCCCATTCTGGAACCCAGAGGAGGCAAAACCATAGCTGTGCTGAGTAAAACGTTTGTTAGCAGCAAGTGTAAGTTCCCCATTCACCGCATGAAGGAGAAAGCTAAATACAGCGTTCTCCTTCACGCTGCTTAGCTGAATCTACTGAAGGTTTCAGTTTTGTTAGAAGGAAGAGTCCACCCAGCACAAGCTGCTGCCTTCTGAAATGTTCTCTGAGTGGAAGAAGGCTGGAGAATGCGGTACTAGCAAGTATTTGATTCGTCTGGTTTTCAAAGGGAACTTTGCATACCAGGGAATGAAGGTACTACTGGCTTTCAGGGCCAAACAGGCAGATTGTCTGCCTTCAACTAGAGGACAGCAGAAGAGGTTCGGTTTCACTGACTAAACCTTAAGTGCTTAACACCAGCACGTAGCTTCTTCCCTGCTGAAAGTGAAAGCAAGTGCTTGTTGCTCTCAGTCTGAGGATGAAGGGAGTACGATTCACTTTCTGTGTTTAAAATATCTCCGTGTTACATGCCTCAGAAAGTTGCCTGTAGATTGTTTAGCTGGATAAAGTCTATGACTTTTCTCCCTTTCAACTAGTTGAAGCCGTTCAGGGTTTCCAGCATTCCGGGATGCATTCTGTTCTGCGCGGCTGAGAATGCGGATTTACAAACGGTATCCCTAAAGGAGAAGAGAAACCGCGTTTCTCCCATTCCGGAACGCGAAGGAGGCAAAACCACAGCTGTGCGGAGTTAGACGTTTGTTAGCAGCAAGTGTAAGTTCCCCATTCACCGCATGAAAGAGAAAGCAAAATACAGCGTTTCCTTCCATCTGCTTAACTGAATCTACAGAAGGTTTCAGTTTTGGTAGAAGAAAGTGTCCGCCCAGCACAAGGCCGCTTTCTGAAATGGTCTCTGAGTGGGAGAAGGCTTGAGAGTGCCGGCCTAGTAAGTATTTAAATCCGCTGGTTTTCAAAGGGAAGTTTGCATAGCAGGGAATGAAGGTAGTACTGGCTTTCAAAGCCAAACAGGAAGATTGTCTGCCTTCAGCTAGGGGACGGAAGAAGAGGTTAAGTTTCACTGACTAAACCTTCTGTGCTTAACACGAGCATGTAGCTTCTTCCTTCTCTGAAAGAGAAGTCAAGAGCTTGTTGCTCTCTGTCTGGTGAGGAAGGGAGAACGACTCACTTTCCGTGTTTGAAAATCCCTCTGTGTTACATGCCTAAGAAAGTTGCCTGTGCATTGTCTACCTGGATAAAGGGTAGGACTTTCCTCCCTTTAAAGGAGTTGAAGCCGTTCAGGGTTTCCAGCGTTCCAGGAGGCATTGTGTGCTTCACGGTGAGAATAACGCTTTACAGACGGTACCGCTAAAGGGGAAGAGAAACCGCGTTTCTCCCATTCTGGAACGCGAAGGAGGCAAAACCATAGCTGTGCGGAGTGAAACATTTGTTAGCAGCAAGGGTAAGTTCCCCATTCACCGCATGAAAGAGAAAGCAAAATACAGCGTTCTCCTTCACGCTGCTTAACTGAATCTACTGAACCTTTCAGTTTACTTAGAAGAAAGAGTCCACCCAGCACAAGCTGCTTTCCGAAATGTTCTCTGAGTGGAAGAAGGCTGGAGAGTGCAGGCCTAGCAAGTATTTGAATCCCCTGGTTTTCAAAGGGATCTTTGCATAGCAGGGAATGAAGGTACTACTGACTTTCAAAGCCAAACAGGCAGATAGTCTGTCTTCAGCTACAGGACGGCTGAAGAGGTTAGGTTGTGCTGATTAAAACTTGAGTGCTTAACACCAGCATGTAGCTTCCTCCCCGCCTGAAAGAGAAAGCAAGAGCTTGTTGCTCTTAGTCTGGGGATGAAGGGAGAATGACCCCCTTTCTGTGTTTGAAAATTTCTCTGTGTTATATGCCTAAGAATGTTGCCTGTACATTGTCTAGCTGGATAAAGTCTATGACTTTTCTCCCTTTCAAGTAATTAAAGCTGTTCAGGGTTTCCAGCATTCCGGGAGGCATTCTGTGCTGCGCGGCTGAGAATACCGCTCTATAGACGCTATCTCTAAAAGAGAAGAGAAACCGTGTTTCTCCCATTCTGGAACCCAGAGGAGGCAAAACCATAGCTGTGCTGAGTAAAACGTTTGTTAGCAGCAAGTGTAAGTTCCCCATTCACCGCATGAAGGAGAAAGCTAAATACAGCGTTCTCCTTCACGCTGCTTAGCTGAATCTACTGAAGGTTTCAGTTTTGTTAGAAGGAAGAGTCCACCCAGCACAAGCTGCTGCCTTCTGAAATGTTCTCTGAGTGGAAGAAGGCTGGAGAATGCGGTACTAGCAAGTATTTGATTCGTCTGGTTTTCAAAGGGAACTTTGCATACCAGGGAATGAAGGTACTACTGGCTTTCAGGGCCAAACAGGCAGATTGTCTACCTTCAACTAGAGGACAGCAGAAGAGGTTCGGTTTCACTGACTAAACCTTAAGTGCTTAACAGCAGCACGTAGCTTCTTCCCTGCTGAAAGTGAAAGCAAGTGCTTGTTGCTCTCAGTCTGAGGATGAAGGGAGTACGATTCACTTTCTGTGTTTAAAATATCTCCGTGTTACATGCATAAGAAAGTTGCCTGTAGATTGTCTAGCTGGATAAAGTCTATGACTTTTCTCCCTTTCAACTAGTTGAAGCTGTTCCTGGTTTCCAGCGTTCCAGGAGGCATTGTGTGCTGCACAGTGAGAATAACGCTTTACAGACGGTACCGCTAAAGGGGAAGAGAAACCGCGTTTCTCCCATTCTGGAACGCGAAGGAGGCAAAACCATAGCTGTGCGGAGTGAAACGTTTGTTAGCAGCAAGGGTAAGTTCCCCATTCACCGCATGAAAGAGAAAGCGAAACACAGCGTTCTCCTTCACGCTGCTTAACTGATTCTACTGAACCTTTCAGTTTACTTAGAAGAAAGAGTCCACCCAGCACAAGCTGCTTTCCGAAATGTTCTCTGAGTGGAAGAAGGCTGGAGAGTGCAGGCCTAGCAAGTATTTGAATCCCCTGGTTTTCAAAGGGAATTTTGCCTACCAGGAATGAAGGTACTTCTGGCTTTCAAAGCCAAACAGGTAGATTGTCTGCCTTCAGCTAGAGGACAGCAGAAGAGGTTCAGTTTTCCTGACTAAAGCTTGTGTGCTTAACAGGAGCATATAGCTTCTTCCCTGCCTGAAAGAGAAAGCAAGAGCTTGTTTGTCTCTGTCTGGTGAGGAAGGGAGAACGGCTCACTTTCCGTGTTTGAAAATCCCTCTGTGTCACATGCCTAAGAAAGTTGCCTGTGCATTGTCTACCTGGATAAAGTGTAGGACTTTTCTCCCTTTAAAGTAGTTGAAGCCGTTCAGGGTTTCCAGCGTTCCAGGAGGCATTGTGTGCTGCACGGTGAGAATAACGCTTTACAGACGGTACCGCTAAAGGGGAAGAGAAACCGCGTTTCTCCCATTCTGGAACGCGAAGGAGGCAAAACCATAGCTGTGCGGAGTGAAACGTTTGTTAGCAGCAAGGGTAAGTTCCCCATTCACCGCATGAAAGAGAAAGCGAAATACAGCGTTCTCCTTCACGCTGCTTAACTGATTCTACTGAACCTTTCAGTTTACTTAGAAGAAAGAGTCCACCCAGCACAAGCTGCTTTCCGAAATGTTCTCTGAGTGGAAGAAGGCTGGAGAGTGCAGGCCTAGCAAGTATTTGAATCCCCTGGTTTTCAAAGGGATCTTTGCATACCAGGGAATGAAGGTACTACTGGCTTTCAGGGCCAAACAGGCAGATTGTCTGCCTTCAACTAGAGGACAGCAGAAGAGGTTCGGTTTCACTGACTAAACCTTAAGTGCTTAACAGCAGCACGTAGCTTCTTCCCTGCTGAAAGTGAAAGCAATTGCTTGTTGCTCTCAGTCTGAGGATGAAGGGAGTACGATTCACTTTCTGTGTTTAAAATATCTCCGTGTTACATGCCTAAGAAAGTTGCCTGTAGATTGTCTAGCTGGATAAAGTCTATGACTTTTCTCCCTTTCAACTAGTTGAAGCCGTTCAGGGTTTCCAGCATTCCGGGATGCATTCTGTTCTGCGCGGCTGAGAATGCGGATTTACAGACGGTATCCCTAAAGGAGAAGAGAAACCGCGTTTCTCCCATTCCGGAACGCGAAGGAGGCAAAACCATAGCTGTGCGGAGTTAGACGTTTGTTAGCAGCAAGTGTAAGTTCCCCATTCACCGCATGAAAGAGAAAGCAAAATACAGCGTTCTCCTTCAATCTGCTTAACTGAATCTACTGAAGGTTTCAGTTTTGGTAGAAGAAAGTGTCCGCCCAGCACAAGGCCGCTTTCTGAAATGGTCTCTGAGTGGGAGAAGGCTGGAGAGTGCGGGCCTAGTAAGTATTTGAATCCCCTGGTTTTCAAAGGGAAGATTGCATAGCAGGGAATGAAGGTAGTACTGGCTTTCAAAGCCAAACAGGAAGATTGTCTGCCTTCAGCTAGGGGACGGAAGAAGAGGTTAAGTTTCACTGACTAAACCTTCTGTGCTTAACACGAGCATGTAGCTTCTTCCTTCTCTGAAAGAGAAGTCAAGAGCTTGTTGCTCTCTGTCTGGTGAGGAAGGGAGAACGACTCACTTTCCGTGTTTGAAAATCCCTCTGTGTTACATGCCTAAGAAAGTTGCCTGTGCATTGTCTACCTGGATAAAGGGTAGGACTTTCCTCCCTTTAAAGTAGTTGAAGCCGTTCAGGGTTTCCAGCGTTCCAGGAGGCATTGTGTGCTTCACGGTGAGAATAACGCTTTACAGACGGTACCGCTAAAGGGGAAGAGAAACCGCGTTTCTCCCATTCTGGAACGCGAAGGAGGCAAAACCATAGCTGTGCGGAGTGAAACGTTTGTTAGCAGCAAGGGTAAGTTCCCCATTCACCGCATGAAAGAGAAAGCAAAATACAGCGTTCTCCTTCACGCTGCTTAACTGAATCTACTGAACCTTTCAGTTTACTTAGAAGAAAGAGTCCACCCAGCACAAGCTGCTTTCCGAAATGTTCTCTGAGTGGAAGAAGGCTGGAGAGTGCAGGCCTAGCAAGTATTTGAATCCCCTGGTTTTCAAAGGGATCTTTGCATAGCAGGGAATGAAGGTACTACTGACTTTCAAAGCCAAACAGGCAGATAGTCTGTCTTCAGCTACAGGACGGCTGAAGAGGTTAGGTTGTGCTGATTAAAACTTGAGTGCTTAACACCAGCATGTAGCTTCCTCCCCGCCTGAAAGAGAAAGCAAGAGCTTGTTGCTCTTAGTCTGGGGATGAAGGGAGAATGATCCCCTTTCTGTGTTTGAAAATTTCTCTGTGTTATATGCCTAAGAATGTTGCCTGTACATTGTCTAGCTGGATAAAGTCTATGACTTTTCTCCCTTTCAAGTAATTAAAGCTGTTCAGGGTTTCCAGCATTCCGGGAGGCATTCTGTGCTGCGCGGCTGAGAATACCGCTCTATAGACGCTATCTCTAAAAGAGAAGAGAAACCGTGTTTCTCCCATTCTGGAACCCAGAGGAGGCAAAACCATAGCTGTGCTGAGTAAAACGTTTGTTAGCAGCAAGTGTAAGTTCCCCATTCACCGCATGAAGGAGAAAGCTAAATACAGCGTTCTCCTTCACGCTGCTTAGCTGAATCTACTGAAGGTTTCAGTTTTGTTAGAAGGAAGAGTCCACCCAGCACAAGCTGCTGCCTTCTGAAATGTTCTCTGAGTGGAAGAAGGCTGGAGAATGCGGTACTAGCAAGTATTTGATTCGTCTGGTTTTCAAAGGGAACTTTGCATACCAGGGAATGAAGGTACTACTGGCTTTCAGGGCCAAACAGGCAGATTGTCTGCCTTCAACTAGAGGACAGCAGAAGAGGTTCGGTTTCACTGACTAAACCTTAAGTGCTTAACACCAGCACGTAGCTTCTTCCCTGCTGAAAGTGAAAGCAAGTGCTTGTTGCTCTCAGTCTGAGGATGAAGGGAGTACGATTCACTTTCTGTGTTTAAAATATCTCCGTGTTACATGCCTCAGAAAGTTGCCTGTAGATTGTCTAGCTGGATAAAGTCTATGACTTTTCTCCCTTTCAACTAGTTGAAGGCGTTCAGGGTTTCCAGCATTCCGGGATGCATTCTGTTCTGCGCGGCTGAGAATGCGGATTTACAAACGGTATCCCTAAAGGAGAAGAGAAACCGCGTTTCTCCCATTCCGGAACGCGAAGGAGGCAAAACCACAGCTGTGCGGAGTTAGACGTTTGTTAGCAGCAAGTGTAAGTTCCCCATTCACCGCATGAAAGAGAAAGCAAAATACAGCGTTTCCTTCAATCTGCTTAACTGAATCTACAGAAGGTTTCAGTTTTGGTAGAAGAAAGTGTCCGCCCAGCACAAGGCCGCTTTCTGAAATGGTCTCTGAGTGGGAGAAGGCTGGAGAGTGCGGGCCTAGTAAGTATTTAAATCCCCTGGTTTTCAAAGGGAAGTTTGCATAGCAGGGAATGAAGGTAGTACTGGCTTTCAAAGCCAAACAGGAAGATTGTCTGCCTTCAGCTAGGGGACGGAAGAAGAGGTTAAGTTTCACTGACTAAACCTTCTGTGCTTAACACGAGCATGTAGCTTCTTCCTTCTCTGAAAGAGAAGTCAAGAGCTTGTTGCTCTCTGTCTGGTGAGGAAGGGAGAACGACTCACTTTCCGTGTTTGAAAATCCCTCTGTGTTACATGCCTAAGAAAGTTGCCTGTGCATTGTCTACCTGGATAAAGGGTAGGACTTTCCTCCCTTTAAAGGAGTTGAAGCCGTTCAGGGTTTCCAGCGTTCCGGGAGGCACTGTGTGCTGCACGGTGAGAATAACGCTTTACAGACGGTATCCCTAAAAGAGAAGAGAAAGCTCGTTTCTCCCGTTCTGGAACACGAATGAGGCAGAGCCGCAGTTTTCCGGAGTAAGGGCTACGTTAGCAGCAAGTGAAAGTTCCCAACTCAGCGCGTGAAAGAGAAAGCCAAATACCGCGTTCTTCTTCAAGCTGCTTAACAGAAACTAGTGAAGTTTCCGGTTCTGCTAGAAGAAACAGTCCACCCACCAAAAGCTGCCTTCACAAAGGCTCTCTCCCTGGTAGAAGACAGGCAAGGGCTGGCCTAGCAAGTATTTCAATCCTCTGGTTTTCAAAGGGAACTGGCATAACAGGGGATGAAGGTACTACCCGCTTTCAAAGCCAAACAGGCAGATTGTTAGCCTTCCGCTAGAGGATGGCAAAAGAAGTTCAGTTTTGCTAACTAAACTTCGTGTGCTTAACACGAGCGTGTAGCTTCTTCTCGCCTGAAAGAGAAAGCAAGAGCTTGTTGCTCTCAATCTGGGGATGCTGGGAGAACGATTCACTTACCTACTTGGAAAATCCCACTGTGTTCCAGGCGTAAGAAAGTTGTCTGTACATTGTCTACCTGGATACAGTGTATGACATTTCTCCCTTTCAATAGTTGAAAACGTTCACGGTTCCCAGCATTCCGGGAGGCATTCTGTGCTGCGTGGCTGAGAATACCGCTTTACGGACGGTATCGCTAAAGGAGAAGAGAAACCGCGTTTCTCCCATTCAGGAACGCGAGGGAGGCAAAATCATGGTTGTGCTGAGTAAAATCTTTGTTAGCAGCAAGTGGGAATTCCCCATTCACCACATGAAAGAGAAAGCAAAATACAGTGTCCCCCTCAAGCTGCTTAACTGAATCTACTTAAGTTTTCAGTTTTGTTAGAAGAAACTGTCCGCCCAGCACAAGATGCTTTCTCCACTGCTCCCTGCGTGGGAGAAGGCAGGAGAGTGCAGGCCTAGCAAGTATTTGAATCCCCTGGTTTTCAAAGGGAATTTTGCCTACCAGGAATGAAGGTACTTCTGGCTTTCAAAGCCAAACAGGTAGATTGTCTGCCTTCAGCTAGAGGACAGCAGAAGAGGTTCAGTTTTGCTGACTAAAGCTTGTGTGCTTAACAGGAGCATGTAGCTTCTTCCCTGCCTGAAAGAGAAAGCAAGAGCTTGTTTGTCTCTGTCTGGTGAGGAAGGGAGAACGGCTCACTTTCCGTGTTTGAAAATCCCTCTGTGTCACATGCCTAAGAAAGTTGCCTGTGCATTGTCTACCTGGATAAAGTGTAGGACTTTTCTCCCTTTAAAGTAGTTGAAGCCGTTCAGGGTTTCCAGCGTTCCAGGAGGCATTGTGTGCTGCACGGTGAGAATAACGCTTTACAGACGGTACCGCTAAAGGGGAAGAGAAACCGCGTTTCTCCCATTCTGGAACGCGAAGGAGGCAAAACCATAGCTGTGCGGAGTGAAACGTTTGTTAGCAGCAAGGGTAAGTTCCCCATTCACCGCATGAAAGAGAAAGCAAAATACAGCGTTCTTCACGCTGCTTAACTGAATCTACTGAACCTTTCAGTTTACTTAGAAGAAAGAGTCCACCCAGCACAAGCTGCTTTCCGAAATGTTCTCTGAGTGGAAGAAGGCTGGAGAGTGCAGGCCTAGCAAGTATTTGAATCCCCTGGTTTTCAAAGGGATCTTTGCATAGCAGGGAATGAAGGTACTACTGACTTTCAAAGCCAAACAGGCAGATTGTCTGTCTTCAGCTACAGGACGGCTGAAGAGGTTAGGTTGTGCTGATTAAAACTTGAGTGCTTAACACCAGCATGTAGCTTCCTCCCCGCCTGAAAGAGAAAGCAAGAGCTTGTTGCTCTTAGTCTGGGGATGAAGGGAGAATGATCCCCTTTCTGTGCTTGAAAATTTCTCTGTGTTATATGCCTAAGAATGTTGCCTGTACATTGTCTAGCTGGATAAAGTCTATGACTTTTCTCCCTTTCAAGTAATTAAAGCTGTTCAGGGTTTCCAGCATTCCGGGAGGCATTCTGTGCTGCGCGGCTGAGAATACCGCTCTATAGACGCTATCTCTAAAAGAGAAGAGAAACCGTGTTTCTCCCATTCTGGAACCCATAGGAGGCAAAACCATAGCTGTGCTGAGTAAAACGTTTGTTAGCAGCAAGTGTAAGTTCCCCATTCACCGCATGAAGGAGAAAGCTAAATACAGCGTTCTCCTTCACGCTGCTTAGCTGAATCTACTGAAGGTTTCAGTTTTGTTAGAAGGAAGAGTCCACCCAGCACAAGCTGCTGCCTTCTGAAATGTTCTCTGAGTGGAAGAAGGCTGGAGAATGCGGTACTAGCAAGTATTTGATTCGTCTGGTTTTCAAAGGGAACTTTGCATACCAGGGAATGAAGGTACTACTGGCTTTCAGGGCCAAACAGGCAGATTGTCTGCCTTCAACTAGAGGACAGCAGAAGAGGTTCGGTTTCACTGACTAAACCTTAAGTGCTTAACAGCAGCACGTAGCTTCTTCCCTGCTGAAAGTGAAAGCAAGTGCTTGTTGCTCTCAGTCTGAGGATGAAGGGAGTACGATTCACTTTCTGTGTTTAAAATATCTCCGTGTTACATGCCTAAGAAAGTTGCCTGTAGATTGTCTAGCTGGATAAAGTCTATGACTTTTCTCCCTTTCAACTAGTTGAAGCAGTTCAGGGTTTCCAGCATTCCGGGATGCATTCTGTTCTGCGCGGCTGAGAATGCGGATTTACAAACGGTATCCCTAAAGGAGAAGAGAAACCGCGTTTCTCCCATTCCGGAACGCGAAGGAGGCAAAACCACAGCTGTGCGGAGTTAGACGTTTGTTAGCAGCAAGTGTAAGTTCCCCATTCACCGCATGAAAGAGAAAGCAAAATACAGCGTTTCCTTCCATCTGCTTAACTGAATCTACAGAAGGTTTCAGTTTTGGTAGAAGAAAGTGTCCGCCCAGCACAAGGCCGCTTTCTGAAATGGTCTCTGAGTGGGAGAAGGCTTGAGAGTGCGGGCCTAGTAAGTATTTAAATCCCCTGGTTTTCAAAGGGAAGTTTGCATAGCAGGGAATGAAGGTAGTACTGGCTTTCAAAGCCAAACAGGAAGATTGTCTGCCTTCAGCTAGGGGACGGAAGAAGAGGTTAAGTTTCACTGACTAAACCTTCTGTGCTTAACACGAGCATGTAGCTTCTTCCTTCTCTGAAAGAGAAGTCAAGAGCTTGTTGCTCTCTGTCTGGTGAGGAAGGGAGAACGACTCACTTTCCGTGTTTGAAAATCCCTCTGTGTCACATGCCTAAGAAAGTTGCCTGTGCATTGTCTACCTGGATAAAGGGTAGGACTTTCCTCCCTTTAAAGTAGTTGAAGCCGTTCAGGGTTTTCAGCGTTCCAGGAGGCATTGTGTGCTTCACGGTGAGAATAACGCTTTACAGACGGTACCGCTAAAGGGGAAGAGAAACCGCGTTTCTCCCATTCTGGAACGCGAAGGAGGCAAAACCATAGCTGTGCGGAGTGAAACATTTGTTAGCAGCAAGGGTAAGTTCCCCATTCACCGCATGAAAGAGAAAGCAAAATACAGCGTTCTCCTTCACGCTGCTTAACTGAATCTACTGAACCTTTCAGTTTACTTAGAAGAAAGAGTCCACCCAGCACAAGCTGCTTTCCGAAATGTTCTCTGAGTGGAAGAAGGCTGGAGAGTGCAGGCCTAGCAAGTATTTGAATCCCCTGGTTTTCAAAGGGATCTTTGCATAGCAGGGAATGAAGGTACTACTGACTTTCAAAGCCAAACAGGCAGATAGTCTGTCTTCAGCTACAGGACGGCTGAAGAGGTTAGGTTGTGCTGATTAAAACTTGAGTGCTTAACACCAGCATGTAGCTTCCTCCCCGCCTGAAAGAGAAAGCAAGAGCTTGTTGCTCTTAGTCTGGGGATGAAGGGAGAATGATCCCCTTTCTGTGTTTGAAAATTTCTCTGTGTTATATGCCTAAGAATGTTGCCTGTACATTGTCTAGCTGGATAAAGTCTATGACTTTTCTCCCTTTCAAGTAATTAAAGCTGTTCAGGGTTTCCAGCATTCCGGGAGGCATTCTGTGCTGCGCGGCTGAGAATACCGCTCTATAGACGCTATCTCTAAAAGAGAAGAGAAACCGTGTTTCTCCCATTCTGGAACCCAGAGGAGGCAAAACCATAGCTGTGCTGAGTAAAACGTTTGTTAGCAGCAAGTGTAAGTTCCCCATTCACCGCATGAAGGAGAAAGCTAAATACAGCGTTCTCCTTCACGCTGCTTAGCTGAATCTACTGAAGGTTTCAGTTTTGTTAGAAGGAAGAGTCCACCCAGCACAAGCTGCTGCCTTCTGAAATGTTCTCTGAGTGGAAGAAGGCTGGAGAATGCGGTACTAGCAAGTATTTGATTCGTCTGGTTTTCAAAGGGAACTTTGCATACCAGGGAATGAAGGTACTACTGGCTTTCAGGGCCAAACAGGCAGATTGTCTACCTTCAACTAGAGGACAGCAGAAGAGGTTCGGTTTCACTGACTAAACCTTAAGTGCTTAACAGCAGCACGTAGCTTCTTCCCTGCTGAAAGTGAAAGCAAGTGCTTGTTGCTCTCAGTCTGAGGATGAAGGGAGTACGATTCACTTTCTGTGTTTAAAATATCTCCGTGTTACATGCCTAAGAAAGTTGCCTGTAGATTGTCTAGCTGGATAAAGTCTATGACTTTTCTCCCTTTCAACTAGTTGAAGCTGTTCCGGGTTTCCAGCGTTCCAGGAGGCATTGTGTGCTGCACAGTGAGAATAACGCTTTACAGACGGTACCGCTAAAGGGGAAGAGAAACCGCGTTTCTCCCATTCTGGAACGCGAAGGAGGCAAAACCATAGCTGTGCGGAGTGAAACGTTTGTTAGCAGCAAGGGTAAGTTCCCCATTCACCGCATGAAAGAGAAAGCGAAACACAGCGTTCTCCTTCACGCTGCTTAACTGATTCTACTGAACCTTTCAGTTTACTTAGAAGAAAGAGTCCACCCAGCACAAGCTGCTTTCCGAAATGTTCTCTGAGTGGAAGAAGGCTGGAGAGTGCAGGCCTAGCAAGTATTTGAATCCCCTGGTTTTCAAAGGGAATTTTGCCTACCAGGAATGAAGGTACTTCTGGCTTTCAAAGCCAAACAGGTAGATTGTCTGCCTTCAGCTAGAGGACAGCAGAAGAGGTTCAGTTTTCCTGACTAAAGCTTGTGTGCTTAACAGGAGCATATAGCTTCTTCCCTGCCTGAAAGAGAAAGCAAGAGCTTGTTTGTCTCTGTCTGGTGAGGAAGGGAGAACGGCTCACTTTCCGTGTTTGAAAATCCCTCTGTGTCACATGCCTAAGAAAGTTGCCTGTGCATTGTCTACCTGGATAAAGTGTAGGACTTTTCTCCCTTTAAAGTAGTTGAAGCCGTTCAGGGTTTCCAGCGTTCCAGGAGGCATTGTGTGCTGCACGGTGAGAATAACGCTTTACAGACGGTACCGCTAAAGGGGAAGAGAAACCGCGTTTCTCCCATTCTGGAACGCGAAGGAGGCAAAACCATAGCTGTGCGGAGTGAAACGTTTGTTAGCAGCAAGGGTAAGTTCCCCATTCACCGCATGAAAGAGAAAGCGAAATACAGCGTTCTCCTTCACGCTGCTTAACTGATTCTACTGAACCTTTCAGTTTACTTAGAAGAAAGAGTCCACCCAGCACAAGCTGCTTTCCGAAATGTTCTCTGAGTGGAAGAAGGCTGGAGAGTGCAGGCCTAGCAAGTATTTGAATCCCCTGGTTTTCAAAGGGATCTTTGCATACCAGGGAATGAAGGTACTACTGGCTTTCAGGGCCAAACAGGCAGATTGTCTGCCTTCAACTAGAGGACAGCAGAAGAGGTTCGGTTTCACTGACTAAACCTTAAGTGCTTAACAGCAGCACGTAGCTTCCTCCCTGCTGAAAGTGAAAGCAATTGCTTGTTGCTCTCAGTCTGAGGATGAAGGGAGTACGATTCACTTTCTGTGTTTAAAATATCTCCGTGTTACATGCCTAAGAAAGTTGCCTGTAGATTGTCTAGCTGGATAAAGTCTATGACTTTTCTCCCTTTCAACTCGTTGAAGCCGTTCAGGGTTTCCAGCATTCCGGGATGCATTCTGTTCTGCGCGGCTGAGAATGCGGATTTACAGACGGTATCCCTAAAGGAGAAGAGAAACCGCGTTTCTCCCATTCCGGAACGCGAAGGAGGCAAAACCATAGCTGTGCGGAGTTAGACGTTTGTTAGCAGCAAGTGTAAGTTCCCCATTCACCGCATGAAAGAGAAAGCAAAATACAGCGTTCTCCTTCAATCTGCTTAACTGAATCGACTGAAGGTTTCAGTTTTGGTAGAAGAAAGTGTCCGCCCAGCACAAGGCCGCTTTCTGAAATGGTCTCTGAGTGGGAGAAGGCTGGAGAGTGCGGGCCTAGTAAGTATTTGAATCCCCTGGTTTTCAAAGGGAAGTTTGCATAGCAGGGAATGAAGGTAGTACTGGCTTTCAAAGCCAAACAGGAAGATTGTCTGCCTTCAGCTAGGGGACGGAAGAAGAGGTTAAGTTTCACTGACTAAACCTTCTGTGCTTAACACGAGCATGTAGCTTCTTCCTTCTCTGAAAGAGAAGTCAAGAGCTTGTTGCTCTCTGTCTGGTGAGGAAGGGAGAACGACTCACTTTCCGTGTTTGAAAATCCCTCTGTGTTACATGCCTAAGAAAGTTGCCTGTGCATTGTCTACCTGGATAAAGGGTAGGACTTTCCTCCCTTTAAAGGAGTTGAAGCCGTTCAGGGTTTCCAGCGTTCCGGGAGGCACTGTGTGCTGCACGGTGAGAATAACGCTTTACAGACGGTATCCCTAAAAGAGAAGAGAAAGCTCGTTTCTCCCGTTCTGGAACACGAATGAGGCAGAGCCGCAGTTTTCCGGAGTAAGGGCTACGTTAGCAGCAAGTGAAAGTTCCCAACTCAGCGCGTGAAAGAGAAAGCCAAATACCGCGTTCTTCTTCAAGCTGCTTAACAGAAACTAGTGAAGTTTCCGGTTCTGCTAGAAGAAACAGTCCACCCACCAAAAGCTGCCTTCACAAAAGCTCTCTCCCTGGTAGAAGACAGGCAAGGGCTGGCCTAGCAAGTATTTCAATCCTCTGGTTTTCAAAGGGAACTGGCATAACAGGGGATGAAGGTACTACCGGCTTTCAAAGCCAAACAGGCAGATTGTTAGCCTTCCTCTAGAGGATGGCAAAAGAAGTTCAGTTTTGCTAACTAAACTTCGTGTGCTTAACACGAGCGTGTAGCTTCTTCTCGCCTGAAAGAGAAAGCAAGAGCTTGTTGCTCTCAATCTGGGGATGCTGGGAGAACGATTCACTTACTTTCTTGGAAAATCCCACTGTGTTCCAGGCGTAAGAAAGTTGTCTGTACATTGTCTACCTGGATACAGTGTATGACATTTCTCCCTTTCAATAGTTGAAACGTTCACGGTTCCCAGCATTCCGGGAGGCATTCTGTGCTGCGCGGCTGAGAATACCGCTTTACGGACGGTATCGCTAAAGGAGAAGAGAAACCGCGCTTCTCCCATTCAGGAACGCGAGGGAGGCAAAATCATGGTTGTGCTGAGTAAAATCTTTGTTAGCAGCAAGTGGGAATTCCCCATTCACCACATGAAAGAGAAAGCAAATTACAGTGTACCCCTCAAGCTGCTTAACTGAATCTACTTAAGTTTTCAGTTTTGTTAGAAGAAACTGTCCGCCCAGCACAAGCTGCTTTCTCCAATGCTCCCTGCGTGGGAGAAGGCAGGAGAGTGCAGGCCTAGCAAGTATTTGAATCCCCTGGTTTTCAAAGGGAATTTTGCCTACCAGGAATGAAGGTACTTCTGGCTTTCAAAGCCAAACAGGTAGATTGTCTGCCTTCAGCTAGAGGACAGCAGAAGAGGTTCAGTTTTGCTGACTAAAGCTTGTGTGCTTAACAGGAGCATGTAGCTTCTTCCCTGCCTGAAAGAGAAAGCAAGAGCTTGTTTGTCTCTGTCTGGTGAGGAAGGGAGAACGGCTCACTTTCCGTGTTTGAAAATCCCTCTGTGTCACATGCCTAAGAAAGTTGCCTGTGCATTGTCTACCTGGATAAAGTGTAGGACTTTTCTCCCTTTAAAGTAGTTGAAGCCGTTCAGGGTTTCCAGCGTTCCAGGAGGCATTGTGTGCTGCACGGTGAGAATAACGCTTTACAGACGGTACCGCTAAAGGGGAAGAGAAACCGCGTTTCTCCCATTCTGGAACGCGAAGGAGGCAAAACCATAGCTGTGCGGAGTGAAACGTTTGTTAGCAGCAAGGGTAAGTTCCCCATTCACCGCATGAAAGAGAAAGCGAAATACAGCGTTCTCCTTCACGCTGCTTAACTGATTCTACTGAACCTTTCAGTTTACTTAGAAGAAAGAGTCCACCCAGCACAAGCTGCTTTCCGAAATGTTCTCTGAGTGGAAGAAGGCTGGAGAGTGCAGGCCTAGCAAGTATTTGAATCCCCTGGTTTTCAAAGGGATCTTTGCAAGCAGGGAATGAAGGTACTACTGACTTTCAAAGCCAAACAGGCAGATTGTCTGTCTTCAGCTACAGGACGGCTGAAGAGGTTAGGTTGTGCTGATTAAAACTTGAGTGCTTAACACCAGCATGTAGCTTCCTCCCCGCCTGAAAGAGAAAGCAAGAGCTTGTTGCTCTTAGTCTGGGGATGAAGGGAGAATGATCCCCTTTCTGTGTTTGAAAATTTCTCTGTGTTATATGCCTAAGAATGTTGCCTGTACATTGTCTAGCTGGATAAAGTCTATGACTTTTCTCCCTTTCAAGTAATTAAAGCTGTTCAGGGTTTCCAGCATTCCGGGAGGCATTCTGTGCTGCGCGGCTGAGAATACCGCTCTATAGACGCTATCTCTAAAAGAGAAGAGAAACCGTGTTTCTCCCATTCTGGAACCCAGAGGAGGCAAAACCATAGCTGTGCTGAGTAAAACGTTTGTTAGCAGCAAGTGTAAGTTCCCCATTCACCGCATGAAGGAGAAAGCTAAATACAGCGTTCTCCTTCACGCTGCTTAGCTGAATCTACTGAAGGTTTCAGTTTTGTTAGAAGGAAGAGTCCACCCAGCACAAGCTGCTGCCTTCTGAAATGTTCTCTGAGTGGAAGAAGGCTGGAGAATGCGGTACTAGCAAGTATTTGATTCGTCTGGTTTTCAAAGGGAACTTTGCATACCAGGGAATGAAGGTACTACTGGCTTTCAGGGCCAAACAGGCAGATTGTCTGCCTCCAACTAGAGGACAGCAGAAGAGGTTCGGTTTCACTGACTAAACCTTAAGTGCTTAACAGCAGCACGTAGCTTCTTCCCTGCTGAAAGTGAAAGCAAGTGCTTGTTGCTCTCAGTCTGAGGATGAAGGGAGTACGATTCACTTTCTGTGTTTAAAATATCTCCGTGTTACATGCCTAAGAAAGTTGCCTGTAGATTGTCTAGCTGGATAAAGTCTATGACTTTTCTCCCTTTCAACTAGTTGAAGCCGTTCCGGGTTTCCAGCGTTCCAGGAGGCATTGTGTGCTGCACAGTGAGAATAACGCTTTACAGACGGTACCGCTAAAGGGGAAGAGAAACCGCGTTTCTCCCATTCTGGAACGCGAAGGAGGCAAAACCATAGCTGTGCGGAGTGAAACGTTTGTTAGCAGCAAGGGTAAGTTCCCCATTCACCGCATGAAAGAGAAAGCGAAATACAGCGTTCTCCTTCACGCTGCTTAACTGATTCTACTGAACCTTTCAGTTTACTTAGAAGAAAGAGTCCACCCAGCACAAGCTGCTTTCCGAAATGTTCTCTGAGTGGAAGAAGGCTGGAGAGTGCAGGCCTAGCAAGTATTTGAATCCCCTGGTTTTCAAAGGGAATTTTGCCTACCAGGAATGAAGGTACTTCTGGCTTTCAAAGCCAAACAGGTAGATTGTCTGCCTTCAGCTAGAGGACAGCAGAAGAGGTTCAGTTTTCCTGACTAAAGCTTGTGTGCTTAACAGGAGCATATAGCTTCTTCCCTGCCTGAAAGAGAAAGCAAGAGCTTGTTTGTCTCTGTCTGGTGAGGAAGGGAGAACGGCTCACTTTCCGTGTTTGAAAATCCCTCTGTGTCACATGCCTAAGAAAGTTGCCTGTGCATTGTCTACCTGGATAAAGTGTAGGACTTTTCTCCCTTTAAAGTAGTTGAAGCCGTTCAGGGTTTCCAGCGTTCCAGGAGGCATTGTGTGCTGCACGGTGAGAATAACGCTTTACAGACGGTACCGCTAAAGGGGAAGAGAAACCGCGTTTCTCCCATTCTGGAACGCGAAGGAGGCAAAACCATAGCTGTGCGGAGTGAAACGTTTGTTAGCAGCAAGGGTAAGTTCCCCATTCACCGCATGAAAGAGAAAGCGAAATACAGCGTTCTCCTTCACGCTGCTTAACTGATTCTACTGAACCTTTCAGTTTACTTAGAAGAAAGAGTCCACCCAGCACAAGCTGCTTTCCGAAATGGTCTCTGAGTGGAAGAAGGCTGGAGAGTGCAGGCCTAGCAAGTATTTGAATCCCCTGGTTTTCAAAGGGATCTTTGCATACCAGGGAATGAAGGTACTACTGGCTTTCAGGGCCAAACAGGCAGATTGTCTGCCTTCAACTAGAGGACAGCAGAAGAGGTTCGGTTTCACTGACTAAACCTTAAGTGCTTAACACCAGCACGTAGCTTCTTCCCTGCTGAAAGTGAAAGCAAGTGCTTGTTGCTCTCAGTCTGAGGATGAAGGGAGTACGATTCACTTTCTGTGTTTAAAATATCTCCGTGTTACATGCCTAAGAAAGTTGCCTGTAGATTGTCTAGCTGGATAAAGTCTATGACTTTTCTCCCTTTCAACTAGTTGAAGCCGTTCAGGCTTTCCAGCATTCCGGGATGCATTCTGTTCTGCGCGGCTGAGAATGCGGATTTACAGACGGTATCCCTAAAGGAGAAGAGAAACCGCGTTTCTCCCATTCCGGAACGCGAAGGAGGCAAAACCATAGCTGTGCGGAGTTAGACGTTTGTTAGCAGCAAGTGTAAGTTCCCCATTCACCGCATGAAAGAGAAAGCAAAATACAGCGTTCTCCTTCAATCTGCTTAACTGAATCTACTGAAGGTTTCAGTTTTGGTAGAAGAAAGTGTCCGCCCAGCACAAGGCCGCTTTCTGAAATGGTCTCTGAGTGGGAGAAGGCTGGAGAGTGCGGGCCTAGTAAGTATTTGAATCCCCTGGTTTTCAAAGGGAAGTTTGCATAGCAGGGAATGAAGGTAGTACTGGCTTTCAAAGCCAAACAGGAAGATTGTCTGCCTTCAGCTAGGGGACGGAAGAAGAGGTTAAGTTTCACTGACTAAACCTTCTGTGCTTAACACGAGCATGTAGCTTCTTCCTTCTCTGAAAGAGAAGTCAAGAGCTTGTTGCTCTCTGTCTGGTGAGGAAGGGAGAACGACTCACTTTCCGTGTTTGAAAATCCCTCTGTGTTACATGCCTAAGAAAGTTGCCTGTGCATTGTCTACCTGGATAAAGGGTAGGACTTTCCTCCCTTTAAAGGAGTTGAAGCCGTTCAGGGTTTCCAGCGTTCCGGGAGGCACTGTGTGCTGCACGGTGAGAATAACGCTTTACAGACGGTATCCCTAAAAGAGAAGAGAAAGCTCGTTTCTCCCGTTCTGGAACACGAATGAGGCAGAGCCGCAGTTTTCCGGAGTAAGGGCTACGTTAGCAGCAAGTGAAAGTTCCCAACTCAGCGCGTGAAAGAGAAAGCCAAATACCGCGTTCTTCTTCAAGCTGCTTAACAGAAACTAGTGAAGGTTCCGGTTCTGCTAGAAGAAACAGTCCACCCACCAAAAGCTGCCTTCACAAAAGCTCTCTCCCTGGTAGAAGACAGGCAAGGGCTGGCCTAGCAAGTATTTCAATCCTCTGGTTTTCAAAGGGAACTGGCATAACAGGGGATGAAGGTACTACCGGCTTTCAAAGCCAAACAGGCAGATTGTTAGCCTTCCTCTAGAGGATGGCAAAAGAAGTTCAGTTTTGCTAACTAAACTTCGTGTGCTTAACACGAGCGTGTAGCTTCTTCTCGCCTGAAAGAGAAAGCAAGAGCTTGTTGCTCTCAATCTGGGGATGATGGGAGAACGATTCACTTACTTTCTTGGAAAATCCCACTGTGTTCCAGGCGTAAGAAAGTTGTCTGTACATTGTCTACCTGGATACAGTGTATGACATTTCTCCCTTTCAATAGTTGAAAACGTTCACGGTTCCCAGCATTCCGGGAGGCATTCTGTGCTGCGCGGCTGAGAATACCGCTTTACGGACGGTATCGCTAAAGGAGAAGAGAAACCGCGCTTCTCCCATTCAGGAACGCGAGGGAGGCAAAATCATGGTTGTGCTGAGTAAAATCTTTGTTAGCAGCAAGTGGGAATTCCCCATTCACCACATGAAAGAGAAAGCAAAATACAGTGTCCCCCTCAAGCTGCTTAACTGAATCTACTTAAGTTTTCAGTTTTGTTAGAAGAAACTGTCCGCCCAGCACAAGCTGCTTTCTCCAATGCTCCCTGCGTGGGAGAAGGCAGGAGAGTGCAGGCCTAGCAAGTATTTGAATCCCCTGGTTTTCAAAGGGAATTTTGCCTACCAGGAATGAAGGTACTTCTGGCTTTCAAAGCCAAACAGGTAGATTGTCTGCCTTCAGCTAGAGGACAGCAGAAGAGGTTCAGTTTTGCTGACTAAAGCTTGTGTGCTTAACAGGAGCATGTAGCTTCTTCCCTGCCTGAAAGAGAAAGCAAGAGCTTGTTTGTCTCTGTCTGGTGAGGAAGGGAGAACGGCTCACTTTCCGTGTTTGAAAATCCCTCTGTGTCACATGCCTAAGAAAGTTGCCTGTGCATTGTCTACCTGGATAAAGTGTAGGACTTTTCTCCCTTTAAAGTAGTTGAAGCCGTTCAGGGTTTCCAGCGTTCCAGGAGGCATTGTGTGCTGCACGGTGAGAATAACGCTTTACAGACGGTAAAGGGGAAGAGAAACCGCGTTTCTCCCATTCTGGAACGCGAAGGAGGCAAAACCATAGCTGTGCGGAGTGAAACGTTTGTTAGCAGCAAGGGTAAGTTCCCCATTCACCGCATGAAAGAGAAAGCGAAATACAGCGTTCTCCTTCACGCTGCTTAACTGATTCTACTGAACCTTTCAGTTTACTTAGAAGAAAGAGTCCACCCAGCACAAGCTGCTTTCCGAAATGTTCTCTGAGTGGAAGAAGGCTGGAGAGTGCAGGCCTAGCAAGTATTTGAATCCCCTGGTTTTCAAAGGGATCTTTGCATAGCAGGGAATGAAGGTACTACTGACTTTCAAAGCCAAACAGGCAGATTGTCTGTCTTCAGCTACAGGACGGCTGAAGAGGTTAGGTTGTGCTGATTAAAACTTGAGTGCTTAACACCAGCATGTAGCTTCCTCCCCGCCTGAAAGAGAAAGCAAGAGCTTGTTGCTCTTAGTCTGGGGATGAAGGGAGAATGATCCCCTTTCTGTGTTTGAAAATTTCTCTGTGTTATATGCCTAAGAATGTTGCCTGTACATTGTCTAGCTGGATAAAGTCTATGACTTTTCTCCCTTTCAAGTAATTAAAGCTGTTCAGGGTTTCCAGCATTCCGGGAGGCATTCTGTGCTGCGCGGCTGAGAATACCGCTCTATAGACGCTATCTCTAAAAGAGAAGAGAAACCGTGTTTCTCCCATTCTGGAACCCAGAGGAGGCAAAACCATAGCTGTGCTGAGTAAAACGTTTGTTAGCAGCAAGTGTAAGTTCCCCATTCACCGCATGAAGGAGAAAGCTAAATACAGCGTTCTCCTTCACGCTGCTTAGCTGAATCTACTGAAGGTTTCAGTTTTGTTAGAAGGAAGAGTCCACCCAGCACAAGCTGCTGCCTTCTGAAATGTTCTCTGAGTGGAAGAAGGCTGGAGAATGCGGTACTAGCAAGTATTTGATTCGTCTGGTTTTCAAAGGGAACTTTGCATACCAGGGAATGAAGGTACTACTGGCTTTCAGGGCCAAACAGGCAGATTGTCTACCTTCAACTAGAGGACAGCAGAAGAGGTTCGGTTTCACTGACTAAACCTTAAGTGCTTAACAGCAGCACGTAGCTTCTTCCCTGCTGAAAGTGAAAGCAACTGCTTGTTGCTCTCAGTCTGAGGATGAAGGGAGTACGATTCACTTTCTGTGTTTAAAATATCTCCGTGTTACATGCCTAAGAAAGTTGCCTGTAGATTGTCTAGCTGGATAAAGTCTATGACTTTTCTCCCTTTCAACTAGTTGAAGCCGTTCCGGGTTTCCAGCGTTCCAGGAGGCATTGTGTGCTGCACAGTGAGAATAACGCTTTACAGACGGTACCGCTAAAGGGGAAGAGAAACCGCGTTTCTCCCATTCTGGAACGCGAAGGAGGCAAAACCATAGCTGTGCGGAGTGAAACGTTTGTTAGCAGCAACGGTAAGTTCCCCATTCACCGCATGAAAGAGAAAGCGAAACACAGCGTTCTCCTTCACGCTGCTTAACTGATTCTACTGAACCTTTCAGTTTACTTAGAAGAAAGAGTCCACCCAGCACAAGCTGCTTTCCGACATGTTCTCTGAGTGGAAGAAGGCTGGAGAGTGCAGGACTAGCAAGTATTTGAATCCCCTGGTTTTCAAAGGGAATTTTGCCTACCAGGAATGAAGGTACTTCTGGCTTTCAAAGCCAAACAGGGAGATTGTCTGCCTTCAGCTAGAGGACAGCAGAAGAGGTTCAGTTTTGCTGACTAAAGCTTGTGTGCTTAACAGGAGCATATAGCTTCTTCCCTGACTGAAAGAGAAAGCAAGAGCTTGTTTGTCTCTGTCTGGTGAGGAAGGGAGAACGGCTCACTTTCCGTGTTTGAAAATCCCTCTGTGTCACATGCCTAAGAAAGTTGCCTGTGCATTGTCTACCTGGATAAAGTGTAGGACTTTTCTCCCTTTAAAGTAGTTGAAGCCGTTCAGGGTTTCCAGCGTTCCAGGAGGCATTGTGTGCTGCACGGTGAGAATAACGCTTTACAGACGGTACCGCTAAAGGGGAAGAGAAACCGCGTTTCTCCCATTCTGGAACGCGAAGGAGGCAAAACCATAGCTGTGCGGAGTGAAACGTTTGTTAGCAGCAAGGGTAAGTTCCCCATTCACCGCATGAAAGAGAAAGCGAAATACAGCGTTCTCCTTCACGCTGCTTAACTGAATCTACTGAACCTTTCAGTTTACTTAGAAGAAAGAGTCCACGCAGCACAAGCTGCTTTCCGAAATGTTCTCTGAGTGGAAGAAGGCTGGAGAGTGCAGGCCTAGCAAGTATTTGTATCCCCTGGTTTTCAAAGGGATCTTTGCATAGCAGGGAATGAAGGTACTACTGACTTTCAAAGCCAAACAGGCAGATTGTCTGTCTTCAGCTACAGGACGGCTGAAGAGGTTAGGTTGTGCTGATTAAAACTTGAGTGCTTAACACCAGCATGTAGCTTCCTCCCCGCCTGAAAGAGAAAGCAAGAGCTTGTTGCGCTTAGTCTGGGGATGAAGGGAGAATGATCCCCTTTCTGTGTTTGAAAATTTCTCTGTGTTATATGCCTAAGAATGTTGCCTGTACATTGTCTAGCTGGATAAAGTCTATGACTTTTCTCCCTTTCAAGTAATTAAAGCTGTTCAGGGTTTCCAGCATTCCGGGAGGCATTCTGTGCTGCGCGGCTGAGAATACCGCTCTATAGACGCTATCTCTAAAAGAGAAGAGAAACCGTGTTTCCTCCCATTCTGGAACCCAGAGGAGGCAAAACCATAGCTGTGCTGAGTAAAACGTTTGTTAGCAGCAAGTGTAAGTTCCCCATTCACCGCATGAAGGAGAAAGCTAAATACAGCGTTCTCCTTCACGCTGCTTAGCTGAATCTACTGAAGGTTTCAGTTTTGTTAGAAGGAAGAGTCCACCCAGCACAAGCTGCTGCCTTCTGAAATGTTCTCTGAGTGGAAGAAGGCTGGAGAATGCGGTACTAGCAAGTATTTGATTCGTCTGGTTTTCAAAGGGAACTTTGCATACCAGGGAATGAAGGTACTACTGGCTTTCAGGGCCAAACAGGCAGATTGTCTGCCTTCAACTAGAGGACAGCAGAAGAGGTTCGGTTTCACTGACTAAACCTTAAGTGCTTAACACCAGCACGTAGCTTCTTCCCTGCTGAAAGTGAAAGCAAGTGCTTGTTGCTCTCAGTCTGAGGATGAAGGGAGTACGATTCACTTTCTGTGTTTAAAATATCTCCGTGTTACATGCCTAAGAAAGTTGCCTGTAGATTGTCTAGCTGGATAAAGTCTATGACTTTTCTCCCTTTCAACTAGTTGAAGCCGTTCAGGGTTTCCAGCATTCCGGGATGCATTCTGTTCTGCGCGGCTGAGAATGCGGATTTACAGACGGTATCCCTAAAGGAGAAGAGAAACCGCGTTTCTCCCATTCCGGAACGCGAAGGAGGCAAAACCATAGCTGTGCGGAGTTAGACGTTTGTTAGCAGCAAGTGTAAGTTCCCCATTCACCGCATGAAAGAGAAAGCAAAATACAGCGTTCTCCTTCAATCTGCTTAACTGAATCGACTGAAGGTTTCAGTTTTGGTAGAAGAAAGTGTCCGCCCAGCACAAGGCCGCTTTCTGAAATGGTCTCTGAGTGGGAGAAGGCTGGAGAGTGCGGGCCTAGTAAGTATTTGAATCCCCTGGTTTTCAAAGGGAAGTTTGCATAGCAGGGAATGAAGGTAGTACTGGCTTTCAAAGCCAAACAGGAAGATTGTCTGCCTTCAGCTAGGGGACGGAAGAAGAGGTTAAGTTTCACTGACTAAACCTTCTGTGCTTAACACGAGCATGTAGCTTCTTCCTTCTCTGAAAGAGAAGTCAAGAGCTTGTTGCTCTCTGTCTGGTGAGGAAGGGAGAACGACTCACTTTCCGTGTTTGAAAATCCCTCTGTGTTACATGCCTAAGAAAGTTGCCTGTGCATTGTCTACCTGGATAAAGGGTAGGACTTTCCTCCCTTTAAAGGAGTTGAAGCCGTTCAGGGTTTCCAGCGTTCCGGGAGGCACTGTGTGCTGCACGGTGAGAATAACGCTTTACAGACGGTATCCCTAAAAGAGAAGAGAAAGCTCGTTTCTCCCGTTCTGGAACACGAATGAGGCAGAGCCGCAGTTTTCCGGAGTAAGGGCTACGTTAGCAGCAAGTGAAAGTTCCCAACTCAGCGCGTGAAAGAGAAAGCCAAATACCGCGTTCTTCTTCAAGCTGCTTAACAGAAACTAGTGAAGTTTCCGGTTCTGCTAGAAGAAACAGTCCACCCACCAAAAGCTGCCTTCACAAAAGCTCTCTCCCTGGTAGAAGACAGGCAAGGGCTGGCCTAGCAAGTATTTCAATCCTCTGGTTTTCAAAGGGAACTGGCATAACAGGGGATGAAGGTACTACCGGCTTTCAAAGCCAAACAGGCAGATTGTTAGCCTTCCGCTAGAGGATGGCAAAAGAAGTTCAGTTTTGCTAACTAAACTTCGTGTGCTTAACACGAGCGTGTAGCTTCTTCTCGCCTGAAAGAGAAAGCAAGAGCTTGTTGCTCTCAATCTGGGGATGATGGGAGAACGATTCACTTACTTTCTTGGAAAATCCCACTGTGTTCCAGGCGTAAGAAAGTTGTCTGTACATTGTCTACCTGGATACAGTGTATGACATTTCTCCCTTTCAATAGTTGAAAACGTTCACGGTTCCCAGCATTCCGGGAGGCATTCTGTGCTGCGCGGCTGAGAATACCGCTTGACGGACGGTATCGCTAAAGGAGAAGAGAAACCGCGTTTCTCCCATTCAGGAACGCGAGGGAGGCAAAATCATGGTTGTGCTGAGTAAAATCTTTGTTAGCAGCAAGTGGGAATTCCCCATTCACCACATGAAAGAGAAAGCAAAATACAGTGTCCCCCTCAAGCTGCTTAACTGAATCTACTTAAGTTTTCAGTTTTGTTAGAAGAAACTGTCCGCCCAGCACAAGCTGCTTTCTCCAATGCTCCCTGCGTGGGAGAAGGCAGGAGAGTGCAGGCCTAGCAAGTATTTGAATCCCCTGGTTTTCAAAGGGATCTTTGCATAGCAGGGAATGAAGGTACTACTGACTTTCAAAGCCAAACAGGCAGATTGTCTGTCTTCAGCTACAGGACGTCTGAAGAGGTTAGGTTGTGCTGATTAAAACTTGAGTGCTTAACACCAGCATGTAGCTTCCTCCCCGCCTGAAAGAGAAAGCAAGAGCTTGTTTGTCTCTGTCTGGTGAGGAAGGGAGAACGGCTCACTTTCCGTGTTTGAAAATCCCTCTGTGTCACATGCCTAAGAAAGTTGCCTGTGCATTGTCTACCTGGATAAAGTGTAGGACTTTTCTCCCTTTAAAGTAGTTGAAGCCGTTCAGGGTTTCCAGCGTTCCAGGAGGCATTGTGTGCTGCACGGTGAGAATAACGCTTTACAGACGGTACCGCTAAAGGGGAAGAGAAACCGCGTTTCTCCCATTCTGGAACGCGAAGGAGGCAAAACCATAGCTGTGCGGAGTGAAACGTTTGTTAGCAGCAAGGGTAAGTTCCCCATTCACCGCATGAAAGAGAAAGCGAAATACAGCGTTCTCCTTCACGCTGCTTAACTGAATCTACTGAACCTTTCAGTTTACTTAGAAGAAAGAGTCCACGCAGCACAAGCTGCTTTCCGAAATGTTCTCTGAGTGGAAGAAGGCTGGAGAGTGCAGGCCTAGCAAGTATTTGTATCCCCTGGTTTTCAAAGGGATCTTTGCATAGCAGGGAATGAAGGTACTACTGACTTTCAAAGCCAAACAGGCAGATTGTCTGTCTTCAGCTACAGGACGGCTGAAGAGGTTAGGTTGTGCTGATTAAAACTTGAGTGCTTAACACCAGCATGTAGCTTCCTCCCCGCCTGAAAGAGAAAGCAAGAGCTTGTTGCGCTTAGTCTGGGGATGAAGGGAGAATGATCCCCTTTCTGTGTTTGAAAATTTCTCTGTGTTATATGCCTAAGAATGTTGCCTGTACATTGTCTAGCTGGATAAAGTCTATGACTTTTCTCCCTTTCAAGTAATTAAAGCTGTTCAGGGTTTCCAGCACTCCGGGAGGCATTCTGTGCTGCGCGGCTGAGAATACCGCTCTATAGACGCTATCTCTAAAAGAGAAGAGAAACCGTGTTTCTCCCATTCTGGAACCCAGAGGAGGCAAAACCATAGCTGTGCTGAGTAAAACGTTTGTTAGCAGCAAGTGTAAGTTCCCCATTCACCGCATGAAGGAGAAAGCTAAATACAGCGTTCTCCTTCACGCTGCTTAGCTGAATCTACTGAAGGTTTCAGTTTTGTTAGAAGGAAGAGTCCACCCAGCACAAGCTGCTGCCTTCCGAAATGTTCTCTGAGTGGAAGAAGGCTGGAGAATGCGGTACTAGCAAGTATTTGATTCGTCTGGTTTTCAAAGGGAACTTTGCATACCAGGGAATGAAGGTACTACTGGCTTTCAGGGCCAAACAGGCAGATTGTCTGCCTTCAACTAGAGGACAGCAGAAGAGGTTCGGTTTCACTGACTAAACCTTAAGTGCTTAACACCAGCACGTAGCTTCTTCCCTGCTGAAAGTGAAAGCAAGTGCTTGTTGCTCTCAGTCTGAGGATGAAGGGAGTACGATTCACTTTCTGTGTTTAAAATATCTCCGTGTTACATGCCTAAGAAAGTTGCCTGTAGATTGTCTAGCTGGATAAAGTCTATGACTTTTCTCCCTTTCAACTAGTTGAAGCCGTTCAGGGTTTCCAGCATTCCGGGATGCATTCTGTTCTGCGCGGCTGAGAATGCGGATTTACAGACGGTATCCCTAAAGGAGAAGAGAAACCGCGTTTCTCCCATTCCGGAACGCGAAGGAGGCAAAACCATAGCTGTGCGGAGTTAGACGTTTGTTAGCAGCAAGTGTAAGTTCCCCATTCACCGCATGAAAGAGAAAGCAAAATACAGCGTTCTCCTTCAATCTGCTTAACTGAATCGACTGAAGGTTTCAGTTTTGGTAGAAGAAAGTGTCCGCCCAGCACAAGGCCGCTTTCTGAAATGGTCTCTGAGTGGGAGAAGGCTGGAGAGTGCGGGCCTAGTAAGTATTTGAATCCCCTGGTTTTCAAAGGGAAGTTTGCATAGCAGGGAATGAAGGTAGTACTGGCTTTCAAAGCCAAACAGGAAGATTGTCTGCCTTCAGCCTGGGACGGAAGAAGAGGTTAAGTTTCACTGACTAAACCTTCTGTGCTTAACACGAGCATGTAGCTTCTTCCTTCTCTGAAAGAGAAGTCAAGAGCTTGTTGCTCTCTGTCTGGTGAGGAAGGGAGAACGACTCACTTTCCGTGTTTGAAAATCCCTCTGTGTTACATGCCTAAGAAAGTTGCCTGTGCATTGTCTACCTGGATAAAGGGTAGGACTTTCCTCCCTTTAAAGGAGTTGAAGCCGTTCAGGGTTTCCAGCGTTCCGGGAGGCACTGTGTGCTGCACGGTGAGAATAACGCTTTACAGACGGTATCCCTAAAAGAGAAGAGAAAGCTCGTTTCTCCCGTTCTGGAACACGAATGAGGCAGAGCCGCAGTTTTCCGGAGTAAGGGCTACGTTAGCAGCAAGTGAAAGTTCCCAACTCAGCGCGTGAAAGAGAAAGCCAAATACCGCGTTCTTCTTCAAGCTGCTTAACAGAAACTAGTGAAGTTTCCGGTTCTGCTAGAAGAAACAGTCCACCCACCAAAAGCTGCCTTCACAAAAGCTCTCTCCCTGGTACAAGACAGGCAAGGGCTGGCCTAGCAAGTATTTCAATCCTCTGGTTTTCAAAGGGAACTGGCATAACAGGGGATGAAGGTACTACCGGCTTTCAAAGCCAAACAGGCAGATTGTTAGCCTTCCGCTAGAGGATGGCAAAAGAAGTTCAGTTTTGCTAACTAAACTTCGTGTGCTTAACACGAGCGTGTAGCTTCTTCTCGCCTGAAAGAGAAAGCAAGAGCTTGTTGCTCTCAATCTGGGGATGATGGGAGAACGATTCACTTACTTTCTTGGAAAATCCCACTGTGTTCCAGGCGTAAGAAAGTTGTCTGTACATTGTCTACCTGGATACAGTGTATGACATTTCTCCCTTTCAATAGTTGAAAACGTTCACGGTTCCCAGCATTCCGGGAGGCATTCTGTGCTGCGCGGCTGAGAATACCGCTTTACGGACGGTATCGCTAAAGGAGAAGAGAAACCGCGTTTCTCCCATTCAGGAACGCGAGGGAGGCAAAATCATGGTTGTGCTGAGTAAAATCTTTGTTAGCAGCAAGTGGGAATTCCCCATTCACCACATGAAAGAGAAAGCAAAATACAGTGTCCCCCTCAAGCTGCTTAACTGAATCTACTTAAGTTTTCAGTTTTGTTAGAAGAAACTGTCCGCCCAGCACAAGCTGCTTTCTCCAATGCTCCCTGCGTGGGAGAGGGCAGGAGAGTGCAGGCCTAGCAAGTATTTGAATCCCCTGGTTTTCAAAGGGAATTTTGCCTACCAGGACTGAAGGTACTTCTGGCTTTCAAAGCCAAACAGGTAGATTGTCTGCCTTCAGCTAGAGGACAGCAGAAGAGGTTCAGTTTTGCTGACTAAAGCTTGTGTGCTTAACACCAGCATGTAGCTTCTTCCTTTTCTGAAAGAGAAGGCAGGAGCTTGTTGCTCTCAGTCTGGGGATGAAGGGAGAATGATTCACTTACTTTATTGGAAAGTCCCACTATGTTGGAGGCATACTTAACATGCCTGTTCATTGTCTACCTGGATACCATTTATGACATTTCTCCTTTTCAATAGTTGAAGACGTTCAGGGTATCCAGCATTACGGGAGGCATTCTGTGGTGCGCGGCTGAGAATACCGCTTTACAGACAGTATCGCTAAAGGAGAAGAGAAACCGCGTTTCTCCCATTCTAGAACGCGAAGGAGGCAAAACCATAGCTGTGCTGAATAAAACGTTTGTTAGTAGCAAGTGTAAGTTCCCCATTCACCGCATGATAGAGAAACCAAATTACAGCGTTCTCCTTCAATCTGCTTAACTGAATCTACTGAAGGTTTCAGCTTTGTTAGAAGAAAGTGTCGGCCTAGCACAAGCTGCTTTCTGAAATGTTCTCTTTGTGGGAGAAGGGTGTAGAGTGTGGGCCTAGCAAGTATTTAAATCGCCGTGTTTTCAAAGGGAACTTTGCTTAGCAGTGAATGAAGGTACTACTGTCGTTCAAAGCCAAACACGCAGATTGTCTGCCTTCAGCTAAAGGACGGCAGAAGTGGTTGGATTTGGCTGACAAATCCTTGTTTGCTTAACATGAGCTGGTAGCTTCTTCCCTGCCTCAAAGAGAAAGCAAGAGCTTGTTGCTCTCAGTCTGCGGAGGAAGAGAGAACGATTCACTTTCTGTGTTTGAAAAGCCTTCTGTGTTACATGCGTAACAAAGTTGTATGTGCATTGTCTACCCTGACAAAGTGTATGACTTTTCTCCCTTTCGAGTAGTTGAAGCCATTCAGTGTTTCCAGCATTTCAAGAGGCAGTCTGTGCTGCGCGGCTGATAATACTGCTTTATAGACGGTATCCCTAGAGAAGCAGAGAAAGCGCGTTTCTCCCGTTCTGGAACACGAATGAGGCAGAGCCGCCGTTTTCCTCAGTAAGGGCTACGTTAGCAGCAAGTGTAAGTTCCCGACTCAGCGCGTGAAAGAGAAAACAAAACACAGCGTTCTCCTTCAAGCTGCTTAACTGAATCTCTTGAAATTTTCAGTTTCATTAGAAGAAACAGTCCACCCACCACCAGATGCTTTCTCAAAGGTTCTCTCAGTGGGAGACGACTGGACAGTGCCTGCCTTGCAAGTATTTGAATCCTCTGCTTTTCAAACGGAACTTTCCGTAAAAGGGAAAGAATGTACTACTGGCTTTCACAGCAAAACATGCCTTCAGCTAGAGGATGGCAGAAGTGTCTCCGTGTGGCTGACTAAACCTTGTGGGCTGCTAACCCTAACCCTAACCCTAACCTTAACCTAGCCCTAACCCCTACACCTGCCCCTACCCCTAACCCTAACCGTGTATATATATCTATTTTATTTTAAACCCTAACCCTTACCATAACAGTAACCCAACACCAACCCCAAACCCAACCCCAAACCTAGCCTCTAAACCTCACCCTAACCCAACACTGACTCTAACCCTAACCGCTAACCCTCACCCCTAACACTAACCCTAACCCTAACCCTAACCCCTAACCCAAACCCTAACCCTAACCTTAACCCTAAACCTAAACCCTAACACTAAACCCTAACCCTAACCCTAACCCCTAATCCAAGCCCTAACACTAACCCTAGCCCTCGCCCTAGCCCTAGCCCTAACCCTACCCTAACCCTATATATTTATGTATTTTGTTTTAAACCCTAACCCTCACCCTAACATTTTCTTTCGTGTAACCCTAACACTAACCTAACCCTGTACATGAATGGGAGATATTCTGCATTGTTTTCTCTTTCAAGGAATGTGAAAGGCACGTTCAAGTCCCTGTAACCTACGTTCCTATTGAAAACATCTCTAACCGTGATGACTTCATATACTTGAATGTGAGAAACTTTACATGCTTTTCCCGTTCAGAAATGTATAAGAAATAGTCTCAGGCTTCTATGCACATTTTTTTTATAAAACAGATAAAACCCTCTGATCTAATCAACTAGAATGAGAGAAACTCTATTTTGGCTTCTATTGCATGCAGTGATATGGCAACATGTACGTTCTTGCAACACAAGTTTTCCTTAGAAAACTACATTACTTTTGCCATCCTGTACTTGAATTGGAGAAACTCTGCATTGTTTTCTCCTTCAGAGAATGTGAAAAGCACATTCAAGTCCTGTTATCCCAAACTTGCTACTGAAAATATCTAAAATCCTGCTCAATTCACGTACTTGAAAGGAGGAGACTTTCCATGCTTTTCCCATTCAGACAATGTATAAGAAACATTCTCAGGCACGTACACACATGTTTTCTAAAAACAGACAAAATCCTCTGATCTAATCTACTAGAATGAGAGAAGCTCTATTTTTGTGTCTATTTCATGTGATGTTTCGGAAACATGCACATCTAGGTAACACAAGGTTGGCAAAACTACATTGCTTTTGCCGTTCTGTACTTGAATGTCAGAAACTTCATTGTTTTCTCCTTCAGAGAATGTGAAAGGCACATTCAACCCGGTTAACTCAAACTTCCTACTGTAAACATCTAAAACCCTGGTGGATTCATGTTCTTGAAAGGGAGAAACTTTACATTCTTTTCAAATTTAGACAATGTATAAGAAATGTTCTTGGGCATGTATGCACAGTGTTTTTTTTTTTAAAAAAAAAAAACAGAGTAAACCCTCCGATCTAATCAACTAGAATGAGAGAAACTGTATTTCAGTTTCTATGTCATGGAGTGAATTGGGAACATGCACACTCTTCGAACAGAAGTTATCCTCAGCAAAACTACGTTGATTTGCTGTCCTGTACTTGAACGCAGGAAACTCTGAATTGTTTTCTCCTTCAGAAAATGTGAAAGGCATATTCATGTTCAGTAACCCAAGCTTCCTGTTGAAAACATCTAAAACCCTGGTGGATTCATATTCTTGAAAAGGAGAATGTTTACATTCTTTTCCCATTCAGAGAATATATAAGAAACACTCGGGCATATTCTCACAGTGTTCTTTAAAAACAGATAAAACCCTCTGATCTAATCAACTACAGTGAGAGAAACTGTATTTTGATTTCTTTTTCATGCAATGATTTGGGAATATACTTGTTCTTGAAACACAAGATTTCCTTAGCAAAACTACATTGATTTGCCGTCCTGTACTTGAACGGGAGACTTTTCATTGTTTTCTTGTTCAGAGATTGTGTAAGGCACAACCACGTCCAGGTAACCCAAACGTCCTATTGAAAATATCTAAAACCCTGGTGGATTCACGTACTTGAACGGGAGAAACTGCATTGTTTTTCACACAGAGAATGTATAAGAAATGTTCGCATGCTTGTATGCACATGTTTTTTGAAAAACAGATAAAACTCTCTAATCTAATCAGCTAGAATGAGAGAAACTGTATTTTGGTTTCTCTTTCATGCAGTGATGTGGCAACGTGCAGGTTCTTGCAACACAAGGTTTCTTAGCAAAACTACGTGGCTGCTGCTGTCCTGTACTTGAACGGGAGAAACTCCATATGGTTTTCCCCTTCAGAGAATGTGAAAGCACATTCAAGTCCTGTTAACCCAATCTTCCTATTGAAAACTTCTAAAACCCTGGTAGTTCAATGTACTTGAATGGTAGATACTTCATATGCTTTTCCCATTCAGAGAATATATAAGAAACGTTCTAAGGCATGTATACACAGGTTTTTAAAAACAGATAAAACCCTATGATCTCATCAACTAGAATGAGAGATACTGTGTTTTGGTTTCTCTTTCATACAATGAATCTGGAACATGCACCTCTTGGTAACACAAGGTTTACTTAGCAAAACTACATTGTTTTTACCATCCATCATTTGAATGCAAGAAACTGCATTGTTTTCTCATTCAGAGATTGGGTAAGGCACATTCATGTCCAAGTAAACCAAACTTGCCATTGAAAACATATAAAACCCTGGTGGATTCAGGTACTTGAAAGGGAGGAACTTCATATGCTGTTCTCATTCACAGAATGTATAAGAAACATTATTGGGCATGTATGCACAGTGTTATTTAAAAACAGATAAAACCCTCTGATCTAATCAACTAGAATGAGAAACTGTATTTTGGTTTCTCTTTCATGCAGTGAATTGGGAACATGCACAGTCTTGGAATACAAGGTTTCCTTAGTGTCACGGATTGAATTACGTCCCTCCAAAAATGTGTGTATCAGTTTGGCTGGGCCATGATTCCCGGTATGGTGTGATTTTCCTATATATTGTAAATCCTGGGTCTATGATGTTAATGAAAGAGGATGGGCAGAAGTTGTGTTATTAAGGCAGGACGCAGTCTACAAGATTGGATTGTGTCCTGAGGCAATCTCTTGAGATATAAAAGAGAGAAGTGAGCAGAGAGAAGGGGGGACCTCATACCACCAAGAAAGCAGTGCCAGAAGCAGAGAGCATCCTTTGGACCCAAGGTTCCTGCGCAGGGAATCTCCTAGTCCAGGGTAACATTGATGAGAAGGCCAACAGAGAGAGAAAGACTTCCCCTGGAGCTGACGCCCCGAATTTGGACTTTTAGCCTACTTTACTGTGAAGAAATAAATTTCTCTTTGTTAAATTCATCCACCTGTGGTATTTCTGTTATAGCAACACTAGATGACTAAGACACTTAGCAAAACTACATTGATTTGCCGTCGTGTACTTGAACGAGAGAAACTCTGCATTGTTTTCACCTTCAGAGAATGTGAAAGGCACATTCAAGACCCATTAAACAAAACTTACTATTAAAAAACATCTAAAATCCTGACGGTTCAACATACGCGAATGGGAGAAATTTTACGTTCTTTTCTCATCCACAGAATGTATAAGAAACTTCTCAAGCAAGTACAGAAATTTTTAAAAAACAGATAAAATGGTCTTATCTAATCAACTACAATGAGAGAAACTGTATTTTGGTTTCTCTTTCATGCAATGAGTCGGGAACATGCACCTCTTGATAACACAAGGTTTAATTACCAAAAATATGTCACTTTTTCCATCCCATACCTGAATAGGAGAAACTCTGCATTGTTTTCTCCTTCAGAGATTGTGTAAGGCTCATTCGTGTTTGGTAACCCAATCTTCCTAATGGAAACATGTAAAATCCTGGTGAATTTGGTACTTGGAAAAGAGAAACTTTACGTTCTTTTCCCTCTCAGAGAATGTATAAGACACGTTCTAGGGCATGTATGCTCATGGTTTTTTTTTTTTACAACACATAAAACCATCTGATCTAATCAACTAGAATGAGAAATACTGTATTGGTTTCTCTCTCGTGCAATGAATCAGGAATATGCACCTCATGCTAACACGAAGTTTACTTAGAAAAACTACATCACTTTTGCTGTCCTGTACTTGAACAGGAGAAACTCTGCATTGTTTCCTCATTCTGAGATTGTGTAAGGCAGATTTCTGTCTGCATAACACAAATTGCGTATTGAAAACATGTAAAACCCTGGTGGATTCATGTAGTTGAAACGGAAAAACTTTACATTCTTTTACCTTTCACAGAATGTGTAAGAAACATTCTAGGGCATGTATGCACATGTTTTTTAAAAACAGATAAAATGGTCTGTTCTAATCAACTACAATGAGAGAAACTGTTTTTTGGTTTCTCTTTCATGTAGTTTATTGGGAGCATGCACGTTCTTGTAACACAAGGTTTCCTTAGCAAAACTACACTGATTTGCCGTCCTGTACTTGAAGGGGAGAAACTCTGCATTGTTTTATGCTTCAGAGAATGTGAAAGGCACATTCAACCCTGTTAGCCCAAACGTCCTACTTAAGACATCTAAAATACTGGTGGATTCACGTATTTGAAAGCGAGAAACTTTACATTCTTTTCCCATTCAGAGAACGTATAAGAAACATTCTCAGGTCGATATGCAGAGTGTTTTTTAAAAACAGATAAAGTTCTCTGATCTAATCAACTAGAATGAGAGAAACTGTATTTTGGTTTCTATCTCATGCAATGAATTGGGAATATGCACTGCTTGCTAACACAGGGTTTACTTAGCTAAACTACACTGATTTCCCATCCTGTACTTGAATGGGAGAAACTCTGCATTGTTTTTTCATTCAGAGAATGTGAAAGGCACATTCAAGTCCCCTTAACCAAAACTTCCTATTGGAAACATCTAAAACCCTGGTGGATTCACATACTTGAAAGGGAGAACTTTACTTTCTTTTCCCATTCAGGTGATGTGTAAGAAATGTTCTCGGGCATGTGTATGCACAGTGTTATGTAAGAACAGATAAAAACCCTCTGATCTAATCAACTAGAATGAGAGAAACTGTATTTTGGTTTCTCTTTCATGCAGTGAATTGGGAACATGCATGGTCTTGGAACACAAGGTTTCCTTAGCAAAACTACATTGATTTGTCTTCCTGTTCTGAACGGGAGAAACTCTGCATTGTTTTCTCTTTCAGAGAATGTGAAATGGATGAATGGATGGGTGGATGGATGGATGGATGGATGGACGGATGGATGGATTGGATTGGATTGGATAGATGGACTGGATAGAGATAGGTAGGTAGGTAGATAGATAGATAGACAGACAGACAGACAGAAAGGAAGAAAAGGTACATACATGAACCAAAGATTATATGATTAATGCATGATTTTTGCTTTAAGAAAATATTGGTGCCTTGGGTAGAGAAATTCATCTTGGCTCCTTTTCTTAGACTTACCAATGACACGCAAGGAATCTGAAATTGCTGACCAGCTCATCGATTTATTTCAGCAAACTGGTTCCTTCATCAAAAAGTATTTATTGATGAATGGTTATGTACATATTTGAAATGCCGGTATGCATCATTTTTGGTAAATTTGGAAACAACATTCAGAAGTTATCTTTTTCCTTCCCCTTTCTCATTCTCAAACAATCTAAAAAAACAGACCAAAGTTTTTCTTTTCTCCTGTGATTAACAACCATTAGCCTGAAAATTCCTCTCCCTTCCTAAAGTAATGAGTGGAAATTGTGGCTAATATTTTGCTGGAAAAGTTTTTAAAGAAATAGAATCTGAGCATTTTCGGCATTTGTTGTGGAGTCTGTCCTAGCAGGGCAAGAGGTGGGGCTGACTGTGGTGGCTGCCTCTGGCCTGTATCATTTCACCCTCAATAAACAACACTTGGATACTGGGAGATAAGGAGTAGCAGCTTTTTTGACTAGGTGAGTTTATCTGTCAAGTTGCCCAGGAAACAGAAAAATCTCCACTCAACCATATAGGTATAACACAAGAGACTTGAAAAAGAAAAACAGAGAAAGAAAATCTTCCATGACAAGATCATCTGGGAGGTGAAAAGCAATTTGGATGGAGAACTTCATAACACAGAATGTAAGCTCCTTTAAAGCAGCTTAAGTCAAGTGAAATCTTTTGGCTATTTTTTTTTCTTCATTCCTTCACATGTGACTTAAAATTTGTCCAGTTCCAAAAAGATTCACAATTCAATAAAACAATAAACAATAGAAATAGAGCTACTTTGTTAAAATTATAACAAAGGCAGGGGAAATCAATACGCAAAAATGATTTCTACAATTATGAATTAAATATGGTTCTAACTAAGCATTCTGATGCCCAAGCAAAAGGGGAAATGAGGCTAACATTCTAACAAGTTCAAGGCTTCTGGCAGATACCCTCCAACTGAGGGCAGTTCTGATATCACCTGAATCCTGGTCCCAGACAAGATCAGGTTGACATCTCGACTCCCATAGGTCACAATGACTTCGAGAGACTATGAATGACACAGTGTAAACCACCTGCCTTACTGAGGGGAGAAACTCCACTGTGATGCACTTTCCAGACCCCACCATTCAGGACTGAAGGACTTGTCCCCTGGGTCCTGGAAAGCTGGGAAAGACAGCCCTCACACCTCAGCCCCTTCTGTAATTGCCTCAGCTGAAGGGAGTCCCATTGCTCAAAGTCAAGGCTACTTTCCAGGAGCAGCCCTCATCCATGACCATTAAAAAAACAAAAAACCCATTGCAGTCCAGTTGATTGTGACTCATAGCGACCCTATAGGACAGAGTAGAACTGTCCCTAGGGTTTCCAAGGTGCAGCTGGTGGATTTGAACTGCCAACCTTTTGGTTAGCAGCTGTGCTCTTAACCAGTGCACCACGAGGGCCACTGATCAATACAAAGATATAAAGGCCCAGCTGCCTCACCCCAACTTGAGACAACTCATAAGGGCCATTGCAGCTTCAGAGCCCCCCAGTGGGGTGAGCCTGGGCCTTTGTTGAGCCTGCATCACAACCCAGCTTCTCCCTCTGCCAAAACCTTCCTTCACTTCCCACTGGTGATTTTCCCTTAAGGAGCAAACCAAACCAGTTGCCATTAGATCAATTCCAACTCATGGTGACCCCATGTGTATCAGAATAGAACTGGGCTCCATAGGGTTTTCAGTGGCTGATTCTTCAGAAGTAGGTGGCAAGCCTTTCTTCCAAGGCACCTCTAGGTGGACACAAACCTCCAAACTTTTGATTAGCAGCCAAGCACATTAACTGTTTGCACTCCTAGTCACTCTCTTCATAAGAGCACATCCCTCCAGGAGGCTAGAGGACTGAGGTGCAAAGCATCTTCACAGATGGGCACTCTCCTGGTCAGTGACTGAGCTGGGCTGAGCTGAGATGTGCACCAAAGGCTATCTGGCTCTAGAACCCCTCTTTCTTCCCCACACAGAGTTAGCAAATGAGCCTGGGGTCAGGTGGTGAATATGCAGAGCTACTGAAGGAGAGCGAGAGAAAAACAAAGAAACGTGAAGGTCTCTGTATTCTCTGCAAGGAGACCAACGAAAAGTTCATAGGAAAATATCCAGCTCACAAGCCATATTTTTGAAGATAAAAGTTAACTTTGTCTAAAGTAAGAGACCAGCCTTTCTGTAAAACCCAGACAGAAGTTCAGACCTTGCACGATAAAAAAAAGAGGTGCCTGGAATGCGCTGGAATCAGAAATTACAAACATCAAAGAAACACCACAGAGGGGGCGTGGTAATGGCCATCTCTCCCACCACCCACAGGAAATCAAATTCCAGAGAGGAGACAGATCAAAGTCATGGAGGAGAGACAGGGAGGGGAAAGCAAGGAGCAGCAATCCGGGCGACTTGAAAATATTATTCCTCCTTCCAACTTCTGAAGTTTGTTTAGAGCCTCCAGTCATCACCCCAGGGAGACAGGAACCACCAAAGCCTTCTCTGCAGCTGGAGAATTTGAACGATCTCAGAACTCTCCCAGGAGAAATGAATGTCTAGGGCTTCCATAAATCAGAATGCCTTCTGCCCTCAGGAATCTTGACAGAATTGGGGTTTTCTTCTGGGAGTATGGGGCAGGACAGTAAGTGAAAGATTTCTCTTAGAATCTATACTTAAATCTATGCCTTTTTTCAAAATATTTAATGCTTCGCCCTAAAAGTTTACGGATAAAATTTGCCAAAAAACAACAAATTAGTAGGATATTTCTTTATGGCTCTCTCTCTACACATCCTACAAATCCATACATTAAAATTATTAAGTATCATCTTGTCTTGCTTTGACTATTTTTTTAAATCTATACTGACATTTCCAAATTAAGAGCCTTGGAATTCTTTGTTTCATTTTGGTATTAAGCACTTTTCTTTTTTACTCCTCTGGAGTTAGAAATTGCAACTATTAAGTATTGATCATTCTAGGACTGATGGCTTCATTTTAGGACCCGGAGTTGAGTTGCCTGGTGTTTGCCACACTGAGCTCCATGCAGCTCCAAGCAAGGTGCAGGGTGCAAATAAGCTTGGAGGGGTAGTGTGGGGAATTCTAGAACCTCATTACAGCTTCTCCTTCCCAAATCTGCCTTCTGACAAGCAGCTTAAAATGCAGAAAAGATCTATTGTGGATTGAATTGTGTCCCCCAAAAATGTGTCAACTTGGCTAGGCCATGATTCCCAGTATTGTGTGATTGTCTACCATTTTGTCATCTGACGTGATTTTCCCACGTGTTCTAAATCCTACCTCTATGATGTTAATGATGTGAGATTATCGGCAGTTATGTTAATGAGGCAGGACTCAATCTACAAGATTAGGTTGTGTCTTAAGTCAATTTCTTTTGAGATATAAAAGAAGCCGGCAGAGAGACAGGGGACCTCATACCACCGAGAAAGCGGCACTAGGAGCAGAGAGTGTCTTTTGGACCTGTGGTCCCTTTGCCTGAGAAGCTCCTAGATCAGGGGAAGACTGATGACAAGGACCCTCCCCCTAGAGCTGACAGAGAGAGAAAAGTTTCCCCTGGAGTTGGAGCCCTGAATTTGGATTTCTAGCCTCCTAGACTATGAGAGAATAAATTTCTCTTTGTTAAAGCCATCCACTTGTGGTATTTCGGTTATAGCAGCACTACATAACTAAGATAAGGTCCATTGAAACACATACTCTTCCATGCTTCCCATCTCCTTTCCCACCTCATTCTGCCTCTACCCTCCTTCTGGCTGGGGGTCCAACAGGTGGCAAAATGAGCTGGAAGGAATAAGACCTCCTAGCACCTACTGCTTGTTCCCATCAAGGTTTTAAAGAATCACGTAGTCTAGTCTCAGTTGAGAGTTCCTGGGTGGTGCAAACAATGAAGCACTCGACTACTAGCCAAAAGGTTGGTGGTTTGAACCCACCCAGATGTACCTCAGAAGATAGGCTTGGTGATCTGCTTCCAAAAAAGGGTCACATCTGAAAATCCTGTGGAGCAGTTCTACTCTGCACACATGGGGTCATCGTGAGTCGTTATCCACTCGAAGACAACTAACAACAACAACAGCAAGTCTCAGCCTGGTAACCCTTTAACTCTATAGTTAGAGATGTTGTTGTGTAGTGAGTTGATTCTGACTCATAGCGACCCTCTATAGCACAGTAGATGTAATCAGTGTCACTGAATTGTACGTGTAGAAACTGTTGAATTGGTGGATATTCTGTTGTGTATATTCTCAACAACAACAAAAAAAATAAATTATTTAAAAACAAAAAAATAGAGTAGTACTGCCCCATAGGGTTTCCTAGGCTGTAATCTTTACAGGAGCAGATCACCAGGTCTTTTCTGCCATGGAGCAGCTGGGGGGTTTGAACTGCTGACTTTTTGATTAGCAGCCAAGTGCTTAACCATTGCACCACCTTTTAGTTGGAGATAAATTTCGAGATATATCCTCTATATGTTAACGTATGGCATAGTATCATAATGTCATCTGCCTTTATAGGACTATTTTTAACCTGCATTTTCTTCAATTATGTTTAAAATGGAAATTTTACAATTAAAAGCATTTTCCTCTGCTATGCTAAAAACTAGTGTTACTGGCATTCACCCTTCCAGAGACTTTTGCTAGTCTGGGGTCGAAGATGGTGATCTGTTCACCTTCTTCATGTGAGTAAATTGATTTGGGGTTGGTGGGAACAGATCATAGAGCCAGCAACCTCCATGACCCCACCCTGGGCCGTGACCTGTTTGTGCAGGGCCCTGGCTGCCAATAGGACAGAGCAGAACTTCCCCACAGGGTTTCCAGGGATTTCCAGGAACAGACTGCCACATCTTTCTCCCGTGGAGTGACAGGTGGGTTCAAACCGCTACCTTTTGGTTAACACACCAATGCTTAACCACTGCGCCACTATGGTTCCTTGTAGGAGTCCCTAGGTGGTGAAAACAGTTAACTAGCTCGGCTGTTAACCCAAAGGTTGGTGGTTCAAGTCCACCAGAGGCACCTCAGAAGAAAGGCCTGGAGATCTACTACTGAAAAATCAACCATTGAACACCTTGTGGAGCACAGTTTACTCTGACACACACACAGCTGCCATGAGTTGGAATCAACCTGATGGCAACTGGTAAACTGATTTATCATCACTGACACTGGAAAACTTTCAGCTCTTGACCAAGAGTCTTTGCTAGAGATCTCTGCTTTAGTGAGGAAGAAGGGATTTTTAAGGGCTGAAGTTTGAAAACATGAAGAAAAAAAAAAACCCTACCTCTGGCCATGTAAAGGAAAGAAGCTGGGAGAAAAATACACAAAGGGACACATCTGCTAATTACAATCCCAATAGTAGGAGGAGGAACAATTACTCTAAAGCACTCTCTCTCTCCCCACCTTGTTGCAAAGAAATTAGCTTCAACACCCACACAGTGGAAAAACAAACCCCAATTATGCCTAGATGTTTCCTTGAACACGTTGTCTCTTCCCAATCACCATCTGATCGTTAACATTAGTTTGATAGTCGATTGCAGATAAACCCATTGCTTATCTGGAGAAATGATTTCCACCCACTTTTATTCTAAGACAAAATCACTGCCAGGCTTAAAGACTATGACCAACACCAATCCCAAACCCATTTCCTTCCAAGCTCAGGGTGAAATAGACCACCATCTTCAGCCCCAGATACAGCAAAAGTCTCTGAACAGTTGAATACCAATAATAGTAATTTTTAACATAGCAGAAGGATATGCTTTTAATTGTGATATTTCAATATAAAACATAATTGAAGAAAGTGTGGCTCAAAAAGAGTCCTATAAAGGCAGATGGCATTATGACACTATGCCTTATGTTAACGTATAGAAGATATATATCCATATCTACCTCCATCTATAGAGTTAATGGGGTACCTGGCTGAGATTAGACCACATGATTTTTTAAAACCTTGATAGAAGCAAGCAGTGGGTGTGAGGAAGAGAGATGGCTATTTTAAAATCGCAAGCAGTGTTCTGGTTTCTCTGAACGTAGAGGCTTCAATTCCACCTTTGAAAGTAAACAGTTCCTTTGTTTGAGCCTTGTGGTTATGCCAAGCTAAAGCAACAATCCGTTCTGGAACAGAGAGGCTGAGAACCCGTAAGGAGGGAAACTGCTGTCCATGGTGCTGTAAAAGACCATTTTTCACTGGGTGTGGACTTCTTCCCATTTGATCATGTTCCCTTTAGAGAAAAAAAATCCTAATTATGGTTTTAGGGTACACTCTTCTTAAGAAATGCTGTTTGTTCTAGAGGTGTGTGTGTGTGCACACACGTGTCAATGCACGAGCATTCTTGTTCGAGAATTCAACCATCTGTGGTTAGGAGGGACTTCCTGGGTAGTGCAAATGGTTGATGTTCTGGGTTCCTAACTAAAAGGTTGGAGGTTAACATTCACCCAGAAGTGAAGAAAGCCCTGAAGATCTGCTTCCAAAAACCCAGCCATCAAAAACCCTATGGAGCACAGTTCTATTCTGACACAGACGGGGTCGCCACGAGTAGGTGGTAACTGGTTTGTGTTCGTTTTGGTGGTTAGGAGTAGAACAGAGCTACAATGGTAGCAGCCAGTGCTGCCCACAGATCAGCAGCAGCAACATCACCTGAGTACTTGTTGAAAATGCAAATTCTCAGCCTTTATCCCAGACCTAGTCAGAAACTCTTGAGGTGGGACCCAAGAATCTGTTTTAACAAGTCCAGCGGGTGATTCTGATGCAGCTAAAGTTTGAGAACCACTGGATTAAGCCATTCTGAGGAGGTGATATTTGAGCTGCAACACAGGAGTTCTTTCACCTATCGGAACACCTTCCCTGACTACAAACATTTTTTCCCCCAGTTGTTGTTGTTTGTTTGTTTAAACTCTTTATATGTTGTGATGGTTTACGTTGCGTGTCAAGTTGGATGGGCCATTGATTCTCAGTAGTTTGGCAGTTACATAATGATCTAATCACTTCCATGATGTGATTTGATGCAATCAGCCAATCAATTGTAAGGGAGTTTCCTCAGGGGTGTGACCTGCATCCCATATATATGGATGTTCTTGCAAAGCTTGCTGGATTTTGCTGGCTCTGGATCCTGCATCTGGCTCGTCATCATCTGACCTCCAGTACTTGGGACTTAAGCCAGCAGCCTGATGTCTCACCTGCTGATCTTTGATTCATCAGCCTCCACAGCCTGTCAGCCAGAAGCCTGCCTTCTAACCTACCAATCTTGGGTTTGTCAGCCCCTGCAGCTACATGAGTCAGGAGAAGCCTTCAGCCTGACACCTGACCTATGGACTTGGGACTTGTGAGCCTGTACAACCATGTAAGCCATTTCCTTGAGATAAATATATATACATATATATATATATATAATAAAATATACATATATACACATACGCTTCACTGCGTTTGCTTCTCAAGAGAACTCAGCCTAAGACACATGTCGTCGCTTGTCAATCCATCGAGTTGAGGATTTTCCTCTTTTTCATTGACCTTCTACTTTACCAAGCGTGATGTCCTTCTCCAGGGACAGATGACTCCTGATAACATATCCAAAGTGTGTGAGACATATTCTCACCATCTTTGCTTATTATCTATACAAGGACCTTATTATTTATACAAGGATATGTAGATAATAAACCACCATTTGGAAAAACACAGTCTTTTTAACCATTAAAGAAATGCAAATTAGAATATATCTTATCTACCAATTAAACTTTTTTTTTTTTTACCATTGACACAAATTTGATTTTGGCAAGGCTATCAGTATCTCTCGTTTCTTCGAAGTCAGGGCTAAGAGAACAGTGAATCCATTAAATCTCTCCAAAGTATAGTTTGGAAACATGTAAAGAGCAATTACATTGTTCCTACATTTTAACTCAGTTATTAAATTTGGGAGACAATGTACCAGGGAAATAATCTCAAAAGAAAAAAAAATTTCTGCTAATTGTCAGCAAACCAAATGCCTGTTAAGTCCTGTGCAGTCTGTTTCCCTACTTGTACGCTAACAAGCTAGCCTGCTACTGTTTCATGGATCCTGGCAGAAGACACAAGACTCCTGAGTCAGAGACACAGGACTTTATTACTCCAAGAAAAAGCTTCATGTTTCATATTTGTTTGCTCTGGTTCCCCATGTCTCTCAAGTCTCTTGGGGGTGACAGAAAGGGCCCCTGATGGATGTCTACACATGCAGCTGGCTGTGTTAAAGAACACTGAGCTTGGGGAAATCACCCCAAGCCTGCTCTTTGTCCAGGGGGAGAGTTTACCTCAGCCTGCTGGGTTGCTTGCTGCAAATACAACTCTGAGAAATGGCTTTTGGGAAATGGGCAGTCAGGGCCTTGAATTCTTAGCACACTCCTCAAGAATGTGCAGGGGTGCTCAGGGCTCGTGGATCACCTCTTCTGATAATCCCTCATTCATTCATTCAACAAATTAATTTAAACGTACTGAGTCCCCACTATGTGCCTCGCACAGAACTAGTCGCTAAGGATATTAACCAGTTGCCATTGAGTCGACTCTGACTCATGGCTGCACCGTGAGTGTCAGAGTAGAACTGTGCTCCATAGGCTTTTCAATGGTGATTTTTCAGTAGTAGATTGCCTGGCCTTTTTCCAAGGTGCCTCTGGGTGGACTTCAACCTCTAACCTGTCGGTTAGCAGCTGAGCTTTTGCACCGCCCAGGGATGCCTGCTAAAGTTAGCAGTGAACCAAGCCCCTGCCCAAGAAAAGCTTACATTTAAGTGGGGAAGGCAGATAGCAAAAAAGTAATTAAATATAAGATGACTTCTGTGAAGTGCTTTGAAGACAAGTAAAGCTCAGTAGTGGGATAAAGAACAAGGAGGGCCTCACTTTTAGATAGAATGAGTGACTGTAAGAACAATATTCAGGGAAGGTCAGTACGTCCAAGTATTTTTGACTCTTTTGTGCTGCTTTAAATTTTTTTGTGTGTGTGGTATAAAAATATATAACAAAACGCTTGCCATTTCAACATTTTTTAGTATACAATTCAGTAACATTAACTATGTTCACCATGTAGTGCAACCATCACCACTATCCATTTCCAAATTTTTCCTTCACCCTTAACAGAAACTCAGTGCCCCTTAAACAATAACACCCCTCTCCCCCTCCTACCTGCCTCTAAAAACCATTTGCAGTTGAGCCAATTCCAACTCATAGCAACCTCCTAAGTTTCAAAGCAGAACTGAGTTCCATATGGTTTTCAATGACTGGGATCTTTTGGAAGAAGATCAATAGGCCTTTCTTCTGAAGGGTGGAGTTGAACTGCCAAACTTTTGGCCCACTGGTCTCTGGTAACCACTAATAAACTTTGGTTTCTATGTTGCTTTTTATGCCCCATGAGTGCATTATCAAGCCTGTGTGAGTGAGAACTCTGTCTCACCAAGTTTACTCCTCTGTACCCAGGAAGTAGAAAGTACCTGCTCTGTGAATGGGTGAGGAAGGAAGAACGAAGGAGAGCAACACCCCTGCAGGGTCCATCACCCCAAGACTGCCCCAGCTGCCAGGGATGGGACTGCTACAGGGCAGGGCCACGCCAGGACTAGGGAAGAAACCCCACACACCTGCTGCAGCCTAGCTGGCTGTTCCAGAAAGAGACTGTCTTACAGGGAGCTGACTCTCAGGGTGCAGGGCCCGCTCCTGGCTCCCCTGAGCACCCTGCTTAGTCTGGGGTCCTTTTCTGCTCCTAGGGTATTTATGAGAAGCCTGTGGTTGACTGCCAGTCCTGATGGAATGAAAAGAGAAGTGGCAGCTTGGGCTGAGTGATCTTTGTTTTGCTTCTGCTCTTGGGACTAGACATAAAGGAGCTTTATGTTGATTTAATTATGATCACACTATTTTAAGAAAGGTGTGTGACACTAAAAATGAGAAGGGGTGGTCAGGAGAATTTCACTTTTTAATTGGTTTCCAGTCCCTGGGTGGTATAAATGGTTTGGGCTTGACTACTAACCTAAAGGTTGGTGGTCCCAACCCATCCAGCAGTGCCTCAGAAGAAAGGCCTGGTGATCTGCTTCCATAAAGTCAAGAAAACCCTAAAGGGTAATTCTACTCTGCAACGCATGGGGCCGCCATGAGTTGGAATTAACTCCATGGCCATGAGTTTGGTCTGGTTTTTCAATTGGTTTTTGGAGTCCCTGGGTGGTGCAGACAGTTAACACACTCCACAGCTAACCAAAAAGTTGGAAGTTCAAGTCCACCCAGAGGCACATCAGAAGAAAGGCCTGGTGATCTACTTCTGAAAAATCAGCCACTGAAAACCGCATGGAGCACATGAGCTGGGTGGATTCCACTGGCAACCGGTTTTTCTTTGTTTTAATTGGTTTTTACCTTTGCCCAAGAGTCAACAAAATAACTCCAGCTTTGAACTGGAAGACATATACAAGCCCTGCTAGTCAGGAACGTTAGAAGCTGAAACTTGGGGCCCCTGGGCGCGCAGTAGCTGGGGATATGATGGGGGCAGGGTTCGAGCTGGCGAAAATGCTGTAAACCCTAACCTTCCCTCCCTCTGTGAAATCTCTGCAAACTTGCTTGGAAGCCACATTCTTTTCTGCACAGAGCCAGGGAATGAACTTCTCAAGACACCATCAAGCCCTGGCCGGGCAGAAAGTGCTGTGCCTGAGGCGGCAGGATGCAGCCAGGGTTAGGAGCTCTCTATTTTATAGACCCCAGTAGCTACCAGAGCCCCCTTTTCAGGTATATGCGGGATTCAAGACACAAGAAACCTAAAAGCCCTCTGGCCAGCAGAGGGCAGGCCTCTGTTTCCCCGATGTCAAGTCGTGCCACCAGACCGGCTAGAGGAATCCGCAAAGGTGGCGGCTGCGGAATTCCTACACTATCCGAAACCTGCTCGCGAGATACCAGGCTCTCTCCTCGCCCGAGGCAGGGGACCCGCGGCGACAGCATGAAAACCGGCTCCTATTGGCGGGTCCTCCAGACTTCCACCGCCCACTCCCGGTGCCGCCGGGCCCAAGCCGCCGCCTGCGTGGTGGTGGGGTGCCTCTTCGAGTCCGCCCCTACGCGCAGACACTAGGCTACCGCCTCGGATTCCCGGCAGAGCAGAGCTGGATTGAGGGCTCCACTCTCCCTCCACCAGGGCTCTATGCAGCGGCGCCAAAAGGGAGCTGGGGCGCAGCGCCTGCTGTCCTGAAGTAGGAGGACCTGGACCCCGCTCCGCCCTCCCCGAACACGCAGTGTCCCCTCCTGCTCTCCCGCCCCCGCGCGCCACGCCATGGAGACAGCTAACCTCTCGGTGGTTGCCGCTGGCGTCGCGCTCCCCCCAAGACCGCAGGCCTACAGCAGCAGCCCAAGCCTGTTCGGGGTCGCCGGGTCGATCCCCAGCGACGCAGTCCTGGCTGGCAGGGAACCTCTCTTCACCGTCTTCATGGTGCTGGTGGTGACGCTGCTGGTGCTGCTGATTGCAGCCACCCTCCTGTGGAACTTACTGGTTCTCGTCACCATCCTGCGCGTCCGCGCCTTCCATCGCGTGCCGCACAACTTGGTGGCCTCGACGGCCGTGTCCGACTTGCTGGTGGCGGCGCTGGTGATGCCGCTGAGCCTCGTGAGGAAGCCGTCAGCCCGGCGGCGCTGGCCCCTGGGCCGGAGCCTGTGCCACTTGTGGATCTCCTTCGACGTGCTGTGCTGCACTGCCAGCATCTGGAACGTGGCGGCCATCGCCCTGGACCGCTACTGGACCATCACGCGCCACCTGCAGTACACGCTGCGCACCCGCCGCCGGGCCTCGGCGCTAGTGATCGCGCTCGTCTGGGCGCTGTCTGCGCTGATCGCGCCGCTGCTCTTCGGCTGGGGAGAGGCTTATGACGCCCGGCTCCAGCGCTGCCAGGTGAGCCAGGAACCCTCCTACTCCGTTCGTCTTCTCCACCTGTGGCGCCTTCTACCTGCCACTCGGCGTGGTGCTCTTCGTTTATTGGAAGATCTACAAGGCGGCCAAATTCCGCTTTGGCCGCCGCCACCGGGCTGTGCTGCCACTGCCGGCCACCGTGCAGGTGAGGGGGAGGGCGGCTAAAGAGGGCGCAAGAGAGCGGGATCGCTGCGGGAGGAGGAAGTCTGCCGAGAGGGAGAGGTGGTGGAAGCTTGTACCCTTGAGGCGAGCGCGAAAAGGTTGGCCCCCGGCGCACATAGAGCGCGCATGGGGAGGAGTTGGCCTTCTGCTCAACCAGGAGGACGCACAGAACGGCTCCTCACCTGCGTAACTGGAGCACACGCCGAGGGTTCGCCACCTGCGAACCTGGTGCGCGCACAAAGGATTTCACCACCTCCACCCTGGTGCCCGGGCTGCCACCAGCGCACCGCGGAGCTGGAGGGTGCTTGTAGGTAGGTGCAGCGTTTCTCGGTGGAGCTGAGAGCACGTCTGAATAGCTACCCCCTTTGTTGCTTTTCCCCTTGAGTCGTGTAGGTGTGAGCCCTGCAGCCGCCAGTTTTCCGGTCCTGCGAGGGCTGGGAATTTGTCCTGCAGATGAGGAAATTCCTCTGGCCACTCGCCCCTTATTTTCTGTCTCCACCGCACCGCAGTCCATCCTCTCGTATCCAAAGTGGGTAGTGAGGGAAAAAAGTAGTTCAAGTATTCGCTTTCTCGCCGCTATCCTAACCTCAGTTCTTTCTATCCCCTCACGGCTTTGGAACCAGATAAACAACCAAAAAACAAACAAACCAAACCCGTTGCAGTAGAGTCAATTCCGACTCATTGCGAGCTTATAGGACAGAGGAGAACTACCCCATAGTTTCCAAGGAGAGGCTGATGGATTCGAACTGCCGACCTTTTGGTTAGCAGTTCTTAACCACTGCTCCACTAGGGCCGAATAGACCTGTGAATTCGAATCCCAGCTTGGATATCAAGGCACTTGCTTAACCTCTGTGAACCTACACATAGGGTTCTTGGTGAGGATGACATGATATGGAGGAATGTAAGGCGCCTGGCAGAAGTGAGTGGCAGAGCTGGCTGGAGTAAGAAACAGATCACGAGGGCCATTGCCTGGCAGCCATCTACAGGGGGTGGAAGATAGGAGTGGGGAATGTAATGAGATGGAGGAACCTGCATGGAGCAGAACTTCCATGAACTGTGTTTGCTATCCTGCAGGAGCTCCCGCCTTTGGGTCAGACCTAATAGGTGTTCAGAGCCCTCCTCACCCTAAAAGCCTGAAACTTCCCCTTTTTATGGGATCAGGTATTCCAAATAACAAGCCCCTAGATCTGAAGAATAACAGGATTTATTATCCCCTTCCAAATACAATACATATATTAGGGAAGAGGCTCAGGAAGGGGTAAAAAAAGAGACAGAAGTATTGTTTCTGTGTTTGGGTTAGTTTCATTTTAATTTTCAAAAATTAACTCGGTTATTTAGCCTACTCAGATAAATGTATGTGTTTTTAAAAGTAGACTTTTTTCATTAAATGGCAGAGGAATTCTGTAACATAAAATAGGAATGTCAAGACTATAATTGGAAAGTGTTGGTAGGAAAGACTTTATTCAGAATTAATGATGTTCTTTGAAAGGTCCTTTGGAAGTGCCTGGGGTGATTACAGCTTTCTGTCTGATTGCTGAGGGAGGGCTGACGTTCAATAGCTACATCAATCCAATGTGCACCCAGAGAAATCAAGCTGCAATGGACACCAAAAGGTTTGCCAAGCCTGAGTTCAGTGTTGATATTGGACAGAACCCATTCAGGCAGGTGATCTAGGGAAGATGTGACTGGACTGTCTTCTCCACCTGCAGTGCCTTCTACCTACCACTTGGCGTGCTACTCTTCGTTTCTTGGAATACCTACAAGGTAGCCAAGTTCCGCTTGGGCCGCTGCCACTGGTCTGCGCTGCCACTGACAGCAACCGTGCCAGTGAGAGGAGGGCAGTGGGATGGGCTGGGGGAGCCAGGTCTCTGGGGAGGAGGCAGCCTGGCGAGAGGGAGAGTTGGCGGGAGCTTGTATACTTAAAGCAAGCGCAAAAGGTTGGCCACCAGCGCACCTGGAGCACAAGCCTGCTCGGTCCAGGCGGCTGTTGTGGGGGAGGGGAGAGTTCCAGGAGGCAGGAGCAGCGTTTGATTTAGCCCTTTGATGGCAGTAGGACCCGGGGCAACGCCCTTCCCCTTTTGAGCCTCAGATTCTCTTCTTTAACACACAATATTGGCCTAAGTCATGTCTACCAGTACCAGTTACTGTCAAGGTGATTCTGACTCATGGCAAAGTGTAAATGGATAAATGCTTGACTACTAACCAAAAGGCTGGTGGTTTGAACCCACCTAGAGGCGCCTCAAAGGAAAGGCTTGGCAATCTGCTTCTGAAAGGTCATTGCCTTGAAAACCCTACTGAGCACAATTCTACTCTGCACACACGGGGTCACCATGAATTCATGTCTACGGGCCCTGAATCATATGATGCTGAGACTGTGGATGGCATGGTGTCTGAGAGCATCCTGCTTGTTAAGGCTCCAGCAAACCCTCACGTAGAATCCTGGGTAATGCTCCTGAGTCAGCGTTTGCAAGCCTCTGGCAACAAGATACCTAAAGAGAAATTTAGAATAATATGCCAGGAATAAAATCTGATGTCCAAAGTCTACTTTCCTCCCACCTATCTTTTTCTGCACCCCCGGGGAGTTGGGTTGAGTTGAATTTAGGTCTTGTAAAGTGTCTATACTGCTTTCTGTGGGTGATGGGTGATAGATGCTGTCCTTATAACCCGATGGGGGTAGGTCCTGCCCGGTGTGATGCCTCAAGTCAATTGAGAGACCCCAAGCCTTTGAAAAAGAGAAAATAGACTTTACTGCAAGCTGGTCAAGCAAGGAGCTAGGAGACCAAGTCTCAAATCATGCTCCCTAAGGTTGGGGATTCTAGGGCAGTTATAGGGTTCAGGATAGGGAAGTTATGCACAATTCATGAAGCTTCTAAGAATAGGTGGGCATTCCAGGAACTAATTAACATGTGTGGGGGTGCAATGGGAAGTGCAATGTGGTGGCTAAGGGGGGTATTTTGGGGGAGTATGACACATGAAGTTCATCTAAGGACAGCTTATTGCTCATGTTCAAATGGAGGCGGAACAGTGAAGCGGCCTTGGGCCGCTACACAGGATGCCTTATCAGGAATTCATAGACCTGGGGTGTGATGGGAGGAGGGGGAACAATTTAACCCTGTTGGTTACATTCCAGGAGGAAGAACAGTTTAACCCTGTTAATCCTCATGAAGTCTGAAGGCATCTGCTGAGCAGGCTGTGCACATCCTTCAACTTTTTCAGAAGCCTAAGGCTAGATCCTAACCCTAAAATATTATCATAAAGGGGCCTGAAACAGCTCCTGGACAGTAATTAATCCTTTTGGGAAAAATGTACTTTTTGAAAGTAGAGAAGAAGCAAATGTTTACTGGGTGAGTTCTCTCCTCCAGGCACTGTTTTTGATGTTTTACATTCATCTTCTTATTTATCCTCACGATCCAGCAAAGCTGGCATTACAGCTTTGATTAATCAGGACACGGTAAGGTATGCTGCAGTGACATGTAACCCTGAACCACTAAAAGTTTATTTCACTCTCACTCAAAGTTCTGTGTGAATCTGCAGCCCTCCTGCATTGTTCTCCTCCAGGCAGTAACTCACAGGTCTGGACCACCTGCCATCTTTTAGCTTGAACATATGGCTTCCAAGTAGTAACTAGGGCTCTCAAGCAGGGTAGTGGTCCTCAGCCCTGCAGCCCCAGCCCTAAGGAGGTATACACTGATGTATAAAAGGTGTAAAAGATAAAAAAACCTCCCAACTCTCCACTGCATCTGCCCCCTGCACCAAGAGTCCTTGGCCTGGGATTCTGTGGACCTGAGGCTCAGAACTCTTGCCTCAACAGAGGACCTTCCGTTGGCGTGGTCTCATTGTTGTTGTTAAGTTACCATTGAGTTGATTCTTACTCATGGCAACCACATGTGTTATAGAGTAGAACTGTGCTTCATAGGGTTTTCTTGGCTGTAATCTTAATGGAAGACGATCACCAGGCCTTTTCTTCCATGGTACCACGAGGTGGGTTCTAACCGCTAACCTTTAGGCTAGCAGTTGAGTGCAAACCGTTTGTGCCACCCAGGGACCTCACTGTCTCAGGTTGTTATTAGTTGCTGTTGAGTCAATTCCAACTCACTGGCGATCCCATGTGTGCAGAGTAAGGTTTTCAAGGCTGTGACTTTTCAGAAGCAGATTGCCAGGCCTATCTTCTGAGGACCCTCTGGTAGGTTCAAACCACCAAGCTTTCTGCAAGTAGTCGAGCTGTTCATGCCAGACATGAAGCCCCAAGGTCTCATAATGGGCAATAATTTTAGATCAGATGAGATTAGAGACAAAAAGACAAATGTAGCCTAACCTTGCCACGATCAACACACTTGCTTACATTTTTCCTGTCTCAGCATTAACCCCATTGGGTCCTTAGCTACACCAGGGTGACCAAACTCTCTACAAAAATACTTGCTTCCCAGCTACAAAAATGATAGCAATGGTACCTTATGTTATGAAAATACCCAAGGCTTAGCAAAACTATATTGTGTATATAATTACATTGAAGGAGAAGTTTATTTTCTTCAAGCCTAGCAGTGCTCAGCTTTTATTTTTACAAGAACATTTCCTTATTTGCTTAATTTCTTTTGCGCAAGAGAAGCAGTTGAGAAAATTTCCCGTCCTACTTTGTCAGACAAGCTAGACAGCTTCCATTTACTTCAAAGGGCTATTTTGGTTAGTTACCTCCTTAAAGGTATTTTTATTTTTTATTTTTTTATTTTTTATTTCTTGGAGAAATCAGACTTGGAGCTCGGTTACCTCAGTACACCTCAGGCAGAGAAAATGGAGTCCCAGGGTTTCTGATGCTGTCTGGCAGAGCTCTGCTGAGAAGCCAGGAATTCCAGTTATAATCCAGATTGCCTTCAACCAAAATCGGAAATCTCCCAATGTTCTTGTCATGAATTGAATTGTGTCCCCCCAAAAGTTATGCTGAAGTTCTAACCTGTGTACCTGTGAATGTGACCCTGTTTGGGAATATAGTTTTTCTTTTCTTATGTTAATGAAGTCAAACCAGAGTGAGGGTGGGTCCTAAACCTAATCCCTTCTGACAGGTGTTTTATAAAATAAGCAGAATAGACACAGAGACACATATAGGAGGAACACAGGTGCCAAGGAACACGAAGGAACTCTCCAGGCTACTGGCAAGTAAGGAGGTTTCCCTAGAGCTGATGCCATGATTTGGACTTTTAGCCTCCAAAATTGTGAGACAATAAGTTTCTGTTCTTTAACACCACTCATTTATGGTATCTTATGTTACGGCAGCACTAGGAAAATAAGACAGTCCTGTTCCCTCCCTCAGAAGTTGTAGAGCTTGATTAGCCAGTAGGATTATGTGGTTGCCACAACATCAGCCTTGTCAAGAGTACACTGGATATCTGACCCATGTGATCACAGTGCAAACTTATAGGTTCCATGAATGACTAGGAACCATCATTCTTTATGCTCTCCTTTTCTATTTCTTGTCACCAGAATGTTTATTACTAGGATAGCATTACACAATTACAAACGTTTGTAGGTTCTTTCTGTGGCAGCTGGAGTTTTTTAAAGGAGAGCAAAGGGACAGAGGGAAATGAAGCTGACATTTATTGAGACTCTACCATGTACTACCGTCACATTCTAACCTCAAAATAAGCCTGTGATGTAGATAAGGTTCTTCCTGGTTAGAGGTATAGAAATGGGGGCTCAGATTGGAATCCCAGCTAACTACTAACTTGCTCTGAGCCTTGGTTTCCTCATTCCTTTCTTACATGATTGCTGTTATACTGAGTAAGACAATGTGTGGAAATACTTAGCCAACTACTAGATGTATGTCTATAACTGTGAAGGATTAGAGATTTTACCCTGCTTGCAACCTAACAAGTCAAGCTGTCATAGTTTACTGGATGCTGGCAGACGACATGAGACTTTTGGGTCAGAGACAAAGGACTTTATTACTTACAGTGCAGCAGGCAGCTTGAACATCATGTTTGCCTTAGTTCTACTTTCCCCCAAAGTCCAACAAAAGCAACACAGAGTGGCCCAGGTGGATTTGTGTCACCGCAGAGAAACCTCCCAATTAGGAAACTCAAATCTTTATTGTCTAGTATTGGACAGTAAACAAACTTACCCTCTGCTCTTAGGAAACCCGAATCTTTTATATTGGGTTGCAAGCAAACCTGCCCTCTGCTCCACTGGGAGATGCTATCCTATTGTGCAAGGCTGTTTACCATACAAACAAACATCCTTGAAAAGCTCATCAAAACAAGGCTAACAGTGTCTTTGCTAACAGAATGTATGCAACACAAGAGACCCATCTTGAATTGTCTCCCCCAAACATTTGTTTATTCAAAAATATTACTGATAATCTACTATAGGCCATATATTATGCTAGGGCTGGGGATTCATCAGTGGACAGTACACTCATGGCCCCTGCTCTCCTGGAGTGTTGGTCACAACACAATCTTCTGAATCCATTCCCTGATATGAGAGTACTTTTGGAAATAGTGGGACTTGGTGGGAAATTCCAATATATAGTCTCTACACACACAGTTAATGACTAAGGTGTATATGACCCAGGCCATGGTCTTTTTAACTGCTTCATATTCGTGTGAAAGCTGGACAACGAAAAACAAAGACAGAAGAAGAATTGATGCATTTGAATAGTGGTGTTGGTGAAGAATATTCAATATACCATGGACTGCCAGAAGAACAAACAAATCTGTCTTGGAGAAAGTACAGCCAGAATGCTCCTTAGAAGCAAAGATGGTGAGACTTCAGCTCACTTACTTTGGACACGTCATCATCAGGAAAGACCAATTTCTAAAAAAGGAAATCATGTTTGGTAAAGTAGAATGTCAGCAAAAATAAGGGAAAGCCTTAATGAGATGGGTTGACACAATAGCCGCAACAATGGACTCAAACATACCAATGATTATGAAGATGGCACAGGACTAGGCAACGTTTTATTCTGTTATGCATAAGGTTGACAAGAGTCAGAGTGGACTCCAACAGCAATTAACAACAACAACAATATACACAGTAGGTGATCAATAAATGTATGAGCATTTACTGTCTGGCAGTTGAGAGTTGGTCCTTAATTAATTTCAGATGGGAAAGCCCCAGACTCTGTAAAGAGGCTCAAGTAAACTCATATTTTCCATCGCAGCTCAGTAGAGAGAAACCTTACAGGCCTGGGTCAGACAGACTAGACTGAGACACCTGAGTTCTCCTCTCCCTGCTTGTGTGGACTCAGCCATAGGATTCTACCTCTTCAACCTTCTGTGTATTCAGAGCACCTATCCTTTTACAGGAGCCTTGGTGGCACAGTGGTTAAGAGCTCGGCCACTAACCCAAAAGTTTGGCAGTTCGAATCCAACAGCCATTGCTTGGAAATCCTATGGAACAGTTCTATTCTGCCCTGTAGGGTCACTATGAGTTGGCATCAACTCAACAGCAATGGGTTTTATCCTTTTACAACAGGGCTGGAAGGTGTCAGGTACTACTGGTTATATGGATTCAACAGTTTGCATTCTTGTCTTCAGGTAGCAGATTCTCAACACAAGGTGTAATGGATTGAATTGTATCCCCAAAAAATGTGTGTGAACTAGGCCATGATTCCCACTATTGTGTGATCATCCACCATTTTGTCATCTAATGTGATTTTCCTATGTGTTGTAAATCCTATCTCTATGGTGTTAATGAGGCAGGATTAGAAGCAGTTCAATGTTAATGATGCAGGACTCAATCTGCAAGATTAGGTTGTATTTTGAGTTAATCTCTTCTGAGATACAAAAGAGAGAATCCAGCAGAGAAATAGGGGAACCCATGCCACCAGGAAAGCAGTGCGAGGAATGAAGTGCGTCTTTTGGACCTGGGATTCCTGCACTGAGAAACTCCTAGACCAGGGTAAGATTGATGACAAGGACCTTCCCCCAGAGCCAACAGAGACAGAAAGCCTTCCCCTGGAGTTGGCGCCCTAAATTCAGAGGTCTAGCTTCCTAGACTGTGAGAGAATAAATTTCTCCTTGTTAAAGCCATCCACTTGCTGTATTTCTGTTTTAGCGGCGTTAGATAACTAAGACACAGGGTCAGAGACCTCTTGAGCCTGAATGGTTGGTCACCAGACAAGTGTGCAGAGGGGAGTGGAGGGTGAAAAGGATGAGGAGAAACAGATCAAAGATGAGAGAGGGAGAAGCTCAGGGGTAGCCCCAGAGCTGGTTGCTAGATGCCCCAGAAATTGCCCAGGAAGCTGTAGATGTCCATTCTGAAACCATCCCAGCATGAATATCCTTAAAATAGGTTCTGTGGGAACCTGTTCAGATTAGTCACTTTAACATAAGGCTGCACACCTGTAGGGGTTAAGAGTGTGGACTCTGATGTCAAATTACCCAAATTTGAGTTCCAACTCTAACAGTAAGCCACCATGTGACCTTGGACAAGCTATTTAACCTCTTGGAGCTAGTTTTCTCGACTGTAAAATGGGGATAACCATAACACCTCAAAAGTTTGGTGTGATGATAAAATAATCTGTTTCAAGCATTTAGCACAGTGACTGTTGTATACAGCTTCACAAAATTTCTTCTTAGTATCTTTTAGTGTGCTATTGGATATTACCTTTGGAACTGAAAAAGCCACACTAGGCAGCCTCCTAGCAAACCAGAATTATCCGTGATGGGCTCATTTTCTCTGCAACTGTTTATTGGAGACAGTCCATCATCTTCCAGTGTCACTGGATTGCATGTAGTAGGTTCATGCTGAAAAGCTGTGAACACAGCTTCCAGAAAACAGGCATCTTGATGGAACCAAGGTGGGCTCCAGTAAAAGCTGCAGTGGTAGAGGTTGTGTTTAAAACAAACCTAATTAATTAATCAATAGATTTGCCTTTTCTCTTTTTCTTCCCCCAGGATCCCTTTGAACTGAATTTACTCTATCCATTTCTTCACCTCAACAGCATAATGAGCATATGGAATTTGCATTAGCCAGTGGCGGAACTCAAGTGCCTGGGAGGTCATTTAGAGAAATGACTGGAAAAATGCCCATTAATGAGCTTAGTGGGAGAACAACGAAAAAAATCACCTTCCGCTTCCTCTCATGCTCTGATAATATTTTTCCCTCACAATAAAACAACAACAAAAAAACCCAAACCCATTGCAGTCAAGTTGATTCCTAATCATAGCGACTCTATAGGACAGAGTAGAACTTCCCCATAGGGTTTCCAAGGAGCACCTGGTGGATTCGAACTGCCGACATTTTGGTTAGCAGCCAAAGCTTAACCACTGTGCCACTAGGGCCCCAAATATTCACAGAATTATTTCAGGATGCTCTCTTTTACCCCTTAGACTTCATTTTGTGACTTGATGATGGTCAACTACCGTGCGGTTGGTCAGAGGGGAAAGATGAGGTGCGGCTCCCCCCTCTTGCAGGAGGACTGTGAACCCTGGGAATGAATGGCTTGCTAAAGACGGGGGCTGGCTATAGGGCCCAGGGCTGCAGGCTGGTGGTCCACATCTGCCTCTTTTGCAGGTATGGGTTTGCCATCACAGGCCTTGAGAGTTGGGGGAGATGTTGTCTGTCCTGTTGCTTGTCTTTTCATGCTTTCTCTCCCTGTGGTGGGATGGATCCAGGTGTACGCTGGCAAAGGAAAGGAGTCTTTGCGCACAACGTGTCATCCCCCGTATTGCCATGATCTGTTTTCAGATTGACTGAATGATTTTCCAGATAAATAGAGCTGGGGGGAAAGGTGGCAAAAGAGACAGAATCTGAAGGCAGTGCCAACAGTGAGGAGTCCTGGGTTTGTGTAAGGCAGGCCAGCAGGGAACTTCTCCACCTGCTCAGCTTGGGCTGTCGTGGTTCACGGGAGAGAAGACAAGTGAATGTGCTGTGAAAAATGTAACGAGCTCCACAGTCTGTGGTGGTCCTGCTTCCTTCTGCTCCATCAACTAACAGCTGCTTCCATTGTATTTGGAGGAAAAGTTCAACACAATTCTTGCCCAGGAGTTTCTTGCCTCTGTATGTACAGTAGCAAATGAGGTCATGACTGGTGGCATTCCGAGAAGGAAGACAAACAGGGGATTCTGACCATTCTGTTGTAAAGATAAACAATTAATGCACCAGAGATTTCCTGAGCACCTCCCAGGAGCCAGATATGTGGTTGCCAGGTGTACAAGGAAGACACAGTCCCTTGCCTTTGTCCTGGTTGGAGTAGTGAGAGAGATATCACACACATCATCAAATTGCCACAAAAGAGGAAAACGTGACCCCATTACAGAGAAACATGATTTAGTTTAGAGGGTGAGGGAAGGCCCCTCCAAGAGGGTTGGTGACCTTTATGCTGAGACCTGAAGAGTAGAAAGGAGTTAACCAAAGAATGAGGCTGAGGGGTGAGTAAAGTGTGCTGGAGGTTCCCTAAATGGTAGGTAATTATTATCACAATGGCACTTAGAGTTTTGTTTTTTAATGATAGCCAGTACAAATTAATCACATAATTTAAACAGAATCCATTTACCACAGCAATTATACATTTTCTTGGAATATTAACGTTTACAATCTATCTTTCTAGCTGCAAATTTTATGAGGGCTGGGGCTGTGTCTGTTCTAGTTGTAGTCTCAGTCTGAGCCCCCAGCCCTGAGGTGGCCAATCCATGTGGACTGAGTGGGTGAGTGCGTGTGCAGGTGTTGTGCTGGGCCTGTGAATACATTCCCAACTCATCACCATGACAGCCTTCCTCATAGACAAGGAAGAAGCTCCGTGGTGAGACAGAGGGGCTTGATGCTGGTATAATAGTGAGATTCAAGCCTGGGTCTGACACCAAAGCTCCTGCTCTTACCTGCCTCCCTTCCTTTTTATACCTTATTATTTGAAATTGTGGGGACCATCACTCTCACTCCCTGAAGAATCTTCAGTACTTATGTTAACCTACAGTTTCAGTTACTTTTTCATGTAATTTCTTAAAACATTTTTAATTGTTGTAAAATGCATATAATACATTTGCCAATTCAAGATTTTCCACATTACAATTTAGTGGCACTAATTACATTAATCATGTTGTGCAATCATATTGGCAATATCCATTGCCAAATTTTCCATCACCATGAACAGACTGACGGATTATGGAATAATTGCTTTTTGAATGAGGTTGCAGGAGAGGTGCTGGACCAGGCCAGAGTAGTTTCCCGTTGCTTTCATCATACAGTGATTATGCTGTATTTCTCTAAACCTGTTTCCTTTATCACAAGGTGAAGGAGGCTCCTCAAGAGGCGGAGATAGTGTTCACAGCACGTCGCCATGCGAAGATCGCCTTCCGGGTGGGCGGAGACTCCTGGCGGGAGCAGAAGGAGAAGCAGGCTGCCATGATGGTGGGGATTCTGATTGGCGTCTTTGTGCTGTGGTGGATTCCTTCTTCCTGGCAGAGCTCATCAGCCCTCTTTGTGCCTGCAGCTTGCCCCCAATCTGGAAACGCATATTCCTGTGGCTTGGCTACTCCAATTCCTTCTTCAACCCCCTGCTTTACACAGCTTTTAACAAGAACTACAACAATGCCTTCAAGAGCCTCTTCACCAAGCAGAGATAAACACGAGGCTTGGAGAAACATGCAGGTTGAAGTGTGGGGAGGGAGCTGGATTTCCTAGCCCCCCCCCCCCCCCCCCCCCGTGATCTGATAGCCTCCCTTTCACAGCTGAGTAATAATGACGTTTTAAGAGCTATACCACTAGGGCTGGACTGGTGGGAGCAGCAGTGCCAAAAAGGCTCTCAAGAAGGAGAGCAAACATGTGGCAAGCATGCACCTAGTCCTGTTCTTAGGTGCATGGCAGACATTGCTAATCAAACCTGGCACATTTCGCCACTGAATAGGAACTCTGCCTCAGAATCCTTTTCAGGACCCGCTTTAGGCAGTTACTGCTAACTGGTTTTAGTGGACCCAAGGGTTGAGCTAATTTGCCTTTCCTTTATCTAACACCGCATTTCTCAGAGAGGCCAGCCCTTGCCCCATCCTTTATCCACTGAACTCTGCTAATCTTCCTCAACCTAGAAAGCAGCGTGTTCCAAATTTGTGAGTTGACGATCACCCAGAATTAAATAAGCCTTAGCAATCCTGACCTATTTAATCAGACTTTCAAAGGAGAGGTCTGGTAATCTGTGTATTATTGAGTTCTCTAGAGGAAATTTTTTTTTTTTTTAATCTGTGAGAGAAGCTGCTGGATGCTTAGGCTGCTCTTTAGTCCAGTTGGGATTTCTGGGGGTGAGACCCAGGCATTACTGCTCTTTGAAGCTCCCCAGGTGATTCCAATGTGCCGCCAGTACTGAGAATGTCTGGTGAGGCCTTTCCTCTGCTTTTGTGCCACAAGGGAGAACAGCTGTGAGAAATTTTCCCACAACTTTATTATTACTGACCTGTGTAATAAAGATACTTTTGAAATATTCATTTCTAGGCTCTGAATTATCTTTATATGTATATGTGTGTGTGTGGGTATGATACTGAGATGGGGGGAAATGCCTGTTGTGAGACTCAAACCACAACAAAACCAAAAAAACTGCAGTAGTGATACTTGGACTTCCAGAAAATATTAAATTTGACCTGGGTATGTAGGACTCCAAGAGGGCCTACTAGGGAAATACCTGGAGTAAGTTACCTTGGCCACTGTCCACCTGATTTTAGAGGTGGGCTGATTGCCTACTGATTGACTTAATTTACACAAAAGGCTCTACTGTGTCTGCTGATTTGATCTCTGAGGTATATGGACATTTTTTAAGCTTACACTATAGAGTACCAGTATTTTGATGCTTCTCAAAGAATGTAGGTCCACTGTACCTTTTCCAAAATCCTTGGGGTCAGGTAGGTTTTGGAATTCAGACTTTTTTTTTTTTTTAAAGTTTTAGAAAGGCAATATGGTGCATAGTACATAAATCATATAATACCCCAGCTGGGTATGGAGCAGCACACAAAACTTCCTGCAGTAAAACATATGAATATTTACATCATGAGAAAAGAACTAAAAATAGCCTCACATCAGAGCAGGTCAATTTTGCCACCAAATAGATTTGGGGCATATCAGATTTTGTTGTCAAGTGAGTTACAAATAATCTTTGAATTTCCAGAAATTTCTGTAGTTTTGCAATTGTGAATAAGGGATTGTGGACCCCTAGAACCTCAAACCATCTGTGGTCAAAGCTTTGATAGAGGCCCTGTTGAGAGGAGGGCCTCTGAAGGAAGTCTGGGCAAACAAGTGGTCCAACCATTCATTGGTTGCTAGGGGTTGGAACACTGGGAAGGTACTTGGCATGGCCCCTCGGGGCAGCCTTCTTAAAGCTGTGTCTTGGAGTTTTGTTTTCTTCTGGTGAGGAGATGCTACAAGAAACAGTCTTATGAAGCCCATCAATGCATTTCATATAAGGATGTAGCTTTGTGAAGGCATATTCTCTTCTTTTAATTGACTCCACTTTCATTTTGATCAGGAGGAAACTAGAAACCAAATTTCTGGCTGAACTTTGGAATTTATGTAGCATCTGGTAACCTGCTAATTTCTGTTTAATTTTTCTAGCCAGTCTATAATTCTAGTTCTTATTTAAGTTTTGTCTATCTTAGTGTGTTATATGCTATTTATATTTTGCTATCATTCTGTGTATTTCCTACGAGCCACCTCAAATCCTCTGTGAACTAAGGCAGGGAAAACAGTACAAAGGAGATGACTGACAACCTAAAGTGGAGCAGGTAGCTGTACAAATATCAATTAAATGGCTTTTCGGCCATCCATCATTGCTATCTCTTAACGGCTGAAACTCAAGCTTGGGTCTACTGGGAATTTTCCCCTTTGTGGCTGAAAGACATTAAAACCAAAAACTTGTTGCCATCCAGTCAATTCCGACTCATAGTGACCCTACAGGATAGAGAAGAACTGCCCCCATAAGTTTTCCGAGGCTGTAGATCTTTACGGAAGCTGACTGCCACATCTTTCCCCCACAGAGCGGCTGGTGGGTTCCAACTGGCAGCCTTTTGGTTAACAGCCGAGCACTTAACAACTGTGCCACTAGGGCTCCTTTGAAAGACATTAGGTGGTGTTAATAATCTATTTTTATTTCAAGTACTGTCACTCCGTACATAAAATGCACAATTAGGAAAAAATTTTAACAGTACGCTTTATTGAGCACCCCCATGTGCAGCTGTTAAGCTGTTTTACATACACATGCTCATTTGATGGGATGATTTGTCATTGTGTTTATTTGGCCTGTGCTTTGACTTTCTGTACCATCACTATGGAAGCATCCCAGACAGAAGTCACACTCATTCTCAGAGTCCTCCTAAAAAGGAAGCTGTTTGCTTGCTAACCTGGTGGCAACTTCTGCTGGACCTTTCAGGCTTGACTCTTCTCTTCAGTCAGTGAGGCCTTTGCTGGCTATGCGACGTAATGATGAAATGTTGACTTTCTCAGACAGATCAGTTGATGACTGACTTTATGGAAGGATGCACTTGTGAAGAATCCTCTTTTAATATAAGTATCAGAAACAGAAGTTTATTGACAAGAAATCTGATTTACAATGAACTTTCCAGGAACTTACTTATAAGCATAATGTCCTTGTTCTGCTTCAAATCCCTTTGCCTATAGAATATGAATAGGATAGGGGTGAGAAGCAGTAAGAGGAATTCATGTCTTCCCTGTCTAGATCTATTTACTGAGGTATCACTAAGGTATCTTAGTGTCAGAATCTAACTCCACAAAGTTCCAAGTCTACAGGATCAATGTGGTTACACTAATAGTTTTATTTTTCAAATTTAGTCATGCATAACGTATAAAGTATGTTACTCTTCTCTCTTCTAACATGGCCTCTATATTTCTTGGAGGTGTGTCTGAGGAACATGTCCTTACGTGTATGGAAATTTGGATTCTGATCATGGTTGCTGTCCCCTGTGAGCAGCTATTCCAAATGTGGGTACCGTCCCAGAAACCTGGTCTTCTGGCTGCTCACTCGATCCCTCACACACATGCAGGAGTATAAAGAAGTGTTCTTAAAACTCCAGGTCACAATCTATTACATGTAGTCCCTGACTTACAATGGAGCTCCATTCCAACGACTCTGTCATAAGTCAGTTCTGCCAAAAGTCAAATACCTCATTTTTAAAAAATTTTCATTATTATTGCATTTTATTATCAGTATCTTTATAAATCATGGAGCCCTGGTGGTGCAGTAGTTAAGAACTCAGGCTGCTTACCAAAAGTTTGAATCTGCTAGCCGCTCCTTGAAAACCATATGGGCCAGTCTACTCTACCCTATAGGGTTGCTTTGGGTCGGAATTGACTTGACAGCAATGGGTTTTTATAAATCATAACATTGAACATCTGCAAGTGAGTATCTGAGAATGATAACATCAGCAAATTATGCACTGCAACATTTATGTAGTACATACTACCAACGATAAGATGTACCAAAAAAACCCTGAAAACAGATGGTCTGAAGTGTGGTTTGTCTTAACTCGAATACATGGTAAGTTGGGGACTACCTGTAGTTGGTTATGGAATCAATATGGTGGTTGTCTCAGTCACCTACATTCTCAATAATTGCCATAAAATCTTGGTGGTAGATAGCAATAAGCATTTATTTCTTGCTCACATGTCTGTGAGGTGGCTGGGATTCCATTGATCTTGGCTGGGTGCATCTGGGCTTGGCTTCAAGCTGCAGATTGGGTCTAGGTCTGATCCATGTGTCCTTCATCCTCCTGGACTAGTGAGCTATGTTCTACTCATGGAAGAAGTGCAAAAGAGTAAGCCCGGCCACACAGCACATTTTCAAACCTTTACTTGTGTCCCGTCTGCTAACATCCCACTGGCCAAGCAAAAGCCCAAAGGGGGATGGGGAAGTACACCCCACCCACAGTGAGACCATGACAAAGTTGTCTACTGCAAAGGAATGAAGAATGGAAACCAATAATTCAACGCTCAGTTTTTTAAAACAAGTTAAACAGGAAAAACATCAGAATGTGTCACATATAGAAAGAGTTAGTATCGTCTTGTGAAAATTTGTTTCAGTTTATTTTCATCTGGATAATTACAGTGGTCCTTAACTGGGCTCTCTGCTTCTGCTCTTACCTCCACTGCAGTCTGTGGTCAACACAGCCACCAGAGGGATCAATATTAAAATGAAGTCAGATCACATCACTTTTCTCCTCAAAACCCTCCAATGTCTTCCCACACAGGTACCCCTTGATGTTCCTCAAACTCACCTGCTGGGTAAGATCCTGCCTCAGGGTTTTTGTACTTGCTATTTCCTCTGTCTGAACTTTTCTTCACACAGATATCTGTATGACTCACTAAGTGAGGCCTTCCCAACTACTCAATTTAAAATTGCAACTACCCACCCTCCCTCCACCAACCAGACAAATCTGATCCTTCTTCCTTCCTCAGCACGTTAGATACTGATCCTGTTTGTCTGCTTCCCCCATTAGAACGCAAGCTCTAGGAAGGTCTTTCATCTGTTTCATTCACTGCTGTATCCTAGAGTTTGGCACTGAGTAGAAGCTCAATTATTTGCAGACTGTATGAATAAATTACCAGCAATTTATTTTTCTCATGAAACAAGAAATTTGGAGGCAAGTGGTCCTCAGGTTGGTTCTGAAGCTCATTGTCTTAGTTATCCAGTGCTGCTACAACAGAAATACTACAAGTGGATGGCTTTAACAAACAGAAATTTATTCTCTCACAGTCTAGGAGGCTAGAAGTCTGGATTCAGGGCACCACCTCTGGGAGAAGTCTTTCTCTCTCTGTTGGTTCTGGGGGAAGGTCCTTGCCATCAATCTTCCCCTGGTCTAGGAGCTTCTCAGCGCAGGGACCCCGGGGCTGAAGGAAGCACTCCACTCCTGGCACTACTTTCTTGGTTGTATGAAGTCTCTATCTCTCTGCTCTTGTCTCTTGTAGGATAAAAGGTGATGCAGGATAAAAGGGTGTTGCAACCCACCTGAATCCTCTTTAACATAACCTAACCTTGCCCCATTAACCACAGACAGAGATTAGGATTTACAACACACAGGACAAGTACATCAGCTCACAAAATGGAGGACAACTACACAATACCGGGAATCATGGCCTAGCCAAGTTGACACATATTTTGGGGGGACACAATTCAATCCATGACACTCAGGGGCCCAGTCTCTTCCCATCTTCTCATTCTGCCAAGATGTCTCTTTTCATGGTCTCATGATGACTGAGGCTGCTCCAACCACCTTGTCCACTCAACAACTTGTAAAAGCAGGAAAGGAAGACAGGGCACCCTGATGTAACTCTTACTGATTATCATCTGAGTGATCTTCCCCTACTGGCCAGAACGGGCTTGCACACCTATCTGTAAACCAATTCTTGGCAAACAGAAATGGGATTACCGTGACTGGTTAGGAGCCCTGGTGGCATAGTGGTTAAGGACTCAGCTGCTAACCAAAAGATCGGCAGCTCAAATCGACCAGCTGCTCCTTGGAATCCCTATGGGGCAGTTCTACTTTGTCCTGTAGGGTTGCTTATGAGTCAGAATTGAGTCAACAGAAACAGGTTTGGTTTTGGTTTTTTTTTTGACGGGTTAAGAATAGCTTTCATGATTCCGCTCCTGGGACTAGGCATGTTGCTACACCAGAGCTGGACAAATCAGAGTTCTGCTGTCAAAGAAAGTGGGGTGGGGTAAGGATCACCCCACAGCAGGACTCCATGCAAGACGGCCATGGCAGTGGTGGTTAATGGCTTCCCTTAGATCCTGGCTGCCAGGCACCTGCCTCTTATAGGTCTGGAAGCAGCCCCCGTCTTTTTCTAGAGCGTACGATTTCATAGCTTGTTCTCCCACCCACATCTTACTTGCCTCTAGCCACAGACTCACATAATCACAGCAGAATCAGCCCCTCACTGCTTCCTCTCCCCAAAGATGTTCCACCCAATGTTCTCATTGACCTATTTCTCCCAAGACCCAAGAAAAGAACATTCTAACTACTAGTGGCTCAAAGGCTTTATGTTCCTTAAAGAAGATTTATTGTACCAGAATCTTCTGTCTCGGTTCTTTTTTTTTAAAATTGTGATGAAAATACACACACCAAAACATCTCCCAACAGCACAACTTCCACATTTACAATTCAGTGACACTGATTACATTTTCAGGGTGTGCCACCATTATCGCTTTCCTTTTCCAAAACATTCTGCCACCATTAACATAAGCTCATTGCCCCTCAAGTAAAAACTCCCTCTTTCCCCCTCCTTTCCATCTCTGGTAACTATTAATAATTTTTGCTTTCTATATATTTGCTTATTCTATATATATGAGATCATACAGTATTTGTCCCTTTGTGATTGACTTACTTCGCTCAGCATGTTTTCAAGTTTCAACCACGTTGTGGCATGCATCAGAACTTCATTTCTCTTCATGGCTGCATGACATTCCATTGTATGTATGTACCATATTTTGTATATCCACTCATTTGCTGATGGACATTTCAGTTGTTTCCATCTTCTGGCTATTGTGAAAGTGCTGCAATGAACACTGATGTACAGGTTTCTGTTTGCTTTCCTGCCTTCACTTCTTCTGGGGTGTATACCTAGGATTGGGATTGCTAGGTGATATGGTAATTCTGTGTTAACTTTTTTGCTGAACCACCAAGTGGTTTTCCACAGTGGCTGTACCACTTTACATTCCATCAGCAATGGATGAGGGTTCCCTTTTCTCCACAACCTCATGAACACTCATTGATTTGGTTCTATTTTTTTAAAAAGTACACCAAGAGAGGAGGCTGGGCCAAGATGGCAGAATAGTCAGACGCTTCCTGTGGTCCCTCTTATAACAAAGACCTGAAAAAACAAGTGAATCAATTATATATGACAATCTAGGAGCCCTGAACATCAAAGACAAAGTTCAGGAGTCAGACTGAGCAGCAGGGAGAAGGGGAGACAGCTCAGAAGCAGCAAGGATTTGCCAGAACTGACCTGACCATCACCCAGCAGGCTGGATCAGCTAGCGCATGTGGGCTGAGGCAAGCAGTAGCACTCAGGATGCATTTTCCAAGCTGGGAAAAACTGAGCAGTGGAGAGTCTGCACAAGCCTTTGGAGCCGAGGGAAGCAGTGCTGGATCTGCAAAAGTTAAGTGCAAGTGTCTCACCTATCATATGGGATCAAAATAACCCTTTCCCCTCTGGGAAGTGCCTGTCTTCCCCTCACTTGCCTCCTCCACACTCTGCTCCGGTCCCAGTCCTGCTTCAGCAATTCTGGTGCTGCCTAGGCAAGAAGTGGGACCCTTTGCATGCACCTGAGGCAGTCTCCCGGCCTTGGAAAGGGAACAAACAAACAAACGAACAAACAGGAAGAAAGAATACGCCAGCTCCCCTAAGCCACGACCTCAGAGCAGACACTGCCCCTTGGCCTAGGCACAGGCATGAAGGGTTCACAGACTTCAAATGCCTTTCACCCCTGCCTAGACCTGGGTGGGCCCATTTCAACAGTGTAGGCCCTCATTAGCATAATACAACAGGGTATATACCTGAAGCCTACTTTTAACTGCAACAGCTAAGGGGGAGTGAAAGATCCGTGACATCTGACACCACCTGGTCCATTAAGCAGTGTCCCCACCTACCCACAACAGGGGCCTGAGGACTGGTGGCTCCACCCACTCCACCTAGCCACCTACAACAGGGATCCGAGAATAAGTGGTGCCTCCCAGTCTTTACAGCCAACAGCATTGGGTACCCAAAGATCAGCTGCAAAACCCACCCAACTACGTGCTCTAGGGAACAGGGACACATCTTCCACCCAGGCACTCAGAGGCAGCTGTCAGCCCTCTACCTTGCACAGCATATAACCTCCTACTGCAGCGAGATACGTGGGCCTGCTCCAATCACCCCTGTGTAGCCCTGCTGGTCTAGGATTGTAGATGAGAGCCTGCACCACACTCTTGGTGACTGACGACCTGGACACCTGAGCTGAATCCACACAAGAAAAGTAAATGGACTCCTGGGCTCACATACCCAGTAGCAGTTTTAACCACCTGGTGACAGGATGTGAGAGCTTCAAAGACACTGTGATGGTTAAGATTGTGTGTCAACTTGGCTGGGCCATGATTCTCAGTGTTTAAATGTGATCACTCCCATGATTGAATATACTGTGATTAGCCAATCAGACGAAAGGAAGTTTCCTTGGGGGTGTGGCCTGCATCTGGATATAAGCAGACATTCTGGCATTTTGCTCTTTCTGGATCCTGCGGCTGCCTCCTGTCATCTCATATCTGGTTCTTGGGACATGAGCTGTCAGCTTATCTGCCGAATTTGGGATCTGTTGATCTTCACAGCCTGTGAGCAGAACCCTACTCTCTGACCTGTGGATCTTGGGCTCACCAGCCCCTGCAGCTATGTGAATCAGGAGAAACCTTGTGGTCTTGCCTGCTGATCTTAGAATTCATCAACTTTCACAGCCTGTGAGCAGGAGCCCTGCTCTCCGACTTGCCGATCTTGGGCTCCCCAGCTTCTGCAGCTGCATAACTTGGGAAAGGCCTCTACCCTGATCCATGGACTTGGGACGTTCTAGCCTCTACAATCACATGAGCTGTTTCCTTGATATAAATCTCTCTCTCTCTCTCTCTATATATATATATATATATTTATACGCTTTACTGGTTTTGCTTCTGTAGAGAACCCAGCGTAAGACATTTGGTACCGGGAGTGGTTCTAGAGAAACAAAGCTGTAAGGATGAGTTTTCTAAATTGGTTCTCAAGCCTGGTTAGTCTTAAAGATGTTCATGACTCTGCTTCCAGCAGTAAAGAGGGCACTGCTAATCCATGGAGTGAGGTGACAATACAAATACACAAAATATCACCACCAGTACTTCAAGTATTGATAAAAGGCAAGGCTCAGGGTGAACACACGTGTGATGTCTTTCTACAGCTTTGTCAGAATGAGAAGTATAAGGAAGCTGGTTGGTTTCTCCTACTTTTGCTAGACAAACTGGTGAAAGAAAGAAATGCACTCAGGGCTTCAAAGTCAAAGTTTAAGTGCTGCATACATAACCTCAAGACTTCCACTTGTGAAGGCGGGGCAAGATGGCGCTCTAGGCAGAAGCACCATGCCCTCCCTCCACAGCAAAGATCCAAAAAACTAAGCCTAACAGAGAATCAACAATCCTGAAACCCTAGAATACCAAATGAAGAGATAAAGAACTCAGCCAAACACCAAACGGAGTGAGAATACTAAAAGAGAACGGAGAGCGAGGAGAGACTCATGCAGAGATTCCTTACCAGCTAACGCAGAGCGGATCCACCATCTTGGATTCCTATCGGAGACCAGCGAACGGGAGAGCAGCCTCGCAGAGCGTCCAGTGGGAGACAGAACGACCGGTAGACTGCGGTGCGCGCTTTCCCACCCCCCACCCCTCTCCGCCTCGGCTGGGGCTCCCCTGCTTTCCGTGGCCAGGGTCCCTGTGCTGGGGGGCGCCGGTGCTTGGATTCCGCGCGCCTGGGCTGGCGGCTTTCTGAGAGCCATTTGCTGGCTGCTGGTGAAGCTTTTTCTGCCGCCTCCCCCTCCTTTTGCCTGGGTGCCTGGTTCCGATTGCCGTCTTTGCTCTCTCCTGCGGGGCTGTGGGGCTGCTTTCGGGCGTGTGGCTGCTTCCAGGTCTGGGCTGCCGCGCTGGTGAAATCCCGGGGCCTTTGTTTGTTCGCCCCTCGGCTTCCTGTGGCCATGGTCTCTTAACCCCGAGACTGCCGGCTGCTTGGAATTCGCGCCCCTGAGTGGGGGCTCTCTGGGTCCCATTTGTTGGCTGTTGGTGTGCCATTTTCTGCTTCTTCTGGTTTCTCACTTGCCTCTCGCTGCCTCCCCCTCCTTTTGCTCGGGTGCCTGGTTCCGAGCGCCGTCTTTGCTCTCTCCGGCAGGGCTGTGGGGCTGCGTTCGGGCGTGTGGCTGCTTCCAGGTCTGGGCTGCCACGCTGGTGAGATCCCGGGGCCTTTGTTCATTGGCCCCTCTGCTTCCCGTGGCCACGGTCTCTTAACCCCGAGACTGCTGGCTGCTTGGAATTCACTCCCCTAAGTGGGGGCTCTCTGGGTCCCATTTGTTGGCACTGACTGCTGGTGTTGCTTTTTTTTTTTAATTTTATTTTTCTTCTTTTTTGATTAGTTTTGTCATCTTTTCCCTCTTTTTCCCTTTTGTCTTTCTTCATTGCTTAATTTCTCGTCTCTCTATCTCTTCCTTCTCTTTCTGATCCCTGAATACCAGGCGATGTATGCCTCTGTACCTTCTGGCCAGGCTTTGCTGTGAAAACTGAGACCGACTCCCCCAGACCTCATAGCTGCATCGGTGGGATCCCTGGGAACTTTGCAGTTCTTTAACTTTTCTGATTTTTATTTGTTCATTCTTTCCTTTTCTTTCTCTTCCCCCTTCTGGTTTCCTCCATCCCATAGTCTCTCATCTGTACATTCCAACGACAAGCTCCCCTAGCATTCTTTTATGTTTGTACGCTTTTTGCTCCTGCTCCTCTCTCCTCTCTCCCATATCCAGCTTAGCTTCACACATAACCATCTTCCCGCTGCACCCTACCTACCTGCACCGTGCACTTGACATCACACCACCAAGCTGTGCAGGCACGCCCTATTGGAACCTGCCCAGCACTGACTACCGACCGTCCTGGTGGCTGCGATGAGTGCCACAAACAACCCGTCCCAGTGGTTCCTCTTAAGCTAGATCTGCTCAGCTGTACCACAAGGACGAAACAAACCAAAAAAAAAATCCACAATCAATAAATGAGAGAAATAGCTACTGAATGTCCCGAAAACAACAAACAATATCAAAACATTTACAAAAACAAGACAAGATGGCTCCAATAGGCGTCCAAATTAAAACACCAGATAACTCTCCTGTGGAAGAAAATGCACCAGAAGTACCCGATAGGGAACTCAAATCACTAATACTCGGAATTTTCCAAGAACTGAGGCAAAAAGCTGACAAACATGGGGAAAAAATAGACAAATTTATGGAAAATACAGGCAAAAAATTGGAAGAATTCAGGAAGATGATGCAGGAACAAAATGCCAAAATAAATTCACAACTAGAAATTATACAAAAACAACAATTAGAAATCCAAAAGATAAACAACAAGATTTCAGAAATGGACAGTGTCATAGAAGGGCTGAGAAGTAGATTTGAAGCCATGGAAGACAGGATCAGTGGAACTGAAGACAAACACTTGGATACAACTCTGTTTCAGGAAAACTCAGAAAAAAGAACAAAGAAAAATGAAGAGACCCTGAGAGTTATGTGGGACACAATAAAAAGCAAAAACTTACGAGTGATTGGCATACCAGAACAGGGAGAGAAAACAGAAAACACAGAGAGGATCATTGACGAACTGCTGACAGAAAACTTTCCCAATATCATGAAAAATGAAAAGCCAGCCATCAAAGAAGCTCAACGAACCCCATATAGAAGAGACCCCAAAAGAAAATCACCAAGACATATCATATTCACACTCACTAAAACTAAAGACAAGCAAAGAATCCTGAGAGCAGCTGGTGAAAAACAAGAAGTCACATACAGAGGAGAAACAATAAGACTAATCTCAGATTATTCGGCAGAAACCATGCAGGCAAGAAGGCAATGGGATGACATATATAAAATCTTGAAAGAAAAAAATTGTCAGCCAAGAATAATATATCCTGCAAAACTCTCATTCAAATTTGATGGTGAAATTAGGTCATTTCCAGATAAACAGAAACTAAAGGAATATGCAAAAGTCAAACCAAACTTACAAAAATTATTAAAGGGAGTTCTTCGATCTGAGGACAAACAGCTTCAGCCCTCAGGCAGGACCGAGGACCTAGGACGCAGGTTCATATGAACCAGCTACCATTCTAGGAACTGAACTACAGAGGACTTTCCAAAAACAAAAGAAATACAACAGGGAATCAGAGAAATCAATCAAAGGATGACAACAACATCAAAACAATGAAAGAGGGAACAAACGGCATAGGTATAGAACCTTCTAAAGGAGAGGAAGGCAAGGAGATACCAACTAAGGGTAGACTGCTTCAAAATTATAAAGATAAGGGTAAAATTCATGGTAACCACAAAGAAAGTTAACAAACCAACTCATAAAAATAAAGACAAAAAACATAAAGTCTCAACAAAAACAAAACCTACAAAAACAAAAGAAATGAACACAAAATCCACAAACAAAAGTAACTCAGCACCAGAGAGTAAGAAGAACAAAGAAAACTTCAGCACCACAAAAAAAAGCACTACAAAATGACAGCAACAAACTTCCATCTATCAATAATTACACTGAACGTAAATGGACTCAATGCACCCATAAAGAGACGGAGAGTGGCAGAATGGATAAGAAAACAGGATCCATCAATTTGCTGTCTACAAGAGACACACCTTAGAAACAAAGATGTGAATTTATTAAAAATCAAATGTTGGAAAAAATATATCAAGCTAACAACTATCAAAAAAGAGCAGGAGTGGCAATTCTAATCTCAGATAAAATAGACTTTAAAACAAAATCTACCATAAAAGACAAAGAAGGACACTATATAATGATTAAGGGGATGATCCATCATGAAGACATAACCATAATAAATATCTATGCACCCAATGACAGGGCTCTAAAATACATAAAAAAAACTCTAACAGCACTGAAAAGAGAAATTGACAGTTCCACAATAATAGTAGGAGACTTCAACACACCACTCTCAGTAAAGGACAGAACAACTAAAAAGAAACTCAGCAAAGATACAGAATACCTAAAGGACACAATAAGCCAACTGGACCTCATAGACATATATAGAACAATCCATCCAAGCGCTGCAAAGTACACATTCTTTTCAAATGCACATGGAACATTCTCCAGAATAGACCACATCTTAGGCCACAGAGAAATCCTCAACAAGATCCAAAATGCTGAGATAATTCACAGTATCTTCTCTGACCACAATGCCATCAAGGTAGAAATTAACACTAGAAAGAGCAAGGAAAAAAAATCAAACACATGGAAACTGAATAATAATCTGCTTACACATCAATGGGTAATAGAAGAAATCAGAGATGGAATAAAAAAATGCCTAGAATTAAATGAAAATGAAAACACATCATACCAAAACCTTTGGGACACAGCAAAGGCAGTCCTCAGAGGACAATTTATAGCAATAGATGCACATATCAAAAAAGAAGAAAGGGACAAAATCAAAACATTAACTACAGAACTCAAACAAATAGAAAGAGAACAACAAAAAAAGCCTACAACCACCGGAAGAATGGAAATAGTAAAGATCAGAGCAGAAATAAATGAAATAGAGAACAGAAAAACAATAGAAAGAATCAACAAAACCAAAAGTTGGTTCTTTGAAAGAATCAACAAAATCGACAAACCACTGGCCAGACTGACAAAAGAAAAACAGCAGAGGGCACAAATAACCCAAATAAGAAATGAAATGGGGGACATTACAACAGACCCAACCGAAATAAAAAGGATTATAACAGAATATTATGAAAAACTATATTCCAACAAATTTGAAAACCTAGAGGAAATGGATAAATTTCTAGAAACATACGGCCTACCCAAACTACAACAAAGTGATATTGAAAATCTGAACAGACCCATAACAGGAGAAGAGATTGAAAAGGTAATAAAAAAAACTCCCAACCAAAAAAAGCCCTGGCCCAGATGGCTTCACTGGACAATTCTACAAAACATTACAGAAGAGCTTGTACCAGTTCTACTCAAGCTATTTCAGAGCATAGAAGAGGAAGCAACACTTCTAAATTCATTCTATGAAGCCAGCATAACGCTGATACCAAAACCACGCAAAGACATCACAAAAAAAGAAAATTACAGACCAATATCTCTCATGGATATAGATGCAAAAATTCTGAACAAAATTCTAGCCAATAGAATTCAGTATCATATCAAAAAAATAATACACCACGACCAAGTAGGATTCATACCAGGTATGCAAGGATGGTTTAACATTAGAAAATCCATCAACGTAATCCACCACATAAATAAAAGGAAAGAAAAAATCACATGATCATCTCAATTGATGCAGAAAAGGCATTTGACAAAGTCTAACACCAATTCCTGATAAAAGCTCTCAATAAAATAGGTATAGAAGGGAAATTTCTCAACATAATAAAGGGCATCTATGCAAAACCAACGGCCAACATCATTCTTAATGGAGAGAGGCTGAAAACATTCCCCCTTGAAAACAAAACAGGAACAAGACAAGGATGCCCTTTATCACCACTCCTATTTAACATTGTGCTGGAAGTTCTAGCTAGAGCAATAAGGCAAGAGAAAGAAAGAAAGGGCATCCAAATTGGTAATGAAGAAGTTAAACTCTCCCTGTTTGCAGATGATATGATACTATACATAGAAAACCCTAAAGACTCCACGAGAAATTTACTGGAACTAATAGAAAGACTCAGCAGAGTAGCAGGATACAAGATAAACATTCAAAAATCAGTTGGATTCCTATACACCAGTAAAGAGAACGATGAAAAGGAGATCAGGAAATCAATACCATTTTCAATAGCCCCTAAAAAGGTAAAATACTTAGGAATAAATCTGACCAGGAATGTAAAAGACCTATACAAAGAAAACTACAAAACACTGCTGCATGAAACCCAAAGGGATCTAAATAAATGGAAAAACATACCATGCTCATGGATAGGCAGACTCAACATTGTGAAAATGGCAATTCTACCTAAAGCAATCTACAAATACAATGCAATCCCGATACAAATACCAACAACATTCTTCAAAAAGATGGAAAAACTAATTATTAACTTTATATGGAAAGGGAAGAAACCCCGAATAAGTAAAGCACTACTGAAGAAGAAGAATAAAGTTGGAGGACTCACACTACCTGACTTGAGAACCTACTATACAGCTACAGTACTCAAAACAGCCTAGTACTGGTACAACAACAGAGACACTGACCAATGGAACAGAATTGAGAACTCAGATGTAAATCCATCCACCTACGGTCACCTGATTTTTGACAAGGGCCCAAAATACATCAAATGGGGAAAAGACAGTCTTTTTAACAAATGGTGCTGGCAAAACTGGATATCCATTTGTAGAAAAATGAAACAGGACCCATACCTCACACCATATACAAAAACTACTTCAAAATGGATCAAAGACCTGAATATAAAGCCTCAAACTATAAAATTCATAGAAGAAAAAATAGGACCAACACTTCAGGCCTTAATACATGGCATTAACAGGATACAAACCATAAACATCAACACAAAAAAACCAACAGATAAACTAGATAATTGGGATCTTCTAAAAATCAAACATGTATGCTCTTCAAAAGATTTCACCAAAAGAGTTAAAAGAGAACCTACAGACTGGGAAAAAAATTTTGGACAGTACAAGTCAGACAAAGGTCTAATCTCCATAATCTACAAGAAAATCCAACACGTCTACAACAAAAAGACAACCAATCCTATCAAAAAATGGGCAAAGGAAATGAACAGACACTTCACCAAGGAAGACATTCAAATGGCCAACAGACACATGAGGAAATGCTCGCGATCACTAGCCATTAGAGAAATGCAAATTAAAACCACAATGAGATACCATCTCACCCCGGCATTACTGGCACGAATCAAAAATACTGGAAATAACAAATGTTGGAGGGGCTTCGGGGTGATGGGAACTCTTATACACTGCTGGTGGGAATGCAAAATGATACAACCATTTTGGAAAATGATATGGCGTTTCCTCAGAAAGCTAGAAATAGACATACCATTTGATCCAGCAATCCCACTCCTAGGAATATATCTTAGAGAAATAAGAGTCATCACTCGAATAGACATATGCACACCTATGTTCATGGCAGCATTGTTCACAATAGCAAAACGATGGAAACAACCTCGATGTCCATCAACAGATGAACGGATACACAAACTATGGTACATACACACAATGGAGTACTATGCAACGAGAAAGAACAACAGTGAATCTGTGAACCATCTCATAACATGGATGAAACTGGAGGACATTATGCTGAGTGAAATAAGTCAATCACAAAAGGACAAATATTGTATGAGACCTCTATTGTAAAAACCCATGAAAAAATTCACATGCAAAATGTAACAATCCTTGTTCGTTACCAGGGATGGTAGGGGAGGGGGGGCGGAATACTAAATAGGCAATAGATAAGTGGTACCTTGGGTGAGAGGTGAGATAGTACACAGTACAGGGGAAACTAACACAACCTGCACAAGGAAAGGTCATGGAGGCCCTATAGACACATCCAAACCCCTGGAGGGACTGAGTTGTTGGACGGAGAGCTCTGGGGACCATAGTCTCGGGGAACATCTAGCTCAATTGGCATGACACTACTTATAAAGATAATGTTCTACATTCTACCTTGGTGAGTAGTGTCTGGGGTCTTAAAAGCCTATGAGTGGCCATCTAAGATACTCCACTGGTCTCATCCCTTCGGGAGCAAGGGAGAATGAAGAGAACAGGATACAACAAAAAGATTAGTCCAAAGGACTAATTGTCCACAGCTACCAAGGCCTCCACCGGACTGGGTCCAGTACAGCTAGATGGTGCCCGGCTACCACCACTGACTGCTCTGACCAGGATCACAGCAGAGGGTTCTGGACAGAGCTGGAGAAGGATGTAGAGCATAATTTTAACTCCCCCCCCCCAAAAAAAGACCAGATTTACTGGCCTAAAGAATACTGGAGAAACCTCAAGAGTGTGGCCCCCAGACACCCTTTCAGCTCAGAGGTGAAGTTACCTTCGAGGTTCGATGTTAAACCTGGGAGTGGACAGCCCAGTAAAACTAAATGGGACTAACGAGGTACAGGAGTCAGGTGACAAAGGCCAGAAGGCAGAGGGGGAGTAGGAAACTGATGATAAGGAACACAAATTGAGTAAGGACACTGTCGATGTGTCGTGAGATTGTTGACCACTGTTATAGGGCAACATTTGTAGTAACTATTAAATGGGAGGCTGTTTTGTCCTGTAAGCCTTCATCTTGGGCGAGAATGGCAGCACAATAGGAAGAGCATAGTCAATATCACTTAAATGTGTAAGTAAAAAGTTTTGAAATGGTGTTAAAAAAGAAAAACCAAATGAGACTAATGAGGTACAGTAGTCCAGTGACAAGGGCCAGAAGACAGAAGGGGACAAGGAAGTCCTCTGGTGATAGGGAACACAAGGTGGAGTAAGGATATTCTTGATGTGTTGTGAGATGGTTAACCATTGTCATAGGGCAACATGTGTAATAACTGTTAAATGAGAAACTATTTTGTTCTGTAAGCCTTCATCTTAAGTGAGAATAACAGCACAGTTGGAAGAGAGTAGTCAGTGTCACTGAACTGTGTATGTAGAAATTTTTGAAACGGTGTATCTTTGGCTATCTGTATTTTCATCAAAAAAAAAAAAAGGTTGAGAATTTAGAGGCTTAATATGTTGTGGGGTTGTTAACTAATGTCATAAAACAACACGTGTACTACTGTTTCATGAGAAACTATTTGTTCTGTAAGCCTTCACCTGAAGTACAATAAAATATTAAAAAAAAAAAAAAGACTTCCACTTGTGCTTTGAAAGAAAGCCTTATTTCTTATAACAGAGCTGAAATTGCCGAAAACCAAACCCAGAGTCTTACTGTAAGTGTGGCTGAATTACAATGCCAGCTCAATTGCCAACCTTGAGAGGTGTCTGAAGTTAAAGTAAGGGTATTGATTGGGAAGAAATGGGATCCTGAAACTTGGGATGGGGACATAAGGGCAGATAATCAGGAAACTGGGGACACTGAGCTGGTAAATTCTGTTGAATCACTACTGCCAGCAGAACCAGTCCCATCTGAAGAGATTACTTCCTGTTTGTCTGTTAAACCACCCTGCTCATAAAAACCATTAGCCCCTCCACTCCCATCCGAGGAGATTAGCCCTAGCCAGTTGCCTCTAAAGAGCACTTGTCTGAGTCATTGCCTATGGCATTGCCTGAGGCAGATGCTTTACAAGACCGTGCTGAATGTTCTCAAAACAATTCCACAGTACAGATTCTGGCTTCTAGACCTATAACTAGGCTTAAGTCCCAGCGAGCCCCAAAAGGTGAAGTACAAAGTGTGACCCAGGAGAAAGGTATGCTACATTCCAAAAGAACTACTTGACTTTTCTAATATGTACAAACAAAAACCTGGGGAATATGTGTCGGAATGGCTATTAAGGGTGTAGGATAATGGTGCAAGGAACATAAAGATGGATCAGTCTGAGTTGATTGATATGTGTCCACTAAGCACAGATTGTTCATCCAGTGTTTCAGCTTGAGAAGTTAGGAAAGGATCTAATAGTTTATTTGGTTGGGTTGCTGAAGCATGGATTATGAGGTGGCCTACACTAAATCAAGTTGAAGTACCAGACCTGCCCTGGTATACTGTAGAAGAAGGTAACCAAAGGATTAGGGAAATTGGCATGCTAGAGTGGATTTATCAAGTTAGACCCACAGACCCACACAGGGAGTGCCCAGAGGACACACCTTTTACCACAACTGTGAGGAACAAATTTGTGAGGGGAGCTCCAGTATCCTTGAAGACTGCTGTGATTGCTATTTTATGTAAGTCAAATTTGACAGGGGGAACTTCCCTAACTGAATTAAGACACCTAACTACAATGGGACTGATTGTACCCCGTGGTAGTAGGGGCCAAGTGACTGCACTCAATTGACAAAGACAAGGTGGGCATGGTTACAGTAATGAACAGAGGAGTCAAAGCAGTAATCAGAATACTGTGACTCGTATGGACTTATGGCATTGGCTACTGAGTCATGGTGTCCCTAGGAGTGAAATAGATAGGAAATCTACTAAATATTTACTTGGTCTATACAAATGGATGAATTCTAGGTCAGGTGAACAGCAGTCTAACTCGAATTGCCAGAATAGAGAGTCATGGTCCCTCAATCAAGTCCCAGATTTGAGGGAGTTTAAAGACCCACAACCCCTTGAATGAAGGGGAGGCCAGGTCCCTTGAGGAAAGACTCCAGTACACTGTTAAAAATTTTTACTGTTAATCTCCCTCCCAGCCTTCCCCAGAGGGATCTATGGACTTTTACTAGAGTGACTGTTCACTGGGAAAAAAGAAATAGACTTTTGGGGGATTACTGGATACTGGCTCTGAACTGACACTAATTCCAGGAGACCCAAAACGTCACTGGCCCACCAGTCAGAATGAGGGCATATGGAGGTCAGGTTATTAATGGAATCTTGGCTTATGTCCATTTCACAGTAGGTCCAGTGGGTCCCCAAACCCATCCTGTAGTGATTTTCCCAGTTCCAGAATGCATAATTGGAATATACCCAGCAACTGGCAGAGCCCCCACTTTGGATCCCTGACAAATACAGTAAGGGCTGTTATGGTAGGAAAAGTCAAGTGGAAGCCATTAGAACTGCCTCTACCTAGGAAAATAGTAAACCAAAAGCAATAGCGCATTCCTGGAGGGATTGCAGAGATTACTGCCACCATCAAGGACTTGAAGGATGCAGGGGTGGTGATTCCCACCACATCCCCATTCAACTCACCTATTTGGCCTGCGCAAAAAACAGATGGATCTTGGAGAACGACAGTTGGTTATTGAAAACTTAACCAGGTGGTGACTCCAGTTGCAGCTGCTGTTCCAGATGTAGTTTCACTGCTTGAGCAAATTAATACATCTCCTGGTACCTGGTATGCAGCTATTGATCTGGCTAATGCCTTTTTCTCCATACCTGTTTCAAAGGACCACCAGAAGCAGTTTGCCTTCAGCTTGCAAGGCCAGCAATACACCTTCACTTGCCTACCTCTGGGCTACAGCAACTCTCCAGCCCTATGTCATGATTTAGTCTGCAGGGACTTTGATCGCCTTTCCCTTCCACAAGGCGTCACACTAGTCCATTACATTGATGACATTATGCTGATTGGACCTAGTAAGGAAGAAGTGTCAAAGACTCTGGACTTATTGGTAAAACATTTGCATGCTAGAGGGTGAGAAATTAATCCCGCAAAAATTCAGGTACCTTCCACTCAGGGAAATTTCCAGGGGTCCAGTGGTGTGAGGCATGTCGAGACATTCCTTCTAAAGTGAAGGATAAGTTATTGCATCTTGCTGCTCCCACAACTAAAAAGGAGGCACAACACCAAGTGGGCCTCCTTGGATTTTGGAGGCAACATATTCCTCATTTGGGTGTGCTACTCCAGCCTATTTATCAAGTGACTTGGAAAGCTGCTAGTTTTGACTGGGGACCAGAACAACAGAAAGCTCTACAACAGGTTCAGGCTGCTGTGCAAGCCACTCTGCTACTTGGGCCATATGATCTGACTGATCCAATGGTGCTTGAAGTGTCAGTGGCAGATAGAGATGCTGTTTGGAGTCTTTGGCAGGCCCCTATTGGTGAATCACAGCGCAGATCCTTAGGATTTTGGAGCAAAGCTCTGCCATCCTCTGCAGATAACTACTCTTCTTTTGGGAAACAACTTTTGGCTTGTTACTGGGCCTTAGTAGAGACTGAATGCTTAACCATGGGACACAAAGTCACCATGCAGCCTGGGCTGCCCATCATGAACTGAGTGTTGTCTGACCCACAGAGTCATAAAGTTGAACATGCACAGCAGCACTCTATCATTAAATGGAAGTGGTATATTCGAGATCAGGCCTGAGCAGGACCTGAAGGCACAAGTAAGTTGCATGAGGAAGTGGGCCCAAGTGCCCATGGTCTCCACTCCTATCACATTACCTTCCATCTCCCAGTCTGCACCTATGGCCTCCTGGGGAGTTCTTATGATCAGTTGACTGAAGAAGAGAAAACTCGTGCCTGGTTTACAGATGGTTCTGTGCGATACGCAGGCGCCACTCGAAAGTGGACTGTGGCAGCACTCCAGCCCCATTCTGGGTCCTCCCTGAAGGACAGTGGTGAAGCGAAATCCTCTCAATGGGCAGAACTTCGAGCAGTGCATCTGGTTGTTCACTTTGTTTGGAAGGAGAAATGGCCAGATATGCGATTATATACTGATTCATGGGCTGTGGCCAATGGTTTGGCTGAATGGTCAGGGACTTGGAAGAAACATGATTGGAAAATTGGAGACAAGGATTTATGGGGAAGAGGTATGTGGAAAGACCTCTCTGAATGGGCCAAAGAAGTGAAGATATTTGTGTCTCATGTGAATGCTCACCAACGGATGACCTCAGCAGAGAATGACTTTAACAATCAAGTGGATAGGATGACGTGTTCTGTGGAAACCAGTTATTCTCTTTCCCCAGCTACTCCTGTCATTGCTTAATGGGCTCATGAACAAACTGGCCATGGTGGCAGGGATGAAGGTTATGCATGGGCCCAGTAGCATGGACTTCCACTCACCAAGGCTGACTTGGCTACAGCCACTGCTGAGTGCCCAATCTTCCAGGAGCAGAGATCAACACTGAGTCCCCAATATGACACCATCCCTCGAGGTGATCAGCCAGCAATCTGGTGGCAAGTTGATTACATTGGACCACTTCCATCACGGAAAGGGCAGCGTTTTGCCCTTACTGGAATAGACACTTACTCTGGATATGGATTTGCCTTGCCTGCACGCAATGCTTCTGCCAAAACTACGATCCGTAGACTTACAGAATGCCTCACCCACCATCGTGGTATCCCACGCAGCATTGCCTCAGATCAAGGGAATCACTTCACAGCAAATGAAGTGCGGCAGTGGGCCCATGCTCATGGAATTCACTGATCTTACCATGTTCCCCAACATCCTGAAGCAGCTAGCTTGATAGAATGATGGAATGGCCTTCTGAAGACACAATTATGGTGCCAGCTAGGTGGCAATACCTTGCAGGATTGGGACAATGTTCTCCAAGAGGCTGTATATGCTCTAAACCAGTGTCCAATATATGGTACTGTTTCTCCCATAGCCAGGATTCATGGGTCCAGGAATCAAGGGGTGGAAATGAGAGTGGTACTACTCACTATTACCCCTAGTGACCCACTTGCAAAATTTTTGCTTCCTGTCCCCTCGACCTTATGCTCCACAGGCCTAGAGATCTTCGTTCCAAAGGGAGGAATTCTTCCACCTGGAGACACACCACTGATTCCACTGAACTGTAAGTTCAGAATGCCACCTGGCCACTTTGGGCTCCTTATGCCTCTGGAAGAAGAGAGTTACCATACTGGCTGATGTGATTGATCCTGATTACCAAGAGGAAGTCAGATTGATATTACATAATGGAGGTAAAGAAGAGTATGTCTGGGCTGCAGGAGATTCCTTGGGGCGTCTCTTAGTACTACCATGCCCTGTGATTAAAGTCAATGGAAAACTACAGCAACCTAATTCTGACATGACTACTAATGACACAGACCCTTCAGGAATGAAGGTTTGGGTCACCCCACCAGGCAAAGAACCACGACCAGCTGAGGTGCTTGCTGAGGGCAAAGGGAATACGGAATGGGTGGTGGAAGAGGGTAGTTCTAAATACCAGTTATGGCCACGTGACCAGTTGCAGAAACGGGGATTGTAATTGTTATGAGTATTTCTGCTTTGTATGTGTGTATCAAATGTTTTTGTTTTCTTCACTTATAAAACATGTAAATGGGGCTAGTGCATTTTCTATTGTATGCATGTTAGTTGTATCATGTTAGGCCAAGTATGACTTTCTAATTGTCTTTATTCAGAGATTATGTATGGTTTAAGGAGATGTGTACTTGTGCCAAGTTGACAAGGGGTGGACTGTGATGGTTAAGATTGTGTGTCGACTTGGATAGGCTATGATTCTCAGTGTTTAAATGTGATCACTCCCATGATTGAATATACTGTGATTAGCCAATCAGATGAAAGGGAGTTTCCTTGGGGGTGTGGCCTGCATCTGGATATAAGCAGACGTTCTGGCATTTTGCTCTCTCTGGATGCTGTGGCTTCCTCCTGTCATCTCATATCTGGTTCTTGGGACTTTAGCTGTCAGCTTATCTGCCGAATTTGGGATCTGTCGATCTTCACAGCCTGTGAGCGGAACCCTATTCTCTGACTTGCCGATCTTGGGTTCTCCAGCCCCTGCAGCTACATGAATCAGGAGAAACCTTGTGATCTTGCCTGCCGGTCTTGGAATTCATCAACTTTCACAGCCTGTGAGCAGGAGCCCTGCTCTCTGACCTGCCGATCTTGGGCTCCCCAGCTTCTATGGCTGTGTGACTTGGGAGAGGCCTCTACCCTGATCCACGGACTTGGGACGTTCTAGCCTCTACAACTGTGTGAGCTGTTTCCTTGATATAAATCTCTCTCTATGTATATATTTACATGCTTTATTGGTTTTGCTTCTCTAGAGAGCCCAGCCTAAGATAGATGTCAATAATCAAAGTAGCTCACATGACCAGCCTATTCGGGAATATCAAAACAAAACAAAAAAAGAAGCTAGGATGCAGAAAGCAAACATAAAATAAAAATAATAACATCGATGGCTCAGAGACAACAATCAATATCAAATCACATAAAAAGGCAGACCATGATGGCTTCAGTAAGCAAGCAAAACAAAGAACCAGGAAACTTCCTGGAGAAAGAGAAGGTCTTGGAATTATTGGAGGTAGAATTCAAAAGATCAATAGACAGAGCTCTGCAAGAGATCAGGAAGGAGATCATGCAAAACGCAGACCAAGTCAAAGAACATATAGACAAAGCAATGAAAAAATTTAGGAAGGCTATACAAGAGCAAAATGACAAATTTTACAGGCTACTAGAATCCGTAGAGAGACAGCAAATAGAAATCCAAAGGATTAACAATAAAATTTCAGAATTAGGCAACTCTATAGAAAGTCATAGGAGCAGAACTGAGGCAATGGAAGTCAGAATTAGTAAGACTGAAGATAAAGCACTTGATACCAATTTATTTGAGGAAAACTCAGATAAAAGAATTTAAATAAATGAAGAAACCCTAAAAATTATGTGGGACTCTATCAAGAGGAATAACCTATGAGTGATTGGAATACCAGAACCAGGGGGGATAACAGAAAATACAGAGAGAATTGAAGATTTGTTGGCAGGAAACTTCCCTGGTACAGTGAAGGATGAGAAGATACCTATCCAAGAAGCTCATCAAATCCTACACAGGGTAGATCCCAAAAGAAAGTCATAAAGACATATTATAATCAAACTTGCCAAAACAAAAGGTAATTTTAAGAGAAGCTAGGGATAAATGAAAAGTCATCTACAAAGGAGAGTCAATAAGACTAAGCTCTGACTACAAGGCAGAAATCATGCAGGCAAGAAGGCAATGGGATGACATATATAAAGCCTTGAAGGAAAAAAATTGCCCGCCAAGAATTATATATCCAGCAAAACTGTCTCTCAAATATGATAAGAAAATTAGGGAATTTCCAGATAAACAGAAGTTTAGGGAATTTGTAAAAACCAAACCAAATTTACAAGAAATACTAAAGGCAGTCCTTCAGTTAGAGAATCAATAATATCAGATAACAACCCAAGACTAGAACACAGGACAGAACAACCAGATATCAACCCAGATGGGGAAGTCATAAAAATAAGTCAAAGCTAAAACACTGAAAATAGGGAAACAGAGACACCAATATGTAAGAGATGACAATATTAAACAAAAAATAGGGACTAAATAGTGTAGTCATAGAACTTCCATATGGAGAAGTTAAGGCAATATCAAGAAATAAAAGATTGGTTTAAACTTAGAAAAATAGAGGTAAATATTAAGGTAGTCACAAAGGAAATTAACAAACCTGCACATGACAATAAAAAAGAAAAACATAAAGACTCAGTAAATACAAAATCAATAAGAAAAAGATGAAAAGAAAATACATAAAAATGACTCAGCACAGAAAATTAAGTGGAATAAAGAAACTGTCAACACCACACACAAAAAAAATACATCAAAATGACAGCACTAAACTCATACCCATCAATAATTATGCTGAATGTAAATGGACTAAATGCACCAATAAAGAGACAGAGAGTGGCAGAATGCATAAAAAACACGGTCTGTCTATATGCTGCCTACAAGAGACACACCTTAGACTCAAAGACATAAACTAAAAATCAAAGGATAGAAGAAAAATGTATCGAGCAAACAACAATCAAAAAGAGCAGGAGTGGCAATATTAATCTCTGACAAAATAGACATTAAACCAAAATCCACCACAAAGGATAAGGAAGGACACTATAAAATGACTAAAGGGTCAATACACCAGGAGGACATAACTGTAGTATTTACCCACCTAGCAACAGGGCTCCAAAATACATGAAACAAACTCTAATAGCACTGAAAAGATAAATAGCTCCACAATAGTAGTAGGAGACTTGAACACACCACTTTCAGTGAAGGACAGAATATCTAGAAAGAAGGTCAATAAAGACACAGAAGATCAAAATGCCACAATCAACCAACTTGATCTCATAGACAAATACCGAACACTCCACCCAACAGCAGCCAAGTATACTTTCTTTTCTAACACACATGGAACATTCTCCAAAATAGACCACATATTAGCCCACAAAGCAACCCTTAACAGAATCCAAAACATCAAAATATTACAAAGTATCTTTTCTGATCATAAAGCCATAAAAGTAGAAATCAATACCAGAAAAAACAAGGAAAAAAATCAAATACTTGGAAATTGAACAACATCTTGCTCAAAAACTACTGGGTTATAGAAGAAATCAAGGACAGAATGAAGAAATTCACAGAATCAAATGAGAATGAAAACGCGTCCTACCAGAACCTTTGGGACACAGCAAAAGTAGCGCTCAGAAGTCAATTTACAGCAATAAATGCACACATCCAAAAAGAAGAAAGGGCCAAAATCAAAACATTAACCCTACAACTCGAACAAATAGAGAGTAGCAAAAGAAGCCCTTGGGCACCAGAAGGAAGTAATAAAAATTAGAGCAGAAATAAATGAAATAGAGAACAGAAAACCAACTGAAAGATTTAATAAGACCAAAAGCTGGTTCTTTGAAAGGATCAACAAAATTGATAAATTACTGGCCAAATTGACAAAGAAAAACAGGAGAGGAAGCAAATAACCCAAATAAGAAATGAGATGGGCGATATTACAACAGACCCAAATGAAATTAAAAGAATCATAACAGATTATCAGAAATTGTATTCCAACAAATTTGAAAACCTAGAGGAAATGCACAAATTTCTAGGAACACGCTACCTACCTAAACGAACACAAAACGAGGCAGAAAAAGTAAATAAAGCTGTAACAAAAGAAGAGATTGAAGAGGTAATTAAAAAAAGCAAACAACAAAAAAAAAAAACTCTCAACGAAAGAAAGCCCTTGCCCTGACGGCTTCACTGGAGAATTTTACCAAACTTTCAGAGAAGAGTTAACACCACTACTACTTAATGGTATTTCAGAGCATAGAAATGGATGGAATACTCCTGAACCATTCTATGAAACCAGCATAACCGTGATACTCAAACCAGGTAAAGATACCACAAAAAAAGAAAACTACAGACCAATATCCCCCATGAACATAGATGCAAAAATCCTCAACAAAATTTTAGCCAATAGAATTCAACAACATATCAAAAAAATAACTCACCATGATCAAGTGGGATTAATACTAGGTATGCAGGGATGGTTCAACTTTAGGAAAACAACCAGTGTAATCCATCACATAAATAAAGGATAAGAACCACATGATCTTATCAGCTGATGCAGAAAAAGGCATTTGACAAAGTCCAATACCTATTCATGATAAAAATTCTCAGCAAAATAGGAATAGAAGGGAAATTCCTTGACATAATAAAGGGCACTTATACAAAGCCAACAGCCAACATCATCCTAAATGGCGAGAGTCTGAAAGCATTCCCTTGAGAATGGGAACCAGACAAGGATGCCCTTTATCACCACTCTTACTCAACATTGTGCTGGAGGTCCTAGCCAGAGCAATTATGCTAGAAGAAGAAAGAAAGGGCATCGAAATTGGTAGGGAAGACATCAAAGTATCTCTATTTGCAGATGATATGATCTTACACAGTAAACACAAAAAAATCCACAAGAAAACTACTGGAACTAAGAGAAGATTTCAGCAAAGTTTCAGGATACAAAATAAACAAAAAAATCAGTTGGATTCCTTTACACCAACAAAGAGAACCTCAAAGAGGAAATCACCAAATCAATACCATTTACAATATCCCCCAAGAAGATAAAATACTTAGGAATAAATCTGACCAGAGATGTAACAGACCTATACAATGAAAACTACAAGACACTACTGCAAGAAACCAGAAGAGACCTGCATAAGTGGAAAGACATAGGTTGCTCATGGATAGGTCAACTCCACATTGTGAAAATGTCAATTCTACCCAAAGCGATCTACAGATACAATGCAATCCCAAACCAAATTCCACTGGCATTTTTTAACGAGATGGAGAAACAAATCACCAACTTCATATGGAAAGGGAAGAGGCCCCAATAAGTAAAGCATTACTCAAGAAGAACAACAAAGTAAGAGGTCTCACACTACCTGATTTTAGAACCTATTATACCTCCACGGTAGTCAAAACAGCCTGGTACTGGTACAACAGATACATAGATCAATGGAACAGAATTGAGAATCCAGACGTAAATTCATCTACCTACGAGTAGCTGGTATTTGACAAGGCCCAAAGTCTGTTAAAAGGGGAAAAGACAGTCTCTTTAACAAATGGTTCTGTCATAACTGGATATCCATCTGCAAAAAAATGAAATAAGACCTATACCTCATACCATGTACAAAAACTAACTCAAAATGGATCAAAGTCCTAAATATATAATCTAAAATGATAAAGATCATGGAAGGAAAAATAGGGAAAACACTAGGAGCCCTAATACATGGCATAAAGAGAATACAAACCATAACTAAAAATGTACAAACACCAGAAGAGAAACTAGATAATTGGGAGCTCCTAAAAATCACTTATGCTCATCAAAAGACTTCACCAAAAGAATAAAAAGACAACTTACAGACAGGGAAAACATTTTTGGCTATGACGTATACGATCAGGGTCTGATCTCTAAAATCTATAAGACACTGCAAAACTTCAACGAAAAGACAAATAACCCTATTAAAAAATGGGCAAAGGATTTGAATAGACACTTCACCAAAGAAGACATTCAGGCAGCTAACAGATATATGAGGAAATGTTCATGATCATTAGCCATTAGAGAAATGCAAATCAAAACTACAGTGAGACACAATCTCCCCCCAACAAGGCTATTACTAATCCAAAAAACACAAAATAATAAATGATGGAGAGGTTGTGGAGAGACTGGGACACTTATACACTGCTAGCAGGAATGTAAAATGGTACAACGATTTTGGAAATCGATTTGGCACCTCCCTAAAAAGCTATAGATAGAAGTACCATTTGATCCAGTAATCCCACTCCTTGCAGTATATCCTAAAGCACTAAGAGCCACCATATAAATAGATATATGCACATCCATATTCACTGCAGCACTGTTCACAAGAGCAAAAAGATGGAAACAACCTAGGTGCCCATCAACAGACAAATGGATAAACAAATTATGGTATATTCACACAATGGAATTCTATACAATGATAAAGAACAACAATGAATCCGTGAAACATCTCATAACATGGATGAATTTGGAAGGCATTATGCTGAGTAAAATTAGTCAGTCGCAAAAGGACAAGTAGTGTATGAGACCACTATTAAAAGAACTCAAGAAAAGGCTTAAACACAGAAGAAAACATTCTCTGATGGTTATGAGGGTAGGCAGGGAGGAAGGGAGAGGGGAATTCAGTAACTACTAGTAGACAAGAATCATCTTACGTGAAGGGAAGGACAACACACAATACAGGGGAAGTCAGCACAACTGGACTAAACCAAAAGCTAAGAAGTTTCCTGAACACAATCCAACACTTCGAGGGTAGCAGGGTCTAGGGTCTGGGGATCATGGTTTCAGGGGACTTCTAAGTCAACTGGTATAACAAAGTTTATTACGAAAATGTTCTGCATCCCACTTTGATCACTGGCGTCTGCAGTCTTAAAAGCTTGCGAGTGGCCATCTAAGATGCATCAATTGGTCCCGACCCACTTGGAGCAAAGGAGAATAAAGAACACCAAACACAAGGAAACCATTAGCCCAAGAGACAAAAGGGCCACATAAACCAGAGACTCCATCAGCCTGAGACCAGAAGAACTAGATGGTGGTGCCCAGCTACCACCAATGACCACCCTGACAGGGAACACAACAGACAGTCCCTGACAGAGCAGGAGAAAAGTGTGGTACAGAACTCAAATTCATGTAAAAAGATCAGACTTAGTAGTCTGAGATTGGTGCAACCCTCAAAGCTGTGGCCCCTGGATGATGTGTTAACCCAGAACTAAAACCATTCCCAAAGCCCACTCTTCAAAGATTAGACTATAAAACATAAAATCATACTTGTGAAGAGTGTGCTTCTTAGTTCAAACAGATACATGAGACCAAACCGGCGGCTCCTGTCAGGAGGCAGGATGAGAAGGGACAGGAGCTGGCTGGCTGGACACGGGAAACCCAGGGTGGAAAGGGGGAGTGTGCTGTCACACTACAGGGGTTGCAACTAGTGTCACATAACAATATGCACATAAATTTTTGTGTGAGAAACTGAGCTGTAAACTTTCACCCAAAGCGCAATAAAAAAAAGTACATCAAATTAAAATTTAAAAATTATTTATTTTTCAAATAGGTAATACATGTACATGGTACAAAATGCAAAAGATACAAAAGGCATCAGTGAAAAGTACTTCTCCCTTCCACCCCTCCCTCCCCAGAGGCAACTGAGGCTGTCAGGTTTCTGCGTATCCTTCCAGATATTCTAGGCATATGCTATATAGGAATGAAATACGTGTATGTGTGTGCACGTGGATAGCCATATGTACACACACACACACATTTTCTCTATCCTCTTCCCCTTTCTATAAACCAGTATACCGTGCACCTCTTTTCCCCGCACTTAAGCATGCATTTTGGCTCTCATTCCATGGCAATACACACAGCGGGGATCCATTCTTTTAAATATCTGCATAATAGTCCATTGTATAGATTGGCCATGATTTATTTAATCATTGCCCGACGTTGATGGTAGTTTTCAACTTTTTGCTATTACAAACAACGATGCAATGAAAATCCTGGACACAGGAAAAAATCTTTTGAAGTAGCCCTGCTGGCTCACTGCAGGTTTGTGTATTTGCACTTGTGATAGCCACTGTCCAGTTGCCCCCACGGAGGCTGTACCAACTGAGACTTGTACCCACACTGTACCAGTGCTGCTGCTCCACGTCCCGGCAGGGCGTCCCCTCCTCTTTAGTGCAGCCCAGCCATTCCAATCAATAAAGTGACCTTAAGACTCATGACCACGCTGAGCTAATGCATACTCCTGATCTAACCTCTGACACCGACGTTTGTTTTTCCTATGTGGGAAGAAAACTAAATCTGTAAAAGGTAATTCTTTTGAAAGGTCTGAAACCTCTGTCACCTTTTTCATCTCAACCCTAAGGTTAGATTACAACAGACTTGGTGAGAGACCCTGTAAAGCTGTAGAACAGAGTTATCTAGCTGTTTTCAAACTAAGCATACATTAGAGAAGGTTGGTTCTAAATCTTGCTAATACAGGATACAGAGTTGTGGTTTAGAGAAGCCATTTTATCCAACCAGAATTTCTTGATTATCTACATTGAGCCAGGTGCTAGGGAGACTGTGGGGAAGAAGACAGGCAAGGCCCCTGCCTTCACTGCTCTAATGTTTCAGAGGCGAGGGCAGGCCACAGACATAGCAAGGACTAGGAGAGATTCAAACAGTGCCATGCACCGTCAAGACAGACAGCAGGGGCAAGGGCAGAACGTTATCAGGGCTGGAGGCTGACTTTAAGTGGGTTTGTGCACATGAGTCCCTGGGTGGCGCAAACAGTTAACACATTCAGCTGCTAACCAAAAGGTTAGTAATTTGAGTCCACAGAGAGGTGCCTTGGAAGAAAGGCCTAGCAATTCATTTCTGAAAAATCAAGTCACTGAAGACCCTATGGGGCAAAGTTCTACTCTGAAACATGGGGTCACCATAAGTTGGCCATCGACTCAATGTCAACTGTTGGTGGTGGTGAACACACTGTGGTCAGGGAAAGCCACTGCCCGAGATCTTGGAGGGAAGAGCGTTCTAGGCAGAGGGAACAGCAAGTGCAATGGCTATGAGGTAGGGGCGAGCTTTGCAAGTTTGAGGAGTTGACACAAGTACCCCCCCAAGTTGTCAAATGCCTGCAGACCAACTACTAAATTCCCCAACGTCTAACACAACACAAACATTGTGAGAAGGGAGACCATCATGACACTCTTTTTACACAGCATTTTCGGCCTGTTGCCATGTCTTATAAGAAGGAATGCTCTGGACTAGGGGAAAGGAGGCAGAGGACCTGGGAGATTCTGAATCTCCATCAAACAAGGCACTGAGCTGGTGGGCCCCCAGCAACAAGGACAGGCAGAGAGCACCTCATCCTATGGGGCTTCATCAGTGCACTGCATCGTGTGGAGACCCTTTTTACCTCAGAGCTGACCTGGCCGTGACTACGTCGTAACACTTCCTACTCTTCCTCAAAGTACTTTTCAATCCAACTATTTGCATTTCAGAACAGAGACTCAGGCTTAGAAATAACTGTTAACAACTTACTGCTACAATGCCCAGTTCACTCTTATTCATCAGTCACCTGCAAAGAGGGCAAGACAAGGTCACCTGGAGGCAGCAGAAACAAGGGCTCCTGTCTGTAGGCCACCGCTTACTGTCCCAAGTGCCCTTTCAGGCAGGACTGCTCTGGTCACTGTAGACATGACTGGGGCCCATCACTGCTGCAGCCCCACGGTTATGGGAACGGCACTTGATGGGGCAGGAAGAAAGCTGCTGAAAGCCATCCCCACACCCAGCTCAAGGCTCCAGGAGGTCCCAAGGACTTTGGTGTCCGTCAGGCTGGCTTGGGAAAGGCCTCCTGTGTGCCAGCTCTCCTGCCTTCTGGTTCCGCTGCCAGATCTGGTGGACATGTGTAGCAGGATCTGGCAATCCACAAAATATGAGCTACCAGCCAGAACCAAGGGCTACCAGCCAGAACCAAGGTAAAACCATAAATTACAAGCTCCACTCAGAGCTTAGGCCTGACAAACTCAGAGCTTGCCCTCTCTATTAAAGAGAGCAGACCCATCATGTGTGACTCAGACAACTGTTCTCTACCACACTGTACCTCTGTCTAGGGGTGTTAGCTGACCCGACACCCACGGGAGACAGTGTGCCAAAGACAAGACACACGCCACGTGTGCTTCCCCAGTCATCTCATGAGATAGTCTTGTCCTGCTCACAGCAGCTCTGATTTTGGTTTAAACCTAGCAGCCCCCACGTACTCTCAAAGAAGCCTGTGGAAGGGAGGGGAGCCCTGGCCTGAAGGCTGGCTGAGAACCCCAGGGCACTGAGCAGCCAGCCATGAGAAGTCTGCTCTGTCTGTGAGCTCGTCGTTGCTCTGACAGAGCAGGAGAACCGAATGCATCTTCCTGAAGGGTGTACTCTTCCTTGGTTTGAAAAAAAGCACGCCATTTTTAAAAACCGCTAAAAGACGTCTTCTCTTCATTTTAACTCTGGAGAAGCCCGTGGGCTTAGCAGAACACATGGCCACGCTACGCACAGAACAACTCAAAGCTGTTGACGCTGAGTCGATTCTGACTCATAGCGACCCTCCAGGACACAGAAGAACTGCCCCATGTGGTTTCCAAGGCTGTAATCTTTACGGAAACAGCCCCATCTTTTTCCCTGAAAGACACGGTGCTCGCAGGAGCCCCAGGTGGCTTCCGAAAGATCAGGGGGGCCTGGGTGTCCACTCAGCCTGCAAAGCCCAACACTACAGCACCTCCCTCACACGGAGCCTTCGCTCTGTGGGTTCTCTGCAGCCAATGGTTAATTCCTAAGATGGGCTTCTGTTGCTACCAAGCACTATCCAAAGGGTGTTCAAGGAACGGAAACTAATCTACTATGCATATTGGGCCTTGAAGATTATACAAAGGGAAGAAATATCTGCTGACACCAAAACCAAAGCAAACTCTTAAGAAATACAACCCCAAACCAATGTCCCGCCCCCGTTTTAATGATTGGTGCTTTGGGTTAGTCCTGCCATAACTGCCCTGTCAGCACAGCAAGGTGGAAGACAGCAACCCTGGAAAGCCACCGACTCCTGCCTCCCTACCACACTGAACAAATATTCAAATAATCGTCTAAATGCTCACAAAGCTCAGCCAGCTAGGGGGCAGGTCAATGACTTTCTCAACAAGGTAACATAACGTTTCCCTGAACCTGAAATAATTTACCAACAATTTACTCGTTCTCAAATCACCACCTGTCTCTTCCACTCACTTGCTTCAACTTCACTGAGCCCTTTCAAATCTCCAAATGACCACAGCCCAAGGGCCAGCCAAAGGAGAGACATACATGGCCCAGGAAAAGTACGCTTGGTGGGATGGGGGTGTTTCAAGTGCTGTGCTTCCACTGGCTCTGGGCACAGCCAGTTCTCGTCAGGCAGCCCCCCAGGTCCTGGCATAGAAATCCAGTATGGGATTTTTTAAAAAAGTCTGTGCACACCAACCCTGCTTAACCATCTACATTAAGGAACTGTTCCTGTCGCTACGCTGAATGTCCCATTTGCCTGACATGTTCACGTTTTTGTTTTGTGGTCCAATCCCGCTGACTGACGTGTGCAAGGTTTGTCAGACAGGCGCACGGCTCATTGCAGGTCTAGTGAACAGGACTGTGGTGTGGACTCCTGAGGGTTAGGGCAGGAGGAACCTTGTGTTTGGTGTGGGCTACTTGTTTCCTGAGGATAAAGTCCAACCCCTCGGCTCGCCCTCTGAGGTCTTCCAAAGTCGGGCCCCAGAATGGTCTCATCATACGTCTACTCCTCTCCCAACATGTGTGCCCTGTGCTCTCCCTGAACCTCTGGGACTCTTCATCACTGTCTTCTTTTTCCAAATGGTCTTCCTGCCTATTGAAATTCTATTGCCCCTTCAAATCTAGCTCAAATCCTACCTCCACCGTGAAGTCTTCCTGGATCTCTGCGTACCTCACTGCTCTTCCTCCTCCGACTCCCTGGGGTACCTGTTCATTGTCTCGTACTCCCTGGGACTTATCCCACACTGCAGTGGACTGCAGTGAATGGTGTGCGTGCCTCATCTCCCTGGTTAGAGCATGACCTGCTCTAGAGCGTAGGATACACGGGATGGTTTTTAATGAGGAGGATGCACAAGATCACCCACGTGTTGGCTGACTCAAATAACAATCAGGGCATGGGAAGGTTAATTCTTATTTAAGTGTCCTCAACATGAGGCCTGTTTCAATTTTTGATGAAATGAACTTGAGAAGCATACAAGGACTAACCCAACGACACTGAGCTGTCATAATAGTGCTGTGGCACCCAAGAAGCACCTTGAGAAGCCAAGTGCAAAAGGTACCGTGAGCAGTGAAGGGCCCCAGTGACCGACATTCACGGGGACTGGTCATTCAGCTAAAAGCTTTTTATTAAAAAAATCTCAGATGGGCGACCTTTGGGGCCAAGTGGGCTGTATCTGCTGCATGGGCCACCTGCTGGGTGCCTGAAGTGTGGGAGCTGTGCTTTACATTCCGCTATATCTCCCTCAGTGCTTACTTCTCAATTAATATTTGCTGAACAAAGGAATTCCTCTTTATTCAGAGAGTTCATACAAATACAAGTACCTTCTTCATATATGCAACATTACTAAAGAAGTGAAAGGTGAATTGACACAGACACAGATACTGCCCACAGTTCTTCATATGATGATAAGTTTGTTATCCAAGCCACTGGTGTTTACATTGTCTGATTCCATCACCAACAACAAAGAGCGATGGAAATGGAAGCAAACAGGAGAAAGAAAATATCCAGAGTGTTGAAATCATTAATCATTACACCTGTATCTCTCTACTGTAGCTTTCAGAACCATTTCATGATCTTGTAGTTGATATATGGGCAGTAAAAAAACCAATGACGTATGATTATCGCTGGGAATTTTCAGGAAGCCTTGGCTTTCACCTTGGACAACAGCACCTCGTTCTTTCGGCCCTCCTGGAGGGGAAGAGAGAGAGAGTGAGTCGAGGGGTAGTGATGACATTAGCACCCTTGTGAGGCCCAGGTGTTCTCAATGGTCCTCCCCCCCCACCCCGCCGTCCCACTACAGATACCTTTTAACCAACTACACTAAAGTGTCCTATTATGCTGCCATCAGCATGGTTAGGACTTCCTGGCGACACAGTGACCTTAATGTCTGTTACAGATTGAACTGTGTCCCCCAAAAGTTCATGTTGGCTTGGCTGGGCCATGATTCCCGGTCCACCATTTTGTCATCTGATGTGATTTTCCTACATGTTGTAAATCCTATCTCTGGGAGGTTAATAAGGCAGGATTAGAGGCAGTTATGTTAATGAGGCAGGACTCAATCTACAGGATTAGGTTGTATCTTGAGTCAATCTCATTTGAGATAGAGAGAAGTGAGCAGAGAGACAGCAGCCCTCATTACCACCTAGAAAAAACTACCAGAAGCAGTGCGTCCTTTGGACCTGGGGTTCCTGCCCTGAGAAGCTCCTAGACCAGGAGGAGATTGATGATAAGGACCTTCCCCCAAAGCCAAGAGAGACAGAAAGCGTTCCCCTGGAGCTGGCACCTTGAATTTGCACTTCTAGCCTCCTTGACTGTGAGAGAATAAATTTCCGTTTGTTAAAGCCATCCACTTGTGGTATTTCTGTTATGGCAGCGCTAGATGAGTAAGACAGTGCCAAAACAGCCACAGTGATGTTTAAATTCTGGCCTGTCAGACTGAGGATAGGATGAGGAGATTAGGCATTGTCATTCCAAAAGGCTTCATGAAGTCTCTCAAATCTTCAAGGGGATGGATGCAGATAGCAGACCCTTATCTGTCAATCTTGGACTATTACAGTGAGGAAGCAGGGAGGTCCTTGGAGATAAGAGCATAAGGAGTGATAAAAGGCAGCCCTGGTTTATACAGCAGGCAAAACCCACGGAGAAGTCCTGACTCTAACACGGTGAAGGTTAACAATATCCTCAGCTTTAAGAAAGAAAGAAATTCAGCAAAGATGGTGGGAGAAATATTTTTCATGGGACACCTTTCCATTTACAAAGAGCTGTATAACATCTTTGCCATTATTGAGGGAAGCAATGGCTACGACGCCTCTTAGCATGCTTATGGGAAATCCAGCCTCATATATTTTTGCACCAAGTCTGAGAAAAGCTTTGATTTGTCAGAAGTTTATTACTTTTTTTCATGAGATGGGAGTGGGGTGGGGAGAGGCTTTAGAGATACAGAGAACTATCGAAGTACATTTTTCTTTTAACTTTGGCTATCAGAAGCCTGACTATATTAACTATGTAGAATTTTACTGTCAACTTCTCTGAGTTCTTTTTCTCTCTCTTACTATCTATGTATCTATTTATCTCCTTTACTTGAATATCTATATTCATACGTATTTTTTCTTCCCTCTAATACTTCAACGTTTATGTGCTATGATCACACATTTTTTCTGTAGGCTGCCTCAAATTTCAAAGGGCTAAGGCTGGAGACAACACACTACACGTTAAAGAAATGGCGGCGCACTGCCAATCTCTGTTAATAATAACAGCTTCTAGGCGCTAATGTATACTGAGCGCCCACTATGTGCTGGGCACTGTTCTAAGTGTTTTCACATGTATGATTTCATTTGTTCCTCCACACTATCCTATGAAGGAAAGAGCATTACTCTCCCCATTGTACAGATAAGCAAAAGGAGGACCATCATCGTCCCAACCAGATCCTAGGTGTTTCCGGCAATTCCAGAATTCTGAGCTGCAAGAACCAAGAGGCTGGCTGAGAGGGCTTGGAGGTGTGGTGAGTCTGCGTAAGGTGGGATAAACACTATGCTCATATATGATCCCCAGACTCATATTTTGTATACACTATGGTGGCAGATACCACTCCCGAGGCAGGTGACATTGCGCCCAGGTCGCTGCCTCTGAGCCTATCCACCACCCCTGGAATCTGACGTCTAGCGGTGCAAGATCACCTCAGCATCACTGTATTCTCTTCTTCCGATAGGCTCAAAAGCTTCTCACTGCGTCCTCCTACCCCCTTGTTCCCACTGGCGGTGACAACTCAGGATACCACCATCTGGTAGCAAACCTCGAATGATCCCCACCCTTTCCCTGGGCTGTATCACAGGGAGCCCTGCTTTTAACCTGAGAGGTGAACATAGTCATGGAGAGGCCCAGAGAGGTGCTGCTCACAGGGCCCAGGCCTGGTAGTGGCCAGGACACCAGAGGCCATGCTTCCCTGGGGGTCCATGTAGCGTGGAAGAAAAAAGTTTCTTCATCCTTGAACCCTCAGCTTTCAAGATCCCAAAGTCAATTTTTCTACCTCACTGGGGGTTCCCAGTTCCCTGGAGGGCCTGAGCTCTTTCTAGCAGTGTCATGGTGGCACAGCGGCAATAACCTTGGTGTTAACAAGTGCTGGCTCGTCTACAAGGTTTAGATTTATCTTCCACTCAGAGAGTTGGGGCATGGCTGGGCTCTTGCACTGGGGTAGAAGCTTGGATACAGCCCTGAAACTACTACCCTGAGATAATCTTTAAACCTTAAGCCAAAAATATCCCCTGAAGTCTTCTTAAAACCAAATAATAATTTAGCTTAACTAGTAAAAAAGGTCTGGCTTGAGCATTATGCTCTTTTAAGAACTATGTATATGAAATCAAATTTACAATATAGCAACTCAAAAGATTAGATAGCAATCTTAGGGGCAGTGAATTTACGTTAACAGGGGAGGAATAACTCAGACAAGGAAGGTGAGAATGGTTACATAACCCAAAGAATGTAATCAGTGTCACTAAAGGGTACATGTAGAAATTGTTGAACTGGTATATGTACTGCTGTGTATATTCTCAACAACAACAAAATAAATAAAATTACATAAACAAAAGGAATAGAGAGAATGCACAAAGCCAAAAACTATTTTTTAAAGAGGCTAATGTAAACACACAAGCTCTGACTGAAGAGAGAGAAGGTGGAAAACAGAACTCACAATAAAAATTATTAGGCATGAAAAAAGAATACAGTGACAGCTATGATTTTTAAAATCCTGAGAATACTTGGACGTAAAACAATATTCCTTATACCAGAACATTTGAAAACTTAAATGAAAATGGATAATTTTCTAGAAATACATATTGCAAATAGCCACCTATAAAATAAACTGGACCTATTAAAACAAATAAACCAACTTTGTTTGAACTGTTACCCCATTTCACCTTTTAAGTGAGTTAAAAGCCCACTTAGAAGCATCATAACAGGCCCTGGTGAAGACCATCCCTTCCCCGGGTGATTTTGTCCATTACCCCTCACTTGGACGACACCTGATCATAACAGGTCCTGGTGAAGACCATCCCTTCCCCGGGTGATTCTGTCCATTACCCCTCACTTGGATGACACCTGATCATAACAGGTCCTGGTGAAGACCATCCCTTCCCCGGGTGATTCTGTCCATTACCCCTCACTCGGACGACACCTGATCATAACAGGCCCTGGTGAAGGGATTCTGTCCGTTACCCCTCACTCAGACGACACCTGAGCCTTTCAGTGAAGATATCCTGTGCTGACACTGAGTAGATTTTACCCAGTCTACTAGAAGCCTTTTGGGAGAGGACAGAATGGTATCATCTATCTGTTCAAAGCAAATATAAAAAGGGATCTTCAGGTATTTCTTCCTAAAAGAAAAGAAAAAATGTCTCATTGCCTCTATTTCTCTCCTGCTGAAGACTATATCCAGCCCACGATGTGCCAGACACAATACCTACCAGTGAGTGCATTGGGCATACACTCAAAATCATGTACCCTAGCCACTTTCACAAAAATGTATGGTTGGCATTCATCAGTGTGATGCCAGAATTTAAACCTTAATTTGTGGCCTTGTGAGAGACTGTGATTTAGAGACACAATTAATTAATGCAATACTGCCATTATGATGATTTCAGAGTATGTAATTTCCTGGAAGACTTGTACTTAACAAACTCTCCTAGGGTGAGTGAGCCAATGGAATCTTAGAGATGAACCCAATGTCCCTCGTCAAAATGGTTTTGAATCCACAGGAGGCTGGGAGTCAGGGTGAGGGCATGATGTTGTGCCCGAGTGGTGTCCATGGGAATGTCAAAGGTGCTCAGTTAACCAGGAGGAAACCAAACCCGATGAAGAGAACCGCTAAGGTGACCAAAGACTATGTTCTGGGCAACAATACTGTGCTGTGCATAAACCATAATTACTGCAGGGTCCAAGATGCAGTGAGAACTGAGAACACAGGAACAGAAGCCAAACAGCTGGGGGAGAGGCAAGTAAAGAAGGGGGAAGAGAAGATTTTGGGAGAAGTCTCCACTGTGAGGTGAAAGCCCAACCTTTCTGCTTTTCTACCACAAATGAGATCTTATCTGGAACTGCAATATGTAAACAGAAAAACAGCAAAATCACTTGGGTTGAAGGCAGGGGGTAGAGATGGGACAGTAGCAAGTAAGGAACCTCATCAACATCTTTGGTGACCCCAAATTACCTCAGAGGGGCTCATGGAAGAAAGTTCAGAAATTTGGAATGCTGACACATGGTGGCCAGTGTTAAACTCTGCCAAGTAAAATGTTTAAAAAAAAAAAAAAAAGGACTACTCACTATCACCATTACTTCATAAGAGAAAGGTAACTTTAACATCAAAAAACTAGAAGGCTTAATTTTTTTAACAAGGTGAGTCCTTTAAATGGAATATATTCAGCTGTCTGAAGAACATATCACATTTTCTACCCCACCCCCCTTTTAATTTGCTTTGGACTTAAGAACACTGAGGCACGGGCAAGCACGTGGTCTAGGGGTATTAGGCCAACTCTGAGGGAATCACCCTCAGCCTCCGATCACGGGGACTCGCCTGACACACCTGAAGGAAGCACTGCCTTTGGAGGACACCCTGAGCGTGAAGCCCCAAGAGCCTGTGGTGTGAGAATGAGCTTTTCCATTTTGCTTTTATTTGCTTTGGTTTTGACAGCTTTACTTACTTACCCTCCCTGACTTATTTACTTTCTGTTTCTGTACTGTCAAAAGGGCAGTACAGCAACATTTGGGATATAATTCTTCTCCTCTGGGCCTCTTCTCTTGTGAGTTATTTGGATTAAAGGCAAGAAAGAGCTGTGGTGAGGAGTAGCGGGTTCCTATTCGCCCAGCCAGCTCACTCACTGGTCTTCCGAAACTTCAGCTACATCCTATGTCCGTCCGTCACCAAGGGTTCTGGCCTGGAGCGCCTCCACCCACTCACTGTCACTGCTGCTGAGCTCCTCTCTGGCCAGGCCGGTCTTTCATGTAGGCCCCCAGACATGCTGCCCAGCACAGGGCCTTCATGTGTTGCTCTCTGGGTGAGGCACTCCTGCTCTTCCCAAGGACAGTCCTGCGAGGAAGCCGTCCTTTGGACAAGCCCGGTGGCCACGTCTTCCTTATTCCTCCCCTGCTAGCATCTTTAGGCTTCAGGAATTAACCATTGCACCCCTCACCCCTGATGCCTAACAGTCTGTTTAAGTGTCAGCAGGGTAAAGGGATACAATTCCAGGCTAGACACCAAGATGTCTGAGCACCCACCCCGTGCGTAACAGGCCACACAGGCTTGGGTGTATAAAATGGCTGAGGAGGGGTTTTTCTCCGCCTCCTCAGCTGTACTACCAGGGGGGGCAGGCACAACATGTTTTCAGCCCACCTAACTAAGCTTACCCGGCCAGGAAACTGGTAGAAGGCAGGCCCACTTTTGAGTCCCCTACCCACAACGCCAGATGGAGGTTTTCATTGGGACAGCGTCCAGAAGTCAGGGCAACAGGCCTGTTGTGTAACTGTCCCTTTTCAGTCCCTCATCTATGGTGCACGGCAGGGTATGTGTAGAACTTCTCCATCTCTACATGGACAGCTTCTGAGCAAGAGGGAACCGCTCGTCCTGCTGTATGCTGTCTGCTCCTTGTTAGAGGTTCAACTCCACCCAGAGATGCCTCAGAAGAAAAGCCTGATTTTACTTTAGAAAATCAGCCATTGAAAACTTCATGGCGCTAGCATTTCTGTTTGTTTGTTTCAGTTTACTGGCTTTCTAAATCCATCTCCTCCTATCCCTCCACCCGCCCCCACAATGTAAGCTCCTTCAGGACAGGCATCAGGCCTGTTTTACTTCCTGTTATACCCCAGCACACAGTAGGAGCTGGAGAACATCTACAAATGGATGGAAGAATTTGAAATGCCCGAGGGTTATGGCTCCCAAAAGTTAAATCACAAAAAAAAGGGTAAAAGAAGTAGAGGAGAACGGAAAGATAGGAAAGGAAAGGTTTGAAAAGTCTTTAAAAAAAAAAACAAAATTATCAGCATGGAGAGACTACATTTTTTTATTTTGCAGACCAAACACCAGTAAATAACCTACCTAAACTCACTAAAATCATGTGGATTTAGGTTCAAAAGAAGGAAGGAATTCCTGAAAATAAAGCTGCTGAAACCCTGGCAAGTGATAAAATAGTCTCCTTTTTCCTAAAATTCAACAACAAAAAGACAAAGAATCCAACTGAAAACAATGGGCAAAAGACCAAAGAAGATATACAAATGGCCAAAAAGCACATGAAAAGATGCTCAACGTCATTCATCATTGGGGAAACGCAAATCCAAACTACAAGATCCCACCTGACAACCACTAGGAAGCTTCGATCAGAAAGAAGGAAAAAGTGTGGGTGACGATGTAGAGAACCAGAGTCCATCCATTGCTGGTGGGAACGTAAAATGGTGCAGCCATCACAGAAAACAGGCAGTTCCTCCAAATTCAAACACAGAACTACCATGTGACCCAGTAACGGCAGCATTTCTAGGTAAATTCCCACAAGTCCTGAAAGCAGGGACTCGCCCAGATACTTCGCACCAGTGTTTACTGCAGGATTATTCACAAAAGACGAAAGATGGAAAGAACCTAAGCATCCACGATGAATGGATACACAAAATGTGGTATATCCATATGACAGAATATTCTTCAGTCATAAAAAGGAAAGAAGTTCTGATATGCGCTACAATATGAATGAACCCTGAAAACATTTTACTAAGTGAAATAATTCAGAAACAGAGGGACGAATACTGTCCTTGAACTTATATGAAGTTTTCTGAACTGACCGATGCCTTAAGACAAAAGTTTATCAGTGGTTACCAGGGCATGGAGGTGGGGAAATGGGGAGTTATTACTAAAGGGTGACTGAGTTTCTGTTTAGGGAAATGAAAATTATTTGGAAATTGATACTGGTGATGGTTGCACAAAATAGTGAATGTAATTAGTATCAATGAATCGTACACTTAAAAATGGGTAAGATGACAAATGTTTTGTTATATATATTTTGCCTTGATAAAATAAATAATTTAAAAAAAAGGCAGTTTTTTTCTTTCTGGCACAATGGAGAGTAACTCTGCCCAAATGAAGGGAGAAAAGAGAGGTACAAACAAAATTCAGCTGAATGTCTAGAGCCTACTATGTGCTTGACACACGCTAGAGGCTTTACAGCTTCCCTATGAACATAACAGGAAACACCAAAGAGGAATGGGGATATCAGATCACCACCCAGAGTCACACAGCTGGTAAGCAGGAAAGGTAGGATCTGAACCCAAGCCCGTCACCCTCCAAAGTTCATCGTCTTCTCACGCAGCTTCTCAAGGCCCCTCCCCAGCCCAAGAACCAGGGGGAGGAGGGAATATCTGGATCTCTAACAGATGCTGTTTCCAGGGGGCCTTGATGTGGGCCGATGATGCCACTGTACTTAGGAGTTTAACGCGCTTACTAAGGTTACAGTTCACACTAGAAAATGGAAACAAACGCAGTGCCTCGTACAACACTTACTCAGAGCCTAAAGACAGGTCACAGAACAAGGCCATCCTGAAGGCTCCAGGTGCCACACTTCACCGCCAACTTGCTACTTCCCATTATGGGCCAGAGGAAAGCCACCCAGTACTCACTCTGGTTTCTGAAGGCTCCTTCTGAGGTGAGCATCAATCTCATCTGCAGCCTTACCATGCCTCACCCACCCAGCCTCTTACCTCCTTGAACTCTTTCACGGTCTTGAAGTACAGTCTCTGCTTTTCTAACAACTCCAAGTACTGGTCGTTCAACTGGTCTCTTCTCATTTTGTTCTCTTGCTTCTTCTTTTCCATCTGTTGAAACATTTTGGGAAACAGTGGTGAAAACCAAGTTCTGACCGAAGCCTCCAGACGCTGAGATGCTTTGAGGTTATCAGTGCCAGAAAACACGGCTGCGAAGGACAAAAGGTCTCTATTTCTCTGTCCTTTGAGTTACACAATCTGTAAAGTTAATGCAGGAGTCCCTGGGTGGTGCAAATGGTGCTCAGCTGCTAACCAAAAGGTCAGCAGTTTGAATCCACCTGGAGGCACCTGGGAAGAAAGGTCTGGCAATCCACTTCCTTCTTTACTCCTAAGCTTTTAGATGGAACATTAACACTTATTCCCTTGCTTGTACCCAATGCTGCTGTATTACGTGTACCCCGAGTCTGCCACTTCTGGGAAACCTGTGCTCTGAAAGGACATCGACTCCCCAGCCACACCCACTGAGCAGGACCCATCAAGGCACCCCTGCAGGGAGGCTGTGTTGTTGTTTTAAATAAACATACCAAAACACATCCATTGAAATGAGTGCAAAGCAGATACACCTATTCCACTCCCGTGCCTCTCAACATTTAAACCCTATCTGGAGCCCTCTTTGACATCTGCTTTCCAAGTCCACTGAATGTATTCACTCACGCAACAAATAGTTCTTGTGTGCCCACTGTGGGTCAGGCGCTACGTTAGCCACTGGAGACGCAGACCTGAGAAAGAGCCCTCTCTGCCCTGGGGGTCCTGAGCATCCACCCTGGGGGGAGACAGGGACAGGGACACAGCTTCCTTCACTGCCAGCACTCAGGTGCCAACAGCAGGAAGCCTCGGGGGGAACGGAGAGAATTACGGGGTCAGGTCCATTTCCTTCCCTAGGAATGCCTCTCCTAGTAAACAGGATTCCTGCCAAAGGACTGGAAACTCCAATAAATTCCTACCGTCCTTTGCTTCGAGCCAGAGCAGCTCCTGAGAAGTGGCAGGGGTGGACACGGCCCATCACCGAGATCTGGGTTGTTAGAGGCTCTCAATCAGCCAGGTTCTCTGTCCTCCACCCACCTCACTGCCAGATCATCAAGAACTGTCCCCTGCTCACTTTCTGGGTGACAGCCAGCCGTCCTGCATAAGGCAAGTGCTGACATCTGCCTGTTCTCATTTCTGTGGCTGACCTGTCTGAGAAATCACGCTTGTCACTAGTGACAGATTTTTTGAACAGGACTGAAGCAAGAGCTATTTGGAAGTACTAGTCAGGATTCACCTGGGGAACAGCAGGAGGAAACCGCAACCCCGTGCTGGTTCTCCAAACATCCAGCGAGTGCGTCTACTTCACTACAGACAAAACACATCCCACGTGCTGAGCCGCCAAGCAAGGGAAACCGCCCGCTCACAGACTGAACGAGTCTCTGCAAAGCTGTCTCCGCTGCTTCCCGCCCCTGCCCCTTCTCAGTCCTGCTCGTCTCCCTCCCGACTTCTCGGGCTCAATTTCCTCTCACTTTAGCAGAACTCAGTTCAGGGATTACTTGCATTTTTTATGTTGTCGTTGTTAGGAGCCATGGAGTCGACTTTCGACTCACAGCAATCCCATGTGACAGAGGAGAACTGTCTCATTTTTAAAATTTTGTTTTGTTGTTGTAGAGAATACACACAGCAAGACACACACCAATTCAAGCACTTCTACACGTACAACTCAGTGGCACTGCTTTCTCATTTTTTATAGGGGTTCCTAAAATCCAAAAAGCTCTTGAAATTCTGAGGAATAAATCTCTAATGGCAGAACATCACAAACCAAAGATCTAAGGAGGAAGTGATTCTGGGCAAGAAAGGGAGCTTGTGGCAAGAGTTGGTTTCTTGGTCTGTAAAACGGGGTAATATCACTCACAGGTGTTCAATACACGGTAAGAGCTTAAACATAGTGACAGCAGCCTCTGCACCACCGGTGTTGACAGCTCGTGCAGCAGGCCCTGCCCACTGCTGAGTCAGACACACAGGGTCTTCAGACTTGAGACCACACTCCCAGAGCCACAAAGGCAGCCATGGTCTTCCCAGGGCGTTCCCCACCCCGGTGCAAAATATGGCCTGCATTACAGAAGCAATGCTCTCTAAGATCAAACTTCAAGATTTGGGGGCAAGACAAAGAGGCCATCTGACCTTCATTCTACTTTGCTTAATTCCTTCCACGATCTGTTCCATCTGACGCAGAAACTGGTCCCGGGAAGCAGGGGACGCCATGGCTCTGAAAGGAAAACCAGCGGAGGTTTAACCAGCACACAAACTCGGGGTCGGGGTGTAAGGAGTCAGCCTCTTACCCAGACTCTGCCCCAAAAGGCAACCAGGCCTTTGAAGGCACACTGCACCCATGCAGGCCACTGGGGTCCCAGGCACTTAAGGGATCCTAAACCACTGAGGGAGGATAAAAATTAGCCTGGACTTATTTGAATATTAACCATTTTTTCATTTTACTTAACTAATATGTATTTTCTTAACGTAAAATAAAATATGACTAAAATTAACAAAAACATCTTTTACTCTGAATTATGGCTTGTACTGCTTAAGAAATGAATTCCACTTTTCGAAATCTGAGAATTTGGAGAAACAATTCAAGATCAGTACACATTTCTGAGCGTTCTTAAAACCAGGGCTGGGAAACTCTGATCCTTGTTTCTAGAAGAAACAGTCAAACGACTGGATTCTCTGATGTCTTAAAACACTCCCCTTCACCCAGCTCTGCAGAGGTACTGATATCTGAAGGATGAAAGCATATACACCCAAGGAATTGAGGATTCTTCCAAAGGAGAGGACAGAGAGAACTCTTCACAGCAATGCTCAGACTGCAGGGTCTCTCAATAATCAGGAAGTGAAGATGGAGGTGCCATCTAAGTCACTACTGATTTGAATCTCATCAGAGAGCTGTGTCTTCTCTTTTTTAATTAGTAAAAAAACTGAAAACCCTAAGCCTGTAACCCATTAAGATCTCAGGCCACTTTACTGAGGGTCACTTGCTTGGGGACAGTAGAGGTTTGTGCCGGGGAGAAAGGAAGCCTGCTACACAGAGAGCAACCCCAGGGCTACCCGGGAAATGGGAAGGCCAACGGGCAGGCTGGAGGCTGGTATGATCTGGGTGTGGGAGGGCCTTGCCATTCAAGTTTTGGAGAAATAAACTCTTACCTGAACCAAGTAGCTTAGAGGATGTTCATTAACTTAGAAACAAAACTCACCACAAGATTTTAAAATTCTTTTAAACAAATCATATAGATTATCTATTTTTATTATCTAGATTTTAAAGCATCTCTACATGTGAAACAATGAATGGCATTAATCGGATCCTACCAAGATGAAACTAATATACAAGGAAATTACAGCAGCTAGGCGTAGTCAAATTCTTTGAAAATTAACCGTTCTCCTAACCTCTTCCTTGGTGTTTCTAACATTCACTCTAACATCATCATGTCTGAGCAGGAACCAAAGACCCTGTAAACCAAGATACATCTGCACCTGGCAGTAGGGCTGAAGTGTGAGCCCCGACACCAGCCCAAGTCTTGCTGAGCCTTTGTCACTCACGTCACCGTCACCGCAACGTGAGGGGAGGGAACAGAAAGCGCAGGGCACAGGGAGGCACTTACAGGAGGAGGGCTGACAGTACTTACTGTGAGAAGTTCTCATGAATTGAGTTCAGCAGGCTAATCTGGAGAAGTAAAAACAGAAAACAAAAGCATAACAAACCTGGTAAGCATAGGGTTGAGAGATTCCTGTACTGTCTCCAGATACCTCTGCCGAAAGGACAGCACCTTGTTTATGTAGATTAAAGTAACCAAAGTGGGGGGAGAGCAACACGCTCCTAGTTTTTCCTCAGGAGCTACCTCCCTATACTCATAGAAAACTCCTCTTCCTACAAGCCGTACCACTGGATAGTAGGAAGGCGGCTCTCTGAAGGGACCCGAATCCCAGCTGAGAAGACACTAAGCTAACATCAGGGCTCTCTGGGAAAGCTGTCACCAACACAGGCCCTGTCCATCTTGCCACATACTGCCCTTTATTTTCAGGGTACCAGCTTAGTGGGGAGCCAGTCAGGGAAAGTGAGAACACTATTTCTTCCCACAGAATCCTCTCATCAATGCAACCAGCTGCTGGGCAGCTCTGAGTGCCTCCTGGGGAATGCATCAGTCAAGGCCCCTGACCCTCCATCTGCCCAGTGACAGAGTTGGGGAAGGGCTCTGAGTCCAGAGACCTATGTCGTATTTCAGGCTGTGTCACTCAAAATGTGATCTCAGGACTAACCATTTACCCTGTTCGGCCTCAGGTTTGCAGCCTGTAAGGTGGAAACCACGTTTTTGTCCTTACTACTACACGGGTGTTTCCAAGCTAAATATCACAGCCACAAATGCATTTGGAATAAAAAAAAAAAACACAATTTATTCAAATAAGTTCCAACTGTGTTAACATGGCTTAGAATTTAAAGGTCCAACCCTCACCCTCCAGAATACTCCTAGTTTTTAAACAATGCAACAACGTTAAATATTGCTGATAAAGAGTTCAAAGCCTTTTGAGAAGGGACTGGACTGACCCTCATCAGTTAGGCCCCCCAAGGCCAGGCTGTGGGGCTGAGCTATCCTCTAGGTTTGACCTAAATCCCACAAGTTGCACTCAGCTATTTAAACGTTGGAGTCCGGGTAGTACAAATGGTTAACAAGCTTGGCTGCTAACCGAAAGGTTGGAGATTTGAGTTTATCCAGAGGCACCTTGGAAGAAAGCCCTGGCAATCTACTTCCAAAAAATCAGCCATTGAAAACTGTATGGAGCAGTTCTACTCTGACACACATGGGGTCACCATGAGTCAGAATCGATCTGATGACTAGTTTTCAAACATTTATCAAATGTCTATTAAGTGCCTGTCACTGTGTAAGGCCCTGGATAGAAAAAACAATAAAACTCAATTCCTCCTTAAGAAGCACCCTCTAATAAGGGAGATAATTAGCGCATTTGACTGACAACAGACAATAAGAGTAATTCTAACTACAGTTGCCTCATTTTGGGCTCAGGTACACATACACCTGTAATATTATTCTCCTTAGAAGGTAACAGATGCAGGCTGCAGGGTGATGATAAAATGAAGGATTCTCTGTCACCTCCAGGCGAGGAGGTGAGGGGGGAACTGATGGGTACTGGGACTCCACCAGGTGTGTGGGACTCTACTGCCATCTTCTACCTTTACCATCGTCATATGAATGAAGCAGGTGTCATTTCCACTTTACAGGTGAGGACGATGAGGCCAAACTGAGACCCAAACATGTCCAACTGCAAAGCTCACGCTCTCTCCCCTACACTGGTTTGCTAGCGTCATAACTGGTACCGCTCTTCTTCTTCTAACACAGCTGTGTACCCGCCTCCAGCCACTTCACAGGAGCCCTGAATCATGAGTGGATCTAACCCGAGTGAGAAACGGACAAAGGAGGGGGTATCAGTGCTTGTGCAAACCCCTCTGAATTACACAAGCCTTTGTCCAGGCCTGTGTTTGCCACTGACGAAACAGGTATTTCCTGACATAAACTAAGTCCACCATCCCCGTTCCATTTAGCTGGTTCCTCCCTTCCTTTAAAACTCAAAATTTCACAGAGCCCAGGACCTCCTCCATCAGGCTCCCACTATTTTTACCTTTATTATGGCATCTATCACATGGCACTATAAAAAGGCTGCCTACTGGTCTCACTTCACCCCAAACAATGTGAGCTCCCTGACCTGGCATCCACTTAAACTGGATGCGCCTCAGACATCAAGTTCATCTGGACTTCCCGAGGTCAACAGCACTGTTCATCTATTTTCTTTTATAAAGGTTGTTACCTCTTTTTCCAAGTACACCTTTTTATCGTCCAGGGTATTATACAAAGTGAAGAACTGCTTGGTTTCTTTGTGGACTGCTGAAACTGTACATGTAAAGAAATCAGCACATGAATAAAGAAACGTATTAAAACAACTCTTCAAGTCTCCCCCAACTCCCATGAAGTACACCCCCTGGACTCAGCTTTGCCAGAGCAGGGCAAGGCCTGCAGGGTCTGTGCAAAAGCCCTAGAGCACATGGCAGTCTTTGCTCAGCTGCTCCGCCTAAGGACACATGGCTGGTTAGGACTGGCCCAGCCAAGAGCCCAGTGAGGGGCCAGAAGAACCTTCACGTCAGGGTGTGGAACAGGTGGCTGTCTCAGAAGTCCTTCAGGTGAGGCATCCTGGGAGGAAGACAGCAAGGATGAGGAGGCTACCATGTCACCTCTCCCACGTGATGAAGCTTGAGATGACAGGAAACATACAGGCTAGCCAGCTGACAAGATTTTCTAGGTACCAAAGCAGCATTTACAAAGTCCCAGGGAGACCATGCTTTCAGGGGACATCTAGGTCAATTGGCATAACAAAGTTTATTAAGAAAATGTTCTGCATCCTACTCTGGTGAGTAGCATACGGGGTCTAAAAGGTTGCAAGTGACCATCTAAGATGCATCAATTGGTCCCATTCCACCTGGAGTAAAGGAGAATGAAGAACACCAAAGTCACAAGAAAAGTATTAGCCCAAGAGATAGAAAGGGCCACATAAACCAGAGACTTCATCAGCCTGAGACAAGAAGAACTAGATGGTGTCCAGCTACCACCAATGACCACCCTGACAAGGAACACAAAATAGAGTCCCTGACACAGCAGGAGAAAAGTGGGGTACAGAACTCAAATTCTAGTAAAAAGACCAGACTTAATGGTCTGACGGAGACTGTAATAACCCCAGAAAGCATGGCCCTCAGACTCTCTGTCAACCCAGAATGAAAACAATTCCCGAGGCCAACTCTTCAGACAAAGATTGGACTGGACTGTGGGACATAAAATGATACTCGTGAAGAGTATACTTCTTGGCCCAAGTAGATACATGAGACTAAATGGGCAGCTCCTGTCCAGAGGTGAGATGAGAAGGCAGAGAGGGTCAGGAGCTGGTTGAATGGACACGGGAAATCTGGGGTGGAAAGAAGGAGTGTGCTGTCACAGTATAGGAGAACAATTAGGGTCATATAACTATGATGTATAAATTTTTGTATGGAAGACTAACTTCAATTGTAAACTTTCACTTAAAGTACAACAATAAAAAAAATTAAAAAAATAACAAGTCCCAGGAAGAAAGAGACAGATGAGCTGCACTGGCAGCTCAGAGAAGCTAGGAATCAAAGCAATGGGGAAGAGACCTCACTGAGTCACAGGTCTGCCTCTCACAAGCTCTGTGACCATGAGCAAATTACTCCCTAACCTGCAAGCGGAGGCTAATGATACTGTCGCCTCACAGGGCAGTTATGAGAATGGAGATAAAACATGTAAATGATGGTGGGTCACCTCTCCTAGCTAGCTTCTCATCATCTATGAACACTCAGTTCTGGAGTTACCTGCCCCAGGAAGCCTTCCTGGGCTAGGGTAGGTGCCCCATCTGCATCCCTGTAGCATTACTGTAGGAATTATATGTACACACCATGCTTACCTCTTGGTGTGGCTTGCTTTCTTCCCACACCCCTCAGGAGCAGGAGTCGCAGCTTACTCATTTATGTAACCCCAGTGCTTAGCACAGGCCTACACAGGGTTGTTAGCTACTGTTGAGTCAGCCCGACTCATGGTGACCCATGTACAATGGAAGGAAATGCTGCCCAGTCCTGCGCCATTCCCATGATAGATAGCAGATCAAACCTTTGTGATCTACAGGGTTTTCAATGGATGATTTTTGGAAGTAGATTGCCAGGCCTTTTTCTTAGGTGTATACACAGGCCCTCAAAAATAGCTGCTAGACAAATGACATGCCTATCACAGGGCAGAATAAGTGCCTAACAGATTACAGTTCTCTTTCTATCCCTGTGCACAAAGCTAAGGGGGGAACTTAGTTCCTTTATGTAGCCTTTTGCCTTGGTTGTTTGGAAAAACAGCTTGAGAGATTTTTCCCCTAAACCCAGAAGAGTTACCTTTGCCTTAGTTTTTATCCTAGAGTTTGTTACATTTCCTGGGTAAGCTGTAAACAACTTGGTTTGATACTTTTTGTCTGGCCCTGGGATGCAGCCTGCCCTGTGGTTAGTACGTACCCTGTAGGGATTGGTCAATAGACTACGCAAATGAGGTGACTATAGACTACTATGCGAGGTAAGCGTCTGTGGCCTACTGGGAGGGGATCTGTGAGTTTGTGGTCCCCGCTGGGAGAGGCCATACGTTGAAATTGACAAGGAGTTTTTTATATATGTAGCCAACTTCCATGGAAGTTTTTCAGGCAGAAACAGGAGACAGGAAGCAGGAAGAGGCAGAAAGGAGAGAGAAGAGATACGAAGCATAGACAGAGAAGGCAAGGGATCTCCTGAAAGATGTCAAGGGCTGTAACAATAAACATGGTGACAGGCCTGGAAGGGGCCCTGCAGCAGATCCTACGGCAGGGAAGCTGAAGGCAGAGACGCCTGTCCTGAGGGGGTGAAGAGGTGGCCTGTCCTGAGAGGGCCGAGAGGAGCCTGTCCTGAGGGGGCTGAGAGGAGCCTGTCTTGAGGGGGCTGAGAGGAGGCCTGTTGTGCTTGAATGGCTGAGAGGAGCTGAGAGAGCTGTCCTGCACTGAAGAAGGGAGGGATGTGCTCTCCTCTTCTGGGGAGCCTTCCAGACTTTGCCTGCATGTTTCCTGATCCTGAGTTGTAACCTACTGAGCCTCATCCTGAGTTGTACCCTGTTAGTTCCTTAATAAACCATTAACTGTAAGTAAGGTCTGTAAGTTCTGTGTGGCCATTGCAGTGGACTACTGAACCCAGAGAGAAGTACAGAGTGCCATGGACGGACGGCTGGTGTCAGAATTGGTAAAAAGGTTGGAGAGTGGAGGTATGTCTGACCTCCACCTCATAGGAATCAGCCTTGGGCTGATCTTGATTCACATTATCGCCCCTGAAGTTAGACAGGTTTTGATGCTACTATTCCTGCCACCATTTTACACAAGGGTTCTAATATCTTTACCCATGAAATTACTCTGCCTCTCTGTCCTCTTCCTCTTATTCATTCTTCCCTTAAGAAGAATCAATTATGAACCCAACTGGCCAAATTCTAGGAACGTAAGTGTGCCACATTCAACACAGGATGAGGTCACTAGGGTGACAGGCTTCCTACCCAAATGCAGGCAGTTCTAATATCTCTGTGTGTGTGGCTGGTAGTGGGGAGTCCCACCTGGTCTCGGAGCCTGTGTGACATCACTGCTCTAAATTCCCTCATCTTCCCTGATAGAGATAAGACCCCAAGAACCAGATTCAGAATCAGGCTTTCAATCTTAAGCTGAGTCATCAATTTAGCTTTAGCTAAAGAACCTGACCACTACCCGTCTGTCAGTTTGCTGGACCGTGGGGCTTGCGTGTTGCTACGATGCTGGGAGCTATGCCACCAGTATTTCAAATACCAGCGGGGTCACCCATGGTGGGCAGTTTCAGCAGAGCACCCACACTAAGACAGAATAGGAAGAAAGGCCTGGTAATGTATTTCTAAATATCAGCCAATGAAAACCCCATAGATCACAACAGAATACTGTCCGATACAGTGCTGAGAGATGAACTGGAAGGCACTCAAGACACACAGTGGCTGCAGCAATGGGCTGGAGCAGACCAGTGATTATGAAGATGGTACAGGAGTGGGCAGTGTTTTCATTCTGCTGTACGCGGGGCAGCCATGAGTAAGAGCTGACTTGACAAGCAACCAACAACAACAAAGATCCTGATGGCCAACAGTCATCAGGCACTGGCTCCTAACAGTGAGGCCTGGCCGCTCACTTTGCTCTTGCTCCCTGGGCACAGCCCCTGGAGCATCACGAGTGGAGGTGAGGAGCAGCACAGAGAGGCAGAGCAGCCTGCGGGCACTTTTGGCTTCCTCTGCTAACTGCTATTAACATTTATACTTGACTTCTTTAAATGAATCAGTCGACTGTTAACTTCATTACCCAGTAATACCTGTCTCCCTCACGCTGTGAAGCTCAACGGTGGGACAGGGGCTGGGGCTCTCTGCTGTGAGTACGGGCAGCAGAAGTTAATAATCCGATACAAGTACTTGTGATGTAACAGCTTCAACACGTACCCATCAAAATGTCTCCTTTGTATGAAAATCACTTCCTAAGCTACTCTGTGTGAAGTATTATTATGTTTGCTAAAAGCTTTAGAAAAGTGGTACTGAATCTTGGCTACTAAAAAAACAGAATCACCCAAGAAGCATTTACAAAATGTCAAGAGCATATAAATGAGAATTCCTGGAGGTGAAACCCAGCTTATCACCAAGTAGCCAAAGTTGACCAGGGGGTTGTGCATGGGGTCGCTGAGTCGAAATCGACTCAACAGCAACAACAACAAAGCGGAAAGTCACTACATCAATAAAACGGTCAACGTTTAGCCTTCCTGCCCGGGGATGTGTTTGTCATTCTCACCCCATTCAGGTCAAGCACTGGCTGTGGGTTGCAGATATTTGATAATAAAACGGTCAACGTTTAGCCTTCCTGCCCGGGAATGTGTTTGTCATTCTCACCCCATTCAGGTCAAGCACTGGCTGTGGGTTGCAGATATTTGATAATAAAAAAAAAATAAAAACTTGACATTGGTATTTTGGTTCAACTGGCTGGTTATGTTGTTGGTATATAAATGTCCTCATCAAAATTACTTTTATATCTGTGAAATTCACTGTGTGAAACGTACCAATGTAAGGTATTATTATTGCTAATACCTTTAGAGCCAACAGGGCTAGAAAATTAAGGAGAAAGTTAACTTAAGACAGAACTACTTTCTGCTAAGAAACTGCCATGTTACCTGTCTCTGATCACCTGAATCAAATGCAAGGGCTGTGCTGAATGTCAGGGCAGTGGGCCAAGACGTGTGACAGGAAGCATGATTCTGGACTCTTCAAAGAGGACAGTGCTAGAGCTTGAACCAGGAAGGATGCTTGAGAGCCAAGACCTCAAGGCAAAGTCTGAGCTGGATTTTGAAAGAAGAGTTGGAGTATGCCAGGTGGGAATCATGGGGCAATGGCATTCTGGACGTGGGGAACAGCTCAGGGCCCAGGATGCAGATGTGCGACAGCGGGAGCACCGAGTGACCGCAGGGAAAGCTGGAGCTTACGCTGGGCTCGTGTAGGACTCTGTACAATGTATTTAGGCTTCTAAGATTATCCAAGTTATGGGAAGCTATTGATACTAAAGATTTTAACACAAGTAAAATGATCAAATTTATGTTTGAGAAGGGTCTCTCAGACAGAAGTGCAGAGAAAGGATTAGGCTCTGGGCAGAGATGAGCAGGTGGCGACTGCAGTAGTCCAGAAGAGGGAAGAGATGTAGAAAGTATTAAGAAAGAGAAGTGAGTGAGCAGTGTGAGTCAGAGATGACTAAGAGGCGTCCAGCTTAGCTTGACAGGGTAGCAGTGCTGAGCGGAGACGGGGGCAGGGCAGACCTGAGGAGGGCAGGCTGGATTCAGTCCTAGATCTGCTGACTCTGAGGTGTCTACGGGACGTGCAGGGGGTGGGGCCCAGAGGAAGGGGCGATTCGTTGCTGCCTGAAAGGGCCAGGATGGATTACAGATATGTCTGAGCTAGGGCTTGAAGGGTTTTGTCTAACAGAGGAGAAGGGATCCCAGGCCCAGGACGCAGGAGGAGTTGAGGCCTAAGATGGGAAAGGGCGCAGACGGGGAGGCTGGAGTGCGGGTCTGCAGAGCTCAGGAAAGGAGGCCTCAGGGCCAGGCCTCACAGGGTAGGCAGGACCCAGAGTAAAGGAAGGAGAGAGGCTTTATTTGGTGGGCCTCGAAGAGCTCCTGAAGGGTTGTCAATAGGGAGAGAAGCAGCGTGTGCAGATGTGTGGGTAAGGGACTGGCGGAGGGACTGCAGGCTAGCTAGCGGTGACTCAGCTGAGATCCGCTGTAAGAACAGACATGACAGGAGCAGCCTGAAGAGAACAAAGGATAGCTCTGAGGCCCATTCTGAGCCTGCTAAGATCTGGTCACTGACTTCAGGCTGAGGGAGAGCCAGTCCTAGATTACTGGGTGAACATGATGCTGTTAAAGGCTGGGCCACACCAGGAACAGTTAGTGGAGGAGAACGATGATGAATGAGGACTGCTCTAGAGATGCAGGAGACAAGATGCTCCGTGTCAAGTTGGAAAGAGGATCGGGAGCACAGGGGAAGGACAAATGGACAACCACGAAAAGCGATGCTTCGAAACGTTTGTCTAAGAGCTCCATTAGCCTCCAGAATCTGATCCTGGGAAGGGCAGCAGGAGCCCTGCAGGGCTGCTGCCAGGATTAGGGGTCACCCACCAGTGGGTCTGACTGACAAATGAAGCCCTTCCAGGTGGTGGCACGCACAGGCTGTGTTCAAGTGGACAAAGCCCCCCGTGGCCTCCAGTCCCTCCCAGGGCCAGCCACGAGAGTTTGTGCGTGGTCGATGCACCTACTCTGGCGGTAGAGTTCAATAAACCTCTTCTGATACTGTATTAGCTCTGCTCGGCTGGGTACTTCATCAATCTTGCGATGCAAAATTGCTATTTCTCGATTTCTTCGAGCCTAGATGCAAAACGGAAGAGGAGACAACACTACTTGGTTAAAGGCCTCACGGGGTGGCCAAAATGTCCCCCCACCTGAGCCCAGCCATCCCTCTGGAGTGCAAGCATGATATTCTGCCAAGGGCTTGGCCTCCTGTCTCAGGTTTTGACTGACACATGGGAGGAGCTACGGCTATGAACTGGAACCACAGAAAGCATCAAATTAGTCGGTAAGGAAGGGAGATTCTGAACTCTGAACATGAAGGGCTTTTGTGGGCAGAGCCCCCAGCCAGCCCATCATACCCCAAAGGACTCCAAGGTAACTGATTCCACCAAGTTAAGGTGAGGAACAGGGAACAAAAGGGAGTATTTCCCAGATGACTGAGAGTCCGTATAAATCCCAAACCCCTTAGCCTAGCTGAAAAGCCCCTACAATTTACTCCTAAAGTACCTCCCTTCCACGGACTGCACTGGGGAAGCAGGGCAGCTCCGTGCGGGGTGGGGCTGGCAGCTCGGAGGGAGCACTCCCTGAGGGAGGGAGGGAGGAGTCTTCAGCCCCCATGCTGCCCCCCACCCCGATGGTCTCTGGGCTAGGTGAGCTCTCAGAGCTGTCTTCCTTCTGCTCCCCGTCCTCCCACTGTCCCCTCCCCCATCCAGCTTCAGCAGCAGCAGCAGATTTGGTCTCTAACTCACTGGGAACGCAAGCCTCCAGGTGGGAAACCCACCATCAACTCCTGCCGCCAGATCCCAAATAGGGTCTCTGCCCCCTGGATGGGATAGGTGCGTTTCTCCTTTTGGCCAAGGCTGAACTCCCCTTGGGTGGTCAGATGCTGACTCCTGTTATTTTTCGGAATCTTAAGATACAACTATCCAGTCCTTTTACTACATCTTTAACTCTCCCTTTCCTACTGGTTCCTCCCTACTGGCATTTAAATATGCTCAAGTCTCTCCCTCCTAAAAAAAAAAGAAAAAACCCTCCCTTAAACCTCATCACCTCTCACCCTCTCACTCCCCACCTTCTTTCTCCTCCCTTTTGCAGCCAAACTGACTGTGAACCCTGTACCCTCAGAGCCTCTAATTCATCCCTGTCCATCATCCTCCAGCCCACTGAAATCAGGCTTCTCCTCAACACTCTGCGGAAACTGTTCTTGTTAAAGTTACCACAGACCTTCTCTGGGAAACATTTAACAGACTATTCTCAGCTTCCAACTTCTGGACCTTCTACCATTCTCTCTGGAGTTCCTGGGTGGTGCAAATGGTTAACTGCTTGGCTACTAACCATAAGGATGGAGGTTCCAGTCCACCCAGGGGTGCCTCGGGAAAAAGGCCTGGTTAGCTACTTTTGAAAAACCAGACACTTGAAAACCCCACAGACAGCAGTTGTACTCTGACACATGTGGGGCTGCCATGAGTCAGAATCGACTCCATGGAAACTGGTTTACTATCCTGTCTTCTGAGCTCCCAGCCCAGCTTCCACTAGATCTCCTGCTGCCTGGTCTCATCCCTGCTGGTGGAATCCTCCATTCCCCCTTCCTGTCCTCACAGGCTGTGCTCCCACAGCTTAGTCCCATGGTCTCGTCAATCGGAATTTCCACAGCCTTAGTTATCACTGTCACAGTACTGACACCCAACTCTCCAGCCCCAACGGCTGAGAGTCATGCCCGCATACCCAGCCCCTTCTCAGGCATTTCTACCTGGCTGGGTACCCCAACTTTTAAAAGCCCCAACAGAGGTCATTAACACTCCTGCCTACATTGTCACCCACTGTCCTTCCCTTTATGCCTTTTCTTAATGAATGAAAAAGCACCCAGCCAACTGCTCAAGTCAGAAATTCGTCTGTCACCCTGGACTCCTTCTTCCTTCACCTGATCGATACTAAACCCCACTGGGTACAGTTCCTCAATCTCTTCCCTATCAGTTCATTTCTGTCCATCCTACCACCACCCTGGCTCTGGCCCCCAGCAGGCTTACTGGTTTCACTGAAGCTTCCCCCTAGCATGGGGCTAACACTGCCCTTAGTAGCCAGTGTGCGTATAAACTCCCTCCTGCTCTCATGTATATGCATACATTAGTTCTCAGATAGCCAGACGGATCCCAGATGACGGATCCCATTTACCATTCCTGGGACCTAATGCAACGCTGAATGTGCAAGAAGCCCTCAGTCAGAGTTTCCAAGTCTACATCTGGGTGGCTGTGATGGTTAAGACTGTGTGTCAACTTGGCTAGGCCATGATTCTCAGTGTGTTTATAGGTGATCACTCCCATGATGGGATCTGCTGTGAGTAGCCAATCAGTGGAAAGGGAGTTTGCCTGGGGGTGTGGCCTGCATTCCAGCTTTTTGTTCCCTCTGGATCCTGTGGCTGCCTCCTGTTCGTCTGACCTCCAGTTCTTGGGGCTTGAGCAATCAGCTTATCTGATGATCTCGGGATTTGTCGATTTTCACAGCCTGTGAGCGGGAGCCCTGCTCTCTGACCTGCTGATCTTGGGTTCACCACCCACTGTGGCTACGTGAATCGGCAGAAGCCTCTATCCTGACCCACTGACTTGGGACATTCCAGCCTCTACAATCGTGTGAGCTATTTCCTTGATATAAATCTCCCTCTATATATACTTATACGCTTTACTGGCTTTGCTTCTCTAGAGAACCCAGCCTAAGAGAGCCATCCTCGTTCTATTTAATTCTGTGCCCCTTTAAGGATTGGTACAGTGTTGTCACATCAAGGGCAAAACTGACTCACCCAAATGTAAAACCACACAGCTCAGCAAAATATGCAGGAGCCGGACAGAGGAGAAACAGGGTGGCACTGGTCTCATCCCGAGACCCTGGCCTTCCGTCTTGAGGGAAAAGAACAAAGGCCCAGGCCAAAATGCAAATTAACTCTTGGTTTTTGAGTTTCCATGGGTCAGATTCTGGCAGTGTAAGGGGTTTTAAAATGTAATTTTGACTCTAAGTAAGAGCTAACTTTAAAACTGACCTTTCCCATATTTGATGTCACTCTCACAAACTCCCAAGGCCATCAAATAAGACAGCTAAAATGGTCACTTATTGTTAGAGGAAATTACTAGAAGGAATGCTGAAGCTTGAATCCTGGCTCTTGCACTTACTGATAGTTCACTTTTGGCAAATACTTACCCCACTGGAGTCAGTATCTTCATACAGAAAATGAGGCTAATAATACCTATTCTCCACCGGGGGGAGGATCAAATCGAGTTGATCGTGAAAGTAATATGCCAATGCGAGCTGTTATTACCAATAACTTAAACCATCGAGTTACACTCCGATGGAAGACTGGTAAACAGCAGCCTGATCACTGAGTCTCTCTAGTTCTTAGACACTGAGGCTTTCTAGTTCCACCATAGGAAATTCATACCCAGTCAGGTGTATTTACGTATTTTTTATTTTCTTTTTGATTCTTGGTTTTACTCACCTGTAGTAAACGGATTTTGTAAAGTTTTTCTTTCTCCATATTATACCGTCTGTCTAGGTCTTCCTAAAAATTGGAAAAGGCCACAGTTATCTGGGAATAGGAAACTTTCATTCTTAGATGGAGTCCTTTGAAGTTGAATATGTTTTTATCCTATCACTCCCCATCCTGAGCCCCCAAATTTCTTTTCTTAAATGGCTGAGTTTAGGATCTGGGTTGAGAATGTGAGACCCTGACACCCTTTCACATCACTTTGTAACAGTTCTTCCTTCTTCTGGGATCCAGGATAAACTTTGTGTTCTTAGGTTCTCTCCACATCCTTCCTGCCCCACAAAACTCTAACAACAAGAAGAAAGATCATTACTTAAAGAATCTTTCGTTGTATGCCTCTGGGTTTGGAGATGATGCTGGTTTGCTTTTTATGTTTCTGTTTAGAGCTACAGCGTCCAATATGATAGCCACTAGCCACATGCGGCTATTTAGATTTGTATCACCTGAGATAAAAAAAACTCAGTTTCTGTTACACTAACCACATTTCAAATGCTCAGCAGCTGCCATATGTAGCTAGTGACTACTGTGTTGAACAGTGTAAACACAGAAAACTACCATCATTGAAGAGATGGCACTGACTTAAAGAATCGAGAGAAGATTGGTGGTTCTCTATAGCCTATCGACTAAGCCCTATAGTCCTTGGGCCAAATCTGCCTCTCCACCTATTTTTGTAATTAAGGTTTTACTGAACACAGCCATGCCTGTTCATTTACATACTGGCTACAGCTGCTACAGGGAGTCTTGGTGGTGCAGTGGTTAAGCACTCAGCTGGTAATCCAAAGGTAGGTGGCTGCAACCCACCATCTGCTCCACAGGAGAACAATGTGGCTGTCTGCTTCCGTAAAGATTTACAGCCTTGGAGACCCTATGGGGTGGTTCTACTCTGCCCTATAGGTCCGCTATGAGTGGGAAACGACTCAGCAGCAACGGGTTTGGTTTCTTCACGGCTACTACAGCAGAGCTGACTGGCTGCAACACAGGCAGTCTGGCCAACAAAGCCAAAAATATTTACTATCTGACCGTTTACAGAAAAAGTCTGTTGACTCCTGGTTCACAGTACCATCAAAAAAACCCAAACTCATTGCCACTGAGTCAATTCCAACTCATAGTGACCCTATAGGCCAGAGCAGAACTGTCCCATAGGATTTCCAAGGAGCGCATGGTGGAGTCAAACTGCCAACCTTTTGGTTAGCTGCCATAGCTCTTACTCACTGTGCCACCAGGGTTTCCCACAGTACCACAGAGAGAAGCTTTTTCCCTCCCACTGCCCCCTCCCCTCAAAGCCTGTGGGTTGTGAGCAGATTGGGAGGGGTGGTGCAGGTCTCGCCCCTTCTTGGCTGAGATGCCCAAACACTGGACAGGAGAAAACCCCACCAGAATGGGGTGATCCTGCCTCCATCTGAGAGGCCAGGTGTGTAAGACGGGACCGTGTCAACCCTGAGGGCCCAGCAGATGAGCAGGCAGTGATGGAGCAATGAAAGCTCCCAGCTCCCAGTCCTGGGAAACGGCAGGTACCTACGTCATAGGTCATCACGGAGGTCAGGGCACCATGCGGCTCTCCACTGGAGGGGGTCTGAAACGATTAAAGAACAACAGATGTAGAATGGGCAGCAGCAGTGGAGCTCAGAAAAGCTCGTTCACTGACCACCTCTGATGACTACAAAGAGAATAGAGAGGGAGCAGGCTGTGTAGGAGAGCCCCCGATCTTAAATGGTTCTCAAATGTCTACGTTGTTACATGCTAGCAAGCTAAAGGGCACCTCTGAGTGTGAGTAATAATTCCTCTAGCAAGATGTGGGTGCTGAGAAGAAGTGATTCTCAAAGTCTGTGCTCTGTACCAACTCAGAGGCTGACTCAGCTAAGGAGCCCCCAGGGCCCAAAGTTTAGAAAAATGGAAAGGCAGGCCACCCCTGCATTCCACAGCCAGACCTTGCTATTCTCCTCTGCCAGCACTCTCAAAACCTGAAGCTCTCAGCCTTGCTGAAGTGATACAAGCCTGGCAGCGGGGAGGAAGGACTGCCTAGGCCTCTGTCCCCGAGCTGAACACGGTAGGGTGCAAGTCCAAGGGTGCAGCTGGTGTGTAGTGTCAGGCCGAGCGGTAGGCTTAGGGACTCTGGTGTTGGTTGGCGTGGACAAGTCTCTCCTCGCCTTGAGCCAAGCTTTCCCTTTTTACAAGAGAGAGGGTGCAAGAGGTGATTTCTAAGGCCACGTCCAGCTCTCAGATCATAAACACAGAGATGCTCAGGAAACAAGCTCTGAATGAAGCGTGAGAGGAGAAAACAAGAACACAGGGATCCCTAGTCTTATTTGGGGAGAGAAGCAGACTATTACCCTCCACCCTTTTTTCACGGTTTAATGGAAATACACTAGCTCCTTGCAAGATCAAGTCCCTTGTTCAGAGAACCAGCTGATCAGACTTGTTCCTTACACCCCAATATCCCTGCACTCTTGGAGATATGCCAACACTGTGTACTTGATTGTGTTCATTGCTGCTGTTTGGGAATGGAGCACATCCTTAGGCAGGAGTGGAGGGTGAACTTGGTAAAGGGAAACAAAAGTTAGAGAAGAACGCGGTGAGAGGCGAACAGGCCCAGATGGTTCCTGGAAACACTCTTCCCTAAAAAGAGGGAGCAGCCGGCCAGAGTGGTATCTCTGCTAATTCTTGTCTGGGGCTGCTGTCATCCTCCAGAGGAAAAGAACGGAGAGGGATGGAAATCTAAAACATCACGAGTTAAAAACGGTTGAGAAATGTGTATTTTGAGGACCAGGTCAGTCTTGTAGCAGCAGACTGTTTGCAGGGTTAGTCCCTAGGAACCACTTCACTCTAAGTGTGAACAGCACCTAAGGGCTGTGAGGAGCAGCCCAGAGCCCTTACCTCCTCGTCTCTACCTGGAGCCCTCTCAGCTTTCAGGGGAGCAGCCCAGAGCCCTTACCTTCCCGTCTCTACTGGGAGCTCTCTCAGCTGTCAGGGGAGCAGCCCAGAGCCCTTACCTTCCCGTCTCTACCGGGAGCTCTCTCAGCTTTCAGGGGAGCAGCCCAGAGCCCTTACCTTCCCGTCTCTACCGGGAGCTCTCTCAGCTTTCAGGGGAGCAGCCCAGAGCCCTTACCTTCCCGTCTCTACCGGGAGCTCTCTCAGCTTTCAGGGGAGCAGCCCAGAGCCCTTACCTTCCCGTCTCTACCGGGAGCTCTCTCAGCTGTCAGGGGAGCAGCCCAGAGCCCTTACCTTCCCGTCTCTACCGGGAGCTCTCTCAGCTTTCAGGGGAGCAGCCCAGAGCCCTTACCTTCCCGTCTCTACTGGGAGCTCTCTCAGCTTTCAGGGGAGCAGCCCAGAGCCCTTACCTTCCCGTCTCTACCGGGAGCTCTCTCAGCTGTCAGGGCTCCAATTTCCCGTTGTAGTCGTGCCATCTCCTCCTTTAAACGGGACAGAAGCAGTAACACACTCAGATGAGCCAGCGACTGCGTGCAGCTCTCTAAATCCCTGAGTCGCAAGTCCTATGTTACGTTCCGTAAGTTCACGCTGGGAGAAAAATTCCATTAGAGGCTAGCTTCTCTGGCCCCCAACTCTGAGCCTGTGAAAGGTTTCTTCACTAGGATACACCAGGTGCACCTTGGCCAAAAGGGCTCTTTCTTTTTAAAGGGCAAGTGAGATGAGCAGTAATCACTGAGAAATGAACTAGTGGCTCAAAACTCAGCTCCAGTGGGCCTGGTCTGCTTCCTCTCCTCACAGGCCTCAGACTTAGGCGCCTGTCCACCTTGCCTGGGACCCTCCTAGTCTGGAGCCCTGCCCCACCCAAGCCCCTCCTCCATCTGCCATCCGCCCTGCTTTAGGGAAGACCTAGCCTCCTGTCGGTTCCTGTACCAGTGGCCTCTCTCTCCACAACTGACACAGAACTCACCAGCCTCACATACAGCCCCCGCTCAGCCCTGTGTCCACGCCACTCCCACCACTAGGCCACTGTTCCCAGGTGACAGCAACAAGGGCCGGCTTACAGACAGCCCAGGGTTTGCAGGCCTCATTGTTTTCACAAAGGCCATGTGTCAACTAAATGTGGCAATGTTTTAAACTTTATAAAACTTTTATAAAAAAGTTTTATCTTCTGAATAGATTTGTACATTAGAAAAACATTGTTTTTTTAGACTTTGCACTCAATTTTGGGGTTTGGCACATACAATTAGTTACTAATCTAACTCACTTCCGGTATCCTTTGAGGGGGCCTACCATAGTGTTCTATTCCCCTTATACAAGTGATACGTGACTGCTTGATGAATCTACTTTGTAAACTGCACCAGGAATACAGGATGCCACATCAGGACCAGGGAAGGTAAGCCAAGAGATTTCTACAAGAGTCCTGGTTTAACGTTTGCCAACACCAAGCAACACTTACTCGACAATGTGCTTTAAATTCCTGCTCCTGACTTTTCAGATTTTCATTCATGGCTACAAGTGCTCTCAAGTTCTGCAGGATGCTGAAGAGAAAACACCAAAACCATTATGATATCATGAATCGCAGCTGAAACCAGGTCCCCAGCTGAAGATGGACTGATGCCCTTTTAGATCTCCTTTGTCTCCCCTACGAGTGTCTGAAGGGCTCTGCACAAACAGTAACAACTTCCATGTCACTGACATTGTTGTTCATTTACACGCCCAAGCCCAGCAGCCACGTCCAAACAGACATTACAGATTCCAAAATGAAAACATCAACTGTAGAAACATCAGGGAGTTCCCAGAGAACTGAATATACCTGATGATACGAATTACTCAACTGGACTCAGAGTATATATATAGTACTGAAAACCATTTTTAATATCAACTCTGAAAAGGAAACAAGTTGCTTAAGGCCATTAAAAGCACTAATTTGGTAATAAAAATGTCAAGTATCTGACAGCACTTTGTTCCATATCATAAACGAAGGGTTTCGAATTATACAGCCACGTACTTAGTGGGTATTTCGTTACTAAAAACGTCCATCAAACCCCGAACTGCTCATTCTGTGCCTGAAACTTTGATTTCACAATCTCATTCAAATGAGCAACATCTAGGAGACTTTACCACCAAAGAATCTGGTGCTAAAAAGGCCGAATGTACGTGCTGCTTCTCTTCTAAAGACGATTAATTTTACGTGCAGAAAAAAAAATAACAGCAGCTGTTCCTTGGCAAAAACAAAACAAAACAACAACAAAAAAAAAAACAAAACAAAAAAACGCAGCTTTACTCCCAAGAAGATGGGCTAAAATGTGTGCTGTTAAAAACTAGTGACAAAAATTGACTCCAAGGAAGAGAAGTAGGTGGCTGGGGGTCTGGGGTAGGAGGGAGACTTTTCACCACGCGCCTTTTGTACACCTACTCCTCACTTAACAATCTTCTTAACGGACATTTCACATTTACGACAACGGTGAAAAACCTATCCGACTATTTTGTGCATTAATGAAATACATCTGGCAGGAACCCTTTCATGACCAGTGGGACATACAGTGCCCACCTACACTTTCTGCCTCTCAGGTCCAGAGGGACATAAGAGTCCCATGTGATATTCTGTGATTGGATGTGGTCATCCTCCATTTTCGCATAACACTGATTTTCACATACTCTGGAACCTCACCATGTCAATAAGCGAGTAGTGGATGTACTGTGAGTGTATTACTTAGTTTTTTTAAAAAAGAAAACAAAAACGTGCTGCTTCTGATCACAAGGGGAATTGGGAGGAAGAGTGTGGCTAACTCAGTGTAACCCAAGCATCTTAGCAAACGCCTGAACGATGGGGACCCAGGAGAGTCATCCTGGCACAGATAGATGGCACCACAGTCTGGATCAGCATGTGAAATCAGTGGACCTGTTTGGGGCCTGAACCAATGACCCTTGTCTCCTCAGTCCTGTGCTCAATCACATTAAACCACCAGGCATTGGCAAAGAATGCAGGCTGAAGCCTCTTACCTTGGATCAGCTTTGGATTCTATCTTCTCAAGGGCTGCTTGTTCTTTGTCCAGTTTCTCACTGTAACTTTTCAACTACAAGAGAGAATGGAGGAATCACTGCTAGGGGCTTGTGGCACAGAAGAGTGCTTCCCCTCTCCCCGGGCTCACATCTGAACTCCACTTCTGATACAGCACCCTGAGAGAGAAGGTGGACGGCAGAAATGGGGTGGAGGTGGAGGGACAAACATGGGAAGTTAAAACCACACCTTTCCTGACACATTCTGATGGCTGCAGAAACCTTGGTAATGGCTCTAAATTACAGCAGCAGATGGGTGGAAGGTCAAAGGTGATGCTGAGAGCAAGTGCCTTTTGGCAGCTAGTGACAAATAAAAAGAGTGGCTATGGAGTCAGACAGACCTGGGTTTACATCTCAGAACACCACCATCACGGCTGTTCACAGGGGCAGGTTAAAAGCGCTCATCTTGAATAATTCCACCTTCTCCTGAGGCAGATAAAAACCAAACCAAAACCCGATGTTGAGTCGATTCTGATTCATACCAACCCTACAGGACAGAGCAGAACGGCCCCATAGGGTTTTCAAGGCTGTAATCTTTACGGAAGCAGACTGCTAAATCCTTCTTCCACAGAGCAGCTGGTGGGTTCAAACTGCCAACCTTTTGGTTAGCAGCAGAACGCTTAACCACTGTACCACCAGTGCTCCTTCTGAGGCAGAAAAACCAAACCCAGATTTTAATGTATAAAGTGTCCAGTTACATCATGCAATACAATGCTAAGCAGTTATTAAAAAATAAATAAGGCGGCTCTTTTATACATTGCTGTAGGATGATCTCCAACATCTACTGTTAGCTGAACAAAACAAGGTGCAAAATCATGAGCAGAACATAATTCCAATTAGGTGTAAAGGAGTGAAAAAGCATATACATGTAATTGCTTGTACGTGCATAAAATAGCTCTGAAAAGATTCACAAGAAGCTGGTTGCACTGGCCGCCTTTGAGGAGGGTAGCTGGGTGGCTGAGTTACAGGGGTATAATACCCTTTGTACCTTTTGAATTCGGAATTATGTGAATGTGTCAGCTATTCAAAAAACAAGTTAAAAAAAAAACTCCAAGGGCTTTAGTTGAAAATGACACAAGTCACAGCAACCCTGCCTCCCTCAAAAAAAAAACACCAAATCCCCGACTGCTAAGTCAGTTCCAGAATCCAAATTATATTGCTGGAACACAGAAGTGAGTACTTCAGGGGACAACAAAGACGGCTGGCGGATTGGAACGGACGAATGAATACTTTCTGGAGTTAACAGACATAGGAAGGGCTGGTCTGCAGGGTTGGGATCCGTATAAGGAACAACCAGCAGGCCAGGCAGTGCACCCTGGCTCCCTAAAGGCAGGAGCTGGTGTTTGAGTCTCAGAGGGTGGCGCAGGGTCCCAGATAGCTGGCCACACCCAGGAGAGACGGGAAAGTTCCCCACCCAGAATATCAGTTACCACTGAATCCCACCAGACAGTACGTCCACCCTTCCAGGTAATTACATGAACAGGCTGCATAAAATGCATGCAGCAACCACAAGGAATTCAAAATCAAAGATAAGCACACAACCAAGAATTATCAAACATCTGTAAAAAGACAAAACCGTAAAATAAATGTATCAACTCAAAAAATGAATTCTGACCTGAGGAAGTAACTGATAGAGCAAGAAAAATAAGTCTTTAGAACAGTTATAATTAGAGATGCAAGAAGATCCTACATCTATTAAAAATCACCAACCTCACACAGAGGAAATGAGAACTGTGGCTGTTGAAGGTAAAATGTGGACAGGTTAGACGCCGGTGGCCAACCCAAAGCAGGGGCCAGCCAGTCATGGCCTCCCTGAAGCGGCTGTGCAACGTCCCCCAGTGTGTCATGTGCTGCCATCTGTCCTCTACCTTCCCTGCCTTGCTTTTCTTTTCCTAAATTTGCTGGAAAGACAGGTTTTCCCTGTTTTTCAGTGCCACTAGGGTAACCCAGAAGGGCAGGTTTGCTGAAAAGGTAAAACCTGGGAACACTGGCAGGAAAGGGTTTGGGATGCTCATTCTGCCCAACCCTTGCCCGAACAGATGAGGAGACTGAGGTCCAGAGATGAAGTTCACTACTTCCACGGGGACCTCGTCTTCAGTGTCCCTACCCAATCAAGCTTCTTCATATGGTTGCTCAGCACTAGGTTTTACACAAGCTTCCCGTTTTTCTACAAGGGAATTAGTTGGACTGCCCTACAAGACAGGAATCTGAGAGGGCTCTGGTGCCAGACTGTCTGCTTTGAACCCTGGCACCCCACCACGTGGTCTTTGGCAAGTTAATCACTTAGCCTCTCTGCTTTGGGTCTCCCCAGGTGCAGAACAGGGATGGTAACAGTATGCTGTGAGGGCTATTGCGAGGGTCCAATGGACCACTACAGGTTATATGCCCAGGGCACACCCAGCTATTGTTATGTGAGGACAGGAGGTGTATCTCTTATTATTGACTGAAATCACACCCTCCATGTCTAGCACATGAAAGGGACTCAACAAATACTTGATTTAGTGTTTCGTACAAAAAGTCACTTTACAGTCACTTAGGATTTATGTCCTAAGGCATGTAAACGTTTTAGGAATTGATATCAGGATGTTTTGCCCTTAATCTCTTCCAGACTGTTACACAAGGACTGATCCATGACTTGGCAAACTTCATGCCCAGGACCTGCAGCACCACAAGCAATATGTCAGGGACTGCCGTCCCCAGGTGTGTGCCATGTAAGCCATCAGAAATGTAGTCATGGAACAGCATAAAGGAAGCTGATCTGTCCACATGTAAGGGCCATCTTCTGAAAGAATGAAAGTTTTTAAAATTCTAATTGTCATTCTTATGCCTGCCCTTTTCAGATGTTCTGACAAACACTGAAGAGACTAGTTAGGATTAAAAAAGTTCGGATTAAAAAGTCTCGTCACGTTTATAGCAAGGCAGTGAACCAAGTGCTCTGTAAAACCAAAAAAATCAAACCCATCGCCATCGAGTTGATTCCAACTCATAGTGACCCTATAGGACAGAGAACTGCTCCATAGGGTTTCCAAACAGCGGCTGGTGGATTTGAACTGCTAACCTTTTGGTTAGCAGGTGAGCTCTTAACCACTACGCCACCAGGGCTCCAAGTGCTGCATAATGCTGTGGAAATAAGTATTTTAAATGGGCAAATTTCATATAAAATTCTAGAGAAGTGGGGACTGGACTGGTGTCAGAGATAACTATGAAGATCAGCCGCGCTCCCAAATGGTCCAGAAAGTTCTGAGGGGGACAGCGCAGAAGGCCCAGAAAGTTCTGAGGGGGACAGCGCAGAAGGCCCTTCCAGAGAGCACAGCTACAGCACGAGCACCAGCAGTAGCGTTCAGACCCAGATGTGGACAGCTCTCTGTGGACACGCAAGTGACAGGAACGGTTAAGGCTCCTCATGGCAGAGCTGGTGTCAGAGGTGTCTGACTCCTCACCTGGTATTCTAGGCAATCACAAGTGGGAGGTAAGCAACACTATAATGCTGACGGGAGATGGCAGAGCTGCCACTTGAATTAGAAAATGAATCGCATGGTTCATTCAGAATACGCCCCACAACCCTCCTCTTCCTGTGGCTCCCGCTCCTCTCTCACACCTAGGAGGTAACTGGTAATCCTGAACACAAATTATAACGCTCTGTGGTTCTCCAGTCTTTCAAAAAGAAACCTTCTCACTCTCAAGGAATGTGGCATTTTGCAGCTATTATAAAACCTGCCTGAGGTTATGAATGACCTTTCCTGCTCTTCTACGGGGCCCTCCCTCTGCCCATCAGGCCTGCCTGCCTCAGGAGACTTTCCTGACCTTGCAGCCCATGGTGATCTCCCCCACCAAGAACACTGATGATTTAGAACCTGGCAGCGTGGATAAACTAAGGGCACTGGTCACACACTACCATGTAATGGTCCTATGTCCCCAGATGGACTGGAAGCCCCTGGAAATGAGACCAGTCTCCTCCACACAGACTGATGAGTTACAGCATTCCATCAGTGGAGCAGGTCAAAGACAGACATGACAAAGGCCCAAGGGGGAAGGAAAATCTGCTCACCTCTGTCAGTGTTTTCTTTGCTTCACTATATTTGGCTTGTAAGTTGGCATGACTCGCCTGCAGCTGTAAATGAAGAAAGAGAAAGACATTTGCTTTTGCATCCTCACAACAACACAGATATGGGTGGTATCCCCAGTGCACGGGTAAGAAAATGGAATCTCAGAAAGATTTAAACTGATCAAGTATGGGCATCTTAGAAAGACTGCCAACAGCAAATAAAAAACAAACAATCATAAAAAACCCCAAAAAACCAAATCCTTACATTGAATTAGCCCCAACTACATATCAGCCAGGTTGGTTCTGGGTGATGCAAACAGTTTAGTGCTTGACTACTAACCAAAAGGTTGGCGGTTCGAACCTACCCAGAGGTGCCTTGGAAGAAAGACTTGGTGATCTGCTCCCAAAAGGTCATGACCTTGAAAACCCTATGGAGCACAGTTCTACTCTGCACACATGGGGTCGCCATGAGTTGCAATTAATTCAATGGCAATGGGTTTTTTTTGGTTTAGATGTCAGGCACTGTACTAGGTATTCAGCTTAAAGCATATCACTAAATCCTTATATCTGAAGGAAGAACATATTATTCTGAGTTTTACAGATGAGGAAATAAAGACTCAGGAGTTAGGTTACTTGACTACGGTGTCAGCTGATAACTGATAAAGCCAGGATTCAAATTCAGGTCTAGCTGACTTTTCTATATGGCTCCTATCAGTTCAGTTAACCAACTTGCCCATTCCTAGGATACAAACTGCACATCAGCACTAAGGCTTCTAGCACAGTGTGTGGGAAGAAAGAAATATGACTGGCTGACAAATTATACCAGATAGAAAAAAGGATTCAGGACTTCAACACTAGGAAAAAGAAAGCAAATTACCATTACTAATCAAAGTTACATGATTGTAAACCCGCTTAAAAAAGGTATCTTGAAAATGTCAGCTTCCTATTCCTTACTGAAAAAGCTTATCTTTGTGCTAAGAGTTTTTAGAAATCTGAAAACATTCCTTTAAAAGCTCAAAGTGTTTGTGTACTTCTTCTTTTAAAAAGGGAAAAGTGACAGAAAACTACCGTCAGATGCTTTGGCTGTTACCTGGGTACAAATTTAACAATGAGAAATTTATCCTGTATCACAGTGACTATTTCAAAATGACTTGCCCTACCCTTGAACTTATAAGCAACCTATTTAAGAGTTACATCACCTTGAGAAATCGTTATTCCTAAATCGCGCTTCTAGTTACCAGTCTCCAAGACCGATGAACAGTTATACTTCCAACAAAACCTATAAAGAAGCCAACTGGAGCCGAGAGCTGAAGGGGTACAAGAAGCAGCAGGTGGACACTGCTCTCTTTCTTTTCAAAGGGACCCAACCGTCTCTGCAATGAGAACTTGTACTAACCTGTTTGTGTAATCTGTAGATGAGAGTACTTCTGGTCTAAGTTTGTTTTTCTCTCAAAACCGTAGGGACTTAACTCTTGTAGCTCTTTTGGGGCTCCAGGTAGGGGGTCCTGGTATTTTCCTACCTGCCTCTCACCCCTGCACCCACCCAACCACTTGACACTTATCAAATGCCTAATCTGCTCAAACAAGGAGTGTGGGAGAAAGAGATGAACACGACCTGGTCCTTGCCCTCAAGGAGCTGGACCAGTAAACCAGGAATTAGCATAAAGTAGACAGCTGAAGCAGACAGGCCCAGGGGAGGCCCAAGAAAGAAAGGTCGACTTGCTCATCAGGGAGTTCAAGGAAGACTTCACCAACAACGGCCCACTGAGCTGGGTCTTGGCAGGGAAACGGGATCTTGTTACGAAGGCAGACCCATCTCTTCTCTTTAGTTAATTAAGAGCTCTCATCACCTCCTCATCTCACCTTCTTCTCTTAAATTAGGAGTGTCCCAGCAGCAGAGCTTAGTTTTCATCCTGCTGGAGTCCTACGTGATTCTCCTACCTCTATTTTCTTCTTCATTATTAACCCATAGGCTTACCCTAAAAATGCAGCCACTTGTTAACAGCTACTTTCTGGATTCCTCTCTCTTTTCTCTATCTCAGTTTTCTTCTCAGTTATCTACTACCTGCACCCCATTTCTATTCCCTTCTCTTACTGGACTGTAAGACATTCTCTACTCCTCCCCTCGCTTTTATTCCTTCCATTGCTCTGATGGGTAAGACCCTCTCCACTGTTCTTATTGCCAAGGCCATGCGTGTATCTTGGCTGCCTTTAATCATGACCTTGTAGGAGATGTTCTAAGGATTTAAAGAATTTGGATTCTCTCATATACTATTGAGAGGTGTATAAATTGTAAAGCACTTTGTGAAAATGTGACAGTTTCTAGGAAAATTGACAATGCTCATGTTTTTTTGATCCAGCAATTCTACTTCCTGAAATCTATCTTACAGAAATACCTCCACATATGCACGAAGATGACTGTACAAAGACAGATGTAGGTGGCAGCATAAATTTGCAATCATCAAACAACAACAAACCAACCCCAGCAACACCTACACGAACGGGGACAGGTGAAGTAACTCACGGTACGTGTGTATTACAGCACACTGTGCAGTCCCTGGGAACAAGGAGGCAGATCCACACGCTTAAATCTGGGCTCAGTGACTAATGAGACATGTGACTACAGACAGACTACTGAACTTCTTTATATCTCAGTTTTCTTCTTCTCATGTTTTAATTGTGCTTTAGGTGAAAGTTCAGAGCACAAATCAGTCTCTTATTCAAGATTGTTCTGTGACATTGGAGGCAAGCCCTGCAATGTGTCACCTCTCCCCCTTCTCCACCCTGGGTTCCCCATTTCCAGCCATCCAGTTTTCCTGTCCCTCCTTACCTTCTCGTCTTTGCTTCTGGGTAAGTGCCCATTCAGTCCCGCACACTTGATTGAACTAGTAAGCACCATTCCTTGTGTGTGCTGTTGTTTGTTTTACAGACCTGTTCATCTTCAGCTGAAGGGTGAATTTCGGGGGTGACTTCAATACTAAGTAAAAGAGTGTCCAGGGCTGTATTCTCAGAGTTCCTCCAGTCTCTGTCAGATCAGTAAGTCTGATCTTTTTTTGTGAATTTGAATTTTTTTCTACATTTTTCTCTCACTCTGTCTGGAGCCCTCTATTTTGATCCCTGTCAGAAGGGTCAGTGGTACAGTTTTCTTATTTGTAAAACAAGGATAATAACTATATCTCCTCCATATGGACATTGTGAGAACTGAATGAGTTAATTTTCTAAAGTACTTAGTAGACATTCAGTTTTTAAAAAAAAGCACTCATTAGCCATTATTATCACTGACAGAAAGATGTCTCTGATAGAATGAGAGAAAAGTAAAACCAATTTTGTAATCAGATATCACATTTTCCCAGGCAAATGGGCATATATGTAAGTGCTTGTAAAGACCTGGGGTGGTGCAAACGGTTAACGTGCTCAGCTGCTAACCAAAAGGTTGGAGGTTTGAGTCCGCCCAGAGGCTCCGTGAAAAAAAGGCCTGGCAATCTGCTTCTGAAAAATCAGCCACTGAAACCACCCTATGGAGCATAGTTCTACTCTGACACACATGGGACTGCCATGAGCTGGAATCAACTTGACAGCAACCTAAGGCCTTTGTAAAGGCCCAGGAAAAGGCTCAGCAGGAAATACAGCAAAGACAGACCGTGGTTTGCTCTAAGGAGTGCAACTAGGTGAGGAGTGAAGAGGACTTTCACTGCTGTTTTTATAAAGTTCTATACTATTTGGCTTATTTACAATGAACTTATATTATCTCTATAATGTTTTTTAAAGTGCTTAAAGCATTTAAAAATTAATGACAGAAGGTAACGTGTTCAACGCACTTGTGCATGCACACCCATACACATACACACAAACTCTATACTCTCGTTACGACTCACTGTTCAGTGTCCACCAAGAAATGAGTGTGAGGTGATGCACAGGCTGGCTGAGGTGGCCAGGCAGGAAGTCAGGAGAGTGGAAAAAGCTGGGACTGAAGGTCCAAAAGGTTTTGCAAAAGGCTTGCTGTTGGCTGCCCAGGTGACTTCTGGCAGACAGAACCACAGACTACAAGAAGTGGAGGGAATTCTGGAGACCAGCTAGCCCAAGGGTGAGCAAGTTTCTGAAGACAGGAAAATTGAGGGACAGCAACAGTTTAGTGACTGTAATTTTTTTTTTTTTGGGGGGGGGGGGCGGGGTGTGTAGGACATTCCAAATGAAAACGGGCTTAGTGAGTTGGCTATAACAAAAAGCATGTTCTTATAGTTCAAATCATACCTTTTTGAGAAAAAAGTTCATGAAAATGTTGATGTTGCTTTCTAATCTTTAAAAATATGAATATCTAAGCTTATCTGAGAAATGTTCTAATCTTTTATTCCTTACATTTGCATGAAGCTCTAAGTTCACCAAAAATGCATTCCTTTTTATATCCTCCTTTCATCCTTGAAGCAGCCACTCTGGGCATGTTTTCTTCACTATCTGAGACCCCTACCTCACATGTGATCCTGGGCAGGTCTGCCTCTCCACACCCCACTTTCCTCATCTAGCTGGCCTAGCTACATGGCCAGGGTTATCACATACACTGGTCATCTTTAATAATAACACCAGTCACAGCAATGATGATAGCTGTCCTTTATTGACAGTCTGCTATACGTTAGGCAGTATGCCTGAAAAATAACAGACTCTTGATAAACACAGGTTCTGAACCAACAGCAAAATAGACCCAAGAGTCAGAGAGGATTGCCCTTCGGCTGGACTAAGCATGTGCTGGGACTGCCTTTTGAAATGAGGCTTGGCATTCCTTCCCCCAAGTTAGACAGGAGGCAACATCAAATATTGACTCATGCTGAGACTCTCTGGCTCATGGGCTCTGGAATACCCTCAAGACTACACTCCCTCAGAGGATAAAGGCATTACGATAAAGGAGCCTCACCCTTACTTTACGTTCATCCTGACTCTGGGACGAGGTATTTCTGAGTCAATCACTTTCATATTCTTATCTCTGGCAAGGGTCATCCGCAGAGGTAACACTGTCTGAGCAGAGAACTCATGAACTGTTTGAACAAATCATTAAACAGAAACCAAATCACAGTCCTGCTTCCACCCTTGTTTGCTTGTTATTGCTTGTTTGATTTTTAGGTCCTTCTGGTAAAACCAACCACTTGTTCAGCTACGATATTTCTAACAGAACAAATTCAAACAAATAAATGACTGAGCAGGACTATCTGGTATATTAATATCTTTTGGATACACGGGGCTTGAAAGAATGAAAAATGCACAAGCAAAAAATGCTAACTGGAACTCATTTCTGGAAAACTGTTAGAGGAACTACTTGGTGACTTGTCCTTTAGAAAGCCATATTCATTCCCCAAATTTTCTGTTACATTTTCTAATTAAGTTTTATTGCCAATGCAACTGAAGCATATAATACATTTTTTATCTTCCAATAACTGTTCCTGCATCAAATGCTACAGCTTCCTCTTATGTCTACTTCCCAGGGGAACTATAAGAAGGTCTTTCCAAAGGAGCCCCACTCATCCCCAGGTCACAGACGGCGGACTTACGGACAACTCATACTTACACTTTAATTTATGTAAATTCGCCCTCACTTTGAAACAACTGAACCAAACCCTACTCCCAACAAATTCTTCATCACAATCACCTTCACTTGCTGCATCTGCAGCTTTTAAATCACTGAAAAGGCTTCAAGCCCTTTTTTGCACGAAAGTAAGGCTAAATAAGAATCATACGCACCTGTCTCAGCTTATCTACAAAGCAGACTTAAAGACACAGGAACGGATCTTGTTCGTAACCTGGGAACTGCCTATATTACAGACTGCCACTTCCTGGAACACTCTTAAAAATGATCTGATTTCCTCCTTTTTCCTGCCACCACTAGTCAAAGCAATCAACAGTTCATATCTGGACTACCACATCAACCTCCTATTGGTCCCCCTGAATCCCTTCTTGTCCAAGTCCAACCGATTCATGCTCTCACAGCAAACAGGAAGGTCTTAGAAACATACAAATCTCCCCTACTTAGCCCCTCCAACGGCTTCCAGTGTCCTTAACATGAGCTGGGAGGTCCTGTGTGATCAGACTCTGCAGACCAGCTGCCTCATGGTGCTCCAGCTATAAACCTAAAACTGGCCAAGAGCCTTCTTCCCCCACGTCTTTGTTCACGTGGCTCCACGGGTCCAAACCTCGTCTCCCCCACCTTCCCCACACCTCTAGACTTTGCCCACCCAACTCTTATTCATCTTTCTAGGCTAACTACTCAGAAGCCTGAGGCTAGGTCAGGCCTCCCTATTAGTCACTCTCTCAGCTCCCTAGATTTCTCCTTCAAACACTTACCACAGCTGTAATTAAATGATGATATATTTGTTTAGTGTACGCCTTCCCACTCTACTGTTAAGACTCTTGAGAGAAAGGATTGTAAGTTGTTCTTCATCCATCCCTACAGCCTACTTCAGTGCCTAGCACACAGCAAACTCTACTGTAAGATTCTTCAGAGAAGGGATTGTAAGTTGTTCTTCATTCGTCCCTACAGCCTACTTCAGTGCCTAGCACACAGCGAACTCTACTGTAAGATTCTTGAGAGAAGGGACTGTAAGTTGTTCTTCAACCATCCCTACAGCCTACTTCAGTGCCTAGCACACAGCAAACTCTACTGTAAGATTCTTGATAGAAGGCATTGTAAGTTGTTCTTCATTCGTCCCTACAGCCTACTTCAGTGCCTAGCACACAGCAAACTAAACCAGTGGCTGTCGAGCTGATTCCGACTCATGGTGACCCTGTGTCTGTCAGAGTAGAACTGTGTACCATGGAGTTTTCAATGGCTGATTCTTCAGAAGTAGATCACCAGGTCTTTCTTCCAAGCACATAGTAAACAAAAACCAAACCCACTGCTGTCAAGTCAATCCAACTCACAGCAACCCAAATGGACAAAGTAGAACTGCCCCATAGGGTTTCTAAGGCTGTAAATCTTTATAGAAGTGGACTGTCATATTTTTCTCCTGCAGAGCAGCTGGTGGGTTTGAACCGCCAACCTATCGGTTAGCAGCCAAGCGTTTAACCAATGTACCATCAGGGCTCCTTTAAGCCCACAGTAATGCTCAATAAATATCTGTGAATTAATAAATGCTATTCTTGCCTCCTAGTCTTCTTCTATAACAGAAGTTGGCAAACTTTTTCTATAAAGGGTCAGATAATAAATATTCTAGGCTTCGCAGGCCATACGGTCTCTGACACAAACACCAACTCTGCCATTGTAGCTTGAGACAGCAGCTGTAGACAACAGTAAACAAACGGATGTGCATGTGCTCCCATAAAACTTTATTTACACAAACAGGTGGCAGCTGGATTGGCCCAAGGGCCACAGTATGCTGACCTCTGCTCTAGAACTTTCTTTAACCATTCCACCAAGAAGATCTTAGCTCTTCCCCAATTTCTCCCTTCTCTGAAGAATGGTTTCATTTTATGTAAATAAAACTATAAAAAGAAAACACTAACCTCTTCCAGATGTTTTGTCTTCTGCAGAATCTGCTTGTTCAAGGAAATGATTTTCCGACGATGTAGCTGGGAGGCTCCTAATTTTTCTGGACTATCTCCAGCGGATAACTCAGACTGCTGTAGGCAAAAAGGAGGACAAACTCAAAGGATTTAATTAGTCCACCTGGGCTCTTGTAGGCGCCCTCCCTGCTGAGTCTGGGCAGAGCACTACTGGGCAGCCAGTCACAACCAACCCAGGGCAGCTATGGGGCCCTGTGCAAAACCCAGGTCCAGGGAAGGAGATTCTGAGACCATGGACCAAAAGCTCTATCCACAGAATCTGCACTCCCAGCAGATGCACCAGCATGTGCAAAATGCACAGGGATATGTAACTGTGGTTATGCTGTATCCAACAGGTGACAGGGCACCATCAAAAGGTCTAAAATACCAGAATAACATGATCATGTGAATTATCTTCCTAAGAACATTTTGGAGTTATCAAGAATGATGAACTGATTCATTTTCATCAAAGTATTATAAGCACATGGTTAAAAAGTTTCATTATTCAGAAGCACTTATAGTGAAAAGCAAGCCTCCTACCTCCCTTTTTCCCCACCCATGGGCCTACTCTCTTTAACCATTTCTGGTTTCTGTTCTCTTGGTATTCAGAGGGTGGTTTTGAGGGGGTGAGAAGTTGTTAAGATAGGCCAAGGAGCAAATGTCTGAACTTATGTAACTGAGGAGAGGATGGAGAAGAAGGGTGGGACAGGGTGCAGAGACTGTCAGGATTGGAAGCAGGCAAGGGAGAGGTTTCTGGATGAGGTGATGAGGTGAATGAGGAAAGGCAACGGCATTACTGAGAAACCGTGGAAGGAAGGAACCAGCCTGGTGTAGAACTGAATACTTGCTCAAGAGCTCAGTGAGAGACTCAAGAAAAAAAACAAAACAACAACAACAAAAAAAACCCAACAAGGTCGACCCTGTTGCAATAGATGTCCTAAGAGCACTTCCTATATGCTTACAGACACCTTTATTAAACAAATACTCATTATAACCCCGTTTCCTTTGTTATTGAAAGTATCACAAATCAAACCTAATTACTGATTTTAAGTCCAAGTACAACAAAGCTATTTGGGTATTTGATTTTTCCCTGCATGTTTTAAGAGTGATTATGGGCTGGAAAGTCTGGAAAATTCACCCATGGGCAAAAGAGATGGGAAAGTGAGGAGGAGGAGAAATTGGTCAGTCACCACTCATTTTGGTTAAGGATTTCCCTGAGTAACTCAGCAGCATCATTAACAGATGATGAGCGTTTTCCTGCTTAAGAGTCCTGGAGGTGGGAAACAACCAGCAGGGTATGGCTACATAAAATGTTAAGAAATATCATTTTCTATCTCCTGGGCAGGTAGGCCATAAAGGAAATAGGAATACTATGGATATTTGCTATTGCAACATATCTAGCCTTGAAACCTAGGACTCTGAAAAACATCAACTAACATATTCCAGCTTTTTGGGATTTCTGGGAGTTGGGAGTTAAATTTTTTCAATGCATTTAATTTTAGATATACCAAGATATCCACAATCTGCAGTCTGGGGAAAAAGAAACTGTTTCTGAAAATTATTTCAGAGCATAAAAAAAGGGGGGAAGAGGAGAGACTTCTTCCATCACTGAATCACTTGTCAGCAACAGAATTACTATGAACTAATTCTCTTTCTTCCACTTTGGCTGTATCACCCTGAACTACATTATTAATTTGGCTCTTTTTGTCTGTCATATACTTAATAGCTTTTTCCTTACAGCTAATTTCAGCTCTGGGTTTTAACATCTGACTTAGGATTCCCTAACACTGATTTCCATAGTGCCACTGACACAGCCTCAGAGCATTTTACTTTTACTAGAAGGATTACAGAAACCTGTCTCATGATTCATCGATCTTTGAAGCAGACCTGCCCATTCACTGGAACTATCCCACACAGACGGTCTCCCTGTGTGATGTCAGGATTACCCTTGAGTACCCTGACCTCCTCCAGCTGACTGTCTAGCTTTGGACCAGACTCAGTGGTGGGCATGCAGGCTCCAGTGGATCCCTGGGTGACTCACCTCCCAGAGGTCCTCCAGTCTGTGCAGGACTGAGTACAAACTCATTCCACTCTGTCCTGGAGCTCTGGCATGGGCCCAGGTTTTCCTGCTGATCACTCAGTCTGCTTCTACGGCTAAGGTCCCAAAGGACTGCACTCCCTACACAGCTTCCATACCCTCGTATTAGTGTACCCAGCAAACACACAGCTTTGTTTTTAAACTATGACTGAACTTCATTTCCAGGAACACTTCTTGCAGGAATATCAGTAGCTGTCTTGATTTGTGGAAAGAGAAGTTCCAGGCCACCTATCCATCCAAGTATGAATCTGGAGCCACGTGCTCCCTCAAGACCCTTTCAGGGAGTCTACGAGATCAAAACTCTTTTCATGATAATACTAGGACGCTATCTGCTTTATTGCCTTTTTCATTCTCATGATTGTACAGCGGAATTTTACAGATGCTACATGACGTGTAACAATGTTATCACTGTGACGTTAACATGTTAACATGCAATGGGTTTGTTATTGTTAGTTGTAAATAAATTAATATATAAGGGAGTCATGACACTAAATTCTTAGGAACACTATTTTAATCTAAGGGGCCTGGCTTAGTAGAGAATCCACCCATTGATTGGGACAGCTCCATTAGCACTAAGCTCCTAATGAGTGGGCCCACCAAGGGGCTATCATTTACATAACATTGAGAGGAGAAAAGTTTCTGATTTATTCTGCTCTTCTGCTGAATAGGTGATTCAGAGAACTATACAAACATTTAATGCTTGCAGAGTGCAGACAAGATCTTGCAGGTATAAGTCTCTATACAAACTTACTATCACATCTCTGTCGCAATATGTATGTTTCAAGCAAACTTGGCCTTTTGAAACACTTCCTCTTACTGCTAGGTAACAATTCTCATTGCTCTTTGGAGTACCTAAATTTGCATTTGCAAAGCAGTAATGCACCCTAATACCAGGACAGTAGGTACAATTTCTATATTTCACATTTCTATAGCCCAATTAAAATGAACGAAATGCATATGAACAGACCCACAGAACACAGACATTTGTGAGCTCCTCCATCTGCCTTTGGGTAGACAGACAGTGCTATCGGAAGCTGCTTGGTTTAATGGAAAGTTATTTCTGTGCAGACAACATAGTTTATTTCAAAACTGAATTGAAGACAGTTCTTCACCTTGTCAATGGAAAGCTGACTGCTCTATTTTTCAAACATACCTGCTATGAAGCAATCTAAATTCTTCATTTCTTTCAAATACCCTCCCCAGAGCCAAGAGACCTCAGGCTGCTGAAGATGGAAACAGGTCCTTAAAGCAGTTATGGCTCATGCTGACATTCTGTTCACTGACAGTCACAATGGGAAGGAAAGCTGAAGAGAGCCAAGTCAGATCTGGAAGGACAAGTTAAGGTGGGGCAGGCGGAGACGAGGACTCAGGCTGGATACTAACTCCTCGACAGACACAATTTAATCCTTGGGGCATCTTAATTGACTTCTATGTGCAAAATACAGCATCTCTCAAAGAATGCCAACCTATCTAAAAATACTCAATTTGTGTTTACACTGCAGTCAGGGTTAAAATGCCATCTAATTCTGGCCAATGAGTTCAGATTAAGAACGTGTTTTCAAAACCACAGTGTGGATTAAGATGACTTCTACTGCAGATTCCAGGTTTTCTGATAATTGACAGATATTCACAACTTCTGTTCTTAGGGTAAACAGACTTAAATGTCACTTCAAAATGATAAATTCCTAAGAGAAACAAAAAAGGATTACCTGACATAGTACTGTATATTTTTTATAATTGAAAAAGACCCAAGAGGTCATCTACATATCGCCTTTCTTCCTAACACAGGAATTTCCCCTGCCACCACTTCTCTCCACCCACAGACATTCACTAGGCTGTCAATGAAAAAGGTTCCCTACCTCACCAGGGTTATCAGAGTTCTCTGAACGGAACAGGGGACTTCAGTTTCTGGTACCCTGACAAGCCCTTTCACTGAAACAAGAAAACAGATAATATAAAATACTTAACAAAATCTTTAGAAACTCTCTGATCGACCAAGAAAGTAAGAAATCCTGGAAGGCCAAAGAATAAGTGAAAGTGGGAATGCAGGAAGGAAGGTGGACTGCTTAAGTTGGCTTTTTCCCCTGAGGGTATTTGCCAAAACCAGGTGATCTCAAGCTCTGATCTTACAATTTCAACCATCACCCCACATAAACCTTGGCAAAGGTGTAAGAGGAAAAAAACTGCACTGAGATTTTCTAACAACAAGCCCACTCTCTGCACCTCCCCTTGCTAACCTTTACTCAGGCCCTACTGTGTGCTGCACACCGTAGAAGGCACTGGGAAAGTGGAAAAAGAAAGAGATCTTACCTCTGGACAGTCACAGTCTAGTCAGGTAAACAGACTCATTCATAAATAAAGGTGTTTTATTTTAAGGGTTTATTTTAAAGGTGTTTATTTTAAGAGGAGTGACAGCTCTTTTTCCTTCTTCTCTCCCTCCCTTTCTTCCTTCCTTCAACAAATGTTCATGAAAACCCCCATATGTCAGGTACTGGGAATAAACACTATCCCAGCCCTCATGTTGAGCAGGCATTCCAGTCCTGGAATAGGCAAACAGACAAAACAGTGCATCGTTGTAAGTGCTGTGAAGGAACAACAAGGAGCTGGTCTCCACAGTGTCAGAGAAGAGCCTGTTTTAGGAACGGCAGTCACCCTTAATGCTGACTGGATAAGTCTCCAGTCTTCCAGTCACTCATCCAGCCACTACTGAATATTCATTATGCATTAGGCAACAGGGATACAGAGATGAAAGATAAAATCTTGGTCCTCCAGAGAGTTATAGCTTTAAGATGTGATTTGTGTAGCACCTGTGATATTATGTGAAGAAATGGAATCTAGAAAGAAGCAGCATAAAATTCCACTCCCACACCCTCACCCCTCCCATTCCTGACCTGGGCTTTTTATGTGTGGCCACAAGCAAGAGGCTCCCAAGAGGGCAACCCCTCCCCTGAACTAGAGTTCTCCCCCACCCCCATACGCCAATGCTGCCGGCAAGTGGTAGACACGTGTTCTGGGGCAGGGCGAGATGACAGGATTGGACACATCCACATCTTAGCTTATGAGAAATCAGCACTGGGTCCAGCTCAGTCCTGATTCTCTAACAAAATAGTCAGGGTCTCCTGGTTGCTAAGCTTCTGTGACCTCATAACCCACTGTGGAATCTTCACTCAATCCTCAGCCCTCTTACACTATCCTTTTCTATTTTACCTCAACTAGAAAAAGCCATCCATTCTGCCTATTACCAGAAAAAAAAAAGTTCAATGTCAATTATGCCAACCAACTTTCTTTGGGTACTTAACCGACATTTCAAATGGCCACACAAACCAAATGCAGCAACTGGAGCCCACATGGAGTGCACAAATTGTGTTATTCTGTATTTTATCTTTTTACAGGCTGATTACTCCTATGTCTTACTCATTCATAACTCTATCCCTGCCATCCCTGCCTGGGCAGAGTAAGTGCTCAAAAGACATTTGCTGAAAGAATAAATCAATCCCATTGAGGGTGTCAATTCTGTCAGTTCTCAAGCAGAAATGCAAGAAAGCTGAAGATTTAAAGTACTGTATCTTCAAAATTGTACCGGTTTTCTTTGTAAATATTTGTAGAGGCTTCAGAACACCAAGTGGAAACAGTCAAGGGGTCACAGAACCAGGGTACAGAAATAACAACATGAAGGCATCTACCTCAAGAGGGAGATATTATACTGACAAGCTATTCTTTTGGGTCAATTCCATCCAGTTTAGTTAAACAAATTTCCTGAGGACTCACTATGAGCATGAAGGAAGTGCTAGCCCAGCATCCTCTGGTTTAGTGACAGAGACCCCCTTCCTTGGGGAAGTCCCTGTCTCTCACCTCCTGGCCACAAAGACTGGTCCACGAAGAACATGGGACCCGAGCGAAACAGAGAAGTCCTTCCTTAGGATTTTACATACAGACGCTGGGAGGGGCCCCAAGACGGAGACAGCTTGTGGCTGGGCCTGCAGGGAGATAACAGCGAGACAAAGTGAAGCAAGAGCAGAGAGATGTGATGAGGCTGTGGAGTTCTTAGAGCCCCTGCACTCACAGACCGCCCAGTGACAAAAGCTGACACCAGCCCGCTGGACACTGTCCAGGTTAGTGAGTGAGAGAACTGAAGAGGCACTTCTCCCTGCTGACTGCATCATAAAGTGGAATGAAAACTATCACCATAGAGGGGACAGAAATGTACTCTAATCAAAGGTGCTTATCTACGTCCTGTAGAAGAGCTGAAGAACTGAACTTTCTTTCCTTTGTGTTTTTACTTTTGCTTCTTCCACCATCCCTGGCCATTATCTTTCTGTGCTTCCATCCAAGGTTCTCATTACCTGATGTGACTCTCCCAGGTCCTCTTGAAATATACCATTTCAAGATAGAGTACAGACTTCTGATTAACTGCCAGAGAATGGTCTTCAGAATTAAAAGGTCAGAAGCAATGATGCCAGGATTATTTAATTGCTAGACAGGAAAATTTAAAAAGCCTATTAAGAGAAAAATTCCTTACACAAGTAAGTCCCTTAATGACCCAAAATATATCTCACCATGGAAATAAGATCAAGACGTTGACAGTCTTCTGGCTAGAATGTCTCACTCTACGGAGTTGGATGAGAACATTTTAATGCTATATCCTCCAGTGATTGAAAAGTCACTTGGACACCCCAAAGAGAAACTTGCACAGCTTTTGGCAGCTTAGGTGTGACTGTGTGTTAGTGCCTGGGCTGTACCCTTTGTTACCTGTTTCTGTGGTTAGTCCCCAGTGTAACCCAGCTGTTCTCTCCTCTTCGCCCAAGTGAGGCAGTTGGACGGTGAGAGGGTATAAAGAAGCATGGGCACTGCAGAGCCGGGAAGGATGGCAAAGGAGACCCTGCCCACTTCACCCTGAGCAAGCTCCCCCTAGTCCTGGAGACAGGTTTAAAGTCTGACAGCCTTATATTCAAACCTGGAACTTAACAGCGATATGTGGCACAGGGCAAATACACCAAGTTACTTAACCTCTTCGCTTTTGAGAATTAAATGAGATAATGATATACAAAGCACCTGGCACAGAGAGGTAACTCAGGGTAGATTTTTTCTGATCTCAAAGACAGATTCTGCTCTGGATCTACACAATGCTCTAAGATCCTGTCTCAGGGAGACGTCAGCCAAGGGTGACCGAGTTGGCACACTACATATTACAATGGTAAAAATGTGTGGATGCTTAGTATCATTATTAGCACTGGTGGTTTAGTAGAATTTAGTAGAATTCTTGCCTTGAGACCTAGGTTCGATTCCCAGCCAATGCATCTCATGTGCACTCACCACTCGTCTGTCAGCGGAGGCTTGCATGTGGCCATGATGCTGAACGGGTTTCAGTGGAGTTTCTAGACAAAGATGGACTAGGAAGAAAGGCCTGATGAGCTACTTCTGAAAATCCTATGGATCACAGCAGTCCAATCGACAGCCCATTATGAGGATGATGCAGGACCGGGAAGCATTTTGTTCCATTGTGCGTGGGGCTGCCATGAGTTGGGGGTGAACTTGATGGCAGCTAAAACAACAAGAAGTTACTACGTGGCATCAGGGAGAGTCCCTTCCTGCCCTCCTAGGGACCGTACACCTCACCAGGCCCAACGTTCCCTGGGCTCAGCTCCCTTCCTTTTCTCCTGGCTCCTAATGAGGATTCAGGAGAAGGGAGGTTCAAAAGCATTTTTTGGACAGTCAGGCTGTCTAGTTTCCTGCAAATTATAGCAACAGACTCCACCTGCCTGCAAAGACGAGTGCTAAGATGCAGTAACGTATTAGACCCCAACACCAAAAAGGACTGTGGTGCCTCTCCTAGCAGATTCTGGGGAGGGTATTCCCTTTGGAAATGAATGGGGACGGCGTGACTCGGGCACTCGGCCAGAGCAAACCAACACACACAGATTGTTCATCTGGAAGCATCTTCAGGTTCTCCTTCCCTGCTTCTTTACAGGAGCCACATTTAACGGAGTTACCATCTCAGAGACCTGCTGCAAAACTCATGGATTATTTACCATCCTACACTGCTATGAGAAATTAGGCACTTGTCAAATGAAGAGGCCGGCACATGTTTCTTACCTCATTTTTATACCCCAATACCTTTCAACTTTCCAAATGTTTGCACCAGGCAGGCTGTTCAATTCATTCCTTGGTCACAAAATCATTTTCATACCTTCATTCTCCAAGAATTATCTTGCTCCTTTTCTACACTAAGCAAAAATCTATTCTGACCTCAGCCTAACTTGGGTTTCTCTGAAACACCAGCTACAGCTTCCCTCAGTTCCATCTCTATCTCCTAGGGTTTTATTACTGAGACCCTGAATGTAGGGGCACAGGTTTTAGATGAATTGCCAGTGGCCACCTTCAGCTCAACCAAAGGTTCAAAAGGAAAAACAAACTGGTGGGCAGACCAAGGTGACGCTGCCTCTTGGTGTTCACCTCTTTGTTTCTTCCTCTCCCCTGAGTGTGGGTGGGACCTGTGACTTGCTTCTAACCGACAGAACACAGCAAAGGTGACAAGACACATGTCATTAAACCAGCTAGTGGCCATCGAGTAGATTCTGACTCATGGTGGCCCCGTATGTGTCAGAGTAGAACTTTGCTCCCTAAGGTTTTCAAAGTAGATCATTTGGCCTTTCTTTTGAGGGGCCTCTGGGTAGACTTAAACCTCCAACCTGTTAGTTAGCAGCCAAGCACGTTAATCATCTGCACTACCCAGGGACTCCTTTATGTTACATCAGGTTGTAGAGTCCTCCTTGTGGGGAGACACTGTCCTCTGCAGACTTTGATGAAATCAGTGGCTCAGTGGCAACGCTGGGGAGGCCCACATGGCCAGAACTGACGGTAGCTTCCAGCCAGCAGCCAGTGAGAACTGAGGCCCTCAGTCCAACAGGTCAAAAGGAAATGAATTCTGCCAGCAACTTCATGAGCTTGGAAGTGGGTCATTCACCAGGTGAGCCTCAGATGAGACTGCAGCTGTGACCGACCTCTTGATTTCAGTCTTGTGAGAGACTAAAGCAGAGGACTCTGGTAAACTGAGTCCAACTCCTGATCCACAGAAACTGTGCGTAATAAAAGTATGCCATTTTAAGCAGCAACAGAAGATGAAATATACATACAAACAAACTGAAAGAGAGAAAAGCAGCCCTGACACCTGAGAACTAGCCTAGCACTCACAGCTAGGCCTCGCGTTGGACATAAACAATTTCAAAGAGCACCAACAGAGACAAGGCCACTCTGTGACTATGATGGATCAGGACAAAAGCATGACCACTCTGCAATCAACTGTCCATATTACAAAAATGACCAAACATTCCCGTCCCAGCTAATACGTACAGACAGCTTTAAGTCTGACTCACTCTCTCGGCTTTATAGATAAGATTTATTAAGATACCCAGACAACTGCCTCTCCTTCCTTACAGCACCAAACACAGCGAAAAACCCTACTTCCTTGAACTCTCCCCAGAATCACCTGGCACAGGCCCAAATCCTACAATAAGTCCTTTCGAATACCCTCTTACTTAGATGCCCCACTGGGTGTGTCCTCCCTCACTGCAACGAGCAATAAACCCAACCTGTTCAGCTACAGGTATGCTGCTTTGGTCGTTGGCTAGAGGGCATTGACAAAGTAACCAAGATCAAAGTAAGCAAACAAATGAACACAAACAAACATGGCTGTATCATGGAACCTGCATAAAAACACAGTAAACCGATAATGCAAGAAAGAGTCCACATATAGCTTAAACTAGATTCAAAACATAAAATTAAATAAAGTTAGGTATCTCAAAATGAGTACAAAGAAATTATTTGATAAATGGTTTTAGGATAAGAGATAGGAGTAGGAAAACTAGGTTAGAGCCACACTTTAGGCCAAATAAAAATGAATTGTATACAGGCTGAAAACTTAAACATCCTAACACAAGATAAGCTGAAATGTAACGGACTAGTTTATCAAATCCGTGGAAAAATGATTAGCCTTTCATTTGGAGACAGCAGCAAAGAAAAAGACTGACCAATTTAAGTATAAATTTCTTGCATATACTGAGAAACAATGCAAAAATAAACCATCTGAGAAATACCTGCTCCAGAGTGACACAGTATTTAAATCTAAATGGAGACTTTATTCAAATTTATAAGAAATACAGCATGTATCCAAAAAATAAAAGAGTAAAGGCTATTAACAATTCATACAGAAGGAGAACAAGAGTAAACAAAAACACGGAACCAAGTTTAACCCTCTCAGTGGTCCAAAGAGGTGCCATTTTACAGCTACTGAAGTACCAAGTTAGGAGTGCCCTGGTGGTGCAGTGGTTAAGCACTCAGCTGCTAATGGAAAGGTCTGCAGTTTGAATCCATAAGCCACTGCGTGGGAGAAAGATGTGGCAGTCTGCTTCTGTAAAGATTACAGCCTTGGAAACCCTGTGGGGAAGTTCTACCCCCTCCTATAGGGTTGCTATGAGTCGGAATTGATTAGATGGTAACGGGTTTAATTTTTTGGTTTGGTATAGTGCCAAGTGAGACAAATGAACACTCAAAGCTAGAATGCTGGGGTCACACTGGGAAAGGCCTTCACTAGTATTACAATGTTATATACTGATACAACTTATTTGTAAAGCAATACGGAGGAGGAATCAAACATAACCCCACCAACTCCTAAGAAACCTTTTAGCAGAAACCATCTTCTCAGATTTCGCAAGTGTTAGATCTACAATGGCAAACTGTTAGAAACAACTTAAAAGTCTATCAACAAGGAAATGTTTAATGAATTGTACTTATTAACACACAGATTATCTAGTCATTAATATAAGTGTGAAGGCTAGAAGCATGGAAAATGTTTATAACTTGACATGACCAAAAAAAAAGCAGACTGTAAAAGCACAAATAAGGCTACCAACCATTTGCTAAATAGCTATGTGTCCACACTGTTTTAGACATTTCTGGTCCCATCTCACTTCATCTTCACAACATCCTGGAGGAAAGTAATATCATTCCCATTTTACAGATGAAGATATTAGGGTTAAAAGAGGTTAAACTGGCCAAGGTCACACAGTTGGGAAGTGGAGGAGACAGGTATGAACCAAGACACAACTCCAAATGCCGTGTTTTAACCACCGGACCCATTGTGCCACCAGGCACCATGATGACTACGTGGGGACAAACACTGGAGACAGCACACAGATGTGAAATAAGTGCCATATGGGGATAGGGTCAAAGGGAATTTATTCTAGAAACTTTCCTCTTTAATGCCATATGATCTACTCAGTGAAAACACAGACAATCAATGAACTCTCGACCTCCAATTATCCATGAGAAGTTTAATTATATACGTCCTTGGAAAGAGACCTGGCATTGCTTCCTGTCCAAAATTACTTCTAATTTCATCTTTTTCTGACAGAACAGAATGGAGGTAGAGAACAGTCCAGGACAAAGAATACCAAAATGCAGCCACTGGAGTGGGTACACGTCACTGTGCAAGGGTAAGGAAGAGAAAGCTCAGGGGATGCAGAGACAAAGAGACCCAGAGGGAAACAGGGAAAGGCAAAGCTGACTCGGGAAGATAGGTACGCTCCAGGCCTCCTAGGCAGCAGAGGGCTGAGAAGGAGAGATGTACTGCCAACCAAAGGGGCTGCTGCCTGCTTTCCCTCTACGTTCCCAACGGGCAAGTACAAAAACAGAAACCACAGTCTCTGTGGAAACAGCAGTGAGTGCCCCATCCAGTCATCTTTTTTTTTTAAAATGGATTTGGCAATGCTACTTGGCAACATAAGAGCAGGCAGACTCCCACTCTTGCCATCAGGTGTGTGTGCCAACAGTAAATCTAGACACTTTCTTCTAGGGGCAGGGCGAACTCCTTCCACACCTACGTCTTCAAGTCTTTTAAGTTTATTTGCACTTTGTGGAGGAGCTCCTAATAGGGAAGCCTCAAGGATAACCTGCCTCCTCTCCTGGTCTATCCTCAGATGACACTCTGTCCAGTGTAGCTTTCCTAGGTGGTAATGGAAACAGAAAATGCTTTGGTTGCCAAGAGAGTTCGATTAGAAAATCCAAGAAGAATTAACTTGGGGTTGGGAGGGGAGAACCAGGGCAACCCATCTCGCAGACATTACAACCTGTTTTCCTGACCGTCATGCTCTGAAAGCAGGCCCCTCGCTCAGTCAGCAATGACCCAATGACTGCCTGCGGTGTTTACAGCAGATTATACCCCCTCGGAGCACAGGTGACACTGCTTCAGTGACTACACCACGGTGCAATCTCTCCAGAGCACTACTGCACAGAGGGCTACAGGCAGAGCTAATCTGTCATCAAGGCTTCTGAGAAAGGGAAAGCAAAGCTGGATGCTTCCACAGACATCAACCTATTAAGTGGGCAGACTGACTACGGCTAGAGAAGGAAGGATGGGAACTAACGCCCTGTAAATCTGGGCCAGAATCAGTTATGTGCAAAATGATTAATCACTGTCTCCCTGAAATACTCAAGGTCCTACTGTCTTCTTAGGATGGGGGAGAAAAAGAACCTAATGCTGAAATACAACTTTCAGGTTTTTGTTTGTCCTATACCCTTGTAATAAAGGAGAACAAAAAATTTTGCCTCGGGCTTGGCTGAGTTATGGGTTTATCTCCTAAGCAGGAAAGCTTCATTCCTCGGCTCCACCACCAAATTGAGCCCAAGTTATAAGAGAAGAAACGCTTGTGCTGTAGCCCAAGTATCAATTTATCAAGAGTGACAGCTGTTCAGAAACAGGTTTTATCTTTATATTTATAGAAAAGTAGACACAGCAGAACAAAATTAATTTAGCTAATGGGCAAATGCTGATTGCTCTGCGTGGCAAAGCAGGGTTTATCTGTCTTTGACAAAGGTACCTGGTGCCAGCACTGCCAGGGCTGGGTGGGGGGTTGGGGGGTGGGTGTCAGAGAACAAAGCCTTGGAGGCCAAGACTCCAGCTGGCCTGGAACATACCTTCTCAGCATACTCAGACACAATCTGCTTGATCTCGGCGGAGCACAGGCCCACGATCTGGCCCACGGAGCTTGCGGTGAGCCGGCTCTGCAATCACAGGGGGGATGTGCTCAGGCCAGGCCTCGTCTTTCACAGAACGGGAAAGCCTGAGCACCCGGAGTATTATCACTAAGTAGGTAATATTCCGAGGGAGAATAACGTAGCTGCTTCTGCTCACATATTCATCAACGAAGAGAGAAAACAAGCCTCAGAACAAACATTAAGCCACCTCTCTACCTCCCCACTGCGTTAAATTTTCCTCAGACCTTGCGTATCCCGGAAAAATGAGTGGTTTTTTTACCCTCTCTGCTCCATCCCAAGGTCTCTCTTCATGAGGGTCACTAATGGAGCCTGCAGGGGAGTTGGTGGCTAGGACTCAGGGAGGAGAGAAATACAGATAGGAAAGGAAGAGAAATCTCAGAACCCCTAAAATATTTATTTACTGCCATGGGCCTTTCTCAGTCTAAACAGGAATGATCCTTTCAAAGCATCTGACTAAACCTTCTCGACCGGCCTTCAGCTCTAGGGAGACCAACTATAAACGCTGTGTTCCATTTTCTACCTAGATGGTGCTGGCAGGAAGCAGAGCCCAAGGGCCTCCTCGTCACGGGGTGTAACCTACACTTACGGAGAGGCAGGGCTGAAACTACAACATGGCGGTCTCCAACCTGCTCTCACAAGGCTCCTTCAAGGCTCCCCTCCCAGAGGTTACACAGGCAACAACACTATACACTCATAAAACGCTCCCCCAAAGAAAGACCTGAGGAAACAGGAGACACCCCCACCGCCCCAACTTCACCTCCTCAGCTGCTGTGGCGGTCATCCTCGTCATCAGTGACTGAATGCGCTGCTGGAGAGGAACAGGGAGAAGCAGCAGTGAGAAGCTGTGACCTCGTAAGAGTGAAGGACGATGCCTACATGGGTCTTTGCGTGAAATCCTAGGATGTCTTCCCTGACCTGGTTTTATGGAGGGCCTCATGACCGGTGGGGTAAGGAGACTGGAATGGGCATGAAAGGTTAGCTCCCAGCAGCTGGCTGTTGGGGGTGGCTGGTCATTTTGGAAAGCTGGAGATGAAAGCTATATTTCTCCCCAAATGATTTAAACAGAGACCTCAGAGGGCCAACTTGGGCCACACACCTCTTCAGCAGCTCGGAGCTCATCTTCCTCGTGGGCTTCAGCTCTTTCTCCCGCAGAGAACCCCGCAGAAAGTGCCGTCTTCTTGTCCTCAGCCTGAAAAGGAAAACGTGAAAATGGCTGAGCACTGGAGTTGGGGGCTGAGCAGAGAAAGAACAACACTGCAGCGAGGCATGAGTCTGTGAAAGAAAACACACAGATGTGGACTGTCGAGACAGCCTAAGAGACAATGGAAAACTCCCAAGAACTGAGCTTCCATCCAAGCGACAGACTGAACAGGCCAGGCTTCAGGGCCTGGGGAACGCCCGCCTCCACTGCCCAGGTGCTTGCTGATCAAATTAACATCAGGTCACACACATTACCAGACTCATCCTTACACTCTGGGCCCTCCCTCTACTTCAACAGCAGATCACTGCCTAAAGGAGTGTTTTTTTCAAATTGCCAGTTAAGGCTCATTCCAAAACCCCCGCTGACATCAGGTCAATTTCAACCCACAGCAACAGTATAGGACAGAGTAGAATACCCCATGGGGTTTCCAAGACCGTACTCTTTACAGGAGCAGATTGCCACATCTTTTGCCCATTGAGTGGCTGGTGGGTTCAAACCACCGACCTTTTGGTTAGCAGCTGAGCACTTAACCACTGCACCACCAGGGCTGCTTCTTGAGGGTCATTAGTGAGAACTAAATTTAGCAGGTATGACCAAAAAAAAAAAAAAACCTATTGCTGTCGAGTCGATTCCGACTTGTAGTGATCCTATAGGACAGGGTAGAACTGTCCCATAAGGTTTCCAAAGAGCAGCTGGTGGATCTGAACTGCCAACCTTCTGGTTAGCAGCCATAGCTCTGAACCACTGCACCACCAGGGTTCTGGCAGATATGACTAGCATCTAAGTAAATTAAAGAAAAATAACAGAACATATCAGAGTACTCTGCAAGCACTAAAGAGTTAAGTATTATTTTGTGAAACTTTGTTTCTAGGGTATGAATAAGCGGGATGTGTGTGTTTGCCTGTATGTGTACTGGGTCACCATGAAAAACAGAATTCTTACTGTCGAGAATGGTCAAAAAGTTCAAAAACCACTGGTCTGAAGAAGAAAAATCTAAATGATTTCACCTGGTGATGAAGCTCCACACTCTGGACCCAACTCAGGCCACAGGACATTCAGACAGCCTGGATTAACTATTTTTTAAAACATGGGCTGCAAGTCTAGCCTTCTTGGTTTAAACTCCACATTTGCCATCCACCAGCTGGGTGGCCCTGGGCTTACCTTCTCTGGATAGCAGAGTCTTCTAGGGTTGAACTCGGATGTCCTTCAAGGACCATCCGAGCTCTAGGGTGCTTTTCTATCACAAGCCTACAATCAAACGTGGGGACACCCTAAGCTCCTAACTGCTGGACACATCTACAGGGGACAAGACTTCCAATTCAAATGTGCGCTCCGACAGAAGAATGACAAGACAGACCCAATTTGAATGCTATTTCACGGGCATCTCGTGATGTTTCTAGTCGTAGTAAAATTGTCTCATTTCAGAATACAGTCATACACGTAGATATTCTTTTCAGACTTAAGATTACCTACCAAGTTAAATCTACACATCTAAAACTCTCAATACACACCAGATGCCACATGGCACTTAAATACAGAAACCATCCTGCTCTAGAAGAAATGGTTATTTAGCGAGGTAAAAATACAAATGTGGAAAAAATAATAAGAAAACAAAACAAAAAAAAAATCATAATCAGTGAATGACTAACTGCCAATGAACAATAGCTAATGCTTCTCATGTGTTTACTATGTGCTGCTTCACTGTGAGTCCTTCACATTTTAATGTTCACAACAAGACCGCCCCATTTTACAGATGCTGTGAACTAAGGCACAACGATTAAGTAAACCATCCAAAGCCACACAGGATCTGAAACCAGCCGGTCTGGCTCTAGAAGGTATGCTCCTAGTTTCTGTAGCTGCCTCCAGTGATGGAGATGACAGTCACTACAGAAACAGAGGGAGGCTGGCATGGTCAGGGAAGTTTTCTGGAAGAAGGTAGGTGGGATGGGGATCTGGACAAGGACAGGGGCGGCTGGAGAACAGCAGAAGTAGCATCCCATTCAAGAAAATCTGGAGTCGGCGGAGAATGAGACAGAGATGATGAGTAGATCCCAAGCTGCGGGACTCTGCTTTTACTTTTAAGGACTACTTCAGTGGGCACGTTTCTACTGAAAGGCAGTGCTTAAGAGCACAGGCTCTGACGTCAGACAGATTCATACTACAGCACTGAGGGATTCCAGACAAATGACTTAGCTTCTCAGATCCTCAGTTACCTGATCTGAAAAAACAAGGATAAGCATCTTCCACAAAGAGTCGTTCAGGGGAGTAAGTGAAAAGATATACGCAGAGCCCTTAGCAGAGGGCCTGGAACCCAGGAAGGTCTGTCACAATGAGATTTTTGCCTGTCCTGCTGCTGACAATTAATAAACATGAAAATTAATGGACATCTTTGTGACTCCCTGGTGAAGGGAGAAACCCCATCCAGACTCACCTGATTTTTCTACACTGGGATGTCTTATGATCAGGCACACTTGTGATTTACGGCTGTGTTCTACCTCGTTGCTACATCTGTTCACACCTGTCTAGTCTCTCTGATGGCAATGGACTTCATCTTTATACTTTTAAGAGTCGTTTGGCCCCCACATGACTGACCCTGGGGCTACAACTTTCAGTCACCCCTCACTTACAGCTTCTACACCCACGTAAGGTCCCTGGCGGAGCAGGCTGGAAATGCAGCAGATGTGGTGGCCACAGGTGGCTGGCACCTCCTGTTGCCCCGCTTGCCCAGGGTCCGAGCCTGGGGGGCAGCAGCCCTCCCACCCACCCTCCTGGGCTCCCAAGGAGCTACTGCCCAGCCTGGCAGAGACAGAGGCAAAGGGGGGCCACTTCCATCTCTCAAACAGTCTCCCCCATTATCTATACTTTTCTTACCTTCTCTGTTTTGCTCTGGCGGCTAAATCCGTATCTCCTGCAGGCCACAAAAAAGGGGAGTTCAATTACCATCTACAAATCACAATAAATTCTGTCAAATGCATTTTGGTTGGATTTTTAAAAGAGAAGCACCAGAGAGAATTTAGGCTACTTGGTGACTAGGAAGTGTTTTAAGTGCCTAACCAGAAACACATTCCAATGTTTTTTGAATAAAGGGTTGGCCATCCCATCTGCTATGTAAATGCGGTAAACGGGGACTCCCAGATTAGTAAAGTGTGCAACACTTTCTTTAAATGCGATCATTACTTTTTGAATCAAGAACTGCATTTCACATCCACAGTCTAAGCTAAAAGCCTTAAACCCTGATATAAACAAGTGTGAACGTGTTCGCTCAACCAAACGTTCTCTAATAGCTGCTTTTACAACCTTGGTCCAGCACGTTGTCTCAAACATCACCCAAGCATGATGTCAATAATGTCATGTACTCACTTCATGCAGCCTTAAATTCAAACACACTAACACACTTTAGTGTAGTTTTTTTCGTTCTAATTACTCTAACTTTAAGACAAAAAAAAAAAGCAAATACAACAATGCAAAAACCATTCAACTCAAAACAAAAAGCATAATGCAAAGCACCCAACCTCACTTACCTTTAAATAATTCATAGGGAATAAAGTCATACGCAAGCATTTAAGGAAAACACACTAAGGGCTTGTGCTCTGGCCTAGCTTATCACTCCTCTTTGCTGGGTCAGTGTGCTGGCTGTCCAGCTCTAGGTGCTTCTCTGTCACAACCTACAACCAAACACTCCCAACTCCTCCTCCCTGTTCCTTACCCAACTTTGCACTAATCTGGTCCATGGTCATCAACGGCGAGCCTCTACCCTCAGGAGAAAACAAGACTCCTCAACACTTTCCTTGAGTCATCCCTTCTCTGTTCCTGCCTACCAACAGTCTGGCCTCACCTCCAGCAGCTCATCTCCCATTCCATCTACTCCCCAGCTCCTCTGCACATTGTGCTGCTCTCTTCTCTCCCCACATCCCTATTCACCACTCCACACACACTCAGCTCTAAAGCCACCTCCTGTCGGAAATACCCCCCACAAACACACACAGCTCTAAAGCCACCTCCTGTGGGAAGTATCCCCCACACACTCAGCTCTAAACCCACCTCCTGTAGGAAGTCCCCACCCCAACTAAGCTCTAAAGCCACCTCCTGTGGGAAGTACCCCCCCACCCCGCCCCGCTCAGCTCTAAAGCTACCTCCGGTGGGAAGTATCCCGCACACACACTCAGCTCTAAAGCTGCCTCCTGTCAGAAGTACCCCCCCCCACACACACACTCAGCTCTAAAGCTGCCTCCTGTCGTAAGTACCCCCCGCCCACTCTCAGCTCTAAAGCCACCTCCTGTTGGAAGTACCCCCCACACACACTCAACTCTAAAGCCACCTCCTGTGGGAAGCATCCCCCCACTCAGCTCTAAAGCCACCTCCTGTGGGAAGTATCCCCCACACACACTCAGCTCTAAAACCACCTTCTGTGGGAAGCACCCTCCCACTTAGCTCTAAAGCCACCTCCTGTGGGAAGCACCCCCCACCCCCCACCCCCCACTCAGCTCTAAAACCACCTCCTGTTAGAACCATCCCCCCACATTCTCTGTCCTGGCCTATCCCCTTGCCTCTGTGCATACTGCCCCACCTCCCAGATGGCAATCATGCCCAACTGCTGTTTGCATGCCGGTATCTTTCTCCTCGAGGGCAATGATCCTACTTTTATATTTTGTATTCCCAATGTTTGGTGAATGTATACATTAATTAAACATAAGTGGAAAAATAAAAGTGCAGAAATCAAGAAGCCAGAGGATCGCCTGACCTGAAGCAGGTTGTCATACAACTGGAGAGACCAAAAAGTTCCTGCTGGGCACTCTAACTCCAGTCTACCCAATGGTGTGTCCATCCCTTAGGCATAAATTTACAAGCCCAAAGTACAAAAGACCAAGGTTACATACTGGGTATCCACACAAATTCTGTAAAGGGCCTATGGCAGATGCTGGGAATTGGTTTAATCAATATCTATTGCAGTCTGCTACTTCATCTTCCTATATAGCAGAAGCTAGAAAGACTGTATTTTCCATATTCCCCTGCAGCTAGGGTTCTGCATGCTATATAGGTTCCACCAATCAGATGCATATGCAGAAGTTCTGAATGCACAACATTACATGAGGAAAGAAGAAGGGCATAGAGGATACACTGGGCTGGTGTGGGTCACAGCAGAAGCAGCCTGGTTCTGGAGCCAGCAGCTGTTACACAGCTTCCTTCTCTGCAGAGAGTCACCTGATTTTGGCAGAAACGGTGTGGTTCTCTTGCCATCAGCTGTACCACCACCTTCTCGATTCTACGGGTTGCAGCTTGCTGAGCACGGCAGGAGCAGCAGCAATCTTGGGAGGCCCAGCTTGCTCTAATGTGGGGCTGGGTTGCTGACTCCGGCTTAGCCTAGGTTTTCTCTCTTGTGCCTTCCCATTGATGCTAAGATCAATCCCTTCCTGCTGAAACCAGCTTGGCTGTGTTTTCACCAAGGAACTCTGACCAATACAGGTCTCACCAAAGTTTCCCACTCCTAGAAGTGCCCCCCTATCCTTGTGTTCCTTTGTTTTCTAGGTCTTCAGACTGTGGAGACCCTTAGGGCAGACAACACACTCTCAGGCAGACAGCCCTCATCTATGGCCCAGGGATTTTGTGGATTTTTTAGAGAAAGCACTAAACGACTAAGTCTGAGTGACTCAATTCCCAGGTCCCACCTCCTCGTCCTTGAAGATAAAGACTGTGGCAAGATTTTCTGACCACCCAAAACTAGGTTAGGCCCCCCTGACCTGTGCTTCTGTGTTTACATCTACTATTATGCTCATACCACAGTGTATAATAATTATCTGCTATGTGTTATCACCTATGTTTGTCTACTGAGCTCCTTAAGGGGAGGGAATTTCCTTCATTCACTTTTTTTTTTAAATTGAGATATAATTCACAGAACACACAATTCACCATTTTAACGTGAACACTTAAGTGGTTTGAAGTGTATTCACTGTGTTGTGTAACCATTACCACTTCTAATTCCAGAACATTTCCAACAAGAAACCTACAACTATTAGCAGTTTGTCTGAGGTCCCCCACGCCCTGGAAACCACTAAGCTACTTTCTATTTTTATGGATTTACCTATTCTGGACATTTCTTATAGAAAAATCACACAATACGTGGCCTGTGTGTCTGGCTTCTTGCACTCAGCATACTGTTTGCAAGGTTCATTCACACTGTAGCATGAATCAGTACTTCATTCCTCAGTGGTTAAGTGTTCAGCTGCTAACCGAAAGGTATGCGGTGTGAACCCACCAGCTGCTCCGAGGGAGAAAGATGTAGCAGTCTATTTCTGAAGAGATTACAGCCTTGGAAATCCTACAGGGCAGTTCTCCAGGATCACTATGAGTTGAAACAACTCGAAGGCAAGCTACATGTATGTATGTATGTAACATCCTATTGTATGGAAAACCCGCATTTTGTTTATTCATTCATCAGCTGATGGACATTTGGGTTGTTTCCACTTTTTGGTTAGTGTGAATAGTGTTGCTGTGAACATGTGTACAGCTTCAAGGTACTTCTGTATCCCCAGTGCCTACTTCAGTGCCTGACACATGCTGTTATCGTTAGTTGCCATTGAGTCAGCCTCCAACTCATGGTGACCCATGCACAATGGAATGAAACCCTGCCTAGTCCTTCACCATCCCCATGTTTGGTTATGGATCAGACTGGTGTGATCCACAGGGTTTTTAATGGCTGATTTTTGGAAGAAGATCGCCAAGCCTTTCTTCCTAATCCATCTTAGTCCAAGAGCTCATTGAAACCCGTTCAGCATCACAGTCAATACACAAGCCTCCACTGACAGATGGGTAGTGGCTGTGTATGAGGTGCATTGGCTGGGAAGTGAACCTGGGTCTGCCACATGGAAGATGAGAACTGTATCTATCACTGAACCACCAATGCTCCCACCTGGCACATAAACCCGCTGCCGTGGAGTCAACTCCGACTCATAGTGACCCCACAGGACAGAGGAGAACTTCCCCACGGAGCCTCCAAGGAGCACCTGGTGGATTTGAACTGCCAACCTTTTTGTTAGCAGCCATAGTACTTAACCACTACGCCACCAGGGTTTCTACCTGGCACATAGTAGGAGCTTAATAAACATGTGCTTTAATAAAGCTTAAAATGCTGATTTTTCTAAAGGCCTCCTTCTCCGTGTTACATGGTAGCAATGCTTCCATGACAAAAAGGAGCTGTCCTCAGATACCCATTAAAGTCTGTCTTACTGTGTTCACTGGTCCTGGCATCTCTGAGAGACTGTTCCACGTGGTTTGATCTCTACCAGGAGAACATGATATCCCTCTGCCGCCCATCTGTTGTGCCTCACAAAGAGGAGGTGAAAACTTCAGCTCATTCCCATCACAGAAGCAGTGACTGCCCTCTTGTCCTTCCTAGGTATGTGGCTCTACCCTTCAACTTCCCTCTTCTCTTGCCCTGTCATCCCTGCCCTTTTCTCCTAGGTACCAGCTCTGACTTGCACTGCCATTGCTTCCATTTGCTCCTGCTTCTCTTCTTTAGCCCTGACTCATCAACTCTGCTGATGTCCTGGGCTATCGGCACCTACGGAGCTCTGGCCTCCTACCACCTAGTTCACTTCCTCGTACCCTAGACTAGGACTTGGTCTTTAGCATCATGGATGCTCATCTTCTAGAATGGCACAGTCCAGAAGAAATATAATGAGAGCCACATAAATAATTTGAAATTAGCAGATTCCATCCCAAGTTGTTCTAAACACAAAGTTTTCTAATAACTGAATCAAGCATCAGTTGTTTTTTTTTTTAATTTAAATTTATTAAAATGAAAACTATGTCCCTGAGCTGCACTAGTCACATTTCAAGTGCTCAACGGCCACATGTACTAGTGTCTACCATACTGGGTATCACAGTTCCTAGAAAACAAAATAACCTTCAAGAACAACTGCTTCAGGCAGGATTAAGACTATGGAACTATTTGGAAGCTGGAATAAAGCAGGAGCATTAAAATAAATAAATAAATAAATAAAACCCCTGAGTACTAAGGATTCCAAGCTCTGTTTTTTATTCATTCAACAAGCATTTATTAAATACCCTCTCAGAGTATGTCATAGGCCTTACCATCATAGGGGATGTAAAAAGATTAGGAGACAGAGATATGTCATACTTCATTTACCAACTAGGGAATGACTTCAAAGCAACTCAAACTTAGCCTCTACTAGTGTAGAATAGGCTAAATGCAGCATTCTAGAGACTGCACTTCAAAATCCCACTTGCACATCAAACAGGACATAAAACACCATTTCCCTACAGTGGCAGTTTTATAGTATGGTTAGGGGTTTAAGTCAGTCCCTAAAAGTTGACTGAACCCATAATAAAGTTGAAATATTACAGGGTTGCAATTTTGCTTAAGTCTAAAATAAAAACTATGAGTCGTCTTCTTTTTCTAAGACCATAATATTAAGTAAATATATATCCAAACATGTTTTTAACAGATTCACAGTCCTTGAAGTCTTCAGCATGGCTGGCCAGGCTAAGACTCCAGCCTTATCTGAGCAACTGGAAGTTGAACTAGAGGGAAGAAGCTGGGATGCTGGCCTGGAAGCCAGAGAGCACTGTGGACCTCCGTGGAAACACTGCTTTCAGACTCTCAGAATACCTCCGCTTATCAAGAGAAGGGACGAGGAGGAAAACAGAGGTGATGGCAGACAGGGGTTTGGATTCCTAAGTTGTAGAGTCATGCAGGTGGGGATGAGCAGTTGAGGGGTGTCAGAATAGTGAGGGGAAAGAGAAAATGGAGCAAAGTGAGTCCCAAAGCCAGCAGAGGGCCAGCCATGCCTGAGTGAGGAAGGAAAGGAAAAGGGATTGAGATTTCCGCAACCTGGGGCTGGAGGGAGGGTTAGCATTAAGGGTAATGAGTACACAGACATAAGAAGCCCCAAGACATCAAGAACAGAAAGAAGAGGCTCAGGATAGGATCCTGATTTGAATCTAAAGGTCATATTTAAGGGCATCAGACCTGAAAACTGCTGCTACTAATAACCAGGATGATGCTGACTGCAGCTAATAGTTCACATTTACTGAGTCCTGAGTGCTTTCTACAGAGGATAAGCCGTCCAGAGATCTTTACAAACATACTGTGATGGAGAGTACTGGACAAAACCCTGAGAAGAGAGTAGGGGGGCCAGAAAGGAAGGCAGGGCCTTTCTGGGGAAGGGGAACAGAATACATACTCAGTAGTGGTTTCAGTTTACTCAATTTGCTCTGTCACCTCTCATAACTACCCTCTTCTTGTTTAGCTCAGTCCAACAAAGACTCCCTAAAACCAAAAGCCTAAAACTATAGTCTCACCAAGGCTCAAACAATATCTGTCGATAACGATAATGAGTTGCTTCTGGAGTTCAGGAGACCTGAAGCCAAGTCTCAGCTGGAGCCTCTTAATAAGGGTTTGTGACCTTGGGCAAGTTATTTTTTTAACTTTTCTGAATCTCAGCAGATGCTATCATTACCATTCTCAAAAAGGAGGAGAATGAGCTAAACAAATTAACAGAATGTCCATTACACCAACTAATTCTCTCCCTGCCAGAAAAGCTAAAAAGAAAACAAAATAATCCCTCCCTTAAAAAACAAATACCAACCAACCAAACAAAAAACCCTTCATCAAACACCTACCCTAGGCTTAGAAATCAGCAGATCCCACCGACAGGAACTAAGACTGGTGTTCAGACACTTTGCTTTCTCACACTCCAGACCTGAGGGGAGTCAGAAACACAACCTGTGCTGTGCTCCTTTCTCTAAGAGAGCTGTGCCAGACTACGGCCTGGACCTGAAGCAACTGATCCTGAGGATGCGCAGGGATGTCCTTAATTTACCCAGCCACCACACAGTGATAACATCCATCTAAGACACAAATGCAAAAGGCCAATTTGAAACTCAGAAATTCAAAACAAAATTCTCAAATACTGCCATCATGGTCTCAGTGAGGTGGGTGATTTACTGAATCTCCAACTCCTTTCCATCCCCAGGAATGCTAGATTTTCCAAGATGATGAAAAAAATGGAGGTATGAGCAATAAAAACTAACAAAACCTACACCCTTCCCCTAAGTACTCTTCAGCTCTGGAACGTGGGACACCCACGGGGACCATCTCTCCAGCTCTGGCCCACCCAGACCTGCACAGCTCCAGCTGGCCACTGCAGCCAGGGCTTGGCTAGAAAGACCTCATCATGGTGCCCAAGGCCGGCTTCCTAAGTGGCAGCCTGCGCAGTCGCTCAGAACCTCACGCTCAGGAAGGCCCCGTTCTTGGCTGCTGTTGCTGTCTTGACATTCCCAGTACTTGAACAGGGCCCTGCATTTTGTTCTGTGTTGGGCCCTGCAGACTATGGAGCTGGTCTGGCTGTGCCAGACTCAGAGGTGTTCAGTTTACAGGAGCAACTGGCCTGGGGCCAGAACTAACTTGACTTCCTTTTAAATGGATGCCTTTTTACTGTCAGGAAGGAAGGACCTGACCCTAAACTACCCCTTCAAAAAAAAGAAAAACTGGCGGTTGCAATTGCAACTGAAAGCTGGAATGATGAAGCCTAATTTCCTCCTGGTTCCCACCAGCTCTCTGGAAGGAGAGGCCATCGGAGGCTCACTCGGGGATGCCAGTGGCAGCACTGTTAGTTCCACCACCCAACAAGGGCGGGCGGGGGTCTGAGGCAGAGCAGCACAGAGCCGCCATGCCCAGAACAGAGGAGGGAAGCTCAGGAGAAGTACTCATGTCAAGGAGTCAGTGACCCTAAGTAGAAAATGCAAGACACAAACAAACGTTAATACCCAGATCCAACCAAAAACTTCCATGGAGAAAAGCATGTTTTCTTCTTCTTTTTTTTTTTTTTTGGCATTTTTTAAAGTAAAAACTAGGGATGTAAAAATAAGAATTGCTTTTTAAAAATCAGAGATTTTTTTTTAGTGAGAAAACTACTCCTAACTTCTTCACTTTCCTAGTCAGGACAACCCTCACAGGAAATCAAGATCATTATTTCAACACATAAAGTTAAATGGCTGTAAGTGCTTCAATTTTATTAGTTTACCTGAAAAGTTTAACAAAAATAGGGGCATGAAAGGCAGACAGCCTCTGCAAATTCCCACATCAGCCCAATTTCCCAGGGAAGGCAGAGCCAGTGTGCACAGCTACGCACACACTTCCTCCACACGGTCATGGATGCTACCCACAAAACCTTCAGTTATTCAGGACTGGACAGAAAAGTCCCTGAGGTCAGAAATCTCCAACAGTAAACTCAATCATTAAAGATTAAAGCCAACCAAGTTAATGCAAATGAAGTAATTTAAATGAGCTTTTCTTTTAAATGGTTTCATCAAATCAACATTTACACTAGGTCCCGTTCATTACCTGCCGTATTCCAAAAGTGTAGCGTGGATTCGGGATTCTTCGTCCAGCAGCTCCTCTGCTCCCCGCGGGCGTCTGTACTTTCGACGGGGCTTGTACACATCCTAAGAGTAGAGGGGATGTAAGTTACCAAGTGTCAGGAGGCTCTCCTTGTCACCTGGCTGCTAACCATCAGCCAGTCATTCGGAGCAAGTCGTTTCCCACCACGGCCGAGGCATCTGGCTCTGTTGCTGCAGGAGAGAGGACAGTGGGAACACGGGGTCTGCCCTAATAAAGAGGTAAGGTGTATGAAAGCATGGGCAGGAGAACGATGAACTGACCCTCTGGACCTCAGTTCCTGAGAAGACTCGTCTATGCCTACGTGCCCCTTTGCTGAGAAACGGGAAAAGGCCAAAGCCTAAAGGGGAAAGTGCATAATAAAAGAGGCTCCTTTCATCTTACTTTTTTAAGTTATAAAACTATATATGCTCACTGAAAAAAACTTCAAATAATACATAAATAAACAGAATAAATGATAAAAGCCTCTCCCCAGCTCAGCTAGCAACATGGTCAGTGCTTGCTGGGTAGCTGTCTCATTACTTCACATGTTAAAACAGCCGCCATCTTTCCAGAGCAGCATGAGCAAAAATAACGGACAATTACAATAAAAACTTCAGAAAGCACTCTGGTACTCTCAGCTTTTTGTCTGTATTTATTTGCTTTAAATTACATAATTACACAAATAATGCCAAACTACAGAAGAGTTCTCTACTCACTGGTAGAAACAGCTGCCTACGTGCACCCAGAGCAAGTACCGTTGTTGTTAGTTGCCAGTGAACTGACACCCACCCATGGTGGCCCCGTGCACAAGAGAACAAAATGCTGCCTGGTCCTGCGCCACCCCCATGATTGGTTGTGTACTGGACTGCTGTGATCCACAGAGTTTTCACTGGCTGATTTTCAGAGGCAGATCATTAGGCCTTTCTTCCTAGTCCATCTTAGTCTAGAAGCTCCACTGAAACCTGTTTAGCATCATAGCAACACATAAGCCTCCAACGACAGATGGGTGGTGGCTGTGTTTGAGGTGCACTGGCCGAGAATAGAACCTGGGTCTTCTGCCTGGAAGGTCAGAATTCTACCACTGAACCACCAATGCCTCTGACAAAGTATTCCAAACCAAACTAAATCCACTGCCATCAAGTCAATTCCAACTCACTGCAACCCTATAAGATGGGGTAGAACTGTCCCACTGGGTTTCCAAGGCTGAAATCTTTACAGAAGCAGACGGCCACATCTTTCTTCCACGGAGCAGCTGGGAGGTTCAAATTGCCAACCTTTTTGTTAACAGCCAAGAGCTTAACCACTGCACCAGCAGGGCTCAAGAAAGTATTACTAAGGTATCATTTGACTGTCAGTTTAGCAATCCAACTAGGTCATCTGGGAATAAAACCCTACATTTATTGAGCACCTGTTGTTGTTAGGTGCCATCAAGTAGGTTCCAACCCATAGGGACCTTACGTATAAGAGAACAAAACGCTACCTGATCCTGCACCTACTACACATCATATACTTTTTTAGGAGCTTTATGTATAAACGTTTCAACAAACGCACGCAGTGATGGAAATCTGGAAGACAGCTACCCAGCCAACCAACTAGAAGAGATCCATAGATGTGCCAATTCCAAAGAAAGGAGATCCAACAGAATGCAGAAATCATTGAACAATATCATAAATAAGACACATAAGTAAAATTTTGCTGAAGGTCTTTCAAAAGCGGTTGCAGCAGTACATCAAAAGGGAACTGCCAGAAATTCAAGCCGGATTCAGAAGTGGACATGGAACCAGGGATATCATTGCTGACGTCAGATGGATCATGGCTGAAAGCAGAGAATACCAGAAAGATGTCTACCTGTGTCTCACTGACTATGCAAAGGCATCTGACTGTATGGATCGTAACAAATTATGGACAACACTGCCAAGAATGGGAATTCCAGAACACTTAATTGTGCTCATGCAGAACCTGTACTTAGACCAAGAGGCAGTCACTGGAACGAAACAAGGGGATACTGCGTGGTTTAAAGTCAAGAAATGTGTGCTCAGGGTTGTATCCTTGCACCATACCTATTCAATCTGTATGCTGAGCAAATAATCTGAGTAGCTGGACTACACGAATCCATCAGGATTGAAGGAGGACTCATTAACAACCTTTGATATGCAGATGACACAACTTTGCTTGCTGAAAGTGAAGAGGACTTGAAGCACTTACTGATGAAGATCAAAGACCACAGACTCCAATATGGATTATACCTCAACATAAAGAAAACAAAAATCCTCACAACTGGACCAATAAGCAACACCATGATAAACGGAAAAAAGATCCAAGTTGTCAAGGATTTCATTTTACTTGGATCCACAATCAACACCCATGGAAGCAGCGGTCAAGAAATAAAATGATGCACTGCATTGGGCAAATCTGCTGCAAACAACATATATATGCACATACACACACACATATAATTTCAGATACAGCTGCTTCTGCATTTTATAACTAAATCTCACCCTAATAATTTAAAAAGACAGTGAAAAGTTACAGTATATTTTATGCTTTCATAAAAAGATACAGCTATTAACTGCTAGCTGCTATCCTTCAGCTTTCAAAAGTTTATTCCTAGATTTTCCAGAACGGTTGAAAATCTGTGACAATTTAAATTTATACTTACCTGAGCGTATACCTCAAAACACATTGTTAAAAAGATATGTATTTCCGAAGAGTCTGCATCCTCTCTTTTCTGGTAATTAGACCTAACAGAATTGAAATGTCCTTTGCCATTTAAGGATTTTTTTTAACGTTTCTGAGTTTACGTACGTATCTGTGATTGCTGGTCTGGTCTGTAGTTCAACACCACTGCTCCTGGTGATGGAAAGGCCTAAATATGCTACTGACTGTGGAGAACATTGTGTTTTCTAGAAAACTTTACTAGAGTAAGAAAGATCTGAATAAACAGACAAAGCGTGCTTCCCAAAGCAAGACTCGACACGATAAAGATGTCAGTTCTTCACAAAGTAATCTGTAAAGTCTGGCTGTTTGTCCCTCCATCTCTTTTCTCCACACCAAAATTCACCACGTCTAATCTCTGTCTGGGGGGTCACCACGTCTAATCTCTGTCTGGGGGTCACCACGCCTAATCTCTGTCTGGGGGTCACCACGCCTAATCTGTCTGGGGGTCACCACGCCTAATCTCTGTCTGGGGGTCACCACGCCTAATCTCTGTCTGGGGGTCACCACGCCTAATCTCTGTCTAGGGGGTCACCACGCCTAATCTCTGTCTGGGGGTCACCACGCCTAATCTCTGTCTGGGGGTCACCACGTCTAATCTCTGTCTGGGGGTCACCACGTCTAATCTCTGTCTAGGGGGTCACCACGCCTAATCTCTATCTGGAGGTCACCACGCCTAATCTCTGTCTGGGGGTCACCACGCCTAATCTCTGTCTGGGGGTCACCAGGTCTAATCTCTGTCTGGGGGTCACCACGCCTAATCTCTATCTGGGGGTCACCACGTCTAATCTCTGTCTAGGGGGTCACCACGCCTAATCTCTGTCTGGGGGTCACCACGCCTAATCTCTGTCTGGGGGTCACCACGTCTAATCTCTGTCTGGGGGTCACCACATCTAATCTCTGTCTGGGGGTCACCATGCCTAATCTCTGTCTGGAGGTCACCACGGCAAGCATTCCCTCTCAGGGTTCTCCAGATGGCAGTGTGTTCTTCTAGCTAGAACTGTTCTCCCTTGACAATTCTGGTTAATCTCATTACTATTATTTTAATTTTTTCTTATGAAAAGTTTCAATCATACAGAAAAAAACATTCTTTTTGTCACGTAACATACAACCTCAACAACTTTGTGAAAAAGGGACAGGGTCTTGGATGATGCTGAATGGATGATGCTAGAAGGTTGTTTGTACAAATTTCTGCCATAAATTTTCCCTAGTTTGCTGCTGGTACTCACATCAATAGGATGCTGAAAATAAAACAGATTCATACAGAAAACTATAACGAGCATGTATGACGTCAGTTACTGCAGATGATTTAATTCTCGCCGAGCTCCACTGTTCTAGCAATATCATGTAACTGAGCTTAACCATTAACCTTCCTTTGTCACCACTGATACAGTCAATGATCCAAGACAGGAAACTGGATTCTTCTAAAAAAAGACTAACTGCAAAACAATAGCATTCTGAAACCAATGGCTAAAAGAACCTTTTATTCTGCCAACGACAATGTTGGCCTGTGTGTAATTATCCCTTATACTTTAAAGCAACACCTCATCTTTAGCATTTTATAACCACACTATGAGGCAGAGACAGGACAGATTCTATTATCACCACCTTACTACCAAGGAAGCAGAGATTAATCTGTCCGAGATCCCTAGGATAGTATTAGGCCTGGCCCTGTGTGCCCTGCCTTCTTATCTGGGGCTTCTCCACTACACTAACTTGTCCCCCGTGGGCATTCTAACCACCCAAGGGCCACTTCAGCTGAGCCCTCTCATATGACTCAATATATAATCTAGGCTGCCACATGGATTATTACAACAGTTTGCCTGAGTAATGGGGGTCTAAATGTCAGAGGTTTCCAGGCTAAATATAAAGAACTATTGCTAAGTCACCCTTTAAAGCAACAGGAGTTAGGAACGCTGATGCCTCGTTCTATCTCTGCCGCTAATTAGCTGCATGACTTTGGAAGAGACAGTTCCTCTCACTGGGCCTCAGTTTCCTTATCTGTCAAATGAGGGCTGGACTTATAGATCCTGAAGGATTCTCCCAGTTTCTAGTTCCATTTATTCTTCTAATCCTGCAAAGATAATGACTTGGTAACATAATTCTATCAATATCTGATATTAATAAAAAAGGTACCATATTTTACACTATTATATACAAGATACGTATGCAGAATCAACCTACCCTTTTGCCGTCAGTAGCGGTAGCAATCCCCCACACATTTGTTAGTTTTTCTTACTATGGAAGCTTGTGTGTTGCTGTGATGCTGGAAGCTATATCACCAGTATTCAGATACCAGCAGGGTCACCCATGCTGGACAGGTTCCAGCTGAGCTTGCAGACTAAGACAGACTAGGAAGAAGGACCTGATGGTCTACTTCTGGAAAGAATCAGCCAGTGAAAACCTCATGAACAGCATCAGAACACTGTCTGATATAGTGCCGAAAGACGAACCTCTTAGGTTGGAAGGCACTCCAAAGGACACAGTGGCTGCAACAATGGGCTCAAGAATAACAATGACTGTGAGGATGGCGCAGGACCGGGCAGTGTTTCGTTCTGCTGTACGTAAGGTCGCTGTGAGTCGGAACCGACTCGATGGCACCTAACAACAACGACAGGGGTAGCAATAGTGATGGCAATCATTCATTGAATGCTAGGTATGCGCCAGGCATATACAGTTCTAAATGTGCTGTCCATCTGATCCTCACACCTACAAAGTAGTTGTCCTTGTTTTCAGTCTATAGATGAGGAAACTTAGGCACAAAGAGGTTAAATAACTTGCCCATGGTTACAAAGGTTATAAATGAAGGAGTCAGCATGAGTCCAGAACTGAGCTGTTAACTACTCTGCAAGATGTTTTATACCTCAGCTTTGATCACCTTTCATCGTGAGCTGTGATCATCTGTCTCAGCAGTACTGAAAGGGACATTAGTGAGGTTAAAAAAATTAAGGTGACCCTGTCTAAAGCAGAAGGTCCCTGGGTGATGTAAACAGTTTGCACTAAGCTGTTAACCAAAAGGCTGGTGGTTTGAACCCACCCAGTGGCCACGGAAGAAAGGCCTGGTGATCTGCTTCCATAAAACAGTACAGTCAAGAAAACCCTATGGAGCTCAGCTCTACTCTATAACGCATGAAGCTGCCATGAGTCGCAATCAAAAACAGCAACAGGTATTCTGTAAAGCAGAGAACTCGCGTACTACAAGAATCACAGACCTCTAACGTGTCGGTCTGGTTCTTAGTCAGGTTCACCTGTCAGAGTAGTTCCTCAGTCCACATCCCACATGGCTGGGAAGGGAAGGAGAAGAACACAGTATCACAGCAATGTCTTCAGCAAATCCCCATTTTCCGCCCTCCCAATAATAATAGACAACCCTTTTATGAAATAATAGAGCAGGCAGTGAAATAGCCACTACCAATTTGGCATTTTACACTCAAAAGCTCCAGTGGGCCAGACTACACCCAATTCAGCAGGAAGCGACATTCCCTCAGGTGCTTCCGATGACCTCAGTGGCTCACTCTCACAGGGGCTCAACAGCCCAAGCCCATCTCTAGCACATACACCTCACCCGTGAGCCCTGAGTAAACTGCCTCTGCCTCAAGGGCTCCAAGTGCAATGTCCTGAAAAAGCCCATGAAGAAAAAACCGTTATAACTGGGGCAAACACTTTTTGTTTTTTAATTCTCACATTTATAAAACAATCTCTGACAAACAAATACAATGAAGCTCCCGCATAATGAGTGAAGGAAATGAGGTGAGATGAGTGGATGGCTTTCATTTCTACAGAGAAGAACGAATCTATTGGTAGGAAAGTTAGCTGAGGCCATAGTGTTTTCTCCAGACAACCCCAAACCTTGTTCTTTTTCTATTTTCTAAGCACACCTGCTGCTTTTTGAGGTCCCTTCTCCTCAAGTCTGTACTCAACAGTGTAACTTGGTGCCTAAGAATAAGGTGGTGGAAAGTCACTGATGTCACCTCAGCTCCTGAACGGCCTGGCACACAGCAAGTGCCCAATCAGTACTACTGAATGAATACAGAGTCAGGCAGACCAGGGTTCTACTGCTTCTTCCATTACTTTCTAGCTGTCTGACTTGCGGCAAGTTACTCTAACTTTTGTGGGGCAAGTTGTTTTCCATCTGTAAAAGTGGGTGTAAATAAAGTTGCCGTGAGAATGAATTTATCAATATATTTAACAAGACCTGTTAATAAGGGCTGACGTACATACGCGTACGTGTATGTGTGTATGTGCACCCATATATATTATTTAACAAGACCTGTTAATAAGGGCTGACGTACATACGCGTACGTGTATGTGTGTATGTGCACCCATATATATTAAACGTACTGTTTTACTTATGTCACCCTGTTTACATGGGACATGCTGAACGGAAAGGCCCTCCTCACAGTATTCCCTACAGAAGAATACACCGGTTTCTTAGCTGATCTAATAAGTTCCACAAAGATTGCCTTCCAACTAGACTGGAGGTTCTAAGACGTCAAGGACCATGTCTTCTTCTTTTTTCTTCTGCCCCCTCTATTTTCATACAGAATTCTGAACATTACATATAATGCTTGATAAATAGTAAATTAATGGATCTTTTGGGGTTTTCAGTAAAATTTCCCAGTAGGCAATCTTAACACCAAGGTTAAGACGCAGAACGCCAAGGTGAAGAAGGAGTAACAGGCCTCCCTGGACAGGGCTTCATGGAGATGGACGACTGACAGCTCAGCAGAGGAGGTAGTAAGCAGTGTTAACAGCACACGAAGTGAGACAAATGAGCCAATCATGCTGTGGAAGTGGAAGGTGGCAAGGGGAGGCCTTCCCCGGGGTAGTAACGGTTTCCTTTTCTCGTGTCCTTTGAAAATGCCACCTTCCATCAGGCATGCTTCCTCCAAAGCTAAAAGGAGCCATGCAGAAGTCAAGAAGGCCACACGTCACAGGAGAAAGCAGAAGTGCTCGGCTTAATCCAGGAGGAAGGAAAGGCAGGCCAAGACAAAGAGCTCCCAAGCGAGAAGCTCAGATACCAAAGTTCACAGACAGCCTTTCTGCCCAGCAATCTGGCAAGAGGTATCAGCAACCTTAAGCATAACCTCTGACCCAATTCTGCTCCATGGAATTTATCCTTCCTAAATAATTAAACATAAAAGAAAAAAGTTAGCTACGAGGGTGTGCTACATAATGATGAAAAAGAAAAAAGATCCAAGCTAATTAAGTTAAATTAGTTCCACACAATGGAATAATCTGTAGTCACTAAAAATGCTAAAGAGATATATTTATTGCAGGGCTTCGAACCAGTTCTTCCTGGTTAACTCATGGCCAAGGAAGCAAAACTGAAACAGACTAAATTTTCAAAATTTGTGAATTTGAACAATAATTGGAATGGGAAAAATTACGGGTCAAGGTCCTGCTAGAAACCTAATCTTCCTCTCAGAAAACAAAAGCACCGTACGTGTTACACAGCAACCAAATCTCTTGCCCGCAGAATTTTGAAGAGAGTCGGAAACAGTGATGTCCTGCTCAAAGATGGCGGCTGTTATGGATTGAATTGTGTCCCCCCAAAATGTGTCAATCTGGCTAGGCTATGATTCCCAGTATTGTGTGGTTGTCCCCATTTAGTGATCTAATGTAATTATTCTATGTGTTTAAATCCTAATCTCTATGATGTTAATGAGGCAGGATTAGAGACAGTTATGTTAATGAGGAAGGATTAGAGGCAGTTATGTTAATGAGGCAGGACACAATCCATAGGATTAGACTGTATGTTGAGTCAATCTCTTTTGAGATATAAAAGAGAGAAGTGAGCAGAGAGGAAAGGGACCTCATTACCACCAAGAAGGAAGAGCCAGGAGCAGAGTGCATCCTTTGGACCCGGGGTCCCTGTGCTGAGAAGCTCCTAGACCCAAGGGAAGACCAATGCTAAGACACATGAAGATTTCCCAGGAACGCCAAGCCCACAGATGTTGAAAGGAGACAAGAACCTCCTCCCTAGAGCCAACGGAGAGAGAAATCCTTCCCCTAGAGCTGGTAGCCTAAATTCAGACTTCAAGTCGCCTAAACTGTGAGAGAGTAAGTTTCTGTTTGCTAAAGCCATCCACTTGTGGTGTTTCTGTTACACGAGCACTAGCTGACTAAGACAGCTGCCAACCATGCCACTTAGAATGTGTCACTCTCCTCAGTCCTGCCAATAATCCAATCTCATGCATCAGGCTCCTGAAAGGGCTCACTATGCCTCTTCCAAGTCTCCCATTCCAGGGCTTTGACAGTACTTTTTCCCATTCTGGTTATCGTTCTGGATCACCCAAATTGTAAAAATTCAGGTCTGTCATGGTTTTGCCTCATTGGACACAACTGCACTGGTTCAAACCAGTTCGAAGCCCTGATTTATTTGTTGGGCAAAAAGAACAAACAATACACAGTGCAACACCATTTTGAGCTCTACATTGATATACATATAACTACTTGAAATATTAGTGGTTATCCCTGGTTGCTGGTACCATGGATGTTTTAGTCTTTGTGCTTTTTCTCCATTTCCTAATTTGTCACTATCATGTCTGCCTCATTAGTAAAACAGAATTTTTTTTTTTAATTTCATTGTGCTTTAGGTGAAAGTTTACAGTGCAAATTAGTTTCTCATTCAAAAATTTGTACACAAATGGTTTTGTGACATTGGTTGCAATCCCTGCAATGTGTCAGTACTCTCCCTTTTTCCACCCTGGGTTCTCCATGTCCATTTGTCCAGTTTCCTGTCCTTTCCTGCCTTCTTATCTTTGCTTTTGGGCCGGTGTTGTTTATTTGGTCTCATACACTGGATTGAACTAAGAAGCACATTCCTCACGTGTGTTATTGTTTTATAGGCCCAACTAATCTTTGGCTGAAAGGTGGACTTCAGGAGTGGCGCAGTTCTGAGTCAGCAGGGTTTTGGGGGGCCGCAGTCTTGGGAACTCCTTCAGTCTCTGTCAAACCAGTAAGTCTGGTCTTTGTGAATCTGAATTTTGTTCTACATTTTCCTCACACTCTGTCTGGGACCCCCTGTTGTGATCCCCGTCAGAACGGTTAGTAGTGGTAGCCGGGCACCATCTAGTTCTTCCAGGTTCAGGCTGGTGGAAGCTGTAGTTCATGTGGTCCATTAGTCCTCTGGGCTAATATTTTCCTCGTGTCTTTGGTTTTTTCATTCTCCTTTGCTCCAGATGGGCTGGGACCAATAGATGTTTCTTAGATGGTCGCTCTCAAGCTTTTAAGACCCCAGACACTACTCACCAAAGTAGGATGTAGAACATTTTCTTATGAACTATGTCATGCCAAGTGACCTAGATGTCCTCTGAGACTATGGTCCCCAGCTCTCAGCCCCGGTAACTCAGTCCCTCAAGGTGTTTGGATGTGTCTAGGAAGTTTCTATGGCTTTGTCTTGGTCAAGTTGTGCTGACTAACCCTATATTGTGAGTTGTCTCTCCCTTCACCAAAGTTAACAGTTGTCTACTATCTATTTAGTGATTTGCCCTCCCCACCCTCCTCACTCGTAACCATCAAAGATTGTTTTTTTCTATGTGTAAACATTTTATTAAGTTTCTACAATAGTGGTCTCATACAGTATTTGTCCTTTTGTGACTGACTTATTTCACTCAGCATAACACCCTCCAGATTCATCTATATTGTGAGATGTTTTGTGGATTTATCATTGTTCTTTATCGTTGTGTAGTATTCCATTTTGTGTACGTACCATAATTTGTTTATACATTCATCTGTTCATAGACACTTAGGTTGTTTCCATCTTTTTACTATTGTGAATAATGCTGCATTGAACATGAGTGTACGTAAGTTAACTCGTGTGATGACTCTTACTTCTCTAGGATATATTCCTAGCAGTGGGACTACTGGATCTTATGGTATTTCTACTTCTCGCTTTTTAAGGAGGCACCATATCGTTTTCCATAGTGGTTGTACCATTTTATATTCCCACTAGCAATGCATAAGAGTTCCAATCTCCCTGCAACCTCGCCAACACTTCTTATTTTCGTTTTTTTTAATCAGTGCCAGTATTGTTGGGGTGAGATGGTATCTCATTGTAGTTTTGATTTGCACTTCTCTTAATGGCTAATGATTGTGAGCATTTCCTCATGTGTCCGTTAGTTGCCTGAATATCTTCTTTGCTAAGAAAAGCAAGCTTTTAAAAAAAAAAAAAAAAGCACTTAAATGGGCTACTTGACCAAGGGCAAATGCAAAAGACTAGAACTGTCCTAATAGGTGGCACAAACATTAAGCTCTTAGCTACTAACCAAAAGGTTAGTGGTTTGAATTCCCCCAGAAGCAACTTAGAAGAAAAGGCTGGTGATCTACAAGATCACAGCCACTGAAAACTCTATGGAGCACAGTTCAACTCTGACACACATGGGGCTGCCATGATTCAGAATCAACTCAAGGCAATTCTTTTTTTTTTTGGTAAAGACAAGAATAAGCTGAATATTTTGAAACACATTAACATGTTTAATATCTATTTTTTAAAAAGAGGTTATGTCTAACAAAGAGTAAGTAAAAGCAGAGGCACAACAGTATCATGTTAACAGATGAAAAAAGCAGAAAACGTGACCACCTCCATTCAGCATCCGTTCTTCAGCTGAGCAAAGTGTCTTTAAATTGGAAAAGTCTTAGTAAATGCCCCCATAAGGGACCGGAGAGGTGGTGGGAGAGCATCCAACTACCCTGGATGCATATGAGTCTCTGGACCCAGACGAGTAATATCCCAGAGTCCTGAAAGAAGTCAGCAACACTACTGCATCACTGGTGCCAGGCACATGTGGGAAATCAGAGAGACCACATGAAGGAAGAGTGAGAAAACTGGAGAAGTGTCAACACCTCTTGTGAAGAGCTAGCTTTGGAGTCAGGTGTAAAATCAAAATCTGGCTGCCTCTTCCTAGCTCTACAACTCCATAGGGAATTTATTAATTTTTCTGAGCTTTGATTTCCTGATTTATAAAATGGAAATAATAATATATAATTCCCTGAGTGTTGGTGAAGAGTGAATGAGAGTGATTATAAAATGTCTAATTAGCTGCCTGGAATACTGAAAGCACTCAGTAAATATGTGGCAGCTACACACACATTTTATAAAAGGCTGGGTCTAAACACTGGACACCAATATGTCTGATGTTATTTTTATACTCAATTTACCCTTCACAATTTAGATTTGGGATTCTAGATTTGTCAGTAAGGAGCAGGAAGAAACACTGACAAGGTACCTGAAGGGCAGAACTGGAAAAGGGCTGGAGGAAGAAGAAAACACCCTTCAGAATACGAGATTTGTGAAGAGCCGCCATGATGGTCATCAGGGGAAGATGTCATTCTCTTTAGCAGGGGAAGAATTCTCCTTGAAGAGAATGACGACAAATACAGTACTGCAAGCTGTTCAATTTTTTTTTATACTGACTCACAGGAATAATCCAGGGATAGGCACTACTGTCCTGGAACGTTTTATGAGCATCTGGAACTCTCGTTTTGAGCCAGCAATGTAAGTACAGGAAACCCTGGTGATGTAGTGGTTAAGTACTATGGCTGCTAACCAAAAGGTCAGCAGTTTGAATCCACCAGTCGTTTCTTGGAAACCCATGGGGCAGCTGTACTCTGCCCAACAGGGTCGCTATGAGTCAGAATCGACTCAACAGCAATGCTCTTTTTTAAGTAAGTACTTGAAGAAGTGGGGGGTGGGAGGGGTGAAAGCTAATGTTAGTAGAATTCTGCTAAGAAACCTAAACAGTGTGTGAAGTGAAGATTAGGAAAGGAGAAAAACAAACAAAAAACAAGCTCAAAGGCAACCTCTAGCCATCCATAAAAACTCTTCCTATAATATCATTCCTGCTGAAAACGTACTGCCAGTCAACTGAGGATGTAAGTTCCCCACATGAAAACGGCAATGAACCAAGCAACATGAACTATGATCAAAGAGACTCACAAGTATTTTCATTTTCCTTTATCTTGATATTTTCTAATCAGCTGCAAGCAGCTTTTTATCTAAGGGCTTACAGTACAGAGATTGGGAGAGTATGTTTTGAGTCCTGGTCCCATCCTCATTACCAATGTGACTTTTGGCAACTTACAAAACTTAGTGCCTCAGGTTCTTCATCTGTAAAACAATTATGACTACTTCCTAGGGTTGTTGTGAGGACTAGATGAGTTACATGTAAATGCTCAGAACACTGTTGAGGCACTATGTAAGTATGTATCATTATTATCTCCTTGAAGTCTAGGCAGTCACATTACTAAAAAGATGTTTTAAAAAACTCCTCTACAAATGAGAAGAAGAAATAATATGTCTCTAGAGGCCTGAAAAGCCCAGTGGGGACAGAGACCCAGGTCCAGTTTACTGAGAGGACCATTAACAGCTATGCTAGCTTCTTAACTGAGTGATATTGCCGAGAACTGTTTAATATTTTCTCATCCTCCATCCAGAGCTTGTGCTGACTGAGATTTTATGCATGAAGACGTTCAATTAAACATTCTATTTTTTACACTTGTATTTATTGTTTTTTTAATATGTAATACACAGACTCAGCATGAAATTCAAACAATAGTTTATAGGGTGCCATGGATTGAACTGTATCCCCCAAAAATTTATGTCAACTTGGCTAGGCCATGATTCCCAGTATTGTGTGACTGTCCACCATTTTTTCATCTGATGTGATTTTCCTATGTGTTGTAAATCCTATCTCTATGATGTTGATGAGATGGGATTAGCAGAAGTTATGTTAATGAGGCAGGACTCAATCTATAAGACTGGATTGTATCTTGAGCCAGGAGTGTGCATCCCTGTGCTGAGAAGCTCCTTGACCAGGGGGAGATTGATGACAAGGACCTTCCTCCAGAGCCGACAGAGAGAGAAAGCCTTCCCCTGGAGCTGACACCCTGAATTTGGACTTCCAGCCTACTAGATTATGAGAGAACAAACTTGTTTGTTGAAGCCATCTATTTATGGTATTTCTGTTACAGCAGCAGTAGATAACTAAGACATAGGGAAAAGAAAATTTCACTTCCTCTCCTGCCCCAGGCCACCTGGTTCCCTATCTGAGGTTACCTGTTCTGATATATGCTTCCAGAAATGAAGCACCATTTAAAACAGGGGAAAGCTATAGTATACCCAACCAATTGGTTTTATCTGTCATGAGAAATGTTGTTATGAGAAATCTTTAATAGCATACAAAATACTCTATATTGGTAACTGAAAAAAAAATACAAAATTATATATAAAGTATGATTCCAATTCAGTTTAAAAATGTACATTAAAAACATGGACGAAATATGCCCAAGCATTAAAAGTGGCTGCTTCTGGGTTATGAGATTAAGGTTGGTTTTCTTGCCTTGTAGCTATCAACCTTAAATAAATAAATAAATAAAACTTCAATGGTGTTCTAAACTGAACACCCATTTCACAACCAGGAAAAAAATTACTCTGATGTCAGAGCATCTCTTACTACTTAATGTGGCCACCAAATCAGAAAACAACATCTGGCTTCAGAGTGTCACTATCTTAAAGGTTTTCTACCTTCTCCCATTTCCATTATAAATTTGAAGAAATAATACAATTACAATTTTAAAATGACAAAAACTTTTTTTTGTTTTAAATGAACACTTCATGTCTTATACCATCAAATAATTGTTATTTTCAGAGTAGGTAATTACCTTTGGAGACCACATGCTTATTCTTACGACAGGCAAGCTCAGAGTCCTTTTTCTGGAACAATTCCACAGCCAGTTTACCAAGCCACAGAAGCCAGATTGCCTCAATCTTTACAGTTCACGATGTATGAGACCAAATCATTTGCATAAAAAAAATGCGTCTGACATTTAAACTTGGTGGCATATTAATACAACAGACTATAAACCAAAACCAAAACCGTTGCCGTAATTGATTCCGACTCATAGTGACCCTATAGAAGAGAGCAGAACTGCCCCATAGGGTTTCCAGGGCTGTAACCTTTACAACAGCAGACTTCCACATCTTTCTCCTGTGGCACGGCTGGTAGGTTTGAACCAGGGACCTTTAGGTTAGCAGCCAAGTGTTTTAACCACTGCATCACCAAGGCTCCGTACAATAGACTATACAATGGTAAAAATCAACCAGAGCTACACATATAAACATGACTGAATCTTACAAACAATGCTGAGTAAAATATTTAGTATAGTACCATGCAAAAAATCGCTCACATTATTTATGTAAGAAAGAGAATTTACACCCAGCATCAACGTTCTGCTGGGCTCTGGCCCAGAGTGTCCTGAGAAGGACCAATGTTCCTCACTGCCCCTTGTGCTGGGAAAGTGGACACACGCGTGCAGGTGCCCAGGGGTTCAGACACTGTGTGTAGTGACAAATGCCATCCCACAGCTTCCCACACAAAGTTTAAAAGCTACTCTGCCTCTACAAAACCACCATGGGATGGTTACCTCAATTTACTATTTCCAGTTTATTAAGTTTACAACCTGCCACTGGAATAAGAGAAAGGGCTTTGGGTTTGGAAGATTTCTTCCTTAAAACTGGAACTGAGAAAACACCAGGCAATAGCTGTGCAAGTTCCACCTGCCAATGTTGACGGCCACCTGATGCTGGGCACAAGGGGCAGGGCCTCCCCATACACCCATGTGAGGTCAGCGCCTGGGCAATCCCGGCAGATGGAAACCTCACGGAGCAGTGTTTTTGTGATTTAAACCAAAGAGCTACTTAAAGGCTACATGGTGCTCTCACAGAAGAACGTGAGCAAGGGAACTTACTGAGATGTCAACAACTGTCTGGATGGCCTTTTCTTTTCTCTTTACGAAGTCATCATCCTGCAAGACAAAACAGGTTAAACAAACTCTATGTGAGGACTAAAACTCAACTGAACTACTCAGAAATCTGCCTAATAACCTGACTTCTAATGACTACTTTGCCTGCATTAGTCTCAATTTTCTAAGAAGTTGGCATATATTCCCCATGGGAAGGGGCTAGGACCTCTGCAGATGGCTTCAGCATGGTCCCTATAGCCTGGTAAGAAAAAGAGGAACCAGGAAGTGTAACATGAAGACAAGAGTTCTCATTTCACATGCTTATGAGCGCTAAAACCTCGCACAAGTTACCTACTCTCTGAACCTCAGTGTCTCTATCTTAGAGGCAGTTGTAAGGATTAAATAATACCGGCATGTGACGTACTGGGATTGTAACGTGTAAGTATTTGATGTTGTTCTTACTTGCCATTAAGTGGATTCCAACTCATGGCAACTCCATATGTGCAGGGTAGAACTGCTCCATAGGACCTTTCAAAAGCAGACAGGTCTGTCCTCCAAGGCGCCTCTGGGTCGGCTAAAACTGACAATCTTCTGGCTAATAGTCAGGCACTTAACTGTTTGCACCACCTAGGGACTCCAAGAATTTGATAGCTATTGTTGCTGTTGCTGTGTGCTGTCGAGTCAATTCCAACTCACAGAGACCCTATAGCTATTAGCTATTATTACTATTGCTGTAATTATTACTACAGGAATGTCCTAGGTAGGTGGTCCCTCAAAAAACATGGGACTATATAAAAATATTCTCTTGGTCTTATAATTTACTAAGTTTTAGATCAAGTACCGAAATTCAGTGTCAGGTCAGTGTTTCCTGAACTGTTTCATGCAACATTATTCCTATAAAGTGTTCCTAGAAAAAAGGGTTCCATGATTAAACCAACTTAGAACACAGGACAGAGCATGCTTCAGCCTGAGGTTCACAGTAAAATGAAATCCTTGACAACTTTGATGTTATCTCCATTTACCATGATGTTGCTTATTGGTCCAGTTCTGAGGATTTTTGTTTCCTTATGTTGAGGTGTAATCCATACTGAAGGCTGTGGTCTTTGATCTTCATCAGTAAGTGCTTCAAGTTCCCTTCACTTTCAGCAAGCAAGGTTGTGTCATCTACATACTGCAGGTTGTTAATGAGTTTTCCTCCAATCCTGATGCCCTATTCTTCTTCATATAGTCCAGCTACTCAGATTATTTGCTCAGCATACAGAATGAATAAGTATTGTGAAAGGATACAACCCTGATGCACACCTTTCTTAACTTTAAAATCACACTGTATCTCCTCGGTCTGTCTGAAGGACTACCTCTTGGTCTAAGTAAAGGTTCCTCAAGAGCACAATTAAGCATTCTGGAATTTCCATTCTTTGCTATGTTATCCATAATTTGTTACGATCCACACAGTCGAATGTCTTAGCATAGTCAATAAAATACAGGTAAACATCTTTCTGGTATTCTCTTTAAGCCAAGATCCATCTGACATCAGCAATGATATCCCTGGTTCCACGTCCTTTTCTGAATCCAGCTTGAATTTGATGTACTGCTGCAACTGCTTTTGAACGATTTTCAGCAAAATTTGACTTTTGTGTGATATTAACGATATTGTTTGATAATTTCCACATTCTGTTGGATCACCTTCGGAATGTGTACAAATATGAATCCCTTCCAGTCGGTTGGCCTGGGTACCTGTCTTCCAAATTTCTTGGCACAGACAAGTGAGCACTTCCAGCACTTCATCCATTTGTTGAAACATTTCAATTGGTATTCTGTCAGTTCCTGGAGTCTTGTTTTTCACTAATGCCTTCAGTGCAGCTTGGACCTCTTCCTTCAGTACCACCAGTTCTTGATCATATGCTACCTCCTGAAATGGCTGAATGTCAACCAATTCTTTTTGGTACAGTGACTCTGTGTATTCCTTCCCTCTTCTTTTGATGCTTCCTGTGTCATTAAATACTTTCCCTGGAGAATCCTTGAATATTGCAACTCGAGGTTTGGATTTTTCCTTCAGTTCCTTCAGCCTGAGAAATGCCGAGCCTGTTCTTCCCTTTTGGTTTTCTAACTCTAGGTCTCTGCATGTTTTATTACAATACTTTACTTTGTCTTTTCAAGCTGCCCTTTGAAATCTTCTGTTCAGCTCTTTTACTTCGTTTCTTCCTTTTGTTTAGCTACTCAAGAGCAAGTTTCAGAGTCTCTTCTGACATCGACGTTGGTCTTTCTTTCCTGTCTTTTTAATGACCTCTTGCTTTCTTCATGTATGATGTCCTTAATGTCATTCCACAACTTGTCTGGTCTTCAGTCATTAGTGTTCTATGCATCAAATCTATTCTTGAGATGGCCTCTAAATTCAGGTGAGATATATTTTGGCTCTCATGGACTTGTTCTAATTTTCTTCAACTTCAACTGGAACTGGCATATGAGCAATTGATAGTCTGTTCCACAGTCACCCCTGGCCTTGTTCTGACTGATGATACTGAGCTTTTCCATCGTCTCTTTCCACCGATGTAGTCAATCCGATTCTTGTGTATTCCATTTGGCGAAGTCCACGTGCATAGTCACTGTTCATGTTGCTGAAAAATGTATTTGCTGTGAAGAAGTCGCTGGTCTTCATGTTCTCGGGGAACATCTAGCTCAATTGGCATGACACAGCTTATAAAAACAATGCTCTACATTCTACCTTGGTGAGTAGTGTCTGGGGTCTTAAAAGCTTGTGACCGACCATCTAAGATACTCCACTGGTCTCATCCCTTCGGGAGCAAGGGAGAATGAAGAGAACAGGATACAAGGAAAAGATCAATCCAAAAGACTAATTGTCCACAGCTACCAAGGCCTCCACCGGACTGAGTCCAGTACAGCTAGATGGTGCCCGCCTACCACCACTGACTGCTCTGACCAGGATCACAACAGAGGGTTCTGGACAGAGCTGGAGAAGGATGTAGAGCATAATCTTAACTCACAAAAAAAAAAGACCAGATTTACTGGCCTAAAGGAGACTGGAGAAACTTCGAGTATGGCCCCCAGACACCCTTTTAGCTCAGTGGTGAAGTTACCTCCGAGGTTCACTGTTCAGCCTGGGAGTGGACAGCCCCGCAAAACCAAATGAAACTAACGAGGTACAGGAGTCCAGCGATAAGGGCCAGAAGGCAGAAGGGGACAAGGAAGCTGGTGATAGGGAACACAAGATTGAGTAAGGATATGGTTGTGTTGTGAGATTATTAACCATTGTCATAGGGCAACATTTGTAGTAACTGTTAAATGAGAAACTATTTTGTTCTGTAAGCCTTCATCTTAAGTGAGAATAACAGCACAATTGGAAGAGTGTAGTCAATGTCACTGAACTGTTTATGTAGAAATTTTTGAAACGCTGTATTTTTGGCTATGTGTATTTTCACCAAAAAAAAAAAAAGGTTGAGGATTTACAGGGTTAATATGTGGTGGGGTTGTTAACCAATGTCATAAAACAACATGAGTACTACTGTTTCATGAGAAACTATTTGTTCTGTAAGCGTTCACCTGAAGTACAATAAAATTAAAAAAAAAAAAAAAAAAAAAGTCGTTGGTCTTGCAAAATTCTATCATGTGATCTCCGGCATCGTTTTTGTCACCAAGGCCTTATTTTCCAACTAGCGATCCTTCTTTGTTTCAAACTTTCGCATTCCAATCACCAGTAATTATCAATGCATCTTAATTACATGTTTGATCAATTTCAGACTGAAGAAATTGGTAAAAGTCTTCAATTTCTTCATCTTTGGCCTTAGCGGTCGGTGAGTAAATTTGAGTAAATAGTCATATTAACTGGTCTTCTTTGTAGGCATATGGATATTATCCTATCACTGAGAGCACTGTACTTTAGGATAGATCCTGAAATGTTCCGTTTGATGATGAACGCAACACCATTCTTCTTCAAGTTGTCATTCCCGGCACAGTAGACCATATGACTGTTTGATTCAAAATGGCCAGTATCAGTCCATTTCAGCTCACTAATGCCTAGCACATTGATCTTTATGTCTTCCATTTCATTTTTTACAACTTCCAATTTTCCTAGATTCACACGTTGTACATTCCACATTCTGATTATTAATGGATGTCTGCAGCTGTTTCTTCTCATTTTGAGACGTACATCAGCAAACGAAGGTCCTGAAAGCTTGACTCCATCCATGTCATTAAGGTCGACTTTTCTTTGAAGAGGCAGCTCTTTCCTAGTCGTATTTTGAGTGCCTACCAACCTGAGGGGCTCAGCTTTCGGCACTATATCAGACAATGTTCTGCCGCTATTCATAAAGTTTTTACTAGCCAGTTTTTTCAGAAGTAGACTGCCAGGTCCTTCTTCCTAGTCTGTCTTAATCTGGAAGCTCCACTGAAACCTGTCCACCAAGGGTGATCCTGTTGGTATTTGAAATACTGGCGGCAAAGCTTCCAGTATCACAGCAACACGCAAGTCACCACAGAACTACCAACTGATGGACACATGGTGGGAAACGTCTTACCATCCCACATAACAAGAATTCTGTGGAAGACAAGCTCAGAAATAATTTTAGCAACACTTTCAGATATCCTGCAGTGAGTAAAAGAGTGTTGGGAGACACAGCCTTCGCTTTGTGGGATGTCCTGAGAGGACGTGCTCAGGAGGAGGGCATGTGGAGAGGTGGGCAGGGAGCACTCAAGGTGGAACAAAGATGTGCAAAGGCAGAACAGTAACCTGTGTTCCACACTCAGGGAACTGTAGTAATAAGACTTGAACTACCAAGACTGTGGTCACAAGGTCTCTCCAAACACTTGCCTGAATGTTGTTTAACAAAATAAATCACAGCAGAGTCTCTCAGGACTTCCTGACCACCACTCTGCCCTCAATCCCTGCTCACCGAAAGCATCCAATGGAAGACATCACCACCATCTCCCAGTTTCAGAGGGCAGCTTCTAATGCAAGCCCCTTTAAAATCTGGGAATGGGGGAGGACAAGGCCTGTCTCCCCACCACCCAAATAACCCAACCAGAAAAATAACCTCTGAGGAACAGGGAAAACTGCACAAAAAGTGGTACAAAATTGTATAAGCCTAATAAAGAGGAGAACATTATCTAAATGATGTTACATAAACAGAACAGCTTGTACTGGCATTAAAAATGGATGTCACGCTAATTTTAAAAAGATTAAGTGAAGAAGGAAAACAAAATCATATGTATCGTGTGACCACAACCATAGGAAAATACATGCAAAAATACGAACAAAATACAATAAAACTTTAATAGTGTTTGGCTAGGTGAACAGGTTATGGGTGACTTTTCTTCTTTGTATGCCTTTGTATTTTCCAGATTTTTTGCAATTACTATCTATTATTTTTACGATGGAAGGCAAGAGATCTTTATTTTCTAAAAAAGAATATTACTTCAAAAAATAAAAGACAAAAAAGGTAAAATTTATACGGTTTGAAAGTCAGTGCCTACTTAAAGAGGCAGTTCAAATGAATGAGGTGGCCCGGTTTCAATACTTGGGTGAGGCCCAGTAAGGGTAGAGATGCCAAGCTGAGGAGCGTGTCAGGAGGGGGATCGGCGGAAGTACCCCTTCTGGAACCTGATCAGGCTACTCCTTCCAGGGGAGTCTCCAAGCGTGCTCTCATGTTCTCAGATGGGCAAGAAGAGTAGAATACTAACCTCTGGAAGACTGTAGGTTTTCTGAAACTGGGATACGGAATAGGAGCGGATGTAGTCGCCCATCTCTTCTTTTGTTTCTATGGCTCGCTTCACCAGCCACTGGGGAGGAAAGTTGGAAAACGTGAGCTGACTGGAACAAAATCCCACTGAAGTGAAGGCCAACTCAGAGATGGTACAACTTGTGAACCCAAATCACTGTACTCAACTGACCAGGTGATGAGAATTACCAACACACTGTCCTATGGGAAAGCAACTGGCTGGGCCTCTGAGATGCTAAGGTCCAGCGGGCCCTGGTACTGAGCAGCTGTACAGGCACTTTAAATGCTGACTTCCCATCCTCCAGTCTCAGTTCCCCTCTTGGTAAAGTGGAGGTAAGAACATCAGTTCCTTCTACCTCACAGAGCTACTGTGGGAGGAAAGGAAATCACAAGTACTAGAGTGTTTTGTACACCTGAAGCACAACACAAACACGGCTACTCCCTAGAACCACAGGGCCCAGTGGCGTATCTTAATGCACATCTCCTTCCTATACCACTCGCACAGACCAGAGAAACGGAAGGTAGTATAACCCTATGTTTGATAGATGGGGGAGAAAAGCCCTTAACTACTCAAATCTGAGAACAGTGTGTACTGAGTACACAGCTGTAGGACCCAGGTTAGCCGGACACACACATTCTCGCTCTGAAGCCTCACATTACAGTGCTGGCCGTGACTGGCAGAACCTGAAGCTCGGAGAGACCACATGATTTGCTCACTGATACACAGCTAGCAAGCTTCCAGACTGGCAGTCACAACTCTGAGGCTCTTCCACACCAGAAGTCTGACAAATGGGTTTTATTACAAGTTTCCCCGTTCTACTGGGCTGATACAGAGATGCTGCTTCTCATTTCCCCCCATCTAAAACTCACACCTATTTAAAACTAACTTTAAAAGAGTTCCTTAAACACGCATGGGGGCACATGCGCACATGCACACACACGCGCAAGCACACATGCACAAGCACACATGCACACCACCTGCAGAAGACCCAGGTGCACTGAGGGTAAAAGAGCACAAAGCGCAACAATGGCCTTTGGGTCTCCTGATTGGCTCTCCGTTCATCCCGTGTCCCTGAAGAATGTTTATTGAGCACTTGTGACATCTCAGCACTGGCTCAGAGGTGAGAGAAGTATTTTTAACATACAAAATTTCAGACATATGAAAAGATATATATAAAAATATAACAAACACCCACTGGCCCACCAGTAAAATAAAAAACTTCAAATATAGCTGAAAGCTCCTGGGTATCCACCCCAGATCTCAGTCTCTTCCTCCTCCCAAGAGGTCTAACCTACAACCGCATTTATCACATCTGCATTTGTACCCGTCTATATACTTCTGCTACCTATGGGGGTCGCCACTAACAACATATTGTCTTATTTTCCACATTTTTTAAATGTTGCATAAACTGTATCATACTGTATTATTCTACAACCTTTTTTTACTCATATAACATTATGTTTTTATTTTTAGGTTACTCATGTTGGTATGTATTGCTGTAGTTCATTTTCTCTCTTAAATAATATTCTTTTAGATCAATTCCCACAACTACGCACTCTCCTGCTAATGTACATTGGGGAAGTTTCTGGTTTTCTGATATTACAAACACTGCTAGCAACATTCTAGTACAAGCCTCGTAATGCACGGGTGGCAGAGACTCTCCACGGTAAACGGCTGGGAGGGTCTCTACATCTTCAACATCACTAGACATTGGCAAATTCTCTCCATAGGGGCTGTATTGAGGCATCTTTCCATCAGCACTGTGTGTGAGCTACGGCTCTCCTATCCACACTTGGTGTTGTCAGACTTCTTTTCTGCCACAGTGATGGATATGAAATGGTATCTCACTGTGGTTTTAATTTGCGTTTCTCTGATTACCGATGAGGACGAGCATCTTTTCTCTTGTTTATTGGCCATTGGGGTTGACCTTTTAAAAAATGGGATTTCTATTGGATAAAAAAGGGCTACCCTTTTTTATACTGGATTATTTGCATTTTTCAAACTTGCAAGCATTCTTTATGTATTCTGAATACTCATCCTGTTACTTACATTCAGTTCTTCAAGTCAATGGTTTGTCCTCTGACTTTTCAAATACAACTCCATCCTTTAGTGTCTTTAATTTTAATGTGATGGTATATATCAGTCTTTCTCCTTTATGGTTTGTGCTTCATTTTCTCTTATTTAATAAATCTCTCTCTCCTTCAAGCAGAAGAATTATTTTTCACTTGCTATTTTGCACTCAAGCATAAGCTGTTTTATTTTTAACCCTGGCCACCCAGGAAAGTGATTTCCAACTGTGTACTTACCATATAAAGATGCTACTACAGTAGACCAATTTGATAGCTTGCTATATTACTTTGACCTATCACCTACAATGATTTACCCTTGGAAAATTTTGTTACAATGAAAGACCTAATTATTATAGTAATGAAAACAAAGTTTTGATATCACTGTAATGCATTTAAATTAGAGCTCTTTCATTAACCAACTATATGATCTTAACAAGTAAGCCTCAGTTTCCTGATCTATGAAATGGAAATAATAACAGGACCAAATTCCTAGGACTATTATGGGAATCGAGTAAAATAATGGTTTATACATTTAGTATAATTTTTAGCATACAGTAAGCATTTAATGAACATTACCAAGCCAACTGCCGTCAAGTTGATTCTGACTCATGGCGACCCTATAGGACAGAGTAGAACCACCACATAGGGTTTGCAAGGAGTGGCTGGTGAATTCAAACTGCTGACCTGTTGGTTAGCAGCTGAGCTCTCAACCACGGTACCACCAGGGCTCCATGAACACTGGTTATTATTATTAGATTACATATAGTATTCTAGCACATTAGGAGACGCCAAACAAACGGCAGCAGTATTTATAGCAAACTTTCAAAGGGGACTCAACATGTTTACTTACTGTCCCATCTACCAAGTAAACTAATCAAGCTGCTACTGACTCTGAGAACCTCCTTTCAGGCTGCAGGGCACTCCCTGCTGTGGTACGACTGAAAACAAGTACCATCTATCTTCTCATGCGAGTGATGGCACGAGGAAACAAGTGGCCTGAAACCTGTCCTCTTGGCCACGGGTACCTTTCCATGCACTTCCCGCCTTACATCTGTGGGCAACAAGCTCCCCAGGCGACCTGGTGCCACAGTCATGCTGGGAACCTCTGGTCTCAGCCACAGAGACTTACAAGTGAGCATCTAACTAGCTTAGAAAGTTCAGAGGAACTGAAAGGAAAAGGTCATGGCATTACCTGGGGGGTCTGGGTTTGACTATCCCCACTGGGACACAGAACTAAGTCTCCTGGGTTTTAAATAGAAAACTGTCAGAAAAACTGCAACTTCCAAAGAGAGGGAAGACTCATCCAGCGAGGCCTCAAGCTCTGCTGCTCCCAGAGCTATGGTCAAATAGGCAGTGACCTCTCCTTTGGAGGAAACGTGTGAGCAGAGGTGGATGCCATCTGTCAGGGCTGCCCTTCCCTCTCCAGAGGGATAAAACATCTCCAGTCCGTGGATAGCAGCTGTGCTTCCTTGAGAGCACAACAACACTTGAAAGGAGACAATGGCACGGGGCATGGTGGCCGTGCAGGACAGGGCAGCTGGATCCAGAGAAAATGATGGTTAGGAAGTAGCTGCCTAGGGTAGGGGTGGCTGGAAATAACCATACGAGGAATATTCTTTTGTTGTTAGTATCTCCCTTTTCACTCTGCCACTTCATCACAGTCTACCTCCAACAGTGACCTCAGGCACTGACTAAAATCCAGAAGAGGCAGAAGATCAGATAGCATTCAGAACTACTCAAGCCCCTGCTCACAGCCCCACCCCAGCACCACCACCCAGGACGACTTAAGAGGCTGACTCATGGCTCAACTCAATTCAGCTCGACCTTCCTTTGGATCTGGAGACCCAGTTTCTAGCCTTTTATTTCTGCTTCCCTTTCAGATCACCCTATCATATGCACCCTCTTCCTCCATTAAATTAATCCCGGATCTATTCTGAGTTACTTCTTGACTCGATCCTGAAGACTGTGATAAATAACACCTGTTATGTCATAGGATTCACCTGGAAAAATGATAACTGATCACTCTGTAGTAAGCAAGTTTCAGAGATCCTAGTGTGAAGGGCTGTGGAGGGAACCCCCTCAACAGCCAACTCTGCCACAGGTTGCCCCAGCACTTGAGAAAAATGCCTACCTTCACTGGATTCACATGCCCGGCATGGGAGAGAAAGATGTGACCCAGAACTGCCAGTGGCTGGAAGCTAGACGCACTTTTTTCTAAGCTGGTATTCAGAGAGTCACTATAGCATTGCTGAATAGTGTGAATATGGGGAGTGAGCTTCTAGACTCATGCAAGACAACTACATCAGTGGTTCTAGCTGTCCATGGCTGGTCCAACTGCTGGTCCATGGCTGCTTTCACTCGCTGCCAGCAAAACAGGAAAAAACATGGGCATGTGGCAAGTTTTTCATAACACTAAATATATTCAATTTGAAGGTGCGGTGCAGTGAATTACTCAATATGGTCCTTCTATCCATGGTCTTGTGACTCCCACAAAAATGACTGGGTGGTGCTATGCAAATAAGGTGTTTGTGGCCCACCAAGGGGACTGCACAGCCTAATAATGCAAATAAGGTGCATTGAACCCCTGTGGGGGGGGGACTATGCAAATAAGGTGTGTAGAACCTTAATGAGGGGATTGGTCAGTTTTGCCATCCTGCTAGATTTAAAATGACCCAATCCCAAAGGCTGGGAGGGTGGACCTCAATACCATCAAGAGGAAGAGCCAGGAATGAACTAAGTCCTTTAGACCCAGGGTGCCCATGCTGAGAACCTCCTAGACCCAGGAGCCTGAGAGAGCTGTAACACTTGAGACAGTGAGAAGAGCACAGAAACAGTGGGAGCAGAACCACGAGACTGGCATAAGATGGCACAGTGGGCTTCTTGGTCCACAGAGCAAGAGAGCTGAGAATCTTTGGGCAGAAGGCTTGTTGATGTAAGCGAGATGCCTCTAGGCACTTGTTGGTGGAGCCAGGCCTGTCGACTCACTGAGCTAGAGAGCTGAGCGCCTTCAGGCCAAGGCTTACTGGTGGAGTGGGGTGCCTTTGGGCACTTACTGACAGAGCTAAAGAGCTTTGTTAACAGGGCAGAGGCCAGGGCCAAGAAGAGCCTGTTCCAAGGGGGCCGAGAGGAAGCCTGTCCCGAGGCGGCCAAGAGGAAGCCTGTCCTGAGGCGGCCGAGAGGAGCCTGTCCCCAGTAGGCCAAGAGGAGCCTGTGCTGAGGGGGCCGAGAGGAGCCTGTGCTGAGGGGGCCGAGAGGAGCCTGTGCTGAGGGGGCCGAGAGGAGCCTGTCCTGAGAGGGCCGAGAGGAGGCCTGTCCTCAGGAGGCTGAGAGGAGCCTGTCCTGAGGGGGCCGAGAGGCGCCTGTCCTGAGGGGGCCGAGAGGAGCCTGTCCTTAGGAGGCCGAGAGGAGCCTGTCCTGAGGGGGCCGAGAGGAGCCTGTCCTGAGAGGGCCGAGAGGAGCCGGTCCTAAGGGGGCCGAGATGCCCCTGTCCTGAGAGGGCTGGGAGGAGGCCTGTCCTCAGAGGGCCGAGAGGACCCTGTGCTGAGGGGGCCGAGAGGAGCCTGTCCTGAGAGGGCCGGGAGGAGGCCTGTCCTCAGAGGGCCGAGAGGAGCCTGTCCCCAGAGGGCCGAGAGGAGCCTGTGCTGAGGGGGCCGAGAGGAGCCTGTGCTGAGGGGGCCGAGAGGAGCCTGTCCTGAGAGGGCCGAGAGGAGGCCTGTCCTCAGGAGGCTGAGAGGAGCCTGTCCTCAGAGGGCCGAGAGGCGCCTGTCCTGAGGGGGCCGAGAGGAGCCTGTCCTTAGGAGGCTGAGAGGAGCCTGTCCTGAGGGGGCCGAGAGGAGCCTGTCCTGAGAGGGCCGAGAGGAGCCGGTCCTAAGGGGGCCGAGATGCCCCTGTCCTGAGAGGGCTGGGAGGAGGCCTGTCCTCAGAGGGCCGAGAGGACCCTGTGCTGAGGGGGCCGAGAGGAGCCTGTCCTGAGAGGGCCGGGAGGAGGCCTGTCCTCAGAGGGCCAAGAGGAGCCTGTGCTGAGGGGTCCGAGAGGAGCCTGTCCCCAGAGGGCCGAGAGGAGCCTGTGCTGAGGGTGCCGAGAGGAGCCTGTGCTGAGGCGGCCGAGAGGAGCCTGTCCTGAGAGGGCCGAGAGGAGGCCTGTCCTCAGGAGGCCGAGAGGCGCCTGTCCTGAGGGGGCCGAGAGGAGCCTGTCCTTAGGAGGCCGAGAGGAGCCTGTCCTGAGGGGGCCGAGAGGAGCCTGTCCTTGAGAGGGCTGAGAGGAGACCTGCACAGCTGAGAGGAAGCATGCATGGCTAAGAGAAGGGTCTGCTTGCTTGCATAGCCAAAAGGAGCTGAGAGCTGTCCTGCAATGAAGAAAGAAGGGATGTGCTCTCCACTTTGGGGGAGCCTTCCAGACTTTGCCTACATGCTTCCTGATCCTGAGTTGTAGCCTGCTAATCCTGACCCCGAGTTGTACTTGTAACTTCCCTAATAAACCTCATAGTCGTGAGTATTGTCTGTGAGTTCTGTGTGGCCACTATAACAAACAAATGAACCCAGCAAAGAAGCAGAGTACCATGGGAGGGATGGCTGGTGTCAGAAGTGGTAGAAGACTGCAGAGTGGAAGACTGTCCTCTATCTCAGAGGAGTTAGCTTTGGGCTGATGCTGATCTTGATTCTTTCTCCTCCTCCTGAAGTTGTAGGAGGTCTGACATCCACATGCCATTTTTACAGAAAACAAATAAACAAAGAAAAACCCAAACTCATTGCTGCTGAGCTGATTCCGACTCATAGCGACCCTACGTGACAGAGCAGAACTGCCCCATAGTGTTTCCAAGGAGCACCTGGTGGATTTGAACTGCCGACCTTTTGGTTAGCAGCCGTAGCTCTGGACTCGTCTATTCTAAGATTGGGGGTTAAATGGATTTGCTTTTAGGAAATGATAGCAAAAGCAAGATAGCAGTTACTTAAAAAAATGCCCTTAACCAGCAAAATAGGTGGCAACCCTAGGTCAACCACTCACTTTCTGCTTTAAAATTGTACATACAGGTCCATGAAATTAAGAAATGGGGTACCTAATAGCCTAGGCTCTCACTCAGATACACGTCCAGACAGGAACCTCTCCAGCATTCTACTCACAACGTGGAACATTCGCAGATGCTCAAAATGCCCAGACTGACTACAGAAGATCACTCTTCCCATGCATGCCCTTCTACCTTCGACTAGAGTTTTCGGTCCCTAAAATTCTTGTGTAGGGTTGAATAAGGTTTAATCCTTAGAGATCCAGGATTTAGGGAAACGGGTAACAGTTTCACAGGTTCTAATAATAATCAACACAGGGTCCCTACTTCTCATTTTCCCAAAAAAGGATCAGGCAAAAGTATTATCCCCTGAATCAGAGAGACAGACAGTCTAACAAACATACAAACCAAATGCTGAGTTAAAGTTTTAGCCTCAGATTTATAAACATCATGACACTTGAGGTCCCTAGGCCTAATCGAATGGTTTAGGCTTAAGTCTAGTACAGGGGAAGGCTCCAACAACAATAGAAACAGCTACATAACACTTATGAAGCACCTACTAAAATGTGCAATTCTTCCTCTAAGTGCTTTACACACATTAATGCATTTATTTTCATCCCTTCAGGTAGACACTATTATTGCCTCCATTTAAAAGATGAGAAGTTAAGTCATTTGCCCAAGGTAACACAGCTAAAAAGTGACACAGTTGAGATTTGAACCTAGGAAGTCTCCAGCATCCATACTCTTAATCCCTACACTACACAATCTTAACACACAAGTAGAAGTCTTTTCTAGCAAGAGCTGCTTATCTTCCCTCTCAGTGGCTGCCTGGATGGCAGGTGGAAAAAGCACAAGGCTTGGAGACTGGGAGTTTAGAATCTCACATCAGCTTCTCCACTCACTAGATCTCTGCCCTTAAGCAAATTATTGACACTTCCTCTGAGACTGACTTTCTGAAATTATAAGAGATGCTTCAAAGAACTCTTTTAGGATCAGATGAAGTAGTTATATGCAAAGTACTGTTCACACAGAGGCAACAAAGGCAAGTCTCTTTACACCTCCTCTTTTCAAGGCGCCTGGAGGGGAAGCTAAGACACAAGAAGAACTGCACAGAATATAGGGGCCTGTAGAGCATGAGTCAGAGCCCCGGTGGCACAATGGTTAAGAGCTCAGCTGTTAACCAAAAGGTCAGCAGTTCAAATCCACTAGCTGTTCCTTGGAAACCCTATGCGGCAGTTCTACTCTGTCCTATAGGGTCGCTATCAGTTGGAATCTACTTGACGGCAACGAGTTTTTTTTTTTTTTTTGAGCATAAGCCACTTAATCACAGAGCCTTGGGAAACAGCTAGGGCGGAGATAAGTCTCCCATTAGATATTTAGTCATCAGATAAGTACTGAGCATCTACAAAGTACCAGATGTTCTGCTAGATGCTGGAGATACAACAGTGAAAAAGACAGCCACAGTGCCTGACCTCATGAAGCTTACAGTCTGATGGGAGAAACAGATAATCATACAAACTAATATAAATGGTTACAAACTGCAGTGAGGATTCCTGTGAAGGAAGGAAATGTACCCTTATAAGTGGATATAGCAAAAGAACCTATTCTAGATTAGGAGGCTGGGGAAGACTTCCTCGAGAAGGTTCAGTGGAGCTGAGATTTAAAGGGTGAATATAAATTGAGGGGAGGGAAAAACATAGCAGCCCAAGGGACTGGCATATGCAAAGGCCCTGTGACAGGAGGAAACATAGCAAAAATGAGGAAATCTGAAAAGAGGTCAGAGGGATTAGGATAGAAAGAACAAAGAAAAGTAGAAATAAAATGAAGTGGACAGGTCGGAAGGGACCAGAGCACACAGGGCTATGGAATTCTATCTTTACCGAAAAGGCAATGAAAACCCACTGGTGAGAACTTTCAAAGATCATTATAACAGATGGCAGTGTAAAACCAGGGTATGTGGAAGACTATAACCTTTTGAGGATGACATCAGGATACACCATCATATTGTGCTGCCACCAAATCCATACATGCCCATCAGATACAGCATCCAGGCCACACGGCCTGGGAGCCGGACCCATGACAGCAATTCTGATGTTCAGAGGACAAGATACCACACAGAGAGAGGCTCTTACCTGAATAACAGGAAATATGTGAATAAAGTCCATGCCCTGGATCTGGTGGGGCTCCAGCTGGTGTGGGCATTTCATCCTTGGCAGGACTGAGACAATTTTTTCTGAGAGAGCTCTGTTCAGAAATAACAACAAGCAAAGAGTGAGAACACACTAAGTGGCCCTTAACACATCTCTAAAGTCTGGGTGGCCTCCCAGAAGAATCCGGGACTTGTCAACACCAGGCCAGTGCCCAACCATGACTACGTTTCTCCTGGGTGACTACAGAATAAGAAAGATAAGCACAATTTAGACATGTGAATCAGCGTGTATGTATAAGGCCACAAAACTGACTACATCCTCTACTCTAAAATTGTGTTCTTCCTGCTTTTTTTTATATTAAAATATTTTGTTTCCTTAAGAAATAATAGTGACATTAGAGGTATCAGTTATTATTTTTCAACATCCTTACATGGCAAAATAAAAAGTTATCAATGCCCTGAATTCTTTTACATTTCATTTTACTGACCTACTTTTCCCAAAACTCTGGGAACCACTAGGTTAGGCGTTGAAAAAAACACTGTGAACATTACTCAGCTAACAAATAATTACCATACCCTGAGATAAGTGCCCAGAATATGAAGACAATTAAATTACAGTCCCTTAACCCCTAGAGCTCACAGCAGAGCAGAAGAGACAGGCAAACAAACAACTGCAACCCACTGACAACCACAAAGACCAGAGGTCACACAGGCTGAGACAAGCACACTGGAAAGGACACACAATCCTCCTCTAGGAGACCCAGGGCCGCGTGCCCAGAAGAAATTTGGAGTTTTCTACTCTGGGTACAAAAACATTTTTAAAATAACTTGTAAGCTTTAGTTTTGTTTTGTTTTTTTTTCTCCCTGTTTTTAATACAGTCTAAAATCAATCCTAGATTTTGAGGACCAATGTATCCTCACTCTTATTTCCTCAGAGAGGAGAAATTTTACAGTCTGATGGGAGAAACAGATAATCATACAGTCTGCTTTCTCTCCAGCGCCTCACCTCAGTTCTCCTACGAGATGGCTGAGTTTGGGAGGAGGGGGAACCGGGCTCCCTGAAGTCCACAGCATACTTCCAGGTCAAGAGGCAGGCATCCTCCCCAGCTGGGGAGGTTTTTCAGCTCAGTCTGGGACTGGGTGGGCTAGTTTTATAGCAGGAGTGGTGGAGGAACTTGTGTGCAGATCTGTTTCACTGCAGATGTAAGCTTCCATCTCTCATCAGCTGATATCTGGTCTCCACCTGTCTGACTCCTGTTTCTTGTATCTTTAATTGGATCAGATTCAAGTGGAGAGAAGAGATGTGCTATTTAGTGGGTCTCCTAAGTCCTAGAGCTATGGTACACAGACTGGAAGCTTTGAGAAACAATGGTTAGGAATGGCCTTGAGGGGCCATGTGGAGAAATGAGGGTTTCTGGGTCAGCCACACGGACAATTTAGGATACATCCCTACTCCAGACTCTTTTTAAACCTCAACAATTCACAGCAGCTAGCTGTGGCCTTGTTTACAAATGCAGGATGATATTCTAATAGATGAAGGCCATGGTGAACAAGGGGCCGTGTAGGTCTTACTAGGAGGCCATGTGGTTTCTGGTGGGTAGGTAACTGCACAGCCTGGCAGGGTTATGCAGGAGATTCATCCCGAGCCAACTCCCATATTGAAGCTGTTGTCCAGGCTCCTGAAACCTATGCCCTCAGGGGGCCAAGCTGGAGACACACTCAGTCTTGCCTTAGCTTTTGAATGTTCCAACATACTTCTCTAGCATTTATCTTGAGAGGTCTCTCATAGCGAGACAGATGAATTCAACAAGTTTTGGGTCTACCAAAAATGTTCCCTGTTGAAACAAATCTGGTCCACCTTTATTTTTCTGGAGTTAAGTAATCCTACCCAGGAGACAGGAGTCCCTGGGTGGTGCAAACAGCTAAGTGCTTAACTAACAGCCAAAAGGTTGGCAGTTCAAACCCACCCAAAGGTACCTCAGGAGACAGGCCTGGTGATCTGCTTCCAAAAGGTCACAGCCTTAAAACCCGCTGCAGCAGTTTGACCCTGCACGCAAAGGGTTGCCATGAGTCAGAATCGACTTGACGACAACCAACAGCAACAACGCAGGAGACAGACACCCTTCAGACTGACGTCTAACTCGGGCCTGGAAGAGCTATTACCATCTAAGCTGTCTTTCTCTTAGTCGGGTTCATCCCTTTAGCCTTAGTGAGGGCAAAACAAAAGCTAAACAGCCCCCAAAGGATGGTCCCCTGTGAATACTCTAAGGATCAGTGTTCAGCACCTGAAAAGTAGCTTCACAAGGTGGGATCAAGGTTAAAACTGCTAAGGAAACAGTTACACCTCACTCCCACAGATCATAAATCAAACATTAAGTTCAGTGTGTTCAGAGAAAAAGACTTAAACCCCACGGCACACATTACAGACGTGAGAGAACATCCACTTGCAAGGAGAGAAGCATGTAAGAACACTTTCTGCCTTTTCCTCCCCCGACAGAAAGGGGTGTGATTTATCCAAAGGGTCTAAGAGGAAGAAGGTTCCTCCCTTCTGAGCAGCCTGTCTTCTAGACACGTGCATCTTCTCTGACCGACACAGCCTGCCCCGGGAAAAGACTATGGTTGGCCAGCTCTGCCTGCAGCTGGAACAGGAGTGTGGTAGGGAAATATTAGCAATCCCATCTGGCAATGTTTCTCTCTGGTAAGCTTATTTTTTTATTTTGACTTTCATCAGACTCCCATGCCTTGTTTCTTAATTTCACTGACTTGTGAGGCCAAGAAACGGGTGCTTGTTGGCCCTGCTCTGAGTTACACTGTGGTTGAGCAGGAGGAAAGCTCCCTCTAGTGGCTACAGATTTATCAGTCTGCACCCACAACACCATGAGTCCAACCCCCTGCCTTCAGACAAGACTCTTCTCCCTGGCCACTGCTCAGAGACAACCGACTTGTCCAGTTCATAAAGGCCCAGAGGGAAGGATGTTTGTGTCATCTCAGGGTTTACAGTCCCTACACCCATCTCCCAGAAATAACTGGCAAGTCAGGACAGTCTCAGTGGCATATGGAAGCAGCTGAAGGCACTAACACCGCCGGGGGCGGCTGGGACACAGACAGGCTGGGGGCAGGAGAAGAAAGTAAGCAAGGTTTCTTACAGAAGCCCACCAGCCTCCAGTCGGTGAATGGAGGGTGGATCCTCTCACTTTCTAAAAATCAAGGAAAGTGACAATTGCAGACGTCACCAGGCAGATTTCCTAGCCTAAGATTTGAGCATGACCACTTGTCATTACCGGTCATTGGTTTCATTCCTTTAGTTTTTAAGGGTCTTCAGTTGAGTTTCCTCCTCCACTGTTATCAGCCTGAAAGAGAAGGAATTAAACCTGGGTCTAAGTCCCGGCTCTACCACCCACTCTGGGACTTTGGCAAGTCACCCCTTCTTTCTGGTCCAATATCCCATCATAAAATGAGAGCTACCTCTGTCCTGCCTATTCAAAGGCTGTTGTGAAGGTTAAATAATAAAATGTATGTGCAAGTGCTCTGAACACAGATGCCTCATAAATGTGTGCTGCTGATGAACTCAGTTATGAACCTAAAATCTCCCTTATGGACCTCTGAGCATGGGACTCTCTGGTAATGGGGCTTTAGGACTGGTTGCGGGTAGGGGACAGAAACCCACAGAACCCTTAGGAAAGAAGGATCAGGAAGGAAAGCAAGCCCCAGTGGGGCCTGTGTAGAAGACAGTCTCCCGGGTTCTCCAGAGGCAAGTGTGCTCCACGGGCAGAGAGCTTCACCCCTAACTCTGCCTCTAGTCCTACTTTGTCCTCGGCTTCACCTTTCTGCCGTTACATGAGTAGTTGTTTTAGTGCTTCACGTGCACATTTACAAACCGTCTTTAACTCTTCTGAACGTTGTTCTTCTTGGAGGAGGGTAATGAGTCAGAAGAATAAACAAATAAAACAAGTCACAGAACTGTACAGATCTGAGATTACAAATCCCTCCAATCACAGATGAAGAAACTGAGGCCCAGAGAAGGGCGTGGCTTGCCCTCGGTCACACCGCCAAGCTGAGTGTCCTGAGTAGTCTAATGATGTTGCCAAGTCCCTCCAGTAAAATCTTCAGCAAGGGGCCCAGGCTGCCATCTCTTGATGGCAGAGAAGCAACAGGGAGGAAAAGATTCTCCTTTCCTCCTCAATTCAACTTCCACCCAAATTTGCTGTCTTTGGACAGAGGCAAACAAACAGGCACTAGAAACTTTGACCAAGAAAAAGCCCAAGAAATAGCCTGAACCTTCAATGACTCTTGGATGCTAGCTGTGTGACCCTGGCTGCCTTCAGCTTCAGCTTCATCATCTGTAAAACAGGGATGACACCTATTACCATGAAAATTAAAATAAAATATGGAAAGCATGTAGCACAACTTCTGGCACACAGTGAACACTCGAAAGTTAGCCTCCTTCTCCCCCTTTAGGCTCCTCCATGGCAAACCCCAATAACTTACATTTTTTGACCTATTGTAGAGTTTTCCTGAAAGAGCAAATCAACATCTACGTCAAAGCTGCAAGTGGTGATGCACCAAGTCATTCCACCTACTACCTGCAAGACACAAAGAAAACACTTGTTCCTCCTTTCTGGTTCTGGGAGAGGGGAAGAAGTGGAAGGTAGGTTAATTACAAATAGTTCTTTCAAACTCAGTAAATGTACAAAATCATGTATCTGTAAAGACAGTGACTATATGTATCCTTACCTCCTCAACTACAGTTCACCTAAAATACAGCTGTCCAGTAAGACTTTCTACAGTGACAGAAGTGTTCTATATCCACTCTGTCCAATGCAGTAGCTACTAGCCACACGTGGCTTCTAAGCCCTTGAAGTATGGTAATGTGACTGAGAAACTGACTTTTAACTTAATATAATTTTAATTATTTCACACGGCTACCATAGTGGACAGTGCAGATAAAAACTATCACTTACTAAAATCCGTCTAGACGTAAGCATTGGTTTATGTGGAATTTCCTCTGTGCCCGGTATGAAGGCTGAGGTAAGTGGGAACGGGAAAGGAGGAAGAGCAGCCATAGAAGGGGAGTTAATGGTGTGCATACAACTCACCGGCTATTTGATATCCGAACCTTTAGGAAGAATAAAAGGTAGGCATTGTTATTTCCTTTTCACAGATGAAGAAAACGCTCAAGAGGCTAAGCATCTTGCCAAAGGTTATACAGCTGGTAAGAAGGGACGAACTATTCCAACTCAGGTCTCGCCGACCCAGAGCCTGACTGTTTTATGGTAATTCATATTTTTTTTTTTCTCCTTTCCCTCCTCACACACACTAAACACATGATTCCCCAAAGTCTCTAAGTACTGTTATTAAACGGACATGTCACATTTATAGTGAAGGAGACAGAACATTACAACTCAGCTGAGAAAAGTCTTAACCCAGTTTTAGGCAAGTGCCAGATTCCAGAGGAACTACCAGGCGCGTGTTCCACTGAGCGGGCTTGTGGGGGCAAAGGTGATTTTGAAGCTCATTACTTTATTTCCGCATGCCGTATCTTTTTCATCTACTAAGGGAGATGAGAATCCCACTCTACTTATCTCATAGGATTTCTCTGAGATGCAAAGGAGGCTAAGAATCCATTTTGAAACAAAATCCTTTTCAGATGCAGCTTGATATTAGAAAAATCAACAGTGAAATCTTCTGCCGGGCTGAGATTTAAGGCTCACGTGAGATTCCTAATAAAACACAGATTCCAGGGTCTCAGCCAAGATCTGAGTAACCAAAGTTTCAATGGGTGAGGCCTGCACATCTGTATTACACAACAACCCAGGGTGACTGTTCTGCGCAGCCAGGACTGTGACCCACTGGAGCACCCAGCACTTTCTTCCACCAGGAAGCTCTTCCGCCCACCCTGGCTGATTTGGATGCCTCCTATCTAGTTGCACCGGTGCGCTTACCGCACTGTGCTATTTATTCTATTCCTGTTGGTTTGCTCGTTCCTCTCGTCTGCTCTACAAATGTAGTGCTCTTTGAGGGCAAGGCCTTTGTCATACCTCTGTGCCCTCAGCACCTATTACAATACCTCGTGTGTAATAACTGTTCAAGGTTCCACGGAACTAAGACTTCTTCCCATTTGACTTCTCCCTCTTTTAAACTCAGGCACTGACTATCCACAGACTATCTGGCAATTGTTTGTATGCATGCCAACTTGGGATAAAACCAAACCAAACCTGTTGCCATCAATTCCAATTCATAGCTCTTATTAACTCAGATTTTACATAAATTTTCTCTCTTCACCTAAACTGTCAGTTCTTTGAAAGGAAGAACTATGTCTTTTGTTTCTTTGCATTTCCTAAAGCTTTGTGCACAGAAAAGGAATCCAATGCATAGCTACTGATGAATTATTATTTTCTTTTAATAGGAAATGTGAACATTTTCCTAAGGAGTCTGAGTTAGGAAGAAATGGAAGCATGGAGACAGAGAAAGTAAAAACCAATCTCTCCTTTCTTTCCCGACCATGGCTAATCATGCATTCCTAACAGAAATCAGCCTGCTGGTTAGAAGGGCTTCTTCTACCTTGTCAAAAGGTGACAAGCCTTTAATTCGTGCCCTGAAGTACCCCGCTGCAACCAACAGCTCCAGAATTTCAGTCAACTTGACATTTTGTTCTTCATCTTCTCGTGTTTCCACCTAAAAGAAAATAAAAGTGTAGCTCATAAAAGCTACCTTGTATAAGGGAACACAGGCATATCCCCCGATGCCACAATCTCACTGTCACATGGCTGTGTCACTGCACCAGATTCCCCATGTGGACACAGTGTCGCCTGAGTCACAAAGAACAGGGTCCCAGTTATCAGAGAACTGGTAGTCACCACAGGTGGGGGGGGGGGGGGGACACACCAGGCAGTACACAGGTATTCATCAGGTGCTGGAGGAATCCAGGGAGCAGGAAGATTGGAGCGTATTACCTCCCTGTTCTCTAGTACTCGTTTCACTTGGCAGGCTTCTCGGCTAGATTATAAGCTCCTTGCAGACAAGCACAAGGTTTTCTTTAAAACTCTGTGCTCGTCCTGGTCCCAGATGTTACTGACAAGAGGGGCAAAAACAAAGAAGAGAATTCAATACCTCTCTGTATTTCCGTTCTGACATCAAAGTATAAGGCAGACTTGGAATCTGATATATTAAAGGGTAGTTATTGCCACACACTAGAATTGTCTTCAATAATGAATTCACCTAATGTATTTAAATTGGGATTTGATTTAAAAAACTGTAATTTATATCCTCCCTTCATCATGTTTACCAACTACTTAAATCTATTTAAACATCCCAGTGCTTTTCAATCTATTTATTTTTGTTAACTGTACCATTCCTCTCTCCTATTACTGAAGAAAAAAAAACCAGAAACTAAAGCATCCTGGTTCAAATTCTCATACCCATCTCTGACTACTCTCTTATTCAATGATACCTGTTAAATCTTTCTTTATTATCACACAGTAAAGGGTTAGCTCAGCAAGTGTGGGGTTGCCCAAACCCTGTACATTCTAAAGGTCTTCAAGACTGGCCCTTGGCAGGCTCCTGGGAGATAACTTTGAGCCCCTGGAATACACTCCCTGCTAAGAATGTCTCTGTACACCTGAGACCTTGGGCCCTGCCATACACTTTACGCTAACAATGTGATTTTTGGTAGATTGCCTATTTTGTTTGCCTAGGGACTTTGGGTACACTGTAGCAGTTTGGCCCCTAGTAGGGGTGGGGGCCTGAGCAGCTAAGGTCAGTCATGAAAGCACTGCATGTCTCTCACTGACCCCCAGTGAAAATCCTGGACACTCACTCAGGCTTGAGTGAGCTTCCCTGGTTGACAGCACTCGGCACATGCTGTCACATACCACTGCTGGGAGAAGTGCTGTCCATTCGACACCACTGGGAGAGGACAGTAAGAGGCTTGTGCCTGGTCTCTCCTGGACTTTGTTCTGTGTGCTCTGTCCTTTGCTGATTTTAATCTGTACTTTGTTGTTGTTGTTGTTGTTGTAATTAACTATAACCGTAAGTATAACAGCTTTTCTGAGTTCTGAGAGTCTTTCTAGACAATCACTGAATGTGAGGAGGGTCTTGGGTACCCCCGACACCAATATGCATCTCCCATTTACCTTCCCTTACCTTTAATTCATGCTTCATGCCAGGATTATTGCAACTGCCTCTCAATCCTTCTTACCGTTAACCTGTCTTGCTCGCTGCTTCCTAAATCACAGCTTTCATTTTATCATTCCTTAGCTCATCCTGAGCGATCACTTCAATGCATCAATACTGTCTATAAGACAAATTCCAAATTTCCTGGTCTGACATTCAGTTCTTTGGCCCCAACCTGTCTTTTCAGCTTCATCCTTTATCTTCCCCTCAAAACAATTCACACGTGGCTCTGGCCAACGTAGGCAGGCAGTGCCTACTCCCATTTCCTCACTGTCCACACCAGTCCCCTTCTCCTGCTCTTCTCTAACCTTCCAGAAACCACCTTCAAACTTTAGCTCCTATGCAATGCCATCCTTGACAAATCAGCCTGAAACGGCAATTCCTCTGCATTTTTTAAAATTTATTAATTTTTTTTATTGTATTTTAGATGAAGGTTTACAAAATAGTTTCTCATTAAATGGTACACATATTGTTTTATGACCCTGGTTAACAACCCTACAACATGTCAACACTCTCCCTTCTCGACCTTGGCCACAGAGCTAAAAGGGTGTCCGGGGGCCATACTCTCGGGGTTTCTCCAGTCTCCTTTAGGCCAGTAAATCTGGTCTTTTTTTTGTAAGTTAGAATCTTGTTCTACATCCCTTTCCAGCTCTCCAGGACCCTCTATTGTGACCCCAGTCAGAGCAGTCAGTGGTGGTAGCCAGGCAGCATCTAGCTGTACTGGACTCGGTCTGGTGGAGGCCTTGGTAGCTGTGGTCCATTAGTCCTTTGGACTAATCTTTTCCTTGTATCCTGTTCTCTTCATTCTCCCTTGCTCCCGAAGGGGTGAGACCAGTGGAGTATCTTAGATGGCTGTTCAGTCTTTTAAGACCCCAGACACTACTCACCAAGGTAGAATATAGAACATTGTCTTTATAAACTATGTTATGCCAATTGAGCTAAATGTTCCCTGAGACCATGGTCCCCATAGCCCTCCGCCCAGCAAATCAGTCCCTCAGGGAGTTTGGAAGTGTCTATGGAGCCTCCTTGACCTTTCCTTGTACAAGTTGTGCTGGCTTCCCCAGTATTGGGCACTGTCTTACCCTTCACCCAAGCTACCACGTATCTACTGTCTATTTAGTTCCCCCCATCCCTCGTAACCAACAAAGATTGTTTCTTTTTGTGTGTAAACTTTTACGTGAGTTTTTACAGTAGAGATCTCACAATATTTGTCCTTATGTGACTGACTTATTTCACTCAGCATAATGTCCTCCAGTTTCATCCATGTTATGAGATGCTTCACAGATTCATCATTGTTCTTTTTCTTTGCATAATACTCCATTGTGTGTATACACCATAATCTGTTTATCCATTCATCTGTTGATGGGCATCTAGGTTGTTTCCATCTTTTTGCTATTGTGAACTTTGCTGCAACGAATATGGGTGTGCACATGTCTATTCGTGTGACGGCTCTTATTCCTCTAGGATATATTCCTAGGAATGGGATTGCATTTTGTAGTGCTTTTTTTTGGGGTGCTGATGTTTTCTTTGTTCCTATTACTCTCCTGTGCTGAGTTCCTTTTGTTTGTGGATTTTTTTTTCATTTGTTTTTGTAGGTTTTGTTTTTACTGAGACTTTATGTTTTTCTTCTTTACTTTGATGTGTAGGTTTGTTAACTTTCTTTGTGGTTACCTTGAAATTTATCCTTATCTTCCTAGATTTGAACCAGTCTATTATAACTTAGTATTGCCTTGCCCTCCTCTCCATTAAAAAGTTCTATACATACACCATTTATTCTCTCTTTCATTGTTCTGATGCTGGTGTCATTTACAGATTAACCTCTCTGGTTCCCTGTTGCAATTCTTTTGGGTTTGGATAGCCCTTAAGAATTCATTTCCTAGGTTGGTATCTGGATAGTACAATCCTTTGTCCTATATTCAGCCTGTGGTCTGATGTTTGTTCTCAGATCGAAGGACTCCCTTTAATAAGTCTTGTAAGTTTGGTTTGGTTTTTACCTAGTCCCTCAATTTCTGTTTATCTGGAAATGACCTAATTTCACCATCATATTTGAACCAGAGTTTTGCAGGATATATTATTCTTGGCTGGCAATTATTTTCTTTCAAGGTTTTATGTATGTCATCCCATTGCCTTCTTGCCTGCATGGTTTCTGCCAAATAATCCGAGTTTAGTCTTATTGTCTCTCCTCCGTAAATGACTTTTTGTTTTTCTTGAGCTGCTCTCAGGATTCTTTGTTTGTCTTTGGTTTTAGTGAATGTGATTATGATATGCTTTGGTGATTTTCTTTTGGGCTCTATCCTATATGTGGTGCTGAGCTTTTTGGACGGTGAGCTTTTCATCTCTCATGATATTGGGGAAGTTTTCTGCCAGCAATTCTTCAATGATCCTCTCTGTGTTTTCTGCTTTCTCCCCGTTCTGGAATTCCGATCACTTGCAGATTTTTGCTTTTGATCGTATCCCACATAATTCTCAAGAGTTTCTTCATTTCTCTTCGTTCTTTTTTCTGATTTTTTCCTCAGAGTTGTATCCAAGTGTTTGTCTTCAATTTCACTGATCCTGTCTTCCATCATTTCAAACCTGCTCCTCAGCCCTCCTATGACACTGTCCATTTCTGAAATCTTATTATCTTTTGGACGTCTGTTGTTTTTGCATGATTTCTAGGTGTGAATTTATTTTAGCATTTTGTTCCTGTATTATTTTCCTGAATTCTTCCATTTGTGTCTGTATTTTCCATGAATTTGTCTGCCTTTTCCATGAATCTGTCTATTTTTTCCTTATTTTTGTCTGCTTTTTGCTTCAACTCTTGGATAATTCTGAATATTAGAGATTTGAATTCCCTATAAGTTAGGTCTAGTGCCTTGTCTTCTGCTGGAAGGTCATCTGATGTTTTATTTTGAGTGCCTACTGGAACCATCCTGTCCTGTTTTTGTAAATGTTTTGATATTGTCTGCTATCTTTGGGGAATTCAGTGATTATTTTCCTCATTTATTGATTGTAGATTTGTTTGTTTCATCCTGCTTTTTTGTTTTATTTGGTTATGTCTGAGCAGGCAGGCTGTGCGTTCTTTGTTGTTTGCTCATCTGTGGGCACAATGCTTTTCACCTCCTTCTCCAATGGGCGGGGTCAGTCACTCAGGTATGGTACAGCACGGCAGGTCCAGCTGAAGGGGAGTTGCTGGGATGGGCTGTTTGTGGCATGTACCAGGGCTGACACTGCAGACCAGGAATGAGCGCAGGGCAGGTTCCAGTAGGCCGCACCTGTGCTGTTTGGAAGTGTGATGCTCAGCACACGGTGCAGGTAGGCAGGAAGGAGGGGGTAGACTGTGATGTGTGGAGCTAAGATGGGTATGGGAAAGATGAGAGTGAGGAGAGAGGAACCGGAGCCAATAACATTACACGCAAACAAAAAAGAGTGCTAAGGGAGCCTGCTATCGGAGTGGAGAGATAAGAGACTGAGAAATGGAGAAAAACAAAAATGAAAAAAAAAAAAAACGGTAAAAGAAAAAAAAATGAATAAATCGAGAAACTGGAAATGGGACCAAAGGGAATAAGAGAGAAGAAAACAAAACAAAGAAACGAACAAAAGAAAAAGAAAAAGAAAGAAAATGTCCCCAGTGATGTCCCTGTGCATCTGCGCAGAGTAAGGGAATAGATTCCAAGCTGCACAGTACTGCCCGGCCAGAAGGGGCTCCCAAGCCAAAAAAAGAAAAAGAAAACAAACAAACAAATCAAAACACAGCAAACGAAAAAACAAACAAAAAAGCCCCAGGGGTCCCACCAGTGTGGCGGCATGGGCCGGGAAGCAGTTTCATAGTCCAGCGGTGTTTTGCAGCCTTTCAAGAAGAAGCAAAGATGGTACGCGGAGCCAGGTATTTGAGAGAAAGAAGAGAAAGAGACTGTGGCTGCAGGAAGCAGAGGCGACTAAGTAACGGTGAAGAAGGGTGGAGGGTGGGAAAGCCTATATCGCTGGTTACTGGTTGTTCTGTCTCCTGCTGGAAGCTCTGTGAAGCTGCTTTCTCATACCCCATGTTCACTAATCCCCGATAGGAGTCCAAGATGGCAGATCCACGCTGCAGTAGCTGATAGGAGACCTCTGCATGTATCTCTCCTTGCTCTCTGTTCTCTTATCCCATTAGGTGCCTGGCTGAGTGCTTTATCTCTTCATTTGATACTTAGGGTTTCAGGATTGATGTGTGACTCTGTTTGACAGTTTTTCTGATCTTTGCTCCGAAGGGACGGCGTGGTGTTTCTGACTATAGCGCCATGTTGCCCAGAAGTCTAAATTTATTTATAGTCCTTATCACTGACACAGTTAAGTATCAGCCTCTTTTGAGTGACATGGCTGGTATGCCATATAAGCCTGTCTTTCCAACTGAACTACTGGCTGGTTCAGGAGAGGAACCCTGTACTATACACCCCATTTCTCCTCTGCACCTAAACAGCATTATGCCAAGGGAAACACTTGTATTGTAACGATGTACTCAACTCATTACATAAAGTACCTAAGCCAGCCATGGAATAACTATTTTCACAGTCATGGCACCGACAATGGAAAGTGACGTTTATTTTGAGGTGCAAACTGTGAAGAGAGGGAGCATACACATATTAATATATAGTTGAACACAGAATTATTACAGGGACTGATAATCCCTTGAGATGGAGGAGGGGGGATAAGAGCCTTGAGCAATTGCTCCTTTTATTTCTCTCTCTCTCTCTCATATGACCCTGTTCTAGCGTATCAAAGATTCTGAAGGTTAGCAACCACTTGTTCCTAGTGGACATGCAGAAATAAAGAAAGTAACACTAATTATTCACACTTTGTCTTCTGCAAAAGATCTGGGATGGTTGAGAATCCTTTATAAGTGAAGCAACTTAAGCAAAAGAAAGAACAGTTATGATTCACAAAGATAATGTAAAAGATGAAAATGGTACGATATGATTATTTTCTTAAAACTTTTGGGACAGAAAACAAGAAGTCTACATTTGTTCAGTCATTATTTACCATGAAAACGTTTCCAAGAGGGAGTGGCTGACAACATCATGGAAGCATCATCCCTGTCCTCAGCTCGTATCTAGTGAGCACCCACTGTCTACCCATAGTGGGGCACTGCACATGCTTCTTGTTCACTTGCCCCCTGAATGGGGAAGTTTACTTTTGCAATATAATCTGTGAAACAACTTTCTGGCATATGACACTGAATGGAGAACATTAATAAGGTTCCAAATTCACTTCACAGATGAACACTGAAACAAAATGGAAAAGGAGCACTGGCTAACACACAGGGAATGAAAGAACGACTCCTATGAAGCCATAAAAAGCCACTAGACTAGTTAATATAGATTGTTAAAACTAAAATTCTGATAAAGACAAATGACTGTGAGCTCTAAACCAGGCACAATAAATTCTCAATTGCCCTCTACTACAGTTCATGTAAGCTGAAAGGCAAGGCCTGGTCTAGCTTTCTTTCCATCCTTCACATACACACAGTAAAGGGTTAAAGAAATTGAATGTAATGAATTAACTGGACTAATGACAGCTTAATGACACAGATCATCCATATTCATACCTACTGGTCTTTGAACTAAAAAATAATAATTTAATTATAGTCATCTTGAATGTATTCTAATTGCCAGGAGCTGTCTTAGGCTCTCGGAAAACAGTGAGAAATCAGAAGCAGCGTCCTGGCAGTCAGTGAAAGGTTAAGTAAGGGGCAGGGCAGGAGCAGACTGCTTTTCATTTTAGAAAGACTCCAGCTGGTAGCACTGTGGAAAGCTGGACTGAAGGGATTTCACGTAGAACTTGGGAGACCAGACAGGAGTCTAAGGCAAAAGATCAGGCAATAGCTTGATGACGGCTTAAAACAAGAACTTCAAATATTAGTTTAGATCCTATTCTTCATAATCCTAGATCCCATCAAGACAAGGTGCATGTAAGGTATTACCTAACGCGGGTGTTTTGACAACAGCACATTTGTTAGGTTTTCTTAACAGCAAAATGGACTTGCATTCTGCCATCACACACCAACAGACAGGCCTATCCTTCCATCACTGCATCACCACTTCTGCACACAAAACATGGTGATCCCTCAATTAGTATTTGTGGGATGAATGGAGTCCCTGGGTGATGCTGTTCGAGTCCACTCAGATGCACCTTGAAACGCCTGGCAACTGACTTCAGACAAATCAGCCACTGAAAACCTTAGGGAGCACAGTTCTACTCTGACACAAACGGGGTCACAATGAGTTGGATCCACTCAACAGGAAGTGGTTGGTTTTATGAATGACCTGAAAATTTGGGGAAGAGCACAGAGAGGCATGTCCAGCCACAATCAGATAAGTGTGACAGGACTACTCACCATGTCAAGTAATCAGGCCCCCCACACACCCCCACCCCCTGACCAAATGCCTGCTTCAGAACCTTTGGAGGAGAGTGGAGGTGTAGCCTGAATTCCATTTCTCTCAAGAATCTAGTAAAATAGGCTTCTGAACAAATTAACTGAAAGGGAAGACAGATGCAACCCGTCTACCTAGCGATATTTGCAGCCAAAAGGAAATGCACTTTGCACTTTCCTCTATCCCAACGAAGGCGGAAATCCGGAAACCACTGATTATCACGTCCCCTGGACGGAAAGAACAGTTAATAACAAACCCTTCTGGAGAAGTCCCACTATCAGAAGCAGCCATGTTTCCACCTAGCCTTCAGTTCCCGGGCGCAGAGTGCATCTCTAACCCTAAGCCAGCCGGACGCCAACCCGGCGCGCTCACAGTCCCCAAACTTCCTCAGATCGCCCGGATCCGGGTGGGGGTAAATGCACAGTGCACTCCCTCCCGACAAGAAGGCGGTGGGGCTGGCCCCGGGACCCCACGGGCTCGAGAGGCGGAGGCGCCAAGCCACAAGATCACCGCCCCCAGCAGAACCCGAGCCCAGACGTCCCAGCGCGCGCGTCTCGTGACTCCTTGGCCCTCCGGACGAGCCCCGCGGCCCCGGGGGTTGAGGGGGGAAGATTTCCATGTAGAGGCGGGAGCCCCGAGCCCCGCGACGCCGGGGGTTGGGAGGGAAACCTTCCCCGGAGAGGTGGGCGCCCCGAGCCCCGCGGCGCCGAGTGGGGGGAAGACTTCCCCGAAGAGCTGAGGTGGGCGCCCCGAGGCCCGCGGCGCCGAGTGGGGGGAAGACTTCCCCGGAGAGCTGAGGTGGGAGCCCCGAGCCCCGCGGCGCCGAGTCGGGGGAAGGTTTCCCCGGAGAGCTGAGGTGGGAGCCCCGAGCCCCGCGGCGCCGAGTCGAGGGATGACTTCCCCGGAGAGCTGAGGTGGGAGCCCCAAGCCACCTCCGACCCAGGAGACCGGTAGCGGCTGGAGTGTGTCCCCACCCACCCGCTGCTCCCTCACCCGAACGGGGAGACCGACTCTCGCCGCCACGAACACACCTGAGAAAGGGGGCGGGGCTCCCCGAAACGCAGCCCGGGGCTCCCTCCTGCCTGCCGCCCCGGGACTCGGCCCTCTCCCAAGAAATTTGACTCGTCGGGGGGGAGGGACTTACCTCCGGAAGACCCTGGCCGTCTGGCCCCTTGGGTAACCCCATGATCCAGCTAGGCTGGCAGGCGGCGGGACCGAGGCCCGCGGAGGGCCCGAAGGAAGCTGTCCCCGGCCGCAGAGCTGCTACCGGGGTGGAGTGCAAAGCGCCAACTTCCTCCGCCGCTGCGGGCCCGGGGCGCTGCGACCGGCAGAGCATGCGCGCTGGGGCGCTGGCGGCGCTGTGCGAACGCGCCTGCGCGAGGGCGCTCGGGTCAAGGCTGGGCCCGGGTCGGGGTTGCTGAGCGCTTGTCCCCGAGCCTGCAAGAAGCGAGGTTCCGCTGGAACTTCGCGCCTGGGCTGACCGAGACGCGTCACGAAAGGGCATACTTCCTGCGGCTTGGGAAGAATTTGCATTCCGGCCCGTGCGCCTCTCCGCCCCCTCTCCGGCCTTCCTCTCAGGGCCAGGAGCCGTCAGATGCCCCGGTAGGTTAGGTCCGCTCGGCGGGGCGGACCGTTGGGGCAGAGAAGAGCTTGGGGAGGCCAGACCCGGGCCGCTTCTAGCTCGGAGTCGGGGTGTCCCTGACGGACGAGCATTTGGGCAGACTCCTGGATGCAGGGGCCAGCGAGCAGAGCCCCAGAGAAGGGATTCTTTAATGCCCGCTGTCCTGCCCGTGTCCGAGCCAGTGGCCGCTTGTCCCGGGCTCGTCTCGTTTGGGATAATGTTCCCCCACCCCAGGTGTCTGGGTCTCCTGGGGAGACGACACCTCCGAGAGGGTGGCCTTCTGTGCTTCCGCCATCTTGGCTGCCGCATCAATTGTAACTGGAACCGGGACATCTCTCGGCCGTCCCAGAGGACGACCGCTCTGAAAGGCTGTCTCCCCAGCCCCAGGCCCCATTCCGGCCCCGTAATGGTTTCTCCTGTCTTTTTTTTTTTAAGAGATGAAGAAAGAGGTGACTTCTGAGAGAACTTGAGCTATGGAACAGACCCTTTCCTCTGTGTTTGTGACGGGGGCGCGGGAGGGAGGGTTGTGAGGGAGTCCCAGCTAGGAGCCCTCCGGCATCAGAGGATTTGTGCTGTTTTTCCCTTCTCTGCATCTCAAATGTCTCAAAAAGTAGACACTCAGTAAATGTCCTTGAAGAAATTATTTGTACCTTTTCCTCCTGGAGTTTATTCTGACAGAGCACGTAAATGCCATTTCCTTTTTCTTTTCTTTTGATTTGATTTATTTTGTTGTTGCTGTTGAGAATATACAGAGCAAAACGTACACCAATCCAGCATTTCTACGTCTACAATTCAGTGACGTTGATTACGTTCTTTAAGATGTGCAATCATCCTCACCCTTCTTTTTTGAGCTGTTCCTCTCCTGTTAACATAAACTCACTGCCTTCTAAGGTTCCTGCCTGATCTTTCAAGTTGCTGTTGTCAGTTTGATCCCATATAGACAGTTCTTCAAAGAATATAATTCTCAGGGCAGACATTTTTTATTAGTTAAGCTAAACTATTGTTTGTTTTTAAAAGACTTAAAGGGGATATTTTTGGTGTAAGGTTTAAAGATTATCTCATGGCAATAGTTTCAGGGTTTCGTCTACCTTCCATGGCTCCATAAAGTGTGGGGTCCATGAGAATTTGAAATTGTGTTCTGCATTTCCCCCCTTTTAATCAGGATTCTTCTATAGAATCTTCTACCAAAATGTTCAAAAGTGGTAACCAGGCACCATCCAGTTCTGGTCTCATGGCAAAGGTGGCAGTTGTTCATGGAGGTGATTAGCCACACATTCCATATTCTCCTATTCCTGACTCTCTTCTCCCTCTGTTGCTCCAGGCAAATAGAGACCAATTTCTGTGCCTTGGATGGTCACTTGCAAGTGTTTAAGACCTCAGGCACTACTCAGCGAACTAGGAGGTAGAACAGAAGCACTAAACACTATTAGGCCAATTAACTGGGATGTCCCATGAAACCATGACCCTAAACCTCCAAACCAAGGAATCAACATCCCATGAGGTTTATGGTTGTACATAAGCAGCCTCATCAGACGCTCTTGTTGTTACTGTAAACATATCTGTCACACAACTTTTGCCAATTCCACTTTTTACAGATGTACAGCTTATTGATTGTAGACTATAGGCTGTGCAACCCTACCTTTGCCATTTCCTTTTAAAATATAGTTAGCAAATATTACACAAAGCTGTGTGCCAGCAAGCTCCTTCTCAAAATAATTTGAATGGGAAATACGACTATGCATGTTAAGGTGTTGGAACGGGGACCTTCCAGCATGTGTTGTGTGACATTTTGTTCTTATCCATTGTGAAGCCAATAAAACTCAATTTCTAAGGTGTCCATTCTCCTAACTTCCCAAATATGTTATTCTTCCCTGAGTTGCTATAGGAAGTGGGAAAATGGAAGGTGATAATCATTTGTAGCCAATGTTGGGTGGTCAGACAGGCATGGATGCCTACAGACAGATAGCAAAATCTCAAATAGGAGGCAAGCCTAAATAGCTGTAGAGTATATAAAGCAGCCCAGGGAAATAGGGCCTGGAGAATAATAGGTCTGAGGTAGTTCACACCATGAGTCCCCTGTTGTAAATGCCTTTGCAATGTTTTCAATAAACATGACTTTCCCAGTAAGAAACTGTCCTGTTCTACTGTCTCTGTAGGATGACAGTGGCAGTTGAGTTGACAACATGCTTTTTTTTTTTGAGATCCCAACAATAGAGCCATGGCAGCAGCCAAGAAAGCTTGAGCAGCTCATATTTGATATGGAAACCCCTGCGTAGACAAGGACAGAGAAGGAGGTTTGTGAGGAGTCTGTCAGAAAAATTCATCTCTCTCCTGGCCCCAGGTGTCCTCCACAAGCATTCTTTCTCCCTAGTGGGATATTTGGGGATTAGGGATCAGTCATTGTGTCCCTCTTTTGTACATCCAGTGGAGGGCTATGTGACGTTCTTCTAACTGCAAGATTCTCGGGAGCTTCACAAAGACTTTCTAGTTCCTGGACAAAAGAGTGTAAATGAATAATTTCTTTAATAAGAACTGGCACAAAGCTCGTTCATCTGAGTCAGGGGTTAAACATGTCCCAAATATCCAGCTTCTCCAAGTGACTGTACCACTCCATCATCTCTAATACCAGCTACTCTCCCTCCCCTCAGCACTCTTCCTCCTGTCTTTGGGTTCAGTAATTCACTGCAGCATCTCACAGAACTCAGGAACTATACTTGGAGTTAAATGGTTTGTTGGGGAAGTAACAAGTTGTAACTTGGGATCAGAATCAACTTGGAAATAACTGGGTACAACTCAAAAGATAGGTTACAGTTCTTCAGTCAAGACAGCTTCCAGCCAAGACAGCTCACCCTTTGCTCAGGCACGCTGTCACTGGGCTCAGCATCTCTCAGCGTCTTCAGTGTTACAGCTCTTGTTTCTCTCTCCAAACCTCTGTCGGGTTGCCTGCTTCTATAAGCAAGTCACTCAATCCTATTGGGTGGTTTTACCCACCCTATTTGCATAGTAAACTGATCAATCCCCACAAGAGTTTTATGTACCTTATTTGCATAGTAAACTGTCCAATCCCTTTGCAAGATTGTGGCCTAGCAAAGCATCTTGGCAGAACTACAAACCCAGGGCCAGAAAGGCCATATATAAAGAAAAACTTGTTGTACTATAGGGTGCCACAGTAAAGAGCTCCCGTTAGGATCACCTTTATCCTAGATGAATTTTTTCATAGAGCTTCAATCATTTTGCCCCAGGCTTTTCCCAGCCCTTCCACTCTGGGCCCTCAGTATGAACAAGAAGGGAAACCATGAACTGAAGCTGGAAGAGACATTAGGAGCATTAGTGCAACAATGGATGCTCAGGAAAGTCGAGTAACGCAGCTTGAGATCACACAGCACCTTCCCTACTAGCAGTGTTGGGGCCAGAGTCCTTTTAGTCATCTATCCATCCATCCATCTTTCCATCCGACAAATGTTACTGAGTTCCTTTTATGTCAGTAGCTGTCAAACTTGCTTGTGCATTGGAATTGCTTGGGGAATTTTACAAGTTATGAATGCCTGAGATTTTTATTTAATTGGTTTGAGTTTATTTAATTGGCATTTTCCCTCTTTAAGTATGTTTTATATACAATACAGTGGTGAACATTATGATTATGTTTCTTTATAGAGCAAAGTGGCACACAAAATTAAAAATCCATAAACAAACAAAGAGTTCTTAGGTTAAATGAGTTCCCTCTGAAAATTCTTAATTGTACGCTGGTCTATTCTCAAGCGGTAAATTTTTCCAAGGCACCATCCTATAGCTGTTGCTGTTGTTAGTTGGCATAGAATCAGCTTTGACTCATTATGACCCATGTACAACAGAATGAAACATTGCCTAGTTCTGCACCGTCTAACACTATATCAGATAATATTCTGTTGTGGTCCACAGGGTTTTCATTGGCTAGTTTTTGGATTACCAAGCTTTTCTACCTAATCTGTCTTAGTCTAAAGCCCAATGAAGCCTATCCACCATGGGTGATCCTGCTGGTATTTGCAATACTGATGGCATGGCTTCCAGCATCATAGAAACACAGAAGCTACCGCAGTACTACAAACTGACAGACAGGTGGTGGATCCTATAGTTAGCATGTCACATTTCTACAGTAAAATAATAGAGGCACAGATAGTACAAGGAGTTTTAAACCCCCTCAACTTCCGGACTGAAGGGAAAACATGACCCAGCACACATATATGCACACAGGTGCGCGCGCACACACACGTTGGTTCTTCCAGTACATTTTTCCAAACCAGTTTTATTAAAGAATTCCAATAATTTTCACAACCACACTCTGTTAGCTACATTTAAAAAAATGTAACAAGGATTGACATAGCAATGAATAAGCATGCTTGAAAGTCTTATATCCTACATCTCCTAGAGAAAATTAATATGTTATTGGTAAACTGATTTAACTGTTGGGAGTGCAGTTGGATTTTTAATGTTTCATAGGTGATTCCAATCAGCAGCCAATTTGAGATGGTGTAGGACTGGGCAGCACTCCATTCTGTTATACATAAGGTCACTATGAATCAGAGCTGACTCAATGTCAGCTAATAACAACAAAGTTTTCTGTGCCAGGAACTGATTTTGGTGTGGAGATATTGAAGTCAGCAAATCCTGTATAATTCCTGACAGGAATTAAGCATGTAAATTAATAAGATAATATCATATAGAAATAAGTGCTGTTAAGGAAAACAAACAGAAACAGTATACTGTGATAGGGAATGACTGGGGCCAGAGGCTTTTTCAGATGACAGTGTCAGGACGGAGTTCTGAAGTGTCATTTGAGGGGAGAACTAAACGACAAGAAGGCGCCATGGGGAGATGTCAAGGAAAAGCACTCCAGGCTGGAGGAGCATCAGAGATGTTCTGGACATCTTCGGTTTGCCCCTCGAAACCTCTCTCACCCCTCTCACCTTCCTTTCTGCAGCTAACAGCTGACCAGTAAGGGCTTCATCAGCAGGGCTGGAGCTGGGGGCCTGGAGCATGGGAATCTGGGGTATAAGGCCTGGGATTTGGGGTCTGGGGAGTACGGTCTCGATAATAATTTGGCAAAATATATTAAGAACTTTAAAAAGATCCTTGGATATATGATACTTCTGCTTCTAGGACTTATGTACAAAGATCTTCACAATGTTGCTTATGAGAAAAAAGCCTGGAAACCATGTAAATAGCCCCTCATAACGGACTGATGAAATATATACAGTACGTCCATTTGGTTGAACACTATGTTGCCAATAAAAATGTTCACTGAAGGAAGAACATACCCAGGCAGCCACTGCTCCCTCAGCCTGGGCCCTTGAATGAGAAACAGACCTGAGAGAATGGAGCAGACATGAAACCTGGGCCCAGCCGCACCCAGCCCGGCCACCACCCCTCCACAGACCCATGAGTGAGACAGAAATGCTTGCTGTAAGCCCTGAGATTTGGCAGCTGTTTGCAAAGCATTGTTCTCACAGCATAACCTGATTAATATACCACACAAGGAAGAATTGCCCCCCCCCCCGATGCCATAAGCACCCCCAACCTTCTTCCTGAAAAACACTGAATACAGAAAATGAACAAAATGGAGCTATGGGTGCACATGCACAGTCAACAAACAATCACATAAAAAATTATATAATTGCAAGTGGAAATAACCAAAATCCAGTTGCCACTGAGTCAATTCTGACTCATGGCAATCCCATTAGTGTCAGAGTAGAACTGTGCTCCATAGAGTTTTCAGTAGCTGAGTTTTTGGAAGAAGATTGCAAAGCATGTTAAGTGCAATTAATGTCAAGTTGGAAGATGGAGAATGGGATCAAAGAGGGGAAGAGGAGGAACAATTTTGAAAGAGAAATCAATAAAAATTTATCCAAGGACATAGCATTTAAGACCTTAGGATAAGTAAGAGTTAGGCAAAGTGTAGGGGAAAAGCATTTCAGGTCCAGGGAACAGCATGGGCAGAGGAGGAAGGAGCTCGGTGGGCCTGAAGGACTGAAGCCCAGTTGGCACAAAGTCGGTTAGTGAGGCCAGCAGGGCCTGACCCACCCAGGACCTTGTGGGACATAGGAAGGGGTTTGGATTTTATGCTAAGCAGAATGAGAGCCATCAGAGGACTTTTTTTTTTTTTTAACTCAAATTTGTTTTAACCCATTGCCGTTGAGTTAATTCTGACTCATAGTGACCCTATAGGATGGAGTAGAACTGCTCCCATAGGGTTTCCAAAGAGCAGCTGGTGGATTTGAACTGCCGGCCTTTTGGTTAGCAGCCTAAACTCTTAACCACTGTGACACCAGAGCTGAAATGGACAGGCATTGGCCATTTTGAATCGAAAAATCATACGGTTTACTATGCTGGGAATGACAAATTGAAGAGGAATGGTGTTGCATTCATCATCAAAAAGAACATGTCAAGATCTGTCCTGAAGTACAACACTGTCAATGATAGGATAATATCTATATGCCTACAAGGAAGACTAGTTAATACGACTATTATTCAAATTTATGCACCAACCACTAAGGCCAAAGATGAAGAAATTGAAGATTTTTACCAACTTCTGTAGTCTGAAATTGATCAAACATGCAATCAAGATGCATTGATAATTACTGGTGATTGAACTGCAAAAGTTAGAAGCAAAGAAGGATTGGTAGTTGGAAAATAGGGCTTTGGTGATAGAAATGACCCCAGAGATCCTATGGATAGAATTTTGCAAGACCAACGACTTCTTCATTGCAAACACCTTTTTTTACCAACATAAATGGAGATTATACATGTGGACCTTGCCAGATGTAATACACAGGAATCAAATCGACTACATCTGTGGAAAGAGACAATGGAAAAGCTCAATATCACCAGTCAGAACAAGGCCAGGGGCTAACTGCAGAACAGACCATCAACTGCTCATATGTAAGTTCAAGTTGAAGCTGAGGAAAATTAGAACAAATCCACAGAGCCAAAGTACTACCTTGAATATATCCCACCTGAATTTAAAGACCATCTCAAGAATAGATTTGATACATTGAACACTAATGACTGAAGACAAGGCAAGTTGTGGAATGATATCAAGGACATCATATATGAAGAAAGAAAGAGGTCATTAAAAAGACAGGAAAGAAAGAAAAAACCAAAATGGGTGTCAGAAGAGACTCTGAAAGTTGCTCTTGAACATAGAGTAGCTAAAGTGAATGGAAGAAATGATGAAGTAAAAGAGCTGAACAGAAGATTTCAAAGGGCAGCTCGTGAAGACAAAGTATTATAGTGACATGTGCAAAGGCGTGGAGTTAGAAAACCAAAAGGGAAGAACATGCTCGGCATTTCTCAGGCTGAAAGAACCGAAGAAAAAATCTAAGCCTTGAGTTGCAATATTGAAGGATTCTATGGGCCAAATACTGAATGACACACGAAGCATCAAAAGAAAAGGGAAGGAATTCACAGTTACTGTACCCAAAAGAAATGGTTGACATTCAGTCGTTTCAGGAGGTAGCGTATGATCAAGAACTGATGGCACTGGAGGAAGAAGTCCAAACTACACTGAAGACATTGTTGAAAAACAAGACTCCAGGAATTGAAGGAATACCAATTGAGATGTTTCAACAAATGGATGCAGTGCTGGAGGTGCTTACTCATCTATGCCAAGAAATTTGGAAGACAACTACCTGGCCAACCGACTGGAAGAGATCCATATTTGTGCCTGTTTCCAGGAAAGGTAATCCAGCAGAATGCAGAAATTATTGAACAATATCATTAATATCACATGCAAGTAAAATTTTGCTGAAGATCATTCAAAAGTGGCTGCAGCAGCACATCGACGGAACTGCCAGAAATTCAAGCTGGATTCAGAAGAGGACATAGAACGAGGGATATCACTGCTGATGTCAGATGGTTCTTGGCTGAAACCAGAGAATGCCAGAAAGACGTTTACCTGTGTTTTATTGACTGTGTGTTTTATTGACTGCGTGGACCATAACAAATTATGGATAACTTTGCAAAGAATGAGAATTCCAGAACACTTAATTGTGCTCATGAGGAACCTGTACATAGGCTAAGAGGCAGTCATTCAGACAGAACAAGGGGATATTGAGTGGCTTAAAGTCAGGAAAGGTGTATGTCATGGTTGTACCCTTTCATCATACTTATTCAACTGTATGCTGAGCAACTAATCTGAGAAGCTGGACTATATGAAGAAGAATGGGGCATCAGGGTGGGAGGAAGACCTGCGGTATGCAGATGACATAACTTCGCTTGCTGAAAGTGAAGAGGACTTGAAGCACTTATTGATGAAGATCAAAGACTACAGTCTTCGGTATGGATTACACCTCAACATAAAACAAAAATCCTCACAGCTGGATGAATAAATGACATCCTGTTAAACAGAGAAAAGATTGAAGTCTTCAAAGATTTCATTTTACTTGGATCCACAGTCAATGCTCATGGAAGCCTAAGTCAAGAAATCAAACAACGTATTCCATCTGCTGCAAAAGACCTCTTTAAAGTGTTAAAAAGCAAAGATGTCACTTTAAGGACTAAGATGTACCTGACCCAAGCTATGGTGTTTTCAGTCGCCTCGTGCATGAGAAAGCTGAGCAATGAATAAGAAAGACCTAAGAAGAATCGATGCCTTTGAATTACGGTGTTGGTGAAGAATATTGAATATACCATGGGCTTCCAGAAGAATGAACAAATCTGTCTTGGAAGAACTATGACCAGAATGCTCCTTAGAAGCAAGGATGGTGAGACCGTGTCTCACATACTTTGGACATGTTGTCAGGAGGGAACAGTCCCTGGAGAAGGACATCATGCTTGGTAAAGTAGAGGGTCAGCAAAAAAGAGGAAGACCCTCAATGAGATGGATTGACACAGTGGCTGTAACAACAGGCTTAAGCATAACGATTGTGAGGATGTACATAGGGTTGCTATGAGTCAGAACTGACTCGACGGTACCTCACAACAACAAATTTGTTTAGATAAACATTAATCTTGTCACTATAATGATACATTTCTCTCAGCCAACAGAGTTCTCAATCCATTATCAGCCCTTGGTCTATAGAATCGGACTTAGAGTTTCAAATGTCCCCGAAAGTGAGATTGCGCATGCAGAATTCTTACTACTGTTCATGTTATGGGTAACTTGGTAAACAGCAACTAACCAAGCATGAGCCTTACCTATAAATGGAAGAACAGGAAACAATTGTGTCCAGATATTCACTTATAAAAAAACTATATTTATATAATGTTATCCTAGGAATTAAGTTTTATTGAGCTTCCATGTGAAACTAAATGAGGTAAAATTGAAAATTAGAGGAGAGACCAAAAAATGCTGTTTCTGGATCAATAGAAGAGACTTGTTAAATAGCAATAAAAACACATTCTATTTTCACTATCTCAAAATCAAACAAGATGAAAACAATTTAATAATAAGATTTACACTTATAGGATGTAGATTTATAAAATACTATTTTACGACCCTTCTCATTTCTTGGCAAAGACAAAAATAATTATTGCAGTGTTTCTGGATTATTTTATTGGGGTTGTTAACAACAACAAGAATTACTTTACCTGCAAATAGAATAACATGGACGCCATTAATTTGTAACATGGACATTTAAATGATCTAACGTTATAAAACATCATCCTAAAAATTACAGTCCTAGTAAGCTTCCATTTGAACCATTGTATCATCATTTAATAGCAATAAAACTAAGAGAAAAAGAAATCAGAATTAGTTTATTAGAGAGGGAAAAAATTGTCTTGCTGTGGTTCTGGGTCTTCAGAAGTGGACTCATTACAAGGTAGGATCAACTTAGAAGGTGACTTATTTTGTTTTCAAGTTGTGTGGAAAGAAGACTGTATTCATTGCTTATAATAAAGACATTTCCTGTTGCCAGTGGAGGATGTGCTGGGCCAGCGAAGACCTTAATGGAGAGGTGCCCTGAGGAACTGTTCCTCACTTTCCAGAATGGGGGTCCTCTTCTCAAAACTGCACATGTGGACAAGGAGATTTGCATCAGACTGTTCATTGCAAGCAGTGTTTAAAATAGAAAAATACTGAAAACAACCTAAATATTCATCAAAAGAAGAATGGGTATATAATTTGTGATATCTTCATATAATGGAGTAATGTACAGTGGTGAAAATGAACTAGTTTCATGCTTGAATATGAATAAATATGAAAAATATAAAATTAAGTTAAAAAACAACATTCATAATGATGTGCTGATTTTATAAACATTGAAAATAATACTATTCAATGCTTATGGGTACATAAATGCATATTAGAAGTGTGAAAGCATGCATGGGAGTAATAAACACTGAACTCAGACTGGTTTTCTCCTGGGAGGAAAGTGGGGAGTCGGGCTGGAGAGCATGAACTCTATCTGTAATGTTTTATTTCTTGGGGAAAGAAGAGCTGAGGTAAATATGACATCATGTCAATATTTGATAAAGGCGGGTGATGAGACCATAAGTAATAATTATACTTACCTTCTGCATGTTCACATTAAGCATAAATAATAGTTAAGTATTTTATAATATAGATAAAACAAAAGAAAGAGTTGGAGGTAAGAAAGAGAAAGCAGAAGATACAGACTTCTCTTTGACGAAGATTGATTATGAATAAAAACAAAAAGGAGCCACTTGCCATGAAGTCAGTTCCAGCTCATGGAGAACCCATGTGTGTCAGAGTAGAACTGTGCTCCATAGGGTTTTCAATGGCTGATTTTTTGGAAGTAGATTGTCAAGTCTTTCCTCCAAGCTGCCTCTGGGTGGACTTGAATTGCCAGTCTTTTGGTTAGCAGTCAAGTGCTTGACCATGTGCACCATCCAGGGGCTCCTGATTATGAATAGAAGAAAAGAGATAGGAAGATAGCAACAACGGTAGTATGGTTGAGTGAGAGTTTGTTTCTTTGGCTTTTTTATTTAGTTAAGGTGGCAAAGACTTAAGTATCTTTTATTAAATTGCAGGAAAGAAGCCAGTTGAGGAAAAAAGGTTGAAAACATTTTTGGATCTTAGAGATTCAGCTCCTACAAAATTCCCTTTAAAAAAAAAAAAAGATGTGTTTTTCTCCCCCATTACACTGTCAGTGCCTCAAGGAAGGACAAGGGCTGTGTGGGTATGTTTATCTGCAAGCCCATAGCCTGTCCCAAACAAGTGCACCATGGATGGATGGATGAGCAAATAGATGAAAAGATCTGGGCAAAGTGTAGTACTATTAGCATCCTGCATACATTAGAGTGGCCACCAGGTGGCAGATGTGACAGTCGGTGATTATCCTTTCAGAGAAAGTAGTTCAAATGGTAGACACCCCCAGGAAGCCTGGTAGTACCGTGGTTAAGTGCTTGTCTACTAACCAAAAAGTCTGTGGTTCAAACCTGCTAACCAAAAGGTCAGCAGTTGGAACCCGCCAGCTGCTCTGAGGGAGAAAGAGATGGCAGTCTGCTTCTGTAAAGATTACAGCCTTGGAAACCCTGTCAGGCAGTTCTACTCTTTCCTGTAGAGTTGCTATGAGTCAGAATCAGCTCACAGCAACGGGTTTGGTTTTGGTTTAACCTCTCTGACCCCCACCGCCAGACACCACAGGCCTAGTTCTCTCCAGAGCACGCTTTTTTTTTTTTTAAATAATATTTTATTGTGTTTAAGGTGAAAGTTTACACAGCAAATTAGGTTCCCATTTAACAATTTCTACACAAATTATTCAGTGATAGTGGTTACATTTTTCACAGTATGTCATCATTCTCATTTATTTGATTCTGGTTGTACTATTTCCAGTACTCTAGTTTTCCTGCCCCCCTCATCTTTGCTGTAGAGCAATTTTTGACCATTTGGCCTCACACAGATGATTTTTTAAAGGAGCTCATTACTCACTGGTGATACTTTTTACTTTATGAGCCAGTCTGTTGCTTAGCTAAAAGATGACCTCAAGGGGTAATTTTGGTTGAAAGTTTAAAGAGTATCTTAGGGTGATAGGGAGTCCTGTAGTCTCAATCAGGCTAGTAAGTCTGGACTTTTTAAGAATTTGAGTTCTGTTCCACATTTTTCTCCTGTTCTATTATGATCCGTCTATTGAGACCCTCATCAGAACAGTCAGTAGTGGTAACTGTGCACCATCTAGTTCTTTTAGTCTCAGGGTAGATAAGGCCATGGTTCATGTAGGGTATTAGCCGTGCAGACTACTTTATTCTCTGAGTCTTTGGTTTTCTTCTTTCTCTTTTGTTCCGGACGAGTAGAGACCCACAGTTGTATCTTAAATGGCTGCTCACAAGCTTTGAAGACCCTAGACACTACTCACTATATTGGGATGTAGAACATACACTTTATAAACTATATTATGCCAATTAACTGAGTTGTCCCATAGGACTATGGTCCTAAGCCTTCAAACCCAGAAAACCATCTTATGAGTGGATTTGGTTATATCTAAGAAGTATTCATAACTGTGTCTTCTATGTGGTTTATCATATATAAGAATATATATGCGTGAATTGGTCGACATTCAACCATTTCAGGAGGTAGTATATGATCAAGAACCAATGGTACTGAGGAAGAAGTCCAAGCTGCACTAAAGGCATTAGCAAAAAACAAGGCTCAAGGAATTGACAAAATAACAATTGAGATGTTTCCACAGATGGATGCAGTGTTGGAGGTTCTCACTCATTTATGCCAAGAAATTTGGAAGACAGCTACCTGGCCAGTTAACTGAAAGAGATCCATATTTGTGTCCATTCCAAAGAAAGGTGATCCAACAGAATGTGGAAATTATGGAACAATATCATTAATATTACATATAAATAAAATTTTGCTAAAGATGTTTAAAAAGTGGTTGCTGCACTACATCAACCGGGCACTGCCAGAAATTCAATCCAGATTCAGAAGAGGATGTGGAACGAGGGATATCACTGCTGATGTCAGACGGATCGTGACTGAAAGCAGAGAATACCAGAAAGATGTTTGCCTGTGTTTTATTGACTATGCAAAGGCATTCAACTGTGTGGATCATATCAAATTATGGATACACTATGGAGAATGAGAATTTCAGAACACTTAATTGTGCTCAGGAGGAACCTGTACATAGACCAAGAAGCAGCCATTCCAACGGAGCGAGAGGAAACTGCATGGTTTAAAATCAAGAAAGGTGTGGGTCAGGGTTGCATCCTCTCACCGTTCTTATTCAGTCTGTGTGCTGAGCAAATAGTTTGAGAAGCTGGACTAATGAAGAAGAACGGGGCATCAGGACTGGAGGAAGACTCATGAACAACCTGCAATGTGCAGATGACACAACCTTGCTTGCTGAAAGTCAGGAGGACTTGAAGCACGCACTGATGAAGATCAAAGACCACAGCCTTCAGTATGGATTACACCTCAACATAAAGAGAACAAAAATCCTCACAACTGGACCAGTAAGCAACATCATGATAAATGGAGAACACACTGAAGTTGTCAAGGATTTCATTTTACTTGGATCCACAATCAACACCCATGGAAGCAGCAGTTAGGAAATCAAATGATGTATTGCATTGGGCAAATCTGTTTCAAAAGACCTCTTAGTGTTAAAAATCAAATATGTCACTTTGAGGACTAAGATATGCCTGCCCCTTTTTCAGTTGTGTCGTATGCATGGGAAAGCTGGACAACGAATAAGGAAGACCAAAGAAGAATTGATGCCTTTGAATTACGGTGTTGGCGAAGAATATGCTATGGATTGCCAGAGGAATGAGCAAGTCTGTCTTGGAAGAAATACAGCCAGAGTGCTCCTTGGAAGTGAGGATGGTGAGACTTTGTCTCGTGTACTTTGGATATGTTTTTAGGAGGGACCAGTACCTAGAGAAAGATATTGTGCTTGGTAAAGTAGAGGGTCAGTGAAAAAGAGAAAGACCGTCGACAAGATGGATCGACACCGTAGCTGCAACAATGGGCTTAAACATAATGATTGTGAGGATGGCACAGGACCGGGCACTATTTCATTCTGTTTGTACATAGGGTCACTATGAGTCAGAACCAAGTCGACGGCACCTAACAACAACATATGCATGCACACACATACCTGTATGTATATATGCCTATGTTGTTGTTGTTAGGTATTGTCGAGTCAGTTCCGACTCATAGCAAACCTGTGTACAACAGAATGAAAGGCTGCTGGTCTTGCACCATCCTTACAATTGCTGTTCTCTTTGAGGCCATTTTAGCAACCACTGTGTCAGTCGGTCTCACTGAGGGTGTATAGATTCATCTGTCTGTGCACACATACGTATGTCCCCACATATTCATATCCATACACATATAAGCCTATATATATGCATATATATATAGCACAGAGGAAGCCTACAGTTTCACATTTCTGCAGCTCAGCGCCAGCTGGCTAGGAGCTGAGATGTTAGTCTCCACTCCTGACAGATACTCGTAGAATCTTGAGTGTGTGCCTTCAAACTTACCCTCACTTGGTGTGAGGGGTGGAGAGAAGCCTCTCCTTTAATGTACTCACTCTCCATATAACTCTCTTCAACGAAACTGACTCACTCTGATGAGTCTCTAGCCTTTTTATTGATTATTTTCTTTCTTCATACCTGGCAAGAGGTGGGAGATGGGCTAAAGGGCACACGCCTTGTTTTACTGCCTCTTAGGGAGTTTCACATGGATAGTCTAGCATCTTGCTTTGGAGTGGAGGTACATCATGTTCTAGGCTTCAAGCCTCAGCCAAAACTCCAAATTTATTTTTTAGAACCACTTAGTCTGTTATACAATAACTAGGTAACTAGGTAATTATAGATAATTACTAATTATATTTAATAATAATTAGAGAATAAAAAAGAGCTCTTGGTAATTAAAAAATAATAGCTGAAATTTAAAAAATCAATAGAAAAGTTGGAAGACAGAGCCAAGGAAATGTCTAGGAGGTCAGACAGTCTCGTAGAAAACAGTTGTTAGCTGCTGTCAACTTAGCTGTGACTCCTGACAACCTTATGCGTAACAGAACAAAATGGTGATCAGTCCTGGGCCATCCTCATGATAGTTGGCATGTTTGAGTCCAGTCGAACAATATTCTGTAATCCTTTTCCAGCTGCTACTTCCATTTCTATTCCTTTAATAGAAACTCCCTCCCTATTATATAACATACCAATTTTCTAATCAATCCTCTGAAATAGAGGCACCTCTCCTTCCAGCCCAGCATTTCAATACACTCAAGAAAAATAAGATTTCTTGTTTTACCCCACTGCCTGTTCCCAATCCTGGATTCAGTACTATTGCTCAAAGTAACCTTGGTTAGAAGCTCATACTATCTGCTAACACTAGCTGTCTCCTCCATATTTATACATGTGTGTTTCCTAGGTTTCTTAAACTCAACAGGTGCAAAACTAAACTCAATAGCTTTCTACCAGAACCTGCTTGTCCTTCTGTTTTCCTGTTTGAGCTTGTAGCCTGACATTCACCTGCTGGCGCAAGGCATAGATGGGCCACAGGGTATTTTGACTCTAGCAGAATTGGAAAGCTGGTAACCTGGATGCGAAGTTACACACAACCACCCCCTAGAGGTTCCTTGAGTGCTTTGCATAGACCAACCTTAGAATGTTTGGGGAAACAGGTGGTAGGACAATAGTTAAGTGCTCTGCTGCTAACCAAAAGGTAGGTGGTTCTAACCGACCAGCCACTCCACAGAGAAAGACCTGGTGGTCTGCTTCCATAAAGATTACAGCCTAGGAAACCCTATAGGGTAGTTCTCCTCTGGCCTAGAGGTGTGCTATGAGTCGGAATCGACTTGACTGCACAAAACAATGTCAACAACAGCCACATGCCCTGATTTCCCCCGGTTCCTGGTATCTGATGGGAAAGATTTTGAACTATTTCTACAGCTGGGGTTCATATGGAGCTGACACATTGAACCAGAGGACTTGATGGAAACCAACAAAAAATTGGACAATGAAATCCCTGAAAGAAAATCACCAAACGTAGGAAGACTGGCAATATTTGTCATAAGTGGCAGTAGAGTTTGGTTTTAGAAGAGGGAAATGATGATGTTTACAGTATGAGACTCTGTGTGGGAGTCTCCCGTGGGAGGGGAGTCTCCCTTTTCCCTCCCTTTTGCCTGTATATCCTATGATCCATAGGGTTTTTATTGGCTGATTTTTGGAAGTAGATTGCCAGGCCTTTCCTCCTAGTCTGTCCTAGTCTGGAAGCACTGCTGAAACCTGTTCAGTATCATAGCAACATGCAAGACTCCACTGAAAGACAGGTGGTAGCTGTGCATGAGGTACATTGGCCAGGAATCAAACCCAGGTCTCCCACACGGAAACTGAAAATTCTACTATTGAACCAACATTGCCCCCACTTTGATCTTAAGCCAGAAAACCAAACCTGTTGCCATCGAGTTGATTTCAACTCATAACGACCCTATAGAACAGAGTAGAACTGTCCCACAGCATTTCCAAGGCTTGGAGCCCTGTGACATAGTGGTTAAGAGCTAGGCTGCTAACCAAAAGGTCAGCAGTTCAAATCCACCAGCCACTCCTTGGAAACCCTATGGGGCAGTTCTGTTCTGTCCTGTAGGGTCACTATGATTCGGAAATGATTCCATGGCACCTAACAATAGCAACAATCTTTATGGAAGCAGACTGCCAGATCCTTCTCGCATGGAGCAACTGGTGGGTTTGAACCACTGATCTTTCGGTTAACAACTGAGCGCTTAACCACTGTGCCACCAGGGCTTTGATCTTAACCTGCCTTATATAGGTCACTAGGAAACGAGCTGCTGCAATATGCCAGTCTTGGCAGGCATCCGTATGATTGCTTGCTTTATCATTTCTAGTGACTTCAATCCCAGTCAGTGGGTAAGACCAGCTCTTGAGCATCAAACTCAAACCTTTATTCACAATTTTAGCTAAACTCCTCAGTATTTGGAACTTATTAGATTTTGAGTTGCTTCACACCTAATTTGTACACAAATTTTTATATTCTGTATTTTTATATTTTTTTCTTGTTAATATCATTAATGTAAGTTGAGGGGCCCTTTGGAGCCCTGGTCGTGCAGTGGTTTAAGCACTCGACTGTTAACCGAAAGGTCAGCAGTTTGAACCACCAGCCACTCCGTAGGAGAAAGATGTGGCAGTCTGCTTCTGTAAAGATTACAGCCTTGGAAACCCTATGGAGGCAGTTCTACTCTGCCCTATAGGGTTGCTATGCATTGGAATCAACTCTGTGGCAACGGGTTTGGTTTTGGTTTTGGGGGGCCTTTTACTAGATCAACCTGTAGTGGTAGGTGCAGCCCAGCCTTGTCTAAAATCTTAACTGCAAGTCAAACCCCTGCTGAGTACTTGATTCACCTCACTTTTGTGGCTTCAAGAATGCAAACATTCTGCAGTTGTCCCCTCCTTACTTCTTCCATTTTTTCTACAAGGTCCTGCTGACCTGTACTCAGTATCCTCAATTCAATGACTTCCCCACTTTCTAGTTCTGTTTACGAACCTTGAAACATTTCCTTGCTTCTAATGCAATAAATTCCTCCTTTGATCAATGCTGCTGACTTACAGTGTCTTATTTGTGTCTGCATCCCCATTGCCTACTGGCGTAGGTTCTCAATGACAGGTTTTTGAATGACAGGTTTTGAAATGAATCAAAGAGTGAAGGAAGATCATCATCGCCTACCAGCTTCCAAGACACATCCATCCCCTTTCATGGCTTTAGCCTTGATTCACAGTTTCTTTTCCTCACCGTCTTTTGCTCACATCCTCCATGACTTCAACACCCTCAAAATCCATCCAACACCTTGACCTCAGTGTTTCTTGAGTTCTCCTAAGGGAATGAACTGAATGACTGCCAGGTTCTGTTCCTTCTTGCATCTCTCCTGAATTTTTCTCCCCCACAATTTTTATTGCCTCTCACCAAGATAATTACAGTACCTTCTAGTAACTTCTCCATCTCATGACACTGCCACCAGATTTATCGTTTGAACAACGCAACCCCCTGGCTTAAAAATCTTTACTGATTTCCCATTTATTAAAAGTAATTTAAGTCTCCCCCTCACAATATAGTCCCAACATACCTCCTTCTCTGAACCTCTCACAGCCACCCTAGACTTCTCACATCTTCTCAAACCCACTTGGAAGTTTCCCAGTTCTTTGCTTTAGCTCATGCTATTCTCTCTCCTGGAATGGCACTCACATTCCTTCCAGCCTTCATCTCAGCCATGTGAAATTGTACCCATCGTCCTAGAACCAATTCTAATGCCACTTTCTCCCACGAAACATTCCTTAATGATTCAACAGAATCAATCTCTGGAGCCTCTGTAACTGCAATACACTTTGCTGTTACGCCTGTTATAGCATTTATTAGTACAGGCAATACTATACAGCCCATGGAAGCAGCAGTCAAGAAATCAAATGATGTGTTGCATTGGGCAAATTGCTGCAAAAGACCTCTTTATAGTGTTAAAAAGCAAAGATGTCACCTTGAGGACTAAGATGTGCCTGACCCAAGCCATGATATTTTAATAGCCTCATATGCGTGCAAAAGCTGCACAGTGAATAAGGAAGACAGAAGAGGAGTTGATGCCTTTCAGTTATAGTGTTGGTGAAGAATACTGAATATACCATGGACTGCTGAAAGAATGAACACATCTGTCTTGGAAGAAGTAGAGCCAGGATGCTCATTAGAAGCGAGGATGGCAAGACTTTGTCTCACATACTTCAGACATCTTATCAGGAGGGACCTGTCCCTGGAAAAGGACATCATGCTTGGTAAAGTAGAGGATCAGCAAAAAAGAGGAAGACCCTCAACTAGATGGATTGACACGGTGGCTCAACAACGGGCTCGAACATAGCAATGATTGTGAGGATGGCACAGGACCAGCAGCGTTTTACCCTGTTTTACACAGGGTCGCTATGAGTCAGAACCGACTCGACAGCACCTAACAACAACAACAATACTATACATCCCTACCTGCCCTTGTCCACACACTGAGGACCTCTTTGCTCTGTTTCTGTAACCCTCACAGACCTACCACACAGTGCCTGGCATGTAATACACACCCAAGAATTGTTAGATGAATTGAGATTCAAGGAGCCATCCCTGACTGTGGTTTAGGTCTAGCATCTTGTAGAAACAGTCAAAGGCAATGCGTATCTACTCCCTTAGGGACACTGCTTCATAATTATTTTAAAAGTTTTCTATTTTATCAAACAGCCTTAGAAACAGCTTCTTTTCAAAGCTCCACCAAAGTATTATTTTTGTAATTAATTATTGTAGAGGGATAACTATTGCATAAATCAATTCGCAACTTAGTTTGATAGTGATTGCTAATGAAATAGATTGGAGATCTGGGTCTCGAAAGAGAATGTTTTCAGATGAATAATATATTTTATTCGTCAGCAGTCCTTGGGCTCAATTTATGCTGAAATTAACTGAAAATGGATTGCAAATAATTGTCAGCTCATTGTCAGTCCACATTTCCAAGGCCCTGAATAGATAGAATGACGAAAGGTAATTTCGTTTTTCTTCGTAATCGCTTCTGGATAACACTAGAGCCTTTGAAAGGGAGCAGGAGGCTGTGCATTTTGAAAATGCAAAGCCAAGGTTGAATACAAAGATTCTCAGTGTGTTTGAGGGAGAAGAATGAACATTTTTAGGGTCCTTTACAGTCTGTACCACTAAAATTGTCTACAATAGATAACATGATTTTGGACTCGAGATATGAAAAACGCTGTTTTCCGTGTCAACAGTAATAATTAGGATGGGGATCTGAGTCCAGAGAGCTTCACAATAATTCTGAAAGGGGTTAAAAACAATAAAACTTCTTTCAAATAATATGAGGAGTCAGTGGAGGTTTTTGAGGTGTTTAAAATTACTAGAGAATAATTTATGGCCAATAAAGATGAATGAGCTCCCAGAGAACAAATGCAGAGGGTGAGCAGACAGTAGTGAAGGAAGAAAATAAAAACGTGGTCAAAGACAGAAATAAAGCAACAGCCTCAGCTTTCTGTCATCTATATTTTATTCTAAAAATGAATTAAGATAAAGGAGATGATTGCTCGTTTTAATGCCATTGTTGTGTTGTTAGGTGCCGTTGAGTCGGTTCCGGCTCGTCATGACCCTACAGGACAGTGGAGAACTGCCCCATAGGGTTTCCAAGGAGTGACTGGTGGATTTGAACTGCTGACCTTTTGGTTGGCCCCTGAGCTCTTAACCACTTTGCCACCAGGGCTCCTTAATGCCACAGTAACTAGTAAAAAATACTTGAGCACTGTGTTGTCAGACTCTAGATCATGGTTTTCTAAAGTGTGTTCTGTGTGTGCTAATAATGTTCACTCCACAAAACAGCTCCATGGTTGTAATAAGTTTGGAAAAGTTGCATATTATCTCTCCCTCTTAGAGAATCATAAAGCACATTAACATAGAAAATGCCCTGAGAAGTCCTACAATAGAAAATTTTTTGAACTTTGACCAAGTATTTCCCAAGAATGTTTGACTACAGACACAAATGGATGCCTCACAGAGCACTAATGTTCCCATGGAAGCTGGCCTAAGCAATGGTGCACTAGATAACTGTGTGGCTAGTTATACAAAACAGCCTTGGTCTGTACATTTAGAGGTGCTCCATGCCCAGAAGTTGTATCTGCAAGAGGTTTACCTGCATGATGCTGTGTGTATGCCAGAGATTGACTTAGTGGACACTGTTGTCTTGTGCAGAATAGGCAGGAAAAGTGAGGAGTCAAGTTATGATATATATTAAATGAATGGACCCCCTAAGTACAAAGTAGTAAAAAAAAGTAGTGCTATACAGACCCTCAGTTGTTAGCTCCGCCCGTAGAAGAAGTACCTGGATTGAGCATCCACTGTTTTCTATCTATCTATCTGTCTGTCTGTCTATCTATCTATCATCTATCTGTCTATCTATCATCTATCTATCATCTATCTATCTATCTATCTGTCTATCATCTATCTATCATCTATCTATCTATCGTCTGTCTATCTATCTGTCTATCTATCTGTCTATCATCTATCATCTATCTATCTATCATCTATCTATCTATCTATCATCTATCTATCTATCTATCTTTCTATCGTGGATCTGTGGTAGAATTCTTGCCTTCCATGCAGGAGACCTGAGTTCAGTTCCTGGCCAGTGCACCTCATGTGTAACCACCACTTGTCTTTCAGTGGAGGCTTGTGTGTTGCTATGATGCTGGCAGAGTAAGATAGATTAGGAAGGAAAGCCTGGCATCTACTTCTGAAAATAAGCCAATGAAAATTTTATGAATCACAAAGGTCCAACCCACGACTGATCATGAAGATGGTGCAGAACCAGGCAGCATTTTGTTCTGCTGTGCATGGGGCCTTCATGAGTCAGGGGCTGACTTGATAGCAGCTAACAACAGCACACTTACATATGCTTCTTTGGCAAGACCGAGTGGTCAAGTGTCCCAAAGGTGGGCTGTGTGTGTTGTGTGAGAGATGGGGTTAGGGAACAGGGGAAGGACTGATGTTGGTTCCCAGAGGGTCTCGCCACGAACAGCTCTGGACCCGGGAAGTCTAGGGGCAGCTCCTTCCCTTTCACCCCTGCCATCTCCCACCTCCAGCACTACACGCCACAGTTTATTGCTGTTCAGATCCCCTTGCTCTATGGTCTGACCCCTTGCGTAAGGCACTGCCACCTTCTGAGTGTCCTTTAATCATGAGTCAGTCACACTAGGGCAGTTGCCCACTTCACTCCAGCCCCCACCTCCCCTCAAAGTGCACCAGATAGACACAGAGGCGATTGATGTGTCTACTGCCTCAGCAGAAGTCCAAGGGCAGTGAGGCTTTGCACCTTTTCTTGCAGGCACCTCCAGGATCTATGAGGGCCTCTCTGGGCCCATTGTGTGTGTGGGGAGTGGGGAGGGCAGTGGGAGGGACTCCACCTCATGAGAACCACAGGGAATGAACAGGATTTCTATGGAGCAGGAAGGGAGAAGTGGATCACCAAAGGAAGGGTGAGTTGGGGAAGGGCTGAAGAGGGAAGGAGATATTGGGCTCAGTTTTGACAATTTGGATTGAGGAGATCTGGATTCAGGACACCAGGGCTGCCATCTGACTCTTTAGGGTTCTTAATTCTAATCTGTAAAATGAGGGGCTTGGACTTGTACTCCAGCTACCATAATCTTCAGTCTAACTTTGTGAAGAATGGACATATAAAACAGAACCCTTTGATGGTGCCTCTGGGCACAGTCTGAGGAGCAGTAGAGCATGGTAAGAGCATAGTCTGGATTCAGATCACCTGGGTTCACATTTGTCGTATGTCCACCCTCACAGGGCCTGCCTTGTGGGTATATGACCTGTGTAGCCTCACAGGGCCCTGCGCCCATAGGGCATCATGCTTGGTTTAATGCTCTGCTGTTGCCGTCTTGAAATTCTTGATGATTTTATCTTGGAGCTTACGTTTTGTAAGCAAAGTCCAGTGGGACAATGGAGCCCACCTGCGAGCAGAGAAGACAGTCATAATATGTGTCCCATTCACTTACAGAGTTCGTGATGCCCCATGAGCACAGAATTCCAGAGGGCCCACAATGTGTGGAAGTTCAGTGAGACTCAAGGCAAGTACAAGGTGAGCATGTTACATTGACAAATGACTTTCTGTTCAAACCAGAGCTTGCTTCAACTGCCAAAACAAAGGCAATGGTGTTGTTTAAGAAACACGATTGAGGAAGGAGCTCTATCCTATCCTTTCTGATGTTATTTCCCTGTATCAGCCAACCATTCATGCTGAAAATGATGACATAGAGGAAAGGAAGAGATAGGGCAACCACAGTTCTTCTCCTTTCAGTCCTTCCTTACTTATCGGTAAGTCAAAGGTAGAGAGATTCGGTAGGATGCACAGACATCAAGTGATATGAACAGTAGAGTTAGTTTTGTGCAGGGTTTCTGCTCTTTGGAGAACCAAAATACACATGCTCTTGAAAGCTACAAAATAACAATTGTATGATTTGGGTTATTCTGCATATAAGTTAAATGCTCTTATGTGAAAAAGGAAGACAGAAAAATTGACGCATCCAAATTGTGGTGTGGTGGAGAATGGTGAATATGCTGTGGACTGCCAGAAGAATGAACAAATCAGTATTAGGAGAAACACACCTAGAATGCCCCTTAGACGCAAGAATGGTGAGACTTTGACTCACTTAACTTTGGATGCATCGTCAGAAAAGACCAGTTGCTAGAAAAAGTCATTACGTTTGGTACAGTAGCCCTGTTATAACTGTTGCCATCAAGTTGATTCTGACTCAGAGCGACCCTAGAGGAGAGAGGAGAACTGCCCCATAGGTTTTCCAAGACTGTAATCTTCAGGGAAGCAGACTGTCACCTCTTCCTCCTGAGGAGCAGCTGGTGGGTTTGAACTGATGGCCTTTTGGTTAGCAGCTGAGTGGGACATCCTCAATGAGATAGACTGATACAACCACCACAACAATGAGCTCCAGTGTACCAATGATTAAGAAAATGGCACAGGACCTGGCAACGTTTTGCTCTGTTACACGTAAGATCACCACGGGTCAGAGCTGACTAAACAACCGCTAAATAACCACAGCAAGTACATGCATTTCAAACTGGCATTGCATGATATAAAGATGAACGTCAAATTCATGCTAATAATGTAAATGTGAATTTTTCTTTACTTAGAACAACATTAAACAGCAAATAGAAATGCCATAATAAGTTGATAGACTGTAGAAGAAAGGAAAAACTTTATACTTTAATATATGTAACTATGGTTTTTTTCCTACTCTTTGAGCTAGGGGCCCTACATTTTCATTTTTTACTGGGTCACACAAATTATGTAGCCAGCCCTGTTTCAGCAAATTGTTCTGTCTCAGTTTCCTCGTTTGCAGATCGGGTCCAGTAACAGTATCTTCCTCATTCAACTGTTGCAAGAATGAACGGTGATTGGTGCTCAGTCATCACTCAACAAATGTGAGCTTTTATTATAAAGATGAGTTAGGATAGAGAAAATCTTGAGGATTGTTTGATCTTAAATTCCTCTTAATTATGGCTTTATTGTAAACCAAATAAGTCAGCTAATTCCATCCCCTATTCTTTTCCTGGAGCCCTGGTGGCACAGTGGTTAAGAGCTCAGCTGCTAACCAAAAAGGTCGGCAGTTCAAATCCACCAGCCGCTCCTTGGAAACGCTATGAGGCAGCTCCGCTGTGTCCTATAGAGTCGCTGTGAGTCGGAATTGACTCGACGGCAACAGATTTTTATTCTTTTCCTAGGTTGGAGTAGTTTGAATAGTTCAATACAGTTTCATTCATGGGCTTAATGTACCCCTTAGATGATGCATTAAAATTAATCAACAGGATGCTTTATATAGACAGTAGCGGGGCAAATTAAGTTAGGAAAAATTAATTAGGAGGAGAGCAGCAAGGATCAAACTTTTTCAATCTGAAATTAAAGCTGAGAGGTAAAAATGAAGCTGTTTGGGTGAAAAAGCAGGGGGAAAAGAAAGACACTTCCCACTTCTGAACAACAGATGGCGATGTAGCTAAGCAAATGGGGGACGATGTTCAGGAGAGGGATTCTGTCATAAAGTGTGAGAGAGCAAGGCTGTCAACAATGCGTGGAAAAACAATGAATGTTTTGATTAGGTGTTGATAGCCGAATATTGAATCCTTGTTTTCCACCTAGCTCACAACAGTGTTATGACAGCTAATTTATAAGCGATTGTAAAGGAAATGATTAATTATTTATAGTAATAATTACAATAGCTTACATGCTTGTAATCATAAAATGGTTTTCAAAAATAGATGGAGGCAAAGTAAGTTATTATTATGTTGTTAGGGAAAGACCGTAGTACCTCTTGGGGGGATGATTTTTATTATCATTCCACATTTGTTTGGATTCATTAAACAGGCGCCATCAGGTTTCATTCCAGCCATGAAATATAAAATCACGTACGTGTGTTTTCTTAAAGGATTCCTTGTCATACTCATTTGAAATTATGTACATGAGGGTAAACGTGAATGCCTCCTCGAGTGGGGGAACTTTCTGGAAAGATGTCAACCATAGAACAATCCGAAACAAAACCCTGGACCAGAAGGATAAAGTCTCCCCCTGAGTCTCTGTCTCTAGAGTCTGATTCTCATACATAAAAACAAAACTAAAAAGCAAGTGTATAATCCCCAACTTGTCCTCCTCCTCCTTCTCATTCCATATTTCACGTCTTTTTGGACGCCTCATGCTGTCAGGATATAATGAGATCTTTTGCTCTGGAAGGCAGCCATGAAAGATATTTCAAGCCCTTTACCTTGCCTTTCAAGGAGCCTTTGTTGCACAGTGGTTAAGCACTCAGCTGCTAACTGAAAGGTCTGTGGTTCTAAGCCACCAGCTGCTCCCAGGGAGAAAGAAGTGGCAGACAGCCTTGGAAACCCTATGAGGCAGTTCTCCTCTGTGCTCTAGGGTCCTATGTGTCGGAATTGGCTCAACAGCAGTGGGTGTGGTTGGGTTGGACCTTGCCTTTCTGCGAGTAGCAGAGCTAATGCAGTTTACTTGTTTGATGCGTCACGAAGGATCCTGGTACACTCCAGCCAAGTCTACCCTGGTGGGGGGAACTGGAGAACTGAGGCAATTATTCTCATAATTTAAATAAGCAAACCCCCTTCACTTTTGTTTTGGTCACCTGAATTTTTCAGGTGAATGTCTGATTTTAGGTTTGAATTGTTAGAGATGGCTCTTGCCTCTCATTAAACTGATGAGCTGAGCTCTGGGCTTCTTTGCTGTGAAGCACCTGGAGAGCATGTATACTCACAGCACATGTACTCCTATGCCTCTGTCTTCTGCTGCTGTTGTTAGCTGCTATAGAATTGACCCCAACTCATAGCAAACCCATGCACAAGGGAACAAAAACTCTGCCCAGACCTATGCTATCCCATCCGTGATTGATGGGAATGGGATCATTGTGATCCATAGGATTTCGTTGGCTGAGTTTTGGAAGTAGATCACCAGGTCTTTCTTCCTAGTCCATCTTAGTCTAGAAGCACCTCTGAAATCTGTTCAGCATCACAGCAACACACAAGCCTCCACAGACAGATGGCTGGTGGCTAGTCTGAAGAGCACTGGCTGGGTATCGAACCACACAGAGACATTTATTGATACCACATCCTTCCTGACAATATTGCCCCCTACATGCCCTGCATGGACCACATGTTCTCTGCTGGCCCCAGTCCTAGCCACAACCTGTGCTGGCACTTCCAAGTGGGATTCTATGGCTGCCTGTGGCTACCTCTCCTAACTCAGCCTTTCTTCACTGGCCATGTCCTAACCTAACCTAATCAAGGTGGATATCCCATCCTATTGGCTCTAACTCAATGGTGATGAACGTTCTAGGGAGATAGAAGAGCTTTGGAAGTGTAAGACACCACTGTAATTTCTAAGGAAAAGGCATCATGTTATTGTTACTTAATATCCATAATCAATGTATTAATTACTTAGCACCTTTTGTCCTTAGGCCACCACCATTTGGGTTCAAAGAGAACCCTGGTAATGATAATTTCTATGGTGTGAACCCAAAATGACTATGATCTGCACTTCTTTTCATACTGTGTATTTTTGAAGACCGACTCTTAGCTTTCAGCTTTTGCCATTGCCTTTGCTATGTCCTGCTCTGTGTGACTCAGCACTGAAACCTCCTATGGTCCCCTCGCCTCTGATTTCTCCCCAGTCCTCACCAGCTGGGTTGAGCTATCTAGCATGTTCCGAGGCTGAGCATCTGTCTGAGTGCACAGCACTGGGCGAGTGAGGGCAGAAGGGCTGCGTAACAGAAATGGGTGTTGGTGGCTGATGGACATAGGTATGAATCCTATGGCCTTTTGCATGTCTCTTGCCTTCTCTGAACCTCAATTTTTGCTTCAGGGAAGCAAATCCTCAAGTTTTGCCAAGTAGGGGTAATAATATGTATATCGCAGGATGCTAATTAGAAATAACTTAATTGAACTGTCTGGCATGAACCCCCCAAAAGAAACAGTTGCCATTGAGTCAGTTCTGACTCAGTCACCCTACAGGACAGAGTGGAACTACCCCGTATGGTTTCCAAGGAGCGCCTGGTGGGTTTGAATCGCCGGCCTTTGCATTAGCGGTTGTAGTACTTAACCACTGTGCCGCCAGGGTTTCCGTCTGGCATGAAAAGACAAAACTGGTATGCACGAAGCAGTAATAACACATCAGTAATAACAGATATTGGGAATTGTAGTTTGTGTTAAGCTTTGGGCTAACTGCTGTACAAATTTTGTCTCATTTGATCATCACTAATCCATTATGTAAATAGCATTTTATCGCCCCTATTTTACAGGAGAGGAAAGTGAGGCTTAGAGAGGTTAGGAGATCTCCCAAAGTCACACAGCTAGTAATGGCAGAACAAAGACTTAAACTCAGGCTATCTGACTCTACTTAACCACTCTGCTTAATTGTTCATATGGGCAGTGTTAAGTGGTGCTGACTAACAGCTATCAATTTTCAGAGAATGGAGAGGCCATTGTAGGGTGGAGCTCACCCAGAAGGTGTTTTGGAGGTGTGATACCTTTTTCTGAGCCTCACAAGGCTATCTTTAAGAGGGAATAGCTAACAGCAATATGTAAGAGGCCCAAGAAGGCAGACATTCCCCATGAAACCGTATGTCCATCATTTTTCTGCTTGGGTTTATGCCAGGCCTGAATCTTCCCCAAGTAATTCAGTGCTGGTCAAGGTGTCCCCTTCGTTCTGTGATCTCATTTCTCTTTCATCAATCATTGCTTGAAGAATCAAGGCTTTTTTGAGTTGGGAGGGACCCCAGGGGTCCCACTTTGTGCTCCAGAGAGCGGGTGTGGACCCAAGGTCACAAAGCTGCTCTTCTGATCCCCAGACTGGTGCTCTTTCCACACCGTGCCTTGCCTTTTATGGGACAGGGGTGGGGGCATAGGTTTTTCAAAAATTCCTGCAGCTCTGTTTTACTTGCTTAGTGTATGGTACTATTCAATACACATTACCTCCCTGTGCTTTTCCTCTCGTTTTTCAGGGCGGTATTTACCAAAAGTCATTATTGGTCAGTCTACATCTCCCTCTCAAATTGCTGTTCTACTGTCTTGCTTAGAATCAAACACAATGTGCTAGGGGTCCCCTTGCTCCTGTTGAAAAGTCATGCTTCCTCCCACTCCAATCTGGAAGCAAAGAGTGTTCACACTCAGATCCTGAAGGTCTGATTAGATTTTAAAGTTGGTCCTACACTGTCTTCCTCCTACCCAATATATTATGTGTTCAGCAGGAGACTCTTTTGTTTTGAAATAACGTCTTTATTTAAAACAAAAACTCTGAGCCTGGTTAGACAAATGCATAAACAGGTATCAGATTCGGAGTGACATCTCCGAAGAAGCGGTCTCTTGCCCGCTGTCAGTAAGTCCCTGCTGACAGTTGTTTGATGCATTCACTGCATTTTATATTAGTTAATGTAGCTTATGTATCTGCCAATAAATCTGAAATACAGGTCACAGAATATGTAGCTCAACAAAATCCATAAAAGTAGTAGAGAGAGGCTTCACTCACTTCATCTGATTGCCAAAAGCTGAGGTCATTTCCTCTTGCTAAAAATGTAGAGCTTCATAAATTATTTTTATCACCTCTGGAGCCAAGCAAACAGTTTTGCACGGATGCCAAAGGGGTTTCGTTGCCTTTTTCCCCCCTTTAAGCTGAAAATATTTTTCTCAAGCCTTCTGCAAATGATTCTGCTTATTTCTCCCCCCTAGCTTTCTTAACATCCTAGCGCATTGCATCTAAGTCTGGGAACACAAACACAACGGCATCTGGTCAGGGTCTTGGGTGCATGTGATGCAAACAGCTGAGCTCAGAAGATGGTTCTGACGTGGGTTTAATTACTCCGCATGATTGGGAGTCGACACTGTTGCCTTTAAGACATTTTTAAGGCCATGTTAGGTATGCCGAGACAGTCCAAATGAGCAGCGAACGTTCAGTGGAGAACTTTATAGAAAACGCTACTGAATTAACTTACAGTACATTTGTTAAACATGAGCACCTCTAATAATGACATTTCATTTAACAATGCCCTTTGTCTTTTCAGTTCATCAGTTACCTATTTCAGTAATGAACTGCAGTCATACTGTTCTGATTTTCTCCTAATGTAAAGGCTCAGCTCACTTCACTGCCAGTGAAGCATGATGCTATTATTCAGTTCCTGGCTTAGGAAAAAAGCTATAGAATAGATCACAATTCTAATTGGCTAACAAATATTAAACCCCGCGATTGTTAAGGGCACCCAGTGATTCTGTTCAGCTTTTAGTGGGAGTAAGTAACATATAGAAAGAGAAACGGTTTGAAGAAGAAGGAAAAAAGGATAGCGTGTATACTTTATGGGCAGTAACCTAAGTATCCATTGAAAAAATGTGAGCACACATTATATTTAATAGCTCAAATGTTATCTTAATTCTTTATCAACAATTCATGCAGATAGCTTAATACCAAATATTTTAGTTAGGATTAACTGTCTGTGAAACAGAAGGTTTAGCAAATGAGAGATGGAATTTATTCTACCTGCAGCAATGGGGAGACTAATATAAGCTTCTGGAAGGCTCAGGCGTGCATGAGGCGTTCGTTTTCTGCCAAGTAAATGCAGGCGGATTTGGAAAATATTATGTCTATCGTAGCCCTGATTTATACTTCCCAGAGAAAGTAATGAAGCCTGTGTCCAAACTTATTTTTGTCCTTCTTGCAAAGCTCTCTTCAGAGTGAAAGATCAGTTCGTCCTTGTTTTCCTTTTTCCACGTGGCAGAATCCACTAACGCACCCCCCTGCCCCAGATCTTTTAAACTCACCAAAACAACTCATTAGTAAAGGCAAGATTCAGCTCACCATAATCTTTCCCTGGCTGAAGCAAAGCTGCACAATTTACAATAGATCTTTGGAAAACTGCTTTTTACTGAGTGCTGCTGCATCTATAGATCTCTCTCAATTACCCACAGTAAATTTAGGCATTGTACAAGAGCAAATTTTACAGTCCATGAAGAGATGAAGTGAAATCCAGATGAAATTCATTGTGACAGATTCCCAGTTAGTGCTCTGATGTGTCTGTATTACAGAAGATAGACATTCTATTAGCATGGAAGCTCCCATAATGGACTGTGAATCATCTCAGGTAATAGAGATGCCAAGCAGAATGACTGAAAAGCACTATTGAATTCCATTAGAGCTCTTTGTTTTTAAATCAGTCATTTCTTGTGAATAACCAACTATACACTTCTTGACCCCATCTCCAAGTGATAATTGTGGACTAATATCACAATACATTAATCTGAGTTACTGTGCAATTAGCGTTTCAGCTGCAGGCATATTCTGGGGGTTTCTAAATGCGAAGGCCCACTCCTTTGAAGTCTGGAGCTTATATTACAAATCTGCTGTTTCAGAAACGGGATCTTTCATGATGCCGTTTTAGTTTCATTTCAGCATTACTGCAATCACTCCTCGGTCATTCTCTATACAGGGATTTTGTATTGTGACTTCCTGCCCCCTTTAAAGATTTCCCCTCCACCAGGTCAGATGTCCAGGGCAAAATAATTATCACAATGGCTAGTCTATAAAGGAACCATTTTCAATGAGCCAGGTCAGCAAATCTTTCTTTTTTTTTTTTAAAACCTTAGACATGTAGCTAATCATTAACAAAATAAAGAAGGAACATCACATTCAGCTGTATACACAGCCCCACCTAATCCATCAATCAAATACGATTGATCAGACTTATTAATTACTTGGATAATTAGTACAGAGCTTAGGTTTATGCAGCACTCTGAAGCCTTCAGGATGCTTGCATAATTACCATTTGTACAGTAGATCGAGTTACATGAATTATTCTATTCAATTATAATATAAACACGAAGCACTCAGAATAGACAAGCCGAACAGCATACATTTCTTAATTCATTGCATTTGCTACAAATAAAAGCTTTGCCTCCTGACCAGCCATCGCCCCTATCAAACGCAATGGCTTGTCAAGAGGAGGCAAAGCTTTATTTGGCCAAAAGCTCTGAAGTTAACATATATACATCAAAAAGAGAAGAAATCTTTTCTTGTGTTGGGCGTCCTCCACCTGATTTACAAGGCAGGAGCGAGGTAATTTTGAAAGGGGACTCTGGCATCCCAAGCAAAGCAACTCGAGCTGAGTCGCTTCAACGTTCTCCCATAAATCCCCTGGGACAACTTTAAAAAGAGTCGACTTTACATCTTCTGTCTACGATCATCTATTTTCACATGAGGATGAACAACATTATCCTCATCCACAGGAGGATCCGAGACTCGTGCTCACGCGAGGCTCTCCCTTAATGTTGTAATGACAGGTGTAAGATTAACTTTGTTAGGTGTCTAGCCACTCATGCAAACTAAATTAAATTAATGGAACAAATTTCTCTCATAATTAAGATAAAAATTCATGTCAGCTGTAACCTTGCTGTACACTAATTATATACAAATGATTTATCATCTGCTTCGCCCAGAATATTAATCCTTACCTCATAGATAACTACAGCCAGTGTTAAGAGATGAGAGTTGATTAACTATGACAGATGGAGCAACCACAGCCCGAAGTGCCGCACCACCAGTGAAACCAATAACAGTCGAGTAGCTCTCAGGGTTTAAGATGCATTCCCATGGAAACAGATGCATGCTTAATGAAGGATACTGAGATTATTTTCAATAATGACTGATATTGGAACAGTGGGCAGAGCTGATCAATAACAATTAACCACTTAGTCTGCTAAAGACGTGTTAGAGAAAGCAGGTTATTTACACATTAGTAGAACCTTATTCAGAGAGGAGTCCATAATGTCTCTATGCTGAGCCCTTTCTCTCGTTTCCCGCCTGGGAGGGGTTCCGTGGTGGAAGGATGGTAATGTGCCAAGCGCCCTGCTGTCGGCTCTTAGCGCCTACTTATGGAATGAGTGATCGGTGCTGCCAGCAGCTCCTTGGATGCTCTCAGGATAGCTGCCAGATGCATCAAAGAAAGTCCAAAAGCAACTGAGACCATGAAACCAATATCGCTTTGTCGGGATGTGGTTTGGGGGAAAACTTCACTGCCAAGGCATAACTCAATTGTACAGAAATTCTTTTGATCTTTCACTGAAAGCTCTTTTATTTAATTTTAAAGGGTCCGAGGCGAGTTGTGCAGATATTTCAGAAAACCCTCTGCTTTAGGCTCCTGTCACTGGCTGGGGAAGGGCTTTAATAATACAAATTTAATAACAGATATGGCTTTCAAAGCTATTTGGAAATTTGCACTTTTATTTTGTATTAATTTAAATCACCCCAGGAGTCAAGATCTTGTAATGCTAATTACTCATATAGACTCCCAGAATCCCTACCCTGACAGTCAGCTTGAGAAATCCCAACTCCCTAGGCCAAAAAGCATTAATAGAAAGTGATTGGCTACTTAGGCCGAGTCATATTATAATAACGCTTTGTATTTCCCTCCAATGGGTTAGGTGCCTTCTCATTTCTCTGAAGGAAGAAAATGGTTAAGGAAGACAAAATCCAGGCATTGCAAGTGGCATTGTTACTAAAACAATCCAGCTTAAAAAAGAAAAGGAGAATGCTTCTTCACACTTCTCAGATTTCAAGACTCTAGATCTAAAAATGCAAATAAACAGAAATTCACTCTGCATATTGACAAGTCTAATTATCTATTTGCCCTGTTATCAGACCTGTGGGTGAACTGGCACAAGCAGTGCATGGCACCTCGAACTTACTACATGTGTGTTTGAACGTTTAAGCTTAGGTAAAGAACATAGCATTTTTAGTCCTTTAGCGCCACGGGATTTCTGTTCTCCACTTAAGTCCACACAGATGCTAATGAATTTGGTGACCGAATGAAAATGGATCCTAAACACCCCAAGTCAAGCACAGCAAACAAGAAATAGGCTGACACATTTCTATCATGAAGGCAACTGAAATGCCAAACTCTTGAATGATATTGGGTGATCTCAGTTCTGTTTTATCATCTCAGTAAATAAATCTAGAGATGATAAACAACTGGAAATACCCCCACATATCCCTTCCATACCCCGCCACCCCCAAATTAACCTTTTGCTAAATCTCCGGGTAGAAACAGTGTTACATTTAACACAAAAGTGGAAGTAATAATATTATATTTTCTACCTACAAGAACTAGAGTATTGAAGAGAAATACAATCACATGCTTAGGGCATAGGCTCATTAGCCTATTCCGTTGACCTTAGCGGAGTGCCTGTTTGCTACCTTTCTGAAAACACTATGATCTTACTCCAACACTGCAGACTTCAGATCCTTACAACTAAAACCGTTGCACCCGAGACCCTGGCTGGAGATGCAGTAGAGGCAATTACCTTTTCCCTATTGTCTGAACAACACAAATTGTTGGGAAGATAATAAGATTATCCAGGCTTTTGCTTCTTAAAATTGTACGGAGGAACCCTGACGAAATAGTGTTTCTTATGCATTCATCTTTAAAACAAATAAGGGAAGTAAAATGTACCACTAAGCTGATGAGGACTGTGAGACAGAGCTAGAAATACGTTTTTCTCACTTGCCTAATGAGCAAAGTGACAGACAGTGGAACAGGTCACACTTGAGTGATTCTCCAGTCCTCAGCAACTGCAGAGGGGCCCCTCCTGCTGGCGCTTTAGGGGGCAGGTCCGAAGATATAACAAATAGGCCCTGGCTCTGCCGGCCAGAATAAGTTATCACAAAGGGAGAGGTGGGGTACACTTCCCTAGGAAATGTAAATACACACAAAACGTGTCTATTTAAGGCATCTCCAGCCGTCCATTCAATTAGAATTTAACTAAAACAAGGGAAAAAAGAATCATCTGCTTCTCGTCAGATCAGCTGCTCAAAGGGGGTGGGGTGGCTAGGAATCAGGAAGGCAGTGGCCCCTCCTCCCTGCCAGGGTGTCCACACTGCTTTTAAATTGTCCCCTCTTCTCTTGGCCTCGCTAGCATATGGTTTTCCATTCCAGGGAAAGTGGGGAAGGTAGAGAAGGGCAAGGGGGCCAAGGCAGTGATAGGAGTGTGTGTGTGGGTGTGTGCATGTGTGCGTGCATGAGTGCATGTGTGCCTGTGTGTGTTGTGTGTATGGGGGTGGGTGTGGAAGAGATAATTAAAAATATCTTTTTACTGACAGGAACCCTGGTGGCCTAGTGGTTAAGAGCTTGGCTGCTAACCAAAAGGTTGGCAGTTCGAGTCTACCAACCACTCCTTGGAAACTATAAGGCAATCCTACCCTGTCCTGTAGGGTTGCTATGAGTTGGAATTGACTCCATGGCAATGGGTTTTTGACTGGCTACTTTTAGGGTCTGTGTGAGATCTCATAGGGGGCGTCTTGGAAATGGACTACTTTCCTGTCTGATTGTTGGAGGGAACTAAAACAGCTTCAGAATCAGTTAGGTCTAGGCCTTTTTCCTTCATATTTTATCCTCTGCGAGTGGGCGCGGGGTTAGTTTAGCCATTTTAGAGGCGAACAGACTGAGGCTGCAGACAGCTGAGCAATGTGCCGAAGCTCACGTGGCTAGTAAATGGAAGCACTGAGATTCAGATTTCAGTCTTCTTGGCTCCAGAGCTCATGCTCTTCCCGCTCAAAAGCTCATCCTGCTTCCCCTGCCCCCACCCCAGGCTGGTAAAGGGGAAAGAGTGAGTGAGTCACCCAGCTACCCGCCAGAGAATCGTGGGGAACACATTTAAGCCATTAAAACTTTACGTCTAGAAACACAATTCTTTGACCCATGGACTGAGACCCCTGGATTCATTTACATCGTTTGTTTTACTTCATGCAAACAGTCCCCATCTCATGGAGAATGAAACGGAGGTCACAGAGGAAAGGAGTGATGAAGTCAGGACCAGGTAAGGTTCTCTGGACTCTGTTCACCACACCGCTCTTCTCTCTGTGTAGAAATCTGCACTGGTGAGAGAGTGGAAGCTTCCAGATGATTCTGCTGTAACTCGTTAGCTGCTGTCAAATTGGCCCCTGTTCATGGCGGCTGCATGTACCATAGAATGAAACGCTGTCCAGTCCTGTGCCATTCCCGCCATCAGTTGTGGATCAGACCATTGATTTTCAGGAGTAAATGGCCAGGCTTTTCTTCCTAGTCCATCTTAGTCTGGAAACTCCACTAAAACCTGTTCAGCATCTTACCAACACGCAAACCTCCACTGACAGATGAGTGATGGCTGAGCGTGAAGAGCATTGGCTGGGAATCGAACCCAGGTCTCCCGTGTGGAAGGCGAGAATTCTACCACTGAATCACTCATGCCCCCAGTGAATTTCTAGGAGTGCCTAAAGCTAACACAGTGTGGTAAAAATGGTATCTCCTGTAAACTCTGGTAGAGACATTCTGTTGGTTATGGTTTTGTTTGTCAAAAATTGCTATGAAAGAGGTTACTTGAAACTCTTTCAACTGGATTAGTGTTTGGGAAAATGTACACAAAAGGAATTGCACTGTGTTTGAAAAAGATATCTCTGCCACAAATCTAGGAGGTATGAACTGAGTAAAAGAAAGGAGACAAGGAAATACCTGTCTGAATTTCCTGGGGCTGCCGTAACAAAATACCACAAGTGGGTAGCTTTAAAGAGCAGAAGTTTATTTTCTTACAGTTCTAGAGGCTGCAAGTCCAAATTCAGGGTTTTGGCCACATTGGTTCCTTCTGGAGGCTTTGGCAGAGGAACTGTTCCGTGCCTCTCTCCCCGTTTCTGGTGGTTGCTGGCAATCCTTGGTGTTTCTTTGCATATAGACAGATCCTCACACTGTCTTCCTGCTGTGTGTGACTGTGTTCTCTCCTTTTGTACGTCACTTCTCAGAAGGGATTAGGATTAGGAGCCACCCTATTCCAGTATAATTTAACTGACAATATTGGCAAATCAAACCAGGTCACACTCACAGGACTTCCAGTTATGTTTTGGGGGACACAATTCAGTTCATAACAATACCTACAATGTTTGATTCAGTCAAACAATGGAGGGGAGGGGCTGGTCTGTGTCTTGTAACAACAGCCAGCACATATTGGTACCCATTGTTTGCTAAGTGTAACCCTGCCCAATCTCTAATGATCAGGGCAACATTCTGGGGGCAGGGGCCGCTGTTATTGTTCCCGTTATATAAACGAGGAAGCCAAGGCTCAAAGGGAGGTGCTTCTTGCCCACCATCACCACTTTATCCTCTGACCCCCGTTAAATTGGTGTGACTCTAGGGCCAAAGCTCAGCACGGTGGTTTTCTGGCAGGGTTCGAACCCCTGCTGAGAATGTGCATTTCTAACAAGTTCCCCGGCGAAGCTAATGCTGCTGTGGCTGCTGGTTGGGGACCAATCCTGAGAACTGCCGAACCAACACCAAACCCTTTGCCATCAACCCTACAGGGCAGAGCAGAACTGCCCCATAGGGTTTCCAAGGAGCAGCTGGTGGACTTGAACTGCCAACCTTTTGGTTAGCAGCCATAGGTCTTAACCACTGTGCCACCAGGACTAGTGATTCTCAAACTTTATTACATATAAGAATCACCTGAGGATTTTGTTAAACGCTAAGTTCTGATTCAGTCTATCTAGGGTGGAAATGCAAATGCTCAGCAGGAGTTCAAACCCGACCAAACCGGTTGGAAGCTCTGTTTCAGGATACCCGAAATCCGGTGTGTTCGGTCCTTAGCCATTTATTCTGATGGCACTTCTACCACAGGTAAACCAAAACCGAACCTGCTGCCACTGAGTCGATTCTGACTCGTGGCGACCGCGTGTGTTGCGCGCACAGCAGATCTGAGGTCTGCAGATTTTCTTGGCCGTAATTTTTACAGAAGCAGATCATCAGGCCTTTCTTCTGCAGCACCTCTAGGGGGTAGAAACTGCCAACCTTTAGGTTAGCAACAAAGGGCAAACCACTTGCACCACCAAGGGGCCTGCATTGCGTGTGCATAAGGCTTCAAACCTGTTTAAAATATTTAGCACGTTGTGTATCTTTTTATCTTAGTGCTTTCATTACCACAGTATCTTTGAAACTGGGGCAGAGGGGGGGCTGATTGTAGCTCTTACAAGACGAGCCTGTTACACATGTGCTAGCACTCCATCTTTTAAAGGTTCTTTATTCAAATTACTAATCGTTTAGAGCATCACTAAAAGCCTTTCTCCCTCGCTCCCCATGCATGCTTAACCTAATTAACTGTAAATGAGGAAAACGCTATCCACATTAAAAGAAAATGGTAACCTATAAATTATCCCACCCTTTCTGGTGAAGCTAAGAACTCCTTTAGAAAGCTTAACCATGGGGGCAGAGCCTCGGTTTACATACACACAGTGCCCCTTCCCGGCCCGAATGAGCTACAGAAGCTTCAGTGCATGGTGAATCTCTTTCTCGGTATTTATTATAATAACATGTATAATTTCCCTACTTACCCCCTTGGTGTTTGCTTAAAGGAAACTAGAATAATAAAGCAGGAAACCTTTAAAATGCTCTCAGGGGAAGAAAATGCCATGGGGGTAGAAAACACCAAATGGCATCCTAGACTTCCCCTCCACCCCCCCACCCCCCGTACAGGAGATCCTGATCCTCACCTATTTATCATGGACAAATCCAGCCCTGTGGAGCGAGGGGTGTCTTCAGAGCCTCAGTTCACAGACCCCAGGATAGTCTCACTCTGAACTGCTCCATTAGTTTCATCAACACAAATGGGGCCAGGGCTCCTGAAAACTCCTGTTACAAAGAGCACCCACTAACACATTCATCTGAAAGCCCAGATTAATTTATCAAATGATCCTAGATTTGATCTGTGAGAGCCAAGGACAGGCCTCTGGCAGAAGAGTGTGGGGAACAGAAAATCGGTTAGGGGGCAGGAGCCAAGGCTGGGAGTATGGATCGCCCCCAGGGGAAGCTGCTGGGGAAGGACCCTGAGCAGCTGTGTGGCAGAGTGGAAGCCGGGCGCCAGGGTTGAAGTGGTGAGGACAGGGGCAGCAGGACCAAAAGAAGAATTCCCTGGCCCTTCAGCCTTGCTCGTGTTTGTCCTGTGTTTAATACCGTACACGAGATGAATAAGGATAGATCATTCTGAGGTTGTAGATAGATAAATAGACAAATAGCTGCAGTGACTCATGGAGACTTTATGTGCAGCAGAATGAAGTGTTGCCCCATCCTGCATCACCCTTACAATCACTGGCATGTTTGAGTCCAGTGTTGTGGCTATTGTGCCAATCCTTCTCACCAAGGGTCTCTTTCACCCTCACTGCCTCTCTACTTCACCAAATATGGTATCCTCCTCCAGCAATTGATCTCTCCTGATGACATGTCTAAAGCAAGCAAGTCGGACACTGTTCTGTTGTGATCCATAAGGTTTACATTGGCTAATTTTTGGAAGTAGATCACCAGGCCTTTCTTTCTAGTCATTCTTAGTCTGGAAGCTCCACTTAAACCTGTCCCCATGGTATTTGAGACAGGTGAATGGGTGGATTTCAAATACCAGTGGCATAGCTTCCAGCATCATGGCAATTCAGAAGCCACCACAGCATGACAAGCTGACAGAAGGGTGGTGGTCTAAGGTTGTAGTAACTAAGAAAACGCAACTGGTATAGATAATTCCTGATTGTCTTCTCTTCTGTGACCCCCTTACTCCTGTTAATCTTTGCTCTGATTGCAGAGTTCATAAGAAGCCCTGGGGGGACCTCCAGTCTTCGGGGGCATTAGTAGAAGGCTCCTGCGCCCAGTGTTGCTGTGGATATATGCCTTCATTCTTACCCTGGCTCCGTATGGTGGGGGATAATGGAAGCTATGCTCAAGCCACTGGGGGATTCTGAGTCCATGCAGGCTTCATATCCATGTGTGCAGTCAATTCTTGATTATCCACACCAATGGTCTGTGACCCTGGCCTAGGCAATCCCAAGTAATTGACAATCCAAGAGGAATTTCTCTTTGGCTTCGGAATATGCTCTGATTTTTCCAGCTGTAAATTCCCTTCTCCCATTTACGCTTTCCTTGGTAGGATATTAAGAATCATTTATGTTCCTTTAGCTGGGCACTTGATTTGAGCAATGGTTTGAAGTCGGTTTCAGATTGGAATTTGCCTACTCCACAGACAAATGATTACCTCACAGGCAGTTGAATTTGACAGTACCATATATTGCACATACACACAAAAAATCATCTATCCAGGCTGGTGTTCCTAATTCACTCATTCACTCACCCATTTGACATACTTTTATTGAGCTCCTACTGTGTTCAGGCTTGATACAATGTATTAGGGCCATAGAGATGAAAGATGGAGTCCTAGCTGGTGAGGGATTTACTTTCTAGTGGGACTAAATGGAATAGATTTTAGTTTCTTTCTCTTGAGCTGCATGTGCCTACTGCATATTCCTTTATCACTCCCATTTTCAGCTTAGCATTTATCTAGCTCCTTTCCTTTGAGAAGTTTCAGTATTTTGCAGGAAGAGATGTAGATGGTTGCTAGGTTGGTCAGGGCCTTCCAGAAGTGGAAAGAACCCAGGCCACTTCCATTTTTGAGGATCCAGATATACTAAAAATGGAAAAGATACCAAAAAACAGGTGCCAGGTATGTGGTAGATTTTAAATGTTTACATTTGATAAGTTAATATTTTAACACTCTAGAATTATGTAGCGAATATGTGACTTTATCTGGAGAAAATATCAAAAGTCTAAATTCAGACCCTCCACTCACACTTAACCTCTACCTTCAGTTAGGCCGTAACTGGGGGGAGGGAAGTGGACATGGGGCTGAATGGGGGAGTCATTTTAATGGTCAGAGGAGCCTCTGCAAACACGCAGCACAGCTGGACCGTGGCTGTGTGCCCTGTGGTTACAGAATAGTTCTCAGCAAAACAGACACATCTTAAGTACTTTGATTCTAAAAGCATAAATCAACTTGTTTCCACAAAGTCTACCTGTCCCCATGGCATAAGAAGGACCCTGATGGAGTGCCCAGCTTTGGACCACCTCTCTGTCAAGCCATCCCTTCCCAGAATTGCCACACACACACACACACACACACACACACACAGATATTAATCCTCAGGTCTCTTCTTGAAAAGCTCACGGAGGATGAGGAACTTCAGGCAATGCAAAAATTAGGGTTAAAGGTTAGAGGTTGCTACTCACCTTACATCTGAATATTTGTGAAGGCGAAGTAATAAAAACAGGCCACTAACTAACGTTTTGGTGACATCTCACCTGTTTACATTAGTTACGATGGGTGTCGTACAATTGATTTGATCTCAACACTCATTGCTTGTTAGCAACTTTGCAGGGATTCCCTCCTGGAGATGGAACAATGATATGTTCATAAACTGGCTTTTCAGATAATATGTATAAACAAACACACCAGTTGCCTTCTCGTCAGTTCTGAGTCAGGGCAACTTCAGGTGTGTCAGAGTAGAACTATGCTCCACCGAGTTTTCAGTGGCTGATTTTTTGGTAGTAGTTAGCCAGACCTTTCTTCCAAGGAGCCTCTGGATGGACTCGAATCTCCCAACCTTTTGGTTAGCAGCTGAGCACTTTAACCCTTTGCACCACCCAGAAATGACACCGGGAGGCATTTTCTCCCAGTGTCTTATCCTCTACTTAAATGTGCAATGTTTAATCATGCTATGACTCAGAATTATTAACTCCCACCTCCAAGATCCTGGGACTCCTGTGGGTCCAGAAATGCAGAGTCGTTTGGATGCTGGAGATGGAAAAAGCCTTGGGCTAATGTGTATTTGAAATATCTGCCTAGTAGCCAGGATTATAGCCTCAGCTCCACCTGTGACAAATGTGGGAACTTCCTGGTAAGGTTCTGCCCTTGGCCCCATTCACATATAACTTACCTTTTGCTTCCTGGTGGACACAGGTGCCTGCTCCTTTTCTGTTTCCTTTGGTGTTCCCAATGCTTCATTGTGAAAACTATTCCTAGCACCTAAACCAGAAAAACCAAACCTATTGCTGTTGAGTCGATTCTGACTCATAGTGACCCCAACACCTAGTTCTCTCTTTTTGCTAGTTATTTCCAACAGGAGTGATTCGTAAGTCACACAACCCAGAACTGAAATTTTCGTGGTTGCTAAAAAGACACTCAGAAGTCAATCCTTTAATGCTCACATTTCCCACAGGAGAACTTGGGGTTGAGAGCACACTCTTGTTCACTGTGTGTGTGTGTTTGAAGGTTTGTAGGTCGAACCACAAGAACTGGAGGTTGGAAACCATAAGAGGAATGGACTTGTGGTTGTGGTTGTGGAGATGCAGGAGGTGAGAGGAGAAGGCCTCACTAGTCCAGCTAGTGGGGAGGGATGAAGATAGTGCAAACTTTTATAAAGTCAGGGTCATTTTATAAAGAATGTGATGATTTTCTTCCTTTGATGGCAAAACTCATAGCTTTAGTAAGAGCTAACATTTAGCCCTGGTGGCACAAAGGTTAAGGACTTGGCTGCTACCTGGAAGATAGACAGCAGATCCACAGGAGAAAGATCTGGTGATCTGCTTCCATAATGATTACAGCCTAGAAAACCGTAAAGGGCAGTTCTACTCTGACACATGGGGCTGCTATCAGTTGAAAATTGACTTGATGGCACCCAACAACATTTAGCAAGCATGTATTATGGCCAGGCACTGTGTAAGTGCTTTACATAAGTGCATCTCATTTAAACTTAACACTTTTTTTTTTAAATTGTAGTTTAAATGAAGTTTACATTTCAAATTAGTTTCCCATACAAAAATTTATACATACATTGTTATATGACCCTAATTGCTCTCCCCATACTGTGACAGCACACACCTCCTTTCCACCCCTGATTCCCCATGTCCATTCAAGCAGCTCTGAACCTTCTCTGCCTTCCCATCTCACCTCCAGACAGAAGCTGCCCATTTAGTCTCTAGTATCTACTTGAGCTAAGAGGCACACTCTTCACGAGTATCACTTTATGTCCGACAGTCCAGTCCAATCCCTGTCTGAAGAGTAGGCCTCAGAAATTGTTTTACTTCTGGGCTGATAGAGAATCCGGGGGCCATGCTTTCCTGGGTTCCTCCAGTCTCAGTCAGACCATTAAGTCTGGTCTTCTTACTAGAATTTGAGTTCTGCACCCCACCTTTCTCCTGCTCCATCAGGGACTCTCTGTTGTGTTCCCCATCAGGGTGGTCATTGGTGGTAGCTGGGCACCATCTGATTCTTCTGGTCTCAGGCTGATGAAGTCTCTGGTTTATGTGGCCCATTCTATCTCTTGGGCTAATACTTTCCTTGTGTCTTTGGTGTTCTTCATTCTCCTTTACTCCATGTGGTTGGGACCAATTGATGCATCTTAGGTGGCCGCTTGCAAGCTTTTAAGACCCCAGATGCCACTCATCAAAGTAGGATGCAGAACATTTTCTTAATAAACTTTGTTATGCTGATTGACCTAGATGTCCCCTGAAAGCATGGTCCCCAGATCCCTACCCCTGCTACTCTGTCCCTCAAAGTGTTTGATTGTATTTGGGAACCTTCTTAGCTTTGGTTTAGTCCAGTTGTGCTGACTTCCCCTGTAGTATATGCTGTCCTTCCCTTCACCTAAGATAAAACTTGCCTACTATCTAGTTAGTGAATAACCCTCACCCTCCCTCTCCACCCTCGTAACCATCAAAGAATGTCGTCTTCTGTGTTTAAACCTTTTCTTAAGTTCTTATAATAGTGGTCTTATACAATATTTGTCCTTCTATGACTGACTAAATTCATTCAGCATAATGACCTCCAGATTCCTCCATGTTACGTTTCACAGCTTCATCATTGTTCTTTATTATTGTGTAGTATTCCATTGTGTGGTTATACCATAATTTGCTTATCCATTCATCCATTGCTGGGCCCCTAGGTTGTTTCCATCTTTTTGCTATTGTGAACGGTGCTGCAATGAACATGGGTGTGCATATATCTATTTGTGTGACAGCTCTTATTTCGCTAGGATATATTCCAAGGAGTAGGATAGCTGGATCGTATTGGTACTTCTATTTCTAGCTTTTTAAGGAAGCGCCAAATTGATTTCCAAAGTGGCTGTACCATTTTACACTCCCACCAGCAGTGTATAAATGTTCCAGTCTCTCCACAACCTCTCCAGCATATATTATTTTGTGTTTTTTGGATTAATGCTAGCCTTGTTGGGGTGAGATGATATCTCATTGTAGCTTTGATCTGCATTTCTCTAATCTCTAATGATCGTGAGCATTTCTTCATGTGTCTGTTAGCCGCCTGAATATCTTCTTTGGCAAAGTGCCTGTTCATATCCTTTGCCCATTTTTTAAGTGGGTTATTTGTCTTTTTGTTGTTAAGATTTTGCAGTATCTTGTAGATTTTAGAGATTAGACACTGATTAGATTTGTCATAGCCAAAATTTTTTTCCCAGTCTGTAGTTGTCTTTTTACTCTTTTAGTGAAGTCTTTTGATGAGCGTGTTTGATTTTTAGAAGCTCCCAGTTATGTAGACTCTCTTCTAGTGCTTGTGCATTGTCACTTATGGTTTGTATTGTGTTTATGCCATGTATTAGGGCTCCTACCATTGTCCCTATTTTTTCTTCCATGATCTTTATCATTTTTGATTTTATTATTTAAGTCTTTGATCCATTTTGAGTTAGTTTTTGTGCATGGTGTGAGCTTTGGGTCTTGTTTCAGTTTTTTGCAGATGGATATCCAGTTATGCCAGCACCATTTGTTAAAGAGACTGCCTTTTCCCCAATTAATGGACTTTGGGCCTTTGTCAAATATCAGCTGCTCATAGGTGGATGAATTTATGTCTGGATTCTCAACTCTGTTCCATTGGTCTATGTGTCTGTTGTTGTACCAGTACCAGGCTGTTTTGACTACTGTGGCGGTATAATAGGTTCTAAAATCAGGTAGTGTGAGGCCTCCCACTTTTTTTTTCTTCTTGTGACTAATGCTTTACTTGTTCGGGGCCTCTTCCCTTTCCATATGAAGTTGGTGATTTCTTTCTCCATCTCATTAAAAAAATGCTGTTGGCATTTGGATCAGGATTGCATTATATCTGGAGATCGCTCTGGGTAGAACTGACATTTTCACAATGTTGAGTCTTCCTATCCATGAGCAAGGTATGTTTGTCCACTTACGCAGGTCTCTTTTGGTTTCTTGCAGTAGTGTCTTGTGGTGTTCATGGTATAGGTCTTTTATGTCTCTGGTTAGATTTATTCCTAAGTATTTTATCCTCTTGGGGGCTATTGTAAATGGTATTGATTTGGTGATTTCCTCTTCGAGGTTCTCTCTGTTGGTGTAAAGGAATCAAAATGATTTTTGTATGTTTATCTTGTATCCTGAAACATTGCTGAAATCTTCTCTTAGTTCCAGTAGTTTTCTTGTGTATTCTTTGTATGAGATTATACCATCTGGAAATAGAGATCCTTTGACTTCTTCCCTACCAATTTGGATGCGCTTTATTTCTTTTTCTAGCCTAATTTCTCTGACTAGGACCTCCAGCACAATGTTGAATAAGAGTGGTGATAGAGGGCATCCTAGTCTGGTTCCTGTTCTCAAGGGGAATGCTTTCAAAGTCTCTCCATTTACGATGATGTTGTCTGTTGGCTTTATATAAATACCCTTAATTATATTGAGGAGTTTCCCTTCTATTCCTATTTTGTTGAGAGTTTTTAGAATGAATGGGTGTTGGACTTTGTCAAATGCCTTTTCCTCATCAACTGCTAAGATCATGTGGTTCTTGTCTTTTGTTTTATTTATGTGATGGATTATATTGATTGTTTTTCTAATGTTGAACCATCCTTGCATACTTGGTATAAACCCCACTTGATCATGGTGAATTTGTTTTTGATATGTTGCTGAATTCTATTGGCTAGAATTTTGTTGAGGGATTTTGTGTCAATGTTCATAAAGGGTATTGGTCTGTAATTTTATTTTTTTGTGGTGTCTTTACTTGGTTTTGGTATTGGGTTATGCTGGCTTCATAGAAGGAGTTTGGGAGTATTCCATCCTTTTCTATGCTCTGAGATACCTTTAGTAGTAGGGTGTTAACTTTTCTCTGAAACTTTGGTAGAATTATCCAGTAAAGCCATCTGGGCCAGGGCTTTTTTTGTTGGGAGTTTTTAAATTACCTTTTCAATCTCTTCTTTTTTTATGGGTTTATTTAGTTGTTCTACCTCTGTTTGTGTTAGTTTAGGTAGATAGTAAGTTTCTAGAAATTTGTCCATTTCCTCTAGGTTTTCAAATTTGCTAGAGTACAATTTTTCATAGTATTCTGTTATGATTCTTTTAATTTCAGTTGGATCTGTTGTGATATCACCCATCTCATTTGTTACATGGGTTATTTGCTTCCTCTCCTGTTTTTCTTTTGTCACTTTGGCCAGTGGTTTATCAATTTTGTTGATCTTCTCAAAGAACCAGCTCTTGGTCTGGTTAACTCTTTCAATTGTTTTTCTATTCTCTATTTCATTTAATTCTGCTCTATTGCCCTTTCTTCTTTTTGGATGTGTGCATTTCTTGCTATAAACTGACCTCTGGGCGCTGCTTTTTCTGTGTCCCAAAGGTTCTGGTAGGATGTGTTTTCATTCTCGTTTGATTCTATGAATTTCTCTATTCCGTCCTTAATATCTTTTGTAATCCAGTAGTTTTTGAGCAAGGTGTTGTTCAGTTTCTAGGTGTTTGATTTTTTTTCCTTGCTTTTTGTGTTGTTGATTTCTACTTTTGTGGCTTTATGATCAGAAAAGATGCTTTGTAATATTTCGATGCTTTGGATTTTGTTAAGGCTTGCTTTATGGCCTAATATGTGGTCTATTCTGGAGAATGTTCCATGTGCATTGGAAAAGAAAGTATACTTGGCTGCTGTTGGGTGGAGTGTTTGTATATATCTATGAGATCAAGTTGGTTGATTGTAGCATTTAGCTCTTCCGTATCTTTCTTTGTTGAGCTTCTTTCTGGATGTTCTGTCCTTCACCAAAAGTGGTGTGTTGAAGTCTCCTGCTACTATTGTGTAGCTGTCTATCTCTCTTTTCAGTGCTGTTAGAGTTTCTTTTATGTATTTTGGAGCCCTGTCGTTGGGTGTGTAAATATTTATTATAGTTATGGCCTCCTAGTGTATTGACCCTTTAATCGTTATATAGTGTCCTTCCTTATCCTTTATGGTGGATTTTATTTTAAAGTCTATTTTGTCAGAGATTATATTGCCACTCCTGCTCTTTTTTGAGTGTTGTTTGCTTGATATATTTTTCCATCCTTTGAGTTTTAGTTTGTTTGTCTCTTTAAGTGTAAGGTGTGTCTCTTGTAGGCGGTATATAGATGGATCATGTTTTTTAATCCAATTTGCCACTCTCTGTCTCTTTATTGGTGCATTTATTCCATTTACATTCAGCATAATTATTGATAGGTATGAGTTTAGTGCTGTCATTTTGATGCCTTTTTTTGTGTGTTGTCCACAGTTTCTTTGTTCCACTTAATTTTCTGTGCTGAGTCATTATTCTTTATATATTTTTTCATCTTTTTCATTGTTGTTGATTCTGTGTTTGCTGAGTCTTTATATTTTTCCAGTTTTTCTATTTTGACTTGTAGGATTGTTAGTTTCCTTTGTGGTTACCTTAATATTCACCCCTGTTTTTCTAAGTTTATACCAGCCTTTTATTTCTTTATATTGCCTTGACCTCCTCTCCATATGCAAAATCTATGTCTACATTTTGTAAGTCCCTCTTTTTTGTTTTAATGTTGTCATCTTTTACGTATTGACATCTGTTTCCCTATTTTCAGTGTCTTAGCTTTGATTTATTTTTGTGACTTTCCTTTCTGGGTTGATATCTGGTTGCTCTGTCCTGTGTTCTAGTCTTGGGTTGTTATCTGATGTTACTGATTTTCTAACTGGAGGACTCCCTTTAGTATTTCTTGTAATTTTGCTTTGGTTTTTGCAAATTCCCTAAACTTCTGTTTACCGGAAATGCCCTAATTTTGCCATCATATTTGAGAGACAGTTTTGCTGGATATATAATTCTTGGCTGGCAGTTTTTTCCTCCAAGGCTTTATATATGTTATCCCATTGCCTTCTTGCCTGCATGGTTTCGAGCTTATTCTTGTTGACTCTCCTTTGTAGATGACTTTTCGTTTATCCCTAGCTGCTCTTAAAATTCTCTTAATCTTTAGTTTTGGCAAGTTTGATTATAATATGTCTTGGTGACTTTCTTTTGGGATCTACCTTAGGTGGGGTTCGATGATCATCTTGGATAGATATCTTGTCATCTTTCACGATATCAGGGAAGTTTCCTGCCAACAAATGTTCAACAATTCTCTCTGTATTTTCTGTTATCCCCCCTGTTCTGGTACTCCAGTCATTCGTAGGTTATTCCTCTTGATAGAGTTCCACATAATTCTTAGGGTTTCTTCATTTTCTTAAAAATCCTTTTATCTGATTTTTCCTCAAATAAGTTGGTGTCAAGTGCTTTATCTTCAGTTCCACTAATTCTGACTTCCATTGCCTCCATTCTGCTCCTATGACTTTCTATTGAGTTGTCTTATTCCGAAATTTTATTGTTAATCTTCTGGATTTCTGATTGCTGTCTCTCTATTGATTCTTGCAGCCTGTTAAATTTGTCATTATGCTCTTCTCTAATCTTTTTAATTTCCTCTATTGCGTGTTCTGTGTTTTGCTTAATTTCCTTCCTAATTTCTTGAAGACTTCTGTATATCAATCTTTTGTATTCTGCCTGCAGTAATTCCAAGAAATTTTCCTCCTCTGGAAAATTTCTAGATTCTTTATTTTGGGAGCTTACTGAAGCCCTCATGGATTGCCTCTTTATGTGATTTGATATTGACTGTTTTCTCCGAGCCATCAATAAGTTATTATATTTATTTATTTTATGTTTGCTTACTGTGTCCTAGCTTCTTGTTTTGTTTTTATATGCCCAAATAGGCTGCTCATATGTGCTAGTTTGATTATTGGCACCTTGAAACTCTAATGTCCTGTCACTAGGTGGTTAGATCTGTTACTAGGTATGTGAGCTCAGGAGTCTGCCCACTCCTCCTGTATGGATTCAGCTCAGGTTCCCAGCTAGATAGCCACCAAGTGTGTGGTGTAGGCTCTCACTTACAGTCCTAGACAGGCATGAGTGATTCATGTAGGCACAGGCATCTGACTGCAGAAAGGGGACACAGTCTGAGCAAGGCAGGGGGCTGACGGCCGCCTGCAAGTGTCCAGGAGGAAGGCATGTCCCTGTTCCCTAGAGTGCATCGGTGGGTGAGTTTTGCAGCCGGTCTGTGTGCACCCCATGCTGTTGGATGTAAGGACTGGGGGGCACCTCTTATTCTTGGGCCCCTATCGCAGGTGGCTAGGTGGCATGGGTGGAGCCACCAATCCTCAGGCCCCTGATATGGGTAGGTGAAGACCCTGCTTAATAGGCAGAGCAGTGTCAAATGTCATGAACCTGCCACTTCACAGCTGAAACAGCTGAAGTTAGAGTTCTGGTATATACCCTGTTATACTGTGGTGATGAGGGCCTACGCTACTGACATGGGCCCACGCAAGTCTCTGCAGGGGGAAAGGCATTCAAAGTCTGTGGATCCCTTATGCCTGTGCCTAGGCAAAGGAGCTGTGCCTACCCTGGGTTCCTGACTTAGGGGAGCTGGCAGTTTATTTTTTCCCCTGTTTGTTAATTTGTTTACTCTCCAAGGCCGGGAGAATGGCTCAGGGTGTGTGACGGATCTTACTTCCATCCCAGGGGACTCGGCAATTGCTGAAACCGGTCTGGGACCCAGTGCAGAGCAGGGAGCAGGGAGGTAAATGGGAGAAAGGTTTTTCCCTAAGGGGAGTGTTTCTGATCTACACGGTCAAAAATACCCCCATACGCAGGTACTTATCTTTCACCGATCCAGGGCTGCTTCTCACTGGTTCTGGGTGGCCGACTAGACTCTCTGGTGCTGGGTCTCCCCTGGTGCAGAAAACACGCCTCCCAGAGCACTGTTCCTTGCCTGCCTCATTGCTCACCCCTGAGCTAATCTGGCCTAAAAGGCTCAGGCTCTCGCCGGGTCATGTCTGGCAACTCCTTGCTGCTTCCGAACCATCTCTCCCTCCCTTTGCTGCTCAGTCTGGTGCCTCAACTTTGCCCTAGATGTTCAGGTCTCCTAGATTGTCATATATAATTGATTCACTTGTTTTTTCAGGTCTTTGTTGTAAGAAGGTCCACCGGAAGCATCTGACTACTCCGCCATCTTGCCCCCACCTCTAAGCTTAACACTTCTGTGAATAAAAACCCACTGCCTTTGAGTTGATTTTGACCCATAGTGACCCCATGAGGTTTCCAAGGCTGTAAATCTCTACAGAAGCAGACTGCAACATTTTTCTCCCTCAGAGTTGCTGGCGGTTTTGAACCATCAACCTTTTGGTTAGCAGTTGAGCACCTTAATAACTGCACCACTACCTTTGATAACCCTATTTCACACAACCAGTAAGTGGGGAAGCTAAGAATTGAACTTGGGTCTGCATAACTCTAGAGTCTGAGTGCTTGACCGTTGTACTTCAAGGGCACAGAACTCGTGCTTAGGAGTGATTCTCAGCAGCGGGGACTGGATGGCTTTCAATCTCAGGACTGAGAGAAGGACAGGGATTAGCACTGCTGTCTGTATTCCAGGTGTGTATCGCTGGGTAATACCTGAACCCAAAACCAAACCCATTGCTGTGGAATCGATTCCAACTCAGAGTGACCCTATAGGACAGAGTAGAACTGCCCTGCAGGGTTACCAAGGAATGGCTGTTGGATTTGAACTGCTGGCCTTTTGGTTAGCAGCTGAGCTCTTAACCCCTGTGCCACCAGGATCCCTTGCTGGGTGATTGACCATCCTAAAATTTACTGTATTATATTACCTCATGATTTTGTGGCTCAAGAGTTTAGGCAGGGCTCATTTGGGCAGTTCTTCTCCAGTAGCTTTGACTCAGGTCCCTCAGTGTATTTTGCTGGTCTAGAGGCTCCAAGATGGCCTCAATCACCTGTCTGGCACTTGACAGGGATGGGTAGAAGGTTGGATTCAGTAGAGACTGTTATCATGTCATAGGGGTCAGACTTCTTATATGGCTGCTCAGGGCTGCCAGAGAGAATGTGCAATGGGCCAGGAAGTAGAAGCTTCCAGTCTCTGGAGTCTTGGGCCCAGAGTTGGCACAGTGTCACTTCATAGTATTTTCAAGCTTGTAGAAAGGAGAGTTTATTCCAGCAACTCAACTCTATGCATTCTATTTTTTCCCTATTTCCAGGTTCCTGCCCCCACCAGTCCTTTGAAACTTCCCTGCCTGGGGTCACCAAGGACCTCTTCATTACCAAGGTCAAAGATCATTTTTTATGCAATCTCTGTGAAACAGCTGACTCTGCCAACCACTTCTTTCTTGAAACTCTCTTCTCTTGGTTGTTCACACTAGCTCCTTTTCCTCTGCCTTCCTTTTAAATGTTGATGGTCTTCAGGTTCAGTCCTTTGGCCTTTTACCATTATTCTATGCCAGTAGTATGCAATTAGGGGCAATTGTGCCCTCCAGGGGATATTTGGCAATGTCTAAAGACACTTTTGGTAGTCACCCCTGGGGGCGGGGGTGGTGGTGAGTGAGGTGCTACTGGCATCTAGTGGGTAAGGCCAGGGATGCTGGTAACCATCCTACAGGGCACAGGATAGCTCCCCACAATGAAGGATTACTCCAACCTAAATAGTGCTGAGGTGAGAAACCTTGCTGTGGTTTTAAGAAGAAGACACTGGAGAGAGTGCAAATCTTGGCACAAATGAATGAATCACTAATAGTAGATTTTCAGGCCTCCCTTGGGGAGTTATCTCTGAAAAAGGGCTGCTTCTTGGGGACTAGCATGGTGTAATGGAAGGGCAAGGGCTTTTTGATCAATGGATCTAGGTTCAAACTCTCCTAACTCTGCTGAGGTGGAGACCATAATTTCTATTTCATGGAGTTGCCTTGACCAAATCAGATAACCCGTATAAAGCCCCAAGAACAGAGTAGGTCCACAAATGTGAGCCTTTCCCTTTAAATCATATGACATAGCAGACATCCCCCTCAGGAAGAGTTCCTGGCACATAATAAGAGTTGAATAAATATTTGCTGGATAAAATAGGAATAAACTAGTCATCCAAAACCTATTTAAAAGGTCGGTTGGTGTGAGAGATCTCTAGCTAGAGGTGGTTTTCTGTCTTCTGTCTTCACTGGACTTAAAGTTTAGAGGTGAATTTCATAACTCTTTCTGCGTTCTAGCCTAGCTGAGTCAGCGTAATAATCAATGAGGTTTTATGAGGTGAGGTGAAGGGCTTGGCAAGTAACCCTGCAATTAGAGGCCATGTGACTGCCCGTAGTGTAAGGCAGTAAACGTGGACAGTCTTGTTCTCTTGTGGTCACAGCACAAAGTGGCAGAAGAAGAGTAAATTCAGAGGCCAGTGTAGCGTCTTAGGCCTCAGTATTGATGCTAAGTGTAAAAGGAAAGGCTTACATATTTTTGGGGTCCATCCTCTCTAACTTTTTGGTGCCTGTGAAGAGGGCATCAATATAACTTTTCTTCTGGTATTCAAAGAAAGAATCATTGTGGAGTCTATCCCCATGGCATTCTGTACATTGTAAATCAGTGACACTTAGCATCTCCCTTTATCCCCCTGTCTTTGTCTGATTCACCCTTCACATGGTAGTTAATAAGAGCTCTGGAAACACAAATCTGATTATGCCACTATCTCCTACATCCCATTAAATTTAAGATAAAAACAAAATTTCATAACATGGCACATAAGATCCCCATGGGGTCAGCCTCTCCATCCTCTTCTAGGCCCGCTTCAGAGTTAACTCACCTTCTTGATGACACAAAGCCACCACACACAGCTGTGGACTCCTCCTTCATGGCCCTTGGCACAGTTATGCAATTGTTCACCTGTCAGTATCATATTCAGTTAACACCACTCTCTCTGTCATAAACTCTTTGCTCCATGAGAGCAGGGATTGTGTGTCTTCTAGCTTTCCTTCATATCCCCAGAGCCTGGCACGTAACAGCTGCTTAGTAAATACTTCTTAGACAAACAAACAGTTAAGCAGAATAGATGATATCATTAGTAGCCATCACTTACTATCTTTTTATTTTAACTCCCTCCCTTAGCCTAGGTTCCAACCAAAACCTACTTTTTGTCAAAATATGTAACTACCACTTCTAAACCAAGGAAAATGTGAGATAGAAATAAAACAAGTTTCTTGATGATGATATATATGCAGTATCAATATATAATTAAATCATTGAATAATTACATACAATAGCTAAATCTTAGTTAAGATTTACTGAATGCTTACTGTATCCCAGGTACTGAGCTAGGTACTAGGTATAAAATACCGAGTAAAATCAGACATGGTGCCTGACATGCATTATCTCATTTTATTGGCCCATTAGTTGGGCACAATTATTCTGTGCGTTTTTATAGATGAGAAAATTGTAGCACTGGAAGCTTAGGTAAATTGCTTGTGATCACACAACCAGTAAATTGGTGATAGAGCAGGTATTTGAACCCAGGATGACTCCAGAGTTGTTAACCATTACATTGTATAATTTTAGAAGAAAAGAGATAAGTTCAGGCTGGTACATCGACTTAAGAGGTCGTATCTATCTGCAAATGCTGCAGATGCTAACAGAACCACCAGCAACCACCATCCACCACAGAATGAACATCACTGCACTTCAGGTACTGTTCTAGGTGCTGTATGTGCATTGTTTCTAATCTTCAAAACAGTCAACTGATAGGTATTATTATTCTTACCCTGGCGGCTCAGCGGTTAAGAGCTCAGCTGGTAACTAAAACTTCAGCAGTTCGAATCCACCAGCCGCTCCTTGAAAACCCTATGCAGCAGTTTTACTCTGTCCTATAGGGTGGCTATGAGTCAGAATTGACTCCAAGGCAATGGGTTTGGTTTGGTTTTTGGTTACAGGTGAGCCAAGGAAGCAGGTAGGAGGAAGAGGCAGAGAAGAAGGCAAAGACAGTTGGGACATTTGAAAACTTTCCAGTCTGTCAAGTCTTTACAGTATAACTTTTTAATGCTATTTTAAAGTCAGGAAAACCTTCTGAATTCAGACACAATAAACCCAGAATTTGTAATATTGAGCCACTGAATCATAGACTTCTATAACTGAAAAAGGTCTGAGAGATCATCTAGTCTAAGCCCTTCATGGGGCTTCTGATTGAATATAAAATTGGATAAATCTTAGGTAGCTCAAAACTTATGTTTTATTCGAACAGTGTTATGATTTATAGGCCAGTCACAGCTCTCTATTTCAAACAATGTACTCAGTTTAAATGAATTAGCAACCACTTCAATTTATAACTACATTTGAATGTAAGAAAATTGCATTTCTTTATAAATATTTTACATTTGTAGTATTTACTAATTCAGGTAGGACTACACCATCAGGTTTCTTCTTAATCATATACATGAGATTTTATTGTCCAAGGAAGTCTCAGGATCTGAGGCGTACACATATTCCAGAGTAGAAAAGCACATTCCCTATGTCAGATACAATCTCTCTCTCACATTCTTTTAAATCCATGTCACTGCTGCCTGCTATTGTCTTGAACAAGTGAGGATTCATCAAGGGTTTTAAAGCTTTTGTCATCTGGTTGTCTGTAGGACCTAGAATGCTTCTGAATCTCCAGGCCATTCAAAAAGAATAACTTTGGGTGGAAAAGACGACATTGTTGGTGAAACTGAAAGCTCGCCTGAATTTACTTTAACGAGGGATCCCAACTCCCCAGAGGGGCATGTCTTCAAAGATATCACTGGGAGCTCAGAGGAAAATATTATGTTCTAACCTTTTAAAAATTAATCCGACTATTAGCAGGGATCCTAACTGTATTTCATCCAAGCCATGATCTGAAAGGCACAATGACGAAATCAAGACAAACGCAATGTCATGGGCAAACGCCATAGATTTACCCACCAACAAGACGTCGGCATGGCTCAGGTCAGAGGTTAATTAAAGACACTGAAAGGTCGTTCTGTGATTAGGTGCAAGCAGAGTTTTAATAGGGCATCAGTCTGACCCACACTGACAGAAGATTTATGGCAGCGGCGATGACACAGCCCCGAGTCCTGCTGATAACAAGAGCCTCCCTACTGGACTGAGCAGAATGATGAATGGAGCACATATCTCCTCACACTTCTCATTACAAGCCCTTTCACTCCTGCTGGCACTTAGCAGCGTTTATGTAGTGGGCTTTGACGGTGGGGGACAGCAGAACAGTATATCTAATACTTTTAAATGTAGACTCGTGATATAAAAATGAAACAAGAGATACGATGAGGCCTTTGAATATGCACAGCTTTTCTTCCAATATTATATTCACTATTACTAACATTATTTTTCCCCCCTAATGTTCTTCTAGTGTGTGAGCAGTTTAAGAAAATTAATTGTCTGAAGCAGAAGGTCAGATGGAAAAAATTACTGATAAGCATTAAACATGCTATAAAATAGCACTTCACCACATTTTGCCTTCCTAGCCCTCAGAACGTGAACAAGAGATAATAGAAAGAAAAGGATATACACATCTCCTCCATGCCATATGTAGGTTTGCTTAAGTGTCGTTCTTATTTGGATTTGATTAGGGAAAGGATCTGCAAAGCAAGCCGAATACATAAATAAAAATATATATATGTATAAAAATCAAACAAGCAAAAAGCTTACAGTCCTGCTCAGCTGAAAGCAAATGCAAGAGAAACTAAACCTGATGAATAACGTTTGCTTTTCCAAGAAACTCCTTTTCAACACATTATGTATTTATCAAACCACTAGAGTGTAAATTCTCTGAATAAGTCCTATCATCTCTCAGCCGGTAGACACCATAAAAATTATAACTACAGAAAATTGTTAGTATTATAAAAGGCTACTTTCTATAGGCTCACACATATCTGCTGCTGCAATTTCAAAACAGAAGAAAAAAAATTACAATCTTTCTGCCTGGGCCACCAACCAGGGCCAGTGCAGGGAAGAGCACATCACGTCTAACCCGGGCCAATGCACACATTTCTTCAGAAACAGAGATGAATCAGCTTGAATGAAAGCGGTGCAGCTGGAAACCTCTGCAGGAGAGCTCTGAGAATCTGCCTTTCCGTTTTACAGGTGATTTTGTTTGTGAGTAGAACAAACTATAGCTTTTGGGTGGACTTACATAAATTACCCGGGTGGTGCAAATGGTTAACATGCTTGGCTACTAACCGAAGGGTTGGAAGTTTGAGTCAACCCAGAGGCACCTTGAATGAAAGTCCTGGTGATCTACTTCTAAAAAAAATAAGCCACTGAAAACGCTATGGGCATAGTTCTACCCTGACACACATGGCCTCCTCATGAGTCAGAATCATCTTGATGGCAACTGGTCCTGGTGGCGCAGTGGTTAAGAGCTCGGCTGCTAACTGAAAGGTTGGCAGTTTAAATCCACCAGCTGCTGCTTGAAAACCCTATAGGGCAGTTCTACTCTGTCCTATAGGGTCGCTATGAGTCGGAATCGACTTGATGGCAACAGGCTTGTTTGTTTTTTTGGGGGTCTTTTTGGTTTGCTTGGCACTAAACAAACTGTCATGGTTTGAATTATGTCCCCCTCAAAATGTGTGTACTAATTTGGCTAGGCCATGATTCCTGGTACTGTGTGATTTTCCTGTAGGTTGTAAACCTGCCTCTATGATGTTCATGAGGGAGGATGGGTGGCAGTTGTGTTAGTAAGGCAGGACCTGATCTACAAGGCTGGATTGTGTCCTGAGGCAATGTCTTGAGATATAAAAGACAGAAGTGAGCAGTGAGACAGGGGGACCTCATACCATCAAGAAAGCAGTGCCAGGAGCAGAGCGCGTCCTTTGGACCGGGGTCCCTGTGCCGAGAATCTCCTAGTCCAGGGGAACACTGACAAGAAGGCTGACAGAGAGAAAAAGCCTTCCCCTGGAGCTGACTCCCTGAATTTGGACTTTTAGCCTACTTTGACTGTGAGGAAATAAACTTCTCTTCGTTAAAACCATCCACTTGGGGTATTTCTGTTACGGCAGCACTAGATGACTAAGACACAAACTAAAGACACTTTTTTAGTAGCTGATTTAACTCCACCTCACTGTACAAAAAGCCCTGGTGGCGCAGTGGTTAAGAGCTTGGCTGCTAACCAAAAGGTCAGCAGTTCAAATCCACCAGCAGCTCCTTGGAAGCCCTATAGGGCAGTTCTTCTCTGTCCTATAGGGTCACTATAAGTTGGAATTGACTTGACGGGCAACAAGTTCAGGGTTTTTTTTTTTGGTCTTCACTGTACAAACTCTGCTAATAACTACATGACTGGGAGGATTTCCTTTTTGGTTTTTGATGAGAGGATTCTCTCATCACTTGCAGTTTAGGATTTTAATTTGCCCTGACAAATGTTAGCTGGTGAGGTCTTCAGAATAGATCACACAGCCTGGCAAAGAGCTTTCTGTCCCCTTCAGTCTGATCAGTTGGAGGCTTACGCATGTAGGCAACCTCAAGTGTGAAATGACAGGCCACAGCAGAACAGTCTTGCCTGGGTCACTGGGTCTCAGCCAGACCACTCATTCCATCCAGATGCACATGGTCAGACTGTGATTCGGAGTGGCCCTCAGGAGGGTGGGTGTGATGGCGATCAGAGAACGGTACTGATCACTTTTTGCCAGTCCACCTTCTGTCTGTCAGCACACATGGAGCCCTTCAGTAGCGTGTTTTCTTTGCAGCTGCTTTGGAGCAGTTGGAATGAGTGTAGTAAGTCCTTGGGTGGCACAAACAGTGGAACACTTGACTACTAGCTGAAAGGTTGGCGGTTTGAACCCACCTAGAGGCTCCTCAGAAGACAGGCCAGGTGATCTGCTTCTGAAAGGTCACAGCGTTGAACCCTATGGAGCAGTTCTACTCTGACACATGAGGTCTTCATGAGTTGGAATCAACTCCATGGCAACTGACAACAACAACAATTTGTCTAGGGGACAGTGGTGGTTCAGTGGTAGAATTCTCACCTTCCATGTGGGAGATCTGGATTCAATTCTGGGCCAATGCACTTAAATGTAGCCATCACCCATCTGTTAGTGGAGTATCGTGTGTTTCCATGATGCTGAACAGGTTTCAGCGGAGCTTCCAGACTAAGGTGGACAAGGAAGAAAGACCTGGTGATCTACTTCCAAAAATCAGCCAATGAAAACTGTGGATCACAATGGTCCGATCCTGTTGTGCATGGGGTCGCCATAAGTCGAGTTCCAACTTGACGGCAGCTAACAACAAGAGCAACACTTTGGGTATAGAAAGGATAATATTTCCAGGCTACCAGGAAGAAATACATGGCTATTCCCTTTGAGGTTATTTTACTTTCAGAGAAAATTTGAAGCTAACCCACTTAAACAGCCTGTACCCACTTCCGATCTTAAACCACTAGACTGAAAGGTAGGAAGACAACATGACATCTTTTACTTTCTCTTTCTTGTTACTAGGAACATCTTATGAAAGATTTTGGGGTCATTGTGTTCCTTCCAAAAAATCAATAAGAAAATCGATCAATTAGCTAATGTTTGTTAATAACTTATTCTGTGCTCAGTGTTACTGAATATACAAGGAGGTACAAATCACAGACTCTGTCCTCAGTGGGCTTAAAACTCATTGAGAAGACATGCAGATACCTCGAAATGTAAGTGTCAACATGAGGCAATGCTGCGTCTGGTAAGTACTAAAGGCACGGTGTAGACAAGAGAGCGACACAATTTTTCTGTGAAGGGCAGATAGTAAATATTTTAAGCTTGTGGGTTCTGTGTTTTCTGTTGCAACTACTCATCTCTGCCATGATATACAGAAAGCAGCCCTGGACAGCATGTAAATGAATGGGTGTGACTTGTCCCCATAAATTGTATTTACAGAGACAGACAGCTAGCCAGATTGGGATTGAGCACCCCTGGTGTAGACATTAAGTACTGTGGGTACTGAGAGAAAAGAGAGTGTGCTAGTGGGTAGAAAGGGAGTCCCCATGTAGTAAGCAGCAGGGGCCTGAAGACTGTGTAGGAATTAGGTGGAGAGGAGACATTCTAGGTGGGAGCACAGGGTAAACAAAAGTTGCATATAATAGGAAGGCTCTGTGTGGGGGTGAGTGGGAGTAAAAATAGAATAAATGGGCTTCCCATGACGGCACCCTAAGGGAGAAGGGCATTTCCACTTCTGCCAGGCAACCACGGAAAGATTAAATATACAAGTTAGGTCCTGAGCTGTGTATTCCTAAGACCAGGTAGCCCAGTTTAGGTCCTTTTGCCCCGCCATCAGACTATTTTCTAGCCTCTCTCTTTCTGCAGGATTGGTCTTTCAAACTACTGGGTACAGAGATACCAGCCCACAGGAAGAATGAGACTGGAGTCAGATGAGTATTTGAGAGAGTTCCTTTGCAATGTTTTCTCCACATTGTCAAGAGCAGGACAGCAATCCAAGTGACTGAGGTAGTTCAGAAGGTTTATGTCTCTGAGGACAAGAGCTCCCAGCTTAAGCCAAACCCTTAAGCCAAAAGGATGGCATTTCCTAAAGTGTATTAATCAGAGCGCCTTTTTTGCCAGATGGTTCCAGAAAAAAAGCGTTCAGTGGTGCAAGCCACTGTCATCCTGGAGATTGACAAGGTACAATGGTAAATTAGAAGACAAGAGAAAGAGATTTGTTTAACTTGTTGAACAGGTGCGTTTGAGTTTTCCGAATGTTTGGCCACAGAACCTTTTAGCTTGGAGCATGTGTTAACATCTCATAGAACCCATTTTGGAAAACAACGTTTTAGGGAAACAAATGTGCCAATGATTATTGCTAACAGTTACTAGTTGTGCCTTCAAGTTAACATAAAGGAGATAGATTTAATTAAAACCTCAAGTGGCCCTTGAGGAATGAAAGCAAAGTGGCGCAAACCGTTAAGCGCTCTCCTACTAACTGAAAAGCCTGGCGATCTACTTCTGGAAGATCACAGCCATTGAAAACCACATGGAGTGCCGTTCTCTGACACATGGGATCACCATGAGTCAGAATCATCTCAATTAGCTGGTACTGGTATTTAAAGTCTATACCACCCACCCCTCCAACATGTCAAACAATCGCAGGTGAACAGTAGTACAAAATGCTGAGATAGGATAGCAAAAAACGAGGAGCAGAATGTTTAACTTATTTTCTTCTTTTTCTTTGCTCTTGTGGATGTTAGACTTCAGGCTTTTTTCCTGTCTTTCTTTTGTTTGACTGAAAGCATGAAAATAATTGTCATCTGGAGCTATTCTTGGCAGGCAGAACTGCGCTTAGAGGGAAAACAAACGTATGATTAACAAATGCATGAACATCCCAATCCTGGCCTAACTCCCTTCCTCCATTGAGCTGAGCAAGGCTGTGCAGAGGAGCAAAGCAACCACAAACTCAGCTGAAGTATCTGGAGAACTCACTGGGAAATTTACCAAGTTTGCTGCAAACAAGTCAGACATTACATCCTAATTAAACATAATCTTATGTCAGAGAGGCACTAGCTAGCATTTCAGAGCATTTTCTTTTTATTCTTCTATGTGCTTCAAGGATATCCTACTTTTTAAGCATTGTACTGCTATCTAGTTTTGTCAACTTATTCGCTTAGTGTTTATTAATGATCTAGTGAATAACAGGTACTAGAAATCAATGAAGAATACAACATGATCCCTGATTTTGAGAGGCTGATAGATACTGTGTAGGGATAGTGGAATCCGAAGGAGGCATTTGTCAGTTCTACCTGGAAATGCCAACAGAAGCTTCATGCAGGAGATGACGTTAGAACTGTATCTTGAAAAACAAGTAAGAGGATGGGCATCAGACAGATGGATTTTCACATCCTCCAGAAATGTTTTTCTGGCTGGTTCCAGGCACATTTGAAAGGTCAGCAAGTTCTTGAGCCCACCTCATGGTGGTGCCATCTTGTAGTCGAGATGATTGTATCATTGGGGGTCTTCAAAGTGGGGTGTGTGAACCCTAGGGTGGAGGACGTTCAAGATGATTAAGATGTTCAAGAGTGTAGAAAGAAAATGCCAGAACTTAAAAAATTTTTTAAGAATCTCATCCCTTTGAAATTTCTATTTTGAGATTATTTTATAATGTATATATGAGCACAATAGTACATGTTTATCATTTATAGATAAATAAGCATAGATTGGGAGTACAGGGCACACTTTTTATTTTCTTTAACTGATGGAGTATATGATCAAAAAGTTTGGAGACCATTGTTATTAGTGGTCTTATCTATGAAGTGATTGTACATATGTTAATTGTGTCTTCTGTCTTTATAGGATAAATTTAAAAAAAACTTCTGTTGCTTAGAATTTTGTTACACTAAACATTTTTCTCAGTAATGATAACATATGTGTGTGTGTGAATGTGTGTGTGTGTATATATAAGCAACATATAGCAATAACCTCAGGTGACTCTTAAAATAGCCCCAGTGAGATTGGGATAACTATCTCAGTATATGACTGAAAAACTGAGGAGCATAGAAGTTTAGTATTTTTTCCCAGATTAGAAGGTGACAGAACAGAACCGGGGTTGAGATTAGTTATAGTCTGACTTAACTGCAATGTGCTGAATAATTAATATTTGCCTTTTCAAAGTCAATGATGATAAATTACTAATGCACTTTGCTTTGTTGATGATACCAGCAAAGCCTCTCGTAGCCTTTGGCACCTACAGATTTTTTTCTATGAAAATCTGTATGCCTGTAAACTCTATGTTTATTAGACTTATTCCTAATCCTTTTATAACGACATTTGAATTTTTGAAAATGTGTCTGCTTTGACATAGAAACGCTATCTCTGATAATGTATCATAAACAGCAGACATTTCTTTAGTACTCACTATATGTCAGCACTGTAAACAAACAACAACAGCAACAAAAACAGCAACTTTCCACGTAACAGCAAGTCTCTAGTTAAGTGATGCCAACCCAGGTAGTCTGCCTTTGGCTTTGGAACCCATGCTCTTAACTGTTCTGCTATATTTTCTCCCCATGAAACTATACACAGTTTCCTGAATAAGAATGTTCACTGCAGTGTTTGCAATATGGAAAAACTGGAAGCAGCCTAAATGTCCATCAACAGTGCGCACCATGTATTCTGTTCCACGTGGTTCATCCACAGGGAATGAAATAGAATGAATACTATGCAGCACATAGAAATGCTGATTTAAATCTATATGAATTTATCAGTATGCAAAATGATTTATTTAGAAAAAATCCATTAAATAGCAGTAGGCCTAATATGATTTCATTTTAATAAAAATATATTAGCATGTGTGTATACACACATAGAAAAGTATTTGGAAGAATATACTCCAAAATGTTAGCATTGATTATCTCCAAGTAGTAGGATTATGGGTGATTTTTTGCTTTTCTCTTTATTCTTTTCCATACAGGCTAAATTCTTTGCTATAAAGAGAGAATAGTAAAAAAAAAAAAAAAAAATTCTATTTTTCTTTTAAACTTATCTATATTTGAATCCAGATTCCACAAACACATTAACAACAGCGTATGAAGCCATATTAGTCTAGTATTTTTGATGCTTATGGAAAATCACTTGGGGAAATGGTTAGAAAGATTTAATTTTTATTTGCGCAGAGCAGCCCTTTATCAGCTCTTCCTGGATTCTCAACCTCAAGTCCTTTGTCATGCCACTCCCCTGCCCCCTTAACTACTGAAGCCTCTAAACCCAGTTTTTTACCTCTTGGTTATAGTCATGCATCTTTTTCCCCCAAAGAGTCTTCAGATATTAGGCAAAGGGTTTTAAAATGAAGTATTTTACAGTGTGAATCAATAGCCTATTAATTTTTCCACGTGCAAACACCTCATCTTCCCACCAACATTGTGACTCAAAGCAAAGATGGCCTTCCATGTCTTTGTCTTATCAGGCTGTGGTAACCTAGTTCTGAACACACAGAAGTCAGCTAAGAAATCATGGGGTTATTGGAAAGATTTATTTCTCAATATTAAGATACTTTTTGAAAATAAATGTTTGGTTCCCATAATTGCATACTGTTTTATGAGAAATTGAGAGGTTTTTCCCCCATACGTATATTTTGTATTTGCAGCAAATCTTCTGTTTGTTTGGTTTTTTTTCTCAGTGTACTGGCTGTTGCTATCTTACTGTAGCTATTTGGGTGCTTAGAATGACTCAGTGATGAGACTGGGATTATTTCTCTACTTACAATCTCTAGAGTGAGAGTTCCAATCCCTTGGAGGTGTTCAGACTATTGTCATTGCCTTTGCAATTAGTTTTATGTCTCACAATACGAAAAAAAATTTGAAAGCCTCTTAAAATTAAGAATAATGTTGAGAATATTAACAGATCTATGTTGTCAAATTGACTGTGAGCTCCCTACCAGGCTGAGAACTCAGTGGGTTTTCTTCCTTTCTGTTGCCTGTGCCTAGTACCATCACCACCACCACTACCACCAGTTGCTATCAAGTCAATTCCAACTCCTGATGACCCCATGTGTTTTAGAGTAGAACTAGCTCTATAGGATTTTCATGGCTGTGACCTGTGGGAAGCAGATCACCAGGCCTTTCTTCTTAGGTACCCCTGGATGTGATAGAACTGTTAGCCTTTCGGTTAGTAGCCAAGAGCTTAACCATTTGCAACACCCAGGGACTCCTATCTGGCTCATAGTGCTCACTAAACGAGCTTGCCTATATGACTTCCAAGACTCTAGCCTTCCCATCTGTCTCATTAGGCTGGAACTCAGAATATTCCTTCCTCATTAAGGATGGGAAGTGACAGTGCCTGGCAGAGCCTGAGAACAAAGAGGGCCAACAGTTCTTCTTACTCTGCTTCTGAGTATGGAAACTTGTTCCTGGTTTCATGGCACACAAGTGTCTTGGCCCTCAGCAATGGGGCATACTTGCTTTTAGGTTGTGGTTTAGGGATGCAAGAAGATGAGCAATGGGAGAAGGATCTTCTCCAGTGAGAATGAAAATGATTAAAGATCAGCTTCCTATCCATCCTACCCACCCCAGTCATCAGCCAGTCAAAACATTTGGGAAACCTTTCTGCCTCTGTACCCTCAACTCCTGCTGTACATATTCTCAAGATGAACATTCTGTGTGGTCCCTGGGACCAGTAAACCCACCCTACACATCCCCAGACAATGTCTGTGAACCCTAGCAATCTCTGGGAAGAGTGTTGTGATGGACTGTGTTTATGTGTTAGTTATGTTAATTGGTGTGTGTGTGGTGAAGGGACGCCCCGGGTGTCACAAATGGTGTGCACTCAACTACTAACCTAAAGGTTGGCAGTTCAAACCCACCCAGAGGTACTGTGGAAGAAAGGCCTGAAGATCTGCTCCTGTAAAGATTACAGCCAAGAAAATCCAATGGACCAGTTCTACTCCATAACACATGGGGTCGCCATGAGTCGGAATCGACTTGACAGCAATAGGTTTGCTAGTTTATTTTGTTTGTTTTTAGGTGGTGAAGGGGCAAGTTGGGCTAGATAGGGTCAAACAGACACAGCGTTTCAGGAAAGTGGGCACAAACACTGGATCCCATTCCTTCCTACAGAGAAGGAGAAAAGCCCGGAGCGTCTTTGGTTTACACATTAGGGGCAGCTGCTGCCTAAACATGGTGGTAATTTCTTCAGCAGAGTCAGTAAGGCAAAATTGCAAGTGTAGAGAAATGCACCATCCCTATCCCAGCCTACATAAATGACTGAGAGTACCAGAGCTTGCTGACTGAATTTATGAGTGAACTTGGTATTGTTTTAGCAATTGTCTCTTTGAGGAAAATGGTAACGTTGGTTAAAAAGGAGCACAGGTCATTGAGGGGTTTCATCCAGGGCAGTCTTCAGGGTAAGATGATGAGTTGATCAGACCTTCCTGCTAGAAGAAATAACAAACAAAAGGAAGCAGCTGAATCAGTTGGGATGCTGAATAACTGAACATTCTACATAATTATTGAAGCAAGAAAATACCTATGTTGTTTGCATCATTTCTTTCTTCAAAAGAAGAAAACCTAAAAAAACAAAAAACAGTAGACACAGATGTAAAACCTCTGTTTCAAGGCCCCTGATTGACACTAATAGAGTCCTGCTGGGGAAAAAAAAAAAAAAGACATTTTCCAAAAAGTGAAATAAAATCTTACTGCAAAAAATAGCAAAATTGCAAGGGAGGGCAGAAAAGGAGCCTTGGATTTGTGAGAATATCAATCTGCGAAGTCCATTATCCAAAGACCTTGTACATCAATACTTGATTTGAATTATGGGGGGTGGGTTATACCTTCATTTACATGGTATTTCCCCCAAGTAGCCAGATAATATCAATATCTTGCATTTATATGACGATCATCTTCCCAGATGGCTTCATTAAATTGTATGTTTTATGAGACCCGCTTTCGGAAATGTGGTCATCTCTGAATGAGAATGATGCTCCTGGGTAACTTGGGGCAAGGGAAAATCGTGTTTTGCATTTATGCTGTCTTTTGATCAGTGGTCATAAAAGTCTTCCATTAGCAAGCACATCCTGAGCATCTGTGTGGGCAGAGCCCGAGATGAGGCTCTACCTGGTAACATATGGAAGATTAAGAGTTGTGGTCCCAACCCTCCAATGCCTCAGTCTCTATTAAGAACAGTTTTTTTCTGTTTCACAAACGTAAAAACTTGTGGCCAGAGTTTAGAGAATTGGCGAAGGTTATATAGTAAATTTGTTTCAGAAATGGGAGTCCTTCTTTCTCAGTTTGGTTATAAGTGGTTTTGAGAATAATGTCTAAAACTGTTTAAAATATTTCAAAGATGCATCTAAGTGGGAAGGTTAAGAATTTGGTTTTAGTTAAAGAAAAAAAGACCAGCTGCAAAAAAAAAAAAAAAAGGAAAGAAAGAAAATAAAGAAGGATCCATTACACTGTCAATATACAGGCAGTCCCTGACTTACAATGAAGTTCCATTCCGTTGACTCTGTTGTAAGTTAGTGTTGACATAAGTCTAATACCTCTTTTTTTTTTTTTAGTTTCATTATTATTGCCTTTTACTATTAGTGTCTCTATAAATCCAATCTTTATTTGTCTTTGAGAGTTGGCATGAGATTGATGACATCAGCAAATTAAGTACTGCAACTTTGTATGTAGTACATATTACTAATGATAAGAGGTACCAAAAAAAAAAAAGGACAATTGTAACTGTGGCTTATCATAACCCGAATACGTCATAAGTCAGGGACTCTGTATATTTATAAATATTAAGTATCTGTTGTTGTTAGCTGCCATCAAGTTAGCTTTGACTAATGGCGACCTTATGTATAACAAAACGGAATGTTGCTTGGTCCTGCGCCATCCTCATAATCATTGGTATGTTTGAGACCCTCATGGAGGCTATTGTGTCATTCCATCTCATTGATGGTCTCCCTCATTCTCCCTGACCTTCTACCAAACATAATGTCCTTTTCTAGATATTGGTCTTTCCTGATGATGTGTCCAAAGTAATCATGGCAAGTCTGGACATCCTCACTTCTAAGGAGCGTTCTGATTTTATTTCTTCTAATACTTATTTGTTGATGTCTACCACTGTGATAATTGCTATGAGGGAATGAAACAGTAGAGTGAAAACAAGCACAAAGAACAGGGTTCCAATCCTGAAGAGCTTGGTGGATTTTGAAAGTGAACTACTCATACTGGTGGTGATATCAAGGAATCAGGAAGCCTCCCTTATTCCTTGAACAAAGATTCAATTTGTTAGCTTATCTCTTTCTATTTTGTTAAATTTGCAAATACCCTTGGGAGAAATAACACATCAAGCCAAGTCTAGCACAATGTTTGGTACACAACAATCACTCCATGAAACACTGTGAGGAATGTATATTGTATGGATGCACTTATTAAAACCTTTTCTGAGAGCCTGAGTTTCAATGAGTTTGGGGATGGGTGAGGAGAGGAAAGGGTAGGAGTAATGGGTGCCTAAGAAATGAAAGAGTAGAGTGAAAACAAGCAAAAAGAACAGTGTATGGGACTGGGAAAAACTTATCTTCTTTATAATCTTGGTTAGAGACTGATCTGTGTTTTACTGTGTATCTGAGGATATCTGGGGATATAAGACTATTATATTTAAAATATCTACCAGGTCATACACAGTGATAGAAATCCCAACCCTCATGCTAACTTGCTTGGGATTTGGGGCAAGACACTTCACTTACCTCAGCCTTAGACACTCCATCTGTTAAACAAAGGGATAGGCTAGATAATTTCTAAGACAAATTTCTATTACACAGCATTCTGCTATTCTATTTAAATGAGAATATGGAATAATTTGGAACAAGAAGTAGAGGAATGGTTGTTCTGATGCTTACTTACCTTGGTGAAGAGAAGTAACAATATTAAAATCAAAGTGACCTTTTCTAATGAAAAGCATTTTCAGCACATAAGTCTATTGATCAAGATATACTGGGTGCCATACTGCCAACCTCAAAAGACTTTGGCCAACTTCAGATACATTTTGAATAATGGATGATTCACCTCTGTTTTAGATTTTCTTTAATTTTTTGTTTCTTTCCTAAGCTAGGTGGTTCTTCAGAGATGTCTAACTTGTGGCTGTCTCAGTTGGTAAGAAAACTTTTAAAGCTCTTACTTAAAAATGAAACTGTTATCTCTAAAACATTCTAAATTTCAAAAGCTTTTACACAAAGTAAAAATGCTAGATTATGCGTACTATAGGAATCAAAAGAGTAAAAAATTCCATAGTCGTAGGTCATCAGGAAAAGCTTCAAAGTATAAATAGGGCTTAAAGTTTGACCTTGAGGCAATTTAAGACTGGACTGTTTAAAGAAAGAGGCATTCCAGTTCAAAGAGTACCTTACTAAGAGCCCAAAACACCAAACTCACTGCTGTTGAGGTGATTCCACTCATAGTGACCCTGCAGGACCCTATAGAACTCTATGGGACAGAGTAGAACTGCCCAATAGGGTTTCCAAGGCTATAAATCTATACACATGGACCTTGCTGGATGGAATACACAGGAATCAAATCTATGGAAAAAGGCAATGACTGAGAAGCTCAGTATCATCCGTCAGAACAAGGCCAGGGGCCGATTGTAAAACAGACTATCAATTGCTCATATACAAGTTCAAGTTGAAGCTGAAAAAAAATTACAACAAGTCCATGAGAGCCAAAGTATTAGTCTATCCCACCTGAATTTAGAGACCATCTCAAAAATAGATTTGACACATTGAACACTGATGACTGAGGACCAAACGAGTTGTGGGATGACATCAAGGACATCATACATGAAGAAAGCGGAAGGTCATTAAAGAAGACAGAGAAAAAAGAAAAGACCAAAATGGATGTCGGAAGACTCTGAAACTTGCTCTTGATGGTAGAGCAGCTAAAGCCAATGGAAGAAACGATGAAGTGAAAGAGCTGAACAGGAGATTTCAAAGGGTGGCTTGAGAAGACAAAGTAAAGTATTGCAATGAAATGTGCAAAGACCTGGAGTTAGAAAACAAAAAAGGAATAACATGCCTGGCATTTCTCAAGCTGAAAGAATTGAATAAAAAATTCAAGCCTCGAGTTACAACACTGAATGATTCTATGGGCAAAATATTGACCAATGCAGGAAGCATCAAAGGAAGATGCAAGGAATACACAGAGTCACTGTACCGAAAAGAATTGGTCGATATTCAGCCATTTCAGGAGGTAGCATATGATCAAGAATCGGTGGTACTGAAGGAAGAAGTCCAAGCTGCAATGAAGGCATTGGTGAAAAAACAAGGCTCCAGGAATCGATGGAATACCAATTGAGATGTTTCAACAAATGGATACAATGCTGGAAGGGCTCACTCGTCTATGCCAAGAAATCTGGAAGACAGCTACCTGGCCAACCGATGGGAAAAGATCCATATTTGTGCCCATTCCAAAGAAAGATGATCCAACAGAATGTGGAAATTACTGAACAATATCATTAGTATCACACTCAAGTAAAATTCTGCTGGAGGTAATTCAAAAATGGTTGCAGCAGTACATTGATAGGGAACTGCCAGAAATTCAAGCCAGATTCTGAAGAGGGCATCGAACGAGGGATATTATTGCTGAAGTCAGATGGACCTTCGCTGTAAGCAGAGAATAGCAGAAAGATGTTTACCTGTGTTTTATTGACTATGCAAAGGCCTTTGACTGTGTGGATTATAACAAATTATGGATAACATTGGGAAGAATGGGAATTCCAGAACACTTAATTGTGCTCATGAAGAACCTGTACATAGACCAAGAGGCAGTTGTTCGAACAGAACAAAGGGATATGGTATGGTTTAAAATCAGGAAAGTTGTGCATCAGAGTTGTATCCTTTCACCATGCTTATTCGATCTGTATGCTGAGCAAATAATCTGAGAAGTGGGACAATATGAAGAAGAATGCATCATCAGGATTGGAGGAAGATCATTAACAACCTGTGATATGCAGATGACACAACCTTGCTTGCTGAAAGTGAAGAGTTCAGTTGGATTACACCTCAATATAAAGAAAACAAAAATCCTCACAACTGGACCAATAAGCAACATCATGATAAAGGGAGAAAAGATTGAAGTTGTCAAGGATTTCATTTTACATGGATCCACAATCAACGTCCATGGAAGCAGCAGTCAAGAAATCAAAGGGTGTATTGCATTGGGCAAATCTGCTGCAAGAGACCTCCTTAAAGTGTTAAAAAGCAAAGCTATCACTTTGAGTACTAAGGTGTTCCTGACTCAAGCCATAGTATTTTCAGTCACCTCACTATGTGTGCAAAAGCTGGACAATGAGTAAGGAAGACTGAAGAATTGATGCCTTTGAATTATGGTATTGGTGAAGAATATTGAATATGGACTTCCAGCAGAAAAAACAAATCTGTCTTGGAAGAAGTACAGCCAGAATACTCCTTAGAAGCAAGGATGACACGAGTTCATCTCACGTACTTTGGACATGTTATCAAGAGGGATCAGTCCCTGGAGGAGGACATCATGCTTGGTAAAGTAGAGGGTCGGCAAAAAGGAGGAAGACCGTCAATGAGACAGATTGACACAGTGGCCGCAACAATAGGCTCAAACATAGCAACACTTGTGAGGATGGCGCACCTGGCAGTGTTTCATTCTGTTGTACATAGGGTCACTATGAGTTGGAACCAACTCGAAGGCACCTAACAACAAATCTTTATGGAAGTAGACTCCCATACCTTTCTCCTGCTTACTGAGAGCAGGTCTCCTCAAATGCATGTCTAAGGACTGTTCTGGCCCAGGATGAGGTTTTAACTAATCTATAACTACTAAGAAAAATAAAGGGCAATGTGGTATGTCTGAAAACGAAAATGTAAGCAGTTTGAAGGACTGTCCTTTATTCTGAGTTGTGTCCTTCCTTTGTTTTAATGTTAAAATGATAGTAGTAGTGGATAATAGATGTTTTTCTTCTATGCAATAAGGATTTGGCCTCTATACGATGATCTCCCTCATTCTCTCTCTTTCTTTTTGAAATTTTACTAGCCCATGAAATCCAAAGAGCTGTGCACTGCCAGTTAGGTGTGGATTTCTAATATGTGGCCTTTAGTGCAGCCCTCACCCATGTAGGAGGTAGAGCACAGCTTTTCAGCGGGAGAAAGAACCGTTTTACACTTTGTTTTAGGACTTTACTCCCCTTTCCAGGGACACAGTCTTGGCAATAAATGCTAATCAGGCTTAGCCACAGTGTTGTTAGAGTTAAGTTGAAGATGCTGGACCTAGGATATGCCCCAGGACTTTCAATGATATAGTACCTTTGAAACAATGTCTGCTTTGTAGACTTTGATTTGGAGCTACATGCCACGTTGGCAGTGGAAGTGCTGCCAGCCTGTTTGCCCAAGTCCCTGCTGTGTATTGATTAAATAAAGGAACTATTTCACAATCCTGCCTCATTCCATCGAGGTAGAAGAAATAGATTGCTGGGGTTTTGCTCTTGTACAGGCAGGTTGAGTTCCTTTATCAGAAGCCCAGCTTGGATCTTTAAAGTGCCGCTTGACCCTGAATACAGGGTAGTACCATCTCTCTAAGTCACCATGTAAACACTCATCTCCCTCTGGAGCACACAAATGTGGGGACACTCTGGAAAAAGTGTGGGGACATAGTGTTTCAGTCCAAAACGTTGTGTCTTCCTGCTTCCAACGTTGCCAGTCTGTCCCCTGGCCCTTTACTAAGGAATACAAGAAAAATTTAAATGATAGTCCTGGGGCTGGGGCTGTGGAAAGGGATAATGAACTTTCTGTATTTTACAGGAAAATTGTATACGTCTCCATGAGCTCACTATGATCTGGAAAAAGAAAAAAAAAAAAAAAAGATTTTAGAAGCACAAACTCTGATTTCATCTATTTCAATGCAGAAAGAAGGAACCTAAGTTCCAGACTAAGTAGTGACTAGCTCGAGGTCACCCAGCTAGTTAGCTGAAGTGCAACGACTTGAACTTGATCTAGTGTTCTTCCTCCTACCTCCCTCCAATACCCCATTGGAACTGAAATCATTGCAATAGCCACTGCCAAGGACTTCACAATGGATATTTGATGGTGGCCCTTTAAGTCTGTACAGGGTGGTTTTTAGTTTTTCACTTTATCAGCACAGAAAGGCAAGGACATTGCACTGACTCTAATATTTCATGCTTAGCTCTGGATTCCCTTGGTTTTATATTTCTGACTCTTCCCACAGTTTCTTGTAGGGCTTTATGATTTAATTTAATTTCAGCTTATGGCTGGCTTTGGTACCCAGAAGAGTGGTAATTTGTCCTTTAAATTATTCACCCAGGGGAGTCAGTGTTCTTAGAAAACGAGGGGGGAGAACCCATAAGCTTGGTCCCAGCAGAGGGATACACGATGCACACTGATGCCTCACTCACTTGTTCTTTTTCCACAGTACCTTATCTCCCATGTTCAGCCCTGGTTCCTACAATACCTTGTACTTCTGCAGAGCTTTTCACATTAACAGATAAAGCAACTTACAGAGTGTTTACATACTGACTAGTGACTAATTATACACCTGCAAGCACGACAATCATTCTGGACAAGCAGCATTCCTCCACGTTGGGCTCTCGGCAGGAAGGTGTCTTAGAGTTGTTTGCAGAGAGAAAGTCGGGGCAACAGTCTTGGCTCTGACATTCAGTTGTTCATTGTGGGAGCAGTTTATATAATCTAAGAATGCACCTCTGAGCTAGGGGCTAGAAGGCTTACAAAGGAAGTGAAAGAAAGACTGAATACAACCTTAGGGGATCTTACCAAAATTGCTGATAAAACCAGCCAAACACAAATACAGCAACTCACAAAGGACACCTGGCATTATAAAGTCACCTGCCAGGGTGTTTTGTACAGATATGTAGGTGCTATTTTTTGCAGAACTGGAGCCCAGAGTGGAGAGGATTGTTGTAGTGATCAATTAAAAGGATAAGGAATGAACAATATGAAGAGCTACCATTTACTGAGTGCCTACTATGTGCTGAAGAGTCCCTGGGTGGTGCAAATGGTTAAGCACTCAACTGCTAACAGAAAGATTGGTGGTTCCAATTCTTCCAGAGGCTCCATGGAAGAAAGGCCTGGTGATATACTTCCAAAAGATCACAGCCATTAAAAACCCTATGGAGCTCAGGTCTACTTCGACACACATGGGTCATCAGGAGTCAGAATTTTACTATGTGGGGAGCACTGGTGGCACAGTGGTTAAGAGCTACAGCTGCTAACCAAAATCTCAGTGGTCTGAATTCACCAGTCGCTCTTTGCAAACCCTATGTGGCAGTTCTACTCTGTCCTGCAGGGTTGCTTTGAGTTGGAATCGACTCAACAGCAATGGTTATGTGCTAACTGCATTGCATGTATTCTTTCATTTAATCTCATTGTCGTTTAATCCCACTGTCATTCCCATTTATCAGACAAAATTCACTGAGGTTCAAAGAGGTTAAGTAATGTTCTCAAGATTACACAGATAGCTAGTAAGGCAGAGAAGGAATTGAGACCCAGGTCCTTCTGACTCTCAACCACTTTGTTGTACCTTCCCCACCCTAAGCAAAGGAATGACAAGCGTTGTTGTTAGTTGCCACTGAGTCACCAGAGACTCAGTGTATCTATGTATGTATGTTAGAGTAGGCTATGCAGACAGAAGAAAAGGATTGGTAGTATTCCATTTATAAAGACACTTAAGAAAAGGAATTAAATATTTTTTAAAAATTAGTTTTTGGCAGTAAATGGGGTGGAAGCAACGGAAGACTCCATAAGAAACTGGTATGGATTCAGTGGGTATTCTCTGATGACATCCAACAGGGAATGTGCAAGTAATCAAGTTTAAAAAATAATAGCAATAAGAAACCTATAAGAATATTAGATGCTAATATCCAGAATGAAGTATATGAAAAATGTTACATCAGGAAAAATAACTCCTACACTTACGCTGAGAAGGAAGTACGAGTAACAAATACCTCTACTGTATGGTGCTTGTGCTCTCTGTTCGCTGGGTTTTGCTAATCCTGGTGTGACATTTAAAAAAAATTTGTCTGCAACTATTCTGGCACTCCTCTCACTGACAGGTGGAGTCTCTGTCTCCTCTCTTTGAATCTAAGCCAGCCTTAGTGATTATTTGCCCAACAGAGTCTGGCAGAAGTGATGTTACCTGGTTTTAAAAAAATGATACAACTGCTACCTTTTGAGACAGTTGTCTTTGGGGCTCCGAGCTACAATGTAAGAAATTGATTGTTGTTGTAGTTAGGTGCCATCTTGTTGGTTCTGACTCATAGCAACCCCATGTACAACAGAACAAAACATTGCCCTGTCCTGTGCCATGCTCATAATCGTTGTTACGCTTGAGCCCATTGTTGCAGCCACTGTGTTAATCCACCTCATTGAGGGTCTTCCTCTTTTTCATTGACCCTCCACTTTGCCAAGCATGTTGTCCTTCTCCAGGGACTGTTCCCTCCTGATAACGTGTCCAAAGTATGTGAGACATAGTCTCACCATCCTTGCTTCTAAGGAGCATTCTCGTTGTATTTCTTCCAAGACAGATTTGTTCATTCTTTTAGCAGTCCATGGTATATTCAGCACTCTTCTCCAACACCACAATTCAAAAGCATCAGTTCTTCTTTGGTCTTCCTTATTCATCGTCCAGCTTTTGCATGCATGTGAGGTGACTGAAAACACCATGGCATGGGTCAGGTGCACCTTAGTCTTGGAAGTGATGTCCTTGCTTTTCAATACTTTAAAGAGGTCTTTTGCAGCAGATTTGCCCAATACAACATATCTTTTGATTTCTTGACTGCTGCTTCCATGGGTGTTGATTGTGGATCCAAGTAAAATGAAATACTTGACAACTTCAACCTTTCTCCATTTATCATGATGTTGCTTGTTGGAAATTATGTGGAAATTATCGAATAATATCATTAATATCACACACAAGTAAAATTTTGCTGAAGATCATTCAAAAGTAGCTGCAGCAGTATATCAACTGGGAACTGCCAGAAATTCAAGCTGGATTCAGAAGAGGACATGGAACCAGAGATATCATTGCTGATGTCAGATGGATCCTGGCTGAAAGCAGAGAATACCAGAAAGATGTTTACCTGTGTTTTATTGACTATGCTAAGGCATTCGACTGTGTGGATCATAACAAATTACGGATAATATCGCAAAGAATGGAAATTCCACAACACTTAATTGTGCTCATGAGGAACTTATATATAGATCAAGAGGCAGTTATTTGGACAGTACAAGGGGATACTACATGGTTTAAAGTTAGGAAAGGTGTGCATCAGGGTTGTATCCTTTCACCATACCTATTCAATCTGTATGCTGAGCAGATAATCCGAGAAGCTGGACTGTATGAAGAAGAACGGGGCATCAGGATAGGAGGAAGACTCATTAACAACCTGCATTATGCAGATGACACAACCTTTCCTGCTGAAAGTGAAGAGGACTTGAAGCACTTACTGATGAAGATCAAAGACCACGGCCTTCAATATGGATTACACCTCAACATAAAGAAAAAAAAAATCCTAAGAAATCGGAAGCCGCCATAATGTGAGGAAACCCAGACCACATGGAGACGCCATGTGTAAATGCTCCAGCTGACAGTCCCAGCTGAAGTTTTGGTCAACAGCCAGCATAACTTCCAGTTCCAAAAGTGAAAATATGCTTCCAGATGATTGCTGTCCCCAGCCATCAAGTCCACCACAGTCTCCATGTCCTCCAGCTGAGGGCCCAGAATATGGTAACAAACCCACTATTCTTTTTTTGAATTCTTCACCAAAGAATTAAAGTGGATGGTCTAAGCAGTTAAAATTTGAAGTAATTTGGTTCACAGCAATGGATAACTGGAACACAAAAGTGTCCAACAAGTGATACCGGTTACTACCTCCAGGGAAGGAGTCCCATCACATGGAGGATAGTAATCCACTCCACAGTTTGCTGGTGTCTGGGTTGCCAACAAAGACATGACTTACACATAGGCATTGGATGGAACAACGCTTTATTCACATAGAGAAGACACAGAGCAAGGTCAGTTTAAGTAGTGGGTGTTGGTTCTCCACAGCAAGCAGCTCTTCTTCAGCAGCAGAAGCAGGGAAATAGTCTGCATGCACCCCTTCTGTTCTGCAAGAGAAGGATCTATTCCCTCCCAACCAGGAACATATATAGAAGTGGGGTTGGCCAGGTGCCATGTAATACACACACTTAGATAAGCAGTTCCTGGGAATGTTGACAAGTGCTCAGGGCAAGAGGGGAGAGGTGTGCTGATAGGCTACCATCTGCTGTGGGACATGTTTCAGGTCAAGGCACCCCAGAAGGGGAGCCAGTCCACATTCTCATCCCATCCAAGAAGCCAGGCCAACACATCTGGTCCTAAGCACAAGGTTCATTCGTGGGTCACGGGAAAAGTTAACCAGCTGTGCTTGTCCTTCTTTCAACACCAAGGAAAGAATCCATTAGGTGAGGTGGGCATTTGCCTTTGGGAAACCATAGTAGTAGAGCCAGAGAGTTGGGAACAAAGAGAAAAAAGTTTGAGAGTATCAGGCCTAAGCAGTGAAATAAGGATGAAAGATAAAAATGAGTTATAAGGTCAGATTGGAAATGAGTCAGGCTATAGTGTACAGGCATTCAGGACTAAGGTTCTGAACAGTTGAAATGTGAGTGCTTCAGGACTGATGTGGTCACGCAACACACATGTTCATATGTGACACAGAAATGGACCCAAGTTGAAGGAGCCTGGTAGACCCACTTAACAATGTTAAAAGATAACAGAAAGAAAGTAAAACCACATAACTACTTTAATTCTTGTGTTCTCTCAAGGTGAACGACTGTCAGGCTGGGAGGGACAGTACTAACGTTAGTTTAAAAAAAAAAATCAGGTAGATGAAGAACCTGTAAGAAAGCACTGAATATTCAAAATTCATTTAACTCTCATGACCTAGATGAGGTACATTTCTTGGACACTGAAAGTGCATTTGGATAAAATAGAAGAACTCTGTCAATAAGCTGAAGACTCTGGAGAATTAAGGACGACTAAAGATGGGTAAATTCTTTTTCCTGAGAACTTCAAGTAAGTTGGCTTGATATCTGGGAAGCCTTCTAGAACAAATCACTAGAGACACGATACACGAGCCATTGCAAAGGAGCCAGCAAGAGTTAAGGAAGATGAAGTGGTTGGCCTGAAATTCTATATGGATTTGCCAATCTCTAATGATATCACTCTGCATATGAGCTGAATATATAGTTAGAATAGGTGTAAGCAAAGTGTTCTTTCTGATGAATGGGTTTATATTAACCAAAGGCAGGCCTCCAGAGTCCACCACAGGCCTCTTTGCTTGGTTCTGTACTACCCGAAATGTTTATTAAGGACTTGGGATAAATTCTGATGGTATGATGCAGTCTGCAGGTACCGCAAAGCTGAGAGGGCTCACCATAATTCTGCATGGTAGAATTTGTACCAGGAAGATCTTGATAGGTAATAACTATGGACATGTTTTAATAAGAGGACATCCAACAGTTAAACCCTAAACCCTTTTATTTAGTCACCCACCCCTTAACTCTAATGGAAAAAAGCCCAAACAAAAATAACAAAACCCCAAAATTCCAACCCACAACTGTAAAAGGATAGAAAATGTGGTTTGTACACATGGAAAAGAGTTGTCTAAATTTAACAGCTCAATACAACTTAATAGTGGGATGTGGCTGCCAAAAATGCTACTATGATGCGGTTGTGTTAAAAGAAGTGTCGAGAACCAGGGATGTGATGATGCAGCACTGGTGACAAGAGTCTGCAGGGAACGTGGAGCAGGAGGATCTAAACAAATGTCATAGAAACAGATGGAGTCAATGGGTGGGAGCCACAGAGAAGCTGATTATAGTTGAGCCCAAGGAAAAACTCTTTTACCTGGAGCTACACAAGATGAAAGCAGTTTTCTCAAGAAGTGAGGAATTTCCAGTCCTGGAGGTATTCAACAGAAAAAGGAAGACCTTTTGTTAAGGATAATATCAAAGTGATTAATAATAATACCCACAAAACTATGACTTTTATGACTTCTTTATCACATTTATTTCTTGCATGAGGGAACACTTCATGAGGCAGTGGAGGATCAGGGAAGTCAGATAACCTGCCCAAGTCTTAAAAGCCTATGAGTGGCCATCTAAGATACTCTACTGGTCCCACCCCATCTGGAGCAAGGAAGAATGAAGAAAACCAAAGACACAAGGGAAAGATTAGTCCAAATGACTAATGAACCACAATTACCACAGCCTCCACCAGACTGAGTCCAGTATAACTAGATGATGCTTGGCTACCACCACTGACTGCTCTGACAGGGATCACAATATAAGGTCCCAGACAGAGCTGGAGAAAATGTAGAACAAAATTCTAAGTTACAAAAAAGACAAGACTTACTGATCTGACAGAAACTGGAGAAACCCTGAGAGCATGGCCCGCAGACACACTTTTAACTCAGTACTAAAGTCACTCCTGAGGTTCAGGCTTCAGCCAAAGATTAGACAGGCCCATAAAACAAAATGAGACAAAATGGGCACACAAACCCAGGGGCAAGGACTAGAAGGCAGGAGCGGACAGGACAGCTGGTAGTGGGGAACCCAAGCCCAAGAAGGAGAGAGTGTTGACATGTTGTGTGGTTGGCAACCAATGTCACAAAACAGTATGTGTATTAATCGTTTAATAAGAAACTAGCTTGTTCTGTAAACCTTCATCTAAAGTACAATAAAAAAAAATAATTATTGACATTTGGTCTCATATAGGTGAAAAATAAAATAAAAGTAACTTGCCCAGGACTACTCAGCTGGTAGTGGAGAACAGAGGAGTTCCTTGGTGAATCCAACAGTTAAGTGCTTGAAAGGTTGGTGGTTCAAACACACCCAGAGGCACCTCAGAAGACAGACCTAGTGATCTGCTTCCGAAAGGTCACAGCCTTGAAAACCTTATGGAGCAGTTCTGCTTTGACACACATGGATTCACCATGAGTGAGAATGGAGTTAACAGCAACGAACAACAGCAGAGGAGAGCAGAGACAGGAACCCAGATCTGCCTCATTCTAAACAGTGCACATGCTCTTACACTACCACAGACTTCCTCAGTTAAAACTGAGCTCTTATTTCCACAAGAGGACACTCTATCTTTAACATAACAGAGGAGCAATGGGGTCTGTTGATGCTAAAGAGTCTAATAAACCCTCTGAGAGTATGAAGCACCACAAGGAATCTCCTGACCATCAGTAAGCTACACATTCTGTTTCTCAGTTGGGATGTCTTCTCTCACCATGGTTCAATCATTCTTCAATTCTACAAATAATTTTATAAATCTAGGATCTGTTTCTGAAAAGTCAAAGTTCTTTTAATTCTCTCTAACCATCATTCAAGCCTTAATTCTTGGCCTTTAAAAAAGGCAATGCTGCCCTTGGACTTCCGGCAACATGGTGCTCTAGGCAGAAGCACCATGCCGTCCCTCCACAGCAAAGATCCAAAAAACTAAGCCAAACAGAGAAAACAGCAACCCTGAAACCCTAAACATCAAATGAAGAGATTAAGAACTCAGCCAAACAGCAAATGGAATAAGAAACTGACAGAGAACAGAGAGCGAGGGGACATAACATGCAGAGGTCCCCTATCAGCTAATGCAGCTTGGATCCACCATCCTGGACTCCTATCAGAGGCCAGCGAACCGGGGGTACGAGAAAGCAGCTTCACAGAGCTTCCAGCAGGAGACAGAACAACCAGTAAACAGCAATATATACTTTCCCAACCCCATCCTTCTTCACCCCTACTCCGCCTCCTCTGCTTCCTGGTCCATGCTGCCATGCTGGTGGGATCCTGGGTTTTTTTTTTTTTTTTTTTTTTTTGTTCATTTGTTTTGAATTGTTTGTTTGGTTTCTTTTTCTTTTCTCAATTTGGGAGCTCATTCTGGCCGGGCAGTGCTGCACAGCTTGGGACCTACCACCTCAGTTTGTGCAGACATGCAGAGAAATCCCTGAGGACATTTCTTTCTTCATGGGGTTTTTTTTGTTCTTCTTCTTTTTTTTTTTTTTAACTTGTTTTGTTTTCTTTTCCCTTTTCCCTTTTTGTCTTTCTTCATTACTCAGTTTCTTGTCTCTCTATACCTTCCTTCTCTTCCTGTTCCCTGAATACCTGGCACCGTGTGACACCTTCTAGACAGGCTGTACTTCAACACCTGGGAACAACTTCCCCAGACCTCGTAGCGGCACCGGAGGGATCCCTGGGAGCTTTTCTTTTTTCTTTCTGATTTTTATTTATTCATTCTTTTCTTTTCTTCTTCTTCCCCTTTTTGTTTTTCTCCATTTCATAGTCTCTCATCTCTCCCCTCCAATGGCAAGCTCCCCTAGCACTCTTTTTTGTTGTTTGTATGTTTTTGGCTCTTGTTCCTCTCTCCTCTCTCCCATACCCATCTTAGCTCCACACATCACAATCTCCTCCTTCCATCCTGCCTATCTGCACCGTGCGCTTAACATCACACCACCAAGCAGCACAGGCACGGCCTACTGGAACCAGCCCTGCATGGATTACCGACCCACCCTGGTGACTGTTAAGTGCCACAAACAACCCATCCCAGCAACTCCTCTTCAGCTCGACCTGCCCTGCTGTACCATATCTGAGCGACTGACCCTGCCAACTGGAGAAGGAGGTGAAAAGTATCGTGCCCACAGACGAGCAAACAACAAAGAACACACAGCCCGCCTGCTAAGACATAGCCAAAAAATAATAATTAAAAAAGGAGGAAACAAACAAATCTACAATCAGTAAATGAGAAAAATAACTATTGAATGCCCCAAAGACAGCAGACAATATTAAAACATTTACAAAAACAGGACAGGATGTTCCAGTAGGCATCCAAAAGAAAACACCAGACTACCTTCCAGTAGAAGAAAAGGGCACTAGAACTACCCAATAGGGAATTCAAAACTCTAATACTCAGAATTATCCATGAGTTGAAACAAAAAGCAGACAAAAATGCGGAAAAACAGACAAATTCATGGAAAAGGCAGACAAATTCATGGAAAATACAGACAAAAACATGGAGTAATTCAGGAAAATAATGCAGGAACAAAGTGCCAAAATAAATTCACAACTAGAAACCATACAAAAACAACAATTAGAAATCCAAAAGATAAACAAGATTTCAAAAATGGACAGTGTCATAGAAGGGCTGAGGAGCAGATTTGAAATGGTGGAAGACAGGATCAGCGGAATTGAAGACCAACACTTGGATACAACTCTGTTTGAGGAAAACTCAGAAAAAAGAACGAAGAAAATGAAGAGACCCTGAGGATTATGTGGGATACAATCAAAAGCAAAAATTTTCGAGTAATCAGAGTTCCAGAACAGGGGGAGAAAACAGAAAACACAGAGAGGATCATTGAAGAACTGCAGACAGAAAACTTCCCCAGTATCATGAAAGATGAAAAGCTGACCATCCAAGAAGCTCAACCAAGCCCATATAGGATAGACCCCAAAAGAAAATCACCAAGGCATATTGTAATCACACTCACTAAAACCAAAGACAAACAAAGAATCCTGAGAGTAGCTCGTGAAAAACAAGAAGTCACATACAGAGGAGAAACAATAAAACTAAACTCAGATTATTCGGCAGAAACCATGCAGGCAAGAAGGCAATGGGATGACATATATAAAACCTTGAAAGAAAAACATTGCCAGCCAAGAATAATATATCCTGCAAAACTCTTGTTCAAATATGATGGTGAAATTAGGACATTTCCAGATAAACAGAAATCAAGGGAATATGTAAAAACCAAACCAAACTTACAAGAATTATTAAAGGGAGTCTGAGAACAAACAACTTCAGCTCACAGGCTGATCTAGGACACAGGTTCGTACCAGCCAAATACCAGTCTAGGAAATGAACTCTCAAGGACAATCCAAAAGAAATACAGCAGGGAATCAGAGCAGTTAATCTGTAAATGGCAACAACATCAGAACAATAAAAGAGGGAATAAATGGCATAGGTATAGAACCTTCTAATGGAGAGGAGGGCAAGGCGATACCAAGTAATAATAGACTGCTTCAAACTTAAAAAGATAAGGGTAAATTTCATGGTAACCACAAAGAAAGTTAACAAACATACTCATAAAAATAAAGAGGAAAAACATAAAGTCTCAGTAAAAACAAAACCCACAAAAACAAAAGAAATGAAAAAAATCCACAAATAAAGGGAATTCAGCACAGGAGAGTAAGAGGAACAAAAAGTACAAATATTGTATGATACCTCTGTTGTAAAAACTCATGAAAAAGTTTACACACAAAAAGTAACAATCTTTGTTGGTTACGAGGGATGGGGGGGTGGGGGGGAAATACTAAATAGACAATAGATAAGTGGTATCTTGAGTGAAGGGTGAGACAGTACACCATACTGGGGAAGCCAACACAACTTGTACAAGGAAAGGTCATGGAAGCTCCATAGACACATCCAAACTCCCTGAGGGACTGAATTGCTGGGCGGAGGGCTGTGGGGACCATGGTCTCGCGGAACATCCAGCTCAACTGGCATAACACAGTTTATAAAGACAGTGTTCTACATTCTACCTTGGTGAGTAGCGTCTGGAATCTTAAAAGCCTGTGAGCGGCCATCTAAGATACTCCACTGGTCTCACCCCTTCGGGAGCAAGGGAGAATGAAGAGAACAGGATACAAGGAAAAGAATCGTCCAAAGGACTAATGGACCACAGCTACCAAGGCCTCCACCAGACCAAGTCCAGTACAGCTAGATGGTGCCCAGCTACCACCACTGACTGCTCTAACCGGGATCACAACAGAGGGTTCTGGACAGAGCTGGAGAAGGATGTAGAACAAAATTCTAACTCACAAAAAAAGACCAGATTTAGTGGCCTGACAGAGACTGGAGAAACCCCGAGAATATGGCCCCCAGACACCCTTTTAGCTCAGTGGTGAAGTCACTTCTGAGGTTCACTGTTCAGCTGGGTATTGGATGGCCCCATAAAACAAAATGGGACTAATGAGGCACAGCAGTCCAGGGACAAGGACTAGAAGGCAGAAGGGGACAGGAAAGCTAGTGATAGGGAACCCAAGGTTGAGTAAGGACAGTGTTGACATGTAGTGGGGTTGTTAACCATTGTCATAGGGCAACATGTGTACTAACTGTTTAATGAGAAACTATTTTGTTCTGTAAGCCTTCATCTAAAGTGAGAATAGCAGCACGACTGGAAGAACGTAATTGATGTTACTGAATTGTGCATGTAGAAATTTTTGAAATGGTGTATCTTTGGCTATGTATATTTTCACCAAAAAAAAAAAAAGGTCGAGAAGGGAGAGGGTTGACATGTCGTGGGGTTGTTAATCAATGTGGGGTTGCTAATCAATGTCATAAAACAATGTGTGTACTGACTGTTTAATGAGAAACTATTTGTTCTGTAAACCTTCACCTAAAGTACAATAGAAAAAAAAAGAGAAAAAAGGCAATGCTTTCCAACTTCCAAGAGCATTAAATTTAAAATCATTTCATATTTCTTTATTTTTACAGACAATTCTTTTGATAGTTTTTTTTCTCCTGCTAAGTCTCAGTCCCAAAATAAATCTAAGTTCATACCTTTGAGTTTCTAAAGTGCTTTATGTCTGTTACATCACCTAACCTGTCATACACATCATACATGTCTTTGAGGAAATTTTTAACTACTTGATTATTTGTGCCCATTTGTTACCAAATAAAATTTCCTGCTTTCTTGAATAAAATGCACACACACGCACAACTGGCAAATCAAAGGAAGTTCTCTGCTACTTCTATCAATCTCATAAATCTGTATGCTTTAAGACACCTGTAAGTCTAGTTTAAGTTCAGTTAGAGATTAGAATATAAACACTGCCTTTGGGAAAGACTGCAAAGCCTTTTAAGTCCCCTGTGTATGAATTCAGTTAGAATGAAGGATTGTTGCTGAGCCTTAACAACAGCCTGGTGCATGAGTAGGAGAGAAATCCCTTAGAGGAGACATTAGTACGTTTTTTGACCTCAAATTGTATGGGCCCTTGTAATAATTAATAGCTAGCAGAGCCTTATATAAGGAACTCTGGTGGCACAGCCATTAAGTGCTCGGCTGCTAACCAAAAGGTCGGTGGTTCAAACCCACCAGCTGCTCCTCGGGGGAAAGTTGTGGCAGCCTGCTTCCATAAAGATTTACAGCCTTGGAAACACTATGAGGCAGTTCTACTCGGTCCTCAAGGGTGGCTATGAGACAGAATTGACTGGACGGCAGTAGTTCTGGTTTTTGGTTTATAGCCTTATGTGCTTGGTGCCTATTATTGCGTCTCTGACAAACAGCTTGTAGTCTATCTTTCCACTTGTCTTCCCACCCTTATGCTTCATACCTCAGTGATTTTGTCTTAAGAGTTGTGTTTTGCATTTGCTTGCTGATCTGCAGCGACCTCATTTGGGCTTTGTTTAGTTCATTTGTTGCCTGATGATACATACTGAGCCTTACAGGGATCATTTGACTTTAAATACATTCAATTTATTGACTGTAGTCGCCACTGCTTCCTAACAGACACGTCCCGCAAGCACCCCTAAAGGGCCACCCCAAGGTTGCCACCTCTAAAAGGGAATGCCTTCTCACTGCTGTCTTCTTTCAGGGCTTTGAAGGTTCAACTTTCAGCTTTTTTTTTTTCTCACACCTTAGGCCACATGGTGTTTTTTTCTATGATGATTTTGCTAATCATCACAGATTGAAGCAATGCAACCCTAAGAATTCAGGTTAGTTGACCTCCCTGTGACTTGATCAATTTATAAGCATCTCCCTCATTTCCCTTGTTTTTTCAGTTTGTTTGAATGTGGTATCAGTTCACCACCAATTAAAATCAGGCTAAGGCCTTGGTGGCGCAGTGGCTAAGCACTTGGCTGCTAACTGAAAGGTCGGCAGTTCAAATCCACCAGCTGCTGTGTGGGAGAAAGATGTGACAGTCTGCTTCCATAAAGATCACAGCCTTGGAAACCTATGTGGCAGTTCTGTTCTGTCCTATAGGGTCATATATGCGTCGGAATCGACTCGACAGCACTGGGTTTTTTTGTTTGTTTTGGAGGGGTTAAGGTCAGTAATTGCAGATAACATTCAATGAGTTTGTAGCTTATTCAAAAAGATAAGCATCCCCTATTATTCAATCACCTTGCATTTATAACTACTACAAAATAGAGATGGAGTCCCTGGGTGGTGCAAATGGTTAAGTGCTTGACTACTAGCTGAAGGGTTGGCAGTTTGAACCCACCTAGAGGCACTTTGGAAGACAAGCCTGGTGATATGCTTATGAAAGGTCACAGCCTTGAAAAAACCCTATGAAGCAGTTCTACTGTGCACATATGGGGTTTCCATGAGTTGGAATCGACTTGACAGCAACCAGTAATAGAAGAGTGAGTGACCTCTATTTTTGGTACATAGTTATGAAATGAATATATTAACTTATTTTGAATATTCTGAGCATATTAAGAAAATGTGTGAATGCTTCATCTACAAATATATCATGGATTATCTTTTTAGAGTCTGTTTAATACAGTTGAAAATTTTTACATGGTCCAAGGATTTAAAGCATGACCCTTAGATTCAGATGGATTCTATAAGAAAAACCACTGGATAGGAATCAGAAGACCTGATTTCTACTTTGACCCAACTATTAGTGAAACTTGGGCAAGTCCTTCCTCTCTCTGAGCTCCACTGGTCTACCTTATAGGATTTAATAAGATACTGTACTTCATGAAAGTAACACGTAGTCAACTATTAGTCCTACAAGATGCTCCAAAAGAAAAAAAAGAAAAGTTCCACAGGTCAAATTGTATGCTGGAATATTAACGGAGCTCAGATTTCCATACTGAAAAAAAATCTGCTTAACTGTGTCTAGCCCAATGCTTACCAAATATGAGTATCCTCCCTGCCCCCATCTCCTCCCACAGAATACCTGTTAACATTAATTCAATGTAATCCATTTTGGGAATTGGAGATTTATGCCAAGGAAGCTTATAAAAGCATAAATAATCCAAAATACTGGATAATATAGGATAGTGTTTCTCAAAGTAGGGTTTGTGACTCTTCAGAGGGCATGAATATATATATTCTTAGTAGTCCACAATTTATCTGGAAAAATTTTAAATGATGTGTTTTAATTACATGATAATTTTAATATATTAACCCAAGCATGTTCTATATCATGTTGATGAACACAATATAATAAAGTATTGTCACATGATGTCACAAGATTGGCTCAGTGCCAAGTACTTCTGTAATTGTCTTTGGTTATTGATTAAAAAAAAAGAGAGAGAGAGATGGACTTAAATTATCATTTTCTCCACCTGAAGGCCAAATAATGGTAGAGTAGACTGTACAAATAAAGGTTTCATAGAACTGGTGAGAGAATTGAGCTGTCACATGACATAGTGTTAAAATATCTTAAAATAACCCATTTGTAGCGATCATTTCAATATTTGTTTGCACTTAAATTTTAAGATAACATCTTTCACAATACTATAATTTGAAGCTTATTTATTTTGTTTCTGTTTATAATTATTTTGCAAGTGTTTTGGTTTTACAGATTTATATGAGTTTGAGCACAAGAATTTTCCATCTAGTTTTATGGTTAGAACATTATAACTTCTGTAAGTTTAAATAATGTTGTGGATAAAAAAAAGTTAAGTCAAAACAAAGGGCACATAAAAATTATTTATGTTTTGGAAATACTATTCTAGGATATTTATATTACATTTCTGAATCTATATTCTTCTTAAAGATGGTCTTTTGGCCAATATTTAAAATTAGTTTGCATTCCATGACTACGCATCATCTGTTATATTTGCTGTATGACCAGATAAAGTCTGTAAAGTATTAAAATCTCATCATGGATGATCATGAGTTTGTGTTTAATATCACTGCAGATAAAATAACTTTATTGACCTATTCAGACTTGGCAGTGTTAGGTTCTTTTCTTTTCTTTTTTTTTTTTTTTTGCCCTGTCTCTATTGTCTTTTTTTAAAAAAACTTTATACATAGCCTATGTATTTTGCAAGGCATAATTTCAGTTACTGCCTGTATGTCAGTGACCCAAGACCTTTATTTCTAGAACTATTTTCTCACCTGAATTCCATAACACACTTCTAATGATCTAGTGGACTTTTTTTACCTGAATGTCAAACAAGTATTTCAAACTCATTCAACCAAAAATTCAAGTCTTGTTCTTGATCAGTGGTATATTCCTTCTACCCAGTTCCTCAAATCTGAAACTTTGAAATCATCTTCCACCTCCTTCTTCTCTTTATTTTCACATCAGTGGTCAGTGAGTCCTGTTGATCCTCTTTGTACCCTCTGCTATTGTCTTACTTTAGGCTTGCACCATCTCCCACCTGGATGACTGCAATAGCTACCTACTGAGATTCTCTGCCATCTGTTACCTTCCATGTCAATCGAGCGTGAAACAGAAAGAACATAACTGATAGAATTTGAGAGTTCTCAGTTGACTTGGCTCTGCCTATGTGGGCCCACCTGGCTTCATTTACTGAGACTTCTGCCTTACTAGGCTGCGAGTTTATGGAAGGCAGGGGCTCTGTCTCAGTCATCTTTGTTTCTCAGTGTTTAGCAGAGTACCCAGCACATAACTGGTGCTTACTATATGCTGTTGAAAGTTGACAGGGCAACAGTGGATGGCTGAGGGCACAGGCTTTGGAATTGGATGGACCTCCTCTGCCACTAGGATCCCTGGGTGGTGTGCTTGCCTACTAACAGAAGACTGGCGGTTCAAGCCCACCCAGAGACACCGCGAAAGAAAGGCCTGGCCATCTGCCTCTGAAAGATCACAGCCCTGAAAACCCTATGGAGTGCAGTTCTACTCTGCAACAGCCAGGCTTCCATGAGTTGGGATCCAGTCAACAGCAAGTGGTTTGGTTTCTTCTTCTTCTACTTATTTATTAAGAGGCCATGAACAAATTAACTTTAAGCCAGTAACTCTCAACTCTTGCTGCACATTAGAATTACTCAAGGAACTTATAAAAAGGGTCCAGGTCCCCTCTCCAGCCCAATTAAGTCAGAATCTCTAGGGGGTGAAATTGGCATGGGGGAGGGTGGGGCTTAGCCACTAGAGCCTTTAGGAGCTCCGTAGGTGATCCTAATACACAGCCAAGGTTGAGAACCACTGCTCTTGGCCTTAATTTCTCGTCTGCTATTAGTATCTATTTTAAAGGGTTGAGCAGAAGAAATGAGGCTGTGTTTAGTATATTAAAATAAAAACCTACCAAACCCATTGCCGTCGATTCCGACTTATAGCGACCCTATAGGACAGAGTAGAACTGCCCCATAGAGTTTCCAGGGAGCAGCTAGTGGATTCCAACTGCTGACTTTTTGGCTAGCTGCCAAGCTCTTAACCACTGTAAGTGCTCAATTATGATGTTAATATGCAACCTCAATTTGTAACCTTCTTCCTTTTCAATTGCCACCCTCCAGCCACTCTGGAGCCCTGGTGCAGCAGTGGTTAAGAGCTCTGCTCTCACCCTACAGCCTTCAACACTCCAGGCTTTCCCACAGGTTTTATGTTTTTCCAACTCTGAGCTTCCACCTCCTCATATGTCCCTTCTGTCCCCAATGCCCAGTCAAAAACCACATCTTCCATGAAAACTGTCCTCACACTTTCTAATCAGGAGAACAGATGGCCTTTTAACACATTTCTCCTGAGGATTTTATATTCTCCATTGTACTGTAGCGGGCATGACAGCACTGGATGTAAGAAGCTAAGGTACTGGTGCCACATGGTTCCTGCTTTTTAGGCCCCGTCCCTCCCTGTAACCAATAAATATTTAAACTAAAATAAATGACTCTCTAAGTAATGTAAAATCAGAGCCCTGGTGGCACAGCAGTTAAGAACTCGGCTGCTAACCAAAAAGTTGACAGTTTGAATCCACCAGCTGCTCCTTGGAAACCCTATGGGGCAGTTCTACTCTGTCCTATAGGGTCGCTATGAGTCGGAATTGACTCACAGCAACGGGTTTGTTTTTTGTTTCGTTTTTTTTTTTTGTTAGCCACCTTTTGTTGCAAATTTAGTTCCTCCTTCAGTTTTCAAAAATGAATGTACTGATAAGCAATTTAGAAAGATTTTTTAAAAAAATACATCAGCTCGAAGTGAAAGAAAACAACAGACATACCAACTTCCACTCCTTTGTAAAAATATTAAGCAATTATTCTAGGACCAGACTTCATCTAAAACTTTCTTCAGGACCATTCTAACCTGACCACATTCATCATATATTTTGGGTTAAGCTACCTCGCCTCTGCCAGTTTGTAGTACTGTAGTGGCTTGCATGTTGCTGTGATACTGGAAGATTTGCCACCGGCATTTCAAATACCAACAGAGTCAGCGGAGCTTCCAGACTAAGACAGACTAGGAAGAAGGACCTGGCAGTCTACTTCTGAAAAATTGGCCAGTGAAAACCTTATGAATAGAAGCAGGGCATTGTCTGATATAGTGCCAGAAGATGAGCCCTTCAGGTTGGAAGACACTCAAAACAGGATGGATTGACACAGTGGCTGCAACAATGGGCTCAAACATAGCAACGACTGTGAGGATGGCGCAGGACCAGGCAGTGTTTCCTTCTGTTGTAAATGGGGTCGCTGTGAGTGGCACCAACCCCACGGCACCTAGCAACAAGCTAGAAAAGTGATCTATAACCCAGTAATATAGTAAATTCAAGAGGGATTTTCTCTTTGCTTTTGTTCTTTAAGGTTTGCTTTTACTCATTTTTTCCTGAGGAAGACACCATCTCCTAATGCCCTTTGTTGATTTACATACTGCGTGTGTATGTACCGATGCCATGACTTCCCCTAACACGTAAACTCACCTGCACACTCCAAAGATCTGTTTGGGTTGTTTCATGTTCTAAAATTATAGTTTCAGATTCAATGGAAAGTAATGATTATAGTACTACTTCTGACAAGGTGTTATAAGGTTTTATATTTTCTCTACTTTGAGTCGAAATCGACTCACGGCAACGGGTTTGTTCTTTTGGTTTGGTTCATGTAAATATCTAAAGCTCTTCCTATTTAGACAACTACCTTCAAACCACGTTACCTGGTTGTCCTTAGGGAACGACTGATTATCAGTGAAAACCGTAAAAAGCCCAGTGGGACGCAGATGAGGGAAATAACTATGCTTTTCCTCCTAAGAGAAACCATGACTAAGTAGGGAAGGAAAAAGGGTGGAGAGGAAAGTCCGAGAAAAGCACAATGATCTTGAGAGCCAGCGTCCTTAGCCGGAAGACCAGGGCCCGCAATTCAGCTCCGAGGAGAGCTACACGCAGAGGGCCGCGCCTCCCCGGAGAGTGTGCGTGTGTCATTGCACGAATCTCTTACACTGCCCACGGGGTCTGCGCACCCGTCACAATCAGCAGCAAACAACAGCTGATCTGACCGCCTCCCACCGTCCAGACGTTCCACGCCTACTGCCAGTCACCGATTTTGAAGGGACCGGAAACCCTTTTGCCCCGACTCGCGGGGCCACCGAATAGTACCGGCAGGAACCGGAAGCTCTTCGGCCCCGATCGCAGGAGCGCGTTCGCAGTGAAGCTCCGGCGGAGTTGTAGGAGGGGAGGAGGAAGAGGCGGAGTGGGGGGGGCGGGGCTGGTCCCAGAAGATGGCGGAGGTGGGGGTGAGTTGGGGTACCCCGGCGAAGCACGGGTGACTGGATGTTGAGAGAAGCAGCCTGTGGAAGGGGTGTCCCACGGGAAGAGGAAGTGCTTGTGTTTTTGGAAGCTGGGAACCCTGGTGGCAGGTGCGGGGAGCCAGGACCACAGATGGGGATGAGGACTGGCGCCGGGCCTGCAGGCGAGGGGCTCCGGAGAGGAGACATCGAGGTGGGAAAGGGGACAGCGGGGTCGGGGAAAGGTCGGAGGAGAGTCCGAGGCTCCGCGAACAGTGGAACGGTGTCCGAGCGGGAAGAAGGCTGGAGGACGGTGGGAAGGGCGACCCTGGAGGTCTGATGGGTGGAGGAGGACGACGAGCTGTCAGGCGTACAGCTGTCAGGACTTGGGAGGCGAGTAGTCAGGGGAGCAGACAGGCTTGGGACGGGGATGGACCCGAAAAGGTAGGTATCTGAGTCCGTTGAGAATCCGCAAAAAAAGGTATGTTGACACTGAACTGAAGAGTGGGGCCTTGGGATCTTGAATTAGAAGTGGACACCTTTGGAGTAGGTGTGTGGGTAAAGCCAAAGACAACTCTTGTGGACCTGGAAGTTGGTGATAATTACCAGGATTTCGGGGTTGGTTAGCAAGGATTGGCAGTAAAGAGAAAGAAAGGAGTGTGGATGGGTGGGGGGGGGGGGGGAGTTAAAACTTAAGTGATAATGGCCTATGTCCAGTTAGTGATGAGAAGAAGTTGTTAACATATGGTGTTAGCTAGATGGTTCAGGGAAATATAACGTGAAGAGTTTGCTGTTCTGTAGGATTGATGAGGAAATGCTTTAAGAAGGAATGGGTAGATTGGACAGCCTGGCCACTGAAACTGACCCAGATCAGTATTGCAGCAGAGCTGAGGATTGCAGAGGATGAGGACATTCTCCAGTTCTGGTTGTGGAAGGAACACAGGCATCGAAGCAGTGACTGACTGGATTGCATTTCCCAACTTTTGGGCTTGGCCCTGTTAGTGAAGTGCTGAATGAAAATGAATGTAGGAGGACTCCCCCCCCCCCCCCCCCCCCCCACCACACACACACACAAATTAACTATGCACTCGTCCTGTTTTCCCCCTTTATTCTCTGGACTTTGTGTTCGGTAGTCCTCAGAGTGTGTCTGTTGTGCAATGACCAAGCTGTGAATCACAAACATTTGGGAAAGAGGTTGGTTCTTTTTAAGCTGACAAGTGTTGCTTTTACAGATGATCTGGCTGAAAAGGAAAGGATAAGATACAGTTCAGTAATTTAAAGACAGTTTGTTTTCGTCGTTATTAATTATTCCCAAATGATGGAGTAACCTTTTTAGGGACTGAGATTTGACACTTTTAAGCAGTTATAGAATGTGAATGCTGCTTTCTTAATGATTTCTGTGTTTGGGGTTATTTATTTATTCATTTTTAAGCAAAGCAGATTCCCATTTGATAGTTTGTACATCACGTGTCTCACGGCCTTGGTTTCATTCCCCACAATGTGTCAGCACTCTCCCCATTTTTGCCCTGGGTTAGTTTCCTTTGGTCCTGATTTTCTACCCCTTCCTGCCTTCTCGTCTTTGCTGTTAGGCAAATATTGCCCTTTTGATCTTAAATAATTGGTTTTTCTTAGGAGCACGTTCCTCTCAGGTGTTATTGTTTATTATATGGGCTTGTCTGTTGTTGGCTGGAAGGTAGTCTCTGGGAATGGCTTCAGTTCCAGGTCAGAAGGGTGTCTTAGGGCCATAGTCTTGGGGGTACCTCCAGTCTCTGTCAGACCAGTAAGTCTAGTCTTTTTTGTGAATTTTATTTTTTGTTGTACATTTTTCTCCCACTCTGTCTGGGACCCTCTGTTGTGATCCCGATCAGAGCGGTCAGTAGGGGTAGCCGGGTACCATCTAGTTCTTCTGGTCTCGGGGTTGTGTAGGCTGTGGTTCATGTGGTTCATTAGTCCTTTGAATGAATTGTCCCCTTGAGTCTTTGCTTTTCTTCACTCTCTTTTGTTCCAAATGAGAAGAGACCCATAGTTGTGTGTTAGATGGCCACTCACAAGCTTTTAAGACCCCAGATGCTACTCACCAAAGAGGATGCAAAACATTGTCTTTATGAAGTATGTTGTGCCAGTTGACATAGTTGCCCCCGAGTCTGTGATCCTTTGCCTTTCAGCCTAGGAACTTTATCCGTTGAGGTGTTTGGTTATGTCTAAGAGATTTTCTTGACTGCACTCCTTGTGTGCTCTATTGTCTATATTAATATATGAGGAGCACCTACAGACGTGTGTAGAAATATCCTCCACTAAACTTGTATTTGCCCTTGGGTGTGCTCCCTTACACCCTCCCACACCTCTTGGCATATCTTTCTACCTGTGTTTCCATTTGTAAATTACCGTTTGTTAATACTATTGTTGCAGGATTGTCTGTGATGTAGTAGTTACCGTAGTTGGCCTTAATTCTTCCCTTCCTCTTGGTGACCTCTCTTGCCTTGGTCATGTTGTGCTGACTTCTCCCATGTTGTGTATTGCCTTTCCCTTCACCAATATTAACATGTGTCTTCTATCTGTTTGGTAATTTTGGGTTTTAATGTTAAGTGGAAAGTTGAGTTGCAATGCCTACAAGGCGAACATTTTTTGTCCTGAAGTTTTTAGTGTCCCTAGGCTTTGATTTCGTATTTGTGTACTTTATTTAAGGACGGTTAGACTGTTTTATTGGTTTAAGTGTGTTTATTCTAATGTCAATGCTTATACTATTTCAAGAATGCCATTCTAATTTAAAGAGCATATGATGAAAAAGATGTGAGATAGTAATTTAACTTTATTGTTTAGTAGTCTGACCTAGGCACCTGAAGAGTCAGGGTAATTTGAAGGAGCAAACATATTTCTGTGACTGCTAATCATTGGAAGATGAATGATCTTGTTGTTTGGGTTTAGGGTGTTAAAATTGTTAAAGTGAAGCCCCCCCTCCCCTTTTTAAGGTTATGAGGGGCTTTTCTGTGTGTGTTTGTTTTCAAAAGCCGATTGCCTAAAAGTTGTCTCAGTGTCAAACATAATTGATTTTCATTCACAAAACCCAGAATCACTTATAACCCTATTTTATTTATCTAAAAGTGATATATTGATTTATTAACAGGCAGTCATGTACCTGGAATAATGTTTTCCTAGTATTGGTGATGGTTTGTCATTGATCTATCCAGACTATTTGAGCAAATAGTTCAAATAATAACGTACCATTTGCAACATCATGATAAATGGAAAAAATATTGATGTTGTCAAGGATTTCATTTTACATGGATCCACAATCAGTGCCCATGGAAGCAACGGTCAAGAAATCAAAAGATACATTGCACTGGGCAAGTTTGCTGCAAAAGACCCCTTAAAGTAATAAAAAGCAAAGATGTCACCTTGAAACTAAGGTGCATCTGACCCAAGCCGTGGTATTTTTAGTCACCTCGTATGCAAGCGAAAGCTGGACAATGAGTAAGGAAGACTGAAGAAGAATTGATGCCTCTGAATTATGGTGTTGGCAAAGTATATTGAATATACCATGTACTGCCAGAAGAACAAACAAATCTGTCTTGGAAAAAGTACAGCTAGAATGCTCCTTAGAAGAGAGGATGGTGAGACTTCTCACATATTTTGGATATGTTATCAGGAGGGACCAATCCCTGGAGAAGGACATCGTGCTTGGTAAAGTAGAGAGGTAAAAAGAGGAAGATCCTCAGCAAGATCAGTTGACACAGTAGCTGCACTGATGGGCTCAGCACAGCAGTGATTGTGAGGACAGCACAAGATTGGGCAGTGTTTTGTTTTGGTGTACATAGGTCACTGAGTCAGAACTGACTCAAGGGAATGACAACAACAGCAATTTGCAGGTTTTACAAATAGTTCAATGTAGTGAGTAATGTATTTTTTAGAACTTATAGGTCAGGTTCAAGGTAAAATTTTTCATGTCCTGTGGAAAATTTTTCTTTGCAAATTATTGAAAAAAGTGTTATTTTGGTTTTAACAGTACAGTAGTTTATCGACATGACTTTAAGAACTTTCTTGTGTGGCACTTACATTGTTTTCGTATAGTGTTTGTAGATAGAGGCAAAATGTGTTGAAATGGAAAGAACCCTTGGAGTCAGAAGACTGGGGTTAGTCCTGGTGCTACCTGATAATAGTTTTGTGATCTTATGAAGTTACTTAACCTATTTTATTTTGGAAAGCTGTAATTAAAAATACATACCTGCCTAGTTATCAGGCTTGTTGTTGAGGATCTACTGAGCTATTGTCTTTTAAAAAGTATTTCTATACCAGAGACTTTTTCCCTGATCAACAGATTATTTCTTGAGTAATCTAAATTTTTCAAATATAAATTTTTTTTTTAAATTTTGGAGAATGGAATTTATCATTGATATGAGTGATATTTAAAAGTTTAGATACCTTTGTTTTAAGAAAATAATACTAATATATGATCAGAAAACCAAATTCCAAAACAAATTTAAATGAGTAGATATTTATTCCCCAAAGCGTTCCCATTAAAACAACCCACTCCCCTAGAGTGTGACTAGTATTATAAATATGCTCTTTTAGGAACTTCATTTTTGCATAGTAGGGGTGAATGGTCTTGTGGGATTTCCTGTCCCTTTGATGAGTCTAGTCATTTCCAGGAGTTCATTTTATTTTTATTATTATTTTTTAAATTATTATTATTTACTTTAAAGAACAGAAATTTATTTTCTCACGGCTTAAGTGACTTAAAGTTCGAATCTAGGGTAACAGTTTTAGGGGAAGGCTGTCTCTGTTGGCTCTAGGCGAAGAGCCGTGTCTCCCAGCAGACTGCAGTTCCTTGACGATCTTCGCGTGGGCTCCCCACACCCCTAGTGTGTGCTTGCTTGGACACACCTTACACTGATATGGCCATTAACGTAACAGAGAAAACCTGATTCCCTAATGGGATTCCATCCACTGGCACAGGGGTTAGAATTCCAGTACATCTTTTGAGGGGACACAGTACAATCCATAACACTTATTAGAGAAATCAACCTTTCTCTAGTTTCAGTAACGAATTATTTACTATACACATTATTCCTTATTAACATATATACTGTGCTTTGACCCATGGTTGAGAACCCCTGGAGTTGCCTATGTGATAATGGGAACAAAGGGGTTAGACTGAAACCTTGAGCATGGGTCTCAAGGAGCATGTTTAAAGGGCTGCCCAGGAAATGTCAAGAGGTCTGTCAATTCCACATGTCCGGGAAACCACTTTCAGTTTGAATCCAATCTGGAAGTTAAAACCAGTTGCTTTAAAAACCCTTCTAAACACTCAGCCACTCAGAGGAGGCTGGACAGAACCTCAAGGGCGGAGGTCACTCGGTGCGGAATCAAGGCCCTGCAAGCCCACCCACGTGCCCATGTCAAACAGGTGATCAGCATTTCAGAGGGCATTGAAGGAAAGCAGTTGTACCAGGAGTATGGTTGCTAAGCCAGTTGCTGTCCAAGTTGACTGCCAGGAGTTCATTTTACATGTGTGTGGTGGCGAGATCCAGTGGTAGTCTTGATCTTGCCAATTTACTTGACCACTTTGGGTCTCATTTGCCTTGCCAGTGAAATGCAAACTGTTAACAGCACTGGATCTTAACTTCTTTTGGTTTGTGGACTTTGAGTACTTAATATAAATCATGGAACTCCCTTCCCAGAAGAATGTGTGTTTACACAAGGTTTTTCTCTTTTTCTTTTACACAAGGTTTTTGTTTTTGCATGGGGTTTGTGTACCCCCTGGAATAAATGATTTCTCAGTTCCCTTCTATTCCTTCAGTTTTATGATGCTGTGATTCTAAGGCATTTTAGCTTTTATTTTTTACTCCAATAATTTAGTACTTTTATATTATGATGTTGGAGCCCTGGTGACGCAGTTGTTAAGAGCTCGGCTGGTAACCAGAAGGTCAACAGTTTCTTGGAAACCCCATGGGGCAGTTCTGCTCTGTCCCGTGTGTGTTATGTTGTGTGCTGTAGAGTCAATTCTGACTCATAGCGACCCTGTAGTCCTATTGGGCCTATATGAGTTGGAATTGACTCGATGGCAGCAGGTTTGATTTTTTATTATGATGTCACAATCAGTGTTTTGGATCTCATTCAGATAAACAACAAACAAGCATTCTGTTACTTTTAAAGCATTCTGTTACTTTCACTTTTAGGGTGAAGTAGGAAATGTACCAGGAAAGGTTGAATAAACATTTGTGGCAGAATAGCATGAACAGTTTAAATACCGCTGGCAGCCTTGAAATAGAGTGAGGAAGGAAGTCTCTAGCAAAGAGTGGCTGTCGGTGGAAGGACAGTGCCTCCCTGGGGACGTTTGAAAATATGTGAGGACATTTTTGGTTGTCACAGTGAGTGAGGGTGCCCTGGCATTTGGTGGGTGGGAGCCCAGGATGCTAATGTCTTTGTCAAGGAATGGTCCTGCCCAAAGTGCCAGTGCCCTTTGACAAACACTGGCAAGTGATTATGAAAATGTGGGACACTGAAATAGCTTTTTAAAACTAATGTTATTTTGCTGCTTTAAAAATTCTGTTCACTATAAAATATCCTTTGCCATTAATTCCCTTTTGGAAAAATCTACAAACAGGAACAAACGATTCACTGGAGCAATTTGGGTCTATCAAAACATACGCTTATATTCCTCTACTAGCTGTTTTAGAAACACAGCAGGAAGTTTGTTGTGTCTGCTAAGATTTTGGAAAGTGAAGGGTCAACTGTTGGTCTCATACAGTATGTAAATTGGCCATTTGATTGCTTTTCTTAAAGACATCTTTTTATACCTTGATCTGGTGCTTTTAAAGAAAATTTTAAGGTGATTATACGTTTATTCGCATGATCTTGGTGCCCTTATACAGTTGCCTACTTATGCTCTGGGAATGTATTATAGTTGAGATGATTTTCCAATGTCTACCTGTCTTTTCAGTAACCAAATCCCCTGTATAGACCCATACACTAAAAAATGGAAGTCTGGGAAGTTAAGGTGAGTGGGGCTCATGGTGTAGAGGAAAGAAGATGGATATTGGAATCAGTCAGACCTGAGGTAGAATTCCAGTTCCTACACTGCATGTCCTATGACCATAAGCTAGTAGTTCCTAAATCCCTTTGGTTTGGTATTCTCATCTGTAAAGCAATCGTGATAATACTTTCCTTTAGGATTATAGTATTTTGAATATTGGAGTTACTGTGTGTCTGGTGCAGAGTAGGCCTTCCATAAATGGGCACTCCATCAATAGTGGATGGTGATGATGATGAGCAACAACTCTGTAGCTACTGAACAGCTCACTAAAAGTGACCAGGACACATGAGACACTAATAAACTGGATCGGGTCAGGAGGAGATGATTTCTGGGCATTTTCAGTGGGCATGTAGAAAATGTTTTCCCATGAATTCCCCGTGGTGTAATATATACTAAGATCTCAACTTGTCTCAGCTGAAAAGCTCAGTTAGTAGGATTGTGAGGACTTGCTTGGGTGTGGAACTCCTCACCCCTTGAGTGTGGAGCACAGAGCTCTGGGTGTGGCAGGGGCTCAGGAAAATGGTTATGTGAGTGTTTACCACATAGATTCGTGAGGCTGTGAAAGTTGCTAGTACTTACAAATATTCTTATTTTCATACTGGTTATTTTTAATGTGAGCCCTTAGTTTACACATGGGTATTATTCCAAAATTCATTTGTAAGGTAGTGTAAAACTTGAAAACTCAGAGGAAGTGTATTGTAACTGCTGATTAGATGCTAGATTTGCCTTCTAAAAAGCTTATTTAACCCAGTATAGTTTGATTTAAAAAGAGTTAACACAATTTGGTTTAACAAGTATGAATGTGTGGAGGTCCCACTATTGGCTAGATAGGTACCTTTCTGGGTACATAGATACAGTTGGAGATGTGATAGTGAATAAGACCTACATAATAAGTCTCTAATTCATGAAGCAACTATAGATACAAGATAGCTACTGTAAGTGTCATCCTAAGGTTTTAAGTAAACTACTTTGGGATTCAAAGAATAGATCACATATGTACTAACTTATAAAGATACCCAAAATGTATTATTGTTGGGTTGCAGAAAAGTAAGTTACATAAGTAGTCTGTCTTAGGCTGGGTTCTCCAGAGAAGCAAAACCAGTAAAGTGTATAAATATATATATAGAGAGAGATTATATCAAGGAAACAGCTCACACAAGTGTAGAGGCTAGAATGTCCCAAGTCTGTGGATCAGGGTAGAGACCTCTCCCAAGTCACACAGCTGCAGAAGCTGGCAAGTCCAAGATTGGAAGTTCGGAGAGCAGGGCTCCCACTCACAGGCTGTGCAGATCGACGAATCCCAGGTTTGGCAGATAAGCTGACAGCTCCAGTCCCAAGAACGGGAGATGAGACAACAGGAAGCAGCCGCACGATCCAGAGAGAGAGCAAAAATCCAGAATGTCTGCTTATATACAGGTGTGGGCCACACCCCCAAGGAGACTCCCTTTCATCTGATTGGCTACTCACAGTATATTTAATCATGGGAGTGATTACATTAAAACATGGAGAATCATGGCCCAGCCAAGTTGACACACAGTCTTAACCATCACATAGTCTGTATAGTATTTTCCCATTTAAAAAATGTTGGTATTTGTAGAGAACACGCAGAAGAATATGGGACAGTTTGGGAAGCTGAACATCATGGTAAGAATGAGGGCTTTGGAGCCAGACTGCATGAATTTGAATCCCAGCTTGGCCTCTTACTAGGGATGTAAACTTGGTCAAGTGACGTAACCTTTCTCTGCTTTATTTGCCACACCTGTAAAATGGGCATAATTGCACTTACCTCTTGGGGTTGTTTTGAGGATTAAATGAGTTGCCATATGTCAACTGTTTAGAACAGTACATCCAACCAGTCTACTGCCATCGAGTAGATTCTGACTTGTAGTGACCCTGTAGGACAGAGTAGAACTGCCCCGTAGGGTTTCCTAGTCTTTACAGAAGCAGACCGCTACATCTTTCTCCCCTGGAGCTGCTGGTGAGTTCGAACCTGCTAACCTTTGGTTAGCAGCTGAGTAACCACTGTACCACCAGGCTTCTTAGAACAGCACATAGAAAACCTCAATGTTGTTATTTGTCTTGAACAAAAAAACACTTTGGTTTAGAGGAGTGAATAAATATCTCGACTGATTGTACTGGCAAAGTTCTGGGTTTTAGGAGTCAGGGGCCATGTGGTTAACACTCCTTAGAATCTAGCCAGTAGGTTGTTCTTCATTAGCTCCCTTCTTCTTTCTCCAGTTTCCTTACAGTAAGAGCTCCCATGGGTGGAGCCCTGGGAGCACAGTGGTTGAGGGCTCGGCTGCTCACCAAAATTCAGCATTTCGAATCCACCAGCTGCTCCTTGGAAACCCTGTGGGGCAGTTCTACTCTGTCCTATAGGGTCGCCATGAGTCAGAATTGACTTGATGACGGCAATAGGCCTGGTTTTTTTGGTATGGCTGGAACATGGGGCAGACCGGGCTGTGGCAGGGATGGGACAGAGCTGTGGCCCTGGGAGCACAGGTCAGGTCTGGTTTCTGTGGTTGGTGTTTGTGTAGGTGAGTGGCCGGTGGTCTGTTCTGTGCAGAAATTCAGATATATAAGCATTAAATGTGTCATTTTCCTCTTCTGTTGGGGTTGTCCTCATGAGAAAATCACACTTTATTGTGAAAAACACATTTTCAGTCAGAATATGTTGATTTTTGTGAAGTATGAAATACTCTGTTGTGACTGGTGAGCTTGGAGGTCTGGGTAGAAGCAGAAAGTGAGTTTTGATCTTCCACGTTCTTGTGGAAGAGGCTCAGGTAACCTGCTGTGCTTCTCTCTGAGGGCGGCGAGCTGGGTTTACTGTTAGTCTAACTTTAGTTCTCTGAGGCCACTTACTCTGTTGCAGTGGATACAACTGTGTAGCACTTTGTTTTTGTTATTACATCATGCATGTAAAAATACTTTTTAAAACTTATTCAGTAAATAGCCAATTTAAATAAATTAGTATACAGACTTGTTTCATTATTTGGCCTTTCAAATAAATTAATATTGAAATCAGGACAATTGTATAATCATATATTAGACACGCATTGATTTCTTTTTTCTTATCTCTTGCAGGATTTCTGGTAGGTCCTATTTTAGGACAAGATGAGGTACTGTTGAAGCGTCCATCTGCTTGAATTCACAGACAGTTGTTGAGTTTTTCTGCTGGAAAGCTGTTTTTCTGCCTGCTTACTGACTTACGAAACCATGACGGAAGGAGAGACAGAGTCACCTGGGCCCAAAAAGTGTGGTCCATATATTTCATCTGTCACTAGCCGGAGTGTAAACTTGATGATTCGTGGAGTAGTGCTGTTTTTGATTGGAGTATTCCTTGCATTAGTATTAAATTTACTTCAGATTCAGAGAAATGTGACCCTCTTTCCACCTGACGTGATTGCAAGCATCTTTTCTTCAGCCTGGTGGGTGCCGCCGTGCTGTGGTACAGCCTCAGGTATGTGCAGGGCGTTTCTGTAATGCTAGAAGGGAAATAGAATAAATGAGCGTGGATGTTGCCTGAGCTATCGGCTTTTTTAAAAAGTCAGCTTTGTAGAGGTATAATTTAAATACAAAACAATGGACCTGTTTTAAGTGAACAGTTTGATGAGTCTAGCTAAGTGCATGCATTCATGTATCTACCACCACAGTCCAGATGTACACCATTTCCATCACCCCCCAAATTCTCCTGTGCCCCACCTGCAGTACCAGGCTACCATTGGGCTGCTTTCTGTCACTCTAAGTTATTTTTGCCTCTTCTAGAATTTAATATAAATGGGATCATAGAGTAGGGACTCTTGTGACTGGCTTCTGTCTGAACTAGGAACCTTTAAAATTTTGTCCTAAAATCAGTCCTGAGTCCCTTAGGCACAGGGCATTTAACCTCGTAGTTTTGGCCTTTCTTCAACCCAGCTCATGTAAGTCTTTTTTAGGTTATCTTGATGATGACCTCACTGTTTGTTTTAAGGTTTTTGATGGTTTAAGGTTTGTTTTTAAAGCAGATAAAAACTTAAAAGATGGAATAGTTTTAATTCAGGTTTAAAGCTTCATTTTTTTGTTTGTTTTTGTTTTCTTTCAGATTCTGTGTATGTTTTATTCCCTTGTATCTTGTTTTTAAACACGTCTTTAGGAATACTAAATAAGGGAGCAGTGGTGGGTCAGTGGTAGAATTCTCACCTTGCACGCGGGAGACCTGGATTCGATTCCTGGTCAGTGCATCTCTTGTGCAACCACCACTCATCTGTCTGTGAAGGCTTCTGTGTTGTTACGATGCTGATCAGATTTCAGCGGAGTTTCCAGACTAAGACCTTCTGACAAATCAGCCAGTGAAAACGCTATAGATCCCAGTGTTCTGATCCTGTTGTGTGGGGGGTCACCATGAGTTGGGGGCTGACTTGGCGGCAGCTGACAAAAACAACAAGAATAATAAATATTTAGAGAGATCAATGAGGTAGAGTTTCTTTGTCTAAAAATGTTCCTATCCTGTAGTTACTTTATATCTTTCTTTGGTGGACAGTGTGTGATAGATAAAGGGGCGCATTTCAGAATGCTTTATCGATGCTGAGCTTCCGTGACGGTAGCTCTTTCGCTTCTTCCAATGACTGAGGCCAAGAGATTAATAATATATAATATAATCGAGTTGTAGAAGGAAGCCATAACCACGGGGCAAAGATCATTCTGACTGAGGGAGAAGATCGCTTTTCTGAATGTCCGTTTGGTGTCCCAGACTTAATATGCATGAATACCTTGCAGTGTAATGTAGGTCCTTGCTGGCGTACATCCTACAGCTGGAGGTCAGAGGGTGAGGAGTTAATTGCAATATGTTTTAGAATGACCTGGTGAAACATGCTGGACAATTACACAATCCTGTTGCATGGATGGAAGGGCAGTGTGGTGGTAAGGCTTCAGTGTGGTTTCTGTATTGATGTTTCACAATCACGATATTGACTGTTGATTTTGTTGGGTAGGTCATGGTGTTTAGTAGATAACAGTGAACTTATGAACCATGATTTCTGAAGGTTGCCAGAGACGGAAGCCAAATTTTTACGTAATCTCCCCTCCTATATTTAAGGGAAAAAAGAGGTAAACTATGTAAGCGACATAGCGTGCAAGAGTTTGTATGTATATGTGAATATGTATATGTGTTTGTGTATACGTGTGTATTTTCAAAGCTCTCCAGGGAATAGTTCTTACCCTCTTAAGCTAGAAAAACTGATAATTACCCTTTGATTTTCTGATCCAGTTAACATTCATAGACCGAGCAGCTACCTTTCGAAGAGCCTCCAGAACCCCCACTTTCTGCCTGTGAACAGAAGGGCCCCCCGGTTATTTGCTGCCTTTCCTTATTGCACAGTTCTGGACAGTTTGCTAGTGGTGCTCTGGAGGGACAACTGGTAGAGAACTCTGGTAAACTTCTTTTGATTTCATTTTCCTTTTCTTAGTTCCCTATTTTTAGTTTAATGACAGTTGATGTTAAAAGTTGGTTAACTTCTTCCTGTGTGTGGTGTAATAGAACTAATAGAACTGGAGTTAGAAGCTTCTTGAGCATTACTGAAGGCCACAAAGGAATCTTTCTCAAGAATTAATAGGTGAGAAAAGGCAGCTGTCATTGGGAGGATAAAATAACTATAGAAGTTGCCTCAAAAATCACAAGTAGCCAATTTACACCTATGCCTATGAAAGCAATACCTAATTTTATAAAGAAAAAGAAAATCTTCCCTGTTTTGCCATGCAGTCAGTTACGGGTCCTGGAATGCCCTGTAAGACTCTGTTACTCTCACCTGCCAAGTTTTACGTCTTTCCTCTGTCTTTTTCTTGGTCCAGGCACTCAACCGCTGTGCTTGGAATTTTAAGTCTTCTCTCCTTCTGCCTCTAATTTCCCCCCCCACCCCATTGTAAGAACAATCTCCCTTTCTTTGGTGCAGATCTGATTGTATTATTATTGTTATTCCCCAGTGTCTGCAGCACTGTCTCTTCATAATATGCCCCTTGTCTACTTTTGTAGACAGAGTCTTTGGACTCTGAAGCTCCATTAGAACCTAAAGCTTAGAGTTCCCAGATAGGACTGGATGTTTTCAGTTGTCCAAGCTTTTCCTCCAGAGCCGCCCTTTGATGAGAAATCCCTTTCTACACCATTCCACCTGGTGAGCGCTGCCTGGTGGATCACCTCTTCTGTGAAGCTGAGCTGACCTGCCAGCACCCTCGCTCCCCTCAGCACATGTGAGGAGACAGTGACTGGGTCCCCACTGGGCCCTGTCAGTTTGACCCCCAACACATTATTGTGTTTAATTGTTTCTGTGTCCACTTAGGGACTGGGATCATGTCTTGCTCTTTTTTCCTTTTAAATCCCCAGCAACTACCAAGAACCAGACATGTCATGGGGGTTTAAGTATTTGTTGGATGAAAAACATTGGCTTCTCCTGTCGGAGTTTTCTAAGAAAGTCTATCCCACTGAGTCGTTTTGGTTTTTTTTCAGCCCCTTTTCTTGCAAAATGTTCGATTTAACTGTGTTCCTTTTAGTGCACCACCACACGAAGCACACCGCCGTGAAAAAGTGATGACTTAATACTGATGTTTCGCAGACTTCTTTTGTCTCTGTCTTGGTGGACTGTACCTAGTCACTGGGAAATAACTTAAAGATATCACAAGAAATGTGATTTTTGCATCAGAGAACCACCCGATTAAGCAAGGCTATGTTTGCGTATGATTTTATGAAGCATAATTTCAACAGCCTCTCTTGTGAAAATAAAGGCAGTGGAGGAAGAGGAAAAGGATCCCAGGTGTACTTCTGCTGAGCTCTCAAACAGTGGAAGCTCACAGGGCAGTGTGTGTTGCTGACTCCGCCATGCCTTAATTTAAAGGAAAGAAAGAAGACATGTAATGAGAAGTGATGAGCTTCCTCGAATTCTCCCTCTCAGTGAGCGGCCGAGAACCAGGCACACTCAATGGATTTGATTTTTATTGGCAGATCCCAGCGTTGGCAGCACGGCGGCTTAAATCCTGTTTTTGTGTTTGCTTCCTCCCCTCAGTTGTCTCTCACTTGCAAATCTGACATCACATGTATAAAAATAGAGTCAGTTTGACTTATTTGTGTCTTTGCACACACGTCAGTATCCTCTATGCGATAATTCTTTACCTGTGGCATCAGCTGTTGAGGGAAATTGACTTGGAATGCCTGATCTTAGCTAATTTGACTCAGCAACAGGCAGAGGGAAGAGAGAGGGAGAGAGGAATGACAGATGAGCTGTTAGTTTCATGACCCCATGAGAAAAAAAGAAGTGATACTCATTTAGATACGTTTCAACTGTTAGGCGTGCGTGTTGCCAGTTTAATTGTGTAGACTTTTGGAGAAATGCTGTCAGTTCATCTCGTAGAATTTTAGAGTAAAGTCTTTGAAATAGGAAGGTAATGTGAAACTTTAAAATTTACTATTAAAATTTTAAATAGTTACTGGAATAACAACTATTAAAAAAAATAACTCTGGGTTGCTGAAATTTGTTGTTAATCTCTTGGTGGCCTATAAACCGTGTATGCTCGGCACATGCCTCTCCAAAGACCACTCTGGTGTTTTGGACTAGAAAGTGTGTGTGCTGTTGCACCATCTCCCCTCTAGAGGGAAGGAGGTCACGAAGCCTCTTTCTGATGTGTTCCATCGCTCTGCTAAAACTGAATAAACCCGTTGCCGTCAAGTCAATTCCGACTCATGGTGACCCTACAGGACAGAGTAGAACTGCCCCATAGGGTTTCTGAGGAGCAGCTGGTGGATTCGAACTGCCGAGCTTTGGGTTAGCAGCCAGGCTCCTAACTGCTGTGTCACCAGGGCTCCGTTGCTTTGCTAGTCTGTGATTTGTGATACTAATTGACTTCTGTTTTTCCTCGAAGATTGAAAGCGTTGCTTGTGAGATACAGCTAGCCAGGATCAGGCCGGGGAGGGGCTTCAGACACTCAGGTGCTTAGATGTTGGTACAGTGGTTTTATGAGGCATCATAGGTGGTATTGGACATTTTAAACATACTCTTCAACTGACGTGACAGTTGTGTCTTTATTACCAGAACAGCGACATATCATCCTGCTCAGGAAGGTGAGCAGATGGAAGCTGCCTAGCTATTTCCTGTTGAGTTGAATCTGTGGAAGTACTTTTTCCTTCTAACTTGTTGAAAAGTGTTCTGGTTCATTAAATAGTCTTTTTGAATGACTAACGTAGCATTTAACATTCTCTCCCACTTGATGAACAAAACGTAGAGGTTTGACAGGTGTTTATGTTAAGAATTGAGTGAGACTATTTTGAGTCTCAACCATGGACATTTGTATACAGTTACTTATAATTCCATAGTTAGCATTCAAGATGTTCTTTCCAAAACTAAGAAATGTATTAAGATAATTTCTTATTTTTTAACAGTGAATTTAAATTTTAAGCCAAAATTTATAATTCCTAGACTGTTTTCTCCATTTTTTTCTATGTGCAGAACGAGTCTTCCGTGCAGATTTCTGTTGTGAGTTTCCCTGCTATGATAATATGACACGCAGACTCATAAGAGGGCCAGGTAGAAGTGAGTGAGATCTCAGGACAAGGCGTTAGACCCAGGAGAATGATAAGCTGGAGGGGCAAGGCTAATCTACATAATGAGAAAGCCAGAGCCATCAGAACATTATGTGTGCAGGGAGCTTGTTGTACATGTTTATGCTCCTAGCTTTTCCTTAGATTTGTGGCATTTAATAACATGTTTTATGATTATATAGTTTAAAGAGAACATTGCTTAGCTGTTAACTGATGTGATGCTTTTCAAATCTCATAGTAGAAAGGTGGCAGGAATCATCTAGTCCAGTCTGCTCAGCTGTGAATCGTACGTTTACATGGTATTTTGCCTGCTGTAATTCAGAGTATTCTTGTAATAGTTTACGATGCTTTCTTCAGTGGTATTATCCACACATACCCACCCACCCCCACACACATATTATATATATACTATATATTTTTTAATTTTGGAAGGTAAGTTTGAAAATATCAATGTTTGATGTTAAGTAACTTGAAGAGCTTTTTAAAAAGAATCTTTAAAATGCATGTACAGTAAGTTGTTGCCAGCACAGCATTGGAGATGACTGAATTTTTTTCTCTTTTTTCCACAGCTGTGATTGGGTTATTATACCCCTGCATTGACAAGCATCTGGGAGAGCCACATAAATTCAAAAGAGAGTGGTCCAGTGTAATGCGGTGTGTAGCTGTCTTTGTTGGTATAAATCACGCCAGCGCTGTATCCTTTACGCTATAATGAAATGCGTAATAACAAAGCAGCTTCTAGCCAATCAAAGGTTAAATGGCCCCTTGCAAGTTCTCTGTTGTCAACTGTGATATGCCCACTTAGTCATAAAAAGAATGTGAATGGTATTGTTGAAACATCTCTAGAATAGGTACGTGATTGTAGTTTGAAGTGTAAGTTTTCATTTAAATCCCTGTTTTTTGATATCACTTAGAAATGGCACATTTTTAAAATGTACCCGTTTGCCTTAAACTGGGTTACTTAATCACTTGCATATCGTTTTGGTAATTCTACGATTGGAGCAGGTATGCTTTCAAAGGCTTTTCTGTCTCCCTTTAAGAGTTGGTAATAGGTGGTGACTTCAGGGGCTAGGTTTTCTGTTTGTTTTGTTTGTTAATTTAAAGAAGTTATCATTTTTTTAAAGGCAGACTGTCATTTATTGGTTTTAATCAATACCAGTAAACCACATAAATGGTCTTAAAGGCATCAGGAGAAATATCCAACTTAGAACTTGGCCAAAAAAGAACATAGTTCCTCCCCACCCCATATTTTTAAAGTTTGATTGTTTGAAGATTCTGGTCATTTTATTTAGTAATTAATGAATATTTTTATAGTGTCCTCGCTTGAAGGCTAAGGTAGTCTCTATTTCCTTTCTCCCCTCTGTCTTCTCCCCCAAGAAAAAACTCGCACCCCTAGAACAAAAGTTTTGCCTTCATAAGGTTTTTATCCTGTCACCCTCCCCAGCTTTCCCCTGCCCCAGCCCCTGCCCACTCCCCTTTATAGAAGAGGATCTGGGAAATGCTGGTCGAGGCTTCTCTTCTCTGGCAGCTGTGGCTGAGACAGTGCAGTGACGGGAGTCTGGTACCGGGAAGAACAGGCGTGTGCCTCAGGCTGCACAGGTTTGCCCCTGGAACCGCGCTGGGCTGAGGGCTGGCACTTAGCTGGACAGAGAGGGTGGGTCGTGTTCTTTTACCAAAAGGGCAGAGGTGTTTTGGAGAAGCGAGGGAACAGGCACCACAGAAAGAGGCAAGGTCCTAGATTCTGAAAACACACTTGCCTTCCTGTGTCCCAGTTGTGCTGGCCCGCGGAGGTCTGTGCATTTGGAAGTTCCTCAGTGGCTGTTATTTTGGGTTCCCATTTCAGATTTACCTTTTGTATTAAAGAAATGTTTATTTTGGTGAAATACTTGAGATTTATGATTTTATATTAAAAAGTCTAGTGGTTTGGAAAGATAGACTCATAGAATATTATATCTAGAAGAGAATTCAGAAATCAACTAGTTCAGTATTTTCTTTATAAAAGTAATAAGATAATGGAAAACTGGAGAGGTTAGGTAATTAACTAAGTCGCTCATACTGCGCAGCTGTGGCAGAGCTGAGATCGGACCCCGGGGATTCTGATTCCAGTCTAGAGACATCTCATTCTCCAACCCTAGGGCCCTTCAAGTGTGTGAATTCCTTTCTATCTGTTGGAATTAGACCTTTCCATCCCAGGCATTTCTGCTGTGATTTCTGTTTTTAAGTAGAGAAGTTTAAATACCCTTTTCTGGAATTTTTAAGACTGGTATTTCTAATTTAAATTTTTTGCTTTGATCACACTTTTCTTTCTTTCTAAATAACATACTTAAAGATATCAATCTTAGCTGCCCCATTCTTTAGCCAAACCCAAAACCTTAACAAAATCTGTAACATCTGCTTTTAATATTATGTTACTTAGACTTTAGAAAATCACATAGTACTGCTTTGAAGGTTGATGTATTTTACCTGTTTTCCCCGGAAGCCTGTTTATTTTGTTTTGACTCTTAATGAAGTTAATTTATTAGTAAAGATGACACCTAGTTAATACCAATTTTACTCTTCATAAGAATGTTTATTGAATAGGGAAAATCAGAGCTCATAGTCTTTTCTTTGGTGTTTTAGGCATAATGCTAGCAGAAAAAAATAAGAAAAGCCTTCCTATAAAGCATGCCCATAAACTGTAGGTTTTTGGATAGCATAAGCCTAAACAGGGGGTACTGTTGAGGGAGTGGCCCCCAAAAGCCCTCAGATGCTGAGTGTAAGCAAGCTGAGTGTCCAGGATGCTGGCTGGTGTGGTGGGCATGGGGATGGTGGCAGGAAACAGTGGGGTGTTTAAAAGGAAGTGGCTAATGGCTTCATGTACATTTTGGGGACTTCTGATCTCTAAGGTTGTGAAATGGCCAGCTAGCTTGGTGAGATACCTTTTAGCTCCTAGGGAGCTGGTTATAACTGAAGAGCCAAGACGTGGCCTTTGGGACGTAGATAATGCCCTTTTAATGACACTTGAAATTAATTCCTTTAGTATAATCCTCTAGCAAAGAACTGAGAAAACTGAATCTGTAAAGCTTCGTTTTGCCCAGAGATTTTGGAGTAGAAAAGAGCCATACATTTGTGAATGGATTTATGAGTAAATGATGGAAATAAAATATCGTTTGAGCAAACCGTCCTATACCAGCAAAGTCTCAGGCACCACAATAGCTTGGCAGGTTGCAAGATAATGTTCACTTCAAGGCTTTATCCTCAACAAATTAAAACTACAACAGTTGACATAATAGAAAGGGATACTGTGTCCTTGGTCCTCTTGTTTCTGAACTGCATTATTATAAAATGTGTCTGTCAGTAAATCACATAGAGAACGTGGTATCCTGTTAAATAGCTGTCAACTCTTCTATTTTCAAGTTCCCATATGATTCTCAAGTAATTCTAAACCTGTTTGAGAAGTAATATCGGTGTCCTTTTTAGAAGAAGTGTGTTCCTTTAGCCATACTTGTGTTTTGAGGCGTCTACTTACATTTTTAGCAAAGAAAGCATTTGTTAAATAAGGGGCCTGATGTTATAATTGGAATTGTGTATAGACCGTTATTTTTTTGGAGGGGCTGCAGGTCCACCAGGTCTGTTAATGAAGTATGCCCTGTGTGTATTTAGTAAATACCAGAGACAGTTTTAATCCCACCTGATGTGGTACACTGTATTAAAAGACTGAATGCACTCTAGAATTAACAGTTAATTCCCTTCTCAGCAGTAACTTCTCTTATGTTAGGACAATGACGAGCTGACAGTATTTGGTGACAGGTTTTGTGATGACTCCTTAACACTGACCTCAGAAGGTGGATTTTGATAACAACATACAGCTGTCTCTCACACTGGCTGCACTGTCCATTGGCCTGTGGTGGACGTTCGACAGGTCTAGAAGTGGGTTTGGCCTTGGAGTGGGAATTGCTTTCTTGGCAACCCTGGTCACTCAGCTGCTCGTCTACAATGGTGTTTACCAGTAAGTCTGTTCTTTTGGTGCTTGTTTGCTAGATGGATAAATGATAACTGAAGTCAGAGTTGAGATTTTGAAATTAGCTGGTTTAATCTATAGAGTAACTTGTTTTCATTGTAATTATCTTAGAACATGTCATTGTACTTCCTTTGGGGGTTGTTAAAAATCTTTCTATCATTCTAGATACACATCTCCAGATTTTCTCTATGTACGTTCTTGGTTACCCTGTATTTTTTTTGCTGGAGGCATAACAATGGGAAACATTGGTCGGCAGCTGGCACTGGTAAGCCATGTTTGTTTAATCACTTTTCTGTTATGGAGTTGTATGACAAGTGTCTTAGTCATCTAGTGCTGCTATAACAGAAATCCCACAAGTGGATGGCTTTAACAAAGAGAAGTTTATTCTCTCACAGTCCAGTAGGCTACAAGTCCAGATTCAGGGCATCAGCTCCAGGAGAAGGCTTTCTCTCTCTGTTGGCTCTGGAGGAAGGTCCTTGTGATGCATCAGTCTTCCCTTGGTCTGGGGGCATCTCAGCGCAGGAGCCTCAGGTCCAATGAACGTGCTCTGCTCCCAGCACTGCTTTCTTGGTGGTATGAGGTTCCCATGTGTCTCTGCTCACTTCTCTCTTTTCTATCTCAAAAGAGATTGGCTTAAGACATACCCAGCCTTGTATACCTCATCAGTATAACTGCCGCTAATCCATTTTATTAGATCATAGTGATTGAGTTTACAGCACATAAGGAAATCACATCAGATTACAAAATGGTGCACAGTTATACAATACTGGGAATCATGACCCAGCCAAGTTGACAGATATTTTTGGGGGACACAATTCAATCCATGACAGGTTTTCTCTAAATGATGTTACTTCTTTGAGGGAAAGCAATTCGTGAAGATGCCATTCTTTGATTTCTCTTTTGCAATTCCGTTGAAATAAATCATTTGGAAGAATTTAATCGCAGGTGTATTAAAAGTTGCAGGAGCCACTGGATAGAAAAGCCAGAATGTGTCACACATATGGTGGTATGATTTATCGGCCAAACTGGGATATTAGAACTTTTGTTTCAACTCTATCAAAAAGGGACACTAGCAAAAGTGAAAAGGGTGTGACTAGTGATTGTGCTGCTTCAATAGGTATAAATTAGGGTTGCCTCCAGCAAGTCAAGAAGTTTGACCATGTTAGTAATAAAGGAAAAGGACGTTGTTGATAACCCCAGTCATAGGCGACAAAGATCAGGGAGTAACAATTAGAGGCCACAGAAGTTTCCTGAGTAAGCAGTTTGCCATTTTAGCCTTGAGGCATTGGTGGTTCAGTGGTAGAGTTCTTGCCTTCCATGTGGGAGACCTGGGTTCGATTCCAGCCACTGCACCTCATTTGCAGCCACTACCCAACTGTCCCGGGAGGTTTGTGTGTTGCTGTGATGCTAAACAGATTTCAGCAGAGCTTCTAGACTAAGACAGACTAGGAAGAAAGGTCTGGTGATCTACTTCTGAAAATCAGCTAATGTGAACCTTGTGGATCACAACGGTCCATTGCAGTTGTGCATGGATCACCACGAGTAGGGGGCCGACTTGATGGTGTCTGACAGCAGCAACCACCACCATTTCAGCCAGCAAGGAGAATTAAGTGTTTACTGTCTTTCTGATAATCTAGCTATCCAATTATCCTAAGCCAGTTGGTCTCTTTTATTTTGAATTGTGGGTGTACGTTTTTATAGCTGTGCTTTTAAAATATTCTGGACTAGAAGCTTTTTCCCATAATAAGTGTCTTTTTGGTTTATATCTTAAAGTGATTTAAAAAAAAAATCTGAATTTACTACCTCAGTCCTGTCTTTAAGTTCATGACCTTTCCTTTGCTGATTTGCCTTTTACCGAGGACTCGGAGAAGCCTGCCTTTCTCTCCTTTTCTGCTCCTATGCTAGTGTTGATGTAAATCATACTACTATTATCTGCTTGTCACGTGGAAACCTTGTCTTTCTCCTGCCTTTGGCTGTGCGCCTTTCTCTTCTAGAATGCGTATTTCTCATTTTCCTTATCACATTTGTCATTTAATCATAATAATTGTACAATTCTCAGATTCTTTGAGGAATAAAGCGGGCATGTATTAATAAAGTATAAATTTGATAGCCTTTTAGTTTATTTGGGAATTGCTATTCAAAAGAAATCTTAATCTGTTAACCTTTTAATTTTTGCAGTATGAATGTAAAGTCATCGCAGAAAAATCTCATCAGGAATGAAGAATGCAAAAATATATCTTTTGAACAGAAAACGAGATGAACAGGGCATATAAACGATACGTACACCAACAGACTTTGAACTGTAAAATTGCCAGGATGCAGTTTTCCTCTCTATCGATATATATATATATATATATATATACACAGATTATATATATATATATATATATATATATATATATAAGTATATTCCTGCAATCTGTGATTGCTTCATCTGTAAATCAGTTATAAACCTTTATCTATTTGAATTAAATAACTGTAAAATATATATGCACTACATTAAAAAACATGTTGATTAATAGATGAAATTGTTAAATTAATTTTTTAAACATACCGTACATTGTATCTCACTGTTGATGTGCCAAAATATTCTATTAGTGTCGGGCAGAGTATAAGAAGGCTTTGAATCATTTATAAATGTAGGGAAATAAGAGGAAAACCCCCCCCCCAAAACAAATGGAAAGCTGGTATTTTTTTTTCACTTACTGTTGTGCCTTTTTATTTTTCTAATTACAGTAGCATGAGCTGTGGGTCCCCTGATGTGTGGGTAATTTGTATTTTCATGTTGTTTTCAGGGAGCTGTGGGTGTTTTAATATTTGATGAGAATGAGCTTCTGTAGAATGTTTTCAAACCTGCATTATTGGAGAGAGTCCACACGGTAATTTTCTGTTTAGGCAGATTCTTTTGGAGGTGTACGTGATGCCCAGGAGAAGTTATCAGCAGTAGGTTATTTTGAGTCTAAGTTTGGAAAAGTATATAGAGATTATCTAAAAGTAAAGGTCGTCAGAGAACTAGGATACATACAGATTTTGGCAGTACAAAAGGACCTTCTGCAGTGCCACAAAGTGTAAAGTGATATTAGTTGTTACTTGCAACCCCGCATCCCACTGCTTTTGCACATGGAACAAATGAGAATTCCCAAACAGATGAAAATAAAGTTTCTGAGTCTCTCGGGTTCTCTTACTGTGTGGCAGCAAATCACGTTAGCTGGGTTGAGGTCATGTGATTTCTTGTCAGTGAAATGCCTAGATTTGCAAACTTACATGCATCCCGGGGAACCGATGGGTGCATAATCCTGTATTTCTGTTCTCATTAGTGAATAGTTCAAGACTGTTTAAGAACGTATTGGGATGGTATTCTCTGCATGTGGAATATCTTGATAATAGTTATGTGCATGTCTCCAACAATTAGAGACATTTAAGTGTGGCTTAAACATATTCTTAGCTAACTTCTTTTTTCCCCAATTTTTATTTTTTAAATTGATGACAATTGTCTGATACACAAGGGCAAATTTTTCTGAAAACTTTTGGGTGTGTGTGTGTGTTTGGAGTGAGAGAGAATGTGTGTGTATATATGTGTAACCATACTCTCCTAGAATGTCCAGTAGATTGTTTTAGTTTTTGGTTTTAAAAACATTGCTATCAGATTAAGACCTTCTATGCCAAACTTGAATTTGCTTTTATACATTAAGGCTGAAGTTGTGAAAATTCAAAAAGGATTTCATATTGAATATATGTACACAGCCTCAACTATAGTGGTGTAAACATACTCCTGTAATTTATTATTCTATCTTCCAGATAATGTTATTCATTTAGAACAAATAAGGTATATTTTTAGAATCAACTTTGTAATTACTATAAAATCTTTAAGAAGTTATAAGGACTATGATGTATTTGCTTTGAAAATTGCTGTTAAAAGCAAGATGTGTATTAAATATATGATTATCGTCTTGGTTAAGAGTCTTTTTTCTTCCTTGTGGTGAGTCTTAGAATTTATTGTTGTGGATTAATTTAATAAAATTAACGTGTGTTGTTGAACTTACCAAGAAAGGACGAAAGGAAAGTAAGTGTAGCCTTGGGGAGACTGAAACAGTTATCACTGGCATTCTTAAGTTATGTTTACTTTACACAGAAATAAGAAAAGACGAGAATTATGGCAAAAAAATAGTTTTGACATTCTGATAAATATATAAACATAATACCTATTTTTTGCAGTGAAAGAAAGCGATGCAATGTTTTAATATCACTATATTGGCAGTGCTTCTGTGCTTGTATTATTTAAAGTTATAGAAATGGGGCAGTTGACAGCTGAGTCTAAATTCTACAAAAGCAAAAGAAAACAATTAACTAGCCAGAGCCCTGTTGTACTTATGTTTTAAAAGTTATTTATTTCTTTTGCATTTGCACCCTTTTACTTCCGTTAAGGCCATGGGAACGTCTCAGTGGTCCATACATTTCACACATCTTGTATTTTCTAGGAGGCATTCAGACTTGGTCAGTATCATTACCTACCTCTGTACTGCTCTTGGCTCATTTTTCTTCTTAATAAAGTATCTTCTTTGTAAGGTAGTTCTTCCAGTGATGGTCTGTGAATAGTAGCGTCTTAGCTTGTGTCTGAAAAAGTCGATTTCATTCTTGAAGAATGATTGAGCATGCTATAGAAATCAAGGTTCACAAGTTTTGGGTTATCTTTTATTCAGCACTTTGAAGATGTTAACTCATAGTCTGTAAGTCTGCTATCAGGGTGACTTTCTGTCCTTGGGAGGCACTTTGTCTCTTCACATTGGGAACTTTTAAATGAGCTTCTCTTTATCCTCCAGGCTTTTCAGTTTCACGTTGATTTGTGTAGTTGTAGATTTGTTTTTCTTTTTCTTGGTTGGTATCAGATACAGACTTTCAATATGTGGGCTCATGTCTTTAATTTTGGAAGATTCTTGAATGTGGCTGCATATATGAATCACATGGGATCTGTAAAAACAGCTGATGTCTGGCTCCCATCCCCCTAGACTCTGACATGACTGGTCTGGGTTGTGCCCTGGGCATAAGGATTTGTAAAGTTCTCTAGGTGATTCTAACATGCAGCCAGATGGGCACTCACCGGTGTAAGAAAAGGAAGAGAGAGGGTTGGGTTGAGAAAAATGACTTGGGTAATGGCATTGGAAATGAAGAGTGAGGAGGGAACACACTAAGATACATTTTGGAGTAAAATCATCGGAACTTTGTGACTTGGGTGTGAAGGTTAAGGAAGAGGAGCAGTCAAAAGTGAATTTTTCTATCTCGCTAAGCTAGGTGGATGAGATTTGCATTAACGAAGAGAAAGATGTCGAGAAGCAGGTGAACGGGAGTTTGGTTTGAACATACGCTGAGGTTGAGGTGTGGTAGGGGACATGTGGTAAAGCTGACTCATTAGCAGTTGGATTTTGGAGTCTGGATAACCAGGTGAGAGTCAGGGAGTCAGCATGTGGCAGTAATAAAGCTGCAAAAGTCGATGGGATCACCCAGGGAGCATGTTGGCAGAGAAGCTGGGGAGGGAGGCGACGGGGTGGTCGAGAGTGGAAGGGAAACCAGAAGAGAGGATGAAGTCAAGGTAGGCAGAAGCTTCAGGCGGAGGGTAACTGGCACTGTGAAGTGTAGTTGGAAGGATTGATTAATTTTAGAGATGGAGAAGAAGATGATTTTTTATTTTATGTTGAAAATGCTTTTCTAACCTGTTATATTTTGACATTATATAATAAAATAATTCACAAAATATATGTATGAAAAACCTGATCATATACCGTGTTGTTTATTGGGAATGAGGGAAGCTGAGGGTAGCTTGAGAACTTTGAATGAGTGGTGGAGATCTGGACATCTGTGAAGCATGGGCACAGGAACTGACCAGAGATAAAGACTTGCCAGTGAGTATTGAGGCCTTTTAGGATGCAGTTGAGGCTGGGGATCAAATATTTGCAGTGGAGCCAATCAACATGGCTCCATGCATGTGATTTTCCCTAAGTGGGCTCAGGAGCCCTGAGTTTAGACCAGCCATGATGGAGTAGCTTGATTCAAGTTGAGAATTAGTTGGTAGGCATGGCACAAAGATATATGAGAAGTTAATTGAGGGTCCTAACGAACGTTCAAGAGATTTATCACAGGGTCCAGGTAAATTGGGGAAGGAAGTTTAATCCACAGTGCTGACTTGACAGCATGAGAGAACAGGGTGAGGTCAAAGCACTGCAGGTCTTAAGGAGGTTCAGAAACATGTTTAATGGAGAGGGTGATAGACTTGGGGTTTGTAGTCAGAGAGGAATTTAAGTGGAGGGTCCAGGGTGTGATCCAAACAACCACGTTTGCATGGTTCACTGAAGTGGGCCGAGATGAGCAGCAGTGGAGTAGAGGTCCAAGGCCTGGGTGACCAGATGTTAACATCAATGTTGATGTTACCTGGAATGATCGTGGCGGTCAGGTGGGAAGGAAGCCTGTTATCTGCTTCTTGTGACCAGTGGCCACTTGAGTGATATGCTTATCCGATGCCTGGATTGTACTAGGATTTTATTTAGAGTCTGCCCTCCTCATCCCCCACTTTTTTAGTTTTTTCTTGTCACTGTAGGTGTTCTGAAATTTTGCTACAATATGTTTAGGAGTGGGTGTTGTTTTTTCTATTAGCCCTGTTCAATCAGAGAACTCATCTCTTTAATTCTGGGAAACGTTCTGTGATTGCTTAGTGTTCCTTCTAAAACTCTGTTCAAAAGATCTTCGACCTTCTGATTCTGTTTTCAACAGATCCGTTAGCTTTTCTCTCTCTGTTAGGCTACATCCAAGGATTAACTGGATCTTCTGACTCGGTGAGTTGCTGTGCAGCTTATCCATTCAGCATTCAGCCCATCAATTCAGTTTTGAATTTTAGTTACCACAGATTCAATTTTCAAGATCTCTAATTTTTTATGGATGTATATTGACATTCTTGTATTTTTTAGGGATATCACTCTTCTTCAGACACTTTCAGTTTGCTCCATTAAATGTTTGCGTGAGTAGAAGCTCTTCCATTTGTTAAATGTAGTGATTCTTTTTAATGTATTGGCTTTTCTCAAGCATTTTGTGAATTTGTGTGTGTGTGTGTGTGTGTGTGATTCCCCACAGCCCCCTCTGTGAGAACTGTGTCTCTTCCCACAGCTGGTCTGCAGCCTTCACAGGGAAGTGCTGGTGTGCCTCTGGGCAGAGCCTGCCACCAGCCAGTCTTCTGGATGGGTGCTCCCTGGCTGGCCTTGGATGCACTGTGGCACCTCTCTGAGCTTGGTGCCCAGGGTCCTCGCTCGCATCTGGGGCTGGAAACTGTGTGGCTGTCTGCTCCATCCAAGGTTGAGGAGTAGAAGCACGGAGGGGTCTGCCAGTCTGGCTGCTTCCACAGGGGCCCGGTGACAGCCATCAGGTTGGTTGCCCTGGGCGTTTCCTGCTCCAGGCATCAGCCACCTCTGAGCTGCCGCCACCCCTGGATCCATTTCCATTTTTAGTAAGTCCTCTCCTTGAGTGTAGGGAGCTATGGTTCTCCTCCCTCCGTCTTCTCTCAATTGTTTTCTTACTTTTAGGAATTCATTGTATTTTCTGGTCCATGGGTTTGCAATGTAGTTGTGGATTCCTTTTCTTTGTAAAAAATATTTTCTGATTATTTCTATGGATTTGGGATAGGAAGGAGAAGCTACAGCTTGACACAGTCGGCCAACCTGATTCACCCATCCCCACCAATTTTTTATACCACTAAGTCATGTCACCTGCCTGATCAGTTGTTTTTACATTTCAAAAACTCAATTTAGTTAGGAGCTGAGATAAAGAGGTTAAGTCTGGTTTCTTACTTGATCTCAATAAAAATTGGTGTAAGAAGATTTTCTTCCCTTCTAAATGGTCGCCATGAGTTGGGGGCTAACTTGACAGAAGCTAACAACAAAAAGAAATACATCTTATTCATGCAGTTCATTGTGCTGGAAGTATGAGGATACGCGAGTCTATTCCTTTATGCCTCCCTTCTTTTTGTCACTGATGAAGTCTGTGAAACCTGTCATCTTTCTTTGTGATTTACAAGATAGACTTTTCCAGGGTATGTCAACTGTTCTGAAGACAATGTTGTCAAGTATCAGATTTGGCAGATCAGATAGATAATGATGTGTCTGGGAAACACTGGGCTATTGATGAGCCTCGTGTCAAAACTGATTGCCATATATGGGCAATTGCTCCCCTTCACCATTTCCCTGGTTGCGGTTTCTGTGAGGATTTTCATGAGCAAGCGGCAGTTTTGATTCCTAACTGAAATCATACTCTTGGTGCAGCTGTGTGTTTTTATCATGATCCTGCTTTCAGGTGGCAGGATTTGTAACTGCTGATTGTTAGATGGCCTCCCTGAAGGTAGGCTTTAAAAGTAACGAGCATTTGAGAAACGCTGCCTGTAAAAATAAGGGTTTTTTATTTTTTTTTTTTAATTATTGTTCTGCAAATAGTAAATTCACTCAGTACTACTGTGCTTCCGTGAAATTGTTTTGGTTGCCAGAGATGTCTCTCCTTTAGAAACACTTTCTGAGGAAACTTGTACAGAATGTGATCATGGACCCATTTGTTGAGATGAGCAATTGTGTGGACAAAGGAAAGAAAGGACTCAAGTGCTGAAACTGTTTTAGAAGAAAAGGTTCTGAAATGCATTCCCTGGGAGTTTGTGCTGTTGAAGGAAGCTCATTTTTATTCCCCTTTTAATCATCTCATGTCATCCCTAGATCTTCTGGGAACGTCTGCTCAACCAAAGTATGACAGTAGCAGTTATGTTTTGGAACATTGCTTTCTGCGTTGTATAAAAGCCTGGGATTTTCCAGCAGGACATTACAAAAAGAAAGAGTGCTACCCCATCATCTCGGGATTGGTGGGTGCAGCTGGTGGGCACAGTCTGCACAGTTGGCTTGGGAAGACTGCAGACTGACAGGTTTAAGAGGAAGCTTAAAGATGTTTGTAAAGACAAGTCTTTTGGAATTTCCTGTGACCCACACCTAGCTTGTGTCAAGATCATGCCTGTCAAAGACAAAGCAGGTCATCAGTATATGTTGAAGCAAATATTTCCAGAAAAATGTAAAATTCATAATAAAGTTGAGTCAGGTTCAACTTTTGTTTTCACAGAAAATAAACTCATGATCTTTAAATGTTGTTTAGTATTTTTCAAATGGCCACTGGTTTTCATGAATGTGTAACTTGGTTGGTGCATTAGGATAGTCTATGCTGCAGTAAGAAATTTACTCTGAAATCTCAGTGGCTTTACATAAAAATAAACAAAAACCAAAAAAACTAAACCGGTCACTGTTGAGTCAATCCCAGCTCATGGTGACCCCATGCGTTATAGAGTAAAACTGCTTCATAGCGCAGGTCACCGGGCCTGTCTTCCATGGAGCCACTGGATGAGTATGAGCCACCAACCTGTAGATTTGTAGTTAATTTCTCACTTACGTGCCGTGTGTGGCCTGAGTTCATGGGGGACTTTGATCCATGACATATGGTGGTCCCACTGTGAATACGTAGCCCCTGTAGTCGCCAACCCTGTGGCCCTGACCAACTGCAAGGGGGGCTGGGAAGTGTAGTCCCTCCCCCAGAGGGAAGGAGAGCCAGTACAGTCGTTACCAGCAATGTTACTTACCACCGTTGGTAAGGAGCATTTTGCAGCACCCCATTCTCATTAAAATAGTTTCCTTTCTTAGGGATTCACAATGAAGTGATTATAAGAAAATGAGTGCTTTTTGGCAGTAAAATTTAAAAACAATAAAATTAGTCTTCAAAATACATAAACTGTCAACTTTGTACCCAAGTCCTGGAATGGTGAGAAAGAAAGAAGGAGCTCACTTTTGTTTTTTCCCGTCATCTGAAGGAGAAACGAGGGGAGAATGAATCAAGAGTTTCCTTTGTGCCTCCTACAAACACCTTCACCACACCCCTGCAGGGCCACGTTTTCCTGAATGGCAGAAGAGGGCTTCAGCTGCTCTGGCTGGGATTACAATACAGGATCCCAGACAGAGCGGGAGGAAAGTAGAACAAATGATCAAATTCACAAAAACGGCCAGACGTACTGGTCGGACAGAGACTGTGGCCTCCAGACACCTTTGTAGCTCAGAACTGAAGCCACTCCTGAAGTCCGCCTTTCAGCCAAAGATCAGGCGGGCCTATAAGACAGACACACACATAAGGAACGTGCTTCTTAGATCAATCACGTCTGTGAGATCAAATGAGCAACACCTGCCCAGGAACAGAGACGAGAAGGTGGGAGCGGACGGGAAAACTGGACGAGTGGACACGGGGACCCTGGCGTGGAAAGGAAAAGGGGGAGACTGCTGACACAGGGCAGGATTGCAGCCGATGCCATGAAACAATTTTTGTATCGATTTTTGAATGAGAAAGTAATTGGCTCTGTAAACTTTCAGCTAATCACACACGCACACACACACATGCTCACAAAGAACAGGGCTTCAAACCCTGGCTTCACTCCAGTGACCAAGGACTCTCCTGGCTACCACACTGTCTACTGCCCCTCCAAGTCCCTTATATGCTTGTGACTCATTTCGGATGTGCATTCCAGTGGATTTCTAGTACCACCATTTAGAGTAAATGAATTGGTGCAAAAGGCATTGCTGATGGCCACACTGTCTTAGGTTTTAAGTAGAAAGTGAAGGCCTTTGTGGAAATATTTGTGTTTAATATGTTACTTGACTCTGGAATCTAGATTTCTATAGAGAGTTAATAAGCCTTCCTAGAAAGCTTAACAACTTCCTCTCTCGGAGTGCCCTGGACTTGGGACTCACATCTTGTCCAACAGCATTTCTACCCCAGCCTCCGCAGGCACAGTCCTGTATAGAAACCTGATAATATAAAGGAGATCAGTTTTTTAATGAGTTTTTTTTTAACTTTTGACCTCAAAAGACTCTGAAGAGATCTGCGTGAATGACTATGCTGAGTGGTGGGGTGTTTGATGTGACAGCCTTGTGGGATTGGTGTAGATGGTTTGTCTAGACAGTAGGTCCTGAAAGACTGAGAACAGAGAGTTAACACAGTGGTCAGGAAAGGCCTCTGAAAGGGGGGCACAGGGAGCAATGGGGTTTTAAGGAGGTTTATACTCAGCCTGGTGAGGAGAAGGCATTTCTCCTTGGAGTGGATGGACAGGAAAACCATATGGACAGCTGGGTGAATACACTCTGCAGACCTGAAAGTCAGGTCCGGTTATAGTGAAGATTTCAGGTAGAGAGAGTGGTGGGAGGAACAACTAAAAACACAGGAATTTGCTTTGGGCGTTTAAATGGCCCCTGTGAAGCCTGTGAGTAGGCCATGCTCCTGCTCAGGCAAGAGAGACACCTACCTGTGTGATTTACCTTGAGGAGGCCTACAAGTTCCGTCTGCCCCCATCTGTCTACCAAAGTTCACAACATTTCCACTGTTAATCGACATCATTATCAGACTCTTACTGAAAAAGAACATTCTGAGGCTGAGCAAGGCATGATCCTGAGGTGTAGTGGGGAGTCGGCAAAGAGTCTGCCTTTGAAATCAGATTACATGAGGAACTCACAAACTGGGACCGAGGCAAGTTCCTCGCGCTTTCTAAACCTGTTTTGTCATCTATAAAATGGGGATACAATACCGTCTTCCCTTGAGGTTTGTTAACATTAAATGTGACAATACATGAGAGACTTAGCTCATAACAGACATTCAATTAAATATTCATTCTTTCCTTTCCCCCTACTTGTTCAATTCAAAGTGTGTGTATTGAACCAGCATACCATTGTTCCATCTGGATTAGGAAGCTTCTTCAGTGTTTCTGTCAAAATGAAAGAAGGCACCATCCAGGAATCCACCACTTCCCCGACTGCCTTGTCACAGATTTACCCGTCAGGTTACTTAGCAGGGAGCGGGTTCCTAAGGAAGGAAGGCAGGGAACTGGCTGGTTTTGATTACAGTGATTGATTGTTTGAGGGCAGGCCTGGAGGTTTGGTTAAGTTAGTTTTAGGGTTTTGTCCACTGAGGGAAGCTCAGGTGGGTGCCACAGGCCGGCCTGAGGACCCCAGAGGGAAGGAAGGAGGTGGGAAATAGGAGCTAAGTCGTCAGCATCTTATTTTCGCCTGGGGATGATGGGTCCATCCTCAGGCTTTGTGATGTCATCACCATGAGAGTGTTATTTCCTGGAGGAGGAGTTACATTTTAAATAACCATAAGGTCCCTGATTTCTGACGTATTAGGCCTTTTCTCCAGGCCTCATTGTTCTGGATTATTTTTGCCCACGTCTGCCATTTGCCTACCTCTTTCATGTGTATCAAAAGGAAACCACCAAACGGCCTGGAGATCCTATTACCAGACCTCGGGATATTAATTGTCGCGCTCTCCCCACAGTTACACAAGGCTGAAAAGGTGGTTCTCTTTCAGTAGCGTCTTGTCGAAACGCCAGGCACAGTTTGTTTTTGACGTCTGCTGCTACTGTTAAATAATAGTCTTGCTTCTGTCATAGCTAATGTTGACTTTAAGGCATTTGGAGGCATTTCTCAACTCCAACCTTAACAGTGAGGCCTGGGTCCTGACAGACATTTTTCTTGCTTGCCCAAGGCAACTGAGTGTAGGGTTCCAACCTGCTCTGAGCCCTGAGAAAATTTCAAATGGGCACGCACTACCTCAAATTTTAGATCAAGTCACACACATGCATGCACACGTGTACAATTTGGAGTTTTGCCTTCCTAGGAATGACATTTGAATCAATTAAACAGTATCCCATTTTAGGATCCTTCAAATCCTGGCTGTTCTGCCTTGGTAAACCTCTATCAGTTACAATGTCACACTTAATCACAGATCTCTTTAAAATCAATAAGCATTTTTATTGTTTCTGTATTTGCAATGGAGCAGGGCCCCGAGCACTGCCCAGCTAGCAGCATGCACTGTGTGCCATCTGTCAGAGGGAATCTGGCCTCTTCATGCACAGCGCTTCCTTGTGTTGCTATGTCCATCTTAATTTACTCTCCTTTTATCTACCTTTGTGCAAAGGCAACTTTTGAACTTTTCCTCCAGTGTCTTATAGACTAACATGTAGACACTTCCTTCTAGTGGAAGGTAATAGAGAGCAGGGAAGTTAAAAAAAAATATGGGGCAGAGAAAGTGAGAATTGTACAAGAGTTCTGTGGAACTGTGTAGGAGTTGGCATCATTTACATATGAGGAGGCCAAGAAATATGCAGTTGATTTCAAAATAAATACCAAAGGAATGGTTAATCAGACAAGCCTGTTTTGATTTTTTAGGAAAATAGAAGTATGTCAGTCATTAGTGCTGGATTTCCATTAGCCCAGGCAACTTGGATCTGGAGTTTATATATGAAGCAGTAGATTGTAAATCTGATGGTAAGTGCCCTATATCCTCTAACACACTTTTCTTTGACTACACCTATATCACACAATTCAATTTCATCTTCAAATTTTTAGAGTTCCAAAATTATAAACCTGAACATTTGAATTACCTACCACCACCTGCTATCACTTTCTGTCTTTCCCTTTATCCTGAGTCTGGTTGTTTGGGAGACTAGTTTTAGACGGCAGTAGTTTTTCTTCTTCTGAGAGGAATATGGATTCATTTAAAACCGAGATGTAATTATCCCATAATGATTCCTATATATCACCCAACCACTTAACTGAATGGTCAGATTCACCAGTGAGAATGGTGGAGCTGGAAGGGACCCTAACATTTATCTAGGACAGTCCAGTCTTGTCGTTTTACAACTGTAGAAGCAAAACACGTTGGCCAAATGCTTGTCCCAGGTCACACAACAGATTCCAGTTGCTTTAACAGAGCATTAAGATTTCAATTTATGAAACATGTAGATTTAATTTTATAATTATGCAAGATTTATGGCAATGTAGCATATATTCCCACAACTGGTCGGAAATAGACCTTTATGAGTTCTATTTCTGCTATGAAGGACAGTGGCGCAGTGGTTAAGCATTCGGCTGCTAACCAAAAGGTCGGCAGTTCGAATCCACCGGCTGCTCCTTGGAAACCCTATGGGGTAGCTCTACTCTGTCCTAAAGGGTCACTATGAGTCAACTCAACGGCAACAGGTTTAGTTTTTGGATTTGGATTTTATGCTTTCCATGTATTATCTCACTTAATTATTCCAATAAAACTATGAGGCAAATATTATTATCTAGAAAGGTAGAAGGCCCATACTTTATATATGAAGAAACAGAGGCTGAAAGAGAGTATGTGTAACTTGCCAATGTCACTCGACTAGAATGTGAGCTGGGAATGTAGCCCAAGCTGTCATTCTTCCCCGGGTGGCATCTGCCCTGCCCATGGGCATCAACAAATGGCTCTGTTGGCAGAACCTGGTTTATTCCTGTGAAATGTTAGCTGTGGAACTTATATATGTGAAAAGCATGCCCCTTCCCTTTCTAAATAAAGTTAAATTTTAATTGGAGCAGTGAACAACTTCACTAGTACAATTCTTAGCAAAGATATGGGTTTATGAGCATCAGATATACTATTTTCTGATGAAGCAAGTAGGATGTTCTGAAAAAAGAGGAGATTATTTGTATGATGGCTTAAAACGCTGACGTATTTGAAAATGAAATAATTGGGTAAATATTCTCATAATGAAGAAGTAGGATGTAAAGCTCAACTTACTAGATAAATTTTCATTTATGACTTACATTTGAACCTCTGAAGCACTCAGTCTGTTGAATTTTAAGACTAAAGTTGGCATACTGAAAAAAAAAATTAAAAATGTTGGCATGCCCACAAGAAAATACCTGAAATGTACTCTTCGTTTTCCAATCTTCCATCAGATTTGCATATGAAAAAACATCACAAGCATGATTTATGAACTTTCAAGTGATTTCTGCATATTATCCCTTATATTTTGACATTCATGACCTTAATGAAGACAGGACAGCACAAATATGATTAGGCTAATGGCTAGGTCCAGAATTCTAATTAATGAATATAAATACAAGATGTTAATTATTTCCTCTCTGCCTGAACTTCTTAGAAATCCTGCCCCACCTTTACTGCTGGAGAGGGTAGACCTACAAACCACACTGAACTCCACTGCTCCCTGAGTTCCCATCAGGGAACCAGAGCTGCAAGGTCAAGTCAAGTAATGGCAGAGGTGGCACAATGGTAACCCAGTGCTGACAGCTCTACCAGTTGGGACCTTTGGTGTTATGCATGACAGAATACCTGACTCAGAATGACTTAAGCAAGAAGACAAGTTATCGGCTTGTGAAACTGAAGAGTAGGGCTGGTTTCACATATAGCTGGGATTCAAGTTTCAAAAAAGATCATCAGGACTTAGCTTCTTTCCATAGCTTCGTTCTTCCCTCTCTTGGGTTGGTGTTATTTCTGGGCAAATGGCTGCAGCAACTCAGCCTCAGACCCTCTCACATTCAAGTCCTGTCCTTCAGCAGCCTTAGCAAAAAGTCCCGTTGTATCTTATCAGCTCTGTTCAGGTCAAGTGTCCATTGCCAACAAGCCCAGTGACTGGTTCTCCAGAGGAAAAATAGGATATGATGGAAAAATAGGATAAATAAAAAACAAACAAAACCCAGATGTTTGATATAGGAGCCAAAAGTCATACTAAAGTGGAAGCTGCAAAAGCAAGAGAATGGAACTAATTCCAGGGAGAAAGAGACAGTAGATGATGAGGGAAAGGGAGAGAGAGAAGATAACAATCCCATGTCTTTCTATTTCACATGAAACCTACCCTTTCCTTCTGATAATAAACTAAACCTGTTGCCATCGAGTTGACTCCAACTCATAAAGACCCCATGTGCTACAGAGTAGAACTGAGCTCTATAGGGTTTTCTTGGCTGTAATCATCATGGAAGCAGATTGCCAGGACTTTCTTCCATGGTGCTGCTGGGTGGGTTTGAACTGCCAACATTTAGGTTAGTAGCGAAGCACAAGCTGTTTGCACCAGGGCTACCCTTTCCTTCCACTAGACTGTTTAAAATGGATTTAAATTGAATGGTTTTCTGTTCTTTGCAACCAAGTGACTATGACTATTTGCTACAATGTTTTCTTTACCAGCTAAGGCTAGATGCCAGGTAATATGTAAGTTATAGATGCCCTACAGATAACTTGTGTTCCTGGATGGGAAGAGAAGCTCCCCCACTAAACAGATGATTTGCAACAATTAGATGTACAGCTTGAATTAGGTGATCTTGGAAATCCCCAGGAGACCTGAGGTTCTGAGGTTCTCTGGTTTGTATACAATACCTACATTCAGTTGCTCGTGAAGCTTACCTTTCAACTCCTTTTCCACCCGCCCAACTTTCTCACTTAATGTAATAGAGAAGATTCTCTATAACCTATGTGGTTAAACGTGAATTAGCCATACTCCCTTTCAAATAGGATCTTCCTTTGTGAATAAGAACATTTAGGCTGATGGGGCAGGAAACACCATTGAAGCAATTTCCCTGAATCTGAACTGGTCCACAACTCAACTATGCCAGGCTCATTTTGAAGTAAAAACGGGGAAAACTGAGTGTCGTGGTTTGAATTATATCCCCCCAAAAAATGTGTGTATCAATTTGGCTGGGCCATGATTCCCAGTGTTGTGTGGTTGGCCTCCATTTTGTGATTGTAATTTTACATTAAAGAGGATTAGGGTGGGATTGTAACACCACCCTAACCCAGGTCACATCCCTGATCCAAGGTAAAGGGAGTTTCCCTGGGGTGTGGCCTGCACCACCTTTTATCTCTCAAGAGATAAAAGGAAAGGGAAGCAAGCAGAGAATTGGGAGACCTCATACCATCAAGAAAGCAGTGCTGGGAGCAGAGCGTGTCTTTTGGACCGGGGTCCCTGCGCAGAGAAGCTGTTAGTTTGGGGGAACACTGAGGAGAAGAAAGCTGACAGAGACAGAAAGGCTTCCCCTGGAGCTGACGCCCTGAATTTGGACTTTTAGCCTACTTTACTGGAAGGAAATAAACTTCTCTTTGTGAAAACCACCCACGTGTGGTATTTTTGTTGGAGCAGCCCTAGGTGACTGAGACACTGAGAAAGAAAATTCAAGTACGTCTTCAAGAAATCCACCCCAAAGTTTAGCTACTTTCATCTTCATTTTGCATTCACCAAATACTGGGTTAGAGGACTCGGGAGATCAATCTTCTAAGATGCGGTTTCCACTGCAGGGTCTGAAGTGAGCAAGTTGTGGGACGACCTTCGGACACGTCTTTTTATGGTGTCGTGATTTGAGAGAAAGCACACCGTTTCTAGTCCTGTATTTCACAGAGATACTGCAAAACTAGAGGGCCAGGTTTCCAGGGCTTGTGGTTGAGCCTGTCTGGCTGGCTCGTCATGAATGAATTCAAGTGGAACACCACCAGTCCAGCCTCAGAATGCGGTTTTGAGTGCGTCTTGTGTGTGGAGTTGTACAGGAGCTCCACCTCTAGTCATCTGGTGTAGGGCCCTGCCCTGGCCAGCTAACCAACTCTGATTTTTGGCAAATCAAGTAATTGCATTGGGAGAGGATGTCTTTAGAATATCAGAATGAAATTCTCTTATCTTGCCAAAACCATTATGCCCTTTCTTAGTAGAGTTAATACACTGGGTCAGGCTCCCCAGAAATCTAATAAACTGCTTTCTTCTTTCATAATTACCGGAGTGAGTGAGTGTGAAATGGAGCAGAAAAGCTCGTCATCTGTAGCCCAGGTATGCAGGGAGATGTGAGATCACTTCTGGCAAAAAGAAAGGCTCTGAGAGCTGGACTTGCAGATCAATACGAGGCGCTCGCCCACTTTATGTTCTGGCTTTTAAATGGCCATCCTCTCCCCTGACGGTTGCCCACTGTTCTTTTCTGTTGTCTTGGGAAAGCGCCTGTTTCCAGACCCAACACACACAATCCATAAAACAAAGAATGAAGGTCATGTGCTCGGGAATTAGAGAGCACAGGAGGTGCCTACTGAAAATACAAGCCTTCCTACCTAGAAGGATTTATCCCTTGTAGAATTTTAGTTTAAGTCTTTTTGTTTATGATCTCTTCATCCTAATTTATCTTACATACCCTAATCATATTAAGGGAGTTTCTGGTTACTGCAAATGGTTAAGCATTCAGCTACTAACTGAAAAATTTGAGGTTTGAATCCACCCAGAGGTGCCTTGAAAGAAATGCCTGGTGATCTATTTCCGAAAAATCAGTCACTGAAAACCCTAGGGAGCACAATTCTACTCTGACACAAATGGGGTTGCCATGAGTCAGAATTGCCTTAATGGTAACTTTTTTTTTTTTTTAAATTAGGAGGAAATTTATTCCATAACTATGAGTGATTTGTTCAGGAAGCAAAGAGTATGCTTTTATTTTATTTTATTTTTTTGGTAGCATTTGATTAAAACATCTTTGCATCTACCATGGTGTTGGCTTGTGAGGTGAGACAGATGGGTGTTGCTATTAAACGATTAGCTCATATCATCCAGCAAATCACAACTTCTTTCTACCACAAAATACTGCTTCTGTGCAGAGTAAGGGGGACAGTGCAGACTAGTGGGAAGGCTCTGGATGAAGGTTCAAATATATGGGACTGAGTTTTAGCTCTGCTCCTAGCTTGCTGGCTGACTTTGGGCAAGGTGCTCAATGCTGAGTCTCTTTCCTCACGTATAAAATGAATCTGCTGAACTAGAAGACCCCTGAGAGAGGCGGCAGAGCAGACGACTTAAGGTTCAGGTCCTCCTGGCTCTCCCCTCATCAGCAGTGTGAACTCGAGCAAGTTCTTCCACCTCCCCATTGCCTCAGCTTTTTCAAATCTGTCAGATGGGAACATTATGAGTTGATGTGAGGATTAAGTAACCTTAGACATACAAAGTATCTAGAAGAAAGCCTGGTTCATAGTAAGCACGCAGATGTTATTGTTGGCGGCAGCATCATCTAACATGCCCCCTAGCCACAAAGAAGACCTTCTTACCCACCAAGGAGGATACAGAAGGACTGGATATTCCAAACTGATTTGGAAAACAAATCATTATATGAAAAATTAGAGGGCAACACAAAATTACCTGGTCATATGTGAAGTTAATTTTTCTTCTTTTCAAATACTACCAATACAAAAAAAAAAAAAATTGGGAATTATAGACCTTGGTCAATTTTGGGAGGGCCTTTTTCCTAATTACCCTACGGAGCGCAGCTCTGCTCTGAAACACATGAGGTCACCATGTGTTGGAAGTGACTTGTGGCAACTGGTTTCTTTTCTAATTTCCTTACAGCAAGAGTGGTTTTTGGCTGGAGATGATCTAACGGACATCTCCAACGGACCCTGTGATTCCTACACACTGCGCTTTCTGCCAAAACTGGCCTCTCACTAGCCTTTCCACATTCCAGGAAACGGCAACCCATCCTCTCGGATTAATCAGACAAAAATGAATAAGGATATAAAAGACCTAAGCAACATAATCATAAATGTAGATGTGATGAGTAAATACCAACTTCTGTGCCCTGAAGGTAGGGAATATTCCCCAATAATTGATTATACCATTGATCACCACACAGGAAATCTCAATAAATTTCAAGAAGTAGAAATAATGTAGATTTATTCTCTGTTCACAATGCAAAAAAAAATTTTAAATTAATAAAAGATCAGAGAATTTCAAAGAGCCGTCATTTAATCCAAACAGCAGAATCTCTAGAAAGCAATGGTAATGAAAATAGTGTTTATTAGGTTCTGAAATCTGGAGGATAAAGCTGAAGTGGTATAGCCTTATATACGTATAGAAAGGATGGAAGTGAAGTAAATAAGCATCAACTTCAGAAATTAGAAAAAGGACAACAAATTAAACCCAAGGAAAGGACAAGGAAGAAGAATAAAAGAATCAGTGAATTAAATAACCAGGGAGGAAGGGGTGAGGGACAAAATAAATAATGACTGGGTCACTGGAGGAAATACAGTAAAATAGATGAGCTTATCAAGAAATCAAGAGAGAAATAACAAACATAAAAAATAATAAATGACGAGAAGAAAATAATGCAGAAACAAAGGGGATTTTTAAAAACTATTTTGTACAACTTTATGTATATAAATTTGCAAACCAAAAAGAAATAGATGGTTTTCTAGGAGAATATAATTTACAGAAACCAACTCCAGAATGTCTAAATAGAGTAATTTTCACAGAAATGTTAGAGAAAACTGTAAAGGAGCTAGTCTCCAAAAAGCACCAGGGCTAGAAGTTTCCCAGGTGAATTCCGTTGTTGTTGAGTCAGATCCTGACTCATGCTGACCCCATGCACAGCCAAAGGAAACAACGCCCAGTTCTTAGATCAGTCAAGTCTATGAGATCAAATGGACAACACCTGCCTTGGAACAAAGACGAGAAGGTGGGAGGGGACAGGAAAACTGGATAAATTGTCACAGTGAATCTGGGGTGGAAAGGGAAAGGGGTAGAGTGCTGACACAGCATGGGATTGCAGCCAACACCACGAAACAATTTGTGTATAAATTTTTGAATGATTTGTTGCAGATCTGACTGTTGTGATCCATAGGGTTTTCACTGGCTGCTTTTAGGAATTAGATCACAAGTCCTTTCTTTCTAGTCTGCCTTAGTCTGGAAGCTCTGCTGACACCTGTTTGGCATCATAGCAGCACACAAGCCTCCACTGACAGACGGGTGGTGGCTGCACATGGGTGCATTGGCCGGGAATTGAACCCAAGTCTTTCGTGTGGAAGGCGACGATTCTGCCACTGCACCACCACAGTCCCTGACAAGGTGAATTCCACCAAACCTTTAAAGGATGAATACTTCCAACGTTATTCGAACTGTTTCAGAACATAGACAATGAAGGAAAACCTCCAAACTCTTTTCATGCAGCACGGATAACTTTAATATCAAACCTGACAAAGGCTGTACAAAAAGAAACTATAAAATGAATCTCACACATGAATATTCATGCATAAATTCGGAATAAAATATTAGCAATCAGAATGCTGCAGCGTACTAAAAGAATAATACTTCACGACCAAGGGCAGTTTATTCTAGGAATGCAAGGATGATTTATCAACATAGATCTTAGAAGAAAAATCATACGATCATCTCTATAGAGGATGCATTTGAGAAAATTCCATGCATGCCTGTATTTGCATAAAGAAACCTTAGAAAGATAAAACACTAGTGACAGTGGTGTCTCACAGGGCAGAGACGGAAGCAAGTGTGAGTGAAGGCAAGGCTCTCAAGGCACAGCTTTTTCGGTAATTTTGATTTTGAACCATGTTGTTGTTTTACCTACTCAAAAATTAAAGCTCTCTGTAAATGTGAAATATTAGCTACCATTTTACGCCATACCACTCACTCTGAGCTGTGTTCTTGTTGCAAAATCCAGCTTCACATTAATCAGAGACAAGAGCAACATCATGCCACAGAAGTTTAGGTCAGAGTTAACTAAAATGTAGGCCAAATGTGCTTGTTACTTCCCTTCTATAAGATCTGTCTTTGCTCCATCTTGTCTGTAGGATGTAAACTAACCTTGGACTTGCTCTAGCATGCATAACCCTTCTCATGGGCTTTGATAAGCCATCTGTTGTTCCAACAACAGCGTTGATCTAATCCTGTCATTTGGTAAGAGAGGAAAACAAAACCTTGAGTGATTTGCTCAAGTCATTCTGGAGGAACCAAGGCCTCCAATCTTTCCATTACATCCAACTACCTTCCTCTACAAGGACGTGCTAGTTAAGTGCTTGGAGAGGCAGCGTGGCTCAGGACAACCTAACCTGTTCTGACGGGTCTTCGACATCTATGCCAGTGTGTTACAGTTATTCCACTGCCATTTATTGAAGGCCTACTCTGTGCCCCACCACCCATCCATCAGTTTGTGGTACTGTGGTGGCTTGTGGGTTGCTGTGATGCTAGAAGCTATGCCTCTGGTATTTCAAACACTAGCAGGGTCACCCATGGTGAACAGGTTTCAGCAGAACTTTCAGACTAAGGCAGACTAGAAAGAAAGTCCTGGTGATCTACTTGTGAAAATTAGCCAAAGATAGCCCTATGGATCACAATAGAATATTGTCCAATATAGTGCTGGGAGATGAGCTACGTAGGTTGGAAGGCATTGAAAATACACAGTGGCTGCAACAATGAACTCAAGCAGACCAACGATCATGAAGCTGGTGCAGGACTGGGCAACATTTTGTACATGGGGGTCTCCATGAGTCAGAGCCGACTTAACAGCAACTACCAACAGCAGTCTGTGCCAGCACTGGGGACACAGCTACGAGACCCCTTGCCTTCCTCCAGAGAGCTCAGACTGGAGGGGGAGACAGGCTGAGACTCGTGATCACAGAAATGTGTGAAGGGTACACAGGAAACCCACAGGAGCCCCACACTGCAGGCAGGGAGGCCAGGCAAGCCTGTCCAGAGGGCTGACTTTTAAGGCACCAGTTGGAGTTTGCAAGACAAAGAGGTGGAGAGGAACAGTGAAAAGTCAGTGCAAAGGCTCCAGGCCTTGCTCAAGACGCCCCTTTGCCTGGCCCCCGGCCTCTCCTGCTGACCACGTTGACCCTTCAGGTGATAACCCAGGAAGGGCCCTTGTGTTCTTTGCTCTCACGTATGTACTGGTGTGTTTGCTTATTGTTACACTGTGTCCCTAGGACTTTGCCAATGCTTGCTGTCCAGCAACTGTTGCCTTTGAGTTGATTCCGACTCACACCGATCCTACAGGACAGAGTGGAACTGCCCCATAGGGTTTCCAAGGAGCGCCTGGTAGATTCAAATGGCTGACCTTTTGGTTAGTGGCCCGAGCTCTTAACCACTGCACCCCCGGGGCCTGGTGTCCAGCCGGTGCTTGGTGAATAAATATTTGTTAAATGAATGGATGACCTACGAGTTGTGTTCTTGAAGGAGGAGGACTATCTGCATCAATGTGTTCTATCTCTCTGTGGCCAGCATGAAAAACCACTCAGGTAGTTATTCTTTTCTGAAAGAACCTTTGCGGGGCTGAGTATCTGAGCGCACACTAAAGATGTCCAATACTGGGTTGAGAACAGTGATTCCGCCATCTGGATGCTCTTAACCCTCTTTCCTGTGCTCTGTCATCTCTCCCCTCCACTCTTACGTCCACTCCTGTAACTACTCCTCTTCCCCCCAAATCATAGCAAAGATATCAAGGAAGTCCTTTAGGTGAAATACATGTTAGAGGGCTACCTGAAGGCTCTGGCAAAGGATTTGTTTGTTGTAGTTGTTAGCTGCCCTGCCTCACGGCAACCCCGTGCACAATGGGATCGGACCATTGTGATCCATAGGTTTTCATTAGCTGATTTTTGGAAGTAGACCACCAGGGCTTTCTTCCTAGTCTGTCTTAGTCCAGAAGCCCTGCTAAAACCTGTTAAGCATCACAGCAATACGCAAGCCTCCACTGACAGCTGTGTGGTGGCTGCACATGAGGTGCATGGGCTGGGTATTGAACCTGGGTCTCCCACATGGAAAGCAAGAACTGTACCACTGAACCACCACTGTCCTCTACCAAGGGGTTAGGTAGGACTTATATGTCCCGCTGTTACACTGTTCGCTGTCTGATCTTCAGATCCTCACTGAATGTCTCCAAACCTTAGTTTCTCCCTCTGTAAGAGAGAAATGTCATAGCTACCCTGTTTATTGACCGTGTTTCTAAAACTCATAACAGATCAGCTGGTACATAATAGATTATCAAAAAACATTATTATTATTGGGGATGGCAATGATGTGCTGATTGCTTCGTTCCTCAGCCTCAGCACATTGCAAATACCACCTGGCAGATCCTCCTCCTTCATTCCAGTATGTCCTATGTGTGCAGGGAGCAGTAGACAAAGATATAGAGAAATTAATTAAACAGTACGAAATGAGTGAGGCAGTGAAATGTGAAGTCTTGGAAAATGAAGACTGGAATAAAGAGACAGGAAACAAGGACTTTATCTATCACAAGGCACCTTAGTTACCTAGTGCTGCTCTAACAGATATACCACAAGTGGATGGCTTTAACAAAGAGAAGTTTATTCTCTCACAGGCCAGTAGGCTACAAGTCCAAATTCAGGGCATCAGCTCCAGGGGAACGCTTTCTCTGTCAGCTCTGGAGGAAGGTCCATGTCATCAATCTTCCCTTGGTCTGGGAGCTTCTCTGCGCAGGAACCCCAGGTCCAAACGACGCGCCCTGCTCCTGGTGCTGACTTCTTGGTAGTATGAGGTTCCCATGTCTCTCTGCTTGCTTCTCTCTTTTATATCTCAAAAGAGACTGGTTTAAGACACTAGCTAATCCTGTAGATTTCATGAATATAACTGCCGCTAATCCATTTTATTACATCATAGTGATAGCATTTACAACAGATAGGGAAATTACATCAGATGACAAAATGGTAGACAATCATACAGTACTGGGAACCATGACCCAGCCAAGTTGGCAGATATTTTTAGGGGACACAATTCAATCCATGACACAAGGAAAAGCATTCTCCTTTTGATATTTAAGCCTGGGTTTAAGGACTCAGGACTCTAGTTGGAAGTAAATTCTTGGTGTCCAACCTAAATCCTTGCTCTGAAAACTTTGTGGGATGGTAAGTCAGGTGTGGCGTGGGGGGAGGAGTCAGGAGGCCATGAGAACCAGGTGTATTATGCTCACAGGTCCAGAGACAGGGAGGCATAGGGCCACACAGGAGGCTGTAGCTGGGGATGAGCTAACAACAAGCTGGAATTATAGGAGAGAAGTTATGTATGTAAGCAGGGTGGGGTTAGCTGGATTTTGCAGTCTCCCTGGGGATTGGGCATTTTGAATAATTCTGTAGGCTCAGGGGGCATAGGGCTTGTCTCTAGTTTTTGGGTACCTGACCCAGGGTGATTAGGATGGGTGCATAGTAGCCCACAAGTGTGAGAACCTGCTAAGGGGAGTGGTTGGAGAGTGGACTTAATCAGCTGTTCAAGAAGGGGATAGGACTGGCTGCCACACAAGGCCTCAAAACTGTCAAAACAGCTTTGTAAGACAACGCTGTTGAAATCCTTCACCCTTCAACTTCCCTGTATTCTTGGGAAGTCCCTCACATGTACTCCTGCATCCCCTCTGCTTGCTCGGTGAATTTCTAGGGCTCCACTTCCTAAGCCCTTCCTGTACGTGTCAGTGCTTCCCAGGTTCTCTCCCCAGGTCCTGATGCAGACCATCCTGTGCCATCTGATCTCCGGCCAGGGACCCCACCTCCTCCATCATCAATCTCTACTCCTTAATAGCTCTAAACTGTCTGTCCCCCTGCCACACTCTTTCTTCCAACACCGGTGATAGTGGCAGGACTTCAGCATACATCCCTGAACCTCTCTCTCAGCTATCGCAGCCCCCTCTCCCTAACACACACACAATCTGCCTTCCATACTGCCGTCAGAGTGAACCTTTCAAAACATAAATCTCCACTGCCTTCAGAAGACAGTCTGGGCCCCTTAGCGTGGCACCCAAGGCCCCTGTGAACCGGGCTTCTGACTACCTGTCCAACCATAACCCACACACCCCATCTCTCTCTCCCTGTCCCTCCCACACTGAAGGATGGAAGCCCTGCTCTCTCCCCTTAGGGCCTCTGCCACACGGCTTCCCTTGCTGGGTGCACCTTTCTCCACCGTCTAGCCAGGACTCAGCTCAGGGACAGGAGCGGATTAACTATTTGCACCACCCAGGGAGCCCAGAAGGACAGTGAATTGGGTATTTATTCCCCTAGCTCCTTCCTGGTGTGGTGATCATGGGTTGGCTGTGTCTTCTACAGAAGGTATCAACTTTTGTCAGGTAGATCTCTCCATGCAGTCACCATGTCCTGGTTGCAGCAGGCACCGCCTTCCCCTTTGAGGTTTAGGGTGGGAAAGGCCACTTGCTGTTGGTGGGCTACTGCATCAACAACCCTTGTAGATTTCCCTACCTTACCATGCCCACACAACTGTAAATAGTCCTTCTATGAAAACTCTGCCCAGATACTCAGTTTGAGCATGCCATCTGTTTCCTGCCAGAACCCTGCCTGCTACACCAAAATGCAGCTTTTTGTTTTTTAATTTTGAAAACTATTTTTAATAGAATAATAGTGGGGGAAAAGCAGAAAGGACTTAACATGAAAATCAACGATTTTTCCCCCAAACCTCCTTTTCCCTAGTTCCAGCACTCAGAGGCAAGAACTTTCATCCCAGTCTGGTTTTACTTTTAATGGTTACCTCTATACCTTGTAATAATATGCTAAAGTCACTATTCATGCTACATTGACTGGAGACATTATCTATGGCCTCCGGTTGGGTTAGACGAGGGTTTTCCTCACTGGTATTATCCTTACCTCATTTTTCTCTCTCCTTCCAGTTTCTGATAGCTATATTTTAAAGTTTTTCTACTGGTTACCACATAACTTTAAATAATGTATATAGCCTTCTATTTCTTCTTGCATTGTTTCTAACTGTATCTCTTGACCTTCCATTTTGCAAGATGAAGATACTAACTTCCTGTCTTAGTTAGCTGAAGCTCTGGCGGTGCAGTGGGTAAGAGCTATGGTTGCTAACCAAAAGTCAGCAGTTTGAATCCACCAGCCACTCTTTGGAAACCCTATGGGGCAGTTCCACTCTGTCCTATAGGGTTGCTATGAGTTGGGATCGACTCCTGGCGATGGGTTTCCGGGTGTCTTAGTCATCTAGTGCTGCTATAACAGAAATACCACAAGTGGATGGCTTTCACAAACAGAAACTTATTTTCTCACTGTTTAAGAGGCTAGAAGTCTGAATTTAGGGTGCCAGCTTTAGGGGAAGCCTTTTTCTCTCTGTCGGCTCTGGAGGAAGGTCCTTGTCTCTTCTGAGCTTCTGCTCCTGGGCAGTCTTCATGTGGCTTGGCATCTCTCCTCCCCTGCCTTCTGCTTCTGTTGCTTTCTTGTTTTATCTCTTTTATATTTCAAAAGAGATTGACTCAAGATACACCTTAATCCTGCCTCATTTACATAATAAACATAATCTAATCTTCATTGACATAACCTAATCCTGCCTCATCGACATAACAAACACAATCTACTCACAAATGGGATTATAATCACAGAGGTTGGGATTTACAACACATGTTTTTGGGGGGCACAATTCAATCCATAACACTTCCCAACAATTCTCTCCCTTTTTTTCCTTCCTTTTCACTTTCCCGCTTCTGACCAGCTAAACCTTTATTTTTTTACACTATCAGTATGGATAATTTTTTTCAGGGTCTTCTAGAATCCTTCCTTGCTAATGAGAAGTCTGATCCAGCTGGATTTAAATTCCTTCACAGGTAACTGTTTCCCTCCTGGAGTCTCTGAAAGTTTATCCTGGGTGATCTTCAATCTCGCTCTAGTATGTCAGGGTCTTGGTTTTCTTCTTTTAATTAATTCTGATCTACATTTGTGTCTCTAGCTATTGGAATTATTTTTACTGTTTCTTTGATAACTTCCTTCCCTAATTTTCCTCTCATTGCTTTCCCAACTTTTCTTTCTTTCTTTTTTTTCAAAGTATTGTGGCTACTCTTATCATTTTAATAGATGCGGTTTTTTAGATCAGTTTTATGTTTTGGAAAAATCGTGCACGAAGTACAGAGTTGCCATCTATCTCTTGCCACCTGCACTGTTTCTCCTACTATTAACACCTTGTATTCCTGTGGTACGTTGGATACAACTGATGAACCAATGTTAATTCTTTATTATTGACTGAAGTCCAAGTATACATTAAGATTCACTCTTTGGGTTATACTGTCCTTTTTTTTTAACTTATTTTATTTTTGTTGTTGTTGTTGAGAATAAACACAACAGAGCATACACCAGTTCAACAATTTATACATGCGCAATTCAGTGACGTTGATTACATTCTTCAAGTTGTGCGACCATTCTCACCCTGATTTTCCAAATTGTTCCTCTCTCATTAACATAAACTCACTGCCCCTTGAGTTTCCTATCTAATCTTTCGAGTTGCTGTTGTCAGTTTGGTCCCATAGAGATAGATCTTACGAGTATATAGTGCCCAAGGCAAACATTCTTTACTAGTTAAGCTAAACTATTGTTTGGCTTTAAGAAGACTTCAGGGGATATTTTTCGCTTAAGGTTTAAAGATCATCTCAGGGAACAGATTCAGGAGTTCATCCATCCTCCATGGCTCCAGAATGTCTGGATCCAAAGAGAATCTAAAATTCTGTTCTACATTTTCCCCCTTTGAATCAGAATTCTTCTACAGAATCTTTTTCCAAAATGTTCAAAAGTGGTAGCTGGACACCATACTGTTTTTCTGGTCTCATGGCAAAGGAGGCAGTTGTTCATGGAGACAATTAGCCACACTTTCCATATCCTCCTCCCATTCCTGACTCTCCTTCTTCTCCTGTTGCTCCAGGTAAATAGAGGCCAATTGTACCCTGGATGGCTGCTTGTAAGCTTTTAAGACCCCAGGCACTATTAAACACACTAGGAGATATGTCTTAGTTATCTAGTGCTGTTATAACAGAAATACCAGAAGTGGATGGCTTTAACAAACAGAATTTTATTTTCTCACAGTTTAGAAGGCTAGAAGTCTGAATTCAGGGTGCCAGCTTCAGGGGAAGGTTTTCTCTCTCTGTAGGCTCTGGGGGAAGATCCTTGTCTCCTTTCAACTTCTGTGGGCCCGGCTTTCCTTGGAGCTCTCCATGTGTCTTGGCATCGATCTTCCTCTGGGTCTAGGAGCTTCTTGGTGCAGGGACTCTGGGTCCAAAGGACATGCTCTGCTCCTGGCTCTTCTTTCTTGTTGGTAGGAGGTCCCTTCTCTCCCTGCTCACTTCTTTCTCCTTTTATCTCCTGTAAAATAAAATATGATGCAGGCCACCCTAGGGAAACTCCCCTTACATTGGATCAGGGCTGTGACCTGAGTTAGGGTGTTGCATCCCACCCTAATCCTCTGTAACATAACCTAATCTTTCCTCATTAACCACAGGCAGAGACTAAGATTTATAACATATAGGACAATTATATTAGATCACAAAATGGAGGACAACCACACAATACTGGGAATCATGGCCTAGCCAAGTTGACATATATTTTTGGAGGACACAATTCAATCCACAACAAGGTAGAATAGAAACACTAAGCACAATATTAGGCCAATTAACTAGGATGTCCCATGAAACCATGACTGTAAACCTCCAAACCAAGGAACCAAATCCCGTGAGGTGTTTGGTTGTATATAAGCAGCCTCAGCAGCTACTCTTTTTTTTTTTTTGGTTGTTGTAAATATATATATCACACAACTTTTACCAGTTCAATTTTTTACTGGTCTACAACTAATTGACAGAAATTACATTAATCAGCTGTGCAACCCTGACCTTAATCAATGTGATTTTTCCATCACTGTAAACTGAAACTCAGTACTCCATAAACAATAACCCCCCTGTTACGGATTGAATTATGTCTCCCAGAAATATATTGTAAATCCTAACCCTTATACCTGTCGTTATAATCCCATTTGGGGATGGGTTTTCTTTGTTATGTTAATACAGCAGTATTAGTGTTGGGTGTGTCTGAATTCAATCTCTTTTGAGATATAAAAAGAACAGACTGAGCAAGCAATCACAGATGGGGGAAGACAGAGGCTGTGTCACATGATATCTCAAAGGAACCAAGAAATAGAAGCTGAAAAGAGACAAGAGTCTCCCCCTAGAGCCTACAGAGAGAGAAAGTCTTCCCCTAGAGCTGGCGCCCTGAATTCAGATTTCTAGCCTCCTAAACTGTGTGAAAATAAGTTTGTTTGCTAAAGCCACCCATGTGTGATATTTCTGTTATAGCAGCACTGGATGACTAAGACATCCCTCTTTCCTCTACCCGCCTGAGCTCTGGTGGCACAGCGATTAAGAGCTCGGCTGCTAACCAAAATGTCAGCAGTCTGAATCCACCAGCCGCTCCTTGGAAACCCTGTGGGGCAGTTCTACTCTGTCCTGTAGGGTCACTGTGAGTTGGATTCAACTTGATGGCAATGGGTTTGGGTTTTTTTTTCTTCTGTCCCTGGTAACTACTAATAAACTTTCATCTCTATGCATTTGGCTTTTCTTGTCTTTTTATATAAGTGAAGTCATCCAATATTTGTCCTTTTGTGATTGACTTATTTCACTTGGTATAATGTCTTCAAGCTCCATCCATGTTATAGCATCTGATTTAGGAAATAATATTAGAGTTATTATTCCCTGTCCTTGAGCATAGAGAATGTGACCCAGCTGGAGATGGGCTCACAAGGACACATCAACTGGGCCCTGAGGTATAAAGACAATAGCTAAGATAATCTTGGAAAATATCTTTTAGAGACCCTTTCACATAAACCAATCAAACTGAATACAAAACACCTTTCACTCTTATCTTTTTCTATTAGCATTTAGTGAATAGAAAATTTGTTGGACCAGTGATGACCCTCCTGACTGTAATTACTGAAACCTGTACCAAAGATTGTTAAGAAAGACAATTCAAAATGTGGGATCACATTTTCTAGCCAATCTGGGAAAAGGTGAAGCTCTCAATGGTTTTGCCCATTTGTAATGTTAATATATACTGATGTCTCTGTAATTTTCCTTGGACTTAGGCTGACATGGCTCTGGCAGCATGCTTGTCCGTTTCCTACTTTTGCTTCTTTAAATATATGCCAAATAAAACTTTCTTTTAGCTTTACTAAACTTTGTGATGTTTTTACCCTACAACACACGTATTAAGACTTCATTTCTCTTATTGGCTGAGTAGTGTTCCGTTGTATTTATGTACCACATTATGTTAATCCATTTGTCTGTTGTTGGTCATTTAGGTTGTTTCTACCTTTTGGCTATTGTGAATAGTGCTGTAGTGAACATTGGTGTACAAGTCTCTGTTTGAGTCTTTGCTTTCGAGTCTTTTGGATACATACCTAGGAGTGGAAATGCTGGGCCATATGGTAGTTCTATTTTTAGTTTTTTGAGGAACCACAACACTGTTTTCCACAATGACTGTACCATTTTGCATTCCTACCAGCAATGGATAAGGTTTCTAATTTCCCCACATCCTTGCCAACATTTGTTATTTATTTATTTTCTAACTTAGCCATCCTAGTGGGAGTGAAATGGTGTCTCTTTGTGGTTTTGATTTGCATCTCTCTGATGGCTAATGATATTGAGCATCTTTTCACGTGTTTGGTGGCCATTTGAATGTCCTCTTTGGTGAAATGTCTATGCAAGTTCTTTGCCCATTTTAAGACTGAGTTATTTGTCTTTTTGTTGTTAAGTTGTCAAAGTTTTATATATATTTTGGTTATTAGATTTTTATTGGATATATGGTTTCTGAAAATATTCTCCCAGTTGATAGCTTGTCTTTTCACTTTTTTGGTAAGGTCTTTTCATGAACAAATATTTTTAATTTTTATGAGATTCCCATTTATTTATGTTGTCTTTTGCTGTTTGTGATTTTGTTATTATATTAGATAATCCATTGTTAAAAGCTAGGCGTGATAGAGTTGCCCTTATATTTTCTTCTAAGAATTCTATGGTTTTAGCTTTCACATTTAGATCTTAAATCCATTTTGAATTTGTTTTTGTGCATGGTGTGAGGTGATTTAGAAATAATATTGGAGTCATTATTCCCTGTCCTTGAGCATAGAGAATGTGACCCAGCTGGAGCTGGGCCCATGAGGACTCACAAGGACACATCCACTGGGCCCTGAGGTATAAAGACAATACCTAAGATAATCTTGGAAAATATCTTTTAGGGAAACTTTCACATAAAGCCGATCAAACAGAACACCGAAGACTTTCCACTCTTACCTTTTTCTGTTAGTATTTAGTTTTAATAGAAATTTGTTGGACCAGTGAAGACTCTCCTGACTCTCATTACTGAAACCTGTACCAATGATTGTTAAGAAAGACAATTCAAAATGTAGGATCACAGTTTCTAGCCAATCTGAAAAGGCTAAGCTTTCAATGGTTTTGCCCATTTGTAATGTTAATATATACTGATGGCTCTGTAATGGTCTTTGGACTCCGGCAGACATGGCTCTAGCAGCCTGCTTATCCGTTTTCCTACTTTTGTCTGTTCTGTGATATTTCCTTGGACTCAGGCAGACATGGTTCTGGCAGCATGGTTGTCGGTTTCCCGCTTCTGCCCTTTTGAATATATGTGGAATAAAACTTTCTTTTTGCTTTACTAAACTTTGTGATGCTTTTCCCCTATAACAGAGGCATGTATTCTATTTCAGTTTTCTGCATGTGGAAATCCATTTCACAACACCGTTTATTGAAGAGATTCTTCTTTCCCCATCAAATGGACGGACTTAACATCCTTGTGGGTTTATTTCTGGACTCTGAATTCTATTCCATTCGTCTATGTCATATCAGTACCAGGCTGTTTTGATTACTGTAGCTGTATAATATGTTTTAAAATCAGAAAGTGTGAGTCCTCTTACTTTGTTTTTTTCTTTCAACATTGCTTTAGCTATTTGGGGTCCCAACTTTTCTTAATTGGCTGTTGAACTGCATAGATTTAACCTCCGTGCCTCTTTATTCTTTTAGTATCCTTCCTTTGTCTTTTTGCTCAATGTTGTAAGAAATGTCCTCAATTATATCCTCTAAACTATTACTATTTTTAACTATACATATTTTTTTAATTTTAGCAATTTCATTACCCAGAATAACTTATTCTGTCATTGCCATTAAAAAAAAATTACATCCTTGTTTTACTTTAATAGTCTTTTTAAGCCTCTGTTTTCTTGATTTATTTCTATCTTTTATGGTATGTTTTTATATTTTTTCCTCAAATATATCTGTTTATTCTTAGTTCTGTATTAACTTTTAAGAACAAGTAAATAGAATTGCTGTTTTATGATGTGTTTTTCTATCTTTTTCTGTCAAACGTTTGTTCATCCTTAGCCGTCAACTCATTTTTAAGAATTCGGAATAGAAATGCTATCAGGGCTTTGTGCATGGAGCAAGTCTTGTGAACTGGCAAGCTTCTGTCTGGAGTGTGATCAAACCAGGAGCCCTTGCTTAGTAATGTCAACATCCGCTCCAATTGCTCTGGTCCTCCCCAGACAAAATAATCAAATTTGGGGAAAATTTTTTTGGCTAGTGTAGTTGCCATGAGTTAGAGTGGACTCCATGACAGCTAACAACAACAGGGTTAATCCTGAGGTCCTGTGGAGAAAACCAGCTCCTTCCTCCATGGGCCTCCATGTCGCCCACTCTAGGTCTTTTAGACTGTGGATTTCCCTGCCCTGGTTTATCTGTTGACATACTGACATTCTGCCATATACGCTTTGTCTTCCAGAAATCTGTCCAAACTTTTCATTCACAGATGGCACCTCCCACCCAGTTCTTTTCTCTATTAATGGTTTTATCACTTAAAAAATTCCTTTCTGTAGTTTTAAAGGGATCTTGGGAGGGAGGGAAGACACATTCATGGCCTCTGTTCATTATCTTGAAGTGGAAGCCTCAGAAACATTATCTTGACAATCCAAGTAGTTCTATGCTGTAACACATAGGGTCACCATGAGTCAGAATCAACTTGATGACAATGACTTTGGTTTTCTGGGTTGCTATGGAAAGCAGAAACTTTACACATATGATTTCTTGTGTTCAGTTGTAATTTCCATGTTTACAGATGAAGAAACTACAGCTCAGAAATTAAATTGTCCTAGGTACCAAGCTAGGAAACGGCAGAGCTAAAGTACTGTATCGGGTCTATTCAGCCCCAGAGCTGAGCTCTTTCCACTTTGCAGTCCTACTTGGACAAGTGAGATAAGGAAGGGAAAAAGGGACTGAGCCCCTAGGCAAAGGACCCTGAACTAAAAACATGTGCTTAACTAATGACACAAAACCCATTATGTTGGACATGCAATAAAGAAAGAACAACCCATCCAGCTCTCAATGTACTTCCTTTCTAAGATATTTCCCAGAAGAACCAGCCCGATCTTGTCCCTGGAGCATGTGCAGACATTCAGAAGGTGACCGACAGAAGACTCGCGACAGGAATCCAGCCTGCACCACGGGGGTACTGCACAGGCATGACACCCCATTATAAGTCCTGCCATCCAGTCCCAAGCCTTTGTTATGGGTTCCATCTTGGGCTGCCTCCTGCCTGCACACCTAATTTTCATAACCCCACCTCTTTCATAAATAAAGATGATGCCTTTTCCTGTCTAAAAACCTTTATAAGCCCTGGCCAGTCCTTTGTTCGGTGAGACAGAGGCTAGCATCGCTTGGTCCCTCTTTGTCTCTGCTTGCGAGCTACTTTTTCTCAATAAACATTGATCGTGCAGAGAACTTGAGCCTCTGCTGGTTATTCTTGGTGAGTAGAAGGCAAGAACCTCATAGGGGCTGCCCAGGTTGGGCAGAAGACCCTGGCAACACAGGTAGTACTTCTCTTTCATGCATGAGGAAACCAGACCAGGGCGATTCTGTTCGTAGCTCTCAGCCCAGCAGTCTCTCCACAGTTTCCCCTCCTTTCCCTTGTTTGACAGGTTCATTGTAGGCCCAGGGTGATCTCCATAGCTGACGTCTGCCTGTCTGTCTGGCAGGGCACCACTCTCCAGCATGCTCTTCAATGGGGCGGCAGCGTCCTCCACGTGCCCATCCCTGCTTACACGCAGCCTCGTGCAGAAGGCCAGGTAGGAGCGCCAGGGCCGTGTGTTCGGGAAGCCACTGGTTTTCTACTGTCCTGGCCTTCACTGTGTGGTTATGGGCCTGAGTCCTGTTCTAAGTTAAGCTTTCGGTTTAAGCCTCTGACTCGACTCTTTGGCTGCTGAATTAAACCTCCCTTCCTATTCAGGCCCAGGTAGGAAAAAGTCCCTCAGGCTGTTCCTCTTGTAAGAGGCTTGACTATCCCTTTGGGGTTGTCACAAACTTTAGGAAAATGGCACAAAGAGGCAGAGCCTTCCGCCACCACCTGTGCGTTGACAAACGTTGACAAATATGCTAAAGCATAGGATGACACCTAAGGGGACATCTGAGCAGGGAGAGGGAATAAAAAACCAAACCAAATAAATCCATTGCCGCCAAGTTGATTCCAACTCAGCCATCCTACAGGACAGAGTACAACGGCCCCACAGGGTTTCCAAGGAGCAGCTAGTTCATTCAAACTGCCCACCTTTTGATTGGCAGCCGAACGCTTAGCAACCTGTTCAGCATCATAGCAATATACAAGCCTCCGCTGACGGAGAAGTGGTGGCTGCCCTTGGGAGGCTGTGAGGAAGTGTTATCAAAACAGGTTTCAGATTCCAGGTGTGTGACCATCTCCTTTCAGCCATTCTAGGATGGAAATTTCATGGTGGTAAAATAAAATATAACAAATATAATTAAATATCAGCTTGAACCCAGATCCTGTTTCAATTTATTTTCTCATTGCGCCAGGGGGGCTGATGGAATGGCCTGGGCTGAGATTTTCCTAATGGACTAGAGATCCATTCTCTTTTCCAGGGACTCACACTCCTGCTCCCTAAACCTGTGAAAGGTCTCAACTAGGCAACATTCTTGTGTGAAAGGCCTACTTACCTGAGCTGCGTGTATATTGACTGCGGTTCTCATCTGGCTGTGGATCAGATGTTTCTCTGTCATTACATCCAAAAGGCTTATTTTCTGAGGACTTTATAAAGTCTACACAAGTAGTTGGCTGAGAGGCACCTAACCTTTACTGTGGAAGGAGGCATCAATAGTTTACTAATGTGAGCTGGGGACAAATACACATATGCCGTCCTGGGGTAACTGCACATGGCACCTCCCTAGTCCTTGTGTAACTCTCAATGCCCTCTCCTGAAACATCTCTGGTCTTCTAAATCCCACATGGATCCAGGTCCGTTCCCAATGGGCTGGTCTCTGCTTCTCTGAAAGCTGGCTGCACAGGCTGTTCACCCTGGCTGCATCACCACCAGCCACGTTGTACAACTCTAGCTGTGACTGCTCCAGTTAATCATGCACAGAGCCAAGCAAATTCTGTAACTGCAGTTGCCCGCTACAACCGTCTACAGCAGTTCTGTGGACAGGCTACAGTAAGACTTCGTAGAGTTCTTTAATTTTTGCAGGACACACCAACTCCTGTATCGAGTGACAGCTTGGAAATCTCCCACCAATACTCAAAAAGAATTTGTGTGTGTGCGTGTAACTTCCTGTATTTCTTTACTAAATATTCCTGGTGTCTATAGTGTTCTGTGGAGTCACCATTCAACCATACTGTGCTCAGTTACTAATGGGCTCCTTGAAGGAAGTTACTCCACCATTGTTGTTCACATGTTCGCAGCATTACATTGTGTTCCAATCTGTTTATCTTGTTGAAGCATGTACTTTGACAGTCTTAACTGTGGAAAGTTTAGGAATTCACCATAGGCAACATGGTGCCAGAAAATGTTTTTGAGAGAGGAAGTAGCATGAGGAAGGCCATCACTGGACCCTAATTCCTTCATTTCTGATTCTTGCCAGCGTCCGAATCCTCGTGACTGTCTCTTGCCCTCTGCCTTGGACCTGGACACTCGGTGTTTGCCTTTGCTTATAGATCTCGGACTGTGAATCCATTCCCCTCTCCAGGGATTCATCTCTCTGCTACCTTACTCAGGCTTTTCTAAGAATAACAGTTCTGCAGAAGTACACACAATCCTCCCAGTCCGAAATTTGGAAGTCAGGGCTTGAGTACAGTCTCTGGTTCTGTCTCTGGTACTGTTGTAATGAGGTTACCTTTATTCCTCTAGGAATCATTAACTTTGAAAACTGCTGGTTCAGTCCATGACAACCAGCGATATATCACTTTACCAGTCTGCACCATCATAAAAAAAGTGCTGCTTGGGCCCTAATTTACTGCTCCATGACTCAATGGTGCATCTCAAACAAATGCAGCCAATTTTAAGGATGATTTCTGGGCTGTTTAAAAAGGTTTTTTTTCTGCCAGCTTTTGGAAAATGTTGCTTTAGAAGTTATTATTATTATTATTTCTGTTTGTTTCAGGACAAATCCATGAATTTGGCCCCTTTGTGTTAACTATAGTGATGCAGTGCATCTCTTGTCCATAAAATTTGAACACCCGGGTGTCATAAGGGATTTTTCTGACGTTAATTTTTCCCATCCTTTATCAGTTTCTGTCGTGCTGGTGTGCATTTCTGCTGAGGTTTTATTACACTGTGTTGGCAGCACATTATGTTTTTTACACATGGATTTGATTGAGAAATGAAACTGGAATAAGAATGAGGTAGCAGCAGCATCTGCTGCAAGACTCAACTATTGCTGTTGTCTATCAGCCTGATTGATTAAATATGGTGATACACGTTTTCATTAAAATGAAATACTTCTGTTGAAAAAGGACCATTATCCCAACAGATTATATGACTCTCCTGAAGAATGTGCCTGCGCAAGAGGCCTGTTGGCTGAGTGTGATAACTGTGGATAGCTGGAACAAACAGGAGTTTGGACTAGATTTGGCTGATTTTGGAAATTGAAATCTTTTGGCGGGTGTTAGAGGTGAACCAGCATTTGGGTGGGGGAGGGGCTGAGTCCTGTGGAGAGTTCCTGGGTGGTGCAAGCAGTTAAGACCCTCAGTTTCTAACCAATAGGTTGGAGGGTCAAGTCTACTCAGAGGTGCCCCGGAAGAAAGGCCTGCCAATCTACATCCAAAACAATCAGCCATGGAAGATCCTATGAAGTACAGTTCTATTCTGACACACACGTGGGGTCACTAGGAGCCAGAACTGACTCCAGGTCCACTGACTTTTTGTTTTTAAGCCCCATGGGACTACATCCCAAACACTATCCTTCAACTTGTCACAGTTCTATGGTCTACTTAGTTTTAAGGCATCTAGTACAATCCAGGCCTCGGATTGACCTAACCCTTTATTGAAATAAAGGAAAAGTCCTGGTTTACTGAAGCTTCATGCTCTCATTTTTCACTCAAACCCCATTTTAGCTTGCTGCATTTTACAAATCTAGAAAACTGACATGCGAACAGAGGAGATAGTGGAGATTCTTGAGAATGAGAGTGGATGAATTGTCCTGCTGACTTGGATCAGAATTCAGTAAACAAGACCCTTGAACTGCGGAGGGACTTCAAAGAGAAAGTGGTGGGGGGTTGGGAATTTGACCCTACAAGCCACAGACAGGTGAAACAGGAAATCAGGACTGATCTCTGCAGGACAGACCAATTGTTTGTTTGACCCTGTTCAGTTTTAATTTGGGAGATGTTTTTCTCTTGCTGTGGTCACTCAGGTCTCCTTGGCTGGGGCTGGGCCTTTCTGAACCATGGATGCTTCTCTGTGGCTCAGGTCAGCCTAAATTCCAGGGAGCCTGTTTAATCGTGACCCTCAGGCAAAATATCTCCTGTTGGAATCCATTTAGGACAATAACTCCAAACGTCTTTGCATTAGTGTGAAACACAGGGCTTCAGAAGAAGGCTTTTCGGAAAAAAAAGGGGACCAATAAGAAAGGAAAAAATCTTTGGAGTAATTCCTTTAACACACAGAATGCTTCTGCTATGGGGCTTCTGTCAAGACTAATCTTGCAGGATTGAGATATTTTCAGCTGCATCCAATTTAGTTTTCAGCTTTTCCTTACAGAGGGATTGCTCCCGAAACAATCTTTCTGACTGCCCCCTCCCTTCATCTTCTGAAGCCTGTTTGTAGATGCGAGGATTGCTAACAGACTTTAAAGAGGGCAAGAAATCTCTGAAATACTATGTAGCTAAAGCCAAAAACAGGAACACTTGAGAACTTTTTTTTTTTTTTTTTTTTGATATTTTGTTAAGGGGTGGTCTCCAGCTCTCAGCCAACTCTCTTCTCTCGTCTCAGCCAGGAAGGAGGACAACTCCACAGATTTGCAATTTTCGGAAGGATCCTTGTTGTTGGTGGCTATAGTGGAGTCAGCCCTGACAAATGGTGAACCGTGCCCAAGGGAATGAAATGCTGCCTAGTCCTGTGTCATTTCTGTGATCGGTTAAGGGATCAGAGCATTGTGATCCTTAGGGTTTTCATTGGCTGATTTTCAGAAGTACATCACCAGCCTTTTCTTCCTAGTCTGTCTTAACCTGGAAGCTCCACTGAAACTTGTTCAGCATCAAAGCAACAGGCAAGCCCCCACTGACAGACGGGTGGTGGCTGTATATGAGGTGCATTGGCAGGGAATTGAACTCGGGTCTCCTGCATGGGAGGAGAGTATTCTACCACAGAACCACCAATGCCTCAAGGGATCCTTACACCTTCTTTTAGGATATGACCTCTTTGTATCTGATTTCTCTCTTGACGTCTTGTCAATGCCAGATCTCTCCATGTGAATTGTCTGGAAGCACACAGTCATCCTGGTTGTCCTGCCAAGAGTCTGGGGTTCAGCTATTGTTGGACGTAAGGAACAGACAGGACATTGGTGACTAGATAGGTGGCATACACGTTGACAGTCAGATAGACACATGGCCAAATAGCAACACAAAGTTCAGAAGTCCTGGAAGTCACTTAAATTAGGTCAATGTCTCTTCACTCCAAACACTGCCGTAAACACTGCGTGGTGATTGACAGCACGGGCGTCAGCCATCCGTCTAATCCATGCTCTAACCCAGCACCTATAGGTTTGGGCAAGTAGCTTAATCTCTCCATATATCACTTTTGCCATCTGTGAGGTAGAGCACCTTCCTTGTAGAGTTTTGGGAGGATTCGATAAAATAATTTAAGTAAATCAGTTGGCTTAGGGTCTGACACACAGTAAATGCTTAATATGTTGTAGCAATCATGCTTCCCAGTTTTCTAATGCGCTCCTTTTGAAGACAGGGCAGACATAGGTCTGAGTGGGCCTGAGCCTACAGGACACGTGCAAAAGTGACTGGATGGGTAGTGGAACATGCTAAGAAAGAGATGGTCCATTAGGACAAAGCTCTGATTAGGCCAATAGTCTTATATCAAAAAATTATGTGGACTTGCACTGGCTTTTTTTTTTTTTCCCCTCCTCAATTCCTGGAAGTTTTTTATTTTTATTGAACTTTAGATGAAGGTTGATAGAACAAACTAGCTTCTCATTAAATGGTTAGTACATATATTGTTTTATGGTATTTGTTAACAACCCCATGACATGTCAGTACACTCCCTTCTCGACCTTGGGTTCCCTATTACCACCTTTCCTGTCCCCCTCTGCCTTCTAGTCCTTGCCCCTGGGCTGGGTGCCCTTTTAGTCTTTTTTTGTCCTATGGGTCTGTCTAATCTTTGGCTGAAAGGTGAACCTCCAGAGTGACTTCATTACTAGGCTAAAACGGTGTCTGGGGGCCATACTCTTGGGGTTTCTCCAGTCTCTGCCAGGTCAGTAAATCTGGTCTTCTTTTTTCTGAGTTAGAATTTTGTTCTACATTTTTCTCCTGCTCTGTCCAGGACACTCTGTTATGATCCCTGTCAGAGTGGAGGTAGCTGGGCACCATGTAGTTCTACTGGACTCAATCTGGTGGAGGCCATAGTAGGTGTGGTCTGTTAGTCCTTTGGACTAGTCTTTCCCTTGTGTCTTTAGTTGTCTTCATTTTCCCTTGCTACTGAAGGGGTGAGACCAGTGGAATATCTTAGATGGCCACTCATAGGCTTTTAAGACCCCAGATGCTACTCACCAAAGTAGAATGTAGAACACTTTCTTTATAAACTATGTTATACCAATTGAGCTAGATGTTCCCTGAGACCATGGTCCCCACAGCCCTCAGCCCAGCAATTCAGTCCCTAAGGGAGTTTGGGTTTGTCCATGGAGCTTCCATGACCTTACCCTGAACAAGCTGTGCTGGCTTCTCCAGTATTGTGTACTGTCTTACCCTTCACCAAAGATACCACTTATCTATTGTCTGTTTAGTGTTTTTCTACCTCTACCCCTCCCCTCCCCTCCCTCGTAACACCAAAGATTGTTTCTTTTTGTGTGTAAACCTTTTCATGAGTTTTTATAGTAGTGGTCTCATACAATATTTGTACTTTTGTGATTGACTTACTTCACTCAGCATAGTGCCCTCCAGATTCATCCATGTTGTGAGATGCTTTACAGATTCATCATTGTTCTTTATTGTTGCATAGTATTCCATTGTGTGTATGTACCATAGTTTGTTTATCCATTCATCTGTTGATGGGCATCTAGGTTGTTTCCTTCTTTTTGCTATTGTGAACAATGCTGCAATGAACACGGGTGTGCATATGTCTATTCGTGTGATGACTCTTATTTCTACAGGATATATTCCTAAGAGTGGGATTGCCAGATCGTATGATATTTCTATTTCTAGCTCTCTAAGGAAGAGCCATATTGTTTTTCAAAATGGTTGTACTGTTTTGCATTCCCACCTCAATTTCTGGAAGTTTTGAACACCCTAGTTTTGTTGCTATTGTTATTTTGATGTGTTTTATTTAATTTTTTATTAGAGTATAAAATATGCATATAAAAGTGTATGATCATAAGCATACAGCTCAATAAATATTCACAGTTTTAACACATTTATGTGACCTATACCCAAATCAAGATCAGAACAATCTAGCACCCCCCAAACCCCCTTCTTGCTTCCTCTAATCACTACTCCCACTCTGCAGGTAGCCACTATTCTGACTTCTAACACAAGATACTAGTATTGCCTGGTTTTGAACTGTATATAAATAAAATCGTACATTATGTGCTCTTTTGTGTCTACCTTTTTTTGCTCAGCATTTGTTTGTGAGGTTCATCCATACTATGGCCTGTATTTGGAGTTCATTCATCCTCACTGTGTACAGTATTCCACTGTGGGAATAAATCACTATAGTCATTCTGTTGTTGGTGGGCATTTGGGTGGTTTCTAATTTAGGGATACTATGAATAGCACTTCTTTGAACATTCTTGTACATGTCTTCTGGTAGACCTATGCACTTATTTCTCTTGAGTATATCCCTAAGAATCGAATACTAGGGCAGCTATTGTAGATGCTGTCAAACAGTTTTCCAAAATGGTTGCACCAATTCACTTTCCCAGTAATGTATGAAAGTTCTGGTTCCCCCTCGCTGGATGTACCAGCTTCCTAGGGCTGCCATAACACATTACCACAAAGTGTGTGGCTTTAAACAATAGAGATTTATTGTCTCAGCATTCTGGAAGCAAGTCGTCTGAATTCAGGGTGACATCAGAGCCATGTTTTTTTCCGGAGGCTTTAGGGGAAGATCCATTCTTGTTTTTCTTAGCTTCTGTTTGTCCCAGGCATTCTTGGCTTACAGCTTCATATATATCAGTGGTCACTTGGCCATCTTCCCTCAGTATTGTCTCTTCTCTTTTATACGGACACCACTCTGGTTGGATTAGGACTCATCCTGTCCCACTATGAGCTCATATTAACTTAACCGATAACATCTTCAATGATGCTATTTTCAAATAAGGTCACATTCACAGGAAACAGGGATTAGGACATCACCTTATCTTTTTTGGGGGCATAATTCAATCAGTAATGCTTGGTATTGTCTCTGTCATTTTAACCTTTCTGGTAGGTCTAGTGTACTGCATTATAGACTTAAATTGGCACTTCCCTAGTGACAAATAAGTTGAACATCTTTTTTGCTTGGAAATTTGTGACTCAGAGAAATTAAAACGTATTTCAGAAGACACACAACTGGTAGGGAATTATAAATGACAGATCTTAGGATCTCTATGTCAACAACTGGTCTAACTGAGGTATGACTTAGGCCATAGTCATCAGAACAGGGGAGGCAATAGTCCCTAATGCTCTACATTGCCCTTTTGCTTCTTGAGTAGTATGTTCCATTCTGGGCATTGCACTTTAAGAAGAATGAGGACGGATGAGGATATGTTCAGAGAGGATTGACCAGGTCAACAATCAGGCCTGTAAGGGGAACAGTAGGAAGAACTGAAATTGTTTAGCTGATATGAAGAAAAAGTATTATTGTTGTTGTCATTGTTATCATAGTTGCCATTGAGTTGGCTGCAGTTCACAGAAACGCTATGTGTTACAGAATGAAATATTACCCAGTCCTGTGCCATCTTTGTGATTCATTGGTATGTTTGAGTCCATTGTTGCAGTCACTGTGCAAGTGCAACAAAAAATCGTCATCTAATTTGTGGAAGACTGTCTTCTGAAAGAGGGAGCAGGCTTGTTCTGTCGGGTACATAAAGTGAAATAAAACTATCCAAAAAAAAAATCACAGGATGGCAAAGTTCAGCTCTTTGATATTCCTGCCCTGTGGTCTGCTTTGGCCTGGTGTGGGCCTAGACAATGAGGCCAGAGTATTATCCTTCCAAATGTCACCTACTTCACAATGTAATCCTCCCCAACAAATGTTTATGGTCCCCTATCAAGCTATAGGGTCCAGACCTGAGTTCTTCACAAAGCACAGACATGGCTACAACTGGAGGCACTCACATATTCACTGACATATTCCTGCAAAATTTGCATTTGTAGAACAAAGCCAGTCAGGGCCTGAACAGACAAACAAGATAGTTTAACCCTTTCATGACCCGTGGGAATAAGGTATCCCACCCGATTTTTCTGGCTGTCAGGTTTCTTTAGACTCTATTTTTTTCCTGATAAAAGTATTTGCTGCCTTCCAGTGGGGACTTGTGTAATGGTGAAAGGCAAAAGGAACATTCACTGAAGCAAAATAGCTGGAGTATTAGCTTTAAATGTGAGGTAGTGCATCCAGGAAGTGTGATTGGATAAAAATTCTATCTCTTGAGTCAGAATCAACTTGATGGCAAAGGGTTTGACTTTTGTACAGCTAGATAAGCCTTGTAAGCATATTTATGGTTTCCTTGCAATAGTTAGGGAGCCCTGGTGGGTTTTTGTTTTTGAGTGTATCACAATACATCCCGCCACCAGGACCTGTGTGTGGGACAGACAGGCATCCACTAATCCTGGTGCCCGAGAACCCCTGAGGTTTGTGGGAACCATGTTTTCCCAAATAATATTTCTCAAAATTCATATTACCAACCAAAAATTTAAATACACTCCATGACTCAGCATGCTTCCATTAATGAAAACAAACATACAAAAATGCAAAGCAGAAAATAATAGGGTCTTGAAAGGGGAGACCTCTTTTTATGCCCTCTTACTTCAAAGTGAAGAAGAGATGCTGATGGCCAGGAGTGGGCTAAGGTTGCATGAGGCCAGCCAAGTTTGAGAAGGCTTCCAACAGGACTCAGTTCAAAGGAAGGACTGGCAAAGAAAGGGCTGTTGGAAAGGAACAGACAGACGAGGCCAGGAAGGATGGAGAAGGGGCACACTATTTTTTAGAAACAGGAAGGAATCAGGTGTAAAAGCAGGGATACAAGGTCTTTGAGGAAGAGTGGGAGAGCCTGAAGGGAGCATGAGCAGAGAGCAAGGAGCAGAGGAGTTAGGGGGTAAAGGGTGGGAGCTATTTCAAGGGGTTAGCAAATCTACATGCGCACCAGATATTGTCTGTAGACTTAATATAGAATTTTATACACAAAAATATTTATGGTAATTTTATAATATGTGCAGTTGTTGTTTGGGCATAAATATCTTAAAAGTACTACCAAATTCATGCTTGATTTGTTATGTATTTTTCTCAATCAGTAAATTCTAAAAGTACAACTTCTAACGTGTACGTTGCTGTTGTTGGCTGCTGTCGAGTCGGCCCCCAACTCATGGCAGCCCTATGCACAATGGTATCAGATCCTTGTGATCAATAGAGTTTTTATTGGACGATTTTTTAGAAGATCACCAGGGCTTCCTTCCTAATCCGTCTTAGTCTGGAAGCTCCACTGACACTTATTCAGCATCGTAGCAACCTGCAAGTCTTCATTTACAGATGAGTGGTAGCTGTGCTTGATACGCATTAGCTGGAAATTGAACCTAGGCATCCTGAATAGAATGCAAGAATGCCACCACTGACCCACCACTGACATCTCTAATGTAAGGGAAGGTTTTTGTCTTTAAGAAGATGTCTCATACATGCAGCATTGGAAACCGTTAGTCTGTATTATGGTTGTTGATGTTGCTCGACGGATAATTGGAAATAGAATTAAGTAGGGGAAAGATAGGTGAAGTACAAAAAAGGAATTTGGGTTACTTACTCAGGGACAAAAAGGCTCCAGAGAGCACATATTATATACTTCCCTACTTCTGGGCAGGATTGTGCCTAATCCATTCTAGAAGGATGGCAGTCTATCTGATTCTCTATCAATAATTATTCAGATTTGTTTCCCAAATTTTATTGAGTATCAATCACTGCATCAGGTACAATAGGAAATACAAAGATAAATGAAATGTGTGCCCTGTTCTCTGAAAAGAGAAATCCAACCACTTACCTGGGTCCTTCATTGTAAGAAATTATACAGCCCTCCCTACCAGGATTTCTTTACTGAATCTAAGTTTGAACTTTGAGAGAATGTCATGGAGTAGTCTCAGGATGAACATTTCTTGCCTAGGGAATCAGAAAAAGAGGGTTGATGTTTAAAGGACATAGTGAACAAGAAGCTAGATTTTCTCTCCAACCCATTTTATTACTATTCGTAGCATTAGCTCAATGCCAAACCAGTTGCCACGGGGTCAATTCCAACTCATAGCAATCCCATGTGTGTCAGAGAAAAACCGTGCTCCTTAGGGTTTTTAATGACTGATTTTTCAGAAATAGATACACAGGCTTTTCTTCTGAGGTGCCTCTGGGTGGACTTGAACTTCCAATCTTCCGGTTAGCAGCCAAGAGTGTAAACTGTTTGCACCATCCTGGGACTCCATTGTAATAAGGACATTTGAGTGAGCCTAGCTGCATTCACAACTATGAGAAGGACATTCTCCCTTCCCATCCTTCTCCACCCCCGCTTCCCCATGTCATGAAATGTTCTTGCAAACTATGCATTTGTAAAACAAGTGAATCAATGCAGGAACAAGCAGGCACTCAAACAATAAAAGACATCTTAAGGAAGGCTCCTATTTTCTCACTGACAAGGTGCACATTAACTAAACTTAGCAACAGCTGCTCTGGCGGGAAGATATTTTTTGGGGGGCTGTCAACAAGTTTTGATCCCCCTCCATTCTCCCAGCATATATCTAGGAAAATTCCAACATGATATCACTAATTCAGCAGTTACTGAAGGAGCTTAGAGTAATGCAGGGAACATTCTCTGTCTCCTTCTGATTGGAACGGTGGGGCCATTTAGCTTTTTCAACCAAGCCATGAACTCTGTGTAGAGGCACACTACCATCCCAAAGAACAGCAGATCTAGAAAGAAATTTCCCACAAGAATCTTTGAGATAAGCTTTGAAGAATGAAATCTGCCACAGTTTCTATCACAGCCTGCGCATATATTAGCTCAATACGCAGTTACTGACTGACTGGATTTATATGCCGAAAAAAGACACATGCATATATATTTAGCAGAAAGATAATTCCATGGATATATGAAAATGACAGGAGAGGAACGAAAGATCTTCAAGGTTGATAGCAGAATTATTAATGCTTCATTCTGATTAAACCAAAGAAGACGAGGAGTTGGGTTGGCCTCAGAGGGTCAAAAGACTGCATGTGTTGGATGGACCCAGAAGTTGTTCTGTGAGATTCAAGAGAAAGAAAGAGGACTGTTGTTTGGGACCAGTAAGAAAGATGGTCCAGCTGGATAGAAGATGGCTGGCTGAAAAGCAGCGTGATATTCCAGGTCATTTATTCAAATACTTCCAAGCTACGACTGTCGAAAGAGACAGATTTGATAGGGTTTCCTGAGCAGGAGCACCCCAAACTGAGGATGGTGTGGGAGCTGGGCTTACAGAGTTACAGTGCCCTTTTAAAGCTTAGTTGATAAGTATATTTTCCTTTGCTTTGACTGGCTAATCACCTTTAATGTTTCTTTCATTTTGGAAAAGTTGGTCACTGAACGCTAAGCTGGCTTATCTTGATTGGGTGAGTGTCGCTAACTTGTGCTGATAAGGATTGCTAACATATGTTATTTCATAATGGTAAGAAAAACAAACTTGCCTGAGTTTCAATTCTGTGTAAAGCTGTTGTTTTTTGTAAATGGCCTTATGGCTAATTTTTGTTTAGCTCTTATATGAAATTTTTAACACAATAAAAAATGAGATGGCCCCTGTCCACAAAGAGCTCTCAGTCTGATGGAAGAGATAACTGCAAAAGCACACGGATTAGATTAAAGTAGGATATGTGTTAAAATAGGGTGGCCATAAGGTTTTGTAGGCTTATGTAGAATGGCCACTAATTCTGTCTGTCCTTAGAGGCTAGACAGACCAATGGTCCCAAGTTGGTGCGTGTGACAGAGAGTAGGGTAAATGAGGGCTGTGGTTCTTAACTACGACTGCATATTAAGTCACCTGGGGAACTTTAAAAACCACCAGTGCAACTTCCATTTGAGATTATGATAGAGTAGCTTGGATAAGACTATAGTTCCCATTGTGAATAATTATACAATCTGGATAAAAGGGAAAAAACCAAACAGCTCCGTGAATGCATTAGAGAACAGTGAAGCAGCCAGTCCCTGAAGGGCCAAGATCCTAGAGAAAAGGTGAGCTGAATATTCCTTGAGGTTTTTATTCTTGAGGTTTTTGCTGATGTATAAGCAGAATGGGGCTGAGAGAGTGAATCAGTGCTTTTGGCAATCTCACGGGGCTGGGAAGACAAAAAGTGTTGCTGAAAGGCAGTTGAAAGGACTTGAAAGGCCAAGGTCCCAGAGAAAAGAAGGACTTAGAGAAGTGATCTCAACCTTCCATCTTCCTTTCACCCTGAGGCTTTGCCAATTTCTAAGTTGCGTGGACCAGCACAAAGTGACTATGAAGCCACACTGAACTTTCTGCACCCTCACAGTGCGGGGTGGCAATTGTTGGAGTTCCGGACACATCAGAGAGGAGGGGCTCAGATAAACATCGAGTCTTTCCAGTGAGAGCTCTAAAAGACTTTATCCTAAGATTAAAGGCAGACTTAGAACAAATCAGTCCTCATGAGAATTACAGTCAATGCTTGAATCATCTCAACCATTATCTGTAGCATGATCATCTTTACTACTCTAGGTGCCAGCCTGAAGAAAATTAAAATTCCTCTGGTGAAAGATAACAACACTTAAATCTTCTACAAATTATTATACATAACGTTCAGAATTTAATTAAACATCACGAGGCTGCCAAGAGGAAAAATAAGAGAAAGAAACAGACATTTGAAGCTGAGCCATAGGTAATCCGGACATTAAAGTGATGGGACACAGTCTTTAAAATAACTGTGATCAATATTTTCAAAAAGTAGAGGACAAGATAGAGAATACCACTGGAAAACTGGAATCTATACATAAGAATTAAGTGAAATTCCTACAACTGAAAATTACAATAATTGAAATAAATAACAACAGATGGGTTTAACAGCAAAATAGATACAGCAGGAGAATTGTTTAGACAACTTAAATATTGGCCGCTTAAAAATGTAATGATAAACTACAAACAAAGAAACAGGTTGGGAAACACACCTGCACAGAAAGGGCCTAAGAAAATGTGGGGCATGGTGAGAGTACCTGAGGTGGTTTAAGTGCACTCTCAGGAAGAGCGAAGAACCAATGTTCGAGGAGATACTCATGAGACCGTCCCAAAACGGATGGGAAATCCAGTCACACATTCAGTAAGTGCTGTGAGCATCAAGTAGAATAAATACAAATAAAACCGTATGTAGGAACATCATAGGCAAAGTGACTGAAGTCAAAGACAAAAAGATAATCTTAACAGAGGCCCTATTTAAAAAGACACATTAACCTCAAGAGAGCAGCAAAAAGATTGAGAATTGACTGCTCAACAGAAATGCAGAAAGCCAAAATGACAGTGGGATGACACTATCTCAAATAGTAAAAGTACCTGTCATAGTAGACTCTAATAAGTCAAAGATGAACATTGTCATATCTAAGGCAGTGTTTCCCATAGTGTGATTCCTGGATCAACAGCATTAGCAGCACCTGGATGTTTGTTAGAAATGTAAATTCTTGGGTTCCACTGCAGACCTACTGAAGCAGAAAATCTAGGAAGAAGCACACAAATCTGCATTTTAACAAGCCCTCCAGATATTTCTAACCCATACTAAAGTTTAAGAACCATTGTTCTAGAAAAAACACTGGAAGAATAATGAAGAATTCATAACTAATTAGCTAATATCAGGGGTGAATGAAATAATAAAAATATTTGGTTAGTCCAAAGGAGGTGAGAATGGAAAAATGAAGAATTGTGAAGAGATGGGAGAACTAGAAAACAAATATCAAGGCGGAGAGTTTTAAACCCAAATAGATCTGTAATTTTAAAAATAAATGAACTAAGTATTCTAATTAAAGGACAACAATTGTCAAAACGGTTAAAAAATATAAAATGCAACTGTATGCTGCTTATAAAAGACACATATTAAATATAAGGACACAGGAAGGTTGAAAGTAAAACGGTGGAAAATAATATACAGGGAAACATTAGCCAAAATAACTGGTCTAGTATTACTAACATCAAACAAAATAGATTTTAGAAGAAGAAGCAATACTAGGGATACGTAGGGTCATTTCATAATGTTAAAAGGGTCAACCCATGTGGAAAAATGTAGCAATTATAAATTTAAGATAACTTCAAAATAAAGAAAATTAAAGGAAAAAAACAATATATCCAAAAAATATATTAATAAATAATTAGAATTAATAACTTAATCAAGCAAAGATGATGGATACAAGATCAATATAAAAATTAATCATGTTTCTATATACTGGCCAAAAATTATTTTTAAAAAATTTTTTTTAATTATATGTTTTACAATACAGTTATCAAATACTTAGGAATAAATCTACTGAAATAGCAAGAACTTTACACTTTAAACTACAAAATTTTTTTTTTTTTTGGTGGTACGTAAGCAGCATCAGCTGATTTATTTTATTTATTTTGTAAAATTACATACAACACAACATTTGCCAATTCAGTCTTTCTCAGATGTACAACTTAGTGATATCAATTACATTAATCGTGTTATGCAACAATTACCCTTATTAATGTTAAATTTCTCATCACCAGAAACAGAAACTCACTGCTTCCCAAATAATGGTTCTCCCTCTCTACCTCCCTGCCACCCCTGATAACCACTAATAAACTTTGATCTCTATACTCTTGCTTAATTCTTGTTATTTCATATAAATGAGATCATACAATATTTGTCCTTTTGTGACTAATTTCACTCAACATAATGTTTTTCAAATTTCATCCATGTTGTAGCATATATTAGAACTTAATTTTTCTTTATGGATGAGTAGTATTCCATTGTATGTACATACCAGATTTTGTTCATTCATTCATCTGTTAATAGACAAAGGTTGATTATGATTTATGGAACTATTAGTACATCAAAGTGTTACGTTTTGTGGAGTTTGATCAACTTCTATTCACTGCCAGGCAATACTAGTTGTCAAAGTTTGTTAATAGCATATATAAAGGGAAGAGTTCAGTTGCAGAGCTGTTAAAACTACAAAATATTTTTGAGAGAAATTAAAGAAGACCCAAATAAATGGAAAGATATACAATGCTCACAGATCAGAAGACTTAATTTTGTAAAGATGTCTATTCTTCCAAAATAGATCTATAGAGCCAATGCAATTCCATTCAAAGTCACAGTGGGTTTTTGAAATTAACAAACTGATTCTAAAGTTTGTATGATGTGTTATGGGGGAAAGAATAGCTAAGACAATTCACAAGAAGAAGAACAAATTCAGAGAACTTATAAAACTATAGTAAGTTATGTGGTGTTATGGATTGAATTATGTCCCCCCAAAAATGTGTGTGTCAATTTGGTTGGGCTGTGATTCCCAGTATTGTATGGTTGTCCTCCATTTTGTGATTGGAATTTTATGTTAAAGAGGATTAGGGTGGGATTGTATAACACCCTTACTAAGGTCACATCCCTGATCCAATGTAAAGGGAGTTTCCCTAGGATGTGGCCTGAACCACTTTTATCTTACAAGAGATAAAAGGAAAGGGAAGCAAGCAGAGAACTGGGGACCTCATACTACCGAGAAAACAGTGCCGGGAGCAGAGCTTGTCCTTTGGACCTGAGGTTCCTGTGCTGAGATGCTCCCAGAACAAGGGAAGACTGATGACAAGGACCTTTCTCCAGAACTGGCACAGAGAGAAAGCCTTTCCCTGAAGCTGATTCCCTGAATTTGGACTTGTAGCCTCCTAGACTGTAAGAGAATAAATTTCTCTTTGTTAAAGCCATCCACTTGTGGTCTTTCTGTTATAGCAGCACGAGATACTAAGACATGTGGTATTGGTGCAAGGATAGACAAACAGACCAATGAAACAGAATAAAGAATTCAGGAACAGTCCTACACATATATGGTCACTTGATTTGTGACAAAGGTGCCACTTCAGTGCAGTGAAAATGATACTCTTGTCAATAAATGGTTATAGGTTAATTGAATAGCAATTTTGAGAAAACTAAATATTAACTACTATTTTACATTATACACAAAAATTATTTTCATGAGGATCATAAATTTAAATCTGAAAGGTAAAGCAACGAACATTCTGCAAAATAACATAGGAGAATATCTTTATCACCTTGGGTGAGCAACTGTTTTTTAAATCAGACACAAAATCATAAAGAAAAGGTTGATAAATTGGATTTTATTCAAATCATTAAGATTAGGAACTAAAAGACACCAAAGAGAGTAAAAAGATAAGCCACAGCATGAGGGAATATATTAACAAAACATATGTTGTTGTTGTTGTTGTTAGGTGCTGTCAGGGTTGGTTCCAACGCATAGCAACAGAATGAAATGCTGCCCAGTCCTGCGCCATCCTCACAATCATTGTTATGCTTGAGCCCATTGTTGCAGCCACTGTGTCAATCCATCTCATTGAAGGTCTTCCTCTTTTTCACTGACCTTCTACTTTACCAAGCATGATGTTCTTCTCCAGGGACTGATCCCTCCTGATAACTTGTCCAAAGTATGTGTCCTGATAACATATCCAAAGTATTCTTGCTTCCAAGGAGCATTCTGGCAGTACATCCTTCAAGACAAATTTGTTCCTTCTTTTGGCAGTTCACAGTATATTCAATATTTTGCCCCAACACCAAAGGTGTCAATTCTTCTTGGGTCTTCCATATTCATTGTCCAGCTTTCACATGCATATGAGGCAATTGAAAACACCATGACTTCAGTCAGGTGCACCTTAGTCTTCAAGGTTAGGTCTTTGCTTTTCAACACTTTAAAGAGGTCTTTTGCAGCAGATTTGCCCAAAGCAATGTGTCTTTTGATTCCTTGACTGCTGCTTCTATGGGTGTTGACTGTGGATTCAAGTAAAATGAAATCCTTTCTAACTTCAATCTTTTCTCCATTTATCATGATGTTGCTTATTGGTCCAGTTGTGAGGATTTTTGTTTTCTTTATTTTAAGGTGTAATCCATACTGAAGGCTGTGGTCTTTGATCTTCATCAGTAAGTGCTTCAAGTCCTCTTCACTTTCAGCAAGCAAGGTTGTGTCATCTGCATATCGAAGGTTGTTAATGTGTCTTCCTGCAGTCCTGATGCCCTGTTCTTCTTCATATAGTCCATCTTTCAGATTATTTGCTCAGCATACAGATTGAATAAGTATGATCAAAGGATATAACCCTGACACACACCTTTACTGACTTTAAACAATGCAGTATCCTCTTGTTCTGTTCAAACGACTCTCTCTTGATCTATGTACAGGTTCCTCATGAGCACAATTAAGTGTTCTGGAATTCCCATTCTTCACAATGTTATCCATCATTTGTTATAATCCACACAGTCGAATGCCTTTGTATAGTCAATAAAACACAGGTAAACATCTTTCTGGTATTCTCTGCTTTTGACTGGGATCTATTTGATATCAGCAATGATATTCCTGGTTCCATGTCTTCTTCTGAATCTGGCTTGAATTTCTGGCAGTTCCCTGTCAATATACAGCTGCAGCCATTTTTGATTGATCTTCAGCAAAATTGTACTTGTGTGTGATATTAATGATATTGTTTGATAATTTCTGCATTATGTTGAATCACCTTTCTTTGGAATAGGCAAAAATATGGATCTCTTCCAGTCAGTTGGCCAGGTGGCTGTCTTCCAGATTTCTTGGCATAGACAAGTGAGCACTTCCAGTGCTGCGTCGGCTTGTTGAAACATCTCAGTTGGTATTCTGTCAGTTCCTGGAGCCTTGTTTTTCGCCAATGCCTTCTGTGCAGCTTGGACCTCTCCTTCAGTACCATCAGTTTCTGATCATATGCTACCTCCTGAAATGGTTGAGCGTTGACCAATTCTTTATAGTATAGTGACTCTGTGTATTCATACCATCTTCTTTTGATGCTTTCTGCATTGTTTATTCTTTCCACCATAGAAGCCTTCAATACTGCAACTTGAGGCTTGAATTTTTTTTATTGTTGTACTTTAAGTGAAAGTTTACACCTCAAGTTAATTTCTCATATGAAAATTTATACACATATTGTTATGTGACCCTAGTGCAATCCCTATAATGTGAGAGCACACTTCCCCTCTTCACCCTGTGTTTCCCGTGTCCATTCAACCAGCTCCTGTCCCTTTCTGCCTTCTCATCCTGCATCTGGACAGGAGCTGCCCATTTAGTCTCATGTATTGAACTAAGAAGCACAGTCTTCAAGAGTATTATTTTATGTTTTATAGTCCAGTCTAATCTTTGTCTGAAGAATTGCCTTTGGGAATGGTTTTAGTTCTGGGTTAACAGAGACTCTGGGGGCCATGTCTTCTGGGGTTCCTCTGGTCTCAGTCAGACCATTAAGTCTGGTCTTTTTATGTGAATTTGAGTTCTGCACCACACTTTTCTCCTGCTTTGTCAGGGACTCTCTGTTTTGTTCCCTGTCAAGGCGGTCGTTGGTGGTAGCCGGGCTGTCACCTAGTTCTTCTGGTCTCAGGCTGATGAAATCTCTGGTTTATGTGGCCCTTTCTGTCTCTTGGGCTAATATTTTCCTTATGTCTTTTGTGTTCTTCATTCTTCTTTGTTCCAGGTGAGTTGGGATGAATTGATGCATCTTAGATGGCTGCTCGCAAGCCTTTAAGATCACAGATGCCACTCACCAAAGTGGGATGCAGAACATTTTCTTAATAAGCTTTGTTATGCCAATTGACCTAGATGTCGCCTGAAACCATGGTCCCCAGACCCCTGCCCCTGCTACTCTGTACCTCGAAGTGTTTGGTTGTGTTCAGGAAACTTCTTAGCTTTTGATTTAGTCCAGTAATACTGACTTCCCCTGTATTGTGTGTCATCCTTCACTTCACTTAATATAATTCTTGTCTACTATCTAGTTAGCCAATTCCCCACTCCCTCCCTCCCCAACCTCATAACCATCAAAGAATGTTTTCTTCTGTGTTTAAACCTTTTCTTGAGTTCTTTTAATAGTGGTTTTCATACAATATTTGTCCTTTTACAACTGACTAATTTCACTCAGCATAATGCCTTCCAGATTCATCCATGTTGTAAGATGTTTGCGGATTCATCATTGTTCTTTATCGTTGTGTAATATTCCATTGTGTGAATATACCATAATTTGTTTATCCATTCCTCTGTTGACAGTCACCCAGGTTGTTTCCATCTTTCTGCTATTGTGAACAGTGCTCCAATAAACATGGCTGTGCATACAACTCTCTGTGACAGCTCTTATTTCTCTAGGATACATTCTGAGGAGTGGGATTGCTGGATTATATGGTACTTCTATTTCTAGTTTTTTTAAGGAAGCACCTAATCAATTTCCAAAGTGGTCGTACCGTTTTACATTCCCACCAACAGTGTATATGAGTTCCAGTCTCTCTACAACCTCTCCAACATTTAATATTTTGTGTTTTTTGGATTAATGCTAACCTTATTGGGGTGAGATGGTATCTCATTATCATTTTGATTTGCATTTCTCTAATGGCTAATGATCGTGAGCATTTCCTCATGTATCTGTTAGCTGCCTGAATGTCTTCTTTGGTGAAGTGCCTGTTCATATCTTTTGCCCATTTTTTAATTGGGTTATTTGTCTTTTTGCTGTTGAGGTTTTGCAGCATCTTATAGATTTTAGAGATTAGACCAGACTGGATATGTTGTAGCCAAAATTTTTTTTCCCAGTCCATAGGTTGTCTTTTTACTCTTTAGGTGAAGTCTTTTGATGAGCATAAGTGTTTGATTTTTAGGAGCTCCCATTTATCTAGTTTCTCTTCTGGTGTTTGTGCATTGTTACTTATGGTTCGTATTCTGCTTATGCCAGGTATTAGGGCTCCTAGCATTGTCCCTATTTTTTTTTATTGCTGGAGTTTAGATGAAGTTTACATTTCAAGTTTCATACATACACTGTTATGTGACCCTAATTGCTCTCCCCATACTGTGACAGCACACTCTTCCTTTTCACCCTTGATTCCCCATGTCCATTCAACCAGCTCCTAACCCTCTCTGCCTTCCCATCTGTCCTCCAGACAGAAGCTGCCCATTTAGTCTCTTGTATCTACTTGAGCTAAGAGGCACACTCCTCAAGGGTAGCCCTTTACGTCCTACAGTCCAGTCCAATCTCTGTCTGAAGAGTTGGCCTCAGAAATTGTTTCAGTTCTGGGCTGATGGAGAATCCAGGGGCCATGCTTTCCGGGATTCCTCCAGTCTCAGTCAGACCATTAAGTCTGGTCTTCTTACTAGAATTTGAGTTCTGCACCCCACCTTTCTCCTGCTCCGTCAGGGACTCTCTGTTGTGTTCCCTGTCAGGGCAGTCATTGGTGGTATCCAGGCACCATCTAGTTCTTCTGGTCTCAGGCTGATGAAGTCTCTGGTTTATGTGGCCCTTTCTGTCTCTTTGGCTAATACTTTCCTTGTGTCTTTGGTGTTCTTCACTCTCTTTAACTCCAGGTGATTTGGGACCAATTGCTGCATCTTAGATGGCTACTCGCTAGCTTTTAAGACCCCAGACACCACTCACCAAAGTAGGATGCCGAACATTTTCTAAATAAACTTTGTTATGCCAGTTGACCTAGATGTCCCCTGACAACATGGTCCCCAGACCCTCACCCCTGCTACTCTGTCCCTCAAAGTGTTTGGTTGTATTCAGGAAACTTCTTGGCTTTGGTTTAGTCCAGTCGTGCTGACTTCCCCTGTAGTGTGTGCTGTCCTTCCCTTCACCTGAGATAATTCTTGTCTACTAGCTAGTTAGTGAATAACACTTTCCTTCTCTCCCCACCCTCATAACCATCAAAGAATGTTTTCTTCTGTGTTTAAACCTTTTTTTGAGTTCTTATAATAGTTGTCTCATACAATATTCATCCTTTTGTGACTGACTAAATTGACTCAGCATAATGCCTTCCAGATTGCTCCAAGTTATTAGATGTTTCACGGCTTCATCGTTGTTCTTTATCCTTGTGTGGTATTCCATTGTATGAATATACCATAATTTGTTTATCCCATTCATCCTTTGATGGGCATCTAGGTTGTTTCCATCTTTTTGCTATTGTGAACAGTGCTGCAATGAACATGGGTGTGTGTATATCTATTCGTGTGACAACTCTTATTTCTCTAGGATACATTCCAAGGAGCAGGATTGCTGGATGGTACGGTAGTTCTATTTCTAGCTTTTGAGGAAATGCCAAATCGATTTCCAAAGTGGTTGTACCATTTTATGTTCCCACCAGCAGTGTATAAGTGTTCCTGTCTCCCTACAACCAGTTCAACATTTATTATTTTGTGTTTTTAGGATTAATGCTAGCCTTGTTGGGGTGAGATTGTATCTCATTGTAGTTTTGATTTGCATTTCTCTAATGGCTAATGATGGTGAGCATTTCTTCATGTGTCTGTTAGCCACCAGAATGTCTTCTTTGGGGAAGTGCCTGTTCATATCCTTTGCCCATTTCTTAATTGGGTTGTCTTTTTGTTGTTGAAGTTTTCCAGTGTCTTGTAGATTTTAGAGATTAGACACTGATTGGATTTGTCGTAACCAAAATTTTTTTCCAGTCTGTAGGTTTTTTATTCTTTTGGTAAAGTCTTCTGATGAGCGTAAGGGTTTGATTTTTAGGAGCTCCCAGTTACCTAGTTTCTCTTCTGGTGTTTGTGCATTATTTGTTAGGTTTTTATTCTGTTTATGCCATGTATTAGGGCTCCTAGCATTATCCCTATTTTTTCTTCCATGATCTTTATCGTTTTAGATTTTATATTTATGCATTTGATCCATTTTGAGTTAGTTTTTGTGTATGCTGTGAGATATGGGTCTTGTTTCAGTTTTTTGCAGATGGATATCCAGTTATGCCAGCACCATTTGTTAAAGAGACTGTCTTTTCCCCAATTAACGGACTTTGGGCCTTTGTCAAATATCAGCTGCTCATAGGTGGATGAATTTATATCTGGATTCTCAATTCTGTTCCATTGGTCTGTGTATCTGTCATTGTACCAGTATCAGGCTGTTTTGACTACCATGGCAGTATAACAGGTTCTAAAATCAGGTAGTGTGAGGCCTCCCACTTTGTTCTCCTTCTTGAGCAACGCTTTACTTATCCGAGTCCTCTTCCCTTTCCATATGAAGTTGGTGGTTTATTTCTCCATCTTATTAGAAAATGCAGTTGGAATATGGACCGGGATTGCACTGTATCTGTAGATCACTTTGGGTAGAATTGACATTTTCACAATGTTGAGTCTTCCTATCTATGAGCAAGATATGTTTTTCCACTTATGCAGGTCTCTTGGTTTCTTGCAGTAGTCCCTTGTAGTTTTCATTGTATAGGTCTTTTACATCTCTGGTTACATTTATTCCTAAGTATTTTATCTTCTTGGGGGCTATTGTAAATGGTACTGATTTGGTGATTTCCTCTTGGAAGTTATCTTTGTTGGTGTGGAGGAATACAGCTGATTTTTATATGTTTATCTTGTATTCTGATACTTTGCTGAAATCTATTAGTTCCAGTAGTTTTCTTGTGGATTCTTTGGGGTTTCTGTATATAAGATCATATCATCTGCAAATAGAGATACTTGGACTTTGGATGCCCTTTATTTCTTTTTCTAGCCTAATTTCTCTGGCTAAGACCTCCAGCACAGTGTTGAATAAGAGTGGTGATAAAAGGCATCCTTGAGGCTTGAAGTTTTTCTTCAGATCTTTCAGCTTGAGAAACGCAGAGAATGTTCTTCCCTTTTGTTTTTCTAATTCCAGGTCTTTGCACATTTCATTATAATAATTTATTTTGTCTTCTTGAGCTGCCCTTTAAAATCTTCTGTTCAGCTCTTTTACTTTATCATTTCTCCCTTTCACTTTAGCTACTCTACATTCAAGAGCAACTTTCAGAGTCTCTTCTGACATCCATTTTAGTCTTTTCTTTCTTTCCTGTGTTTTTAACGACAGTCTTAGTCATCTTGTGCTGTTATAACAGAAATACCGCAAGTGGATGGCTTCAACAAAGAGAAATTTATTCTCTCACAGTCTAGTAGGCTACAAGTCCAAATTCAGGGTGTCAGTTCCAAGGGAGTACTTTCTCTGTCAGCTCTGGAGGAAGGTCCGTGTCATCAATCTTCCCTTGGTCTGGGAGCTTCTCTGCACAGGAACCTCAGGTCCAAAGGATGCGCTCTGCTGCTGGCACTACTTTCTTGGTGGTACAAAGTCCCCATGTCTCTCTGCTCACTTCTCTCTTTTATATCTCAAAAGAGACTGTCTTAAGACACTATCTAATTTTGTAGATCTCATCAATATAACTGCCACTAATCCATCTTACTACATCATAGTGATAGTGTTTACAACACATAGAGAAATCACATCAGATGATAAAACAGCAGGCAATCATACAATACTGGGAATCATAGCCCAGCCAAATTGATACACATTTTTGGGGGGGCATAATTAAATCCATGACAATGACCTCTTGCTTTCTTCATATATGATGTTCTTGATGTCATTTCACAACTCGTCTGGTCTTCGGTTTTTAGTTTTCAGTGTGTCCAATCTATTCTTGAGATGGTTTCTAAATTCAGGTGGGATATACTAAGGGTTGTTGTTTGGCTCTCGTGGACTCGTTCTAATTTTCTTCAGCTTCAACTTGAACTTGCATGTGAGCAATTGATGGTCTGTTCCACAGTTGGCTCCTGGCCCTTTTCTGACTGATGATATTGAGCTTTTCCATTGTCTCTTTCCACAGATGTAGCCGGCTTGATTCTTGTGTATTCCATCTGCAGAGGTCTATGTGTATAGTCGCTGTTTATGTTGTTGAAAAGATGTATTTGCAGTGAAGAAGCCATCAGTCTTGCAAAATTCTATAATGTGATATATATCCAACAAAAAACTTTTGTACAGACTATATAAATAATTCCTACAAAGCAATATACAAAAACAAACAACCCCTTGAAAAAGAAGGAATGGTTCAAATGGCCAATAAATGTATGAACATGTGCTCAATTTCATTAGTTATCAGGGAAATTAAAGCCACAGTATGATATAACTGTTACCAGGATAGTTAAAATTTTTAAAAGAAAGTCAAAATACTAATTTTTTGATGGATGTAGAGCAAATGGAAATTTTACACACTGTTGGTGGGAGTGCTAATTAGTGCAACACTTTGGAAAATTGTTTGGCATTAACTATTAAAAGTGAACAGATATATATCCTATGATTCAGCGAGTTTGTTGTTTGATATCAAGTCTGTTCTGACTTACAGTGGCCCCATGTGTGCAGAGTAGAACTGTGCTCCATAGGGTTTTTCAAGCAGATTGTGGGGCCTTTTGGGAGCAGACCATGAGGTCTGTCTTCCAGGGCACCTCTGGTGGGTTCAAACAGCCAACACTTACCTAGTAATCAAGCGCTTAACCATTTGTGCTGCCCATGGACTCCTAGGTGTATGGGCCAACATATGGCACCAAAAGAGATGTCAGAAAGCTTGTAGCAGCTTTATTTATAATACCCCTAAATGGAACAACCCAAATGTCCATCAACAGTAGAATGGATAAACAAATTTTAATATATTCATACAATAGAATCCTGTGTAGTAATGGGAATGAACAGTTCTGTGTTATGCACAACAACACGGATGAATCTCACAAATTAAGCAAAAAAATCAGATACCAATGAATACATATTATGTGATTCTATTTATGTGTAGTTCAAAAACACACAAAATTTAATATAATAGAAGCAAGAACAGTTACCTGGGGGAGGTGGGTAAAGACTTGGAGAGGTACAGAGACTTCTGGGGTGCTGGCAACACTCTCATGTCCTGATCTGGTGGTAACATAGGATTGTTCACTTTGGGATTGGCAGACCTGAGAGTGAACCCTGACTCATTGGGAGTATAAACCCAACAAATTACTCAACCTCCCCTAGTCTTAGTTTCTACATTTGCAAAATTCAGATACAAAAACAAACAAACAAACAAAAAAAAACCTTGTTGCCATCGAGTCCATTCTGACTCATAGTGACCCTATAGGACAGAGCAGACCTGCACCACAGGGTTTCCAAAGAGCGACTGGTAGATTCCAACTGGTAGCCTTTTGGTTAGCAGCTGAGCCCTTAACCACTGTGCCACCAGATCCAGGGAGGATTAATGTGATGACATTGGAAAATATCCTAGCCCAAGGCCTGACATGAGCTAGATACTCCACAGATATTAGTTCCTTTCCATTCTGTGGCTATATAAGCACTATCTGACCTAGTAAGTAAAGATAGCACCTCCCCCTAACCTCTTCCTTCCCTGACACCCACATACATCTGTGAGGCATTCCTTTTGAAAGAGTTTATCCTGTAATAGGAGGAAATGCCTGATGATCTACTTCTGAACATCAGCCAATGAAAACCCTATGGATTGCAGAAGTCCAGTCTACACATGATCATGGGAATGGCATTGGACCAGGCAACAGTTCATTCTGTTGTACACGGGATCTCCATCAGTCAGGGGTCCACTCAACTGGCAGCTAATAACTATCTTGTAGTGAGGTAATAGGGTGGGTAGAGTCTTTGGGTGGTGCAAACCATTAAGCCCTCAACTACTAATTGAAATGTTGGTGGTTCATACCCACCCAGAGGTGTCTGGGAAGCAAGACCTGGTGATCTACTTCTGAAAGGTCATAGCCATTGAAAACCCTATGGAGCAGTTCTACTCTGCACGCAGAGTCTTCATGAGTCAGAATTGACTCACTGTCAAGACACACACACACACACACACACACACACACACTATGGAGTGGGCAACCATCTGTGCAATGGGGAGGCAATCTATGACTATTAAACAGAATAAAGACATCTAACTGGCCTGGAGACTAAACTATAACCTTGGCTTTATTGGGCCGGGCTGCAGGCTGTATGTGCAGCACATATGCTCAACTGTCAGGGAATTTTCCAGTTCCAGTGTTCATTGTGGAAAGGGCACGGCCTCTCTGATACAGAGAGACGCCTACCATTTATCTTCATTCGGTCTCTAAGAGTGAGGGATGAGGCAATGGCATGGAAGGCACCCTGAGCATTTGGCTGCATACCAATTTACAGGGTTAGATTTTACAATTTCTCCTGGATCGGGTGTCCTCAGCTTCCTGTCCTGCACTGCTATATGGTGAACGCCAGGCAGCTGTGTAACATCTGCTGCTGCATTTCCCCTTCATTAGAGAGGTGGGCAAAGTGATATATGTGTGAATTTCCTAAACATCGTGTGTGTTTGTGTGCACTTGTATAAAATTTCAGTTTTAAGGCCCTGTTTGGAGTCTCAGAGATGAAAGGCAGCATGGAGTTGATGCTATCATTATTACAGCGAGACCCTCATATTGATTTGGCATATATAATGTTTCCCAGGCATATAACATTTTTCATTTAAACAGGCAGCAGAAAGCACATTCCAAGTCAAAGATTTTCCTTTCTGGAAGGTGGTTTCTTCCTCCACGTCCTTGGGAAAATTTTGTCACATTTTTTTACTGGAATGATTATCTTCCTTGAAAAGAATATGTAGAGTTCCTACAAGATTTAATTTTTATGAGTTCTCTAATTCTTTCCAGAAAAAATATTACACTCCAAGTAATGCTATGGGATGCAGACCCCAAGGAGAAGGCTGCTGGGGGAGGGGGTTCTGAGGAGGCTGCTGAGCCGGGGCCAAGGTCTGAGTTCGCTTTGGTGGAGGTGCTGGTGGTGTGTTGCAGGCTGTGGAGCTCGGGGCAGAGGGAAGAATACTCATTGGAATTGTGGTTGTGTGCCCTTGGGCATTTAATCTCATCTCTGAAAATGGGACCACAGTCCCTGCTCTGCCAGATTAAACAAAATAGTATACTTCAGTGGTTCTCAACTGGGATGACTATGCCCCCCAGGGAACACTGGACAATGTTTGGAGGTTGCTAGGTGGACCAATGGTTTGTGCTTGACTACTAACCTAAAAGTTGGTGGTTCAAACACACTCAGCAGTGCCTCAGAAGAAAGCCCTGGTAATCTGCTTCCGTAAAGATTACAGCCAAGAAAACCTATGTTGTTGTTGCTGTTAAGTACTGCCAAGTCTTTTCTGACTCATAGCAACTGTATAGGACAGGGTAGAACGTCCCCGTAGGGTTTCCAAGGAGTGGCTGGTGGATTCAAACTGCCGACCTTTTGGTTAACAGGCAGCTCTTAACCACTGTGCCGTCAAGGCTCCAAGAAAACCCTATGGAGCAGTTAAACTCTGTAACACATGCATCAGTATGACTTGGAATTCACTCAATGACAACTGGTTTGGTTTTTTGGTTCTGGAGGCATCTTTGTTGTCACAGCCGAGGGGGAGGTGCTATTGGTGTCTAGTGGGTAGAAGCTAGAGATGTTGTTAAACACCCTACAATGCACAGGGCAGGCCTACAACAAAGAAGTAATCTTTCACAGAATGCCAGTGGGGCCAAGGCTGGGAAACCCTGGTGTACGTGACCACTTGGCACAGAGTCATCACTTAGTAGATCTCTTTCTTCAGTCTATAATTTCTTCCCCAAGCATCCTTCCTGCTGAGGAAGTTATTGAAATTTTAGGTGTTTTCTCAGTTTGTTAACTCTCCCATTCTCTGCAGTGGTGGCGCAGTGGTTAAGAGCTCAGCTGTTAACCAAAAGGTTGGCCGTTCGAATCTGCCAGCTGCTCCTTGGAAACCCCATGGGGCAGTTCTCCTGGGAATGGACTCGACGGCAATGGGATTGGTTTTCGGTCTCTTATGTCAAGACTCATATCCCACTATCTCTGTCCTCTCATTCTTAAAAGTCAAACTTACAGAGAAAATAGAAATTTGATGAGAACTCACTCAACTTTCTGCCCCTAAACTCACTGACCTACTTCACTGATTCCTTTGAGGCAGACACTGATTTTTCCATCCCAAAGTCGGTCTTCTTTGCCAGTGTAGCTCCAATTTTGTTTGGTTGTTTGGAGAAGATGCCTTCATCTCAGAGAAGAGGGCCCAGCCTTGGTCTAGGGGTAACTGCTCAGTCTTAATTTTAGGTATGTGATATATCAAGAAGTTTGCTGGAGGGCTTTTGAAAAATACTGTTTTTTCTTCTAAGAGGGAAGTGCATGAAGAGAAACTCTCTGCCCTGCACCAACAGATGCTTCCTGACTATAAACTGGTGGAGTAAGAGTGTGAAACTCGGAGCTGCTGCAACTATCTTGCAACCATGAGGCAAAGATGAAACAAATCATAGAGTTGTTAATTCTGAGTCCTGCCAACGCTGAGCTGCCTAACTAATGTTAGCAAAAAGCTACTTTCTGACTTCTAAAATTTGAGTTTAAGTCACAGTCCTAGAGGATATACTGTTACTTGAGCTTGAGAGTTTTTAAACAGATATAGCATCTCCTTTCATTGTTGTTCCAGTGGAATACCTCCTGGATTCTATTCCCATCCATCTCTACAGGGACTTTTCCTCCATTGGTTTCCTTCCTCTCTTCTATGTATTTTTTAACCTTTTCCTTTCTATTGGCTTCTTCCTATGAATATTAAGACATTCTCAGCCTTTCTCATCTTAAAAAAAATTATTCAAAAAACCTTTCCTATACTCATCCCTTCCAGGTACTTCCCTACCTTTCACCTTAACTCTCATGGTCAATTCCTGGTAAGTGCTGCCCATACTGGCTGTCTTCTCTTCACCTCTCACTGGTTCCTCAGCCTTGGCTATCTGGATTCCATCCCTACCATTCCACTGAAACTTGCCAAGCTCCCTCCCACTTTGTTCCATCCAATAAGCACTTCTCACATCTTACCTTATTGTAGCACTTGGCACAATAAAGCAAGTCCTCACTGGCGACACCTTTTCTTCCCTTGGTGTGGTGACACCACACTCCAGCTGACTTTTAGCCTCTTGTATTGAGTCCCTTCCTCCTGCTCACCTCGTACAGCATTCTCTTCTGCCCCTTTTCTCCTCCTCTCTGCACCTGCTCCCTGGGAAATCTCTTCCACAGCCCAGAAGCAGTTTATCATCCATACATTGCTGCTTCTCAGACCTCTGACTCCAGTCCTGAACTTTCCGTATTTGGAGTGCACATACTCATCTGCTCTTGCACAACTCCACTTGGGTATCTCTCAACAACCTCAATCTTGACATGCTGAAACCTAAATTCAACATCTTCCCTCAAACCCTCATCAGTCAATGGTATCACCTTTTACCTCGCTGCCTAAGCCAGATACCTGGAAACCACTGTTGACTTCTTCCTGTCTCTCAGCTTGACTATAATCTTTCATGAAATGCTGTTATGTAGTATCCTCTAAACATCTCTCTGCTTCCCTGCATGCCTGATAATCTTTTCCTTAGTTTATTTCTGACAACTATCTCCTAACTTATCTCCCTGTCTCTATTGTGGCCTGCTCCAACCAATTCTGATTTCTAAAATGCAAATCTGGTCAAGTATGCCACTCTCCTGCTAACAGGGCATGTTGATGGCAATGAAGCTATTCTATATGAAACTGTAATGGTGGATCTAGGACATTATGCATTTGTCAAAACCCATAGGACTGTACAACATAAAGAGTGAATCCTACTGTAAATTACAGACCTTAGTTAATAATAATGTATCGATATTTGTTCATCATTTGTAGCAAATGTACCACAGGAATACAAGATGTTAGCTAATAGGAGAAATAACGTGCAGAGGGGAGGGATATATAGGAACTCTGTATTTTATGCACAACTTTTCTATAAATCTAAAACTCCTTTAAAAATAAAATGTATTAAGAAATTTTGGAAATGGATAGTGGTGATGGTTGCAAAACATGGTGAATGCAATTAATGTCACTGAATTACACACTAAAAAATTGTTAAGATGGTAAATGTTTTGTTATATATACTTTACCACAATAAAATTTTTTAAAAAATGGAATAAAAATGCATGGTAGCTATTAGGATATGGTCCATACTCATTACCATGGCTTATGAGGCTCTGTCTTCTGGGCATTTCTTCCCTTACACTATCCAAAGTCTCCCTCAGTCACTCCAGGGGGAGTGCAGGCCTCAGCCTCAACTCTACCTGGCACCCTTTGCCGCCTCCCTGTACCTTCAACCCACCTCAGCCTGGCTGATTCCACTCACTTCTGAAAACAGATGTCACCTGCCACTAATCAGTCTCTTCTCACCCACCTGCCTGCGTTGGACGCCCCTTCATATCCCACCTGTCCCTCCTCTCTTGTAGCCCTGAGCACACTGACTCAGCTTGTTTCTTTACCTGCGTGCATCCTTGTTAAACTGTGAGCTCCATGAAGGCAGTGATAGTGTCGGACTTGTTCACCATTTCTTGTAGATGCTTGCTGGGTATTGGAGGAGTGACAAGAATAACAGGATGAATGAGCAATTGGGGACACATTGAGGGTCCTCCATCACACCACAGAGATGACCTCTGTCTCTGCCAGCAGCCAACCTTCTCCCTCCTTCTGTACTTTTTTCTTCTTTACTATGTCCCACTTCCCATCCAGCACCTTCTAAATTCCACCTGCATTTTTTTTTGCCCATCTTCATGTATGTTATCTTATCACATTTCATTTAACATATGGTAGTTCGCTGGACCAGTAAGCAACATCGTGATAAATGGAGGAAAGATTGAAGTTGTCAAGGATTTCATTTTACTTGGATCCACAATCAACATCCATGGATGCAGCAGTCAAGAAATCAAAAGATGCATTGCACTGGGAAAATGTGCTGCAAAAGATCTCTTTAAAGTGTTCAAAAGCAAAGATGTCACTTTGAGGACTAAGGTGCGCCTGACTCAAGCCATGGTGTTTTTAATTGCCTCCTATGCATGTGAAAGCTGGATGATGAATAAGGAAAACCAAAGAATTGATGACTTTGAATCATGGTGTTGGGGAAGAATATTGAATATACCATGAACTGCCAAAAGAACGAAAAAATCTGTCTTGGAAAGTACAGCCAGAATGCTCCTTAGAAGCAAGGATGATGAAGCTTCGTCTCACATACTTTGGACATGTTATCAGGGGAGATCAGTCCCTGGAGAAGGTCATCATGCTTGGTAAGGTAGAGGGTCAGCAAAAAAGAGGAAGACCCTCAAGGAGATGTATTGACACGGTGGAGGCAATAATGGGCTCAAGTATAAGAAGATCATGAGGATGGTGCAGGACGGGGCTGTATTTCGTTCTTTTGTGCGTAGGGTCACTATGAGTTGGAACCAACTTGACGTACCTAACAACGGTTCTATTTTTAGTTTTCTGAGGAACTGACACACTCTTTTCCACAAGGTTGTACCATTTTACTTTCCCACCAGCAATGAATACGGCTACCCATTTCCCCACATCCTCACCAATATTTATTTTCTGTTTTTTTTTTTATATCTTAGCCATCTAACTAAGAACCAAACCTGTTACCACTGAGTCGATTCCAACTCATAGCGATCCTATAGGACAGAGTAGGACTTCCCTATAGCCTTTCCAAGGAGTGCCTGGTGGATCCGAAGTGCCGACATCTTGGTTAGTAGCTGCAGTACTTAACCACTATGCAACCAGGGTTTCCTTAACCATCTAGTGGGAGTGAGATGGTATCTCATTGTATGCGTGTGGTTTTTAAATAATATTTTATTGTGTTTTAGGTGAAAATTTACACAGCAAATTAGGTTCCCTTTTAACAATTTTTATACAAATTGTTCTGTGCCATTGGTTACAATTTTTACAATGTATCAGCATTCTCTTGATTTCCTTTCTGTTTGTTCTGTTTCCATTGATCTAGCTTCCCTTCCTGTCCTTGCCTTCTTATCTTTGCTTTTGGATAAATACTGTTTGTTCTCATATAGTTAATTATTTAAGGGGGCACGTTACTTACAGGTGATAATGTTTATTTTATATGCCAATCTATATGTGGCTGAAAGGTGACCTGCAGAAACAGCTTCAATTCCAAGTTCAAGGGGTATCTTAGGGCGATAGTCTCAGGGGTTCCTCTAGTCTTTATTGATCCAGTAGCTCTAGCCTTTTATAGAAATTTGAGTTTTGTTCTACATTTTTTCCCATTCTATCTGGGAATATTGTGTCCCTGGTCAGAATGGTTGGTAGTGGTAGCCAGGCATCATCTATTTCCTCTGGTCTCTGGTTAGAGGAGGCTGTGGTTTGTGTGGGTTGTAAGTCCTGAGGACTAGTTTCTTCTTTGAGCCTTTGATTTCATTTGTTCTCTTTTGCTCCACATGAGTAGAAACCAATAGTTGTATCTTAGAAGGCCACTCACCAAGCTTTTAAGACCCCAGATGCTACTCACCAAACTAGGATGTAGAACATTATCTTTGTGAACTATGTTACGCCAATTGACTAAACTGTCCCCAGAGACTACGGTTCCAAGACTCTTGACCAAGTAAACCAATCCTGTGAGTTGTATGAATATGTCTAGGAAGACTTCCTAACTGTTCCCCCATGTGGTTTGTTATATCTGTGAATATACATGCAGCACACACAAACGTGTATATATATGGCTGCAGATGCAGCTATACATGCACATGCATTTGCTCACATATGCCTTCCTCTACACATATCTACCTAAGTAATCACACACATATTTTCTAGTTGTTTTTTACTGTTATTGAAAAATTGCATATATTATACCATTTATCAAAACTGTTTCTTTTTTTGTGTACTACTTAGTGTCTTTATTTACCTTAGTCAAGTTGTGCTGACTTCACCCATATTTGTGATTGCCTTTCCCAACTCCAAAAGTAAGAGTCTACTATCTAGAAAATGATTCCCCCTACCTCTTCTTCCCATTCCTGGTAACTATTAAAGAACTTTGATTTCTCTGTGTATATCTGTTCTTGACTTTTTATAATAGTGGCACCATACAATATTTATCTTTTTGTGATTGACTTATTTAACTCAGCATAATGTCCTCCAGATTCACCCATGTTCTACGATATTTTGTGAACTCCTCATTATTTTTTATAGTTGCATAGTATTCTATTGTATGCATGTATCACAATTTGTTTATTCATTTGTTGATGGGCACTTAGGTTGTTTCCATCTTTTTGCTATTGTGAATAATGCTGCAATGAATATAGGTGTGCATATGTCTATTCATGTCACTGATTTTTTATCTCTAGGACATGTACCTAGGAGTAGGATTGCTGGATCATAGGTATTTCTAGTTCCAGCTTTTTGAGGAAGTGTCATACTGTCTTCCATAGTGGTTGTACCATTTTATAATCCCACCAGCAATGTGTAAGAGTTCCAATCTTGTACAGCCTTGCCAGCATTGTCTTTTTTTTTTTAATCATTGCCATTTTTGCAGCGGTGAGATGGTTATCTCATTGTAGTTTTTTTTGCATTTCTCTAATGGCTGATGATTGCAAGCATCTTTTCATGTATTTGTTGGCTGCCTGAATGTTCTCTTTGATAGTGTCTGTTAATGTCCTTTGCCCATTTTTTGTTTGGATTGTTTGTCTTTTTGTTGTTGAGATATTGAAGTTTTCTATATATTTTAAAGATTAGACCCTTATCAGATATGTTGTTGCCAAAGTTTTTTTCTCAGTCTATATGTTCTCTTTTTACTCTCTTGGTAAAATCTTTTCATGAGTATAAGTATTTAATTTTTAGGAGGTCTCAGTTATCTAATTTATCTTCTGTTGTTTTTAGTTTTGTTTGATAGGATGTTTATGTTAAAAATTTGGTCTCCTAGTTTTGACCCTATGTTATCTTCTGGAAACTTTATAGTTTTAACTTTAACATTTAGGTCTTTTATCCATTTTGTGTTAGTTTTTGTGCATGGTGTGAGATATGGATCCTGGTTCATCTTCTGCATATGGATATACAATTTTACGAGCACCATTTGTTAAAGAGACTATTTCTTCCCCATTGAATGGACTTTGACCCTTTGTCAACGATCAGCTGCCCGTAGATGGATGGATTTACTTCTGGGTTCTCAATTCTATTCCATCGGTCTATATGTCTGCCACTGAACCAGTACCAGGCTATTTTGATTACCATGGCTGTTTAGTAAGTTTTGAGATCAAGAAGTGTGAGACTTCCTACTTTGTTCTTCTTCTGTATTACTTTAGCTATTTGGGGCCCCCTTCCTTTCCATGTAAAGTTGGAGATTAGTTTTTCCATTTCATTAAAGAACGTTATTAGGATTTAGATTTGGATTGCATTATATCTATAGATCACTTTTGATATACTGACATTTTCACAATGTGAAGTCTTCCAATCCATGAGCATAAAATGTTTTTCCATTTATGTAGATCTCTTTTAGTTTCTTGCAATAGTGTTTTCTTCATTCTTTTTTCTGATTGTTCCTCTAACAAATTAGTATCAAGGGATTTATCTTCTATTTCACTGACTCTTTTTTCCATTGATTCAATTTTACTTCTATGTCCTTCCATTGAGTTATCTATTTCTGATATTTTGTTGTTAATCTTCTGGCTCTCTAGTTGTTGTTTTTGTAAGGTTTCTAATTGTTTATTTTGTCATTTTGATTCTTGTATTGTTTTCCTGAATTCTTCTAGGATTTTGTTTGTATTTTCCTTGATCTCTTTGAGGATCCTATATATAAGTCTTTTGAATTCCTTATCAAGTAGTTCTGTTACCATTTCTTCCTCAGGAAGGTTTTCTGCCCCTCCCTCCTTTTTTTGCTCACTTGTTTGAGCAATCTTATCCTGTTTTTTTCTTATAATTTGCTATTGTCTGCTGTCTCCTAGGCATTAAGATGTTAATTTATTTATTAATATATTTCTTTATTGATTGTATGTATGTTTGTTTTGTGGCCATTTTTTGTTTTGTATTAATGTATCCAGAGCTTTGTTTCTTCTCTTTCTCTTTAGAATATCTTTCTTCCTTTGTATTATTTTAAATGTTGTTCTTTTGTGGTCCAGTCTATGTGAGACTTTGGTGGTGTGTGTTGGCTGGGTGTGATTTCCTCTCACTAGCGGGTATGGTGAGTCACACCAACGTGCGAGTCCTCTGTGGTTAGGCTCATATATCTTCCCTTACCAGACTGAGTTGAGGTGGGATAACAGGTTCTTTCCTTGATATTGGGTGACAAGTGCTGGGTGGTCAGGATCCCTCCACAGCCCTTGTGGGACCATGGGGTCCTTCCAGGTTGGTGCCAGTAGTTAGTGCGTTCTCTGGAGGTCAAGGCAGGATGTCTGTGAGGAATTGCTATCCAAATGGATGCGGTAGGCCTGCTGTGTATGCACAAATTGACATCTCAGTAGGTGGTGGGGTATCAAAGGGTTTCACTGTACTTGCAGATGGCCTGCAGGAACTGTTTGGGTGTGGAATGTGTGACATTGCAGCCTGGCAGACACTGGGTGAGGACACTAGGTCTCCTGCATGTCTTTTGGCAGAGGTGCACATGACACCAGTCAGAATGTGACTGGTGTTGCTGATGAGGTGATGTGTCTGTCTGGCTGGTCACTGGGGCATGGATGGAGGGAGTGTTCTCACCAGTCACTGGGTTTGGTGCTCTATGTGTGCATTGCTAGTTGCCAGGTGGTCGGGGTGAAGGTGCACAGGTCACTGGGTGGGTTGCATGGGAACTCTCACAGCCAATTTATGAGTGGCAGGGGTGAAGCAGGAATGAACCTCTGGTCACAGGTCCAACTGCATGAAAGTGTGTGCTGCAGATCACTGGGCAGAGGGAGTGGGAGGGGGCACACCACTGGTCACCAGGAGGGCAAGAAGGAGGAAGGGGGATCATGTTTTCCCTGTCTCTGGCATGGGTACCAGGGAGCTCCCCACATAGTGCAGCTGGTGATCAGGACCCAGCCCTGACCAAATATGAAGAGAAGGGTCTGTCCAGAGACTGGCTGAGTAGGGGATCTTCAGCCGCCACTCCAAGAATCCTCCACTCTGTCAGCACCACCTACCCAAATGATCAGGGACTACTGCTGGTGAGCAGTTCTGTCTCTATTTTTTGGCATCCTCCCTGTTCTATGGTGGCCTGGATCGCTAGGGTTCTCACCTCCTTCCTGTACTTTCCCTCCTTACATCCAGTTCATGTTCTGCTCACTTTGCATCACTCCAGGTTTGTCTACAGAGTACCTCTGTCTCCTATTAGGGATTCTGTGAAGTTGCCTTCCTGTGCTCCTCCCCCAGGAACACTGCTCACTTTGTCTCAAGAAGGCCACGCTGCACTGGGACGGCTGGCAGAGCTCCTACAGTCTCTAAGCCTTCTCGTTCACTGTTTTCATTCAGTTTCTCCTTCCCTTTGGTGTTCGAGTCTTCTTCCTTCTGTTTGCTATTCTGGGTTCCCAGCTTGTCATCTGTGTCTGTTTTACTTGGTTTCTCAGTTCTTTGCTGCAGGGGGACTGCATGGTGTGTGTAACTAAGCCGCCATCTTAGGCCATCTCCTCTCATTGTAGTTTTGATTTGCATCTCTCTGTCAGTTAATGAAGATGAGCACATTTTCATGTGTTAGGTGGCCATTTGAATGTCCTCTTGGGTAAAATGTCCATTCAAGTTGTTTACCCATTTATGATTGGGTTATTCGTAGTTTTGTTGTTGTAAAAGTTTTATATATATTTTGGTTGTTAGATTCTTAACAAATATATGGTTTCTGAAGATATTCTCCCAGTTGGTAGCTTATCTTTTCACTTTGTTAAAGTCTTTTGATGAACAAAAGTTTTTAATTTTTATGTGGTCCCATTTATTTATTTTGTCTTTTGTTATCTGTGATTTCCACTCCTAGATACATGCCCAAAAGACTTGAAAGCAGAGACTCAAACAGAGACTTGTCCTCCACCAATGTTCACTGCAGCACTATTCACAATAGCCAAAGGTGGAAACAACCTAAATGCCCATCAACAGATGAATGGAGAAACAAAATGTGGTACATACATACAGTGGAATACTACTCAGCCAGTAGGAGAAATGAAGTCTTGATACATGCTACAAAAAGGATGGATCTTGATGACACTGTGCTAAGTGAAATAAGTCAATCACAAAATGATAAATATTGTATGACCTCACTTATATAAAAAAACAAGAAAAAGCAAATGTATAGAGATCAAAGTTTATTAATGGTTACCTGGGTAGTAAGGAGGGTGAAAGGGGTATTAACAGTGGTAGAAAAATCACATTGATTAAGGGTAGAGTTGTACAGCTGATTATCGTAATTGGTGTCAATAAGCTGTACACCAGTAAAAAGTTGAATTGGCTTTTACATATGCACACCCATGCTCATTGCAGCATTATTCATAATAGCAAAAAGGTGGAAACAACCTAACTGCCTATCAACAGATGAATGGATAAACAAATTATGGTACATACACACAATGGAATACTATATAATGATAAAGAACAATGATGAATCCATGAAGCATTTCACAGCGCAGATCAATCTGGAAGGCATTCTGCTGAGTGACATAAGTGAATCACAAAAGGACAAATATTGTATGATACCACTATTATAAAAACCAAAGAAAAGGTTTACAAGCAGAAAAAAAATCTTTGATGATTGTGAGGCAGGGGAGGGATGAGGAAGGGAAATCATTAGAGAGTAGACAAGTGTCAACTTTGGTGAAGGAAAAGACAACACACAATATAGGGAAGTCAGCACAACTTGACCAAAGCAAAGTCATAGAAGCTTCCTAGAACCATCATCACCCTTGAGGGACCAATTTACTGGGGCTGAGGGCTGGGGACCATGGTCTCAGGGCACATCTAGGTCAATTGACATAAAATAGTTGATAAAGAAAACGTACACCCTACTTTGGTGAGTATCATTTGGGACCTTAAAAGCTTGCAAATGGCCATCTGAGATACATCTATTGGTCCTATCCTGTCTGGAGCAAAGGAGAATGAAGAAAACCAAAGACATAAGCAAAATATTAGTCCAGAGGACTAATGGGCCACATGAACCACAGCCTCCATCAACCTCAGCCCAGAAGAACTAGATGGTGCCCAGCTACTACTACCGACCACTCTGACAGGGATCACAATATAGGGTTCTGGACAGAGCAGGAGAAAAATGTAGACCAAAATTCAAATTCACACACAAAAAAGATCAGACTAACTGATCTGACAGAGACTGGAGGAACCGCCGAGACTATGGCCCCCAGACACCCTGCTAACTTAGAACTAAAACCACTCCCAAATTCCACCTTTCAGCCAAAGATTGTTGTTGTTGTTAGGCGCTGTGGAGTCGGTTCCGACTTATAGCAACCCTATGTACAACAGAACAAAACACTGCCCAATCCTGCACCACCGTCACAATCGTTTTTATGCTTGAGCCTATTGTTACAGCCACTGTGTCAGTCCATCTGGTTGAGGATCTTCCTCTTTTTCGCTGACTCTCTACTTTACCAAGCATGATGTCCTTCTCCAGGGACTGGTCCCTCCTGATAACATGTCCAAAGTATGTGAGACATAGTCTCTCAATCCTCGCTTCTAAGGAGCATTCTGGTTGTACTTCTTCCAAGATAGATTTGTTCATTCTTTTGGCAGTCCATAGTATATTCAATATTCTTCGCCAACACCACAGTTCAAAGGTGTCAATTCTTCGGTTTTTCTTACTCATCGTCCAGCTTTCGCATGCGTATGAGATGACTGAAAACACCGTGGCTTGGGTCAGGAGCACCTTAGTCCTCAAGGTGATGTCTTTGCTTTTGAACAATCTGAAGAGGTCTTTTGCAGCAGATTTGCCCAATGCAATGCATCTTTTGATTTCTCGACTGCTGCTTCCATGGGTGTTGATTGTAGATCCAAGTAAAATGAAATCCTTGACAACTTTAATCTTTTCTCCATTTATCATGATGTTGCTTATTGGTCCAGTTGTGAGGATTTTTATTTTCTTTGTGTTAAGTTGTAATCCATACTGAAAGCTGTAATCTTTGATCCTCACCAGTAAGTGCTTCAAGTTCTCTTCACTTTCAGCAAGCAAGGTTGTCTCATCTGCATATCACAGGTTGTTAATGAGTCTTCCTCCAATCCTGATGCCTCGCTCTTCTTCATACAGTCCAGCTTCTCGGATTATTTGCTCAGCATACAGATTGAATAGGTATGGTGAAAGGAAACAACCCTGACACACACCCTTCCTAACTTTAAACCATGCAGTATCCCCTTGTTCTTTTCGAACAACTGCCTCTTGATCTATGTACAGTTGCCTCAGGAGCACAATTAAGTGTTCTGGAATTCCCATTCTTTGCAATATTATCCATAATTTGTTATGATCCACACAGTCGAATGCCTTTGCATAGTCAATAAAACACAAGTAAACATCTTTCTGGTATTCTCTGCTTTCAGCCAGGATCCATCTGACGTCAGCTATGATATCCCTGGTTCCATGTCCTCTTCTAAGTCCATCTTGAATTTCTGGCAGTTCCCTGTCGATATACTGCTGCAGCCACTTTTGAATGATCTTCATCCCAAGATTAAGCAGGCCTATAAAACAAACAATAACGCACGTGAAGAACATGCTTCTTGGTTCAATCACATATACAAGACCAAATGCACAACACCTGCCCAAAAGCAAAGCTAGCAAGGAGGAAGGGGCAGGAAAACTGGACTAATGGACATGGGGAGCCTGGGGTGGAAAGGGAGAGGATGAGCGTGGTGACACAATGCAGGGATTGCCACCAATGACAGAAAACAATTTGTGCGATAGACTAATCGCACTGTAAACTTTTACCTAAAGCACAATAAAATTAAAACAAAGTTGAATTAGCTGAAGTTGTGTGATATATTTACAACAATGACAAAAACAAAACAAAACAAAAGAGTAGCTGCTGAGACTTTATGTACAGCCAGACACCTCAGGGACTGTGGCTCCTTGGTTTGGAGGTTTAAGGTTATGGCTTCATGTGACATCCCAGTTAACCGGACTAATAGCGTGGTTAGTGCTTCTGTTCTATCTCCTAGTTTGTTGTGTAGTGCCTGGAGTCCTAACAGCTTGCAAGCGGCCATCCAAGGCACAATTGTTCTCTATTAACCTGGAGCAACAAAGAAAGAAGGAGAGTGAGGAATAGGAGGAAGATAGGGAATGTGTGGCTAATTGCCTCCACGAACAACTGCCTCCTTTATCATGAGACCAGAAGAACTGAATGGTGCCCAGCTACCATTACTGAACATTTTGATCAAAGATTCCATAGAAGAATCCTTATAAAAAAGGGGAAAATGCAGAATAGAATTTCAAATTCTCATGAACTACAGACATTCTGGAGCCATGGAAGCTGGATGAACCCTTGAAACTATTGCCCTGAGATTATCTTTAAACTTTAAACCAAAAGTATCTGCTGAAACCTTCTTAAAACCAAATAATAGTTTAGCTTAACTAGTAAAAAATGTCTACCTTGAGCATTATGCTCTTCTAAGAACTATCTATGTGGGATCAGGTTGACAACAGCAACTGGAAAAATTAGGGAGCATCGAGTTTATGTTAGTGAGGGAGAAACAACTCGGAAAAGGAGGGTGAGAATGTTTGTACAACTTGAAGAATGTCATCAATGTCACTGAATTTTACATGTAGAAATCGTTGAATTGGTATATCTTTTGCTATGTATATTCTCAACAACAACATCAAAATAAATAAAATTTAGAAAAAATGTATTTAATAAACGTTAAGCAGCATTATTACTTTCATTATAGAGATAAGGTTCAGAGAGGTTAAGTACATTTCTAGAGGTCACACAGCTGAAAAATGGCAGAGCCAGAATTTGAATGCTTTACCGTAAGCCCTGTGTCCTTCCACCCCAATGATCTTGCATGAATGCTTTATAGAGTCGTTTCATTTACAGTATTGTTTAACTTTTCATGTGAATTCATTTATATTGCTAACTAAAGTATTGAGGCAGGGGCCAGGTTTTTTTTCCAACTGGTAGGGGGAATGGATTAAAACAAGAGGTTAGTGTGGAGGACATTTTGACATAGATGTCCTACAGAGAGGGATTGATGCAGAGGGAACCGCTTTGGCTAGCGAAGGCATCCTGGAGGCTGAGAGCAGGTTAGTGCCGGAGGATTGGGAGTGCAGAAGCTGGAGGAGGCACAGGACAGAGAGGCAAGATTAGGGTCAGATGGTTGTTTCAGGGTACTAAGTGGGTTGTCAGGGCCACTGAGTTGCACGATTCCAAGAGGCACTTTTCACTCTGTACTTCTATGCGCAACCTGAATAGCTGGATGTGGTGATCTGGTTGGGAGGCAGGAGGGGTACCAGGTGGGTTGAGGGAAGGTAGGCTCAAAGGGAACCCAGAGAAGAATTGAAAGATTGGCAGGGAGCTTAGGAAAGGCCCTGCACTGGGGTGAGCAGAGGACTAGGAGGTGGAGGGGGGATGGCCAGTCTGGGAAAATCGAGCTTGCATGAGCTTGTGTCCTGATGGCAGTAGAGTAGGCTGTAGGAGTTGTCTTTCCAATATGTAACATGACACTGGGGTGCCTGCTGGTCAGCACCCAGCAAATGAAGGTGACACATTGCCTGTGCATTGCCTCATCATCCCCATTCCAGTGGTGGTGGGCATACCACACTCCACTGGGGAGGGAAGCTGGACAAGATGGCCTTGGAGATCATGTTGAGCATCACTGGGTGTATGACTCTAGGCAACCATGGAAAGCCCTAACTAACTGGAGTGGTCGAGGTGGAGGGAAGACCCGTGGTTTCTGGAGACAGAGATGACAAGGGTGAAGGAGATGTCTGGAAAACAGGGCACTCTCTAAAAATGTATCTCTTGAGTAAATACATGATGCCCTGATATGAAGGGTTGTGGGCAGCACAGAGAAAGTGAACATAGTCATCATTTCCCTTTTTCTGGTGGTTAATGGAGGGGGGCTCCACTTAACTGGAATTTAACAGAATCAACTTGGCCTTCTACCCTGACCCATACTATTGAATTTCCATTTGATATAAAGCTTCTGTTCCAGATGGTTTTATTGGTCTCCTTGGAAATGAAATTAAGGCCTCTTAGAAACCTAAATTTGAGGTTCTAGAAATATTCTTTTCCGTAGTTCTGAATACCTAACACTATTTATCTCTCTGTTTAGGAACCCATCAGAGATGGCTATTTCATTCTCCTTTCAGAAGAGGCAGCAAGAGGACACACTTTCCTTTTTCCTCATTTCCCTTAGAAGAAAATGACATTTGCTTATACACTTCTATTTTTTTTCCTCTTGGTTTTTAATTATAAAAAGCTTCTAGCAGCTGATTTATTATATAGGTAACAAATTGTGTCTTTGAGACCCACTGCACCGTAATTACTTGAGTTAGCACTGCAGATATCTATGCAGGGGCCAGCAGTCAATTTTGAGTCAGAATAGATAATACACAGACTTCTATTAAGTTTAATGTAGATTAATGTGAGTTGCTTCCCTTTGCACGTATGTATGCAGGTACCAATAATTAAGATTAATTTCCACTAGATAGAATGGCCTTCACTGTGCACAGTGCCAGAAAATGCTTCTTTAATAGCTGTTAATTGGATATATTTGCTTTGATGGTGAAATCCTGATTAGTCTTGTTACCCTAAAAACTCCCCTCCTAGCTCTCCCCCACCCACTCTTTAAGACAAAAAGAGATTGACAATCACAGAGTTAGAGAGAGGTTTGGAGGTGGTGAACTCTTTATATCTCTCTCCCCCTTTAATACCCATCCCATGAACTCTATTCTTGAGTGAATCACCCATAGCAGCTTGTATATGCTTGTACTTTATTTCAGTGTTCATTCTTAAAGTTATCACTGTAAGGCAGAACTTACTACCCTTTTTTTAAGAATGAGGAAATTGAGAGACTTAGTTACCTAGTGCTGCTGTAACATAAATACCACAAGTGGGTAGCTTTAAAGAACAGAACTTAATTTTCCCACAGTTCAGGAGGCTAGAAGTTTGGATTCAAGGTGTGTGGCTCTAGAGGGAGGGCCTTCTTTGTCTGTTTCAGCTTCTTGTAGCTGCCAGCAATCTTTGGCGTTCCTGGGCTTGTACATGTATTGGTTTCCTTCATTTGTCTTCCCCTTCTTAACCAGCCCCATGCCTCTGTGTCTATTCTGCTCTTTTTTTTATAGCTTAGAAGTAATTAGGTTTGGGACCCACCTTACTGATATGTTAATCAGAACTAATGATGTGACCTCATTAACATGACACAAGAAAACCTCTATTTCTAAACAGGGTCATATTTACAGGTAGAGGGGTTAGGAATTCAACACATATTTTGGAGGGACACCATTCAATCCACAGTATTAAGTTTCAGAAATGTTAAGCCATTTACACAAAGTCATAAGCTCGAAAACAAAAGAAGGGAGATTCCAGTCTAGCTACTGTCTAAAAAAACATATAAAGTATTTTAAACATTGGAGAGATGGGCCATTATATTATCACCACTGATGTTATTTTCCGTTTTCCTGTTTCTCTGCAGGAGCCCTGGTGGCACAGTGGTTAAGCATTCGACTGCTAACTGAAAGGTTGAAGGTTCAAACCCACCAGCCACTCCATGGGAGAAAGATGTGGCAGTCTGCTTCCGTAAAGATTAACCAGAAACCCAAAACAGTTGTCATCAAGTCGATTCTAACTCATAGTGACCCTACAGGACAGAGTATAACTGCCCCATAGGGTTTCTAAGTAGCGGCTGGTGGATTCAAACTGCCAACATTTTGGTTAGGAGTTGAGCACTTAACCACTGTGCAACCAGGCCTCCCTGTAAAGATTACAGCTTTGGAAACCCTATAGGGTAGTTCTACTCTGTCCTGTAGGGTTGCTATGAGTTGGAATCAACTCGACAGCAACAGGTTTTAATTTCTCTGCCATTCTTACAACCTAAACTGGAGAGCCATTTTCTCCACCTTCTCTGCATCTCTCTACATTATAATTTCCCCTTCTCTCTGTACTGAATGGTTCAAGGCCAATTAAAAAGAAAATGGAAATTCTCAGAATTGGTCTGAAGCACCAGGCCATGCCCAGCTGGTTCCTAAACAGGTCTAAAAGGCTGGTTTATGCCAGGTAAGGTTGTGAAATGATAACAGTTCTAGAAATATTTTTCACTTCTCCGTTGCAGGAATTCAACTCACAATTCTCATTCTACAATGGGAGCTTCCTTTCATATATTTTCATATTTTTCACACAGCATAGGTACTCTTATAAAAGGAAACAATTCCTGACAACAATAATCCATTGCCAGTTTCTATTGGCTAACTTGGGTGGTGAAGGGATGAGATTGAGGAGGCACTAAATTGATCTCAGGAGTAGGAGAGAAGTCTCCTAGATGAACTTTGCCTCTTAGTTTTGCTCCAGGTTGGTGGAGCTTTAAGAAGACCTGAGGTGTGGTTTGGGGTGCCCAGTGGGTGCTTGCTGTTCTAGCGGGGCTCAGTGGAAAGACTATGTGCTTGGCTCTCTGGGAGAGCTGAGTTTGAATCTTCCATCTACCATGGATGAGCTGAATGACCTTGGTCAGATTATTCAACCACTCTGAGTCTCTGGTCCTTTTCCTAGAATGCCACCAGATTCACAGGGCTCTTTGCAGAGAGGAAATGAGATAATCAACAGTGCCGAGAAAAATCCTCAATGAGGTGGATTGACCAATAGCCGCACTTACAGATTCAAACATACCAATGATCATGAAGATGGCACAGGACCGGACATCGCTTGCTCCTGTTGTACACGGGGTCGTCATGAGTTGGAGTCAACTGGATGGCAACCAACATGTTAAGTTCTTAACGCAGGATTTGGCACTTTGCATGAATATCACTTCTTTTTCCATTTCTAGGATCTGTGGCCCTACTGAAAGGTTTAAGGAAAAGGAACAGCCTTCACAATATTTTTCCCCCTTGGGGGAGATGAATTTAAACTGAAACCATTGGACAGGAAAAAAAAAATCTTTCTAGGTATCTTTTGGGAAAATCATCCAAATCCTTTGTCATTTGTAAAATCAGAAAGTCATAGTCAGTCAGTGGGGCGCCACTGGCATTTTGAATGGGCAATTCATCATTGTGTGGGACTCTCTTGCACAGTACAGCATGTTTAGCATAACCTGCCCTGCCCACTAATTGCCCATGGCACCTTCAGTCATTGTGATAACACATTGTCACATTTCTGAGCATCCTCTGGGAGACACTACACCCCCTCAGACATTCACACTCCAGTTGAGAACCACTGGCTGAATTCTATAGTTCTGATATTCCTTATTTGGGTGGTACAAAGAGTTAACATGCTGGGTTGCTAACTAAAAGGTTGGCAGTTCAAGCTCACTCAGAGGTGCCTTGGAAGAATAGCCTGGCAGTCTGCTTCCAATAAATCAGCCATCAAAAACCCCTCTGGAGCACAGTTCTGCTCTGACACACGTGGGGTCGCTATGAGTAGGAACTGACTCAATGGAAACTCGTTTAATATTTCTCATTGGCACCCTGTACCCTTTCCCCAGAGCGTGGGGATGCCACAAGTCAGGTTAGCCTTCCCTTACCCACAGTCCAAGGAGGTGACCCATGAGCAAGATCTTGGTGTGGAGCAGATAGTCCCCTCCCCAGGCTTTCAGGACAGGGATAGCCACCGACCTTCCTTCTGCATCACTGGACAGTCTGTTCTCAGCAGTGCTGGCCAAGGAGTCATGTGGGTGGGAAGAGGTTAGATGCCCTGTCCCTTCACCTGATGCTCTGTCCCTGTGGGGCTCTGAGTTGGAAGGAGGGATTTCAGTCTTGTGCTCCTTCTGCACAGTATCTCATAGGCTGGCTGGCCCCTTTGACCAGGAATTTAAAGCAAAATTTGAAAAAAAAAATATTGTTGAAATTTAGTTAGCAGGGTATGAGTCTGGGGGTAAGCCTTGGTGGTACAGTGGTTAAGCGCTCAGCTGGTAACCAAAAGGTCATAGATTCAAACTCACCAGCCGCTCCAAGAGAGAAAGATGTGGCAGTCTGCTTTCATAAAGATTACAGCCTTGGAAACCCTGTGGGGCAGTTCTACTCTGTCCTATAGGGTCACTATGAGTCATAATCGACTCGACGGCAATGGTTTTGTTTGTTTATCACTATATATTGTCCATCTTTATCTCTTCTAACAGACTTTATGTTAAAGTCTATTTTGTCTGATATTAATATTGCCACCCTAGCTGTCTTGTGATTATTATTTACATGAAATATTTTTTCCAACCTTTCAATTTCAACCTATTTGTATCCTTGGGTTTAAGGTATATCTCTTGCAAACAGCATATAGTTGGATCGTGCTTTTTTATCCATTCTGCCACTTTCTGCCCTTTGATGGGAGCATTTAGTCCATTTACATTCACTGTAATTACTGATAAGAAGTGGCTTACTTCTACCATTTTGTTGTTTTTTGTGTGTCTTAAGCCTTCTCTGTCTCTGTCATTTAGTACTGCTTGCTTTGGTGTTTTGTTGGTTTATTTCAGTGAGCCATTTTAGTTCCCTTCTCCTTTCCTTTTATGTATGTTTCTTACATATTTTCTTAGTGTTTACTATAAATATTACATTTAAGAGCTTGTATTTATAACATTCTAGTGTAAGTTGGTACCAGCTTAACTTCAGTAACATACAAGAAATTCTATATCTATACCATTCCTCTTCCTTCACCTTTTGTTGTTCTTATCACTAATTATGTCTTTATATTTCATGTGTCATAATTTTGTCCTTGCCTTTTCAATATTTTTTATGAAAAAAATGAAGGACAAAACATCTAGAATTATCAAGCATCAAACTTTTTACTAGCCCTTATACTTGTTAATGCACTTCCCTTTATTAGGGACATTTCTTTTTATATATAACTTTGAATTACTTTCTAGTGTCTTTTCCCTTCCATGTACAGAACTCCCATTAGTATTTTTTTTTTTTGTAGGGCTGGTCTGGTGAATATGAACTCTCTTACCTTCTGTTTGTCTAGGAATGATTTAATTTCACCCTCATTCTTGAAGGATAGTTTCACTGGGTATAGTATTCTTGGTTGACAGTTTTTGTTTCTTTATTTCAGCACTTTAAATATGTAATTCTATTGTCTTCTGGCCTCCAGTGTTTCTGAGGAAAAACTGACACTTAATCTTGTTGGGGATGCTTTGTATGTGACTGTTTGCTTCTCTCTCACTGCTTTCAGGATTCTCTCTTTATCTTTACTTTTTGAGAGCCTAACTATGATGTGTCTTGGTGTAGACCTCTGTGGGTTTATCCTGCCTGGGGTTCTTTGAGCTTCTTGGATTTGTAAATTCATGTCTTTCATTAGACTTGGGAAATTTTCCATCATTCTTTCTTCAGATATTCTTTCTGTCCCTTTCTCTCTCTCATCTCCTTCTGGAATTCCCATGATGCATATATTAGGTCTATTGCTGTTGTCCCACAATTCCATTAAACTGTGCTCAGCCTTCTTGAGCCTCTGTTCTTGTTGCTCTTCAGCATCTGTAATTTTAACTGTCTTATCCTCTAATTCATTGATTCTTTCTTCTGCCTGATTAAAACTGTTGGTCTTTCTATTGTGTTTCTCATTTTAGTTATTGTCCCTTTCAGTTGCAGTATCTCTTTTTTTAGATCCTCATTTTGTTCTTGCACTGTTTTCCTTATTTCTTTTAGCTCTTTGTCTTTGTCTTCCCTTAGTTCTTTAATTATCTTCAGTGTTGTTTTATTATATTCTTCTGTTTTTTTCATTATTTGGTCATCCCTAGATGCTCTTCCACTCTCTTTGTTGTGTTCATTTAGATGGGCCACTGTTTCTCTGCTCTTTGTGTGTCTTGGGATTTTTTGTTGGGATATTGGAATTTTTGAGGGTGTTAACTTTCTCAGTTTTCCCCAGTATTTGGTGTTTTTGCCTGCACTACTTTCTGCAGGGAACTCTTAGATTGGCAGAGCCTTTGCCTTTGCTTACCATTTCCTCTCCCTCTCTGTGATAGCTCCTTTTCCCTCCCTGCTTTATTTGATGTCCAAAAGTTCCAGATCTCATTTTTCAACTTTCAGTCTCTCCCAAACACACCAGAGAAGACACTCGGATCAGCCTGTCCACCAGCAGGCACCACAACTTAGGCGAGATATTGTGTACTAATCAATCTGTCCACCAGAGGGTGCAGTCCCCTCTCTGATTATTACCCTCTTCCCTTGTCTGTTTCTGCAATCATGTCAGAAAACCCATACCCAGCCTTTGGGGTAGGTGTTGTCCTCTGGTTTTGCCTGGAGTTTCGTTCCCTGTCCTGCCGGGGCTTCTTGTATCTGAGCTTGCATCTCATTGATTTTATCACAATGGGATGACTGCACACTCACCTGCCACTGCACATAGGATGGGCTTGGGCTTGGTCAGGCAGGCATGCTCATGGTTGGCTGGGCTTTAACTGAGTATGGCCCGAGCACCCCAGTCAAGGATGTGCTCGTGCCATCTTACTGGAGTGAATATGTACAGGTCTGACCTTTTAAAGAACTAATATGGAGGTTTCTCTTGCTAATAGGACCACACTGACAAAGATGAACATGTATATACCCACTTTTGGCAGAAGACACTGGAATCAGAGGTCTGCACATGGACAAAGAACCTGGCAACAAAAATCAACATTTCAAGGTGTTAACATCTGGGACAGGAAGGATACATTGGTGAGTGATATATACTCACACACACACACACATATATAATGTAGTATTATATATAATGTATATAATATGTGAATGTAGTATGCATGGAGATACCTTGGAATCAACTGTTTATAGAATACCTCTGATGGATTTGGGCAAAACAGATGGAAATATCAAGTAGTATGAATTGAATTGTGTTCCTCAAATATGTGTTGGAATCCTAACCCTTTGTGATGGTTAAGGTTGTGTGTCAACTTGGTTGGACCATGACTCTCAGTGGTTTGGCAGTTGTGAGGTAGTTTGGCAGTTGTATGATGATGTGGTCACTTTCATGATGAGATCTGATATAATGTGATCACCTCTGTGATGAGATCTGCTGTGAGTAGCCAATTAGTTGAAAGGGAGTTTCCTTGGGCATGTGGCCTGCATTGAATATCAGTGGACATTCTGGCAAGGCTCATGGGCTTTTGCTTGCTTTGGATCCCGCAGCTGGCTCCTGTTCATCTGACCTCTGGTTCTTGGGACTTGAGCTAGCAGCTCACCTGCAGTCTTGTCTGCCAATCTTGGGATTTGTCAGTTCTCACAATCTGGAGCAAGAGCCCTGCTCTCTGACCTGCTGATCTTGGGTTCACCAGCCCCTGTGGCTATGTGAATCAGGAGAAGCCTCTGTCCTGACCCATGGACTTGGGACATTCCAGCCTTTACAACCATGTGAGCCGTTTCCTTGCTATAAATCTCTCTGTATATATATTTATGTGCTTTACTGGTTTTGCTTTACTAGAGAACCCAACCTAAGACACCCCTATACCTGTGGATGTAATCTCATTTGGGAATAGGGTTTTCTTTATTATACTAATGAGACCATAGCAGTGTAAGGCGTGCCCTAGACCTTCACTTCTGAGTTACAAAAAAAAGCAGATTAGACACAGAAGCAAGCAAGCATAAATGGTGGTGGAAAATCACCGAGGAACCCAGGAACACTGGGGCTACAGATCCTGAGACAAGGATCTACCCTCAGAACTGACAGAATCTCAAAGATCTATCACTCCTATAGCTGGTGCCCTGAACTCAGATTTCTAGCCTCCTAAACTGTGAGATCCATGGAAGCAGCAGTCAAGAAATCAAGACGCATTGCATCAGGCAAATCTGCTGCAAAAGACCTCTTTAAACTGCTGAAAAGCAAAGATGTCACCTTGAAAACTAAGGTGCACCTGACCCAAGCCATGGTGTTTTCAATCGCCTCATATGCATTTGAAAGCTGGACGATGAATAAGGAGGACTGAAAAAGAATCTACAGGTTTGAATTATGGTGTTGGTGAAGAATATTGAATGTACCATGGACTGCTAAAAGAATGAACAAATCTATCTTGGAAGAAGTACAACCAGAATGATCCTTAAAAGCAAGGGTGGCGAGACTACATCTCACATACTTTGGACATGTTATCAAGAGGGATCTGTCCCTGGAGGACATCATGCTTGGCAAAGTAGAGGGTCAGTGAAAAAGAGGCAGACCCTCAGTGAGATAGATTGACACAGCAGCTGCATGGGCTCAAACACAACGATCGTGAGGATGGCACAGGACCAGGCAGTGTTTTGTTCTGTTGTACGTAGGGTCGCTATGAGTAGGAACTGACTTGACGGCACCTAACAACAACAAACTGTGAGAAAATCAATTTCTGTTCTCTAAGGACACCCCCTTGTGTTATTTTATAGCAGCACTAAGAAACTAAGACAACCAAGTAAGATTGTATGTGGTGGTGGGGGTGGTGGAGGGGTGGGACCTGAGTGGGGCCCAAGAGATTAACTGCAGTGAGACATGAGTTAAAATAACTAGACAACTGTGTGAAGCAAAGTGCTGATGGCCTGTGTGATGACCTCTCAGACTGGAATAACCTGACAAACCATGAGGGCCTAGTGCGGCCTTCTTAGCAGTGTTCACTATACAATTGTGAATTGTGGGAACGACTGAAAACCAAATGTATGCCCTGGGCTTCCTGACATGGGTGGGTGTTACCCTACCCATGTGGAGCTCATGCTTATATCTGGGAGCACTGGTGAGGTGGACAACAGCTCACTCAACAGCTACTGAGGCTGTCACTGCTGTCAGGGTTGGCCTTCATTTCATTCCATTAGTAAGGGGGCAAGGGGCATACTGGCATTCCTGCTTTGCCTGGGATAGCTGAGATGGAAAGATAAGTGGATGGAAGGACAGGTGGATGGAGGAGAAATGGATAAGAGGAATGAAGAAGCAAGGAGAAAAGAAAAAGATAGAGGGAAACCAAAGTAGAAAATTGAATCAGAAGGGCTCTGTGCAGCTGTGAATTTCATGCTCAAGAATGGAAATGCAGAGACACAGACAAGCCAGATTAGCAAGGACCAAAGGGGGTTTCATAAAGAAAACACCCCAGAAAACTCTTCACCACATTGGATATGTGCTGGTAAGTGATCAAAGCCAACACAGGGAGACATGCATAAAGCAAACTTGGGCGCAGTTTCAAATCTCTTGAAAATGCTTCAAGAAGGTTGTTTTAACACAAATTAAAAGGAACATTTCTTTTCATTCTGTTCAATAATTATATGGAACATGAGGTGGTTATGGATCGGAATTATTACTGGAACTAATGGATGAAATTTACATGGAGGCAGGTTTAGGAGGTAATTTATCATTAGAAGATGGATCAGCTAGGAGGCAGACTTTCTCTTGACGTCTGGAGCTCCTGGTCATTGAAAATGACCTGTCAGGCAGGCGATGAAAGTGTTTCCTATATTGGAGCAGTGGTTGGACCAAAAGACCTCTCAATTCTCTTTTTAAGCCCTAGGTTTTATGTTTCTGGAATCAAGAAGGACTTAGATAAATTCTTATGTGGCAGACCCCATTATAAGCTCTTCTTGGAAGCCAGAAATCAAGTATAATACAAATTGTGGAATAATGTTGAGGAGGAGGAAGGGAAGCAGAGAGGGACAAAAGGACACCAACACGCATTGAGCTGTGCTGGTGTTTATGTGGTCTCATTTAATCTTCACAACAGACCTGTGAGGTAGGTGTGACTAGCTTTGCTTTTACAGATGAGCAAACAGATGCTCAGAGAGGTTGAGTGACTTGTCTGAGTTACACAGCTAGTTAGTAGCACAGATGGGGTTTTTGTCTAGACTGTCTGAAGTCCAAGCTCTTCTGCTTTGTTATTACACCTCCCAAATGGGCCCTTTCTTGGTATTATCCTGCTGTCCAACATGGCTCTGGCCACATGGCCCTTGTGTCTAAAGTGGCATGACCTGCCTTACTTTCTCCCATGATTTTAAGGAATGTTTACCTCAGGGCAGGAGGGCATGATGGTTAGTGAAATGGAGAAGTAAAAATGCACTGGAGCTGTTCCCCTTCTGCCCAGCTGCAAAATGGGTACAACTCTCTCCCACTTATCCCTTCAGCAACAACAACAACCACAAAACTCCTTGCCATTGAGTCAATTCCAACTCATAGCAACCCTACAGGATAGCGTAGAACTGCCCCATAGGGTTTCCAAGGCACGGCTGGTGGATTCCAGCTGCTGTCCTTTTGGTTAGCAGCTGAGCTCTTAACTGCTGCGCCCAAGGCTCCTCAGGAAATATATCACCCCCAAAATGGTGATTGAGTGACACTCTACTACCTGTAACTTCTTGGTAAGGTATTTCGACTTAGAAGTCAGGAAACAAGATTCTTGTTCCTGGGCCCGTTTTTATTCTCTCTGAGCCTTAGTTGCTTTATTTATAAAAGGAAGGGGAAAAAGAAAAAGTGAAATCACCTCTAAGGTCTTTCAAATTATACATATTTGCCATATATATATATTATATATAATATATATATATTATATATATATAATATATATATGCAGTTGAGTCAGTTCACAATGGTGAATTCATATCTGTCAGAGTAGAACTGTGCTCCAGGAGGTTTTCAATGGCTAATTTTTCAGAAGTAGATTGCCAGGCCTTTCTTCTGAGGCACCTCTAGGTGGGCCTGAACTTCCAACCTTTTGGTTAGTAGCAGAGCGCATTAACTATTTGCACCACCCAGGGGCCCCATATAGTATATAAAAATTATACGTAAATTACATACATATTTAAATATACTTATGTTAATACTTAAATCAACTTCTGCTTATCTACATTAACATCAGGAATAGCACTTGTCCAATAACTCAAAAACAGAAAATAGTTTAAAGTCGATTTGAAGCACATTGTTTAGTGATCCTGCTGCAGATTTCCTTCAAATAATAAAATAAAATTCTATCTTCTTACAGCATCCTGATTAGTTGGTCAAAGTAAGCAGCCCAGGAGTGTTGAAGGAAATTTACAAAATCATCAGAATAATGGCCGTTAGCCAACAACAGCCACAAGTTTGTGGGAGCTCTGTTGTCAGACAAACCTGGGTTAGGGTTCTGACTCTCGCATCCTCTCAGGGAGGTTACTTAACTTCTCTGAGCCTCAGTTTGCTCACTGGAAATCAGGGCTAAGTGGCGACCTCACAGGATTGGTGAGGCTGAGAATTGCACTATGCCTGGCACAGGTTGGCACCCCAAAAATGGCTCTTCATGTTCCTTCACATCCCTGCCCTCAAGGTCACGGTCAGTGTCTCTTCTCTTGCGTTGGCACGCTGAACGGAAGTACAAAAAGGCATTTGACGATCATCTGCATGAGGGGCGAGATCAGCTTGACTGTGGATGAAAGTCCCTGAAATGCGACCTCTGGAAAAGCCGTTCCTATTTACTTTTAACCACGGCAGAAGGGTTTTGGGGATTTCTGCTGCCCCTGTAAACGAGCCCCTGGCCACCAACCTCCTTCCTTCTCTCCTGCTGGGGCAGCCATGGCTCCTGAAGCGCCTGCACGCGAGCTCCCCAGCCAGGAGGGGGTTAAAAGCAACATTTGCAGATAAAGAGGTAAACATATTTACATTGCTCTTTTCACACTTTATGCATATGTCATGCAGTGAATAGTTTTAGAGGTCTGTTTGTACTCTCTCTCCAGAATTTTTACAGTCTGGAGGACACAAAATCTCTATAAAGTGACTTATTGAAATAGAAGCAGATTGGTAAAACCGTTTCCCTCTTACGAACTGTGAAGAATGATCCTCTAAATGAAATCAGGAAGGAACTGGACAGAATCTTGTTTAATGGTCTGACAAAATGAATCACAATGATTCCAGACATCCATCACTGCTAAAAGGGAACCACAAATGATCTGTGAACCACTATATATTGATTACCCATGGAGTACAAGTGTCGGATTTAATGTTCACACACCATAGAGAGACGGCAGGGACAGATGGTGCCTTAACTCTTCTTTGATAGATTTTAATGGTGAAATATTGATTTCTATCTGGCCAAGGCCTGCTGTTAGGGGCCAAAGTCATTTGTTGGGTATTGCCGGACACCCAGTCGGCCCGGCGTAATCAATCATTTTTGGCAAGGCAGGTGAAAATCGGGGACAAGCACCTTGGAACCCAAACTGCAGTATGATGTGTCTGCGCCCAGCCACCTCGAGAAAGAGAGAGAGAGAGGACTCCAGGAGAGTGTGCTTGTAAAGAATTATTAATGATAAGACATGTTTACCGAGGAGAGTCGCAGCGAATCAGAGCTGACATGAAATAGTCTGGGAGCCTCGTGGAGAAAATGAGCCTCTTCCTAAAAGGGACTATATTTTATTTAAACATCCTTCTAAGGCTGAGGACTCAGGTAATCTGTTGTGTTACAAGCCACTGGCTGTTCTTGCCATCCAGAGAGATAACACTGCGCACTAATAGGAACACATCAATCACTATCAGGCTGCAATTCCAGTGGTGTCTCGTCCTTCCAGCTCCTCTTTAAGCTCCTTAATAATGGTGATAACATAGTTCGGGGGCTGCTGAGAGGGACTCTTCCCTCTGAGGGCCATATTCATAAAGTGAGTAGCTTGCTTGCCAAGTCAGCACCCAGGGAAATGGATCTCGTGTTCAGGGAGAGCACTGAGTGGCTGGGGAGCGCTGGAATCCAACAGGAGACTTTTCTGTCATCTTTTGGCCCCTGGGTTCTATGATGTCACTCCTGCCTCCTTGCTCAGAAAGGGGTGTGAGTGTGTTATGCGTAATTATCAATAACAAGACTCAGCTCCTGGGGCAGCTTACAAAATGTTTTTGAAGGCAACTCCCCAGTGGAGCCCCCGCAATGTGTTTTGAGGGATGACACCTCATGGGATGTGTGTGGCTTCCCAAGAAGACTGGGAGGGGAGTATGTCTGGCAGGTGTGGGGGCGGGGGTGTCCTCCAGGCCTTTGCAACTCTGTGTCAGCCTCTAACCCCTCACCCACAGGGTTAAGTACCCCTTTGCCTGTTTGACTTCCCAGTGGGCTCTGAGCTCCTGGAGGATGGCAGTTGTGTCTCATTAATCTTCGCACCCTCAGTACCCTAGAACACGGCCTTCGGACGCGCCAGACGCTCAGTCTATGGATATGGCTGAACACTGAAGTGCGGGCATTTGTGTTAAAATCAGCTGTGCAGCTTTGCAGGGAACCTTCTGAGTGTTCGCATAAATAGATGTGCATTGTGTGTGAATGTACACGTTGGTAAAAGAATGCACTGACCTTATAAAGACAGGTAACACATCTGGTGTTCATTTATACGATTTACTTGGGTCCAAATTCTGTCCCACCACTTACTTAAGGGCAAGTTCCTTAAAACTCTGGGTCTCAGTTACCTCATCTGTAAGATGAGGATAAACAACAATGCCTGTGTTTTGAGGACTACATGAGTTAGTGAATGTGAGCGTTTATACTGGTATTGGTATACAAAAAAAAACAAAAAACAAACCAACCCATCCTCAAGTCAATTCCAACTCATAGCGACCCTAGACGACAGAGTAGAACTGCCCCAAAGGGTTTCCAAGGAGCTCTGGTGGATTCAAAACTGCTGACCTTTTGCTTAGCAGCTGTAGCACTTAAACCACCAGGGATCCTGGTATTCAGTAAGTACAACTTTTATATTATGCATTTATATTCAAATTACAGCTTTAGCCATGGCATTTTATCAAAAATCTTTATATAAATAAACATGTAAATGTACTAAAGCCTTTGTAGGGTTGGCCTTAGGGGCCCCCACAAATATTTGCCTTGTTCCCTGTGATACAGCAAGCCTGCACTGTGAGCAGAAGTTTTTTGGTGCTGGCTTGGTAGGTGTGACGGTATTTTGTTTCACTGTAAATTCAGGTGCTCTCAAGCTATTTCATATCGGGGCCTCACTGGGTCTGTCCTTGCTGGAGTGCATTTATCTCAAGCACAGAGGTGTGGACATGGGTCCACACGTACAAAGGCGCTGCAGAGGCCACGGACCCAGCTTCCTGAACTGCCCTCGCTGTGCATCCTGCCCCAGGTGTGAGTGCAGGAGACAGATTCCGCTTAGATTATCTTGCTTACCTAATGATTTCTGCTTCACTGCCTTGCTCGATTGTGTTCACCAGGGCGGCAGGCTATTAAAATGTCAAGGCACATTGAATTGTTGTTATCCAGAAGAGAAACCTTTCCAATCAACCTGTGCTCTGGGGGTTGCATAAACTCCGAGAAGGTGATTGGAGAAAGGCGCTCCGGCTTTTTTACAGAGAAGGGGCTGCGTGAGGCGGTGGGAGACGGTGCGGGAGGAGAGGGGTGCGGGGAAAGGGCGCCGGGGGAGGGGGAGGGGGGAGAGGGCGCGGGAGCGGAGGGGAAGGGTGAGAGGGTGCCGGGGGAGGGGGACAGGGTGCGGGAGCGGAGGGGAAGGGGGGAGAGGGCGCCGGGGGAGGGGAGGAGGTGGGCCGCAGCCCGGCGTTCACGCTGCCGGAGCGCTAATTAAACCGCCGCCTCCTCACACAGGCGTTCGCGTTCACGGACACCCGCGGTACGGCCCGGAGTGACGCTGCGGTTTAAAGGGAGGGCGGTGGGGCGCAGACGGGGGGCCCAGGGCCGGGCCGGGATTACGGGGCAGGAAGCCGAGGACACCCTTCCCGGGCGGCAGGACCGACCGCGAGGCGAACACAGGTTGCCTAAGCGCGGCACCCGCCGGGCTGAGGGCGGCGCCCCGGGCCCCGCCAGCACTTCCGGGGACCGTGGGAGCCGCGGCACTGCGGCGCGCCCCTCCGGTCTCCGGGGGCCGCGGAGGGAGAGCCGGCCGAGGACCTTCTCATACAGGCTGCGGGGAGCGGGGCCGCGGAGGGCGCCACCTTCAACTTCCCGGACGGCCTTCTCCCCTTTGTGCACCTCAGCGCACAAATACGAGGCCACGTCAGGCCCGTTTTCGTTTCCGAGCCGCGGCTTTGTTCTTGCTCGGGGTCGGGGTGCGCGACGCCCCGCTTCCCGCCCTCCCCGCGCCTCGGCCACCGTCGGCGGCGGCTCAGCCCTCCCGCCTTTGGCGGTTCTCGGCGGGAGGCCCCTATGCGCGCATGCGCGGGAACGCGTACACACGCACACACGTCCACAGCTGCGCGCATGCGCTGTCCCTCTCGGCCTCCGGTCCCAGCTGTCCGGTGTTCCCGGCGGCCCCGGCTTCCCAGTCCTCCGAAGTCGCCCTCCGCAGCCGGTTCTTCGTGACACCAAATCTCCCCGACCGCTAGTGCTCTTCACTCCTCTGCTTTCTTAAGGGGCTGGACCCCTGCAGAGCATCTTTGTCAGAAGCGGATGGCCTCCCTGTGCTGGGTTCTCCTTCCTACTATGGAATGGCGCGTGGGTCCTGCTCCTGGGGTGTCTCTGGCCCGAGGGTCCCCCTGCAGTCTGGTCCCGTTCCCCATCCCTTATCCCTCCGGCCGTTCAGGCAGCTGCTGTTCCCTGAGACTTGGCCCGTGCTCCGCCCCTCGGCTCCCCAGCTGGGTGGCACCCCTCCTTGGAGTTCCCAGGGTCCCTTTATCTCTCATAGCTTCTATGTGCTTGTCTCGATCCCCAACCAAACTGGTACTTTATTGATTTAATCAACAAATCTTTCCTGAGCATCTAGTATGCTAAGTATTAACCTACTGTTAAGGACTGGGGGTGTAATGGGAAGGCAGACAGACACCGTCCCTCCTCTCACGGCCTATGAGAGGGCCTTTCCGGATCAGGGGCCATGTTACATCCATTTCTGTAACGTGAAACATATGGCGGCTCACCCAGTGCGAACGGATGGATGAGGGAGAGAGTAAATCCTCTACCACCCTCCAGAGCAACCCCACCAACCAACAGATTTGGTTTGCGGTCTCACTATGCTGCAACACAAGCTCATCACGAGGAGCCTGATAGAAGATTTTACTTTCTCAAGTTCTTTTATTATCTCACGGAGTCTCGGCAGCCCCACTCTGAGGTAGCTTTGGTCCGTCCAACCCTTGCATTCCATTTTAGTAAGGTTCAGGGAAGACAATGACAAAGGACAAATGGTTCATTGGTGATGGAGCTCGGACCACATCTGAACCGGGGCGTCCTCACTCGGGGCCTCTAGGTAACACACCGACCTGTTTGTCTTCCTCTGTGCCTGCCACATGCCCCCTGACCTCGGAAATGTTGAAAGGGAGAATGGACTGGTGCTAGATTTCCATTTAATTCTCTTCCACATTCGTCTCAGACCCTGGCACAGAAGCTGCTGCTTAAGCGGGAGGTTGATTTAATGGCTATTAAGATGTGATTTCCTTTCTTCACTTCCCGTTAGCCCCTATCCTTGCCCCCAATTATCTGTATGAAGCGTGGTAGGCTCAGCTCTATCTTAATTGGATTTTGTGACAAACAGTAACTTGAGGCAGAACCCTGTGCTCATCACGTGGGTCACTTCATTTGCATGATTAGATTTGCTTTACTACATAACCGAGAGAGGCCTGGTATACCTGGGCTGAGAGGGACAGACAGCTCCCCAAACGCTCTCTGGACACTGAGCTAATGGCAGCTTTGGTTCCATGCCAGGAACCTTCACCTCACCGAGAGCTGGCTGGGGGAGGACGCAGATGGGGGTTGCAGGGACTGATTCACCAGAGGCTTGGACAGCCCTACTGCCCTTGGGTGCGTTTGAAACAGCATGGGCTTTACTATATATTGCTGGGTCTTCCGGGGCAAGTTACTGTCTCTCTTAGTTACAAGGTTCTAATCTGAAAAATGGGAATACTAAAGAGGACCTGGTAGGAGTGCCACAAGGATTCAATGAAACGATGTCTGGAAGGTGAACTATCTCAATGCCTGGCCCAGGATGCACCTGATGCCCACGTCTCTGATATAAGTACACATGCACACAAGCATGCACGCACACACGCGCACACACGCACCTGCAAACATGCACACACACGTGCACACACACACCTGCAGAAGCGTGCATACACGCACACCTGCGCACACGCACACACACACCTGCACACACGCACACACACACGCAAACGCGCGCGCACACACATGCACCCACACGCACACCCTCCCCCCAAACTTCTTCATCCTAGCTGGGCTTCTCTTCATTCTTTCCCTTTCATCTCATCTTTTTCTTAATATTCCTTTAATTCCCTTCCTCCTGCATTTCCGCTCCCTCTTCTCATTTGGCTGCACTTCCTTACCCCCTTCCTTAGGTGGTAGAGATCAGGGCACTGGATGTCCCATCTGGGCTCTGCCTCTAAGGAGTCCTGTGATTACCTCTCTGGGCTGCTGCTCCTTCTCGTACTCCAGGAGCACCTGTGGTAGCCTATAGTTGTGTCCTGTTCTGTAGTCAGTTACTTCCATGCCTGCTCCCATCAGACCCGGGGCGTCTGGTGGCAGTGGCTGTGGTTTAGTGAGCTAGCAAATAGGGGAGATTTGGTCAAGGTTGGAGAGAGGGAGGGAGGAAGGGGGGGGGAAGGGAGTGAGGTAGGGAGGGAGGGGAGAAGGGAGGGAGGAAGGGAAGAAGGGAGGGAGGGGGGAAGGGAAGGAGGGAGGAAGGGAGGGAGGGGGGGAGGGAGGGAGAAAGGGTGTAAAGAAGGGAGGGAGGGAGGAAGGGAGGGGGGAAGGGAGGAAGGGAGGAGGGAAGGGAGGAAGGGAGGGGGGAAGGGAGGGAGGGAGGCAGGAAAGAAGGGAGGTTGATTTAATGGCTATTAAGATGTGATTTCCTTTCTTCACTTCCCGTTAGCCCCTATCCTTGCCCCCAATTATCTGTATGGAGGGTGGTAGGCTCAGCTCTATCTTAATTGGATTTTCTGACAATTCGGTAACTTGAAACTGAACCCTGTGCTCATCAAGTGGGTCACTTCCTTTGGGAGGAAGGAAGGGAGGGAGGGAGGGAAGAAGGGAGGAAGGGAGGGAAGAAGGGAGGGAGGAAGAAAGGGAGGGAGGGAGGAACAGAGGCAGGCAGGCAGGGAGGAAAGGAGGCAGGCAGGCAGGAAGGAAGGGACTATCTTCATGATTCAAGGTTAGGCTTATGAACAGCAGAGAATGCATGAGACCACCACTAAGTCATGCACAGCTTTATGCAAACTGAGTGATGCTCCAGGCAGATGCAGCCCAGATAGGAGGCCTGGCTTGCTAAGTGGAGTCCAGTGGAGCATGGGCTGGGTTTAGACCCCATTTGCCTCCTTGGCTCAGTACCCTGCACAGCTGTACCTGTAACGGAGCTGGGAAGAAGATATGGACTGCCTGGGTCTAAGTCACGTTGCCTCTTGCAGTGGACCAGGTTCTGTTTCTAGAGAAATCCCTGCTGCAGGCCTGCTCCGAGGTCATGCAGCTCTTCCTCACAGCACCTCAGTGAGGCATGGGTAGCTGCCTACAGTGTGATAGCTGTCTGCATACTCACACATGTGCCGTCAGCCAACAGTGGCCACAGACGTCTCTGAAGTGGAAGTGAAGAACATCCCCTCCTCTCAGGTACCCTGAAGGCTGCCCTTATTGGGTGACCTTTCAGCTTTCCTGTTTCCCTTGAAATGATTGTGGACAAAGGTACTATCCTCAGGTGGGGCAGTTGTGGTTCAGTGGTAGAATTCTCACCTTCTGTGCGGGAGACCTGGGTTTGATTCTCGACCAATGCACCTTATAGACAGCCACTGCTCATCTGTCCACGGAGGCTTGTGTGTTCCTGTGATGCTGAACAGGTTTCTGAGGAACTTCCAGACTAAGACAGACTAGGAAGAAAGTCCTGGCATTCTACTTCTGAAAATCAGCCTATGAAAAGCCCTATGGGTCACAAAGGTCCAACATGCAACCAACTGTGGGGATAGCATAGGACCAGGCAGCATTTTGTTCTTTTGAGCAAGGGGTTGCCATGAGTTGGGGACCAACTCAATGGCAGCTAACTACAACAACAACATATCAGGAACTTATTCTACTACATATGTGTGATGGTTAAGATTGTGTGTCAACTTGGCTGGGCCATGGTTCTCAGTGGTTTGGCAGTTGTATGATGTTGTGATCACGTCCATGCTGAGACTTGCTGTGAGCAGCCAGTCAGCTGAAAGGGAGTTTCCTTGGGGGTGTGGCCTGCATTGAATATAAGCAGATGTTCCAGCTTTTTGCTTGCTCTGGATCCTGCGGCTGCCTCCTGTTTGTCTGACCTCCAGTTCTTGGGACTTGAGCTAGCAGCTTACCTGTGCTCTTGCCTGCTGAACTTGGGATGTGTCGATCTTCAAAACCTGTGAGCAACAGCCCTGCTCTCTGACGTGCCGATCTTGGATTTGCCAGCCCCTGTGGCTATGTGAATCAGGAGAAGCTTCCAGCCTGACCCACGGACTTGGGACATTCCAGTCTCTACAACCACGTGAGCCATTTCCTTGATATAAATCTCTATATATATTCATACACTGTATAGGTTTTGCTTCTCTAGAGAACCCAGCCTAAGACAATATGTAATACTACGTATCATAACTCTCCGTGAAGTAGGTGAAAGCCTCCCCAATTCACATGTGTGGAAATTAAAGCTCAGAGCAGAGGAGAATTAGTGGGAGATGCTTTCCAGCATTCCATGGTTCTTCTCTTCCCCAAGGATGGAGTCTGAGCTCTGGGGTCTCTGATCGGAGGATTCTGTTTAATACCTGCCAGGCCTCTTGGAGGGACTCAGAGTCTGGGATGAAAGTGGTATCTATGAGTTAGATGGGAGATAAAGTTTGAGGGAATGGCTGGGTTGCAGCTTTGTTTAGCCAGAGCCTGGGCCATATCAAAACCACATGGACACTCCCCTACTAGAAAAACATCTCTCTTCTCCTTGCCAAAGAACAACAACGAAAGAGAGAGATTGAAACTTTGAGTTTCCTGGGAGGCCAGGCACATTTGGAGGCACTTCTGCTAACATGGCTTACAGGAATATGAAACGTTTCTGTCACTTTTTAGAAGTGGGGAAGGCAGAAAAGTTCATATTTTTCATCGTTTCAAGTTTCCAATAATAAAATGATTTTTTTTTTTTTTTTTTTTTTACCTCCTGCCCTTTCGGTACATTTCAGTGCTCTCAAATTCCTAATTTTTCCATGATTTCCTGAAACTCCAGCTCTCATCCTCAGAGGGCTGGTGCCTGCCACAGCCTCAGGCTGAGCTCTGTAAGTTTGCTGGCAAGTTACTTCTTAGACAACTTAAAAATCCACTAGGAATGTCATTCTTGTAGGGCTGAGGGTGGGGGAAGATGAGAATACCCTGTAAATCTATACAGAAAACACAAGACAGACCCGAGTTCAAGTTGGTCCTGTTACTTGTTTGACAATTCTTTAATCCCTCTGAGCCTTAGTTTTTGCATCTGTAAAATGGTGACAATAATATCTGCATGCCGGAAACACCCTGAGGACTGGATGAAATCACATTTGTAAAGAGCAGGGGGCAATATCTGACCCAGACTGGACTTTTCCTAGGTGTTTACTACCTCCCTTCCTCTCAATTGTTTTGTGCTCAAATACTAACCTAAAGGTTGGCAGTTTGAGGCCACCCAGTGGTGCTGTGGAGGAAAGTCCCGGCAATCTCCCTGCATAAAGATTACAGCCGAAAACCTTATGGAGCAGTTCCGTTCTTCCACACACAGGGTCGCCATGTGTCAGAATCAACTTGACAGCAACAGGTTTGGTTCTTGCGTCTCCTCCCAGTCATCCTAGCCACCTTTCTCCTCGCTGTAGACTGCTGCTATGCAGCACTGATTTGATGTAGCTCCATGCAGCTGTTACTGCAATAACGCAGATTGGAGCCGCCTGCCGCGATAGCCAGTTCTGAGATGGGTGAGCTGAGTAGCAGGAGTTTTATTATGTATCGAAATATAGGAGACAGAGAGGAATGGATTCCTCCAAAAACCCATCTCCCCCACTGGAGATTGGCCAATGGCTTTATAGGGACAGGATTATGGGTCTTAGAAATTTGTGTTAGTTCCCCCTTGAGATGGTAACGTTCCAGATGAGTTAATCTTTTCTTGGGGGTTATCTGGCGACCTCTTGGTTTTCTTGTCCCAAGATGGGTGCTTTGTTCGGTTTTTCATTCCTAGATCATTATCACTTGTTTTCCACGCTCCAAGGAGGAACATCGGTTAATCTTAAACTTTTTATAGAGACTGGAACAGGAGGGAAAAACAAGGTCATGAGACAATGTGGGGGTTAACAATGGAGAGTAATAATAGTGAGCCAGACCTATGCAGTCTCTTCCACAGCTATTACTGGTTCTATGCTTAATTATGCATTTTTTTGTTTAGATGGGCTTGTTGCATGCTCCCCATTGTAAGTGGGCGTTCATCAAGTATACGTTTTGCTCGGTGTCTCTCCTGTTGACAAGAGCATCCTGGGGTTAGGTGTTGCCTTTGTCTCTAAGCTGACTGCTCCCAAAGAACGGAAGTTCTTGTTCAGCATCCCATTCACCTCTTCAGCATCGCTTGACTCACGTGTCTCTTAGCCACACGGAACCACTGCAAACATTTGGCAAGATACAGTTTTTCTTAGTGGTTAGAAGCAGCGAAAGCTGGATCCCCGCCCTGCCTCCAACACTGAGTGTGCAAGACCACTGATGAGTCGCTCAGCCCCTCTGGGCCTCAGTATTTCCACTGGTAGAATGGGGATACTGGTGCCTATCTCACAAGGTTGTCCTGAAGATGACACAACCCTAGAGATGGGAAGAATTAGACCTGTGCCTGGTACTGAGTGTCCAATAAACTATAAACCTGTTGCCATCGAGTTGATTCCGACTCATAGTGACCCTATAGGACAAAGTAGAACTGACCTATAGGGTTTCCAAGGAGTGGCTGGTGGATTCGAACTGCCAACCTTTTTGGTTAGCAGCCGAGCTCTTAACCACTGTGCCCTCAGGGCTCTATTATTTGTGGTTGTTATTTTTATTTGTGGTGTTGTGTGGAAGATATCTGTCTCTGTCTACCTACCTGTTTAGCTCTCTGTCTTTTATCTACCTATCACCTATCTCTATCTTTCTCTCGTGTCAAATGTTCCTAGAGGTTCCCACGATGGTCTCCTAAGATGATGCTTCACAAAACAGTGACTCTAACACTGAACAAAAATTGTGCTGTAGAAATTTCAAGGAGCATTGTCCCTTGTGCAGATTGTGGACTAAGTGTATTTAATTTTCTCAGTCTACCCTTAAAGAAGTTTAATGCCAATCAACTGTTGCAAAGCAGCTGATACAATCAAATACACTAAGATAAGTAAACATCTAATTAGCCTGAGAAAGTTACATTATACACACAGCAATGACTCCCACCCTTCATAACAAAGTAGCCATTGTTCCTTTAAAAACCTATTGCCTTCCTTTACTGTGCTGAAGAGTGCTTTCAAAGAGGTTCTCTGTTCATTTTACACGTATTCCAGGCACAAAGGAAGTAAAGATGAGCAAGACACAGTTGGTCCCTGCTGTCAATGGACTCTCTATTTGGTGAGGATCAAAAAAATCTTACATCCGTGATTTGGTGTCAGGCATTAGGGAGGAGGAGGAGGGGCTGCTCACCAGGTTCGAGGAAGGTAAAGGAAGAAAGAGAGGTCAGGTATGGCTTTGTGGAGCAACACTATGAACACGTGTGCCCTGACACAGAAAAGGAGGAGACCCTGCACGTGCTGGGGAGCAGCAGGCAGTCTGATGGGGGAAGTGAAGTAGAGAGGCAGAGAAAGGCAGGCTGTGGTCCAAGAGGAACTCGGGGCACTTCTGTTTACATCCTGTTGGCCACGCCCAGCTGCAAGGGAGCCCAGTGAACCCTTCTTTATCTTGGGTCCATGTGACCTGCTAAAAATTCTATTATTTATGGAAAAAGGGGAAGTATCGACTTTGGGGGTCAATCTGTCTCTGCCCCAGTATACAAAGCACTTAGCCCTGTGCTTGCCTAAGTGATAAATCACTCCCTCTTTCCATTCCTTGCAATGCATGTGCCAAGGGTGGAATAAAAGTGTTCTTTTGAATTTCATTCTGATTGTCTACTAGATGCTTGGCAGGAGCTTGAGCTATAAGCGGGAAAATGATGTGACCTGTTTTGTGTGTTAGATTACTGGGGCTATGGAGAATATACTTGGGAATGGAGAGGTTCCTCTGAAGCAGGGAGATTGTTAGAGGCTTGCTTCTCAAAACGTGGACCACAGACCAGCACTGTCTTCCTCACCTGGGAGCTTGTTAGAAATGCAGAATTCGATCCCCACCCCAGACCAGCTGGATCAGAATTTGCATTTTAATGAGACGCCGGGTGATTGGACAAGCACTGCACTGTAAGACTCTTGAAAAGGTGGAGACAACTATGAAGGGGCAGTGGCATTGGTGATAGAAAGCGGTGAATTTGACTCCCGTGGTTCCACTGAACAGTGGAATGACTTAGCAGGAAAGTAATTGAAGACTATTTTTGGCAAGTTCTCTCTAGAAATTGCTGTGTAAATGTGCATTTTGTGCCATCAGATATGTAAATTATTTAGCTGCCCAGAGTTTATCAAGAAGTGACAAAAGGACACATATTGTGTGACCTCACATATATTAAAGACAGAACAGGAAAATGGATACAGACCAAAGATTATCAGTGGTTACCAGGGATGAGAGGGACAGTGAAAGGGGGCTTCTTGCTTATGGAGCACTGCGGTTCAGTTTATGGTGATAGAAAAATCACATGGAGGGTGGGGTTGCACAGCCAATTAATGTAATTGTCAATAAGTTGAACACCTGTAAAAAGTTGAATTGGCAAATGTTGTGTGATAGCTGTGTTTACAACAACAACAAAAAAGGGCGCCTGCTGAGGCTGCGTGCGTATGACCGAGCACCTCATGGGATTTGATTTTATGGTCTGGAGGTTTGACATCATGATTTCATGAGACATTCCAGTTAATTTGCCTAATATCGTGTTTAGTGCTTCTGTTCTATCTCATAGTTCATTGTGTAGTGCCTGGGGTCTTTAAAGCTTGCAAGTGGCCATCCAAGGCACAAAAATTGTTCTCTGTTTGCCTGGAACAACAGAGGAAGGAGTCAGGAATAGGAGGAGGAAATGGAATGTGTGGCTGATTGCCTCCACGAACAACTGCCTCCTTTGCCATGAGACCAGAAGAACTGGACAGTGCCCAGTTACCATTACTGAATGCTTCAGTCAAAGATTCTGTAGGAGAATCCTGATCAAAGGGGGAAAAGGCAGAACAGAATTTCAAATTCTCATGGAATCCAGACTTTCTGGAGCCATGGAGGCTGGATGAACTACCAAAATTATTGCCCTGAGATAATCTTCAAACTTTAAAACAAAAATATCCCCTGAAGTCTTCTTTAAATCAAACAATAGTTTAGCTTAATTTGTAAAGAATGTCTGCCTTGAGCATTGTGCTCTTTTAAGAACTGTCTATATGGAATCAAATTGACAACAGCAGCTTGAAAGATTAGATAAAAACTTAGGGGGCAGTGAGTTTATGTTAATAGGGTGAGAATGGTTGCACAATTGGAAGAATATAATCAGTGTCGCTGAATTGTACATGCAGAAATTGTTGACTTAGTCTGTGTTCTGCTGTGTATATTCTCAACAACAACAACAAAAAATAAAATAAATTAAAAAAAAAAAGTCATAAAATATGCTGAAAGGGAATGTGAAAGATGAATTGCTTATGCAGGGCTGTGCCCAGAGAAAGTGCCAGGTAAACACCATTTGAGTAGATAATTTAAAGTGAGTAGGGTCTTCCTTAAGGTCCTTGGGTGGCGCAAATGGATTGTGCATGACTACTAACCTAAAGGTTGGCAGTTTGAACCCACCCAGAAGTGCTGCAGAAGAAAGACCTGGAGATCTGCTTCCATAAAGATTACAGCCAAGAAAACCCTATGGAGCAGTTCTACTCTGTAACATATGGGGTTCCCATGACTTGGAATCATCTTGAAGTAACAGGTTTGGTTTTTTTAGTTTGGGGCCTTCCTTAGCTTGTTCTAATAGCCTTGTGGGTGTGTAATGTGCTTGGGGGCTGGGGCTGGGACTATGGATGGATTAACGGACCAGTGAATGGCTCGCTAGGCCTGGGGTGGCCTCCGTTTTAGAACATCTGCATTCATCCACCCATTCAAGTATGGAACACCTGCTCTGTATCCGCTCACCGCTACGCCAGGCCCTGGGAATACAGAAATGAACCAGACAGAAGTGCAAAGGTGGGTCACACATGGAACACGTGTGAACAGCCACGTGCATGGTCATGATGTGCATAGCCAGGATGGAGCCCTCAGGACCTTGCTCAGCTGTGGCAGGCAGGAGTGGTTAGTGCAGAAACCCATGGGTTCTGAGCCAGACACCCTCACATTCCAAACTATTACTCCTGGAGTGCCTTGAGCAAGTCCCCTAACTTCTGGGTGCCTCAGTTTCCACACTAGCAAACTGAGCGTAATCCTACTTCTCAAAGTGGTTACCAAGATCAGATGAGCTAATGTGTGAAATGCTCACAACAGGGGAACGATCACTACATCATCATCTTAATATTATCACTGACTTTGTTTTTATTTTGAGAGAGAGAAAAAATGCAAAGAGTACATTCTCAGCTCTCAAGACATCTAGTGGGTTGGAGAGAGAGAAACCGCAGTGGGAGGTGGATCAACACCCAGCTAAATGCAGACGCAGGCCCTGTGTGGGGTGACCCTCAGTGCTAAGGGCCTCAGAGGGAGGTACTCCTGTGAGCCGAGGAGAGGTGCTGCCAAGGCAGGAACATGAGTGAGAGGGCAGAAGTGTCCCCCAGCCACACTAGGAGGGGGACATCGGCAGTCTTCCCGCTAATGGATTTATGCAGAGTTGAGTGTGTGGGTTCTGGGGTGAGGCCGCCTACGCCAACTCCAGGCCCCACCACCCACTGGCTCAGTGTGACCTTGGCCAAGCTGACCTCTCGGGTCTCAGCTTCCTCTTCTCTAAGCTGCGATGGTGACAGACGGCGCACTGTTGTAGGTGCGAATGTGCCGTATACAGAAGGCACTTAGAGCAGGGCCTGGCAAGAAAGAAGTGCTCCATAAAGGTTAGGGATTGTTGGGTTTCAGTGTGATTCTTTTTCTAGCTGGTCCTCCAGCCCCATCTCTGCCCTCCAATCTCGCTTGAATGATGGCTCTTTCTTTACTAGATTGATCCTGTCACGTCCCTGCTCAGAAGGTTTCTGACTCCTGCAGACCACAGGCCTTACCATCTGTTCAAGGTCCTACATAATCTAACTCACATTAATCCAGCCCTTCTCCTTATTCCCACCGTCTATTAGTTATAGTTTTATTACAGAGGTTATAATCTGCTGTGAGCTACAATCAGCTCTGAATGCTAGTAGGCGCCCCAGTGAGCTGTCTAGGACAAGGACCTTTCTTATTTCATGCATTCGCAGATATGTGTTTGTGTAGCTCCTGTGCCCACAGAAGGTCCAGGCTCCCACCAGGTGTGCAGTGCTGACCATTACTCCTTGCTGTGTGCATGTATGTGAGTGTGTGTATGTGTGTGTGTGCAGGCATGTGGGTGTGTGTGCATGCGTGTGTGCATGGGTGTGTGTGCACGCACACACAGGTGAGCTGTGTCTTTCTGCCTAGACGTTCTCCCAGGAGAGGCAGTGACATGTGCAGAGTCGGGCTCAGTCTGTCCCCTGAGGCTTTCCTCTGTCCATTATGTCCCCTCTGTGCCCCACCCAGCAAGCTGACTTTCGTCACACCGGCCTCTGCTCCTGGGTTTCTTTCTTAATCCTAGACCCAGCCAGCTCCCACCCTGTCTTCTCCCAGGACCTCCTTCTCCCCCAGCCAAGTCTGAAGGTGCTTACTGACAGGAAGTTAACAAGGTCCTGGCAGGAAAGGTTGATGACTGGAAGAAGGATAATCTTCTGACAGAGGAGTTTGGAGCTCAATGGTGGAGGAACGGTGGCATGGAGAGATGTACCCACCTCAGCCCTGGGTTGCTGTTCTGTGGCTTCGGGTGCTGAGTTTAGACTTGTCCTCCTCCTCCTCTCCTTCCCCTCCCGCTCGTCCTGCGTTTTCTGTCCCTTTCCCTGTCAACAGTGCCATTTCGCCTCTCAGGACTTAATGTTCTTATCTTCCTGCCCTGTATCTAAACCTGCTCTCGAGAAAGAGGTTGCTGTCGGCTCTTTGCACCTTTCTGCAGAAGGAAGTCAGGAGGTCACACGTTCTCAGTTTGGTCTCTGGAAGGCCTCATCCCTAAGGAGGTATCTGATGGCGGAGGCCAAAGTACTGGTGTGGCCGAAATCCCTTCCGGTGAGAGGTCTTCCGAATGTGGCTCGTTTGGCACCTGTGACCACTCGTCCAGAGATTTCTTCCCTTTCCAGTGAATCAGAAACAGCTTCTGTGGGTCCCTGCAGCTGTGGTGAAGGGGCAGTGGATGTGGTCCCTGACAAAGGCACCTCCGTTAGGACAGTAGGCTGAGCACACATAGCAACAGAAATGGGTGAATGCAGGGATGCACATGGCTCCTGCATGTGGGACTTTGCCCGAGTGGAGGCCTGCTGGGGCAGGAGAAGGGCGGAGGCAGGGAGGAGTCTGATGGGGAAGAGGGGCTTGCTGGAGGACGCGGAGGGGAGGGAGAAATGGGAAGGTTACCACTGGAGCTAGAGCTACGAGTCTACACGGAGAACTGACAGAGAAACTGCTTATATTCACCCTGCTGCCCTCCAGCCCACATCTGCCTTCCTAGCGAGTCCTGCCTATGCAGGCCATACAGAACCTCGATTAAAAAACAAAACAACAAACCCGTTGCGGTGGAGTCGATTCCGACTCATAGTGACCCTACAGAGCCTTGGTGGAAGTTAGAAAAATGGGCCCCAGCGGGGCTGACACAGCCCTGCAGGCACGCATCTTGGCCAGCAGATGGCGCCTCCGTGTGACTTGGGAAGGCCATGGCTTAGGGCTTGATCAGCCCAGTACTGACTGAAGTTCAGCTTCTGGTGCCTTCAGCCCGGCGTCCCTGTGCAGGGCGCAACCTGAACAGCTGTACAGGTCGGCTTGTCTACACCTCGTGAACCCCAGCCATACGGTCTCTCCATTCTCTGGATACACCAGCCCTTTCACAACCCCATAATCCCTCCTTGTGCCATGCCTTCTGCCTGGAGATGTTCCTGTCTCCCTGTCCACCAATTCCAGCTCCTCGCTCCAGACTCAGCCCACACATCCTGCCCTTGGTGACACTTTCTGACCTTCTGAGGCAGAGCGTTTGAGCCGTACCCTGAGTTCTTGCGTCCACCATAGGGCCAGGCGCATTTTATCCACTGTCATGTTACAGACTGTTGTAGGGGAAAAACAACACCAAGTCTAGTAAAGCAAAAAAAAGGTTTATTCGGCATATATTCAAAAGGGCAGAAGTGGGAAACAGACAAGCATGTTGCCTCGGCCATGTCTGCCGAGTCCAAAGAACAGTTACAGAGCCATCAGTATATATTAACATTACAAATGGGCAAAACCATTGAAAGCTTAGCCTTGTCAGATTGGCTAGAAACTGATCCTACATTTTGAATCGTCTTTCTTAACAATCATTGGTACAGGTTTCAGTAATGAGAGTTAGGAGGGTCTTCATTGGTCCAACAAATTTCTATTCACTAAATGCTAATAGAAAAAGGATAAGAGTGGAAAGTTTTTTTGTGTTCTGTTTGATCAGCTTTATGTGAAAGTTTCCCTGAAAGATACTTTCCAAGAATATCTTAGCTATTGTCTTTATACCTCAGGGCCCAGTTGACGTGTCCTTGTGAGTCCTTGTGAGCAGCTGTGAGCCCAGCTCCAGCTGGGTCACATTCTCCATGCTCAGGGACAAGGACTAATAACTCCAATATTATTTCCTAAATCAAGACCAGCTCTGACCACACAGCAGAGGCTCAGGGATACTTGCTGAGTGAGTGGATGAATAGGGCAAAGTAGGACTGGACACTCTTTACTACATTTTCCCATTCCTTCTCTCTTTTTATATTCACTGCCACCCAGTGAGGTAAGTAGGGTGTGTAATGTTAACCTCATTATTGTCTTACTTACCTAGTGCTACCGTAACACAAATATCACAAAGGGGTGGCTTTAAATAACAGAAATTTATTTTATCACAGTTAGGGAGGATGAAAGTCCAAATTCAGGCCGTGGCTCCAGGGGGAGGTCCTTCCTTGTCTATTTCAGCTTCTTGTAGCTGCCGGTAATCCTGGGCATTCCTAGGCTTGTAGACACATCTGTCTCTGTCGTCTGTCTTCCTCTTGCCCCTGTGTGTGTGTGTGTGTGTGTGTGTGTTTGTATGTGTGTGTGTCTGTGCCCATTCTACATCGTTTATAACTCATAAGTGATTAGGTTTAGGACCCACCCTTCGGTGGTATGACTTCATTAACACATAAAAAATGGCATGGGGGCAGTATCATCTGACCTCTAACTTCACCAGGAGGAAGGAGAATCAAGATCAACAGCCCAAGGCTGATTCCTGTGAGGCACAGGTCAGACAGGCCTCTTCTCTCCACCATCTTTACCAATGCTGACACCGACAGTCCCTCCCACGTCACTCTCTACTTCTCTGCTGAGTTTGGTAAGTCATTGCAATGGCCACACAGAAGTCACAGACAATACTCACTATTATGGGTTTTTTTCAGGGAAGTAAACAGGTTGCAGTTCAGGTTCAGGAATGCTCAGGATACAGTTGGCATCAGGACAGCCTCTTCTCAGCCGTGCCCACAGGCACGCTTCTCTCTGGCCCTTGGCCTCTGCCCTGCTTGGGCAAGTGTTCTAAAGATCTTTTAGTTCTGCTGATAAATGATCCGAGGCACCCGGCTTGGCCAGTAAGCCTTGTCCTGAAGGTACTCATCTGTAGCTCCAAGGGTCAGCAAATGTAGCTCCTCCACCAAGTGCCCAGAGGCACTGTATTCACCAGTTAACCTCCTGCCCAAAGGCAGCCAGCTCTCTTGCTCTATGGAACCAGCCGCCTCCTGCTGATCTTCTGCGGGTCTCCTGCTGTCTCTTCTCTCTGTCTTCAGTGTTACAGCTCTCTCTCTCTCTCTCTCTCTCTCTCTCGGTCTCCTGGTTCCAGGAGCTCCTCTCTTAGCTCTTCGTCCTTGGTGTTGGTGAGATCCTCCCTTCCTGCCTCTGGGGTGGCTCATTTTAAGCCTAGCAGAATGGCAAAACTGACCAATCCCCTTGTTAGGGTTCCATATACCTTATTAGCAGAGTCCCGCTCAATTACTTGGGTGGGAGTTACAAGACCATGGTGAGAAAGGCCACATAAAAGCAATCCATAGCACCGCAACATAACAAGAGAAAACCCCTATTTCCAAACAGGGTCATATTTATAGGTACACGGGTCAGGATTTCAAAACATGTTTTGGGGGACATAATTCAACCCATAACTATTGAGTAGAAGAACAACTTATGGACAAAGATGGTCAGTGGCTTGCCGAAGGTTCCAACCTATCTTTGTAGTGCTACCTTCCGCAGGAACCCTACTTACCGTCATCCGTGATACAAGTCTACTCTCTGCTTGTTGGAGAGGCTCTGTCCTCTCCTTCCTCCCTGCCTTCACCCGTGCTGCTGCTGCTTCCTGAATGCTTTTTCCACAGCTCCCCTAATTAAACACTAACCCAAGTTTAAGGGCCAGCTCAAATACTATCTTGCCCATGGGGATTTCTATCATTTCTGATCCTGGAAGTCTTCCAGGCACCTTTGTTACTTGTACCACATTTTGTCTGGAATCAGTGTGAAGTGTGTGCAAGTCTCGTCTCTCCTGAAAGCTGCTGGAAGCTCTGAGTCCTCGTCTTGTTTTCTATTGTCCCCCCTGCACTGTCTAGGATAGTGCTTTTCACATAATAAGGTGCACAGCGCGTGAATATTGGGTGGAAGAATGCTTTGTAAGCTCAGTTATCCTTGCTTGTTATTTCATTTATTTTGGAGTGTCTGGATGGTGCAAATGGTTAAGTGCTCAGCTACTAGCTGAGAGGGTGGGCACCTGAGTCCACCCAGAGGCACCTTGGAAGACAGGCCTGGGGATCTGCTTCCAAAATGTCGCAAGCTTAAAAACCTTATGGAGCTGTTCTGCTCTGCACACATGGGGTCCCCATGAGTCAGAATGGACTTAATGGCAACTAACAACAGCAAGCATTTATTTACCACCACTTGCCCACCCTTTTCCAGAAAGGTTTAGGCAGCTTATCTCATTTTGAAATAATTAAACCAGTGGTTCTTGAACTGTTTTGCCCAAGACCCATCATGACGAATACTCATCGTGACCCAGTATATAGATATGTACAGTACACACGCGTGCACACACACACACATACACACACTTCTGAAGCTAAACTTTTCCAAAACCTCATCGTCAATCCCAATATGCAATACACTCTAATATTTGCTAATAAATTCCTTCCTGCTTTTAAAAAATGCTGATTGTAACCTACTAAATTGATTTCACATCCCACTGATGGGTCATGGTCCTCAGTTTGAAAAACACTAATCGCAACCACCAAAAGGCAGCATTCTGAGAAAGCCCCAGCTGGTGGGTTGACCTGGCTGTTCTGTCCTTGGAGAAGCACAGAAGCTAGTGCCTGGTGGCTGGGGTCAGTGAGGAGACTGGCAGGGCCTGAACTCAGATTTGTTGTTCCCCCATGGCCATCAGCAGTTACGTGGGCAAATGCCTGGCGTATTTCTGCTTCCCATTCTATTCTCCCTCTGGCACCCAGGATTCTCCTGCTGCCCCCCCCCTCCGCAAAGCTCCTTTGTGGTTCTCAACAGTGGAAGGCCCTGTCTACCTGTCCACTCCTTCCCCAATCCCAGCACTATCGTGCCTGCGTCTCCCTCAGACTGTGATCTCTTCGGGGTGGAGATGTGTCCATTCTTACAACCTCAGTACTTGCAGAGTGCCTGGCCTACAGGGACTCGGTGAACATTGGCTGAATAAATGAATAAATGAAAAAATAAATGGGTAACTATGGCACCAAAATTTTGCTGGATGAGGAGTTACTGGGGTTGCCAACTCGAATGCATTCAGGGTCAAGCAGGTAACATTATTGCCTGCAGCAGGTAATGTAAGATACAATAGGGAAGGGTGAAGACTGTGGCAAAGCTAGACAGTGAATGCCCTGCTTACAATGTTCAAATACTGTGGGAATCAAACAAAATGCGACTTCCCTGAGGATGGACAGCTTTTCACTCTGAAATGCTTTCTGGCCTGGTAACGAGGAGTGATAAAATGTTTAAGTGCATCTCAAACTGAAGTGCACATGACTGTCCCCTGGAGACCTTTGTTAAAATCTGGATGCCTGGACCAACTTTAGAGTTTGGATTCGGCAGGTCTGGCTGGCTACAGACTAGTCCTGGGCAATTTAGTCCTGGTTTAAAGTGTTATACCCCCTCCTCTGCCCCCACCAGATAATGGGCTCTCAATGCTTTGAGTCAAATGTTTTACAAAACAGCATTTCGGTGCACATTAAGGTCCTGTCCTAAAATAAAATGTGAAGATATATTTCAAATATACAAAATAATTTTGTTTAATGAAAATAATTTTCTTAATTTTGTTTTTCTCTATTTTTTAAAAAATCTGGGCACCTTTATAGCTCAGTTTTTCACATGCAAGTCACAAAGCAAATACATGAGAAGCAAAAGGGTCTCAATGAGGGAACTCATAGACAAGAGCTGCTCATCCTGGATGTAGAGATTTGTGGCGTGGATGTGGGTGTCAGCGGTGTGATTTTACATTATTGCACAGCTAGCAATTTAACTAAACTAGACAATTCTAAGCCACTTAAACATAGGCTGATAATAATGTTTTGTTCAATCACAGTTCATCAATTGAGTTAAATCTACTAACATGTCACAGTCTTCCAGGAAAGCAATGACTTCTACCTCCATCATGAGTTAGCTTGAGAACTACAAATTTAATCCCAAGAGGTAGGATTACTAGATACAATTCAGGAGACCCAGTTAAAATTGAATTTCAGGTGAACAATGGATAATTTTTTAGTATAAATATATCCCAAATATTGCATTTTTTTCTCTAAATCTGGCAACCCTACCAAGGAGGCACTTGTAGAAGGGAGAGTTAAATGAGCTGGCTGATGCCCAAAGGAGGTCCACGGCAACTGGTCGGGGCAGCAAAGAGGAGCTGTCCTCTGCCAGGACAACTGAGGCCTTGGGACAGGTCGGCAGAGGAGCTGAACTGGCTGGGCCCAGCTGCCAGAGAACAGGAGGAAGCCAAAGAGGATGTCAAGCTTTGGGCCGGCCTAGACCAGGCCACTAGGAGAGAAAAAGGCACACAGGGAACAGAGTCCTGGCCTCTCAGAAAAAACCTGTGACCTAGGTCTTTGAGCTGAAGTCAGTCAGTTGCTTCCCTGGCTCCTTAGAAGTTTTCTGCCTTTACTCCATCTGAAAGGAGCACTGAACCCTGTGTTATAGGTGCATGTAAGGGCCCTGACATGGCACTTGTCTTAGTTACCTAGTGCTGCTGTAACAAAACAAACAGAACAAAAAAAGCACCACAAGTGGGTAGCTTTAAAGAACAGAAGTTTATTTTCTCACGGTTTGGAAGCTAGAAGTCCAAATCAGGGTGTGGCTCTAGGGGAAGGTCCTTGTCTATTTCAGCTTCCAGCAGCCAACCGTCATTGGCATTCCCAAGCTTGTAGATCCACCAACCTCATGTGTCTGTCTTCACACGACGTCTTCCCCTTGTGTCTCTATGTCTATTCTGATCTTTTTATAACTCAGGGGTGATTAGGTTTAGGACCCACTTTACTCTGGTATGGCCTCAGTAACACAACAAAGAAAGCTCCTATTTCCAAACAGGTCATATTCACAGGTACAGGAATTAGGAGTTCAATACATATTTTAGGGGAACAAATTCAATCTGTAACAGCACTTAATAGTGGAACTTTCCAAATAAGGATGCCAGCCTGTGGAAAGAGCGTCTTGGGAGGGTTGGATTTCATAATTGCCTGTGATAATCCTGGGTCCTCCCAGCCGTAGCAGGAAATTCTTGACTATGACCTGTTTCTAACGATTCTTAATAAACCACATTGCAGGGCAGGAAAGGCCCCATGGGAGAAGCTGCCACATTTGTCCACTTAAATACCAATTTTCAAGATGGTCACCCAGACTGGCCAGGTTCTCAGATAGCTCTTGGCTTTCCAGAGGGGAAGACAAGGGTAGATATCCAAACAGAGGCCAACAGAGGCCTCTATTGATTTAAATGTAGGGCCTAGCTTCTTAGGTTGCTCGTTATCATGATCTGACCCCTAAGCTAGTTTCAGAGGGTCAGGGTGATGAGAGAACATATTTTATTTGTTTTTCAATCAACTACAATTGCAAATTACAGACTCGCCGAAATCAGCTAACTCCCTTAATATCTGACAATGCTCCCATCAGCACTGGCATGCACCAGGGCACATAGAGACTGAGGTATGAGAGCATGGGAAAGACGTCTGTCCCCAGTTCTGCTGTTAAAGGGGCAAAGTACACAGCAGAAAATCACCAACGTGCTAAGTGAGGGTGTTTCCCAGGGTAGAGATTGTGGTTTCTCAGTCACATACATGAAAGCCCTTGGAAAACCAGTGTCTCTGTGTGTATGAGTTTCCTATAGCTGCTACAACAAACAACCGCAAACCTAATGGCTCAAAACAACAGATATTCATTCTCTTATAGCTCTGGAGGTCAGAAGTCCAAACTGAGTCTTACAGGGCTAAAAATCAAGGTATCAGCAGGAGGCTGGAGGGGGAGAATCCTTCCCTTACCTTTTGCAGTTTGGTGGCTGCCAGCACTCCTTGGCTTGTGGCCACTTCACTCCACCCTCTGCCTCTGCAGTCACATTGCTTTTTCCTCTTCTGTGTCAAATCTCCCTCAGTTTCCCTCTTGTAAGTATACTTGAGATTACATTTATCTTAGTTATCTAGTGCTGCTATAACAGAAATACCACAAGTGGATGGCTTTAACAAACAGAAGTTTATTCTCTCACAGACTAGGAGGCTAGAAGTCCAAATTCAGGGTGCCAGCTCCAGGGGAAGGCTTTCTCTCTCTGTCAGTTCTGGGGGAAAGTCCTTGTCATCAAGATTCCCTGGTCTAGGAGCTTCTCAGGGCAGGGACCCCAGGTCCAAAGGACACACTCTGCTCCTGGCACTACTTTCTTGGTGGCATGAGGTCCCTCTCCTCTGTGCTCCTTTTTCTCTTTCATATATCAATAGAGATTGACTTAAGACACTATTTAATCTTGTAGATTGAGTCCTGCCTCATTAACATAACTGCTTCTAATCCTGCCTCATTAACATCATAGAGGTAGGATTTACAACACATGGGAAAAACACATCAGCTCACAAAATGGTGGACAATCACACAATACTGGGAATTGTGGCCTAGCCAAGTTGACACACATTTTTGGGTGACACAGTCAATCCATAACAACATTTAAGGCCCACCCGGGTAATCCAGGATAATCTCTCATCTCAAGATCCTTACTTTCATCATATCTACAAAGTCCCTCTTGCCATGTAAGTTAACATTCACAGGTTCAGTGATTAGAACATGGATATCTTTGGGGTGGCTGTTCAGCTTACCACACCAGGACTGAGTAGGGTGAGAGAGTTGGAACTATGGGGAACCTGAGATTCCTCTGACCCAACCTTCTTCCTGTAAACACAGGACAGTGAAAACCATAGAGAGGCAAGGACTTGCCCCGGTCACATGCTGGTTAGCAGCAAGGCCAGGATTAGATTCCCGGTTTCTGCCATTTCCATAACAGCTGCTTATCTGAGGTAGCCTGTGGCTCTGATATATTTTTCTGCAATAGATCCTCAACAGCGGTATCCAAAATGCCAGACAAATGTTCAGCACTGGTATTTTTCACCCTAGAAGTCAGACACGTTGACAGTTATATCAGAATTTTTGGAGTTGAACTAATACATGAAAAGCTGGTGTTACTTTCCACAAAGAGGATGCATCCCTAAAGTCTTGAGGATTTTTAAAGCCCCTGTGAGCTGTCAGGGGAACCTTAAAATAAATGTAGGTACTCCTCTCTTAATCCCGTTAATTACTCATGTCTTAATTTCTATTCAAACTACTCATCTCTGAAGTACTCTATACATTTTTTTCTTGGTTGTAATCATGCAATTCAATAAATCCAAAGAAGGCTACAAGACTTACTTTCAGGGGCCCCAAATCCCTTCAGTTTTGCATAGGGAGGGATTAGGAGGTTTTACCTTTTCCTTCTAGGATGAATTTGTTTCAGAAAAGAAACGCAAGAGATAACTTAGGAAAAAGTGCCAGGGCAGTGTGGTTGGCCAGTCCGATGGGATACCCAGCCCCATGTGTCCCTGGATGGGACATGATGCCTATCCTCCCAAATGGTGTCTGTGGAAATGGCTGGATATCCTAACCCACCCTTAGGAAATAAACATGATTTACTCATTTTCTTCAGGTAGACAGAGATGGAGAAAGAGGACCCTTTGTATATACATACATACACACATATATATATACACACACACATTATATGGATATATACATCTATATAAATATACACATACATGCATATAGACATACATATGAATCTATGTTTGTATAATATGTTTGAATACTTGTATGTGTCCCTGTATGACCCATTTGGAATAATCCATTCCACAACTTGACTCTACGTAAAGTAGAATTGGAGTCCCTGGGTGGCCCAAACAGTTAACCAACCACATTTGTTACTAACCTAAAGGTTGGCAGTTTGAATCCACAAAGAGGCACCTCAGAAGAAAGGCCTGGCAATCTACTTCCAAGAGATCACAGCCATTGAAAACCCTGTGGTGCACAGTTCTACTCTGACACCCATGAGGTTGCCACGAGTTGCTTAGAGTCTCTGCTCTGGCCTCTGCCCATGGGGTAAGGAGTCCATTGGGCCAAATGGTAGTGCTAATGTGGTGGCCCTGCCCCCCAACTTCTTGGCCCCACTCTGGTGCCTGGGTCATTGGAATTCTTAGCCTGAAAGCTCGTAGCCCACTTGCAGGACCTGCATGGGCCTCCCTTCCTGACTATCCTCCAAGGGTGGACTGTGCCACCCAGACGCTCATCCTGGGCTCCAGCATTGCGTTTATGAGAGGTGCAGAAGGAGCTTAGCAAGAGGCTTTGAGGTGTCCGCACGTATGTGCACCCAACCTGCTGCCGTCGAGTCAATTCACACTCATGACCACACTATAGAACAGAGTAGGACCGCCCCACAGTGTTCCCAAGGCTGCAATCTTTACGGAAGGAGACTGCACATCTTCCTGGGGAGTGGCTGGTGGGTTCAAACTGCTGACCTTATGGTTGGCAGTTGAGTGCTTAACCACTGTGCCACCAGGGCTCCTTACACATGTGCACAAGATCCAGCAGTCTGCTTACTGAGTCCTTCTGGTGATTCTGCTGTACACTCCAGTTTGAAAACCAGTGTTCTAGACAAAGCAGGACTGGAAGTAAACACAGGTTGTCTGCAAATCCTCCAAAATATTCTGTGGTCTTTGACCCAGGAAATGTGTCGCTGTTGTGAGGAGGCCTCCTCCCTCTTAGCTCTGACACTAGTTTTTCACTTTGGACAAGAACAGTTCCACTCTCTGAGCTTCTGAGTCTTTAGTCACAAATGGAGAGTTGGACTCTAAATCATTAGAAGATTGCCAGGGTCTCTTCCAGCTCGAAGGAGCAGTAAATCTGAAAATATCTCCCATTGAATTTCTTCACTTTCACTTATTCACATTAAAATCTCACAGATCAGTGTTATAAACCTTTCCCCTCAAATAGACACTCTCCTGGGTGAGATGAGGAGCAAAGGGCCTCATGGGACAATCACTCTACAGCACCTCTCAAAATTTAGTGTTCCTGTGAATGACTCAGAGATCTTGTTTAAATTCAGATTCTGATTCAGCAGGTCTAAGATGAGGCCTGAGACTCTGCATGCCTTGACAGCTCCCAGGTGATGCCCTTGCTGTTGTCTGGGGAACAGACTTTGGTTAGAGGTTTTTGTAGTATCAAGTTTAATCACATTGCTTGCCTCTGAAGACAGGAGGTCAGTTAAACAAGGAAGTGGTGTTTTAGGAGGGAAGGAACAGAGGAACAGTTAATTATGGCACGATACACAGAAACCCAAAGGGACCTGGTAGGTGATGTGACCGATGAACCCTGACCAGTCAGTAAGAGGAAGTGGCGGGGACTGTGGCAAACGGGAGAGACTGTGTCCCCTTAAAGGGCGTGGGCACGATTCAGCTCAAGCCTCTTTGTGCCATGAAGCGATATGGTCCCGTATTGCCAAATTTTCTCTTTTCAAGAGAAGCCAGAAATTGGGTTTTTTGACTTTTAAATGTTGTCAATCAATTCACATGAAATGAACTAACCAGGTAAAACCCAATTATTGAACTAACATCATGCAAACCAAATAAAATATGGGTGAACAGTTTGGCACCTTTGACTTAAGAGTGTCAAATTCAGGAAGGGGAAGGACATCCCACCGGGGCTCTGGATGGGGCTGAGAGGCAGGGAGAGGACGCTGGACAGTCACGGCCCGCCTGAGTGTCATAAATGCAGAGGAAGAGGACACAAAGTTTGAGGGGGTAAAAAAATTAAAACGCACAAAAACCAAAACCAAAAACGGAGTGGGAGAACTCAGAAGACCAACATAGCTTAGTTTAAAAAATGTGCCTCCTTATTCCAGCTCTTTCTCTTGGGGTTGATACAGGACTTCTCCCTTTGGAGATTAGGGTGGGAAGATAAAAAGGAAGGAGGCGCAAGACTGAGCCTGGATCGTGAGTGATGTGCTTTGCCAGGGTAGGGAGGAGGCCCACACCCCTCCCCTTCCCCTAGTGACACTGCTGCCCACTTGCCCTTTGGGTTTTTTTTTTTTTCCTGATTCCACGTGCTGAGTTGGCTCTGTCTTCTCTGGGTGAGGTTCCATGGCTACGGATTATCCCAGTTCACTGTGGGTAGACTTTTGGATGGTAAGATTCCAGAGGGCATCCCCATGGGAGAGATGAACAAAGTAAGTTGGACAGAAGTCATATAGTCTAACTCAGTTTGTGACGTTCTTACAGCTCACTGAAGCCACAGGCTAAACCCAAACCCTGCGAGGTCAAGTCTCAGTGCCCTTTTCAAATTTGCCTCTGGGTTACTGGGAGAACTAAGCATGGACACATGTGAAAAGCACTTTGTAAGGCATGAAGCACAACGAATATGTCAGTGATTGCTGGGGGGTAGCAGGAAGCCAGGCAAGCCTGTTAGCACCCTTGTTTTTACTAGCTTTGTAAACATAGTCAAGTGACTTAACCTCTCTGAGCTGGTTTCCACACCTGTAAAATGGGGCATATAAAACCTACCTCATAGAGGTAAGAATTAAATGAGATAGAGCATATAAAGCACCCAATATTTTATCTGACACAATAGTACTGCTCAATAAATAGTAGCTAATATTATAACTTATTCCTATCCATTGCCACAAGTTGATTCCAACTCATAGCGACCCTATAGGACAGAGGAGAGCTGCCCCATAGGGTTTCCAAGGCTCTAATCTTTACGGAAGCAGACTCCCACATCTTTTCCCCGCAGAGTGGCTGGTGGGTTCAAACTGCCATCCTATTGGTTAGCAGCTGAGTGCTTAATCACTGAACCACCAGGGCTCCCTATTATTATTCCTACTACATTCAAATGCCTCAAAATTACTTTTCGTACTTTTAAATGCTTTATTAATTTATTCAAGTAATTTTCATGTTGAAAAATCAGAAATATAGATAAATAAAAAAATAAAAATCACTTATAATCCTTACGTTTGGAGGTTAAACACGGATATCAATTTTAGACACTCTTCTAGACTTTTTCTGACCCACCAAAAACCAAACCCATTGCAGTTGAGTAGATTCCAACTCATAGTGACCCTACAGGACAGAATAGAACTGTCCCATGGGGTCTCCAAGGAGCGGCTAGTAGATTTGAACTGCCAACCTTTTGGTTAGCAGCCAAGCTCTTAATCACTGCACTACCAGTGCTCTATATATTGTCTAGTTAGTATAATATATATATATATATATATAAAATACTTGTAACAATACTGTTTTGCAACCTATGTTTTAATTGAAAACAGCATATTATGAAGAAATTTCCATGTTAATAATTATATTTTTTTAGATCACTTAAAATTCTTCCACTTATGGAAAAATGTAACTGATGCACTTTTCCCCATTCCCCTCTTGTGTGCAGCTAAAGACCCTGCACATTACAAATAAGGCATACATAAGAAGATGGGTGGAGCGAAAAGGGCAGATTGGCTGGGGACTTCACCTGAGGAGTAGCACAGTGGTACATTCCCCGGGTTTTCTTTTTGCTCCAGATATACCAGAGTTAGAGCTGAAGGATCCAGCAAACTAGAAATGCCAGTGGGCATAGACCAAAAAAAAAAAAAAAAAAAGCCCCGTCAGATGCCTGCTGTCTGTAGCCAAAACGCCAGGAAAAGCGTACCCTGGTGAGACAGAGGACTGTCAGACAATAACTACTCTACTCCAGCCAAACACCACAGAAGACAACAGTGGTCTCCTCCCCACCCACACAGCTAAGGTCAAGGGGGGAGCTGAGAATGCCACCTTCACAGGGCCATAACAAGATACTTGAGCACTTTTGCTGGCGTGGTGTCAGAGAAATCCAAGTAGAAGGCTAGGATTTTCATCTCTGCCAGCTGTAATAAGCCCACCTCCTCCCTGGCGTGTCAATGGATACCATGCAGGGATCTACCTGGAATTAACAAGGAAATCCTCCCTCTTTACTGGGGTAGCATCAGAGGGGGCCTAGAAAGTCAGGACTTTCATCACTGATCAGAAGTAATGAGACCACCTCCACTTCAATGTCAGTGGAGACTTCCACCCCCCCTACCCCAGCAAGAAAGAGGAGCCCCCGCCACCACCTTAGGTATAAATGAAAACCGTGTGAAAAGCCTGGACTTCTACCTCCACTGGTAGTAACTATGGAGACCCCTTCTCTCCCTCTATATGAGTGCTGTCAGAGAAAGCTAACTAAAGAGAAGGTTTAAATAAAATCAGAGGCTCAAAAATACCCAGGTTTCAATAGAAAATCACTTGTCATGCCAAGAACCAGGAACATGTCAAACTGAATGAAAAAAGACAAATTAATAGATGGAAGCACCAAACTGGGAGAGACATTAGAATTAACTGACTAAGATTTGAAAGCAGCCATCATAAAAATGCTTCAGTGAGCAATGGTGAACATGTTGGAAACAAATGAATGAAATAGAAAAGCCCCAACAAAGAAATGGAAGATATAAAGGAGAACCAAATGAAATATTTAAAACTGAAAATCCAATAACCAAAATAAAAAGAAGTTCAATGGTTCAACAGCATGATGGAGAGAACAGAGGAAAGATTCAGTACACTAGAAGAAAGAACAATGATATTACCAAATTTGAACGACAGATTTCTCAACAGTCTAGTTCAGAAAATATACAGGAAAAAAGTGATCAGAGCCTTCAGACCTGCAGGATTATAAAAAATATCTAGCATTCATGTCACTGGAATCTTGGAGGAGAGGAAAAAGAAGAGTGGAGCTAAAAATAAACACTCGAAAAATAGTGACTGAAAACTTCCCGCATTTAGCAATAAACATAAACCTACAGATCAAGAAGCTGAGTGAATCCTAAACAGAACAAACCCAAATAACCTATGCTAAGACACGTCATAAGTAAAATTCTGAAAACAAAAGACAAAAAATCTTGAAAGCAGTCAGAGAAGAATGATATCTTACCTATAGGTGAAAAACAATTAGAATGACAGCAGATTTGACATCAGAAACCATGGAGGTCAGAAGTAAATGTCACTTTTTGTTTCTTCAGATGCTGGGGGGGTGGGGGGGAAGAAAAAAACAGACCTCTCAACCCAGAGTACTATATCCAGGGAAAATATTCTTCAGGAAGTTTCAAACAAGTAATGTAAGCTTCTACCTTGATAACCAAAAAAAAAAAAAAAAAAAAAAAAAAAAAAAAAAAAAAAAAAAATAGCAAAATAAACCCAAAGAAAGTAGGAGTAAGGAAATAATAAAGATAAGAACAGAAATCAATGAATCTGAAAACAGAAAAAAAATCAATGAAACAAAGAGCTGGTTCTTTGAAAAAATCAATAAAATTAACAAATCTGTAGTAAGACTGACAAAGAAAAAAGAAAAGATACAAATACCTATCAGAAATGACTCTGGGAGATTACTACAAACCTTGTAGACATCAAAAGAATAACAAGGAAATACTATGAACAACTCTGTGCAGTGGTTAAGAATTTGGCTACCTACCAAAAGATCAGCAGTTTGAATCCACCATCTGCTCCTTAGAACCGCATCAATTCTACTCCATCCTATAGGGTTTCTATGAGTCAGAATCAAGTCAATGGCAATGGGTTTGGTTTTTTTTAATTTTTGGTGTGAACAACTCTATACACACAAATTTGAGAACTGAAATAAAAAAAATTCACTTTCTCAAAAAATTCAAACTATAAAAACTCTCTCAATATGAAAGAGATAATTTGAATAGTCCTATAATTATCAAGGAAGTTGAATTTGTAATTTAAAAATCTCCCAGAAAGGAAATCTAAAGGCCCATGATTTCACTGGAGAATTCTACCAAACGTTTAAAAGTAAGAATTAACACCAATTCTACATAATCTCTTCCAGAAAATAGAAAAGAACACTTTACAAATCATTTTATTAAACTAATATATCACCTTGATACCAAAACCATACGAAGAGTACAGAAAAGAAAATTACAGAACAATATCTCTCATGAATACAGGTGCAAATATCTTTATCAAAATATTAGCAACAGAAATAGCAATATATAAAATGACATACATATCATGATCAAATGGGTTTTATTCCAGTGATGCAAGGCTGGTTCAGTGTTTGAAAATCAGTCTCTGTAATTCCCCATGTTAACAAACTAAAGAACAAAAACATGATCATATGACTTGATGCAAAAAGGCATTTGACAAAATTCAATATCCATTCATTATAAAAACTCTCCAAAAAAATAGAAAAAGAGGGGAGACTTCCTCAGCTTGATAAAGAGCTTCTACAAAAAACTACAAATGACATTATGCTTAATTATGAAAGACTTAATGCTTCACCCCTAAGACTTAGAAGAAGGCAAAAATGTCCGTTCTATCCACTCTTCTTCTACATAGTGCTAGAATTCCAGCCAGTGCAGTGAGGCAAGAAAAGGAAATAAAAGACAAATATGCCAAATTATTTTTGAGAAAGTGCAAAAGTATTTCAGTGGAGAAAGGTTAGGCTTTTCAATAAATGATGCTGGAACAATTGCATATCCATAAGCACAAAAATGAACCTCAAACCTAGTATCATGCAGTGTGGAATGTTTGAGTAGGAAATACTCTAATAAGTGATCAGTTACTTAGGGAATATTTTCCTCTTATGATGACGTTGGCTTCCTGATCTCAACTCTGGGAACTCGGATATGGAACCTGGCACCATGATTTATCCAGCTAACCCTGTACTAACAGGCAGTTAGGCTATTTCCCGATACATGCACTTACAAATAAACATTTTTGTTTATATGTCTTTGTAAACTTGTGCAACTTTATCCAAAGCATGCATCATAACTCTGAAAATCTTAGGCCAAAATATAGGTGCATTTAAAATATTGGTGGATTCTGTAGAAGAATCCTGATCAAAAGGGGGAAAATGTAGAACAGAATTTCAAATTCTTGTGGGCTCCAGACTTTCTGGAGCCATGGAGGCTGGATGAACCCCTGAAACTGTTGCCCTGAGATAATCTTTTTTTTAAACTGTGTTTTAGGTGAAAGTTTACACCTCAAGTTAATTTATACACATATTGTTATGTGACCCTAGTTGCAATCCCTATAATATGACAGCACACTTCCCCTTTTCACCCCACGTTTCTCGTATCCATTCAACCAGCCCCTATCCCTTTCTGCCTTCTCATCCTGCCTCCAGACAGGAGCTACCCATTTAGTCTTATGTATTGAACTAAGAAGCACTGTCTGCACGAGTATTATTTTATGTTTTATAGTCCAGTCTAATCTTTGTCTGAAGAGTTGCCTCTGGGAATGGTTTCAGTTCTGGGTTAACAGAGAGTCTGGGGGCCATGTCTTCTGGGGTTCCTCTAGTCTCAGTCAGACCATTAAGTCTGGTGTTTTTACTGGAATTTGAGTTCTGTACCCCACTTTTTTCCTGCTCTGTCAGGGACTCTCTGTTTTGTTCCCTGTCAGGGTGGTCATTGGTGGTAGCTGAGCACCATCTATTTCTTCTTGTCTCAGACTGATGCAGTCTCTGGTTTATGTGGCCCTGTCTCTTGGGCTAATATTTTCCTTATGTCTTTTGTGTTCTTCATTGTCCTTTGCTCCAGGTGAGTTGGGACAAATTGATGCATCTTAGATGGCTGCTTGCAGACGCCACTCATCAAAGTGGGATGCAGAACATTTTCTTAATAAGCTTTGTTATGCCAGTTGACATAGATGTCCCTTGAAACCATGGTCCCCAGACCCACGCCCCTGCTACTCTGTACCTCGAAGTGTTTGATTGTGTTCAGGAAACTTCTTAACTTTTGATTTAGTCCAGTTATGCTGACTTCCTCTGTATTGTGTGTTGTTCTTCACTTCACTTAGCATAATTCTTGTCTACTATCTAGTTAGTGAATTCCCCACTCCCTCCCTGCCTACCTTCGTAACCATCAGAGAATGTTTTCTTCTGTGTTTAAAGCTTTTCTTGAGTTCTTTTAATAGTGGTCTCATACAATATTTGTCCTTTTGCAACTGACTAATTTCTCTCAGCATTATGCCTTCCAGATTCATCCATGTTGTAAGATGTTTGCGGATTCATCATTGTTCTTTATCGTTGTGTAGTATTTCATTGTGTGACTATACCATAATTTGTTTATCCATTCCTCTGTTGACAGTCACCTAGGTTGTTTCCATCTTTCAGCTGTTGTGAACATGGGTGCACGTACATCTATCTGTGTGACGGCTCTTATTTCTCTAGGATATATTCTGAGGAGTGGGATTGCTGGATCGTATGATACTTCTATTTCTAGTTTTTTAAGGAAGCGCCAAATTGATTTCCAAAGTGGTTGTACCATTTTACATTCCCACCAACAGTGTGTATGTGTTCCAGTCTCTCCAACATTTATTATTTTGTGTTTATTGGATTAATCCTAACCTTATCGGGGTGAGATGGTATCTCATTGTAGTCTTTTTGTTGTTGAGGTTTTGCAGTATCTTGTAGATTTTAGAGATTAGACCCAGATTGGATATGTTGTAGCCAAAATTTTTTTTCCCAGTCTGTAGGTTGTCTTTTTACTTTTTTGCATTTCTCTAATGGCTAATGATCATGAGCATTTCCTCATGTATCTGTTAGTTTCCTGAATGTCTTCTTTGGTGAAGTGCCTGCTCATATCCTATGTCCATTTTTTAATTGGGTTATTTGTCTTTTTGTTGTTGAGGTTTTGCAGTATCTTGTAGATTTTAGAGATTAGACCCAGACTGGATATGTTGTAGCCAAAATTTTTTTCCCAGTCTGTAGGTTGTCTTTTTACTCTTTTGGTGAAGTCTTTTGATGAATGAGCAAAAGTGTTTGATTTTTAGGAGCTCTCTGTTATCTAGTTTCTCTTCTGGTGTGTTTGTGCATTGTTACCTATGGTTTGTATTCTGCTTATGCCGTGTGTTAGGGCTCCTAGATGTCCTTATCTTATTTTTTTTTTATTGTTGTAGTTTAGATGAAGTTTACATTTCAAGTTAGTCTCCCATCCAAAAATTTATACATACATTGTTATGTGACCCTAATTGCTTTCCCCATGCTGTGACAGCACACTCCTCCTTTCCACCCCTGATTCGCCATGTCCATTCAACCAGCTTCTAACCCTCTCTGCCTTCCCATCTCACCTCCAGACAGAAGCTGCCTGTTTAGTCTCTCGTATCTGCTGGAACTAAGGGGCACACTCCTCACGAGTATCCCTTTATGTCCCAAAGCCCAGTCCAATCCCTGTCTGAAGAGTTAGCCTAGGTAATTGTTTTAGTTCTGGGCTGATAGAGAATCCAGGGGCCATGCTTTCCGGGGTCCCTCCAGTCTCAGTCAGACCATTAAGTCTGGTCTTCTTACTAGAATTTGAGTTTCGCACCTCAACTTTCTCCTGCTCCATCAGGGACTCTCTGTTGTGTTCCCCGTCAGTGCGGTCATTGGTGGTAGCCAGGTACCATCTAGTTCTTCTGGTCTCAGGCTGATGAAGTCTCTGGTTTATGTGGCCCATTCTATCTCTTGGGCTAATACTTTCCTTGTGTCTTTGGTGTTCTTCATTCTCCTTTCCTCCAGGTGAAGGATGCATCTTAGATGGCCGCTTGCAAGCTTTTAAGACCCCAGACACCACTAACCAAAGTAGGAAGCAGAACATTTTCTTAATAAACTTTGATATGCCAATTGAGCTAGATGTCCCCTGAAAGCATGGTCCCCAGATCCTTACCCCTGCTACTCTGTCCCTCAAAGTATTTGTATTCAGAAAACTTCTTAGCTTTGGTTTAGTCCAGTTTGCTGACTTCCCCTGTAGTGTGTGCTGTCCTTCCCTTCACCTAAGATAAAACTTGTCTACTGTCTGGTTAGTGAATAACCCTCACTCTCCCTCTCTACCTTAGTAACCATGAAAGAATGCTGTCTTCTGTGTGTAAACCTTTTCTTTGAGTTCTTATAATATTGATCTTATACAATATTTGTTCTTCTGTGACTGACTAAATTTACTCAGCATAATGACCTCCAGATTCCTCCATGTTATGTTTCACGGCTTCACCGTTGTTCTTTATTGTTGCGTAGTATTCCATTGTGTGGATATACCATAATTTGTTTATCCATTCCTCTGTTGATGGGCACCTAGGTTGTTTCCATCTTTTTGCTGTTGTGAACAGTGCTGTGATGAACATGGGTGTACATACATCTGTTCGTATGATGGCTATTATTTCTCTAGGATATATTCCAAGGAGAGAGATAGCTGGATTGTATGGTACTTCTATTTCTAGCTTTTTAAGGAAGCGCCAAATTGATTTCCAAAGTGGTACATTCCCACCAACAGTGTATAAGTGTTCCAGTCTCTCCACAACATCTCCAGCATTTATTATTTTGTGTTTTTTGGATTAATGCTGGCATTGTTGGAGTGAGATGATATCACATTGTAGTTTTGATCTGCATTTATCTAATGACTAATGATTGTGAGCATTTCTTCACGTGTCTGTTAGCTGCCTGAATTATCTTCTTTGGTGAAGGTCTGTTCATTTCCTTTGGCCATTTTTTAATTGGGTTATTCATCTTTTTGTTGTTGTGGTTTTGCAGTATCTTGTAGATTTTAGAAATTGGGCACTGATAAGATTTTTTGTAGCCAGAAACTTTTTTCCCAGTCTGTAGGTTGTCTTTTTACTCTTTTGGTGAAGTTTTTTGATGAGCGTGAGTGATTGATTTTTAGAAGCTCCCAGTTATCTAGTCTCTCTTCTAGTGCTTGTGCATTGTTACTTATGGTTTGTATTGTGTTTATGCCACGTGTTAGGGCTCCTAGCATTGCCCCTATTTTTTCTTCCAGGATCTTTATCATTTTCGATTTTTTATTTAGGTCTTTGATCCATTTTGAGTTAATTTTTGTATATGGTGTGAGGTATGGGTGTGGTTTCAGTTTTTTGCAGATGGATATTCAGTTATGCCAGCACCATTTATTAAATATACTGTCTTTTCCCCATTTAACAGACTTTTGGCCTTTGTCAAATATCAGCTGCTCATAGGTGGATGAATTTTGTTTGGACTCTCAATTCTGTTCTGTTAGTCTATGTATCTGTTGTTGTACCAGTACCAGCCTGTTTTGACTACCATGCCGGTATAATAGGTTCTTAAATCAGGTAGTATGAGGCCTCCCACCTTGTTCTTTTCTTCAATAATGATTTACTTAACTGGTGCCTCTTCCCTTTCCATATAAAGTTGCTGATTTGTTTCTGCGTCTCATTAAATATGTCCTTGGAATTTGGAACGGGATTACTTTGTATCTGTAGATTGTTCTGGGTAGAACTGACATTTTCACAATGTTGAGTCTTCCTATCTGTGAGCAAGGTATGTTTTTCCAATTATGGAGGTCTCTTTTGTTTTCTTGCAATAGTGTCTTATAGTTTTCCTTGTATAAGTCTTTTATGTCTCTGGTTAGACTTATTCCTAAGTATTTTATCTTCTTGAGGGCTATTGTAAATGGTAATGATTTGGTGATTTCCTCTTTGAAGTTCTTTTTGCTGGTGTAGAGGAATCCAACCAATTTTTGTATGTTTATCTTGTATCCTGAAACTTTGCTGAACTCTTCTGTTAGTTCCAGTGGTTTTCTTGTGGATTCTTTGGGGTTTCTGTGTGTAAGATCATGTCATCTGCAAATAGGGATACTTTTACTTCTTCCTTACCAATTTGAATGCGCTTTATCTCCTTTTCTTGCTTATTGCTCTGGCTAGGACCTCCAGCACAATGTTGAATAAGACTGATGATAAAGGGCATCGTTCTCTGGTTCCTATTCTCAAGGGGAATGCTTCCAGTCTCTCTCCATTTAGGATGATGTTGGCTGTTGCTTTGCATAAATGTCCTTTATTATGTTGAGGAATTTCCCTTCTATTCCTATTTTGCTGGGAGTTTTTATCATGAATGTGTGGTGGACTTTGTCAAATGCCTCTTCTACATCAATTGATAAGATCTTGTGGCTTTTATCTTTTGTTTTATTTATGAGATGGATTATATTGTTTGTTTTTCTAATGTTGAAATATCCTTGCTTATCTGGTATGAATCCCACTTGGTTGTGGTGAATTATTTTTTTGATATGGTGTTGAACTCTGTTGGCTAGAATTTTGTTGAGGATTCTCACATCTATATTCATGAGGGATATTGGTCTGTAATTTTCTTTTTTTGTGGTGTCTTTACCTGGTTTTCGTTATCAGGGTTATACTGGCTTCATAGAATGAGTTTCGGAGTATTTCATCCTTCTCTATACTCTGAAATACGTTTAGTAGTAGTGATGTTAACTCTTCTCTGAAAGTTTGGTAGAATTCTTCAGTGAAGCCATCAGGGCCAGGTCTTTTTATTTTTTGGTTGGGAGTTTTTAAATTACCTCTTCAATCTCTTCTTTTGTTGTAGGATTATTTAGTTGTTCTACCTCTGTTTGTGTTAGTTTAGGCAGGTAGTGAGTTTCTAGAAATTTGTCCATTTCCTCTAGGTTTTCAAATTTGTTAGAGTACAATTTTTCTTTCTGTTATTATTTTTTTAATTTCAGTTGAGTCTGTTGTGATATCACCAATCTCATTTCTTATATGTGTTATTTGCTTCCTCTCCTATTTTTCTTTTGTCAGTTTGGCCAATGGTTTATTGATTTTGTTGATCTTTTCAAAGAACCAGTTTTTCATCTTGTTACCTCTTTCAATTGTTTTTGTATTCACTATTTCGTATATTTCTGCTCTAATTTTTATTATTTCCTTTCTTCTGGTGCTAGTGGGCTTCTTTTGCTGCTCTCTTTCTATTAGTTCGAGTTGTAGGGTTAATGTTTTGATTTTGGTCCTTTCTTCTTTTTGGATGTGTGCATTTATTACTATAAACTGACCTCTGAGCACTGCTTTTTCTGTGTCCCAAAGGTTCTGGTAGGATGTGTTTTCATTCTCATTTGATTCTGTGAATTTCTTTATTTCGTCCTTGATTTCTTCCATAACCCAGTTGTTTTTGAGCATGATGTTGTTCAGTTTCCATGTATTTGATTTTTTTTTCTTGTTTTGTCTGTTACCGATTTCTACTTTTATGGCTTTATGGTCAGAAAAGGTGCTTCGTAATATTTCAGTGTTTTGAATTCTGTTAAGGCTTGCTTTGTGGCCTAATATATGGTCTCTTTTGGAGAATGTTCCATGTGCGTTGGAAAAGAAAGTATACTTGGCTGCTGTTGGATGGAGTGTTTTATATATGTCTGTGAGATCAAGTTGGTTGATTGTCGCATTTAGATCTTCCGTGTCTTTTTTGAGCTTCTTTCTGGAAGTTCTGTCCTTCACCAAAAGTGGTGTGTTGAAGTCTCCTACTATTATTGTGTAGCTGTCTATTTCTCTTTTCAATGCTTTTAGAGTTTGTTTTATGTATTTTGGAGCCCTGTTGTTGAATGTGTAAATATTTATTATGGTTATGTCCTCCTGGTGTATTGACACTTTAAGCATTATATAGTGTCCTTCCTTATCCTTTGTGGTGGATGTTACTTTAAATTCTATTTTGTCAGAGATTAATATTGCCACTCCTGCTCTTTTTTGAGTGTTGTTTTCTTGATATATTTTTTTCCATTCTTTGAGTTTTAGTTTGTTTCTTTGAGTTTAAGTTGTGTCTCTTGTAGGCAGCATATAGACGGATCATGTTTTTTTAATCCATTCTGCCACTGTCTGTCTCTTTATTGGTGCATTTAGTCCATTTACATTCAGCATAATTATTGGTAGGTATGAGTTTAGTGCTGTATTTTGATGTATTTTTTTTGTGTGTGTTGTTGACAGTTTCTTTGTTCCACTTAATTTTCTGTGCTGAGTTTTTTTCTTTATGTATTTTCTTTTCATCTTTTTCATTGTTGTTGGTTTTGTATTTGCTTAGTCTTTATGTTTTTCTTCTTTTTTATTTTGATGTGTAGGATTGTTAGTTTCCTTTGTGGTTACCTTAATATTTACCCCTATTTTTCTAAGTTTAAATTAATCTTTTATTTCTTGATATCACCTAGACTTCCTGTCTATATGAAAGCTCTGTGACTACATTCTTTAGACTCTCTTTTTTGTTTTAATGTCATCTTTTATGTATTGATGTCTCTCTTTCCTTATTTTCAGTGTTTTAGCTTTGATTTATTTTTGTGACTTCCCTATCTCAGTTGATATCTGGTTGCTCTGTCCTGTGTTCTATTCTTGGGTTGTTATCTGATGTTATTGATTTTCTAACTGGAGGACTCCCTTTAGTATATCTTCTAATTTTGTCTTGTTTTTTTACAAATTCCCTTAGCTTCTGTTTATCTGGAAATGCCCTGATTTTGCCATCGTATTTGAGAGACAGTTTTGTTGGCTATATAATTCTTGGCTGGGAATTTTTTTCCTTCAAGGCTCATCTCATTGCCTTCTTGCCTACATGATTTCTCATGAGTTGTCAGAGCTTAGTCTTATTGACTCTCTTTTCAAGATGACTTTTTGTTTGTGCCTAGCCACTCTTAAAATTTTTCTTCATTTTTGGTTTTGGCAAGTTTGACTATAACATGTCTTGGTAACTTTCTTTTGGGATCTACCCTATGGGGGGTTTGATGAGCTTCTTGGGTAGATATCTTCTCATCTTTCATGATATCAGGGAAGTTTTCTGTCAACAAATCTTCAACAATTCTCTCTGTATTTTCTGTTATCCGTCCCCCATTCTGGCACTCCAATCATTTATAGGTTATTTCTCTTGATAGAGTCCCACAGAATTCTTAGAGTTTCTTTATTTTTTTTAAAATTTCTTTTATCTGATTTTTCCTCAAATAAGTTGGTGTCAAGTGCTTTATCTTCAGTCTCACTAATTCTCACTTCCATTGCCTCAATTCTGCTCCTATGACTTTCTATTGAGTTGTATAATTCTGAAATTTTATTGTTAACCTTTTGGATTTCTGTTTGCTGTCTCTCTATGGATTCTTGCAGCCTGTTAAATTTGTCATTATGTTCTTGTATAACCTTCTTAAGTTCCTCTGTTGCTTTGTCTGTGTGTTCCTTGGCTTGGTCTGCATTTTGCATAATCTCCTTCCTGATATCTTGAAGAGCTTTGTATGTTAATCTTTTGAATTCTTCTTCTGTTAATTCCAAGACCTTCTCTTCCTCCTGGAGGTTTGTTGGTTCTTTGTTTTGGTCACTTGCTGAAGCCATCATGATCTGCGTCTTTCTGTGATTTGATATTGACTCTTGTCTCTGAGCCATCAATCAGTTATATTTATTTATTTAATGTTTCCTTCCTGTGTCTTAACTTCTTGTTTTGTTTTGATATGCCCCAATAGGCTTGTCCTGTGAGCTACTTTGATTATTGGCATCTTTGAAGCTCTCATGTCCTGTCACCAGGTATTTAGACCTGTTACTATGTATATGAGCCCAGGAGTCCATTTACTTTTCTTGTGTGGATTCAGCTCAGTTGTCCAGGTGGTTGGTCACTGAGTGTGTGATGCAGGCTCTCACCCACAGTCCTAGATGGGCAGGGCTGTGTAGAGGTGATTGGAGCAGGCATAGGTATCTGGCTGCAGTAGGGGGTTATGTGGTGAGCAAGGCAGGGGGCTGATGGCTGCCGCTGAGTGCCCGGGTGGAAGGCATGTCCTTGTTCCCTAAAGTGTGTAGGGGGGTGGATTTTGCAGCTCGACTTTGGGCATCCAGTGCTGTTGTCTGTAAGGACTGGGAAGCACCATTTATTCTTGGACCCCTGTCAAAGGTGGCTAGGTGGAGTGGGTGGAGCCAGGCCCCTGGCTAATGTGGGTAGGTGAGGACCCTGCTTAATGGGCAGGGCAGTGTCAAATGTGACGAATCTGCTGCTCCCTTTTAGCTGTTGCAGTTGAAAATAAGCTTCAGGTATATACCTTGTTTTATTGTGCTAATGAGGACCTACACTGTTGAAATGGGCCCACACAGGTCTAGACAGGGGTGAAAGGTATTCAGAGTCCATGGACTCCTTATACCTGTGCCTAGGCAAAGGGCTGTGCTTCCCCTCGGTTCTCACATTAGGGGAGCTGACAGATAATGTTTTCCTGTTTGTTAATTTGTTCCCTCTCCAAAGTCTGGAGAATGGCTTGGGGTGCACGATGGTTTCCACTTCTGGCCCAAGGGGCACGGCAATTGCTGAAGCTGGACCAGGACTGGAGCAGAGCAGGGAGGGGGAGGTACTTCCTAGAGCGGGGAAGGGATTTAAAAAAAATTTTTTTATGTACTTTAGTTGAAGGTTTACAGAACAGTTTCTCATTAGACAGTCAGTACACATATTGTTTAATGACATTGGTTAACAACCCCATGACATGTCAACACTGTCCCTTCTCAACCTTGGAGGACTTTTTTTTTTTTTTTGGTGAAAATGTACATAGCCAAAGATACACCATTTCAAACGTTTCTACATGTACAATTCAGTGACACTGATTACATTCTTCCAGTTGTGCTGCTATTCTCACTATCCTTTTCCAAATTATTCCATCATCATTATCCTCAACTCACTGCCTCCTAGGCTTCCCATCAAACTTTTTGAGTTGCTGTTGTCAATTTGATCTCACATAGATAATTTTTTTTGTACTTTAGATAGAGGTTTACAGAACAAATAGTTTTTCATTAAACAGTTAGTAGACATCTTGCCCTATGACAGTAGTTAACAACCCCACAACATATCAACACTGTCCTGGGAATGGATGTTTTTGATCCTGCACAGTAGGTTAGATGCTTGCACTTAACTTTCACAGATTCAGTGCTGCTTTCCCATTTCTGAAGGCTTGCACAGACTCCCCGCCCCTCTGTTTCTCCCTGTGTGGAAAATGTGTCCCAAGCACTACTGCTTGTCTCAGCCAGCGCACCAGCTGATCCAGCCTGCAGGATGCCGGCCAGGTCAGGTCTGGCAAATCCCTTCAGCTTCTGAACTGTTTCTCCCTCCCCCGCCACTCAGTCCGACTCCTCAACTTTGTCTTTGATGTTCAGGGCTCCTAGATTGTCATGTACAATTGATTCACTTGTTTTTTCGGGTCTTTGTTGTAAGAGGGACCAAAGGAAGCACCTGACTACTCTGCCATCTTGGCCTAGTCTCCGCCCTGAGATAATTCTTGAAAAAGAAACAACAAAAATGAATCTCAACTTAAGTCTCACATCTTATACAAAAATGTAACTCAAAATAGATCATGGACTTATATATATAACATAAGCATAACACATAAAAATAAAAAAATTGATAAATTGTTCTTCATGAAAATGAAAAACTTATTTTTCTCTGAGAGACCCTATTAAGAGTATGAGAAGACAAGATAAAGAGTGAGAAAAAATACATGCAAAGCACATATCCAACAAAAGGCTAGTATGTCAAATACATAAAGAACTCTCAAATATCAACAGTAAAAAAAAAAATTCAATTAAAAATGAGCAAAGGACATGAAGAGACATTTCACCAAAGAAGATACATACAGATGTCAAACAACCCCATGAAAAGATGTTCAGCAGCATCATCATCAACCTGTTGCCATTGAGTCGATTCCGACTCATACAGACCCTACAGGACAGAGTAGAACTGCCCCATAGAGTTTCCAAGGAGCATCTGGTGGAGTCAAACAGCCATAGCTCTTAACCACTACACCCACAGGATTTCCTCAACATCATTAGCCTTGAGTTGAATGCAAATTAAAACCACAATGAGATATCACTAATCAAATGCTGGTTTGGGTGGGGAAACAGTCCCTCATATATCGTTGGTGGGAATGTGAAATAGGACAACCACTCTGGAAAACAATTTGTCACACAGCTATTGTTGTTCTGTGCCATCGAGTCAATTCCGACTCATAACGACCCTGGAGTCTTTTTAAATACAGGAAATTCTTTCTGTACTCTTTATTTGGTTTAATTGCTTCATCTCTTTTCATATTACAGTTGTCCCCCATACGCAAATCTGAGGATGCTCAAGTCCCTTACATAAAATGGTGTAGTATTTGCATATAATCTACACTATCTTCCAGTATACTTTAAGTCATCTCCAGATTACTTATAATACCTAATACAACGTAAATCTGTGTGAATAGTTGTTATACTGCATTGGTTAGGGAATAACGACAAGATGTGAGGTGAACAATGCTCCAACAAGAAGTGCTGGAGAGAGAATGAGAAGCTGTGAAGGGGCCGGAGGCTACAGCAGGTTATGCCTCTACGTCACTTCATTTGCGTGGGTTCAGCTTAGTGCTTAGAACTTTCTTTTCTTTTCCTTTTTTAAATATTTTCGATTTGTGGTTGTTAAAGTTGTAGCTTTATGGATCATATAATTAGGGCGAGCTTTATTCTTTTTCCAAAAATGTTTTGTGTATTCTTATTGTTTCATTTTCTCGAGTGAAGTTTAGAATTACTTTGTCATATTATCTTCCAATATTCACCCTCCTCACCCATATCTTATTTGTTTAATTAGTATTGCTTTATTAATTCAAGGGGAATTGAAATCTTCACAGCAGTACATCTGGATTCGGGAACATGGTCTCCATTATTGAATTTTTCTTCATTATTCCAGTCTTATTTTGAAATATCCCCCAAGGAAGTTTGTACTTTTCTCCACGTGTTTTCTTCACAGTCTTCTTAAATTTGTAATAAAGATCTTAGATTATGCTGATGACAAAATGGTCTCCTTGATGGGATTGTCTTAATGTCATGGAAGTAACTAAACAGCTTTTTCCCTCTAGAGTTCCTAGGTGGTGCAAACGGTTAAGTGCTGCTAACTCAAAAGTTGGTACTTTGAATCCACGCGGAAGCACCTTGGAAGAAAGCCTTGGTGATTTACTTCCAAAAAATCAGCCACTGAAAAACCTATAGAGCACAGTTCTACTCTGACACACACAGGGTTGCCAGGAGTCAGAGTTGACTTGAGGCAACTGGTTTGGGTTTTAGATGCCTCTAATATAATTCTACTGTAAAGCCCCTGCTAATCCAGGTGAAGACAATGTTACCTACTGTGGAACTAACCCATTTCAGCCAGCCTGGCTGTTCGAGAGCTGCAGACCGTCATATATCAGGGGCTCAGTAAATGTTCGTTGGCTAACGTAGAATGAATAACTCAGCACACAATGTCACTAATTTAACCCCATTGAGCACTTTTCTTTCCATGAGCTCAGTTATGCAGGTGAAGCATCCTGGGCCCAGTGTTACTGGAGCCTGGTCTTAATTTTCCACACAGTCTTTAAAGCACATCATCAAGTTATTTTTCTCCTTGACTGAGACCTTCACATAGGAAGACAGATGTAACACACACACACACATACGTATGTATCTTATTGGACATACGTTCTACTTTTAACAATCTAACATGGCATTGAGGAAAAAGTATCAACCCTTGGACTCTGTGGTCCTTGTCACCAGGCACGAAGGACATGAAAAAATGCTCCCCACTTGAAGACAAGAAAAACCTTTGCCACTCTGGTGCTGACCCGCACTTCTGAGAACAACAGCAGAGCCGGGGAGCTGGTAGTGTGCACTAATGAGTTTGTATCCTGAAATCCATATTGCAGAAGGGATTGAAATCTACAGAAAGCCACATCTGTGTGCTCCTCACCAGACCCCAGCAAGGAGCCTGAATACAGCATGTCATTATGATTAATTGTGGGTAATGAGGGTCTTAGGAACCCAAGAAAGAGAAACATTTGTTTTTCTGCTGCTACAGTTACAGCCTCTGATTTGTTTTCAAGCTCTCTACAGAGGAAAGCCAGCATAGAATAGGAAATGGCTATTCTATAGCCATCCTGTACTGCCCAGCCAGGCATTTCAATAAATTATCATGCAGAGACCACTTTGAGACGTTGTGAGCTCTTTCAAGGATGTGATAAAGAAAAGGCTTCCGGTTAAAAAAAAATCTTTATAAAATCAGGCAGCAGGAGATCTGCTGTGAGTTCTGCAAGAAGCTAAGTGGTTCTCTGAGTTCAGATACAAATAGGACAGCTTTTAAAGAAGTCGGGTGAATAAAAGAATTTTTATGGAAGCAGTGGGTGCTTTGATTATTCTTCAACCTACCAGAAGGTGGTGCAAATTCACTGCCAATACAGTGAAGGAGGACGTGCCTTTCTTTTCTTGAGCGCTGTCCTGTCAAGCACAGTGAAACAGAAAGGAAAAAAAAAAAAAAAAAAAAAAAAAAAAAACTCCCATATTTAAAAATACATTAAACAAACACCAAGATCTTATCTTAAAAAAAACAAACAAACAATACTCACTTTCCTGTTGTGTAACATCTGTCAACTTATTTCTTGACAAACTCAGCTATGTGGGTCAGCTACTGAGGGAGGCCAGAAGGAAGATTTGGGGAAGATAATTTTGAATATCTTAACGTAAGAAACTTAACAAGATGGGGCTTCTAATGGCTTCAGACAAACAATATATTAAGGAAATAGCCTATGTTGGAGATCCTAAAAAATAGCAAATGAATGGCTGAACAGACATGCTTCATTTCATTTTAAAAATAGTCATTATAGAAAAAATATGTTTGGACATTTAAAAACTCTCTTTAGGACGGAGCACTGTGGCTGCACTTACATGTGTCAGCTTGTGCATTTTTAAAATGAAAAACTAACCCTTCACACTCAGGAAGATGATACAGGATGTAGAAGACAACACAGTAGTTTAAAAAGCAAACAAAAAGAAAATAAAAACCCGCTGTTAACAACAATAATCTTCTCATTGGAGGACATGAGAGTTGCAACAGAAAGCAAGAACTGGCTTAGAGCAATTCATGCGCTGTGTGTTCTGGAGCCAACTTTTCCAAGAATCAAGAGCATTCTTAGAGGTGGAACATCCACCTGGAAGAAGGAAGAAATTTTTTTTTTTTATTTTTACATAATTATTTCATTAAAACATCAATTGGGGCACTTAAATTATTTTTTTTTTCCTAAACCTTCTCGGTTTTCAAGACTACTTGGTCTTAAACAGAGTATTTTTAAATAAAAACAAAACAAAACTAAGCAAGCAAACAAAGAAAAACCCAAAACCTTTTTATATAGAAAACAAAACAAAGTCCCAGAGAGTACTTCAACATTTCGAAACAGAGTGTCTAAAGAAAATGCATCCAGAGTGTGACTCCAGAGTTCTAGGTTAGGACTGATTTTTCAGCGTGAGATTGAGCACAGTTTGAACAATGTGACCAGGGAGAACAACCGTTTTTGTTTTTGTTTTTTTTTCCCCTTAACTAAAATCTATCTTTAGGAAAAATTAATTTGCTGCCGTATTGCGGGATTACATTTCATTTAACGTCTGTGCCGTGCCTTGTAATTAGTTTTCTTGATCTGTTTCTTAGAAGAAAAAGGAAAGAAAGGTAGAAAGAAACAAAACAAATAAAAGGAATAAAAAAGCAAGCTTGTAGGTTGCAGTTAAAATATTTTTCCTTTATCACGCCTAGCGGGTAGAGAACCAACAACAGCGAACTCAGAATGACAGCAAGTCACGCGCCCCACTCACCCCATTCCCCAAACTCGCAAACATCTTTTAAAATCAGGGTTCGTAGGGAAGCCGAATGCGCCTGGCGAATCCGCCTGTGATTTATTTGGGAGAGGGACGCATCTTGGAAAGGCAGCTGGGGGTTAGGAGGAGGATGGGGCGGTTTGCTTCCACGACCTTGTCTGGGGCGTGTTCAGGCACTGGAGGGGACTTGATCCCCTCGCCCGCTCACCTGGGAAGTCCCCCTCCTGGCACCCGCTTTGTTTGGCGTGCCTTTAAGAGGCCCGCGCTGGCAGGGCGACCCACGATGAACAAACTCTCATTTTATGACGTCCTTCCCCTCGTCGGAGTCCGAACAATGTTTGGGGGTCTCGGCACGCAAGGAGATAAAAGAGTTTTATTTTAAATGCGCTACATGCCAGGATTAGACAGCGCTGCCTTTCAGCTAAACTACAGAGCAGATCTTCATGTCCTATTTCACTGCTTCCCCCGAAAAAAACTCTTCTTTCCTTTTAACCTCCCTACCCCCTTAAAAGGGCCAGGGAGAAGAGTGCTCGACACAAATCTTCCCCCTGCTCCCCGGAAATCGTTTAACTCCTAATGTAGTAAACATTAGGGCCTCGCCGGGCCTCGCCCAAGATCGTGGGCTTGGTTCTGTCTGGTGAGGCTGCAAACTGGTTTTGGCGGCCCTGAGCGTCTGAGCAGCCCGGGGACGAGTTACAAACACAAGTGAGGCGATTGTCCCCGGTAAAAGGCCTCCAAAGCGCGGGCGCTCGGGGTGCTGCGCGCGGCGCCCGCCTGGCGCACGAGCGGTGCCTGCGCCCGGGGCGCGGGGGGCCGCAGGGCCCCCGGCTCCTAGGAGGGGACAGACCAGGGACAGAATGCCTCGGCTTCCGTTAGCAGTTGGATTTCACTTTTGCAGCAAACGGGTCCTGATGGGAACTGGTGACTCCCAGACTCGGGCCGGGCTCAGGGCTTTTGTCCGCGCGGGTCTCCGAGGCCACTCCGCGGGCGGCTGGGGACCGCGCCCCGGTTTGGCTGGTGTCCCGGCTCTGCCCTCGCCCCTGCGGGGCCGCGTTTTCTCCTGGCCGCGCAGACAGCGAGGAAGTGAGCACAAACAGCATTTTGCACTTTTCCGCTACTTTAGCAGGAATCGGAGGAGCCCGGAGAGCAAACCCGAAGAGGGAGGCCGTTATTTATCGCCGGCAAGTCGGGGTCTGGCACCATATGGTGGGATTTATCAGGCCTGGGCCGCCTCCCAGTCCCCCCCCCACTCCCAATGTCGGGCAAACAGTGCCCGCTGACAATGGCGGATCCTTCCCGACTGCCAGCGCCCACCCACAGTTTTTTTTCCAGACGAAGCTGATGGGAGACGATTTTTTTTTTTTTTAATGATATTACTAGCAATTAGACAAAATATAGTGATCTTTGGACATCAGCATTTAACAGCCAGTGGCGTCCTCTCTTCCCTTTGTGGGGAGGCCCGATCAGGGGCGGGGGTGCGACTTGGGCCAGGTGGAAGGTGGTGTGGGGTTAAGAAGCGTTAGACCTCGGAGAAGGGCCTCACTTCCTCTTCGTTTTGTCGTTCTTTGTGTTACATACGGGGGCAAGCAAGGTCTGCCAATCACTACCATTTCTCTTTCTTGTTCCATAAAGACCGGGTCGTCACAGCAACAGGGACATGACAGGCTGGTATCTCTCTCGAGCTCCAGGGGGCCCCTAATAGGATTGAACCGAAAGATCAAGCGAATGGTTTCCTATTTTAGGCCTGTAATAACTCCCAACTGCTTGCATATACATGGGCCTTACAGTATTATGAGGCAACTTTTAATCTCAGAGAAAAGGAGGCTGTTTTCTAGCAGGGTCTATTTTAGAAAACCCTGTGGGATCCTCCCTCCAGGGCCATCCTCCTCCTCTTTATGTGGGGGGCCGGCGGGAATCTCCCTTCCCTGGAGATTTCTCTTACCATCCCTCCCGCAGCAGCTGAAGGTGTCATTTCCTTTCATTAATTCATTTTACCAGCTCAAAGTAAATACTCCGTTTAGAGGGAACAAAGACACACCTCTTTGGTATTCAGTGGAAGTCCTGGGTGGGATCAGAAGTTTGCTCATCTTTTGGGGCAAATGACCTTGGATGTGGTTTAGCTGGCCCCTCCCCCACCCACACCCACCTACCAAAACACAAAGCAACCTAGCAAGGAGTGAAAAGGTTTCTCTCCCCTAAGCCATTTTTGTTCAAAACAAAACGCGAAGTTACAGGGGAGCGGGGAGTGTGTGGTGCCTGGGTGTCGTTTCCATGTCTGTGAAGCCAAGAGAGGAAATAACTGACAACTTATGGGTCAGCAGGAGGGTTATGCTCACCCTCAAACCAGGGGAAACTCGTCAAAGAGACTGATTTCAAAAAACTGAGACAGCCTGGGAAATCTGAATGCAAACAGCCCCGGAATAATCAGCACCACCAACATCTGTCACCACAGCTGTTTCCTTTCTGGTTGGTGAGAGGACCTGTCTCTCTCTCCTGTGGGCCTGCAGTGCACTCTGAACAACAGGACCAAGGTCTTGCTTTTACAAACAGAATCCTTCAGGTCTCTGTGCACTTAAAGCCATCGCTGTCCAGGCCATTCCAACTCCAAGTGACCTTAAAGGACAGAGCAGAACTGCCCCATTGGGTTTCCAGGACGCAGCTGGTGGATTCGAACTGTCAACCATTTGGTGAGCAGCCAAGCTCTTAACCACCGCACCACCAGGGTTTAGTTCTCTTAAAAACAGAAAACAAACCAACACAACACAAGCATGACTTTGCCACTTCTAGGTGAAAATAAGTAGCCTGTTGAGGTCAAGTTAGGAAGAAATGTCTTGACATGCGGTCATATATGGGGAAACTGCGGCATAGGCCAAGGAACTCTCAAACTGATATCCAGGGAAGAATCAGAATTGGTGAATACAATTCTCAGCCCACTGGATTCGCCTGGATGTCTTGAAAGGCACTCTGTTTAAGAAAGAAAGAAAGAAATGTTTTTCTTTTATTCAATCAACAAATGATCATCGAACATCTAGAATGTGGAAGACAAAGTGCTTTGTGTTGTCGAGGTATAAAGAAGGAAATATAGTCCCTACCCTAAGACAGTGTGTCTGCTGGGAGGGATACTGTGACAAATAAGGATATACCAAAAAAAAACAAGCTGGTTGCTATTGAGTCAACTCCGACTCATGGTGACCCCGTATGTGCCAGAGTAGAACTGTGCTCCATAGAGTTTTTAGTGACTAATTATTTGGAGATAGGTTGCCAGGCCTTTCTTCAGAGGAGCTCTGGGTGGACTTGAACTGCCATCCTTTCTGTTAGCAGCCAAGTGCACTGACCGTCTGTGCCACCCAGGGAGTCCAAACAAGGACATAGATACCACAGAATCACGGACATGACAATGTAGGGGACTGGTTTGAGGTTATGGGAGGGAGGTCTGACAAGGAAACACATCATTTCTGGCTGGAGTCACCAGCAGGGACTTGGCAAAAGAGGTAGCATTTGCCTAGGACAGGAAGGCTGGCTGAGATTTTGATAAGTAGAGGTGGGAGGAGGACACTGAATATGCAGGGAACAGCATGCAAACGTGAGGGAACAGCATATTAGTTTTTCCGGGGATCAAGGGAGATAAGACAGGAATGAAGGAGAACAGAGTTTAAAATGTCAGGCTAAGACTTTTGGATGCTGTGAACGCTACAGCATCCTCGGGGCACCTGTGGGGGCTGAACCTGGGGCTGATTTGTAGGCAGGGTTTGGGCTCTTAAAAGGGCATGGAATCCCAGATCTCAGTGGGGAGAGTGGTAGGTATGAGGTGTGAGGGTTGCTGCAGGCCTTTGTTGTAGGAATGGTGACCGAGGGATGTAGGGCTTGAAGCAGAGAGGCAGGTCAGAGGTGGTACATGCCTTCCAGCTGGGGTGACCAGGAAAAAAGGGTTATGTACAAGTACTTAAAAAACAAAAACATTGAAATCCACCATTACATGGAGATTTAAAAGCAGTATTCACAACACTGAATACTTCAGGAAGACAGAAACTCAGACACCGACAGGGACAAGCTTCCTTCCAATATCCGAGAGGTTTTTGTGTCAAAGCCAGACACTCAGCTATGTGGCTGCGCCTCAATCCAACTGAAGACCAGAGTCTCAGATTCTCAGAGTTCAGTGGCTTTGTGGGCTGGACGGGGAAGCAGTCTGCAGGCACGGTATTGTCCACCAACACACGTTTTCCTCCTTAGCACCTGTTTCCATTTTTATACTGTTACTGAGAAAGGATGTTAGAGAAGGAGATCTGAGTTATTTTCTCCAGAACTCCCAGGTGATGGAGAAATGTTCCAATGATAAACTGATCTGATACTTATTGGTGTATTCTTAGCTGTAGCCAATGTTTGCTTGAGAATGTTCTGAAGGCAGATACCTAGAAAATCACACAGTGGGTGCAGGCCAGAAGGATGGAAAGGAGAGAATAGGGCACTAGACTGGACATTTGGATCTAGAGGTCCAGTCCTGTTTTTGCCTGTTAAAGCTGGGTGACTGACCACACAGCTGGGCCAACTTTCCCCACCTGAAAACTGAGGTGAGATGGTTGACCCTGAAGGTTGTTTCTAGCTTTAGGAGACTGAATCGTTGATGCTGAAGCAACCCCTTCTCTGAATTTCCAGTGTCTTTCTTAGACTCTCTGCTCTGCTTTGCATGTGCAAACAAAAAGCGATATTTGTGTCAGATGATTTAGACTTTAGCCTGGTTTCTAATAACTTCATTTGCATTGAACTTTATAAATATTTTGAAAGCATCATCACATGCGTTCCCATTCAATCTGCAGAACTGCCATGTAAAGTGAGTAAAAGCCCGGGGATTTTATCCCCAAATGTGCAGCTCATGGTAATCGTTTCCATTCATGGAGGGCCTACCACATACCCCATATGCTTTACATTCAATGTCTCATTGAAGCATGCAAACTTGTTGGCATTGTTAGTCCCCACTTTACAGATAAGACGCTGAGACTCACGGGGGTCAGGACTCACTGCATCAGGATTTGAACCCAGATCTATCATCTCCACGTCTGTGCTCTCTAAGGCCTGGGGAAGTCTCACCAGGGTTGCCAACTGCCTCCCTCTCCTAGCTGGTATCTCTTGGGTGTTTTTAACATCTGTATTATCGAAGGAAACTGCTGACCAGTGTGGCCTTCCGTGGCCTTCGTGGACTTCCCTGGTCTTCCCATGTGAAATATAAGGCCTGAGATTTAAATCAGGCACGCTGTTGACAAATGCTTATCAAGCATCAGACCCAGGCCTAGCCCTCTACCGTGGAGTTTCAGAGCCCTAAAGAAATATCAGACATGTCTTATTCCACAAGGATTTTTCAATCTGAGATGAACAAACCAACTGAGCCAGTAGGATACCAGTGAACAGGCTGTGTTCTGTGTAGTAATGAAGACAGCTAAGCTGTAAGCAATGCTCACGCGCTTGCTCAGCAGGTGGCATGGACTATTTTGTCTAATTCTCAAGACAGGTCCATGTGCTGGGCATTCTCCAACTCTCTTTTCAGGATGAGGACGCTTATACGGAGAGAGTATTTCAGCCGCTGTACTGAGGTCTCCTTGCTGGCAAGTGGCACACCAGGATTTGAACACAGGCCCTCTGACCATAAAGCCTCATGAGTCAAGTCAGGCTGCACAAACCATCTGAAAGTAAGAGGGTGAGTGTCTGGGGGTGTGATGAGACCAAGGTCCACGTGTTGGACGGAAAAGAGTCGCCTTGTTTGTAGTTTTGCCTCACAATGTTGCTGTTAGCTGCCGTCAAAGTCAGTCCCATTTACGGTGACCCCAAGCAGAAGCGAACGCTGCCCGGTCCCACGCCATCCCCGTGATCGGTTAAGGATCAGACCCTTGTGATCCCTAGGTTTTTCACTGACTGATTTCAGAAGTTGATTGCCAGACCTTTCTTCCTAGTCTTAGTCTGGAAGCTCCACTAAAACCTGTTCAGCATCACAGGAACACACAGGCCTCTACTGACAGGTGGTGGCTATGCGTGAAAAACACTGGCAGGGAATTGAACCTGGATCTCCAGCATGGAAGGCAAGAATTCTACCACTGAACCACCAATGCCCCCAGCATCACAATGATAAGGGCTGGTTCTGTGGGAAATAGTCAAAGTACCACAGGGGAGAGAAGAAATCACTGGGCAGGCAGTATGGAATTTTGGGAAGAAGGAGCCTGGGTCTGACAACCAGGCTCAAGTCCTTTTTTAAAAATTTTTTTATTGTACTTTAGATGAAGGTTTACAGAAAGAATAGTTTCTCATTAAACACTTAGAACACATTGTTTTATGACGGTTAACAACCCCACGACATGTCAATACTCTCCCTTCTCAACCTTGGGTTCTCTATTACCAGCTTTCCTGTCCCCTCCTGCCTTCTAGTCCTTGTCCCTGGACTGTTGTGCCCCATTAGTCTCATTTTGTTTTATGGGGCTGTCTAATCTTTGGCTGAACGGTGAACCTTGGGAGTGACTTCATTACTGAGCTAAAAGGGTGTCTAGGGGCTATACTCTCAGGGTTTCTTCAGACTCTGTCAGGCCAGTAAGTCTGGTCTTTTTTTATGAGTTAGGATTTTGTTCTACATTTTTCTCCAGCTCTGTCCGGGACCTCTGTTGTGATCCCGGTCAGAGCAGTCACTGGTGGTAGCTGGGCACCATCTAGTTGTACTGGACTCAGTCTGGTGGAGGCCTTGGTAGCTGTGGTCCATTAGTCCTTTGGACTAATCTTTCTCTTGTATCCTGTTCTCTTCATTTTCCCTTGCTCCCGAAGGGGTGAGACCAGTGGAGTATCTTAGATGGCTGCTCACAGGCTTTTAAGACCCCAGACGCTGCTCACCAAGGTAGAATGTAGAACATTTTCTTTATAAACTGTGTTATGCCAATTGAGCTAGATGTTCCCCCAGGTCATGGTCCCCACAGCCCTCGGCTCAGCAATTCGGTCCCTCAGGGAGTTTGGATGTGTCTATGGACAGGCTCAAGTCTTGACTTACCATTTACCAGCTGTGCTTAATCCCTGTACTCCTCCGTTTTCCCATCTGTAAGTAGGGATAATGGATAATGTTCAGACTTAAATAAAATGCCACACACGAAGTGTCTAATGGGATGACAGGCCCCATGGCAGGTACCCAGAAAATGACAGTTACTAGAAACATCTATACAGTGAGAACATGCTAATTAAATTCACTTTGGTTCAAAGTGAAGACAGTCAGGGAATTTATTATTTGTCCGGTTGCTTTCTTGTCTTGGGTTTTTGATTCATTTCCTGGTATTTTAGCCCTGGGATAAATAGTTAAACCAAACAGATCCAGTTCTGGTTATCCACTGCAGCGTAACAAACCCTGACAAAGCAGTGGCTTAAAGCAACACCCATTTATTTTGCTTATGAATCTGAGGGTTGACTGGGTTCAGCTAGGCAGTTCTTGCTTGGGCTCTCTCAGGCGATTGTAGTCAGATGGTGCTGGAACTGGGGTCACCTTGAAAGCTTCTTGACTCAAGTGTCTTGATCCTGGGCTGGGAAGACTCAAACAGCTGAGCCCGGGACAACTGGAGCTCCTGGAGCATCTCTCTGTCTCTATGTGGTCTTCCATAATAGTCTCTCTGTAACACCAGCAGTATTCCTGGGGAAGCTCTCAGGGGCCGGGCTTGGGTCCAGTGCTCATTCCTGAACCAATCACTATGACCAGAGGACTATGCATTGACTGACGAGGCCTGGATCATGTACTTCCACTGGGTCAACCCAGCCAAACTGCTTAGACTGAGTGTGGGAAAATAATTACCTCCAAAGGAAAATTGAGGTGGGGAGGGATGATGAAAAGGCAAGGCTAGCAGATGTCAACTGGAGTCCCTTGTTTCTTGTAGATATGAAATACATGCTTGTTGATGACAATGATGGGTGGGTGTGGGTCTGATACCCCTTGGACTGAGATGCTAAGACCTGTGCCTTCTCTGCTGGGACCAGAAGCTACACATAGTGCTGTGGCCTAGGGGTTGGGGTAGTGGGCAGATTGGGGGTGTAAGAGCCCTACACTTTGGTCAAACATGCATTTTCTTGCCTCTGCACCTTTGCTTTTGTCACCTGCACTACTTGGAATGCCTTTTCTATTCATCTCCACTGTTTGACATTAAGTTGGCTAACTCATAAGGCCCAGTTTATGATCACTCTAGCCAAAGGGCAGACTTTCTTCCTCTGATTGCTATGGTCTTGCTACTAAACGTGTGGTTCCAGCACCAGCAACATCAGTATCACCTGGGAGCTTGTTAGAAACGCAGAATCATGGTCCTCACCTCAGAGCCCTTGAATCGGAATCTACATTTTAACAAGATGCCCAGGTGGTTTGTAGGCACATTAAGCTTGCACAGCACTGCCCTAGAGCAGCCGTTCTCAAGGGTGGTCGCTAAGACTGCTGGAGGTCCCCATGACCTTTCAAGGGATCTGAGAGGTCAAAACTATTTCAAAAACAATACTAAAACCTTATTTGTTCTTTTCCCTCTCATTCTCTCTTGTGTTTGCGTGGAGTTTTTCAGGACCCCATGAATTCTGATGGCTAATGGAATGTGCTTGTATATTCTTATGTTTTAAACATTTAATTTCTAATATGAGCAATATAAGTAGATGTAACCCACATAAACAAAACTGTTTGGAATCTTCAATAATATTTCAGAGTGTGAAGGGTTCCTGAGACCAGAACATTTGAGAACTGCTGCTCTTGGTCCTTCTATCTGTGGGTAGGGAAGGCACATTTATCTCTGCGTACTTGGCTCTCAGCACTGAGCTAAGCTTGCTATAGGCTCTGGGTAAGTGAGTGTTGAATGAGGACTGCCTGTTCCTCCATATCCTTGAGGGCACGGAGGGGCTCCCGGGGTTCCTCTAGGGTATCTAGCCCATGGAGTTCTTTTGCTCTGCTCCCGGCCAGATTCAGAGCCTCTGAATATTTGCTGAAAACTGAAAATTAGGGAGTCCTTTTGAGTAACATTAAAAAAAAAAAAAAAAAAAGAAATTAGATTCCCACTCCCACATCCTCCTTTCATTTATTTATTTTTTACTGTTCAACCCCCATTTAAGGACAAGAGATACAGATTAAGAAAAGCTGTATGACCTTCTGACAACACAGAACCAGCCAAGGACAGTCGGGGCTAGGACCTGGATCTCAAATCCCATAGACCAGACTCCTTGTCACTAGATCATGGGTCTGCGAAAGTCTGTAAAGGAGCAGGTGTCCTGGATACTTTACTGCCACGAAGAGCTGAACCACTCACTGAGTAGTGGTAGGGCCACTGGATGGCCAGGTGCCAGGAACCCTGAGCTGGGTGATACGGTGTCTCTGCAGGGGGCTGGGGGCTCACCTACCCCTTGTGGACCTCTGTTCACCTGCCTTCCAATTTTGCTTTCTGCATGCCCCATACTGGCCATCTGGGAATCTCAGTTCTTTCTCTCTATGGTCCTAGAAATTTGCACTCTTACTATCTTCTTTGGAGCCCTGGTGTGCAATGGGTAAGAGTTGGGCTACTAACCAAAAAGTCGGCAGTTCAAATTTACCTGCCGCTCCTTGGAAACCCTGTGGGGCAGTTCTTCTCTGTCCTAGAGGCTCACTGTGAGTCGGAATCAACTCGATGGCAAGGTTTTTTTTTACTATCTTATTTAGTATCAGGAAATTGAGGCTTGGAGAGTAACTTGCCCAAAGACACAGTTGGTAAGTGGTAGATCTTGTCTTTGAAGACGTGCGTCTCTGCTTCTGCCGAATTCCCTCTCGCCTCCTTTCCTGATGTCCAGTCACTAGTTTATGATCTCCAGGGAGCTTGCTCAGCAGTGTGCTCTGGGCATGGGGAGGGACTGTTTTTGGAATAAGAAACCCACTCAAGTAGCTGCAGATCTCTTTCTCTCACACTATTTCTTGCCCTCCCTCTCTTCCTCTTTTCTTTCTTCTTCCTCTTGTCCTTCTTCCCATATTCCATCTCCTTCCCCTCCTTTTTGGAAGCTTCTGGAATCCCAGAAAATGCTGTGTAAAAGGCTGGACTCTCCTCCCAGGGTTAAAAGCATTGCTGTTCCGTGGCACAGAGAACTGTTCTACACTGCCCCAGCCCTCCCCAACCCCAGCCCTGACACACTCCCCACTGGAGAGGTGATGAGTCTGAAGTTCTTAGGATCACCTACCAGGGCAGCTTCACACCCTGCCCCCAGGCACTTGCAGTATCCCACTGGGAATCCACAGGGCTCTGTTTCTGTGCCCCACCCCCATCCAAGAAAGACTATCCAGACTAAGGGACTTAGGTAGGGGCCAGGGCACTAACCAGCTCATTAAAATCCGGATTATCCCCAAACCTCATTTTCTCCATTGCATATGACTGCCTCCGACCGGTCTTTTCACCAGATGGGCCAAGAAGCCACTAGACCGCTTTCCCTACACTCCTTTTATCTTCCTGGCCTGAGGGGGCCATGGGCTAATGATCAGTGAAATCAGGAGAGGCCAAGAGGCCCTGCTAATCCACAAATTGGATCATCCGCCCCTGAATAATCAAGAGTTGCTGGCACAAAAGTTGGTTTCTCTCTTTGATCATCAGCATGCTCAGAACACACCTACCTTGGCTTCCTTCGAGAGTCCTCTGGGGAATGAAGGGCTGTTCTGTGTGGCCAAATAAAATGAGATACAGGACCAAAAAATTCCAGGGTCCCAGTGTTCCGGGGGACTGTTGTAATATGACCATGATGACAGGATGGGCATTCTAGAGAGGCTGTGTAAACTCAGACGATGTGACAGGCCAGTTCTATTCAGACACTTCTCCACCAAGAGGGGTTATTTATCACTTGTAAACCTTCATGTGCCATGAAAAAAAACAGTTGCCATTGAGTCAGTTCTGATCACGGTCAAACCTCATGTGTTTCAGGGTAGAACTGTGCTCCATAGGGTTTCCAATGGCTATGCCCTTCCAGAAGTAAATCAACAGGCCTTTCTTGAAAGGTGCCTCCGGGTGGATTCGAACCACTAACCTTTTGGTTAGTAGATGAGCACTTAACTCTTTGCGCCACCCAGGGACTCCTAGCGCACCATATCTAATGTTAAATATGTTAATAATGATGATATATTGCAATGATGCTGATGGTTATAATTCATGCATTCCTTAATTTAAGAAGACCAGATATACAGAAACCATAATTCTGGGGGAAAAAATAGATATAGGGAATCACTACTTGTACTACAAGATTGTTGTTGTTTTTTCTCAGTTAAGGATTTTTCTCATGTTCTTTTACACAGCAAGCATGTCAGTGATATTCAAGTGCTTTAACTGACAAAGACTGGATTTATCCACAAGTCATCATGAATAGATTCATGTAACTCTTGTATTACTAATATCTAATGATTGTTAAGGTGTATACACCTCCACTTGACCTTGGCCAAAAGGCTGAAAGCAATAGATGTTCCCTTCTCAGGCTAGGAAGTTCCCATGCTCCGTGATATTACGAGGGTGGGTCCCAGAGCAAAGGAGAAACAGGAATTAGGTCGGTGTTTCAGGCCTCAGAGAATTTTCTAAGAAGAAAATATTCCCATGTGAAGCCTTTGCAATGGCATGGACTGGACTCTCTGGAGTCAGATGGGTGTGGGATTGAGTTCTGACTCTGTGACTGAGTTAGTTACCCTCTCTGAGCCTCCATTTCCACAAATGCTTCCACATCCCTGCTCAAAACCATCTGATATTTTCCTGTCTCACCCAGAATAACATCTAAAGTCTTCACTATTGCCTAGAGGACCCTCATCGAGCTACTGCTGAACTCTCATGCTCTTGCTTGCCAAGATCTATGGAAGCAGATGAACCAAGTTCATTGCTGCTCATGCCTTTGCCTGGGCTCTATCCTCTGCCTGGGATGCTCTTCCCCTAGACCTTCACTCTCACTTCATTCAGGTCCTTGCTAAATCTTAACTCCTCACAGAGGTCTTTCCTGACCACACATCCTCAGGGCCCTCCGTCTCTGTCCCTCCCACTGGCTTACTGTTACTTACCACTGGGGCAGTGGTGGTCCATGGTAGAATTCTCATCTTCCGTGCAGGAGATCTGGGCCAGTGTACCTCATACGCAGCCACCTCATGCACAGCCACCACCTCCCTGTCAGTGGTGTCTTGCATGTTGCTGTGATGCTCAACAGGTTCCAGCAAAGCTTCCAGACTAAGATGAACTAAGAAGAAAGGCCTGACAATTTACTTAAAAAAATAAGCCAATGAAAACCCTAAGGATCACAAAGTTCTGATCCATCACCAGTCATGGGATGGCTCAAGACTGGGCAGCATTTTGTGCCACTGTACATGGGTCACCCTGAGTCAGGGGCTGACACATATACCATTTACTAATTTGTCGGTTAAGTCGTTGTCTGTCTTTGTGGATAAAAATGTAAGGCTGTGTGAGCAGGGGCTTTGCCTCTTTTACCCTGGTTTCTGCTCTATGGGACAGTGCCTGGCCGAGGGGACAGTGCCTGGCCAAGGGGACAGTGCCTGGCCGAGATAGACGCCTCATGATCACTGGATAAATGACTGTGACATGGCAATAGTAAGATCTACCTTCCAGGGTGCAGCCATTAGCAATGACGTCGGTAAAACCCGGCACAGAGCAAATAAATGGTAAGTATTATTGTTTATATCATTGGCACAAGGACTAGTAAATTCTACATACTTTGTAATATTGGCTGAATCTGTTATACTGAAGGGCTCTGAGGGGGCCTTTAAGGGACAGTGGATTAATTCCTCTCAATGAATACCATCTCAGGAACCCATGCATCTGAGGCAGTTGTCAAAACTCCCTTCTCAAGGGTCTAAAGCCCAAATGCTTGCAGGGTCCAGGTAGGTAATCCAAACAACTGAAGCAGTCTGGGTGGGCCCTGCTGAACCGGAGATACCATGTTCAAGTCCAGCTGAAAATCCAGGGTTGCTTTTACAAGAGAATTTAGAAATTCAGATTTTTATGCAAAATCTCCTTAATTTAAAATTTTGAATACTATGTTGGGGGTCCCCAAGACCACCCCATATCTGAAGATTCACTGGGACTCACAGGACTCAGCATACTGTACTCGTGGCTGAGTTTCACTCCAATGAGGTTGTAAGTATACCTAGCGAAGTCCTACATGGAAGGACTCAGGCGGAGTCTGGAGGGACCCAGGCAAGACTTCCTCATGCGGTCTCCCTCCCAGGAGGGTCACACAGGACACTCTCCTCCCAGCAACAAAATGCAGCAACATCTGTGCATTAGAGACTCAGCACCCAAGGCTTTTACTGGGGGTTCGCCACTCTGGTTCTGATTCATGGCAACCTTATATACAACAGAAAGAAACATTGCCCAGTCCTGCATCATCCTCACAATTGTTGGCATGTTTGAGTCCCTCGTTGCAGCTGTTGTGCCCATCCACTTCACCAAGAAACTTCCTCACCCTCACTGGCCCTTTATTTCACCAGACATGATATCCTTCTCCAGCAATTGATACTTCCTGAAGATGAGTTAGACAATGCTCTTTTGGGATCCATAAGGTTTTCATCGGATAATTCTCGGAAGGAAATCACTAGATCTTCCTAGTCTGTCTTAGTCTGGAAGCTCCACTGAAACCTGTCCACCGTGGGTGACTCTGCTGACATCTGAAACTACCAGTGGCATAGCTTCCAGCATCACAGCAACATGCAAGCCCCCATGGTACGACACACTGACAGACTGTCTACCACATACTAAAATTCCAGACTCCCAGGAGGAAAGCAGGTGTCCAGCATAAACCATATTGTTTCTACAGACTGTCTGGGCACAGCAAGCCACTCTTATCACTTAGGGAAAGTTTTATATCAGTGTAGGGACTGTCTGCCAGTCAAGGGCCAACTTTGCAAACAGGCCTTTTGTAGGAAAACACTCTCAGGTCTGATATGTAACTCTGCACTAAGTAAAACAAAATTAACCTTTTTATTGGAGAAAATTTCCTACATTTGTATATTTATACATAAATGCACACACACATATATATATATAAAAGAAAATCGTATAATGAACCCCCATGTACCCATCACCCATCTGCAACAATCAACACACACCTAGGTTGATTTATCTATGCCCTCACCCACTTCCCTTCCCACCCTGAATTATTTTGAAGCAAATCCCAGATGTCATATTTCTTTATTTTTTTAAATTGTGCTTTAGGTGAAGGTTTACAGAGCAAATTAGTTTCTCATTAAACAATTAATGCACATATTGTTTTGTGACATTGGTTGCCAACCCTGTGACATGTCAACACTCTCCCCTTCTTGACCTTTGGTTCCCCATTTGCATTCATCCAGCTTTCCTGTCCCCTCCTGCCTTCTCATCCTTGCCCTGGGCTGATGTGCCCATTTAGTCTCAAACACGTGGTTGAGCTACGTGTATTATTACCTGTTTTATAGGCCTGTCTAATCTTTGGCTGAAGGGTGAATCCCAGGATTGACTTCAGTACTGAGTTAAAAGAGCATCCAGGGGCCATAGTCTCAGGGTTTCTCTAGTCTCTTTCAGACCAGTAAATCTGGTGTTTTTTTGTGAGTTAGAATTTTGTTCTACATTTTTCTCCAGCTCTGTCCAGGACATTCTACTGCGATCCGTCAGAGCAGTTGGTGGTGATAGCCAGGCACTACTTAGTTGTACTGGACTCAGTCAACTGGAGGCTGTGGTAGTGGTGGTCCATTAGTCCTTTGGACTAATCTTTCCCTTGTATCTTTGATTTTCTTCATTCTCCCTTGCTCTAGACAGGTAGGACCAGTGGATGTCTTAGATGGCCGCTCACAAGCTTTTAAGATTCCAGATGCTACTCACCAAAGTAGGATGTATAACATTTTCTTTATAAATTATGTTATGCCAATTGAGCTAGATGTTTCCTGAGACCATGATCCCCAGCCCTCAGCCCAGTAACTCAGCCCCAAAGGCAGTTTGATATGTCCATGAAGCTTCTATGACTTTGCCTTGGTCAAGATGTGCTGGCTTCCCCAGTATTGTGTACTGTCTTACCCTTCACCAAAGTTACCACCCATCTATTGTCTAGTTAGTGTTTTTCCCTCCCTGCCCCTCCTCTCCCTTGTAACCATCAAAGACTGTTTCTTTCTGTGTGTAAACCTTCTCATGAATTTTTATAACAGTGGTCTCATACAGTATTTTTGCTTTTGGTTGACTTATTTCACTCAACATAAGGCCCTCCAGGTTCATCCATGTTGTGAGATGTTTTGTAGATGCGTAGTATTCCATTATGTAGGTACTATAGTTTGTTTATCCATTCATCTGTTGGTGGACACTTAGGTTGTTTCCATCTTTTTTGCTATTGTAAGTAATGCTGCAGTGAACACGGGTGGGCATATGTCTAGTCTTGTAGTGACTCTTATTTCTCTAGGATATATTCTCAGGAGTGGGATAGCTGGATCATATGGTATTTCTATTTCTAGCTTTTTAAGCAAGAACCATATCGTTTCCAAAATGGCGATACTATTTTGCATTCCCACTAGGAGTGCATAAGAGTTTCAGTCTCCCCACAGCCTCTCCAACATTTGTTATTTTCTATTTTTTTGATTAGTGCCGGTAATGTTGGGGCGAGATAGTATCTCACGGTATTTTTGATCTGCATTTCCCTAAAGGCTAGTAATCACAAGCATTTCTTCATGTGTCTGTTAGCTGTCTGAATGTCTTCTTTGGTGAAGTGTCTGTTCATATCTTTTACCCATTTTTTAATTGGATTATTTGTCTTTTTGTTATACAGGTGTTGGATTTTCCTATAGATTTTAGAGATTAGACCTTTGTCGGATATGTCATAGCCAATATTTTTTCCCAGTCTGTAGGTTCTCTTTTTACTCTTTTGGTGAACTCTTTTGATGGATCCCTGGTGGCTCAGTGGTTAAGCATTTGGCTGCTAACCGAAAGGTCGGCAATTCGAATCTACCAGCTGCTCCTTGGAAACCCTACGGGGCAGTTCTACTCTGTCCTATAGGGTCGCTATGAGTCGGAATCAACTCCACAGCAGTGGTTTTTTTTTTTTTAAACTTTTTTTGGTTGTACTTTAGATGAAGGTTTCTAGAACAAACTAGCTTCTCATTTAACAGTTAGTATATATATTGTTTCATGACATCGGTTAACAACCCCATGACACATCAGTACTCTCCCTTCTCAACCTTGGGTTCCCTATTACCAGCTTTTCTGTCCCCTCCTGCCTTCTAGTCCCTGCCCCTGGGCTGGTGTGCCCCTTAGTCTCATTTTGTCCTATGGTTCTGTCTAATCTTTGGCTAAAAGTTGAACCTCAGGAGTGACTTCATTACTGCGCTAAAAGGGGGTCCAGGGGCCATACTCTCGGGGTTTCTCCAGTCTGTGTTAGGCCAGTAAGTCTGGTCTTTTTTTGAGTTAGAGTTTTGTTCTACATTTTTCTCCAGCTCTGTCCAGGACCCTCTATTTTGATCCCTGTCAGGGCAGTCAGTGGTGGTAGCTGGGCTAATTTTTCTTGATGAGTGTGTTTAATTTTTAGAAGATCTCAGTTATCTAGCTTATCTTCCGGTGTTTGTGTATTGTTAGTTATGGCTTGTATCCTATTTAGGCTGTATACTAGGGCCCCTAGAATTGACCCTATTTTTTCTTCCATAATCTTTAGAGTTTATGGTTTCATATATATGTTCTTGATCCATTTTGAATTAGTTTTTGTGTATGGTGTGAGGTATGTATCCTATTTCATTTTTTTACAGTGGACATCCAGTTTTGCCAGCACCCTTTGTTAAAAAGACTGTCTTTCCCCCATTTAATGGACTTTGGGCCTTTGTCAAAGATTAGGTGACACTTTGTCGTTGCTGACGAGTCAATTCTGACTCATAGCAACCCTTTAGGACACAGTAGAACTGCCCCATAAGGTTTCCAAAGAGCAGCTGGTGGATTTGAACTGCCAACCTTTTGGTTAGCAGCTGAGCTCTTAACCAGTATGCCACTAGGGCTCATAGGTGACCCTAGGTGGATGGATTTACATCTGAGTTCTCAATTCTGTTCCATTGATCACTATGTCTGTTATTGTACCAGTACTAGGCTGTTTTGACTACCATAGCTGTGTGGTAAGTTCTGAGGTCAGGCCTCCTACTTTGTTCTTCTTCAATAAGCCTTTACTTATCCAGGACCTCTTTCCTTTCCATACAAAGTTAATGATTAGTTTTTCCATCTTGTTAAAGAATGCTGTTGGTATTTGGTTTGGTATCGCATTGTATTTGTAAATTGCTTTGGGTAGAATTGACTTTTTCACAATGTTGAGTCTACCTATCCATGAACATGTATGTTTTTGCATTTATGTAGGTCTGTTTTGCTTTCTTGTAGTAGTGTTTTGTAGTTTTGCATAGGTCTTTCACATCCTTGGTTAGATTTATTTCTTAGTATTCTATTTTTTTAAGGGCTATTATAAATGGTATTGTTTTCCTGATCTCCTTTTATAGTACTCTTTATTGGTGTATGGGAAGCCAACTGATTCTGTATGTTTATCTTGTATCCTACTACTCTGCTGAATCTTTCTATTAGTTCCAATAGTTTTCTTGTGGAGTCTTTTGGATTCTCTATATATAGTATCATATCATCCACAAATAGGGATAGTTTTACCTCTTCCTTACCAGTTTGAATGCTCTTTATTTCTTTTTCTTGCACTATTGCTCTAGCTAAGACTTCCAGCACAGTGTTAAATAGAATTGGTGATAAAGGGCATCCTTGTCTTATTCCTGTTCTCAGGGGGAATGTTTTCAGCCTCTCTGTTGAGGATGATGTTGGCTGTTAGTTTTGTATAGATGCCCTTTATTATGTTGAGGAATTTCCCTTCAATACCTATTTTATTGAGAGTTTTTATCAGGAATGGGTGTTGGACTTAATTGAGTATCTTTATTGCATCCATTGAAATGATCATGTGATTCTTTTCTTTTGTTTTATTTATGTGGTGGATTACATTGATTGATCTTCTACTGTTGAACCACCCTTGCATACCTGGTATGAATCCCACTTGGTCCTGGTGTATTTTTTTTTTATATGATTCTGAATTCTATTGGCTAGAATTTTGTTGAGAATTTTTGCATCTATATTCATGAGAAATACTGGTTTGTAATTTTCTTTTCTTTGGTGTCTTTGCTGATTTTTTTCTTTTCTACCAGACATTATATCTGGACATCTTATTTCATCTGTAATACATCAATATGTATCTCTAAATGTTAAGGACTCTTTAAAAATGATCCTCCACCCTAGCCCTGTGCCAGGAATAATTTCCAAACGATAATTCTTGGTTCACTGGCTGCTTTGTCGGACCCTTTTCCTGCCAACATCAGTACCACCAGGTTTGGAGCCTGAGGTGAGGGTAAGAAAGTACGTTTCATGGAGCACTCTGTGCCCCCAGGGAATGGGGAGTCTGGCATGAAATTTTAAGCAGGAGGTTTTCTCTACTAGAATGATTCCAGTGGTTGTTGGAGTGAGTGATATTGGCTTCTTTGGCTTGACTGTAAGCCACCGGATGGCAGTAGTTGTACCTGCTTTTATTTTAGCCATCTTCAGTGAGGCCCAAAAGAGGCCCTTGTGTTTATAGAACTCAGAGAAGTGACATCTGAGCCCCAACAGAGGGAGGGAAGAGAGTAGGTTAAAGCAGCCACTTCTTTGAACTAAGAGCTTTTATTTCTGACTATTCCTGCTATAGGTGCTGGGAGATATGGCATAGGGAGAGGTGAGCACTGGACAGGGAGTCCAGATTCCTGGGATGTTTTCCCTTAGCTCAGTCACTGACTAGCTGAGTTTCCTAGGCTAAATCATTTCACTTCTCCAGAGTTAGTTTTCTCTTTTGTAAAAAGATGGTGTTTTCATTCATTCATTCTACAAGCTGTTAGGATATGGTAGGTACTATGCTAGAGCCCCGATGGCACAGTGGTTAAGAGCTCTGCTGCTAACCACAAGCAGCCTTGAAAACACTATAGGGCCATTCTACGCTGGCTAATGTAGTCCCTATGAGTTGGAATCAACTTGAAAGAAATGGGTTTTTTGGTTTAGGTACTGTGTTAGGCACTGTGAATATGAAGATTAAAAAAAACATATCAGACAATCCTTGCCCACAAAGCACTTACATTCCAGTGTAGGGACCACACACACACATACACACACAAATGTACAGAATTATATTAGAAAAGCCATATGTGATAAGTCCCATAAGAGACAGGCAGAGTGCTGGCAGATTTTAGAGGATGTTCATTATATTTATTGGGCTCCCATCAGGGACAGATTACCTAACAAGTGAGGGAAGCACATGGTTAGAGCATCAACAAAACAGAGGCACCAGTTGTCCAAAGCAAAGACTCATTGATGCCAAGCAGACAGGACACAAGGACAAGCAAACACTGCAGTGGAAGGGAACTGGCACGGCACTAAATGAAGTTGATGCCGGCTCCAGTGGGTGAGAATGTGCTGGCTGGAAATAAAGTTCATGTGCAGGGCCACAAGGGTGGCCACATGCAAGATTGTTTAAGCTTTGAGGCCCCTCCCACTTCAACACCTTCACTGATATCTGTTTCCTATGGTCCCCTCCTATGTAATGGAAACTCCTTATCTCGACAGGTCCCTTGGGAGTATAGTATTTCTTTCTAATAAGCAAGAGATGGGAGTGGGCTGTTGAGTCTAACTCTTGCTACATTCACCTAATATGCAACTGGATCTGACATGAGTGGTTACTGGGCAAGGATGGATTATATTAATAGATAACAGTCTTCTGATTCGTTTTGAAAGAACAGTCTTGTACATCCAGCAACTCCAGCCAGGAGGGCCAGCAATTTATTTATATATATATATATATATATAAATATATATATAAATATATATATATAAATAAATAAGTAAATAAAAACATACTGGAGCCCTGGTTGCCCAGTGGTTAAAAGCTATAGTGAGCTATGGCTACTAACCAAAATGTCAGCAGTTCGAATCCACCAGCCACTCCTTGGAAACTCTATGGGGAAGTTCTACTCTGTCCTGTAGGGTTGCTATGAGTCAGCATGGACTCGACAGCCATGGGTTTAGTTTTTTAGGTATATATACATGTATATATATAACTCACATATCACATTGGAAGGCATGAGTAAGCAGAAAAGGACGCACAACAGATTATCAGTGTTTATGTCCCTCACTTGCCTTAATCCAGCCCTGGCTTCCATTATGCACTGGCTCTGACTATTTCGGACACTCTTAAATGCATGGTTCTGACTCAGACCTCACAATGAACCTGCCAGGGAGGTATTGCTATTTTCAACTCCTTCCTCAGCCCCTAGTTTTAGATGAGACAGCTGAGTCTCACAGAAGTTCAACAACCTCCTCAAGGACACACAGCTAGTAACTGTCTAAGTTCCCATTTCAAACCCGGATCTATTGGGCTCAGAAGTCTGTTTCCATTGGACCCCTCAGTGTCCTCCATGGAAGGACACAAACTTGGATACTCCCCGGAGCCCCTTCCTAACTCTAATAACCCGTGATTCTCAGATTCTTTCTATGTATCAGGCAGGAGCTGAGAGTCTAGGGCCAGGTTCTCTAGAAGCAGACCCTGAGATGAAGATTCCTGTGCTAGTAATTTATTAAGGGAATCCCTGGTTTGTGCAAATGGTTAATACACTCAGCTGTTGACCAAAGGTTGGAGATTTAAGTCAACCCAGAGGTGCCTCAGAAGAGAGGTCTGGCAATCTACTTTAGAAGAATCAGCCATTAAAAAGCAGCCAGTTCTACTCTGACACACGTGAGGTTGCCACGAGTCAAAATTGACTTGACAGCAACCGGTTTTAATTTGTTAAAGAATGGGACTTTGAAAAGCAGGAAAGAGAAGGCAATGAAGTTAAGCAAGGGTGCAATTTCAGGAAAAAATTCTGCAAAGTGTAGCTGCAGCCTGATGCCACAGAGATGCTCGGGGGTAGATTACTCCTCAGAATTCATCCCAAATGGAGGCAAGGGCACTGGGTTTTCATACTCAGCATCCATCAGTCACTGGCTAAGGTCTGCCCAGGGGGATAAGGACCCCGAACAATCGCTTCCAGCTCTCTGGGTGTTCAGGCAATGGAGGAGGGGGCACTTAAGGTGACTCTTAAACTATGACAGTTTTCAGGCCTTGGTGTGTACTCTAATAGATATCAGGGCCCACCCCAACCTAACGACTCAGAGTCTATTGGATGGGACTCTGTCATTCAGTTTTGTTTGTTTGTTTCTAAAACCTGTGTGGCTCCGGTAGGTACTTGTGTTTTCAAGGATAGAAGGGAATGCTAACTTTTGTTTTGTTATTGGTTAGAGAATAAACTACTGATTTTAGCAAGCTCATCCTATTATTAAAATAGAACATATCTAGGAAATTTAGACAAAAAATTCAATGCAGGAAAGTGTTTTTGAAAGGCAGTAAGAGAGATTAGGTTCCTGTGAGGCACAATTGGGAGCTGTCTTAGTCACCTAGTGCTGCTCTAACAGAAATCCCACACGTGGATGGTGTCTCAGTCGCCTAGGGCTGCTGTAACAGAAATCCCACACGTGGATGGTGTCTCGGTCACCTAGCGCTGCTCTAACAGAAATCCCACACGTGGATGGTGTCTCGGTCACCTAGCGCTGCTCTAACAGAAATCCCACACGTGGATGGTGTCTCGGTCACCTAGCACTGCTCTAACAGAAATACCACACGTGGATGGTGTCTCAGTCGCCTAGTGCTGCTCTAACAGAAACACCACAAGTGGATGGTATCTTATTCACCTAGTGCTGATGTAACAGAAATACCACAAGTGGACGGCTTTAAGAAACAGAAGTTTTTTCTATTAGTCTAGGAGGCTAGAAGTCCGAATTCAGGGCACCAGCTCCAGGGGAAGGCTTTCTCTCTCTGTCAGCTCTGGGGGAAGGTCTTTGTCATCAATCTTCCCCTGGTCTAGGAGCTTCTCTGCACAGGGACCTCAGGTCCAAAGGATGTGCTCTGCTCCTGGCACTACTTTCTTGGTGGTATGAGGTCCCCTATCTCTCTGCTCTCTTCTCTCTTTTCTGTCTCAAAAGAGATTGACTTAAGACACAACCTAATCTTGTAGATTGAGTCCTACCTCATTAACATAACTACCTCTAATCCTGCCTTATTAACGTCATAGAGTTTAGGATTTACAACTCATACGAAAATCAGATCACAAAATGGTGGACAACCACACAATACTGGGAATCATAGCCTTGCCAAGTTGACACATATTTTGGGGGGACACAGTTCAGTCCTTGACAGCTGCTAACCTAATGGTTGACAGTTTGAACACATCCAGAGGTACTGTAGAAGAAAAGCCTGGCGATCTGCTTCTGTAAAGAATACAGCCAAGAAAACCCTACGGAGCATTTCTACTCTGTCACACATGGGATTGCCATGAATCTGAATTGATTTTTGGCTTATAGGAGAGATTGATGACCACAGAATTACATGTACAGACTACAATCTGGGACATTCAGAAACCAAATATGAATGCTGAGACAAAGAGCATGACTCCTGCCAGAGAAAAATGCTCAGCTGGCACCTGCCCTAGGAGCAGAGAGACTGCAGGAGGCCCATGTTCAAGACCAGGGTGCGGAGGGAACCCTACCAGTACTCCTGCAGGGTGACTTGGTGTGTTCAGCTGATTGAACCCATATTTTGGGAGGGAAACCATGTGACCTGTGCTGTATACCGTTGTACACTATAGCAAGGTATGTTAGAAATGGGGACGCTAGACATCTATCTTAAGGAGCCCTGGTGGCACAGTGGTTAAAGTGCTCAGCTGCTAACTGAAATGTTGGCGGTTCAAACTCACCAGCTGTTCTGAGGGAGAAAGATGTGGCAGTCTGCTTCCATAAAGATTTACAGTCTTGGAAACTCTATGGGGCAGTTCTGCTCAGTCCTATAGAGCTGCTATGAGTCGGAATTGACCCAACGACAGTGGATTTAGACATTCCTCAATTAAAATCCCGTAGATCTGGTGGCACAGTGGTTGAGAGCTATGGTGAGCTACAGCTGCTAACCAAAATGCAGGCAGTTCAAATCCACCAGCAGCTCTTTGGAAACCCCATGGGACAGTTCTACTCTGTCCTATAGGGTGGCTATAAGCTGGAATCAACTCGACGGCAATGGGTTCTTTTTTTTTTTTTTTTTTTTGTAGACAAGAAGTGCAGAATATCCCATGCTGCTTCCTGAACAAGTGGGCCTTAATTTCCACCATTAGAATTAAGTAGATGAGTAATAAGTTAAAAGCCAAGTGAGAGTGAAGACTGAATAACAGATGGGTCTTTATAACTGGACTTTAGAATGTCAAGGAGGGAAGGGTTGTTAGAGATCTCCTAGGCTGGTGCTTTCCAAACTGTGTTCTGTGGAGTCTGGGGCGGGGGCATCCCATGGAGCCACTTTAAGGGTTCTCTGGCTGAAGAGGGTGGACATTTTAGCCTCTCTTGTGTTTCATGCCCTTGTCAACCAGAGGAACTCTGCTGTTATTTGCTTTATTTGTTTATTCTTCTTGGTATTGCTTCCTTTTGAAGAAAGTGCTCTGGGACTAAAAGAAGAGCTTGAAAGCTGCTGATCTTCTTGCAGCCCTTCAGGTTGCAAATGGTCACAGGGAGACTCAGAAGGAAGTGCCTCACCCACCTGAGCTGGTTGGGTCCTGGCAGTCAAATTGGCCCTGGAGCCCAGATCTCTGACACCCACCCGGAGCTCTTGCTGAGTTCTGAGTGGGCACCGTTCAGCTCTGCACACCTGGCTGGGAACGTGGGGAGGAATACCTCATCTGAATATCCTAATGAGTCACCTTATCCTCAATGCAATAGGCTAAATGGAAAAAATCCTACACATGGGCCTGCTGGGAAAATGTTCTTGAAGGCACTTTGTGATTGCCTTTCTGCGGGGACAGGGCATTTAACAGAGGTTCCCTAGGCATCATAGGAAGAAATTCCCTGAAGTACCACAGCCCATCTCGCTGGAGCACTGGGTTGATCATTAAAATGGCCAACAAATGGATCTCAGAGAGCGATGATGTTGACAAGTGTTTGTGACATAGAACAAAGGAGGCACACTCTTGCCCATGTGATGTGGGTCCTGGGGTGGTGCTGTCGTGATGGCTTAGACTTTGGATCACATTTTACAGTGGATGCTGCTGAAAAGAAATAGGGCTAGGAATTAGGAGACTCAGGACTTGAGTCCTGGCTTATTTTATAATTTGGAAGGAGACTCATAATCTCTATGAGCCTAGACAATGAGATCCACAAGGCAATGGCTGAATTCTATCCGTGGCATCGAGCACTGTGCCCAGCACATTGACTCAGGGATTTGATCTTTCTTCTGTCTTCACATTGCTTTCTTGAGGCAGCAATTATGGGTAACTCTTCCTTGGATGGGCTGTTCCTCAAAACTAGGGGTTAGGCACAAGGTGGGCAGGGAAGCTTGGCAAACCCTTTTGCCTGAAGATCTAGAATTATGTTACTCAAGTGCTTTAATGGTGGTCACTTGTGGTTGGGGGAGGAGGGAGGTGCAGTGGAGAGGAACATAGAGGCACATTATTGTGTTAGTTCTTGCATGGGTGGTGAGTTATTGTGAAAAACAAATAAAAACAGAAAAAAAGCATTCATGGACCAATGCTGAGATTGTGACATGAATCATCTAATTCTTTGCACTGAGGCTAAAAAAAAAAAGAGCACAATGCTTTCTGGCAACTGTAAGTTCCTGTAGCAGAAGCAAGGGTGCCTGTGGGGAGAGGCTAGACAAGGAGCAGGGCCCAGGTCATGCAGAGCCCCTAGGGACAGTGCAAGAAACTAGACTGTGGCCTTGAGGACAACAGAGGAGCCAGCTGCAAACTAGGGATTGACATGTTGTATTTGCTTTTCTTTCTTTCTCTCTGTCTTTCTTTTTTTAATTTTTATTTTAAGATGGCTCCTTTTGATGGCCATGTAGGGGAATAATTGGAGTGACAAGGCTGAAATTGAGACACTTGGATGATAGGTTGGGTAAGGATGACATAGACTTCAACCTAGTGCAGTTGTCATAGGAATGGAAGGAGGGAGACTGACTTGAAATCCAGACAGGAGGAGATTTGGCAGGACATTGTAATTGACTGGATGTGAGAAGCTGAAGCGTGGTTTGAGCTCAAGATTGACTCCCAGGTTACCAGCTGGGGCAAAGGGGTGGATTTTAACGCTACCAACCGAACGAGGAGAATAGGAGGATAGGCTAATCATAACCGATACTTGTAGAGCCCTAACTATGTGTTTGGAAGAAAGGCCTGGTCATCTGCTTCCAAACAATCAGCCATTGAAAACCCTGTGGAGCACAGTTCTCCTCTGACACACATGGGGTCACCATGAGTCAGAATTGACTCAATGGCTACTGGTACTGGTTCTGCTACCGGTAGCTATGTATCAGTCACTGTGCTGAGAATTCAACAGGCATAATTCTACTTCATCCTCCTGAGAATGCTTTGCTTTATAATTTCCGTTTTACAGATGGGAAAATCGAGGCTTGGAAAGTTAAGTGCAAGGCCACAAAGATCATACATGTTTGTGGTGGCCTTGAAATGTGTCAACTTGGCAAGGCTAAGCTAAATTCCCCAGAATTCCCTTTCTTGTATGTTTCCGGTTAGGGTGGCCGGGAAGAGAGATTGTCGTGGGGGACATAGAGGGCAGGAGGGAAGTAGCAGCCATCTTGTAGCTCACACACGTTGATGCTGAGCTGTTAGCTTACCTGGTTGGCATGAAGCAGCAATTGGGTCTGCAACCATTTCACCCTCCCCTAAGTCGTCCCTCGGTGTTCCCGACTCCTGGGACAAAGGACCCAGCTTCAGCAGAACACCCACAGAGGTCAGAGGCAACAGGAACTGACATGGGGTGTAGCCCATCCGCCCGGGCTCTAGCATGGGCTTGTGGGTTTCAGCTTGTTCTTGATCTCCATCTCCCCTTCCAAACTGCATACTCTGCAAACTTCAAAATCCAGCATCAGACTCAAAGTCAAGTCTCACAGAAATTGCTTAACCATCTCCCACAATTGCGTATGGTGAAATGCCAGTAACAAGTCTATCATCTATCTGTCTATGATGGTCAAATTCCTGTAACATATCCATCTATAGCTATACCTATACCTATAGCTAAAAAGAGGAAGACCCTCAACAAGACGGATTGACACAGTGGTTGTAACAATGGACCCAAGCATAACAACTGTGAGGATGGCACAGGACCGGGCAGTGTTTTGTTCTGTTGTACATGGGGTTGCTATGAGTCAGAACCGACTAGACGGTACCTAACAACAGACAACAACATACCTACAACTGTAGCTATACCTATACCTATAGCTACTATACCTATAGCTACCTATACCTACACCTATAGCTATAGCTACCTATACCTATATCTATCTACCTACCTATCAATCAATGGTATATATGATACATATCTCCTATACATGTATATGTCTTAAATATACATTGAATATATGTGTATATACTGTATATGTGTGTCTGTGTCTCCTAGTGCTCTGCTTCTTTGACTGCACCCTGATTGATACAGTGGTGTAGCCAGGATCTGATCACAGGTTGTTTCACACTGAACGACTCAGATAACTTAGGGAGTAGGGGAGGGTTCCATTTTGGAAAGCTGAAATTGAGGTGCCTGTGACATGTCTAGGTGGGCAAGTCACAGACAGGTGGAGATATCAGCAAAGGCCCATGTGCAGCAAATGATCAGGGAAGGGGCAATCAGTGTGGGCTGGCTGGAACTGGAAACAAGTTTTATGGTTGCGAGGCTTGATTTAAGCCCTCAGAGCTGGTAGGACCTGGTGGGATGGGCGGGAAGGGGAGGGCTTTGCAGATGGTGAAGGATCATGAACTGGCTCTGAGGAGTCAGCCTGTCTGGTCTAGGAAGGGTATATTGATTACATAGCCACTGTTAGCTATTTGGGTCTGTAAATTACATATCCCCAAGAAGATGGTGAACATTGAGCATTGTGTATTTCATCTGGTAGGGACATTTTTTTTTCTAGTTCCATTAAATTCAATTCACTCAAACATTTTGTGAGCACTTACTATATCACAGCACTGTGTTGGGTATAAATATGAATGAAACATGAACTGTATCTTACAGAAATTTGTGTTCCAGTTGCAGATAATCTATGAAGTTTTGTTAAATTGAATTGAATGAAACTCTCAGGCCAATAACAAGGCCGACTCTGGACTCCTAATTCCATTTTGGGCTAATTGTGTGGATGAAATGATGAAACTCAGGTCAACCTGTCTGTCCATCCATTCCTCCATCTCTTTACCCAAAGCTAACTCATTCTCTCTCCTACCAGTCACCTACTATTTCTTCTTTTCCTGAATGCGGACAGGATCTGGTAGGCTGCAAAATTAGCCATGCATAAAATGACAATAAAAAAATAAAAACAGAGATAAAGAAAGTATGGGGACACCACACCTTTGAACCCCTGCTGAGAATTTCCATTTCTAATAAGTTCCCAGGAAGTTATACATAAGAATCCCCTGGGGATCTTGTTAAAATGTGGATTCTGATTCAGTATCTCTGGGGTGGAAATGCAAATTCTCAGCAGGGAACTTGTTAGAAATGCGAATTCTCAGCAGGGAACTTGTTAGAAATGCGAATTCTCAGCAGAGGTTTGAACTGGAATGAACTGGTTTGAAGCCCTGAGGGAAACCGATGGTGGCAGTGACTGGGGCTGAATCATTTATTCCAGGTGAACACTGGGTTTAGTGCTGAGTTTCTTGGAAAATAAGGCAAAAAAAAAAAAAGATAAAAGAAGGAATGCACACTTGGTTATCCAGTCTGGAAAGAGTAGGAAGCAGGAATACAAGTTAGAAGGGATAGACTTTCCCTAGCTTTGTGTAGAAGGAGGATTGATTGTGTCAGGAGTATGTAGGGCTCTGGGTAACATAACGGACACAGTCTTCCGATGGATTTCTGCAAAGGCAGAGAAACGCTCTTCCAATGTTTCTTCTATAGACCCTTTATAAAGGCTAAGGGCATAACATTAAATCTTACTTGGTACAGGCTTTTCTGTGGTAAACTAAGATAATAATGTCCAGCTACATTAAATTCTGATGACCGGGGGAGAGAGCCCAGAGAACAGGGAGGGAGGGATGGCTGACTGGCTACTAGGCTCTATCTTTCAAATTTCGTATGTCTCCAGAAAGCCTTGGCTCTGGGGAATTTAATCTTCATACCAGAAAGATCTCTCCCTCTCTGAAATTCATTGCAGCCAGCTCAGAACTTGCTTTATTCTGGGGTAAAGAGAGCTGTACAACTGGCTTCCTTCCTTCCTTGCTTTCCCAAAGCAGCACTGGAAGCACTGTCACAAGAAGTGTTCTCTGGCCAAAGAATAACTAGGGGGCTCCTTGAAGAATGGCTCCTCAAGGTGCAGTTTCCCACCACCAGCAGCAGCTTCCTCCCTGTGTGGCTGGTCTGGGGGCACGGACAGTTACCAGTTAGCACCGTCCCCACTTCGGTCAGCAGCTCCGTCATGTCCAGTGTGTTAGAAGCCCTAACACCAGCATGGCTGGTCCCCGAAACTCATCTCACACTCAGGACAATGCTTGGGGACTTGAATGCCACCTGGACTGTGAATGTTTGGGGCAAGTGTTCCCAGCATGAAGGCCGCTTGGCTTATCCTTTACAGGTTGATTGGGTGCCTGCTGGATAAAGCATCTTGGTGCTGGGGTGTGTTTCAAGGAAGGGAGCTGGGAGAAAGAATACAAGTGATGTAAAAAAAAAAAAAAAAATAGAAGAGATGGGCCTGACCCTTCAGGATTACTCAGTGGAGTCCAGAGAAAAGCTGGGTATCTTCCAAAATGAAAACAAAACAAAAACAAAAAATCAGTTGCTGTTAAGTCGACTCTAACTGATGGTGACCCCATGTTTGTCAGAGTAGAACCGTGCTCCATAGAGATGTCCATGGACCATTTTAGGAAGTAGATAGCCAAGCCTTTCTTCTGAGGCACTTTTGGGTGGATTCAAACTTCCAGTCTTTCAGTCAGCAGTCGACTGTGTTAACTGTTTACACCACCTGGGGATACAACCCAACAAGAAGACTACTTAATCACCAATGCAAAGCGTAGGTGACTTCGGACAAATCATGGAACCTGTTTGCCCTCAATGTCTCATCTTTACGATGCATAGAAAGCGACAGAGCGGCAGCCTTACTGGGTTGCAGTGTGGGGAGAAGAAGACCAGAGCATTAGGGGCATCGAGAAAGTCAAAGGGCTATGTAGGGGTGCAAGCTGATGTTATTGTGAATAATTATTGGTTTTCAAATATTACCTGTAAAAACAATCTGCCTTTCCTTCCAGAGTTACCAGCGGTCATTAGTGCCAGGCTTATCCTGAAAGCCCATCCCTAACATAACAGGCATTTTTCTATTTTTCCATCTCTCCTCCTCAACAGACTCCATCAGGTAATGCCAGTCTCCTATTGTCCCTCACTTTATGCCTCTCTAGATTTTGCACACAATTTGTCTGACCCCAGTGCTGAGGCTTGTGTATGTATTACTAATATAGTATTAAATATATCCATTTGAGTGTTGACTTTAAAAGGGAATGTCTTGTATACTGAAATGAAAAGGAGAGCTGAGTCGAGCTAAGACGTGGGATTTCACTGATCAGGGGCAGCATCCATGGGGTTGCTGTGAGTCGGAATCAACTCGACAGCGGTGGGTTTTGGAATGTTTAGGCACATACCCAGGTAAGACATTCCACTCTCTGCCTTCTCTCCAGGTAGCTTGCTGCTGGTTCTGTATGTATTTTTGAGATAAAGCTCCCCTTTTCCATGCCCCTGCCCCATAGATACTGCCCAGCTCCCTCTGTTGTTAATCAGAGAAATCCCACGTCTTAGCTCTACTCAGCTCTCCCTTTCATTTCAGTATACAAGACATTCCCTTTTAAAGTCAACATTCAGATTGATATATTTAATACTATATTATAATATACTATATATTATGCTATATATACAAATACATACTATATAAAACAGTGTATATTATAATACATAATATACGTACATACTTTATCCTATTTAATCCTTGGTAAAACCCATCGAGGTAGGTGATATTAGTGTCTCCATCTTGCAGATGAGAAAACTGAGGCTCAGCGAGGTTTGGGTAATTTGCCCAAAGCCATTCAGTTAGTAAACTGTGCAGCTCCCTTTCCGTTACCCCAGTACCCTGGACAGGAAGGGGTTAATGGTCTTGATTTGTTGAAGTGAAGCCACTTAATCGGCGTTCTCTTTTCCTACCTACCCCAAGAAAGAGGTCTTCACTCACCCCGTGGCCAACCCCTCCAATCTGAAACCAGTCTAAAACCCAAACGAAACCTATTGCTGTCCAGTCGATTCGGACTCATAGCAACTCCAGGTGTTGCAGAGTAGAACTGTGCTCCATAGGGTTTTCTTGCCTGTAATCTCTACTGAAGCAGATTGCCAGGCCTTTTTTCTGTGGTTTTGCTGGGTGGCAAGTAAGTCCCTCCTCAAATTGGCCCAAATTTCCTTTTTTGATTTTTCTCTGCAATTCTTCAGGGATCTAAACTGAGCTCTTAACGTATTTAACAAATATTTTTGGGAATGTACCATATGCTAGGCTTTGTGCTGGAGTCACATGCAAAAAAGTTAAAAAGGGGCTTGAAGTGGCTTCCCGTTACTCAGGGTCTAGTGGAGGAGACGTGTGATGGCAATATCCTGTGCTGGGTGTTGCGGGGTGATGGTAGGGGGCAGATATGCCTAGGGTGCTGGGGAGCACCAAGGAAAGGGTGTTATGGATTGAATTGTGTTCCCCAAAAACGTGTGTCAGCTTGGCTAGGCCATGATTCCCAGTATTGTTTGACTGTCCATTTTGTGATCTGATGTGATTTTCCCATGTGTTGTAAGCCCTAACCTCTACAATGTTAATGAGGCAAGATTAGAGGCAGTTATGTTAATGAGGCAGGACTCGGTGTCTTAAATCAATCTCTTTTGAGATATAAAACAGAGAACTGAGACCTCATGCCATGGAGAAAGAAGTGCCAGGAGGAGAGCACATCCTTTGGACCCAGGGTGCCTGTGCTGAGACGCTCCTAGACCACGGGGAGATTGATGACAAGGACCTTCCCCAAGAGCCAACAGAGAGAGCAAGCTTTCTCCTGAAGCTGGTGCCCTGAATTTGAACTTCTAGCCTCCTAGACTGTGAGAGAATAAATCTGTGTTTGTTCAAGCCATCCACTTCTGTTATAACAGCATTCGATAACTAAGATATAAGGTATGTAACCAGCCCGGAACAATCAAGAACGGCTTCCTGGAGGGGAAGACCTGTGAGCTGGTCTGGCAGAAAATATCTTGTACTGCCTCCTAAACAGCTCTCTCTGCCTTTCTCTTCTTGTACGTATTTCCTTCTGGATGAAACGTCCTTGTTTTATCTATACCTCCTGACTTTTATACTTCCTTCAAGACGCAGTCAAATGCCACTTCCTCATTAACGAATCACTTCCAGATTCTCTAGCTTGAAGAGACGCCTCTCTTTTGATTCTTCATGGTATCGTGTTCATGCCTCATAACTTTTTATTTTGTCTCACTCTGCTTTTATGATGGTTACTTTATATTATTATCTCAACACCTCCAACCCCATCTCAGAGCTTTATGTATAATAAGGATTTTCTGATGGTGTTTTAACTTGTTACTTTGCAGTCTGTTTGCCTTTATGCCTCCCTAAAGAGGACCAGGAGACACCCAGGATGGCTTTGAATGGAAGGGAGCCAGGTTTGCTGAGCCTGGTGACTGTGCGTAGTTAAGACTGTGGTAGTTAAGAACCTGGGCGTCATGAGGCTGATGTCATGGCTGGTCACCATGTGACCCAGTGAACTTGGCCGTGTGCTATGGCCTCAATCTGAGTCCTGATCCCAACTCTGTCTTTCAAGCATGGGCCTTTGGTCACAAAGCCATCTATCTGAAGGAGAATGCAGAAGGCTGGGGGGACGTATAATAGGAAAAAAGAGGCTTCAGGGTCAGAAAACTGGGGTTCCAGGGACATCCTGCTACTTACTATGGATTTACTGACAGCATGTGACATCATAAATCATAAAACATCAGTTTTCCCGGGTACAAAAGATTAACATTGGATTTAAGAATTTTCCCAACTCAAAATTGTACAGACTATGAAGGAAGTGCAGTGGAAATCACTCATTTTTATATGGGATATTGCACTGTAATATAAAACTATAATATATATATTGGAGTCCTTGGTGGAACAAATGGTTAAGCTCTAGTGACTGACTGAAAGGTTGGCCATCCAAATTTACCCAGGGATGCCTTGGAAGGAAGCCCTAGAGATCTGCTTCTGAAAGATCACAGCCACTGAAAACCCTGTGAAGCACAGTTCTACTCTGACACAGAGGAGCTCACCATGAGTCAGAATTAACTTCATGGCAACTGCTTACAAATATGTATTATTTATAGTACAATAGAAATGCAATGAATAAATATAATAATTTGAAAGTGGCTGTCCCTGTCTCACATGGTGACATGACATGGACCAGTTTTCTCTGTCCTTTGACCCAAACGGAACCATCTTCTCTGTATCTGCCTGGAAATTCTGCTCTTTTGTCCAAAGCTGGGAGAACATCAATGTGAAATCCTGCATTTTCCAGCTTCGAAGTCTTCACTGAAACTCATCCCTGCCCGCTGGTGATTTGGCTCTGAAAATAGGCTGCAAAAGGCTACAATTCCATATATTTCAGGCTTCTTTCCCCAGAAACTGTTTGTAAGCAGAGAAGACATGCATTTTGAAGAGCATTAAGAGCTTCTGAAATTGTCATTAACAGCTCTCCTTGGTGAGCCACTTTAATAAAATGAGGGGCAGTGACATAAGAAAAAAATAACAGCCCAATCTTTGTGTTTTGTAATGAATAATAAAGTATTTTAACCTCTTTAGGGACTTAATGCCACGTTAATCCTTTAATCCCTAGAAAAACCAATTTTGTTGACATGAAAAGGGGATATTTAACTTCATCCAATTAATTTTCTACCTTAGAGATACCATGATTATGAAGATTAGATTGAATAGATTCATTAGACCTACCATATTGTGATCACGGAGTGGCTTTGACAACACAAAGTAGCTTTGAGAAGGAAATTCTGTGTCGCAGTTTTGTTTAAATGCACCCACTTAGCAGAGCCAGGGCTTGGAGGCCTTCGAGTCAGAGCACTCTCGCTTCCCCCTTGCTCACGTCTGCAACTGCTCAGCCACCACGCAGCCATCAACCCAGGAGCTCTGCCGACATGGCTATACCAGACATGCAATACCAGCTGCATCTCTCTGAGCTCCAAATGAGACCTGCTCCTGTGAGGAGGCTGAAGAGCATCGTGCTGCAGAAACATTCCAAACAGTAAAAAGTTAGCAAAGTGTGAACTCAATTTTAAATGACGCAGCAGGGGGTAAAGCACCCCGTTCAAATCATTCTCAGAACAATGGGTTGGAATTAGAGATGGAAAATAAACGGGTGGAGATTTAATTATTTTTGCATTGGACTTCAACATGCAGACACGAAAAGGGTTTAATTCCACCCCACACCCAACCCCTAGCCAGAATGGAATTTACAGGGATGAAAGAGGAGAGATGACTAGAAAAGTGAGGCTATAGCAGCACCACAAATTTTCTAGGGGTGCAGTGAAAGCCTCTGGAATCCTCTAGCTGAAGATGGCCCTTTAGGAAGAATTGAAACACGGGACACGGGACACGGGAAACTTCAGAATGACCCCTCACTCTAGATCACAGCCCCCACATTCAGTAGATATCAACCAAGCTGGAGGGCAGGGAGCCTGCTTTGTATGTCTTGGCATCCCCTGTGGTGTCTTGCTCAGGGCTTGGCATGCAAGTAACATTGTCTATTACAGTGCTTTCTGCTGGGGGGTAATGACATGGTTGAGTGGTACAGAGTACAAGAAATGGCACTGGCATTCTAAGGTGGCTTGTGAGGGAGCATGAGACAGTGGAAGAATGGGAGGTTTTGGAGACAGTCTGCCATTTGAGTCTTCGTCCTACCACTGTCTAGCTCTGTAGCCTCGAACACATTGCTTGACTTATTTAAGACTTGGTTACTTCATCTGTTAAATGGGGACAATGGTGCCAACCTTTCAGGGTTTTTTTTCACAGAGTAAGATAAGGTGATATAGTTGAAACCTCACCCTACCATCTCCCATTTGTCACACTGTGGTGGCTGGTGTGTTGCTGTGATGCTAGAAGCTATGCTTCAAATACCAGCAGGGTCACCCATGGTGGACAGATTTCTGTGGAGTTTCCAGACTAGGACAAACTAGGAAAAAAGACCTGGTGATCTGCTTCTGAAAATTAGCTAACGAAAGTCCTACAGATCACAACGGTCTGATTCTCAACCAATCATAGGGATGATGCAGGACCAGGCAGGGTTTTATTCTGTTGGGCATGGGGAGCCATGAGTTGGCAGGAGCTCAACATGAGCCAGAATCAGATTTCCCCTCCACAACTATCTCCCCCCACCCCTCCACTGTGGTAGAATTTAAGATATAAAAGGTTCGGCCACTGTTCAAGTTGTCGGTATGAGCGCAGCATGAGCTGGGGGGCTGAGGGAGGGTCTGGAAAGGAGCCAGGAGACACCCAGCCTTGGAAGGATTGGACCACTTTGGTAACAGGAGAGCTGGAGTTTGCAGCCACCCTCATGAGGGTGCTTCTCCTGGCCCTGACCCAATGCCAGATAACGGCTCCGGGGGAGCCATTGCATTCCACCCTGTCTATAAATTGCAGATTAAATCTCCCTAAATAGGCCTCACACTGCAGACTATCAGCACTCACGCCTGCTCTGTCTGTCAATAACCCATCAATTGAGGGGCCTAAGAGTGTGCGTTGACACAGCAGATTAGCCAGGCGGGCCCTGTTGGCCATCTCTTCAAGTCAATGGTTGTAGGATTATCGGCCCTGCCATTGACGTTTGCTTCATTCTTCTCTCTCCAGGTCCCCTGGGAGATGTGGGAGACCGCTCCATTCAAGCCCAAAAGCTCAAAAACAAAGGAGTAATCTCAGTGTAGGGGCTGAAAAGCAATTCAGATCAAGAGAATTCAGGCAACTCATTGCTTTCCCCTCTCTCATCACTGCTGTCTCCCTTCTCTGTGTTCAAATTGTCCTTTGTGGGAAGTTTAACTCAGAGGACAGGGATGTAAGAACCCGCTAGTCTTCACACTCAATGGGCAAAGGGAACAGAGGAAGCTGCCGTTGGACGCCCTTGTTTTCCAGGCATCAGGCAGGGCCCTGATGGAGTCACACTGCATTTTCTCCCCTTCGGGTAGGTGAGCACATGACTGCAGATGGGAACAAAGGACTCACATTTATCTGGCCTTTGGAGAACGGGGTCCCTCACTTGTCAAGGGGGACAGTTGAAAATCTGTCTGGCCTGTTCTTGGCTCTCACCTCTCTGCCGGCCTATAGTCTGTCTTCAAGGACAGCTTTAGTGTTGTCAGACGGTAGTGACGTAAACAGGACAGTGGGTCCAACGCCACGCAGGCAGGAGGCTGAGCAAGGCTGGTGCCTGAGACTGGAGCTGGAACCAGGGATCTGTGGTGATGCCAGGCCATCCAAGACAGGACCTGTAGGCGCATCTGATACCTCAACTTTGGTGTCTGAGGGATGGAGTGTGGAGGGAAGTAAGTGTCGGGATCAACCAGCTGGAGAGATTTAGGGACTGAGAAGCTAGAGAAAAGAAGGCAAGGAGATATTAAAGGCCAAGGGGGCTTCAGAGGCCCACCTGCTACATCCCCTGACCCCGCCCAGGCATGACTGCCATTGTAGGCTTGGTAACAGAATTCCACCTGGCATGTAAGATGGGAGGGGGCAAGGATACCTCTTTACAAACTCACAAGAATCCCCAAGGATAGCTCTGTTGTGAGCCAGGAGCAAGTGAGCTTCAAAAGACTCTCTTTTGTCCAGAGTAGATGCAGGAAGGGGATGGCCCAGACACCAGCCTTTGTCCAGAGTAGATGCTTACATGTAGGAAAGGGATGGCCCAGACATCAGCCTTTGTCCAGAGTAGATACTTACCTCTAGGTGGGGGATGGCCTAGACATCAGCCTTTGTCCAGAGTAGATGCTTACCTGTAGGAAGGGGATGGCTCAGACACCAGCCTTTTTCCAGAGTAGATACTCACTTGTAGGAAGGGGATGGCCCAGACATCAGCCTTTGTCCAGAGTAGATACTTACCTGCAGGAAGGGGATGGCTCAGACACCAGCCTTTGTCCAGAGTAGATACTTACCTCTAGGTAGGGATGGCCTAGACATCAGCCTTTGTCCAGAGTAGATACTTATGTGTACGAAGGGGGTGTCTCAGACACCAGCCTTTGTCCAGAGTAGATGCCCACCTGTAGGAAGGGGATGGCCCAGACAGCATCCGTTGTTCTGGGACAACTAATATACCCAGCAAGGAACTCATTACCCCCAAGAAGTGGAAAAAGACATTTTAATGGATTTGGGTTCTGGAGGCACACCTTAAAGAAACTAATTAATTTTCCTGTGCGCCATCTATCCTGACATTTCCAATAGCTGCTGGTAGGCTGATAGTGGTGGGGTTACATTGCCAGAAAGTTTGCCCTGCTCCCTAGCACAGCCTGGCCCCCAACTCTTGTCAACCCCATGCACACTGGAATGAAAATCTTCCTAGTCCTACACCATCCTCAGGATGGAACCATTGTGATCTGTAGGGTTTTCATTGGTCGATTTTCAGAAGTAGATCACCAGGCCTTTCTTCATAGTCCATCTTAGTCTGGAAGCTCTGCTGAAACCTGTTCAGCATCACAGCAACACACAAGCCTCCAATGACAGATGGGTGGTAGCTGTGTATGAGACGCACGGGCAGGAAATTGAACCTGTGTCTCCCACATGGAAGACTGAAGCCCTGAAGCACCACTGCCCAGGTCCACTCTCTCAGCCCCTTCCATTTCAGAATCACTCCCCTCCCCACAGCTGCTACTCCAGCTGCGCTTTCAGGCTGACTTTTGTTGTGACTCCCGTGAAGGTCCAGCTCCCCGACCCTCCACACTGCAAGAAGAGTAGCTTTTATCACAGGCTTCCACTTGTGATTACTTTTGAGAAGATTTTTCTGCTAAGCATGTTTGGAAACCACCAATTTTGTCTAACTATCTTAACACTGGGACCTTGTCCAGAAGTAGTGGTTGAGCAAGAACTAAAAATCCCAGGTCTCCTGCTGAGCCCCTTTCCTACTCAGCCATCCTTAGGGGCAACAGCCACAAGTCCCGAGGCGTTCACGAGCTCTTAACTGACATCTCTGGGAAAGATTCCTTAGAGATCTTAGGGGTGTTGTACACACATCTTTTCTAACTTTAAAATTAAATGTTTAAATGTTAACTGATTAATTTAAAATATTTTGAACTTCAGGTTGGATAGAATTGGACTAATCATAATGCTTGCTGCTCCCTCACGATTCCTCTCTTACTGGCTCTCTCCTATTTATTTGAACATCATTTACTTGTTTCATTTAACAATATAGTGATCATTGTATTAGTTTCCTCTTGCTTCTGTAGCAAATCACCACAAATTTAGTGGCTTAAAACAATACAAATTTATTATCTGGAGGTCAGAAATAATAAATGGGTCTCCCTGAGCTAAAAATCAAGATGTCGGCAGGGCTCTGTTCCTTTTTGGAGGCTGTAGGGGAGAATCCATTTTCCTGCTGTTTCCGTCTTCTAGAGTCTGCCTGCATCCTTTGGTTCTTGGCCCCTTCAGTCTTCAAAGCCAACAGTGGCAAGTCAAGTCTTTATAACACTGAATCACTCTGATATTGACTCTTCTGCCTCCCTCTTTCACTTTTAAGGACCCTTGTGGATTACACTGAGCCTATCTACACAATCCAGGGTAATCTTCCCACTTCAAAATCTTTAACTTCATCCTATCTGCAAAGTCTCTTTTGCCATGTAAGGTAACATATTCACAGGTTCTGGGAATTAGGATGTGCACATCTTTGGGGAAGGGGGGCACGTTATTCTTCCTTCCACAATCATCCAATCCAAGACCTAGAATACAACCTGTGTGCGCATCCCTCTCCCAATTTGTGTCTCCACCCATCGAAGTACCAACTGTCCTGAACATTTTATCATTTGCTTGCTTTCTTTTGTATCATCTTATATGTTTGAAATGTATCACATATATATGCTAAAGAGAACACTGCTTCATCATGCTTGTTTCTGAGTTTTATAAAAAGGATATCATTCATCTAAAGTTCAATAAAAAATTAAAAAAAGAAATCAAGTGATGCATTGCTTTGGGCAAATCTGCTGCAAAAGAGCTTTTTAAAGTGTTAAAAAGCAAAGCTGTCACCTTGAAGACTAAAGTGCACCTGACCCAAGCCATGGTTTTTTCAATCACCTCATATGCGTGTGAAAGCTGGATGATGAATATGAGGACCAGAGATGAATTGACACCTTTGAATCATGGTGTTGGGGAAGAATATTGACTATACCATGGACTGCCAAAAGAACAAACAAATTTGTCTTGGAAGACGTGCAGCCAGAATGCTCCTTAGAACAAGGACGGCGAGACTACGTCTCACACACTTTGGACATGTTATCAGGAGGGATGAGTCCCTGGAGAAGGACATCAGGCTTAGTAAAATACAGGTTCAGCAAAAGACAGGAAGACCCTCAAGAGGAAGACGAGATGTGTTGACACTGTGGCTGCAAAAAATGGGCTCAAGCATAACAACGATTGTGAGGAAGGGGAAGGACCAAGCAGTGTTTTCTTCTGTTGTATGTAGGGTCCCTATGAGTTGGAACCAACTCGACAGCACCTGACAACAACAACAGTTGGACTTTGGTTTTTTTCCAATATTTTGTCGTAAATAATACAATGAAAAACATCCTTATACACATATTTTGTCCATTCAGCTGATTACTTTCTTAGCATGAATTCCTAGAAACAGAATCTACCCTAGCAAAGGGAAAAACCTTTGAAACATATTGTGAGATTGCCCTCCTGAAAGATGGTATCCCACTGCCAACAGCAATGTATTCGAGTCTCCTCTCCCTTTACTCTCGCTCTTGAGATTTTTGAAAAAGATGCAAAATTCAAACAAATGAAAATTAAAACATCAACTTTGTTACCGCTAAAAATGGAATTGGAAGACAATGCTTTAAATTTGCAGTCAAACTGACTTGTTAATACCTGTCATCTAAACTAGCCAGACTTACAGACTCCATCCCAGACCTGGGTGGATTCCACAGGCTGCCCCCATGAGGTCCTGCCCAAGAGGCTGGCCTTCTGGGAAAGCAAATATAAGCTTCAGGCAGCCAGGCCTGCTCAGAATTAGAACAGAGAAAGAGGTTAGGTGAGCACACAGTTTTCTTCTTCCAAACTCACAAAGTCACTCCTTCTCCTGTGGGAAGCAATGGAGGTTGAGAGAGATGGCCAGGGAGAGAGAAGCAGGAAGTGTTAGTTGAGCTGAAATCCTTCCATGTATAGACATGAATTCAAGGCAGATGGAGGTTCTGCCCCAACATTTGCCAATACGCTGCAGTGAATGTTTTAGCTATAAAAAATACTTGCTACGTTGATAGGGGAAAAAAATATGAGTCTCATTTTAACGTACTTCTTTGATTATTAGAAGACTGAACTCTGGAATTCTATTGTGAATTGCCCCTTCATGACTTTTCACTGTCTTTATACTGGAGATTGAAGTTGTCAAGGATTTCATTTTACTTAGATCCACAATCAGGGCATAAGGGTCGTTCTTGATGGTTTAGCTCAACTCAAATGAACTGAAACTACCATGTACCCTGTGTGAATTATACAGAAATAATTTGGTCTATTGTAGAAGGGAAAAGCACAAAAATAAAAGACAAATTTTACCGCAATTCAGTAAGAAAAATAATAGGGGGAAGAAAAAGGATAACATATTCAATGGAGTAGTTTCAAACTTACTCGTCACTCACCATTTGGTTAGAAATATTCATCCGTATCTTCACACGTATCTGTAGTTCATTTCCCTTGTTATATCATATCCGATTATGTGACTATACAACAATTTAGCCATAATTTGGGTTCTTTTCAGCTTTTTGCTATTATAAGCAGGTGCTGCTATGAGCATTAATGTACAAGTCTTTTCATGGACATGTGCAAATTTTCCTCTTATATCTAGAAGAGGAAATACTGACTCATAAGCTATGTGAATATTCAGTTTTACGAGATAATTCCAACTTCCACTCCCATCTGCAGTGTTTTAAAAATCCTATTGATTTAACCTATATTGTTTTCAGTCTTAATTTTTGCCAGTTGTAATCTTGATTTCTCGGTCGTGGTCCTGGTTACAGATGAGGTTGACTATCTCTTCATATGTTTATTGTCCACCCATATTTTTTTTTCTATGAAATATTTGTATTTTGCCCAATTCTCTATGGGATTATTTATCTTTTTGGCACTATTTTATAATTCTTTACATACTCTGGAAAGTCATACTTCATAGGTTAAATATGTTGCAAATGTCTTCTCTCAGTTTGTGGTTTATCTTTTCACTTTTTAAAGTTTTTTTTTAATAAATTGAAATTTTTTGTTTTAATATGGTCAGATTTAGCAATCTTTCCTTTTAATATTTGTAATTTTCGTGTCTTGTCCAAGAAACTGTTCTTCTACACCCAAGATCAGGAAGATATTCACCTATCTAAAAGTTTTAAATTGCTTTTGACATATAAGTTCTTAAATCATCTGCAGCTAATTTTTGTGAGAGGTATTAGGTAGGGATTTGATTTCTTTTTCCTCGTATGGATGACCACTTTTCCCAGTTCCATTTATTGAATACCCTCAATTCTCCCCTGAGTTGTGCTGCCACTCCATGAGACGTCAAAGTCCCATAGATGCACAGATTTGCTTCAGGGCTTCCTCTTCTGTCCCATTGGTCAGTTAGTCTGTTCTTTGCCAATACCACACCTTCAATTACTGTAGCTTTATAAGAAGTTTTGATGTTTCTTAAGGTGAGAAGCCACTCATATTTATTCTTTTTCTTGTCCTTTTGTTCCTCCATTTTAGGATCATTTGTCAAGTTCCACGAGAATTTCTGTTTGGATTTTGATTGGAATTACATTGAATCTATCAGCTGGGGGAGATTTGACATCTTTATGGACTTAAGTCTTCCTATTTGTAAACACAGGAATGGTTTCTGTTTATGTAGATCTTCTTTCCTGTCACCTTGTTGTGAAATTTGGTGACTTTCTGTGTGCAGGACCAGCGCATCTTTGGTTAAGACAATTCCCAGGTATTTTATAAGCCTTCTTTGTTGCTATTATAAAAGTTCTTTTTTTTAAAACTACGTTTTCCAATTATTTGTTGCTGGTGTATAGAAGTGGAATTAACTTTTGAAAATTGATCTAATATCCAGCCACCTTGTTACTATTTTCTCTCATTTCTGATTATTTGTCTAAAGATTCTTTTGCGTTTTCATTGCATTTTCAAATAATAGTTTTTTTTCCTATTTTCCAATATGTTTTTATTCAACATTTTTGAAGCATAATTTACAATAAAATGCACAGATTTTGCAAATATTTTTGACAAACGAATACATCTACGTAACTCCAACATAGCGATGATCATGAGGACAACCCGGGACCAGGCAATGTTTTATATTGTTTCACGCAAGATCACTGAAGGCTGGAACTGATTCTATGGCACCTATCAACAGTAATCATCACTGCAATCAAGACCTTGAACACTTCTATCACCCTAGAAAGTTCCCTGGGTACATTGTCATTTACTATCCCTCTTTCCTGCCCTAGGCAACCACTAATCTGATTTTTAACACAGTAAATTTCTTGTCAGTTCTAAAACTTCATATAAATTGAATCATACAATGCGTACACGTTTGTGTCTGGCTTCTTTCACTCAACATTAAGTCTGTGAGATTAAGTTATGATTGTGTGTATTTGCTGTTTTGTTTATTTTTAATGCTGGGTAGTATCCTATTGAATGAATACATCTGTTGATAGACGTCTGAATTATTACTAATTATGGGCTATTATGAGTAAAGCCGCTTTAACATTTTTGCACAAGTATTTTTTAGGACAAATATTTTCAATCCTCTTGGATAAACACCTGGGAGTGGAATTACTGGATCAGAGGGTAAATGTATATTTAACTATTTTAAAAAATGGCAAATTAGTTTTGGAAGTGATCTTGCCATTTTACACTGCCACCAGCAATGTATGAAAATTCCAGTTACTCCACATCCTCCCCAACACTTGATATCATCACTTTTTTTAAAAAAAGTTAACTTTATTGTGGTATAATTTATATACAATAAAATGTACCAAATTTAAGCGGTCAGTTTGATGAGTTTTTGCAAATGTATACATCCATGTAACCACCACCATAATTAAAATATAGAATAGGCCTCTTTACAGTCAACCTCTCCTCCTACCCCCAGTCCTAGATGCCTACTGTACAGCAGACGTTCTGCTAGGCATTGGGAATGCAAAGATCCACAGACAGGATTGCTGTTCTAGTCCAGCCAAGGAGGTCATAGGCAATGAGGGTTATAAGCTCTAGAAATGACGTGACTCAGGCCTTCGGTGAATTTATAGTCTAGTTCACAGGAGCTAAACATACACGACTCCGTGATATACCTACGTATTTTTTTTATTATGGTGAAATTCACATAACATAAAATTTACCGTTCTAACCATTTTAAAGTGTACAATTCAGTGGTATTTTGTACATTCACAGTATTATGTAACCACAACCACTATCTAGCTCCAGAACATTTTCACTCCACCGAAGGGAGACTCAACACCTTTTAAGCAGTCACATTCCATACTTCCCTCACCCAGCCCCTGGAAACCACTGATCTGCTTTCTGCATCTATGAATGTGTCTGTTCTGGATATTTCATATGAATGGAATCAAGCGTACAATGTGTGGCCTTTTATGTCTAGCTTCTTTCACTTAGCATAATGTTTTCAAGGCTCATCTATGTTATCCTATGTATTAATACCTCGTTCCTTCTTGTGGCTGAATAATATTCCATTGTATGGCTGCACCACATTCTGGGTATCCACTCATCAACTGATGGACATTTGAGCTGATTCCATCTTTCGGCATACTGTGAATAGTACCGGTCTGCACATTCATGTACAAGTTTTTATCTGAACACCTGTTTTCAGTTATTTTTAGCATATACCCAGGTCATGTGGTAATTCTATTTTTAACTTATTGAGGAACCGCCAAACTTGTTTTCACAGCAGCTGCGCTATTTTACATTCCCATCAGAAACGTATGAGTGTTCCAGTTTTTCCACATCCACGCCAACGCTTGTTATTTTCCATGTTTTTGATTACAGCCATCCTAGTGGGTACAAAGTGGCATTTTACTGTGGTTTTGATTTGCATTTCCTGAATGACTAATTACATGGAGCATTTTTTCATGTGCTCGTTGGCCACTTGTAGGTTTCCTTTGGAAAATGTTTATTCAAGTTCTTTGCCAATTTTTAAATATTTTGCTGTTGAGTTGCAGGAGTTCTTTATATTTTCTGAATACTAGAACCTTATCAGTATCCCTGGTGCAAACGGTTAGGCACTTGACTACGAGCCAAAAGGTTGATGATTCGAATCCACCCAAAGGTGCCTCAGAAGATAGGCCTGGCGATCTGCTTCTGAAAGGTCATAGCCTTGACAACCCTATGGAGCAGTTCTGCTCTGCACATATAGGGTTGCCACGGGTTGGAATAGACTTGACAACAGCTAACAACAGCAACAAACTCCTATCAAATATATAATTTGCAAATATTTTCACCTATTCTGTGGATTTTCTTTTCACTTTCTTGATAGTGTTTTTTGTCGCTCAAAATTTTTTGGTTTGATGAAGTCCCATTTATTGATTTTTTTCTTTTGTTGCTTGTATTTTTGATGTCATATCTAAGACTCCAAGGTCATGAAGGTTTACCACTATGTTTTCTTCTAAGATTGTTATGGTTTTAGCTCTTATATTAGGCCTTTGAAGAAGCCTTGGCGGTGCGGTGGTTAAAGCACTCATCTGCTACTCTAAAGTTTGGCAGTTGGAACCCACCAGCTGCTCTGTGAGAGAAAGATGTGGCAGTCTGCTTCTGTAAAGACTTACAGACTTGGAAACCCTATGGGGCATTTCTACTCTGTCCTTTAGGGCCACTAAGAGTCGGAATCGACTTGAAAGCAGTGGGTTATTAGGTCTTTGCTCCATTTTGAGTTAATTTTTGTATATAGTGTGAGGTAGGGGGTCCAACTTCATTCTTTTGGATGTGGATATCCAGTTGTCCCATCACCATCTAGTAAAGAGTCAATCCTTCCCCCTTTCTTTTTACAGGCATATCTTATTTTATTGTGCTTCACAGATACTGTGTTTTTTACAGACTGTAGGTTTGTAGCAACCCTGTGTCGAGCAAGTCTATTGGTGACATTTTTCCAACAGCATGCGCTCACTTCATGTCTCTGTGCCACATTTTGGTAATTCTTGCAATATCTCAAATTTTTTCATTATTATATCTGTTATGGTGATCTGTGATCTTTGAAGTAACTATTGTAATAGTTTTGGGGCACCATGAACTGCACCCATATAATATGGCAAACTTAATCAATAAATGTTGTGTGTTCTGACTGCACCATTGACCGGCCATTCCCCGCTCTTTCCCTCTCCTCGGGCCTCCCTTTTCCCTGAGACACGACAGTATTGAAATTAGGCCAGTTAATAACCCTACAATGACCTCTAAATGTTCAAGTGAAAGGAAAAGTAGCATGTCTCTCACTTTAAATCAAAAACTAGAAATGATTCAGCTTAGTGAGGAAGGCATGTTGAAAGCCAAGACAGGCGGGAAGTTAGGTCTCTTATGACAAACATCCAAGTTGTGAATGCAAAGGAAAAGTTCTTGAAGGAAATTAAAAGTGCTACTCCAGTGAACACAGGAATGATAAAGTAGTGAAACAGCCTTATTGCTGATGTGGAGAAAGTTTTAGTGGTCTGGAAAGCAGACCAAACCAGCCACAACATTCCCTTAAACCAAAGCCTAATCCAGAGCAAGGCCCTAACTCTGTTCAGTTCTATGAAGGCTGAGAGAAGTGAAGAAGCTGCAGAAGAAAAGTCTGAAGCTAGCAGAGGTTGGTTCATGAGGTTTAAGGAAAGCAGCCCTCTCCATGACATGAAAGTAGAAGATGAAGCAGCAAGTGCTGAAGGAGAAGCTGCAGCAAGTTATCCAGAAGATCTAGCTGAGAGAATTGTTGAAGGTGGCTGCACTCAACAACGGATTTTCAGAGTAGACGAAACAGCCTTATACTGGAAGAAGATGTCATTTAGAACTTTCATAGCTAGAGAGAAGTCAATACCTGGCTTCAAAGCTTCAAAGGACAGGCTGCCTCTCTTGTTGGGGCCTAATGCAGCTGGTGACTTTAAGTCGAAGTCAGTGCTAATTTACCATTCAGAAAATTCTAGGACCCTTAAGAATTATGCTAAATCTTCTTTGCCTGTGCTCTGTAAATGGAACAACAAAGCCTGGATGACAGCACATCTGTTTACAACATGGTTTACTGAATATTTTATGCCCGCTGTTGAGATCTACTGCTCAGAAAAAAAGATTTCTTTCAAAATATTACTGCTGTTCATTGACAGTGCACCTGGTCACCCAAGAGTTCTGATGGAGATGTACAAGGAGATTAGTGTTGTTTTCATGCCTACTAACACAACACCCATTCTGCAGCCCATGTATCAAGGAGTCATTTCGACCTTCAAGTCTTATTATTTAAGAAACACATTTCATAAGGGTATAGCTGCCATTGACAGTGATTCCTCTGATGGCTCTGGGCAAAGTAAATTGAAAACCTCTGGAAAGGCTTCACCATTCTAGATGCCATTAAGAACATTTGTGATTCATGGGAGGAGGTCAAAATATCAACATTAACAAGAGTTTGGAAGAAGTTGATTCCAACTCTCTAGGATAACTTTGAGGGGTTCAAGGCTTTAGTGGAGGAAGTAACTGCAGATGTGGTAGAAATAGCAAGAGAACTAGAATTAGAAGTGGAGCCTGAAGATGTGACTGAATTGCTACAATCTCATGATAAAATTTTAACAGATGAGGAATTACTTCTTACGGATGAGCAAAGAAAGTGGTTTCTTGAGATGGAGTCTACTCCTGGTGAAGATACTGTGAATATCGTTGAAATGACGACATAGAATTTAGAATGTTAGGTAAACTGAGTTGATAATGCAGCAACAGGGTTTGAGAGGATTGACTCCAATTTCAAAAGAAGTTCTGCTGTGGGTAAAATGCTATCAAACAGCATTGCGTGCTACAGAGAAATCTTTCATGAAAGGAAGAATCAATCAATGCAGTGAACTTCATTGCTGTCTTATTACAAGAAATTGCCACAGCCGCCCCAACCTTCAGCAACCACCACCCTGATCAGTCAGTAGCATCAACATTGAGGCATGACCCTCCACCAGCAAAAGATTACGACTCGCTGAAAGCTCAGATGATGGTAAGCATTTTTTAGCAATACAGTATTTTTTAATTAAGTATGTTCTTTTTTTTTTTTTTAGACATAATGCTACTGCACAGTTAACAGACTACAATATAGTGTCAACATACTTTTATACACACTGGGAAAGCAAAAAATTGATGTGACTTGTTTCATTGTGATACTTGCTTTATTGCGGTCGTGTGGACCTGAACTTACATCTCTGAGTTATGTCTGCCTGTATTTTTTTGTGTCATGTAGCTATATATACATGCATATATCTGTTTACATTATGAAGTGTCAGGATTTACTTGGGTCTGAGAATCAGGGAGAAAAATGCATTATTGGCAAGGATATTGCTTTGGTGCTCAGACACCAAGGTTCTAGTTTTAGTTCTGCTACTAACTAGTTCTGTGACCTTGAGCCAAGCACTTACCCTCTCTGCATTTATTTTCTTATCTGTAAAAAGAGAACACTGGACGAGACAGCTGCATTTCAAACTTTAATGTATATTCATTATCATTATTAGCTTAGCTACAGAAACGTTCTTCAAATGAAATTTTATGAAAGAAATTTAATATACAGAGGGTAAACAAATAACAGTAGCAAGTAAAATGCTGAAGCATTGTAGCAGGGTGTCTGAATCCCCTACTACTGGGCACCTTTTCACACATTCACAGCCACCTTCCCAATGGTTCCTAAGCACACTTGGAACCTCTAGTACTCCTCAACGCACGGTTGGAAATGAATTAACAAGATGACCTGTAAGATTCGTCTGAGCTTTTGACATTTTAATTCTAAGAGTTCATTCTTTTCTTTCCTAGTCTGGGAAGCCTTCCTGGATGTGAAGGGCTCTGAACTGGACTCTGACAGGTGGAAGAAACACAGGCCACCTAGAAACAACAAAAAGCCAGCCATTCTAGGCACAGAGTATATAACGTGTCTCTTTTACGCAAATATTTGGCTTCAAGGGGGCAGTGGAAGACCCTTGTGGTTTGGAATCACTTCTGGATTTGAATTTTAGCCCCTACTGCTTAGCAACTCTGTGACTTTAGTAAGTTACTTAACTTCTCTGATCCTCAGTTTCCTTTTCTGTAAAATAAGTCTATTAACACTGTGGTGGGTTGTTGTGAGCTTGAGCAATGTGCGGAGATGTGTTTCTCATCAAATCCCAAGGTGCAGTTCATGGCGAGTCAAGGGCCCAGAATGTAAGAGCTGATGATAAATATTGGTTTCTCCTGAGGACTTCCCCAAAGGCCTCTTTCGATTCCCTTCCCCTGACATCTCACAGTGAGAGATTCTCTTCCCCCAGTTCTGCAGCCTTTGAATTTCCCATGCTAGCTGCAGTCTGCCTTTTGCCCCTGCCATATTGGATAAATACACATCCTGATGCCATGTGCCTTCTGCCTTAGAGTAAAAACACTTCTACATTATTCATCAAAAGTATCATCTCACAAGACCAGCCATAAAAAAGTTCTTCACATCCATTCACACAAACAGGTTTTTGAAACCTGTCCAGAAATAGAAATTGCAGGAGCAGAGGCAAAGGCGTGTTATTGTTTGTAGGCTTTTAAATACAGCCTCACAAAACCACTTTTCGTCTTGTTCTCAAAGGGATTAACTTCTGAGCAGTGGGGATTAACTGATGTCGGGTTAGACAAGCAGTCAACACCAGGGTTGACCAGCCTGACAAGATTAGTCCCCAGATAAAGAATTTACAGTCTGTTTTAAGACTGTATAACTGTAACTTTCTCCAAAAGCTTTCAGTACCTTGAGAGAGGAGGCAAGTTTCTGAAGCTAGAGGGCCAGGTGGCTCCCAGGTAGGCCTTGGAGTGGTGAAGGAAAGGCAGTGGGTGGGAGGACCTTCCCCCTTGGGTGCCGTAAGAAGGGGGTCACGGTTGCACACCTTGACGATGGACGGACAAGACAGTGGTGAGCTCCATCTCCACAGGGACCTGGCAGGAGCTAAGCAGTTCTTTAACATAGCACAAGCAAAAAGGCACCATGCATAGTGTTGACCCAACAAACAGTTCTGGCTCGAGAGGATGCATTTGGTGGATTCTGATGAACTCCCTTGTGATGAAGCTATGCTTGTTCCCTGGCCCCCAGCTTAAAACTCTCCATTGCCCGATTCTGACTTCTTCCTAGAGGCTCACTTGTAGAAACCGCCTGGTCTGTAGTACAGTGCTTCTGGGACAATGGCCAATCCTTGACCCTGGGCAAAGGGCTAGCTTCAGGTGCTGTCCGTGCAGTCTGACTGCTGAGCTCAGATGCCAGCTTGACCTCAAGAGTCAGCCGAGGTCTCAGCCTCCGTCTCCTCATAGCTCAAATGAGAATAATACTAGTACCAACTTCATAAAATTGTAGAAGACTTAAATGAGATAATGCATGTAAAGCACATAGTAAGTGTTCAATTAAAAAAAAAGTAACTGAGCGCCTGTCACACACCAGGCACATTAAAAACAAAACAAACAAAAAATAATTACTGTTGAGTAGATTCCAAATAATGGCAGCCCTGCTGTCAGAGGACAATGGTGCTCTGTAGACTCCATAAATTTTTCAGAAGTAGATCACTAGTTCTTTCTTCAGAGGCGCCTCTAGGGGGACTCAAACCTCCAACCTTTTGATTAGCAGCCTAGTGCATAAACTGTTTACACCATCCAGGGACTCTGCCAGACACATAACTGATGCTTAATAAGTGTGTGCCAAGTAAATGTATAAATCAAAGTTCCCTCGTCAAGCAACATAGCACACATCTTGCCCACGCCTACTCCCATTTTTGTCCATTCCGTTCTTCCTTACCTTTTCTGTAAGGTTCAGACCAAGCCTCGCATCTACCATAAAAGGCACACAGTAGGAGAAACAATACATGGCTGGTAAATTGAGCCCTTTAAAGTGTTTAAAAGCAAAGATGTCACTTTGAGGACTCAGGTACACCTGATCCAAGCCATGATATTTTCAATAGCCTTATTTGCATGCAAAAACGAGACAGTGAATAAGGAAGACCAAAGAAGAATAAATGGATTTGAATTGTGGTGTTGGTGAATAATATCAAATATGCCATGGACTGCCAGAAGAAAGACCAAATCTGTCTTGGAAGAAGTACAGCCAGAATATTCCTTAGAAGGGAGGGTGGCAATACTTTGTCTCACATATTTTGGACATGTTATCAGGAGGGACCAGTCCTGGAGAAGGACATCATGGTTGGTAAAGTAGAGGGTCAGCAGAAAAGAGGAAGACCCTTGACGAGATGGTTTGACACAGTGGCTGCTACAATGGGCTCAAACAGCAACGTTTGTGACAATGGCACAAGACTGGGCAGCGTTTCCTTCTGTTGTCCATTGGGTCACTATGAGTCAGAACCAGCTTGACGGTACCTAACAACAACAAATTGAGCTGAATCAAATGGGAACATATCCATGGTGATTTGTGTCTTCCTTTGCCAGGCGTGTGTTGGAGGCACAGGAGAGGCTCAGAAGAGATGCTATTTTGAGGGCTGGCCTCTCTGCATCCTCCGAATCCTACTGCTCAAGTGCCTACCTTCAGGTACCCTCATTTGCTTCCTCTACTCCCTCTTCTGACTTGCTCTTGCAGTCCTTCACCTGATAAATACAGAATCAGCACTGCGGACGCCGAGCTTCAAGCCTAGACCATTCAATATTCTTCAACATTTAAGCAGAGGTTAGCATTACTGACCACTAACTCCAAGCCCCCTGCCTCATCATACCCACAGTTGGGGAGAATGTATTTCTTTTTATTCTCTTTGCATGTATATTTTCTTCCTGAACACAAATAACAATCCAGTTGCCACATAATTAGATTGGATTATGGAATAATTACAACCTTGTTTGCTCTCGGCAGATTACATGGTAATTATACTTGGCATTACCATGAAGAACCAAGAAATTCCAACCATGTCATTACATGGTTATTTGTACAGTACAATGCAGCAGTGTAATTATACATGCAACATTTGGTCTCCAATAGGAAGATGATTAAAACAATGCTAATGCTTCAAAGTGTTGATTAGGTGCCAAAATGATATGATATTTACAGTGTGAGGAGGGGTTCTGTTTTTTATTTATTTTTTAATATAGCAATATCTACCTTCCCTTGATCTCCCCAGCCACCTCCCACAGTGGGCTGTGTGTGGTCAAGAAGGCATGTGTGACCACAGTACCGTGCTCTCTGCTCTCATAATTCATTCATGCTCACAGCAGCCAGAGCCCTCCATTCACAGTAAAATCCAGAGGTAGCTGGCCATTTATCCCTCAACAGGACAATGGCTTACTCGTCCGGCATTGCTTTGCAAGATTGTCTTTCTGTAAACCTTTCTGGTGGAGAGAGCATAGGACCAGGTGGCAGACATCAGGGCTTCTGTCTAGGATATGCCTTCAGCACTCTGTGTGACTTTGGGCATAATGCTTTCTAAGTCTCAATTTCTTCATCTTTAAAATCAGGGCTTACAGATGACCTCTAAGTGTCCTTGTAGGTCTAGGAATGTGTGACAATCAGTGGCATGGTAGCACTTTAAGTTTTCAGTTTTTGTGTAATTTAAATGATAATGATCTCCTTGTGGGAAAGGACTTCTCTTTTTTAAATTTCCAAAGCATCCAACAAATATCAGTTGAATACAGGAAAGAATGAATTTCCTCTCCAGTTTTCATATGCCAATGAGACTGGTTAACGTTATGGGCAGGTTGGTTTCCAGCAGCAAGGGTAGATATTGTCATTTAGGGGAAGGTGATGGTTTAAAGCTGTAGGGGAAAGAATGGCATTTTGGAGCCTAATCACTTAGAATTGAACCCCACCTTTAAGAGCTTTGGAGCCCTGATGGTGCCGTGGTTAAGAGCTCAGCTGCTAACCAAAAGGTCGCTAGTTTGAATCCACCAGCTGCTCCTTGGAAACCCTATGGGGCAGTTCTGCTCTGTCCTATAGGGTTGCTACGAGTTGGAATCGACTTGATGGCAATGAGTCTTCAAGTCGTTGGGTACTTCTTTTTTAACCTCTTTGAAGCTCAGTTATTTCACTAGTGATATAATAAACTAGTTGCTGTCAAGTCAGTTCCAACTCACGGCAATTTCATGTGCGTCAGAGTAGAAATGCGCTCCGTAGGGTTTTCAATGGCTGCTTTTTCAAAAGTAGATTGGTAGGCCTTTCTCCTGAGGCACCTCTGGGTGGACTCGAACGTCCAAACTTTGGATTAACTACCTAGCGTGTTAATCGTTTGCACCACCGAGGGACTCCAGTAATACAATACAAGGACAATGATGCTTACTTTAGAATGTTGTGAAGCTTAGAAATAGCATATACAAAGTACCTAGCACACTGCCTTGCACAGGGCAGATAGTGCACAAGTAAGGGTGGCTGTTTGGTGTAGACATCAAGCATTAAAGGTGCTTTCAGCATATGAATGTGCGTTTCCCGTCTCTGAGATCTTTCTCCTCTGGACAAGTCGAACTTGAGGTTTGCGGCAGGACTGCAGGTGTGCCAGGTGTTTCCCACCTGCTCCTTCATTTCATCCCTCCAAGCACCTTCTGAGGATTGCAGCACAGATTCTCACCCAGTGAGGTCCACATCTATAAAAACCCACAAGAACTTGACTATGGTTAAAAAAAGTTCCTGCCCTCCTTAGCTGCAGAGTGAAGGCTAACCATTAAACGCACCTCCGGTCTCCTTTCCCTGGGCCTGAAAAAAGAGATGATGGTAAGGCAGACATCCACCTTCCAGTAAATGAAATGAGGTCCATGTTCTTCTCCATTAGTGTGGCTTTGCATGGAAATCATTCGTGTGTGTATGTGTGTGGAAGAGAGAGAGGGAGAGAGAGAGAACTCTGCGTAGTCATACAGAAAGACTTTTTTCAGGCTGATGCTGGATGTCATCGAGTCGAGTGAGGTGGAGAAAAGAGAAGGAGGTAGAGATAGGATATGGATGACGGAGAGGACTCTGGGAAATGTAACTGGTTCTACGGGCAGTTTCCTGACCAAATGATATTTTTGAAGCTCAATGGTCTCTGGGTCTCTGGAAGTTATTTAGAAGCCTGCCAAAATCCTAGTCTGGCAGAGGCAAACATCACTTATCAGAGATCTGGGAAACCAGAAAAGTTAGTTTAGTTGAGAGTACAGAAGGTTGGATGAGGAGGTTTGTCTTACTCCAATATATTCAGTGTTTGGGGAACCCATGGGAGAAGGGACATTGTCCGAGGGACCAAAGCTTTCAGGGCAGCATGACTCTGGGTACTAAAGAAGACAAAGCTGTCACTGGACCCAAGTCCATGCACTGCAAGGAACCAAAACTCAAAGTGGGATGACAGCCAGCAGAGGAAGAGACCGGTCTCCAGATAGCATTTTTAGAAATCACTTTTTCTGGAGTCAGTGAAAAAGAGAAAGACGAGATGGACTGACACAGAGGCTGCAGCAATGGGCTTGAACATAGCAATGATTGTGAGAATGGCGCAGGACCGGGCAGTGTTTCGTTCTATTACACATAAGGTCCCTATGAGTTAGAGCCGAGTTGGTGGCCCCTGACAACAACAATACACACCCATAAACACACACACACCATACATATGAAATACCATACAGTATATACTGACATACATAATATATATAGACGTCTTGGTGGCACAGTTGTTAAGCACTCTGCTGCTAATTGAAAGTCCAGAGATTTGAACCCACCAGCTGCTCCACGGGAGAAAGATGTGGCAGTCTGCTTCTGTCAAGATTAAGATTACAGCCTTGGAAACTCTATGAGGCAGGTCTACTCTGTCCGACAGGGTTGCTATGAGTCGGAATTAACGGCAGTGGGTTTGGTTTTGGGTATATAAATCCCACAGGGCTTCCAAGGAGCAGCTGGTGGATTCGAACTGTGGACCTTTTGGTTAGCAGCCAATCTCTCAACCACTGCACCACCAGGGCTCCTTTGGGTATATATATATACTCACACACATATATAAAATGAAAACCACATCTATTGCCATCGAATCAGTTCTGACTCATATAGCACTGTAGGCTTTGAGGCTAGCCTGGACTGCGTGGATTGGTAGAGTCCCACCAGGTTTGGGGAGGGAAGAGAAGGCAGGAGGGAGAGACCCCTTTTAAAGGCCACCTCTTTATTTGGGGAGGGGACATGTGAAGCAAAGGGCTGATGTTTCAGCGGACGAAATGAGAACATCTCACAGGACACATTGCCCAGTCCTGGCATCTCCCAGGAGACTTTTGAACCTACCCTTCAATCTCACTTTATTCTCAAGCGTTCAGATGGAGAGGCAGTGTCACAGTGGCAAGGGGGAAATATGGGCCCTGGAACCTGACAGACCTGAGTTCAAATCCCAGCTCTGTCACTTTAACTGTGTGATCTTGTGTAATTACCTAGCCTCTCTGAGTCTCAGTGCTCTTGCCTATAAAACATGGTGAAGTATTCCAGTGTCCAGTGTTATGGTCAGGACTACGTGGAATAGTTTACGCAAAGGGCTTGCCACAGTTTCTGGTACGCATTCCAACACTCAGTAAATGGTAAGGTTAATCATTTTCACTAAGGGTGTCCAAACAAGTTGCTGTGGAGTCGATTCCGATTCATAGCGACCCTATAGGACAGAGTAGAACAGCCCCGCAGGGTTTCCAAGGAGTGCCTGGTGGATTTGAACTGCTGACCTTCTGGTCAGCAGCCAATCTCTTAACTACTGCACCACCTAGACTCCTAAGGGTGTCCAGTGGGATTAAGTAGATCTAGATGAACTCTGAGGAAGGACACAGAGCAAAGAACTCATGGGCCCAAAGTCAGGGAGTGTAGTGCTGGACATGCTGATGGCCATCAGGGACAGAATCCCCACAGCTGGGTCATCACGTCACTCCCATGGACATCCTTATAGCCTAGTGCCTCGGCCAGTGGACAAAAGAGTAGTGGTATTGTCTTACTTGTCTCCCTTAGCCTATAGATAATATCCTAAACCCCAAGAAAGCAAAAAAAAGGGCACAGGAGTGGGCTTCTAGAGACCAGTCTGTACCAAGCAACTGTGGGACCTGAGGCAGGTCTCTTGGCTGTTCTGGCCTCAGTTTCCCCAGCCATAAAATGAGGAGTTTGCATTAGATAGTTTCTAAGGTTCCTTCCAGTTCCAAAATTTTATAATCCTGAGGGGGGCTTACTTATTTTTTTCCCCTCCAGGAAATGTGCCCACATTGTATATTTGAGGTCAGTTTAGATTTTACTGAACCGAGCTTCATTCTATACATGCGTATGTGTATTGTAAATATACTCACAAGCATATGTATACACAGGAATTGAAAGACGAAATTGTCCCTACACCTCAGTGCTTTCAATTGAGCCATCAAGTCACTCAGGTATTTATGATGGAGAGAAAAATATGTGCACTGTTTTTCTTTCTCAGGAGGATTATGTCTGAAACTCAGCTTGGCTGCAAGACTCACATTGGGAGAAAGACATGAGAATTTAACGAGTGAATGATGGCTGTAGGGAAAATGAGATAAATGGAATCTCCTTCCTGGTCCTATATTTCCATATGCCAACAGGGCTGTCCTCTCAGAATATCTGACGGGCCTCTTAACAGACGTCTCCTCTGCTCTCTAGCACTGTCTCCTCTGCTTTAACTCCTGGTATTTGAATTGGGTTGGCTCCTCCTACGTCTGCGTCCCCCAACTGCTATCTGTTCCTTTTCCTGTTGATTTCTTTCCCCTGCATTCATGCGACAAACACTTATAGAGCCCTCACTGTGTGTCAGGAATAGGGCTAAGTGCCGGGGATACAGCCATGAAGAGAACAGAGCCAGTGGTCTCCCTCAATAGTCTAGCAGGGGGTGTTAGGGTAGAACTGGCTACCAGGATTCCCAGTGGTTTAACATAATAAAAGTGCATTTTGAGCTTTGTTGCTGTTGTTGTTAGTTGCTATTGAGCTGGCTCTGACTCACGGCAAGGTTAGGTATAATGGAATGAAACGTTGTCCGGTCCTGCGCCATCTTCATAATCGATGGTATGTATTTATATCATGTGGATATTTGGCAGACAGCCTTCAACATGGGCATTCAGAAAATCAGTGTCCTTCCTCTTGAGGCCCTGCCACCCCCTAGGGCTTCTCCGTCCTTTGCCTCCATTTGGTAGAAGGATAGACCTTGAGCGTGGAGAAGGTCCAGCCACTTGCTAACCATTTTAGCTGTGAAGTGACACTCATCACTTCCGCTAGCATTCTACTATGCTCACGAGCCCACATCCCCAGCTAGACTCGGGAGTCTGGGAAATGTAGTTCCTGCTGCACAGCCACTTCCTGGAAACAGCATGCTTGTTGGAAGTGGAGCAGAAGTTAGCCGTGGATAGACACTAAACAAGCAATTCCCCTAGTGGGTGCTGGGGGCTGTGAAAGAGGACGATCAGCGTGCTAGAGTAGACCTGACCTACCCGGGGACAAGGTCTCCCAGAGGGTACAAATAGGAGCTAACCAGATGCAAACGGTGGGCGTGGGAAGGCAGAGTTAACTGCCTGAACGTTTTCAAAGGTCTTGGGGGTAGGAAAAGGTGAGGAGCAGCAGAGGGAAGTAAGAATGAGCTCAGCTGCTAACCAAAAGGTGCCTTGGAAGAAAGACTTGGTGATCTACTTCCAAAACCTCCTGTGGAGCACAGTTCTGCTCTGACCCACGTGGGATTGTCATGAGTTGGCATTGATTGACTCCAAGGCGACTGGTACTGGTTGGAGGACAAAGTGGGTGCGAGACTGGAAGGGAAGAGGTTGGAGATCATGAAGGTTCTTTTAGACCATGATAATAAATTCTGACTCTGTCCAAAAGACAAATGAATCCACCAAAAACTTTTAAGCAGGGGAGTGAGGGCACTGTCATTTTAAAAGACCACCCTGGCTGCGGATGAGGGTGTAATCCTGGAGGCAGGCAGAGTTGTTGGGGGGCTACTGTGGTTGTCTTGGAGAGAGATGATGGGCAAGGGGCTGACAGTGGGAGGTATAGAAGAAGGAGTCAAGAGACATCCTTAGCAGCATCTGTTGGATTTCCCGTCTGGGCCCTCGTCCCTCCAACTTGGATTGTGGTAACAATGCCTCCGCTGTCTTCTCTCCATCACTTCCCCCACCACGGCCAACAGCCTAGATGCTGTCATCATGCCACTCTCTCAGTCAAGTTTCTCAATTGTAGATAACACTATCTGCTCTGACCTGCTTAAGCAGAAAGTGATATGTTTAGGGGTAGAGAACATGCGTCTGGGAGGACTGAAGGAACAGATTCTAGACTGGGCCTTCTGGAGGGTCTCTCGGGTCCCACTGCAGAGCTGGCCTGCCACCTTAGCTGTCCCCTCTGCAGCCACACTGCCTTTGTCCCGCTCCGTACCAGCAATCTAGAACGCTGTTCCAAATGAAACCAGTCAAAGAACATCTGATCAGTAACATGAGATCACATGTTTGCATCTTAATGGTGGTGGAATATGAAAATGTCATTCTGATGCATCTCTGATGAGAAGGCAGTTTGACTCCAAAGGGAACAGTTAGACGGAAAGGTTTGGGGCAGCTACAGATGACAGGTCTATGGCACTCCCTCCTCACTCTGGAATGTCTGACGCTGGTGTCTTTTCCATCATTTATGGCTCCCAACAATGCTACTGGAGGCATTTTCTTCCCACTCACAGATGAAGAAACTGACTCATAGAGGCTAATGAGCTTGCCCAAGATCACACAGCAAGCAGTAGGCCGTGTCTGTATTTCGGCTGAGCTTTGACTGACACCAAAGCCTGCCTTTTCCCACTGCCTCCTGCAGAATTAAAATTCGTTGTGAAAGTTTATTGCAGGACATCTCCCCAGTCTGACCCTGTCATGGATTGAGTTGTGTCCCCCAAAAATATCTGTCTTCTTGGCTGGGTCATGGTTCCCAGTATTGTATGATTGTGTTATCTGATGTGATTTCCTTATGTGTTGTAAACTCTATCACTATGATGAGATTATATGTGATCTCCTTAAGTGTTGTAAATTTTATCACTGTGATGAGGTTATACTGATGAGGTTGACAAGATTAGTGTCTTAAGCCAATCTCTTTTGAGATATAAAAGAGAGAAGCGAGCAGAGAGACACGGGGACTTCATACCACCAAGAAAGCAGTGCCAGCAGCAGAGCGCATCCTTTGGACTTGAGGTTCCTGCGCAGAGAAGCTCCCAGACCAAGGGAAGACTGATGACATGGACTTTCCTCCAGAGCTGAGGGAGAAAGTGTTCCCCTGGAGCTGATGCCCTGAATTTGGACTTGTAGCCTACTGGACTGTGAGAGAATAAATTTCTGTTTGTTAAAACCATCCACTTGAGGTATTTCTGTTGGAGCAGCACTAGATGACTAAGACAGACCCCATTCCTGCCTTGCCACTGGGTAATGAGGGCAGGTGGCAGCCCTGTGCCCTGGTACACCCTTGGCACACAGGAGCAGGACTACACGGAGCCATGTGTGAAGTCCGGTGGGAACCTTGTCGAGCTGGCCTTGTTAACACTCATGGTACACTGCTGCTCTGGGCAATAATTGAAAAACACAGTTGTTCAATTTTAATTAGGAAGAAAAGAGGTTCATTATTAGTTGTCACTCCTCCTTGTTCCTTAATTATGCTCATTGCATGAAAACATGAAAGAACTACATCTCACTTGCATTGTTCTCGCTCATGGCTGATTATCCTGATTGTCACTCCCCCTCCCCCTGCCTCGCCCCTCGCCTGAACTGCCCAAACAGGTAGCCAAGAGGTTAAGAAGAAAGATTCTGGAACAGACTAACCTGGGGTTTGAACCCTGCCCTCGCCACATAGGAGAGGTCAGGTTATTTACCATGCAAGTTCTGTTTCTCTCTTTGCAGAATGCCAAACCAAACCAAACCTGCTGTCGTTGAGGTGACTCCGACTCCTAGCGACCCTATAGAACAGTGTAGAACAGCCCCATAGGGTTTCCAAGGAGCAGCTGGTGGATCTGAACTGCCAGTGTTTTGGTTAGCAGCCGAGCTCTCAACCACTGCACCACCAGGGCTCCCTTTGTAGAATAGAATCATAAAACCTTCTTCCTGGAGTTGTCTTGAGGATAACATTACATAAAATAATAGCCATAAAGTGTCTGGCACATGAGAGATGCTGCCATGAGTGCCAGCTATTTTTATTATAATTTTAAGGTTTATTATCAACTACAGACTCAAATACCAGGCTAAGAAGTCTAGACTGATCTTGAAAGGAGAGAGAAGTCCCTGAAGGCTTTTTTTTTTAGCAAGCAGTGCCACGATGAAGGATAATTTTTCTGATAGTTGATGCTCCAAGGAAGCCACTGAAGATGTGCCGTGTAAAAAACATGTATTCTGTCTCGTGTATAGTTTCACTTAACTGGACTTCCTAAAGAAGGTGTGATTTTTTTTTACTTATTTCTCTTGTTCTGAGGATGGGTCTGCCCTGAGCCCATTGGTTCCATGGAACCACTGTAGCTGTTGGCAGGAAAAGATGGACTGACTTTCTGGCTGCCCATTGGGTAAGAGAAAAACCAATAGATTTGGGAGCTTAGGTCACATACTGTCGTGGCATATGGAGGCACCTGTAACCTTCAGACTGGCCAAACACTTTTAAATTTTCCACTACTCTCAAAGTTGATACTTCCACTTATGGTTATTTATTTGAGGTCCCTAAAATTAAATCTATCTAAGGTGTAGGGGGGCCTATGGTTGGTGCAAACAGTTAAACACTCAACTATTAGCTGAATGGTTGGTGATTTGGAAGAAATGCCTGGTGATCTGTTTCCAAAAGGTCACAGCCATGAAAATTCTATGGAACACAGTTGTCCTCTGCACACATGGGGTCACCATGAGTTGGGATTAACTCGATGGCAACGGGTAGTCTAGGGAATTAGGAGTTTTGTGTTGAGTTGATGCCCTTCTTTGTGTGTGAAGTTAATTTGCTTCTGCAGGGGGGAGGAAGGAAAGAGGGAGGGAGGGAGGAAGGGAGGGAGGGAGGGAGGAAGGAGGGAGGAAGGGAGGGAGGGAGGGAGGAAGGAGGGAGGGAGGGACAGAGGAAGGAGGGAGGGAGGGACAGAGGAAGGAGGGAGGAAGGGAGGGAGGGAGGGAGGAAGGAGGGAGGGAGGGACAGAGGAAGGAGGGAGGGAGGAGGGAGGGAGGGACAGAGGAAGGAGGGAGGGAGGAGGGAGGGAGGGAGGGAAGGAAGGAGGGAGGAAGGGAGGGAAGGAGGGAAAGAAAGGGCCCAAGATTTTTTTTTTTTTTTTTGCTACTGAGCTAAATATATTTATTTGGGCTAAATATGTAACTGCCAGAACTGATAGGAAATTCCCAAGGCTTCGTCCGCCTCATGTGTAGCTTGCTGTAGAAATGCTATTGCTGAAGGAAAACCTCCCTTTCAAAGAGCATTCACTGTTATGTGAGGTAAACTGGTGGTTAGAAAAGCACCAGATAATTTTATTTTGTCTCTCACAGATTAAGCATTTCCCCTGTAGTAAAAATGTTTCACTCACATTAGAGAGAGGGATGGGGTAGGATTCCACTGGTCAGGGAATGGAGAGAAAAAGAAAGGAAAGGAAAAGTCCCCAAAGAGCTATTTGTATAAAATGAAAGTATTTCAAAAGCACCACTGATCTGAATCTTGAGATGTTCCCCAAAGCCAGTTGTATGGACCAAGGCTCCTAGCAGGCAGGGCAGGTTTGGAGAGTTAGACCCTTGTTCTTCCCAGGTTTCAGCTAGTGACTTCAGGGTTATCCTAAGTGCATTCACTGTCTGACTTTAAATGGTTGCAGAGGGAGTGGGGCTGGCAGGGTGTCATGGATTGAATTGTGTTCCCAAAAAATACGTGTCCACTTGGCTAGGCCAGGATTCCCAGTATTGTGTGATTGTCCTCCATTTTGTAAGATGATGCAGTTATCCTGTGTCTTGTAAATCCTAACCTCTATGATGTTAATGAAGCAGGATTAGAGGCAGTTATGTCAATGAGGCAGGACAAATCTACAGGATTAGCTTGTATTTTGAGTCAGTCTCTTTTGAGATAAAGAAAGGGAAGTGAGCAGAGAAGAGAGGGACCTCATATCACCAAAAAAAGGAGAGGCAGGAGAATAGAACGTCCTTTGGATTCGGGGTCACTGTACTGAGAAGCTCCTAGACCAGGGGAAGATTGATGACAAGTACCTTCCTCCAGAGATGACAGAGAGAGAAAGCCTTCCCCTGGAGATGGCACGCTGAATTCAGACTTCTAGCCTCCTAGATGGTGAGAAAATAAATTTCTGTTTGTTAAAGCCATCCACTCGTGGTATTTCTGTTACAGCAGCACTAGGTAGGTAAGGTACAGGGTAATTCCCACAGACCTCATGAGGTGACTGCTCACTGGTGAGGTCATGCAGATCCCAGTGCTGATCCTTGGTTCTGTAACTTCTGAAGTGGGTCCTCATTTGTACACCCAGAAAGTGCTCATGCCTGGGAGAAGCTGACTCACATTAACCCAAAACCCTAGAGACAGAAACAAATGCCTGGACCTTCCCGTAGCGGAGTTCCTGGGTAGTGCAGATGGTTAAAACTCTTGGCTGCTAACCAAAAGGTTGGAAGTTCAACTCTACCCAGAGGCATCTCTAAAGATCTATGTCTAAAAATCAGCCACTGAAAACTCTATGGAGCATAGTTCTACTCTGACATACATGGGGTCACCATGAGTCAAAATTGACTCATGGCAACTGTTTTCTCCCCCTATAGAAGACATGATCTGGCTACGAAACTGGGGACACTGCCTTCAACCTCTGGTTTTTATACTATGCCCAGGATGCCTCAGGCTTCCCCAGAAGTGCCACAGGGACCTGGACAGAGGGACACGGCTTCTGAGCTCCCAAAGTCTAGTTGATCCAGAACAGCTTTCCTTTGATCTGTTTTACATACTGGGATTCTACATAAGATTTTGTTAAAAAATTTTGAAATCATTCTCTTCACTCAAGTAACTATCTGTTATAAAAATGTTCTCAATTTTTAAATAAGGTTAATCTTTCGGATTATAAAGATAATATATACACATGACAGTATAATTGAAAAGCACGGAAGAAGAGTAAGAAGAAACTCCAATCATTTACAGACTACCACTGTTAATGTTTTTACCAATTTCTTCCTGGCCTTTTTGCTATATATATTTTTATATAATTGAGACGGTATTGTACTAACCGAGGTTATTTTTTACCTAAGGTTATTGCAGAAGCATCTGTGATATGGATCACGATGTATGTAACTATTGATTTCTGTTACTACTCTTACTCTTATAAACAACGTCATACACCAAGTTTTCCCACATTTCAGATTGTTCAGAAGGACCAAGTCTCAGGAGTGGCATTAGTGACACCTAGTTTTCAAGCAGCTAGGTGTTTTAAAGGCTTTTAAAATATAACACAAAATTGTTTTGCAAAATTTGTATTGATTCACTTGTCTACAAACCATTTATGAAACAACCTGCTATATCTTGCCTTCAACCGGCACTGGATATCATTATTTTTAAAAATCACATTTGTTTGTTTGATTATTAATGAATCTGAACATTTTTCATAATTGTTGTCATTATATTTTTGGAGTCTTCTTTCTAAAAAACAAATATGTTACTTTGCTTTCCTACTCGGAAAGCCCGTTTGACCCCCGAGTGCCTACACGTATAACAAAGTCCCAGGGCGCACAGTGTGTCCCAGGGGGAGGACACACAAATTTGAGCCAGAGAAATGGTTTCTAGCCACAGTTTTGCTTGTAACGTCTGTGTGCCTTTGGGCAAGTCCCTTGATCTCTTTTAGCTTTAATTTCTTACCTACAAAAATGGGAATAACTATGCCAGCCTACTAGAGTCACAAACCAATATAAAAAAACAAACCCTTTGCTATGGAGTCAATTTCAACTCATAGTGACCCTGTAGGATAGAGTAGACTTGCCCCATAGGGTTTCTGAGGCTGTAATCTTTACTGAAGCAGACTGCCACATCTTTCTTCCATGAATCGGTTAATGGGTTCTGTCATGGATTGAACTGTGTCCCTCAGAAATATCTGTCAACTTGGCTGGGTCATGATTCCCAGTATTGTATGATTGTCTACCATTTTGTCATCCGATGTGATTCCCCTATGTGTAGAAAATCCTATCACTATATATGTAATGAGATGGATTAATGGCATTTACATTGATGAGATCTACAAGATTAGATAGTGTCTTGAGCCAGTCTCTTTTGAGATATAAAAGAGAACAGTGAGCAGAGAGACATGGGGACCTCATACCACCAAGAAAGCAATGCCAAGAGTAGAGCACCTCCTTTGGACCCAAGTTTCCTGCACAGAGAAGCTCCTAGACCAAGGGAAGATTAATGACATGGACCTTCCTCCAGAGCCAACAGAGAGAGAAAGCCTTCCCCTGGAGCTGACGCCCTGAATTTGGACATGTAGCCTACTAGATGGTGAGAGAATAAATTTCTCTTTGTTAAAGTCATCCACATGTGGTATTTCTGTTATAGCAGCACTAGATAAACAGGTTCCAACCACCAACCATTCAGCTAGTGGCTCAGCACTTGACCTCTGAGCCACCAGGGCTCCTTCTCTACAGTCATAATGAAGACTACATGGGATGTTCTTTGTAAGAAACCTAGTAGAGCTCTATACCACAGAGCTGTAGAATCAGCAATCGCCATTTCTGTCATTATATACGGGAACTTTTGGAGAATAACCAGTTGCCACTGAACTGATCCTGACTCATGGCTACCCCATGCATGTCAGAGTAAAACTGTACTACAGAGAGTTTTTCAATGGCTGATTTTCTGGAAGTAGATTGCCAGACCTTTCTTCCGAGGCACCTTTGCGTAGACTCAAACCTCCAACGTTTCAGTTAGCAGCTGAGCACATTAACCATTTGCACCACCCAGGGAGACGAGAATAACAGCCAACATTTAATGATTACTTTCTACTCACCAGGCACTGCGCTAAGCACTTGACCATTATTAACTCATTTTACCTCACAACACCATGTGTAAATGCTGGAAATGCTGAGACATAGGGAGATTAAGAAACTTGCCCGAAGTTATAACACTAGCAAATGGCAAGGCTGGAACTGGAACCCAGTTTCAAGGGCCTTTAACATCAGGTCCCATTCTTTCTCCCAGGCCTTCTCGCTCCCGACCTTTGTGAACACAGTCACACAAAATGACATGGCCTTTCCCGGAAAAGCTGTGCCCCTGGGACTTTGCACGTACTCCTCCCCCACCACGAATGGGTGTCTCCCGTCCACCACTGAGCCACCAGGGCTCCAGCTTGAAAGTGGTGTTCATCCTTTAATATTTGACTGAAATGTCCTCTGCTCTGTGGTCAGCATCAGCCTCTCCTTACTCCGAGCTTCATTGGCACTAGGACTTCATCCCCTAAAGCACTCTGCCCACTGTGTGTGTGTGTGTATGCGTTTGTCTGTCTGTGTTTTGTTTATCAGTCACTGTTGAGTTGATTCTGGCTCACAGCAACCCTATGCGTGTCAGAATAAAACTGTGCTCCATAGAATTTTCAATGGCTGATGTTTTGGCACTAGTTTGCCTGGCCTTTCTTGCAAGGTACCTCTGGGTGGAGTTGAACTTCCAACCTTTTAGTTAGCATCCAAGAATGTTAACCATTTGCACCACCAGGGATTCCATTTTTTGTTTACATATATATGTATATTTCTCCTTCTAGACTTGGGCTTCTAGCAGAAGTCAGTTATGTTTTTCTATTATGCCTAATGTCTAATCCCTAGAAGGCGCTAAGTAAATGTTTGTTGTGTGAATGACCTAATGGTAGCATTTCAACCACAATGAGAAGTTGACAGGTGAGGGAACTGGAGGCATGAGGACTTTCCTGAAGCCTTCACCCTACCTCTCCTGCTTAGATTCCATATAGGGCGAGTCCTATAATAACAAGATTGCGTCTCTTTTATTCATTGGCCATTGACCTCAGTCTGCACCCCTTGCAGAAATGCCTGCGGTCACCAGCTGCACTCTCGGATAGCCCGGGGAGCCTCAGCCACATGCTTTGAGGTTTGCATTCCTGCTGGTGGGACAGCAAGCAGCCTGCTTCTCATTAGCTGGCCCTGGATGAGGTTCCAAATGCAGCGCCAGAGGAGAAACATCAGCTCCTACGTGGGTCCTAGAAAAAATCAGTCCTTTTAGAACTCGCTGGGCAGGGTGTCCTGACTGTGTGGGAGTGTGCCTAAGGTGACCCAGAGTGTGTGTGTGTGTGTGTGTGTGTGTGTGTGTGTGTGTGAGTGTGCCTGTGTGTGTGTCTGTATGTATGTGTTTATGTGAGTGTGTGTGAGTGTATGTGTGTCTCTGTGTGTCTGTGTATGTGTGTGTGATTGTGTGTATGAGTGTGCATGTGTATGTGTGTGAGAATGAGTATATGTGAATGAGTGTGTGTGAGTGTGCCTGCGCATGTATGCATCGGTGTGTGAGTGTGTGTGTATGCGTCTGTATGTGTGTGAGTGTGCATGTGTGTCTGTGAGTGTGTGTGAGTGTGTATGTGTATCTGTGTGTATGCATATGTGTCTCTGTGTGTATGTGTGTGTATATCTGTGTGTATGAGTGTCTCTGTGTGTATGTGTGTGTATATCTGTGTGTATGAGTGTCTCTGTGTGTATGTGTCTCTCTGTGTGTGTGTATGTGAGTGGGTATGTTTGTGTATGTGTGTCTCTGTGTGTATGTGTGTGTATATCTGTGTGTGTGAGTGTGTATATCTGTGTATGAGTGTGTATGTGTGTCTCTGTGTGTATGTGTCTCTGTGTGTGTGTGTATATCTGTGTGTGTGAGTGTGTGTGTGTCTCTGTGTGTATGTGTGTGTATATCTGTGTGTATGAGTGTGTATGTGTGTCTCCGTGTATATGTGTCTCTGTGTGTGTGTGTGTATGTGAGTGGGTATGTTTGTGTATGTGTGTCTCTGTGTGTATGTGTGTGTATATCTGTGTGTGTGAGTGTGTGTGTGTATGTATGTGTGTCTGTGTATATATGTGTGTATCTGTGTGTGTGTGTGTGTGAGGGAGGGAACAGGACAGGGCTCTGGGGTTTGCAGGCAGATGTAGGAAGTGGGTGCATGTGTGCACGGGAGGCCATGACTGACCTTGCAGAGTGAAATATTTCAAAAGATTGTATTCGTTCCCTATGGATTCTGTGACAAACTGCCACAAACTTGGTGGTTTAAAACAACAGGTCTTTATTCTCCTAGAGTTTTGGAGGCCAGGAGTCAGAAATGGTCTAAAATCAAGGTGCGAGCTGGGCTGTGCTCCCTCAGGAGCCTCTAGGGGAGAGTCCATTTCCTCGTCTTTTCCAGCTTCTGGAGGCTGTGCACGTTCCTTGACCAATGGCTCCAAATCACATGGCCCTTTCTCCCCTGCTTCCATTGTCATATGGCCTTCTTCCTCCTCAATTCCAAATCTTCTCTGACTTTCTCTCATAAAGACACTTGTAATTGCTTGGAGGGACCACCTGGGTACTCTAGGATAATCTCTCCGTCTCAAGATCCTTGATTCAATCACGTTTGTAATGTGTCTTTGGCCACGTAAGGTAACATTTACAGGTTCCAGAGATCTAGGACCTGGATATCTTTGGGGTCTATTAGTCAGTCTACCACAAATACCTACCATGGTGTTCTGTCTCTTTCTCCCCACCCTCAAGAGAGAACTGGGGGCCCATTCACTCCTTCATTCCTTCTGTCAGTGTGTGTTTGCCAGCATCCGCTCTGTACCAGGCAGTCCAGCAGACACTGGAGGGCCTAGAAGGGGTGGGGGATGAACACCTGCAGTGTGAGTGCAGTATGCCATCTGCTGCAAAGAGGACCACGGAGGCACAGAGCAGGGCCCCTCACTTCTGTGACAGACCAGGGAAGGAGTCACAGAGCAGTGAGTTGCTTGAGTCAGTTCTTGTTTGATGGGCTTTTCCAGGTGGACAGAAAACAGGGAGAGAGACAGCATAGACAGCATTCAAGCAAAGGAAAGAGAAGGCTGCACTTGGGGCCCTCTAAAAATGGGAGAATGGATGAGATAATCCAACTCTTTCCAAGGACATGATTTTCTACGATTCTATAACATCAATGACATCGAAAGTATCAGATGGGGGCAGTGGGCAGGAAATGGCTTTGATCTGATGTGGGGTAAATCCCATCTGCACCAGGGGTCAGGATTCCTCCTCCAACGTGCTGTTCAACCTTAGAAAATTTAAGTTAATTTAAATGTAAGCTTTGGTCCTTGATCTGAGGTGTTTGTGGGACAGTCTCCAAGGGGCCACACACCTATTCCCTCCCTCCGGCCTTTGCTACCCAGCCCCACCTCTTCCCAGGGCCTTCCTGGACTACTCCAGCTAGCCCAATTGCTCTCCCTGAATCAGCACAGGACTGAGTATTTGAGGAGAAGTTGTAGAGCATGAGGCTGAGGGCCAGACTGCCTGGGTCCAAATCTCAGCTCCTCTACCTTCCATCTCCACACCTCTCGGTACCTCTATTTGTGCACCTGTAGAATGGGGCAGGAGCCTTGGTGGTGAGAAGGTTAAATGATAGGCTGCTAACCAAAAGGTTGGCAGTTTGAATCCACTAGCCTCTCCTTGGAAACGTTGTGGGGCAGTTCTGCGCTGTCCTATAGGGTTGCTGAGTCGCAATTGACTCGATGGCAATGGTTTTGTTCTTAGAATGGGGTAAATGCAGAGAGTAGCCCCTGGGAGGCACTGGCTATATGGAAGCTGTTGTCACTGTCCAGTTTAACCCTTTGATACATGGGCCTTTGCATCCAGTGTCTCATTTTGACGTGAGCCAGTTTCTCCCTCTGCCTACTTGTGAGCCACTTGAGGGCAGGGCTCTTAATGCAACGCTGAGAATGGGAAAATACAACGGACCTGTCAAACATTCCATCCCTGTCGCATGTTTGATGGCTGTTGGGTGAGCTCACAGCCTCACTTGTAGCTTTGTTCCACCAGTGAGGAGGGTGTTCTCTGAGAAGAACCTTCTGGCAAGGATTTCCAATACTTTTGACTTAGGAGGACCAGAACTGGCCAAGAGAGCCCCAATTTGCCTAATGTACTACATGCAATTTCTAATTCAACAGAGTGATCAATGAAGAAAATTTAATTCTCCCCCACCTTCTCAGCAGCTGTTGGGTTGTGGAAGCTGCTACATTACGACCAACAGTCCAAACTCTACTCTCTCCTTGGTGGCCTGCCCTCTCAATGTTTCTGGGCAACTCCATGTACTTCACAGGTGTTCATTAATGAATCTGTCTTTCTTTCTCTTATTTTTCACTTGAGGCCACTGCCTTCAGAGCCCCCTGGGGTTAGAATCTTGACTCTGGCACTGATATTGGTGCCTTCATGGGAACATTGATCTCCTATCTGGCATGCAGCTACTTCCTGGGGCCGCCAAGATCTAAAATCCCAGAGATGCCAGAAATGTTCTGCGTTCCTGCCAGTCCACAGTGCCACAGAGTCCCCATGGCCACTGTGGAAAGGATGTTCCTGCTTGGACCACCTCTGTTCTCTGGGCCCACTCAGCCCTGCCGTGGCCTTGCTGCTCACAAGAGCATCTTCTTTGCCTTTTACCTCCAACTCTCCTCCCCACAGGACTGGTAAGAACATGAGCACGTCTCTCTTTGTGCTTTTCTCCCAGGTGTGTCCACACGCAAGCCTCCAGGTTCCCCATTGTTGTTGTGGTTAGGTGCTGTCAAGTCAGTTCTGACTCACAGCAACCCCATGTACAACCGAACGAAACACTGCCCGGTCCTGCACCATCCTTACAATCGTTGTTATGCTTGAGCCCATTGTTGCAGCCACTGTGTCAATCCATCTCCTTGAGGGTCTTCCTCTTTTTCGCTGACCCTCTACTTTACCAAGCATGATGATCCTCATGCATATCTATTAATGCTTGAATCCCTGCAGACTTCCTGACCTGGACTGCAGCTGAGAGCTCAGATGAGCAGTTTCCAAAGCTCATGGACAAGGTTTCTGCAGAGATAATGAATATTTGACACGGAGAAAGGAGGAAGGAAAGTTGGGTTGAAGCAAGTATCCACCACTGGGCCTGTGGAGTAACACATTCTCTTCCCTCCAGCATCATTGCACCTGCAGGATTAATTGCATGGGGTCTGGGAATCCCCTGGAGAGAACTAGAATGGTCCATACATGTCAGAGGGGAGGGGGAGAGAATACAACCAGAAGCTAAACTTTAGGGGAGACGGCAGGGTCTTGGCACGGAACCCACCATGGGGGAAGCAGGAATCTGGCTCTTGAGCTCTCTCTGAGTATCAGAACCTGAGGACTAGAGGAGAGCCGTATTTCCTGAGACAGCGGGCAGCGGTGTCTTGAACTCACCCTTGACCATCCACCTTGCTGGTGTTCATTATGCCAAGGAACAAAAGGCCTATGAATTTAAATAAATAAACAAGCAAGCGAATAAATAAATGCAAGGGACCCAGGCAACTAGGGCATGGTATCTCCGCTAAAAGAACCAAATACACTAGAGGGAGTGAGAGGGATACCCAAAGGCTGGAGCAGTGGGCCTGTTAGCAGGCAGGGGTCCAAAGGTGGGGTAGAGATGGCCTGAGGGCAGGTCAGAGCTCCTGGTGGGGCAGTAGGCTGGGTGCAGGACAGTAAGGAAGCCACTTTGCAATCCCTCTCTCTTGCCTCTCCCTGCATAACACACCCTCCAACCTTTATGTCTTAAATGGAGATTATTTGCTTTTGCCCGTGTCATGAGGCTGTTGTGAGATTCAAGTGCAATAAAGAGCAAGATGCTTTGGAAAATTTCAAGCGCTAAGCAAATGTCAAGCGAAGGGGAATTATTAAGGGATTGTAATGTTGGTGTTGTTGTTAGTTGACATTGAGTTGATTTGGACGCATGATGACCCCATGTATGCAGAGTAGAGCTGGGTATCCTATTTTCCATTTAGTGGAGAAGTGGTGCTAACCCAAAGCTTTGTAGTTCGAACCCACCAGCCACTCCACGGGAGAAAGATGTGGCAGCCTGCTTCCGTAAAGATTTACAGCTTGGAAACCCTATGGGGCAGTTCTACTCTGTCCTATAGGAAGGATCACTATGAGTCAGAATTGACTTGACAGCAGTGGGTTTGGGCTTTTTCGGAGGAAGCAGTAGGAAATAAAAGTTGCTTTGAGGGTGAAAGTGTTTCTTTTATCAGTTTTTCATCCAGAGATGTTGGAAATGTTGATGGAATCCATCTATCCACCAATCTACCCATTTGTTCATTCATTTATTCCACAAATGCATGTTGCTCCTGCTGTGTGACAGACCCTGGGCTAGGTGGGGAGATGTGGAGTGAACACGGGACCCCTCTCAGCATCACGGTGGACTGGGAGGAGGGGTGGGCAGCTGGCATAGGAGGACATCATAAGAAAGGGCGAGTCTCTTCCAGGCCTGGCAATCCTTGGCTTCCAGGCCCACCGGAAGGCCGCGGAGCTCTCCACTGTGCTGTTTAGGGGCTGTTGACAGCCGTCATTAGCTGCGCATCACAAAGGGAGTGACTGTAAACACGGCATGTCCCTGAAGAGAACCCACAGCATCAGGCGACTTGTTAGCTGTTGCCGGGCTGGGGTGAGCAAGGGGAGGGTCTTTCAGGGAAGAGTATTCGCCATAGTGCAAACATGAAATCAATTGCATGGTTTTAATTTAACTTTAATTCATATTTTTATACGTGGAGTTCATTAGGGGGGGCTGACATTCTGTTGTGAAAATCTATAAGGGCTGAATTGTCCTCAGATTAGAAGATTTTTAGAAGAAGTTCTTTGTCACCGGGTTGCAATTTGTTAAGACAAACAATGGCATAACCACAGTGCAATTGGCTGCCAAGATATTACTGGACTCAGCGAAAATCAAGTAATCTTTTTAGGTTCTATTCTCTCCCAACTAAGCTCCCCAGCAATGTCAGAAAATGACAAATTGCAGGATGAATGTTAAGAGCAGTGCCTTCAAAAATACAATAGTTATACAAGCCATCTATTGTTAATGAAGAATATAATGCAATTTGCCTGTCTGTAATACAATTATGCAAATCAAAGGAGGAACTATCCCCAAATCTCTTTACATTCCGATTAAAATGAGATAATTTATCAAACAGAATATTACTGATTATGTTTACGTGTTGCACATTAATCCTGTTATAATAATGTATCCTTCTCCTAATGTAATGGATTTGTGCAATCTAACAGAAAATGGCTTTTATACTAGCCACAATTATGAAAATATTCAAAGCATATCCATCCAGTGCAAAACACATGTCTACGACCGTACAATAAACCTATTAAAACAAGCAGAGCTTGTGAATGTAACCTTCATCCCACTAAAGATGACAATACATTCAATTCTATTGTACTCATTATCAGAACAACTCCAAAGTTGATAAATACTACGAGTAAATTTGTTTAACCGTCTTTATCCTTTTTTTTAAAGAAAATATGAGAGAATTCCAGGGAATCTTTTATAAATGAGTTACTCTTATTTCCATCTCTTGGTGAGTTTTTGGACTTGGCTATTTCCATAGGGTCAGGAAATTTCCACAATGATGTCACTTCCCTTGTTGTGTTTGGGTATATTTGGAAACATGTATGCTTGGTTAGGAATGTTGCTTGAGCTGCATTAATCTGTAGGGGGCACATGAATCTCCATTCTTATTGGTACATCACAGCCAAAAGCTAATGAGGAGTGTTGTCAGGAAAAACAAGAGCCTAGACAACTGGTACGGTCTCACTCATGCTTCTCTTGCCAAGGATAATCGCTTTGCGCTTTGCATTTTGACCAATCTCTTCCACCTTGATGAGGGTCATTAGCATCTGACTGGTGAGTGATGATGTGCTTAAATTCCACACCTTTGGGCCTTGTTTGCACTGTCAACATTTTCCTCAGGCTCATATCTCCACACTAGGCATACAGGTTGACTTAAACAGATGTTTATCTTTTGTTGTAAAATTGTAAACCCCCCGGTGTCATCGCAAGTTCTCAAATTGTGCTTCCATGCTTTTACATACCTCTAAGCCAGTTTTTTTGCTTCAGATTATGCCTGAAATATCACTCCATGATGCCTGGAGTTCTCTTTTCCTCTTGAGTCAGTTGACCTGCCAAGTCAAGGAGAGACAAAAATAAAAACTTGAAAACCCTATGAAGCGGAGTTCTACTCTGACACACATAGGGTTGCCATGAGTCAGACTTGGAGTCAGCTCGATGGCAACTGGTTTGGTGTTCCATAGGGTTTTCAGTGGCTGATTTTAAAGTAGATAGCAAGGCCTTTCTTCCAAGGTGTCTCTGGGTGGACTCGAACCACCAACCTCTTGGTTAGCAGCCAGTGTGTTGACTGTTTGCACCACCCAGGGATTCTACAGTGTCTCATGGGTGTTCTCTTTTCCTGATTCACCAGTTGGTTTGGAGAGCTGTTGAATTTTCTTTTCCTAAAGTACAGAATGCCCCAGTGGAGACATTTGATGAGAGACAGAAAATACATATTGGCCCAGGACTGCCTGGGAAGATTTTACACCATTGCTCAAGAGGAAGCAAAGGAGCACCTTTCACTCAGTAGGATCTGCCAGGCCAGGGCAAGGAGATCTGGTAGCTTTGACTGATCACAAATGGGGAAATGAGAGACTTAGTCACAACAGTGGGAGTGAGAAGTCTGAGCAGGCAGCACATATGGAAGACATCAATCTCCCTACTGCCGGCCCAGAAGGGGACCACGCTTCCCTTTCAGACCATAATGTGGTTGAGTAGGTATTTAAAGCTGGGGGTCGGAAGACAATGGCCATGAGAGAATAGGACTTTGACAAATGGGCTAGGCTCATCCGAGTTGTGCCTGGTGGTCCTAATGGTGTGTTGTCAGCATTAGGACAAGGATTTCCAGACCCCTCTGCCATGAAGATGAGCTGGAGAAAATGTGATGAACCATATCTTTAAGAACCAGTTAGATTGGGCTGAGACCAATGAAATGTGTGACCCAAGACACAACAATGACATCCCGAGCATGGCTGAACAATTTGCAAAGAGTTCATTTTTTGAAATAATTCCATAAATATTAGCTGAGTGCCAACTGTGTGTCACGCAATGTTCTTGGTAGTTGGGATACATCAATGAACAAATCGACACAAATTCCTGCTTTCATGAAGCTTATAGTTCTAGAGGGACAAAACATAAAAAATAAGTAAACAACACAGTAAGCAGTGGTAGAATTCTCAATTTCCGTGTGGGAGACCCAGGTTCGATTCCCAGCCAAAGCACCTCATCCACAGCCACCATCCATCTATCAGTGGAGGCCTGGGTGTTGCTATGATGCTGAACAGGTTTCAGCAGAGCTTCTGGACTAAGATGGACTAGGAAGAGAGGCCTGGCAATCTCCTTTGAAATTCATCCAGTGAAAACCCTATGGATCACAATAGTTCAATCTGTAACTGGTCACGGGGATGGCACAGGACTGGGTAGAGTTTCATTCCATTGAGCATGAGGTTGTCAAGAGTCTGGGGTTAACTCAATAGCAGCTAACAACAATAACGACAACAGGATGCTAGAAGGCGATAAATGCTAAGGTAACGAGGAAAATAGAGCAGCGTGAGGGAGATGAGTCAGAAGTGAGAAGAGACTGGGTTTATAATTTTAAAAAGAATTATACTTTTGTTGTCAAAGTGTCAAAAATATTTGTTTAAATGAAACATTCTGCTTAGATAAGGTCTGTTGCCATGAGAATATGGGATCAATTTGCACTTCCATAAATAAGTGGGAATTTCGATACACAGACCCTGAAGGGGTCTGTTCTCAACTACTAATTTCCTAGACCTTAAATCTAAAATCAAGACATAAGAAGAGACTCTTAATTCATTGTTTTACTGATCATTCTCTTCTAGTTTAGATATTAATCAATAGTTTTATTTTGACTGGAATAAAATGTTTAGAATTATTTTTGCCTGATTATATTTAGCTAAGACAGTTTAGTTGGACTTCTTCAGAGGAAGTAATGATTTAGAGATCCCAAAAGATAGCATGAGAGACTATACATGGAAGGTTCAGTCTTTTGGTGGAATTTTCCATGTCTGCCTGGGTTGTCCACCTTGTCCTATGCCCTTCAACCAGACACAAAGAAGTGTGTCACTGGTGGCTAGTAAAATCAGACCTAGAGTGTAGCCCCATACAGTGGATGCTATGGCTGGTCAATTTTTTTTTATCATTCCCAGCGTAGTAGACCATATGATTGCCCAATTCAAAATGGCCAATGCCAGTCCATTTCAGCTCACTAATGGCTAGGATATCTATCTTCAAGTGTTCCATTTTATTTCTGACAACTTCCAATTTTTCTAGATTCATACTTCATACATTCCATGTTCTGATTATTAATGGATGTTTGCAGCTGTTTCTCTTCATTTTGAGTTGTGTCACATCAGCAAATGAAGGTCCCAAAAGCTTTACTCCATTCACGTCATTAAGGTCGACTCTACTTTGAGAAGGCAGCTCTTCCCCAGTTGTATTTTGAGTAATTTTCAACCTGCGGGGCTCATCTTCTGGCACTATATCAGACAATGTTCTGCTGCTATTCATAAGGTTTTCCCTGGCCCAAGTTTTAGAATTAGACCACCAGGTCCTTCTTCCTAGTCTGTCTTAGTCCAGAAGCTCTGTTGTAATCTGTCCACCATGGGTGACCCTGCTGGTATTTGAAATACTGGTGGCATAGCTTCCGGCATCACAGCAACACACAATCCACCACAGTATGACAAACTGGCATGAGTGGTGAATTGAAGTTGTCAAGAATTTCATTTTACTTGGATCCACAATCAATGCCTATGGAAGCAGCCATCAAGAAATCAAACGATGTATTGCACTGGGCAAAATCTACTGCAAAAGACCTCTTTAAACTGTTAAAAATCAAAGATATCACCTTGAGGACTAAGGTGTGCCTGACCCAAGCCATGTGTGATGGTTAAGATTGTGTGTTAACTTGGCTGGGCCATGATTCTCAGTGTTTTAATGTAATCACTCCCATGATTGAATATACTGTGAGTAGCCAATCACATGAAAGGGAGTCTCCTTGGGGGTGTGGCCCACATCTGAATATAAGCAGACATTCTGGCTTTTTGCTCTCTGTGGATCCTGCAGCTGCCTCCTGTCGTTTCATCCACGGTTCTTGGGACTTGAACTGTCAGCTTATCTGCCAAACCTGGGATTCGTTGATCTGCACAGCCTGTGAGTGGGAGCCCTGCTTGCCGCCCTGCCGATCTTGGGCTTGCCAGCTTCTGTGGCTGCGTGACTTGGGAGAGGCCTCTACCCTGACCCATGGACTTGGGATGGTCTAGCCTCTACAATCGCGTGAGCTGTTTCCTTGATATAAATCTCTCTCTCTATATATATTTATACACATTACTGGTTTTGCTTCTCTAGAGAACCCAGCCTAAGACACCATGGTATTTTCAATTATCTCATATGCATGTGAAAGTTGGACAGTGAACACGGAAGACCGAAGAAGAATTGATGGCTTTGAATTATGGTGTTGGCAAAGAATATTGAATATACCATAGACTGCCAGAAGAACTAACAAATCTGTCTTGGAAGAAGTACAGCCAGAATGCTCATTAGAAGCAAGGATGATGAGACTTCATCTCACATACTTTGGACATGTTATCAGGAGGGACCATTCCCTAGAGAAGAACATCATGCTTGGTAGAGTAGAGGGTCAGCACAAAAGAGGAAGACCCTCAATGAGATGGATTGACACAGTGGCTGCAACAATGGACTCAAGCACAGCAAGGATTGTGAGAATGGTGCAGGAGCAGACAGTGTTTTGTTCTGTTGTACAGGGGTTTCCTGTGAGTCAGAACCCACTTGATGGCACCTAACAACAACAGCAACAACATAGCGGGTCACCCAAATCCCCTCTTTATGATGGAGGCACTCATTTCCCCAGTTGCTGGGGGGTGATAGCAGCTGATAGCCCTCAGTCAAAGAGAGTCATTTGATCCAAGGTCACATCCCCTCCTGGGGCAGCCCATACCCAGGTGTTGGTCAGTGGGGGTTATAAAATACTGGTCTCTTACATCAAGTAGGGACAACTCTGACGGGCCATCCTAGCTCCAGAAATGTCCGGGATCTGCCTAGGCTTCTGTTGGGACCCTATTGCAATTCAACTCCTCCCTCTGCCCAGTCTGCTTCCTTCATTCCTCATTCAACTCCCTGTATGCAAATTGCCTTCTCAGAGCCTGTCTCCCAGGGAACTTAATCTAAGAAATCCCATTTCTGCTATATTTGCAACGATCAACTGGTAACACTTTATAGTGATCATGTCTTTGCTCTTACACTCCATTATCCTTCTGCCAATTTCTATCTTTTGGCTCTGTCTCCTTTATCCAGTTTCACTCTCCCCATTTAGATCACAGGATAGCTTCAGCTTCCTGGGTTTCAACCTTTGCTCCTACCAATTCTGGCTTCCATTCTACCCTCAGTTACCAAGACTAAACCTCAGAGTCTGCCTTTCCTTCTCACACCATCCTGGATGACGGACTTCAGCAATCACCTTGCCCTTACAGTGTTTAGGCTTTTGCAAACCTCAGGAGGAAAGCAGTGTAAGACCAGGGCACGGTAACCATGAAATGATGGACTTCACAAAACAGTAATAGAACCATTTCCTTGCAGATGCTGGTTGAGTTTATACACACAGACCTCTTCTCAAAGCCTAGTGTCTTCTTAAGGAAAATGCAAAAAATTGTGGTTTTTAAGTAACAATATTTTCATGACAATGGACTTGAATTTGAAACCTTGGCTTAGAGGGTCATAACTGACTTGAAGATATACTTTGATTCTTCCTTAAATAATCCCCCTCTTCGTATAAGATTACCATTGGGTTTTGTAGGCACTGCTTCTCTTGTTGTATTATTTATTCCAAATGAAACACCACCCCACTGTAAATGACTTTTGGTGCCCCTTAATATCACAGGAATTTTTTTCAGTGCCTGCCTGTCTAAAATTCTCCACGGCTCCTGCACTGGTGGGTAAAGTTAGTGCCTCCAAAGAGTCATAAATCGAGTGTCCCCACTGAGCCATTGTATGAGGTCCAAAAGTGTATGAATTGCAGCCCCAAGATTTTTTCTTTCTTCTTTGTTATGAAATAGGTAACCAGATCTCGCTGAATGGAAATCCCCCTTCGAAGACTTTCTGGCATCTGACTCCACTTTCAACTCCTGCAAACTTTATTTTGGAAAAATAGTCATTTATAATATCAACATTTCTAGATCATGTTTTAAAGACGGTTACAGGCGTTTGGAGTAACCACATGCCAAAGCTGTCTACTTCTAATCTAACAACCCCCTAGGCTGAAACCAGTGAAACTCAGAGACAGGCGGCCAAGAGCTGAAAAAACTCTAGGGGGAGATTTATAATCCCCAAATTCAACCAAAATTGTTTCCACTCAAAATTAATACTTGGAAACAGATTTTGAAGCCCAAATTTAGAACCTGCCTTCAGTTTCTTGGTTCCTTGCTGAGCCAACTGTTGGAAATAAATGTATCTGAAGCTGATTGAACGTTAAAACGATTGCCTTTTATATAGAAAAGACAAAGAGTACAAAATATTTAAAGGAATGACCCCCTTTATCCCAGAGCTCTCATAGCCAAAGACCAAGGGTTGGCTGATGTCCATAGTCAGAAAGGATAATTACCGAGCATGTGGATTGTACCTCTGTTTACACATGTGATTCTCTACAACTTGAGTAAAAATCTCTGCTTGGTGAATGTAATTGCATTTCATATTTATGGAGGTAACGTGATATGGTAGAAAGCATTTTGGCTTTGGAGTTAGAAAATCTGTGTTCAAAGTATGGCTTTATCAGTTCCAAGCTGTGCAATCTTGAACAAATCATTTAGCCTCTTGAAATCAATTTCTCCATATGTAAAATGAGGCTAACTAGCCCTGCTTTCCTCCCTTCTAGAACTGTTTGCAGCCCTGGTGGTGCAGTGGTTAAGTGCTAAGACTGCTAACCAAAAGGTTGGCACTTGGAATCCACCAGCTGCTCCTTGGAAACCCTACGGGGCAGTTCTCCTCTGTCCTATACAGTCACTATGGGTCCTATGAGTCGGAATTGACTCATTGTCGGCAATGGGTTTGGTTTTGGTTTTGGTGTAGAGCTGTTTAGAGGAGCCCTGGTGGTGCACTGGTTAAAGTGCCTGGCTGCTAACTGAAAGGTTGGTGGTCCTAACCCATCAGCTGCTCCGTGGGAGAAAGATGTGGCAGTCTGCTTCCTAAAGATTTACCACCTTGGAAACCAGTTGTTTAGAGGCGCAAATGAAGAAATACATGGAAAGGTGCTTTATCACCATTCCAAATACACGTTATTCTATTTTTTTACCTACTTTTTAAAGTTCAACAATACTTGCGACCTCAAATCAGAGTACCAGGCCTTACTTAACCAGTCATCTTCTGTAAAAAGAGAAGCATACATACAAACGAAATGGGTTTCCCAAGGATGATCCCTTACTTGGGACAGGACATTGACTAGGGCATGTCTTTGTCATGAATATCTAGAGAAATCTTTTTTTTTCCTCAGAGATTGAAAGGCGTTTTCCTGGATACTCATCATAACTGATGTAAAAAGTTCGAGCTTTTAATTATCAATTTATTCAGATATTCATTCATTTCACAGGAATGTTTTGATGATGTGTGAAGTTCCAGGCACAGTGTTCTATGTTAGGATTACCAAATAAAATAAATTTGAATTTCAGATGAACAATGAATAACTTTTAAGTATATATGTGTCCCAAATACTGCATGGATGTGGGTAATAATCCCATGTTTTTGATTTCAGGTGGTCCAATTTGTGTCTTATGGAGAGCCTAAGCTTCTGTTTTCACCATCTGTCAGTTTTTTCGTATTTAGTAGCTTCTGTGTGGCTGTGATGCTGGAAGCTATGCCACTGGTATTTCAAATACCAACAGGGTCACCCATGGTGGACAGGTTTTAGCAGAGCTTCCAGACTAAGACTAGTAAGAAAGGCTTGATGATCTACTTCTGGAAATTAGCCATTGAAAGCATTATGGATCACAACAGAACATTGTGCTACTCACTTGCCTTGGACATATCATCAGGAGGGATCAAAGGCTAGAGGGGGACATTGTGTTTGGTGAAGTGGGGAGCCAATGAGGGTGAGGGAGACCTTTGGTGAGATGGATTGGCACGATACTCACCAGGATGGACTCAAACATGCTGACGATCGTGAGGATGATGCACGACTGGGCAATGTTCATTCTCTTGTATACAAGGTCATCATAAGTCAGAGTCAACTCAATGACATCTGTCTGTCTATCTATACATCTAGCTCTTTTTATTCCTCTCCAAATTCTCCAGGTATGTCACACATTCACTCATAGATGGTTCCACTAGTTAGTATCTATCTTTCTATCCTTTGTTCCTCGTATAGTGGTCCCACCCTGTGGCTTTATGACCTGCACCATTGGCAAAAAGAGGAGACTAATAACTAGCTTGCCACTGGCAAGAAAAGACCAGTGCTAATCAACACTGCTGCCCCTTTCATTAAAGAGAACTTACTCTCTGAGCCTCACTCTCCTCATCTGTAAACAGAAATAATGACACAGATTTCATAGGAACAAAAGTGCTCAGTGTAAGGCCTGGTATTCAGAAGGCACTCAAACATTTTGCCTTCTTCCATTCTCCCCTCTTCTTGTTTTCAAATTTCAACTAAATCTCAGTCTTGAAATCTGAACTGTGCATCTTCAAACCCTCTGTTACTTTTCCCAGGAGGCCAGCGGTGGGACAGAAGATGAGTCCAGCATCCTACCCCAATATCCCAGGTCCTCTAGATGCACATTGAGCTCTTTTTCCTGGAAACCCTGACCCTTGCTACACTTAATAAATCAATTAGTAAGCATGGTCCATTTATTCTGCAAGCTTTTACTTGCTTACCATATGCTCATTGTAAGACATGGCCTTGGCCCATGAGGGGCTGGCTATCCAATGGGGAAGGCCAGATTTGTAAATAAAAAAGTGCCATAAAGCATTACAAATATGTATTGGGTGGCAGATGCTGGAGCCAGCTTACTCTCACATCTGGAAAAAATATGGATTGCAGCATTTTCTGAGCAATGTCTTCCCCCCAAAACTCTGTGAAAGTACTCAGCACCCTGAGTACCCAGAGGCAGATTGGTAACCCTCTGTCTCCCCTCCCCTGCCATTGCCCTGAGGCCGGTCTTTCTGGCAGCTTGGTTCCTCCCTCCCATACTATAACAAGACAGAAGAGTCTCTAGATCATTAGTCCCAGTATCTCCATGTGTCACAGGGAGGTATCAACCTCTGTGAATTTGGTTGTATTACGGGAAGAAGAACACACCAGCCAGCCTCAAAGAGGGAACACACCAGAAGGGGCCAGGACTGGGGAGCTACAGAATTCAGAGCTGTGGACTTGGTACTGTTTGGTGAACTGAAAGTACGGCTTCCCTCCGGATGGTTCCTGAGGGAAACGCCGCTCTCCCGGCTGACAGGCCTGGGAATGAATGGTCTGCACACGCCTGTTTTCACACAGTCCATCAGGTCTAAGGGAAAGGTTTGTGCTGCTGCCAAGAGCAGAAAACGATGGCTCTGCATCGCTTTCAGAAGAGAGGATGTCTTAAAGCAGACCCTGGCTCCAGGGAGCTTTTTGATGAAGTGGAGATCCTCATACAGGGCCTCTCTGGACATCTGGCCTGTGAGGCCCACCCAGTGCCTCCCCTTTCCAAGCAGCTCTCAAGGTTGGGGAATGCCTTGCATGCTTTAGACATCTGGGATCTTACTCAGCTCCTTGATTTCCTACCTTTAGTAAAAAGAAATGTGATCTATACACGAAGATTAAATAAAAATAAAAGCCAGCCACTGATTTGAGCAAGCACACTGTTCCATCCATGTTTCAGGCCCTTGATACAGTTGATCGTTAATGTAGCTGGCCGTTCAGCAGGTTGACTTGACCTGTACCACCGGGCAGCAGCCAGTTAGGGCACATGTTCAGCACCCTTTCCTGGATCATAATTGGAATCCTGGAGCCCTTGGCCTTCTAGCTAGAGCTCTGCTCCTGACTTGCTGCTAATTGCCTTGGTCCTGACCCCTGGCTGGGCGTCCGATGACACGCACTTCAACCAGTTGCCACCGAGTTGACTCTGACTTATGGCTAGTTCATGGGAGTCAGAGTAGAACTGTGCTCTGTAGGGTATTCAATGGCTGATTTTTTGGAAGTAGATCATCAGAAGGTTCTTCCAAGGCACCTCTGGGTGGACTAGAACCTCCAACCTTTCAGTTAGCAGCCAAGCAAGTTAACCATTTGCACCAGCCAGGGACTCCATGACCCACACTTACCCCTTGCTTTTTACCCTAGGTTCTGCCCCTCTGTTGTGTACTTCCCTTTTCTCCTCAGATGCACTTCACCCCCAGTGTTCTCTTTTAATCTTTGGCTGTCCTTTCTAACCCCCATCAGCACTACTTTCCTTTCCTGACAGTCTCCAGATTTCCTTGCTTTCTGTCCTACCTGGCCTTGCTTGTTAAGGCTGCCCCCATTCTTCCAGATCTTTTTTTTCCACCTTCTTAAGTGACTTTACAGGTATATCCTCACACTCCAGGGCAACAGTCCCCAAATATGATCACCGGAGGGCCTGAACAAGAAATAGGCAGATATCTTAGTTATCTAGTGCTCCTGTAACAGAAATACCACAAGTGGGTGGCTTTAACAAACAGAAATTTATTTTCTCACAGTTCAGGAGGCTAGATGTCAGAACTCAGAGCACCAGCCCCAGGGGAAGACTTTCGCTCTCTGTCGGCCCTGGAGGAAGGCCCTTGTCTCTTCTGAGCTTTTGCTCCTGGGTGATCTTCATGCAGCTTGGCATCTCTCTTCCCCCATCTCTGCTTGCTTGCTTGTCCTAGTCTCTTTTATATCTCAAAAGAGATTGACTCAAGATACACCGTACACTAATCCTTTGTTATGTCGTTAACATAGCAAAGACAACCCATTCCCAAATGGGATTATAACTACAGGCATAGATTTTGGGATAACATAATGCAAACCATAACTGCAGACGTGTGGTAGATGACTGGGGCAAACTGGAGGCTACATGTCCTTGCTCAGCTCCAAAAATTGTTCACTTCCAGAATGCAGGCCCTATGAAGCCAGTTCTTTTGATTTTCATGTAAAATTTTAATTAAAGTATTTTTTATTACATTAACGTTTATGCATATTAAGAAAAAAGATCTAGTAGTATGAAAAGTTAATAATAAAACCATAGTACTTCTCTGCACTGCTCTTCCCCACTCTCAGGAACTCATTGAGTTGTTTGTTTTGACATTTGCTCTATTTCTTGATTTATCAATTTTCAACATTATCAATCTCTAACTTTCTGGGAACCAAACACTTTCCCTTCCCTATAGTCTCAATATTATTATTTCACAGTTGTTGGTTAAATCAGCGCATAAAAACTAGTGGGCTAAGTAGTTTACTAGGATAAAACACCAGTTGCTGTTGAGTCAGTTTTGACTCCTGGCGACCCCACATGTTTCAGAGTAGAACTGCACTCCATAGGGTTTTCAGTGGCTGTAAACTTTGAGAAGTAGATTGCTAAGGCCTTTCTTCCAAGGTGCCTCTGCGTGTATTTGAACTGCCAACCTTTTGGTTAATAGGGGAGCTCTTAATCATTTGCGCCTCTCAGAGACTCAGTTTACTAGGATAATATTTCCTTTTTTAATCAACTTAGAAAAATATTTCCTGAAATAAATAGTTGTCTTACGATTTCATTTCCTCAGTTTCCTACGTAATTTTTTTTTTGTCATTTTTTTCCCCAAATGTTTCATCAGTTCTCTCAAACACACATCAATATTTTCTACACGTGCTGATGTATCCATTGCACTTTTTTATTGAATACCTACCCATTCTCCTACACTTGTCTGGATGAATCTATCCTTAGCCTGTTATATAACTGTCATCCTAGATTTTCCTGAGTGACTTTCAAGTGTTAGAGCCCTTGATCTATACCCTGTTTTGTTTTCTGGAGTAATACTCCACTAGCTTTCCCAGAAAGGGTGCATGAGAAGTAAATTTTTGAGTCCTTACATATCTGGAAATGTCTTTATTCCATCCACACACATGATTGATTTTGACTAGGTATAGAATTTTACAGTGAAAAATCAAAGAGCCTTCCTCAGAATATTGAAGGCTTTGTTCCATTGTCTTTTAATTTCCAATGCTGTCACTGAGAATTCTAGTACCTTTTTGATTCCCAGTCTGCCTTAGTTACCTAATGCTGCCTTAACACAAATACCACAAGCGGGTGGCTTTGAAGAACAGAAATTTATTTTCTCATAGTCCAGGAGGCTAACAGGCCAAAATCAGGTGTGGCTGTAGGGAGACAGCCTTCTTTGTCTATTTCAGCTTCTAGTAGCTGCTGGAAATCCTTGGCCTTCTTGGTCTTGTAAATGCACAAGGAGCCCTGGTGGCACAGTGGTTAAGCACTCACCTGCTAACTGAAAGGTCGATGGTTTGAACCCACCAGCCGCTCACCGGGAAGAAGATGTGACAGTCTGCTTCTGTAAAGATTACAGCCTTGGAAACTTTATGGGGCAGTTCTCCTCTGTCCCATTGGGTTGCTATGAGTTGGAAGTGACTTGACAGCAATGGGTTTGGTTTTTATGTGTCTGTCTTTGGATGGTGTCTTCCCCTCTGTGTGTGTCTCTGGGTCTGTTCTGCTCTTTTTATGACTAAGAAGTGATTAGGTTTAGGATCTACCTGCTGTGGTATGACTTCCTTAACATAACAACAGAAGAACACTATTTTCAAACAGGGTCATATTACAGATACAGGGGTTAGGATTTCAACATACGTTTTGGGGGAACACAATTCAATCCATAACACAGTCTTTTTTATATGACCTGCTTTTTAAAATTTTTTCTCCCTGGAAACTTTTGATATCTTATCTTTACCCATGGTGTTCTGAAATTTTGCAGTTATGAATTTGGTTCCTCTTTGTACTCATCGCACTAGACTTATGAGGAGTCCTTTCAGTTTGGTTCCTCTTTGTACTCATCGCACTAGACTTACGAGGAGTCCTTTCAGTTTGGTTCCTCTTTGTACTCATTGCACTAGACTTATGAGGAGTCCTTTCAGTTTGGTTCCTCTTTGTACTCATTGCACTAGACTTATGAGGAGTCCTTTCAGTTTGGAGGCTAACTACCTTCTCACTTGTGGCATTTTTTCCCACTTTTTAAATAATTTTCTTCTCTCTAGCTTATTGTTCTCTTTTTCGAGAATTTCTATATTTAAATATTGGATTTCTTGGAATAATTCTCAAACTTTCTCAACTTTTCTGCACAATTCCCTGATTTCTGAGGTGGTTTTGTACTGCATCCGTTTGGTTCATCTGGAACTACCTTTTATCCGAATCTTCTTCCATGTGTGATTTTACTGTGCTAATTTTGTACTGTGTCAACTTGGCTACGTGGGAACTATATTCCAGTCTACAAATCACCCTCCCAGTATGGGCTTGAGTTATAGCTGACCCAAAGAGAAGTGTGGGTAAAATTAGAGCGATGGACATGAGACAACAGCCATTACCTGCTGGAAGCCATCATGGTTAGAGGCAGTGAGAGACAGACACAGAGGGGCCAGCAGGTTCCAGTTAGTCTTCTCTGTCCCCTCTCCACATACTCTTCCCCTCTGTGTGTCCTACAGTTGGCCTTGCTGGTCAGCAGTGATAGCAGATCCACCACCAGCCATGAAGAGGAAAAGCCTTCCATGGACTTCTGCACCAGCAAGCCTTCAGTCCCACTCCAGCCACAGAACGGGCCCAGCTTCCAGATGTCCCTGAAAGCACCACCTTGTCCACCTGCTCTAGAGTTTCCAAAGGACTGGCTAGGACTTTTTCTAGCTCCTGTAACTCTCCTTTTGAGACTTTACTTCCCCGGCTCTTCCCTCAGTGGTGTGAAGTCTAAATTCCCATACCAATTTCTTATTCCATAATACCCAGTGGTTCTGCTTCCCTTTGTAAAGCCTGCCTATTGGATTCTTTCGTTTTTTGGTTTGGCGAGGCTCGTTTCCATTCCCAGGTGTGCCCTCTTACTCTCTGATTGTTCCTTTGCTGCTGCTGTTGTTTCTGTTAAAAGTGTCCTTGTCTTGCTTCATATCTTCTGTTATCCCTCCCAGTCATTGATTATAGCTTTTCAAGTTTTCTTGTGATTCCTGTATTCTCTCTTTCTTCCATTTGTTTTGGTCTCTGGCTTTTCTGTTGGCGATTTTCATCAAATCACTGATGATCCTTGGCTGCATGTTTGGGAGTGGGGCACTAGAAGCAATTCAGAAACTGTGTGTGTGGGGGTGAGACTTGTTGATTTAGGTTCTCTGTAGAGAAATGAAGCAGCATTTTCACTGAGAGGGTGGAGTCCCTAATGTCAGTCTCTACATGTCTTTTCCACAGGAACATTCAGTTTATCTCAAGAATCACCACCAAAAAACCAAACCTGTGGCTGTCGAGTCTATTCTGACTCATAGTGACCGTCTAGGACGGAGTAGAACTACTCCATAGGGTTTCCAAGGAGCAATTGGTGGATTCAAATTTCTGACCTTTTGGTTAGCATCCTGAGCTCTTAACCACTGCGCCACCAGGGCCCCTATCTCAGGAATAGTTCACCAATTTCCTGTTTTGTGGTCATAAGCCAAGCTACTTGCATTCTGTAAACAGGGTCGGGTAAAGCATTGAGTGCACATTCATCAGTAGAGAGATTCTCACCCAATTCCCTTATTTTTAGCCCTTTGTCTCAAGGTTTCCCACACCAAACTCTGCTTGGTGATTGGAGATTCTCAGGTTCGATTTCCTCAGAGGAAAGGTCATCATCTTCTGCCAAAAGGCTTGACATGGAGGAAGAAGGCTAGTTTCCTGGTTGTTCAGAGTATTTGGAGGACAGGGGTCCCAACTATTCCATATACAGCCATTCAAACAATTACTTTGTTTTCAGTCTTACACCTCGTCTCTTCTTTATGAGATTACTTATTCAGCAAGCCCTGACCTTACCAGGGATGTTCATGGCACACTGGCCCCACCCTGAACTGGTGCCATCCTCTGTGGATACCCACTCTGAGCTTTAGTCACTCTGCTAAGTCAGTTAGCACTCTTCCATCTGTCTCTAAAAGTTTGTTGAAGTCTCTTTCGGCTATTGTTTCCTTCCAGTTCTTTTGGACTTCGTGGCTTGACATGTCTTCTTCTTCTTTTTTTCTTTTCTTTCATTGTTATGTTAAACCAAATGTATCCCCCCAGATTTTTAAAACATGACTCACATCTTAAAACAAAACAAAATGCAAATCAAACACAACCCAAATGAATTCTCTATTTGGCCTGTGGGCACTTTGATCTCTGCCCAGGGCTTACTGTCACCATAGCAATGAAACTTGAAGCCACTAATAGAATCAGGAAAACACTGGAAGGACTGCAGGAGGAGAGGACAACCTACTAGAAGAAGTGAAGGACTTGTAAGCCCAGGAGTGCTAGACAAGTCTCTTGACAAGAAGTTTAATGGGGCTGTATTAGTTCTCTATTTCTGTATTACAAACTAGTTCCATACCTTAGTGACTTAAAACAACTAACATTTACAGTCTCACAGAGTCTTTAGGTCAGGGATTCAGCAGTGGTCTAGCTGAGTGGTTCCAGTTCATGGTCTCATATGATGTTGTAGACCAGATGTTCAAAGGGCTACAGTCATCTGAAGGTTTTCCTGGGGCTGGAGGTTTCATGTCCAAGCTCATTAGTGTGGCTATTAGCACAAAAGATCAGCTCCTCTCTGGTTGTTGGCTGGAGGCTTCAGTTCCTCATCAGGAGAGCCTCTCCCAATGCCCTAGCAGCTGCTGCCCCCAGAGTGAGTGATCCAAGAGAACAACCAGGAAGCCACAGTGCCTTTTATGACCTAGGCTCCAAAGCTGCACACTGTCACTTCCACTTCATTTTTTCTCTTTGAAGTGAGTCACTAAGCTCGTATTGTTTAAGGGGAAGTTTATTAGGATTCATATTTAAAGGAAGGTATATCAAAGTATTTCTAGACATTTTAAAACTAGCGCAGGGACCTTATTTGGATTCTTGAGCATTTGGACACCTTTTAATCTCTTATTTCTTCTTTATTATCACACCCTAGATGAAGGTCAACAGAACAAACCAGCCTCCCATCAAACAACCAGCACACTGGCCACCAACCCCACAACATGTCAACACCCATCCCAGACCCTGGGTTCCCTAACACCACCAACCACACAACATGTCACCACCCACCCCCCGACTCTGGGTTCCCCATCACCACAAACCCCACTACATGTCCACACCCACCCCTGACCCTTGATTCCCTATCACCACCAACCCCACAACATGTCAACACCCCCCAACCCTGGGTTCCCTATCACCACCAACCCCACTACATGTCCACACCCACCCCTGACCCTTGATTCCCTATCACCACCAACCCCACAACATGTCAACACCCCCCAACCCTGGGTTCCCTATCACCACCAACCCCACAACATGTCAACACCCACCAACTCTGGGTTCCCTATCACCAGCCCTCCTGTCCCCGCCACCCTCCAGGCCCTGCCCCTGGGCTGATGTGCCCCTTTAGTCTGGTTTTATTTTATGGGCCTGTCTAATCTTTGACTGAAGGGTGAACCTCAGGAGTGACTTCATTACTGAGCTAAAAGGGTGGCCGGGGCCATACTCTCAGGGTTTCTCCAGTCTCTGTCAGGCCAGTAAGTCTGGCCTTTCTTTGTGAGTTAGAATTTTGTTCTCCATTTTTCTCCAGCTCTGTCCGGGACTTCTGATCTCTTCGGTTTATCTCACTCACCTCATCTCTCTGCCACGTGTCTTCTTTGCTGTTGTTCCCATCCAGTTGGCGCTGGACTCACGGTGACCCCGTGCATAATGGAACAAAATGCTGCCCGGTCCTGCACCATTCCCACGGTGGGTTGCAACTCGAACTGCTGTGATCCACAGGATTTTCGTTGGCTGGATTTCAGAAGTAGATCACCAGGCTGTTTCTTCCTAGTGGATGCTAATGCTTAGACATTAATTTCAGGAGGTGGAAATAAACATACATTAAGCAGATTATCTCTTTTAATTATTACAACCAACACTTCACAATCCCCTGAGGTAGATATTGTCCTCATTTAGAAAGTTTATGTAGTCAGTCAAAAAATACTTAACAGGTGCAGACAATAGTTCAGGCTCTGTGCCAGGTGTGAGGGTACATGGTGTCTGACTCATCTGACATTGATTCGAGTGAGTTTATGTTCTTGGGGATGGGGTGGCTGGAAGGAAGTCATGGTCAAGACCACTTAGCTGACAAGCCACGCTATGTTTATCAAAGAAGGAGTGATGGGGTAGGGGCTGAAGGGAAGGAGGGAAAGATTTCTTCTTGACTGTCCAGCATTGCTCCCTGCCTAGGAGGGGAGGTGGAATGGGAGGAGAATCTTCAGTCAGGGAAGAAACAGTACATATATCTGAGCACCCACTGCTGGAGGCTCTGGGAAGCAGAGGGACAATAGCCTGACTCCACTGCCTTTGATCCAAGAGCCAGCAATGTGGGATCCTGGGCAAGGTCAACAGCCCAGATGTGCAGGGGCAAGGATGCTTTCCAGCCTTGCTCATATGGTCCTCGCAGACAGCTGTCCCAGGTGCTCCCTGTAGGACTTGGTCTGGCCTTTTCCCTGGCAATACATCTAAAGACCAATCCTGCTGTGACCTGGGGCCTCTGACAGAAAGCCAAGGTTGGCCCCAATGCTGACATGTGCAGACATTCAGGGAGATGACAATGGGCAGCCTGGAAAGACAACTTGGATGGCACTGGGAGTTGACAGCAGGGGCTTCAAACAGAAGTGAGCATTTCTGAGATCCCGAGGCGGAAGGGAGGAAGGAACTCTTGAGTTTCCAGACGGGGCGGGCTGATTCTGTAGCTGGCAGAGCCTGGGTGGCTGTGGAAGCTTTTCTGCTCTGTTGCGGTTGTAATTACAGCATCTGAAAGCTTGCGTGACATTGCTAATTTCAGAGAAAATAGGACACTGGTATCTGAAAGAACAGTCTAGCTCAGGTTTCTGATTAGCACGTCCACGTATCGCAGAATCAAACCCCGAAATAGTGCAGGCGTTGGGAAATCGTATTATTAGAAGAACGTTCTTAACGATGGAAATGGAAAATGTAAATGCCAACTCTTTAGAGAGGTTTAAAGAGATTAATTGGAATAATAAAACAACTGGAAGTCAAATTGGTTATGGAACTGTGCTTTGAAATGATGAATTCTATTTGAAGTCTGTTTCCTTTTGGCACATTCTTTTCTGGCTAAAATATAAAAATAAATTAGTAAAACAGAGCTCTGTGAGTGAGTGCATCAAATCCGTGACGGACTATATAATGTGGGATATGCTGACCCAGTATTTCCCACTTGTAAAAAAAAAATAAATCTTTAAAAAGGAAAGAAAACCGTTACAGGAAGAGCAGAGGGTGGGGGTACCAACAAATCTGTGAGCAGAGTGAGGCCCTGGGAGAGGTAATCAAAGATCATTTAGGGGAAAATTTCTACAGAGGAACTGGAGAAGCTTCGCTTGAAAACAGGAACAATAAATGGTTTTAAGACCACAACTAGGAACAGTATGAACAGCCATAAGGAGACGAAAAAGTGAAATGGTAGAGTTGGAGATAAGACAAGAACAGTGTTTACGCCTGAGTGAGTGGAGCAAAGGTTTATTTTTTTGTTCTGACTAAAACCGAGCCTAATCCACTTGAGAAGAGTGCAAACTAACCATGATTCTTCAGGATAAAAGCCTGGAAACAAATTTGACTCAAAATGTTATATCACATGGATGCAGGCTGAAATCTTATCAAGCTCTCCGATACTTTGATAATTTGCAATTTTAACTCCCAAGGGGGTTGCAACATTGAGGCTGGGAGAGAATAAGATTTTTGAAGCCCAACAAAGCTGAGTTTGATCTGTGTGACTTTGTGCAAACCTTCCTTCTCTCGCCCTTAGTCCCCTTACGTAAGAGAGAATGGCAGGGTGAGCCTTCAGGATTGTCGTGGCTAACAGAGGCCATGCACACACAGTAACTTGGCACGTATACACAGTGAACAACTGGTAGGGCCTCTTCTTCTCCTCTGTTCAGAGGGGAGACTACTCAAAGAAGGGGACTCACAATGTGAGATGTTGCCACCACCAATGCCAGCTGAGCCACAGGCCTCAGGTCTAACTTGCTGAAAGATTAGAACACACTTAATCGTATTGTCCGTGATCTCATGGAAGTTCTACCTGGAATCCTGCAAAGTGTTTTGAGTTCCATGTTGAAAGCATTAAAGGGAAATTATTTGAGGGACCAGGCTAAAACAAAGTTGTACATAAATAGCTGCGATTCTTACACAGTAAACCAAAGTTACCGATCAAGTCATTAATATTCTAAAAAACATCATTGGGAGCCTGGCTGCAGCCCTTAGCAGTGTGCAATCTTGGGAGAGTCACTTCCCTTCTCTAATCGTGTTTTCTCAGGTCTAAAAGGAGGATAACAGTAGTATCTCCCACATGGAATTGCTGTGAGGGATGAGTGAGATGCTGGGGATGAAAGTGTTGAGCGGAGCACCTGGCAGAGTGGGCACCCAGTGCGTTATCGATAAGAAGGAAGGGACGAGGCAAACAACCAGACAGCATCCTCGTCCCTCTAACGTGTGAAAGCTAAACCGGGTTTGTGCCTGAAGCTCCCAGCAGGCGATGACCGCTGGATCTCAGCACTGGCTGCATAATTAGTTACAGCACAGTGCCCTCTCCATTATCTGCGCTAGTGAAGGGCAGAGGCGTGGGTAACACAAAACAAGGGCCCAACTGAAAGTCATCTCTGTCTTAGACTTTGGAACGGAGTCAGAGAAAGACATGTGCACAGACACACCCCCCCCAGACTCACACACACCCACACCCACACACACCCACACCCACACATATCCACACCCACATGCACACCCACACCCACACCCACACTCACCCCTCATGCATACCCACACCCACACCCACCCACACCCACACCCACCCACACACCCACACCCACATACCCACACACACCCACACACACCCACACACACTCACACACACCCACACCCACACATACCCACACCCACATGCACACACACACACATACGTACCCACACATACACACACATGCACACACACTTACACCCCCACACCTACCCCCCCCACGCACACCCCCACACCTACCCACACCCCCCCAGAGACACACACCTTCACGTGCATACACACACACATCTACCCATACACACCCACACCCACACACACCCACACACCCACACCCACACACACCCACACACCCACCCACACCCACACATACACACACCCACACACACACCCACACCCCACAGGCACACACACTCACACACATGCACACATATGCACACACACCCACATGTGCACACATACATGCACATACACACACATACACCCACGTACACACACACATGCACACACCCCCACACACCCCCATCCCCACACACCCCCATCCCCACACACCCACACACACACACACACTCACACACACCCCTCTGACTTCCTGTGCTGGCCAAATCTTCCCAGTTGCTCTCTAGCAGCGGCTGTAGCCCTTCTAGGAGCGGGGGTGAGGGAAGGTAGCACCTGGCACTTAGCAAAGGAGATAAAGGCTATATAAAGCAGTTAAATTTAAAAAGAAATATGTGATGTATACAGATATAACTGTTACTATATATACAGATATAACTGTTACTATTATTAATAACAGTCTACTTGCAGATTTTTGATGGCTGACTGGAGTAACAAATTACAATATAGGAAGCTGGTTGTTTTCATGACAACTTCCTCTAATAAACTGTATCCTTGTCTGCTGTTCTGTTACCACCAAACCAAAATACAATTTTGAGCTGATCAAAGATAGAATAGGATTCATTTCTATATTCACCTAAGACATTTAACTAACACAGTGCTTGGCACATAGTAGGAGCCCAGAAAGCATTGAAGGTGTGATTTAATATCTTTCGAGGAGATTTCTGTTTGGGGTGAGTGATGCGTTTAGGCTGGGCATAGAGCCCTCCGCCAGGCGGGCCAGAGAGCCTCAGGAAGTGTGTGAGCAGCTTCATTTCATCAGAGATGGTTTTAGGCATTTTCCTTCTAAAGGCCCATTGTCCCTTCTGGAGAGGTCACTCTAGTTCTTTTGCTGAAATACTTTAAGGTGGAGGAGTGATGGAGACAAAGGTGTGCGACTAGTCTCACAACTTCAACGTTGAGAAGTTTCAGAATCTTGCAGGCTAACTCTGTCTTGTTGAAACGTTAGCCATTCAGCAAACATTTGATTCTTGAGTCTTGACTCCTGACTCTTGTCATGGGTGGGTCGTTTGCACCTGGTGCTGTGCTATTTAACCATCAGTTTTAAAGGGTTTTGACACAGATTATGTTTTTGATCTCTTCTTTCTCTCATTCATTCATCCATTCATGATTAAGAATCACAGCCACGCAAATCCTACCTTTCAAACTAACCTATGTTCATGAGTCATTAGAAAGGACACCAGAGTTAGGGTCTTCTAAGACATGACTTGGTATCGGTTGGGCCCTCCTGTAAGGCTTTAACGGCTGCTGGCTTGATTTTCTTTTCTTTCCTTGCTTTGAATAAATGAAGACGTTTGGGCTTTTCTATCAAGACTCCACGTGCTGATGCTAGGTAGCTCAACTTTGCGTGCTGGAGAAACCAACTTTAGTGGCAAAGACCTAGGGCAGGGGAGGGGAAGAGGATATGGGAGAAGTTGTCTGCTTACTTTCATCTGTTTGAAATCTGACGCACCCAGGGTCTGTCAGTTGGGTCATGAGGCTTTCAGAGTATCAGCCCCCAACACTGAATATTTAAAGCTGGACCACAAGAGGCTGAGGAGGGAGGGAGTTGGAGAAAAACCTGGCTGTGTATTGGAGTGTTGGGCTCCCACAATGGGAGGGACAGAAATAGAAAAGTCACAGACACAACATAAATATTTCCTATTATGGAGAAACTAAAGTCACAATGGAACCTGTCATGCTTGTGATACGAGAGATGGGCAATATTTCCGAGTGGCTGCCATGCTGGCCCCTGAATGGAGTTTATATTTTGTTTATGGAGCTGAATCCGAAGCCTTTTATTTTTTTGGCCCCGCCTGTGTAATTCTTCTTCATGGGAGCTCGAAATGGCTGCGAAGCAGCTCAATATTCCATTTATTTTATTTATAAAAGAAATTCAAAGGCTGAAAAGATGAAGTAATTGACTTACTGGGATGACAGTTAAACCCACTAAATTTAATCTTATCCTCTCAAGTACAACATATCGCGCTTACAAATTATCGCCCGGCACCAGGCAGCCCCGCGCTCCTCACCTAATGCAAATGGAGCGGAGGCCTCTGTTATGGTATTATCTGACTTTACTATCAGCATTAATCCGGCTTAGCTCACTTAATGATGCCACTTGTGGCACTCTAAGGCAGCGGAGAAGTCTATAAACTACTTCCATTAAAATGCAAATTGGGCCCGCCGAGAAAATAAGTGACACACAAAAAGTGAGCGCATTGGGCCTGGCGCGCCCGGCTGCGCGCCCTCGCGATCCCGGGATAATGACTGATGCTGTGATTATGGGGCCGCGGCGCCCCCGAAAGGGAGCCAGCCCTGCACGGCGCGCCACAAAAGTGTTCCAACAAGCCGGGGCATTTAATTTCTGAAGAGATTTATATTTTTTTGTTGTCAGGAAATGAACAAATACTTATCAGTGTAAAAACTGCTATCTCCCATCTCCCCGCCAGGTTTTTCGTCCTGATATTATTTGCACCCCAAACACAGGAAATGAAAATCTTCCCTGCCTTTGACGTCGTCACTGTATCTTCAAATCCTCTGCTTGCCCCCCACCCCCACCCCTTCCCGGTACACAGAAAAGAAAACTTTTGCCAGCGAAGTCTCCAGAAATTCCAAGGCTTAGAATTTTCCAACCCGCCTTGGATTTGGCGGGCTCCTTTCTTGCCCGCCTAGGGGGAGAGGATGGGTTGGTGGGTGGGGGGCTGAAGAGCGGGGAGGCGGTGGGAATCACAGAGCTGAACTGTAACATCTGTTTTACTTAAGCAGCCTGATTCCATTTTAGGATGAGAAGGTATTCCCTTTCAGCATGAGGAATGGTGGGTCCTGGGTCTTGTATTGATTCAGGACCAGGCCTAATAAAACACGAGCAGGTGATTTCGTTTTGTATTTTGATTTCTTTGTTTGAACAGTTTCTCTCAAGTTCTCCTGTGTCAGCTGGGGGATCCTGGCATCTTCCTTTTGATGTCCAAGGAACACAGGGGTCAGCCAAGCTCAGCCTCCCCGGGGTGAGGAGCAGGGAGACTGGGGGTGAAGCATTTCTCATGGTCTCCCGGCAGCCGGCCCATCCTCTGTGGTCAGGCTCTCAAATCCTGTAAGGATTTATGGTGCTAGCAGAGGGATCAATACTACATTTTAAATATTACAATACCTTTTATCGAGACAATATTACAACGAAAACATTTTATCCTGTCAAGACATCCAGCTAAAATTGATTCCGGCCAACTCATTGTTGGGCTTCCCCTGGCCCTCTGTGTTTGCCACCTTTTAGGACACATTGGAGGGACCCCTGGGAGGTGCAAACGGTTAACACACTGACCTGCTAACTGAAAGATTGGAAGTTTGGTGCCTTGGAAGAAAGGCCTGGCAATCTACTTCCAAAAGATCACAGCCATTGAAAATCCTATGGAGCACTGTTTTACTCTGACACATGGGGTTGCCATGAGTGGAAGTCAACTCAACAGCAACTGGTACTGGCAGGAAATGTTGGGTTGGGTGTATTCATAAAAAGAGCTGGTCCTACCCATGGAGGCCTTGGAACAAGGATGATGCAGCTGGTGAGGGATGCGGCATACCCAGGGAGGCAGAAACTGTCTTTTGCCCAAATGGTCTTCTTTGGGGGAGGGCTGACTCTTTTCTGGCTGAGGAGTAATTTCTGGGTGGAGGGGGCTAAAGTGGAAAAAAGAGCCCGTGTTGGAGGGGATGGGATTATTGTGGAGCCCTCGGACAGGGCCATGGACCATCTTCTGCATGTCCCCCCAGCCCTTTGCCTGAGTCTAGTGTGTCTTTCCCACTCCCCTTTGTAACTCCTGTGTCTGCACCCGTGTCCCTCCCTGAGGGGCAGGGAGCTCACTGAGGGCTGGAGCTGCAGCCTGTTTATTTTCCTACATGCAGTGCCCAGGACAGACACATAGTTGGTGCTCAGTGAGGGTTTACTGATTGACTCAAAGAGTGAAGGAAGGAGTAGAATTATGCTCTTACCCTCTTGTCCTGCAGATGCTCAGGAATTGCCCGTGAATAGCTAAAGCCCATCAACGGATTGCCGTCAGCGAGAGTGTTCTTTCGGTATTTCCTGGTCTGCCTGAATTGGGCTAGCCCAGCAGGATTCAGGTATTCAGTCACACCTGAGCTTGTACCCTGGTTCCTCCAATTCCTAGTGTGTTAAAAAAGTTACTGAAACTTTCTAAGCCTCAGTTTCCTCATCCCTTCATTGGGAATGGGAATACCTGTCTCGCCCAGGTGTTGAGGGCTCGATGTATGTACGTCAGTGGTTTGCAGAGGGAGCTTCCAAAGACCAGACGAAGTGTGGGGAGTAACAATTGGCCATCAGCTGCGTCCTACTAATTCACAAAAGAAAAACAGTTAACGCAAGTTATTTCTTCAATTTAAAATCCTAAGCTCATAGTTTGTTTTTTTTTTTTTAATTTTCTTAAAATATTGGCACCTGCATCTGCTGTAGGTGGTTTCTAGTTTGGGTAATGGAATTGAATATATCTGAGGATCGTTGTGTTTCTCCACTCATTCATTATTGCTATTTATAGTATTCTCATCCTGTGCCAGGCACAGGGCTAGGAGTAGGGGATACGGCAGCGAGGAAGACAAGTCAGGGCCCCCAGGGAGCTTCTATTCTAGTGAGAGGCCAAGAAAACAAACAAAAAATGAGCAAAGAAAGACTATAATCAGAGTCCGGCAAGATGGCGCTCTAGGCAGAAGCACCACGTCGTCCCTCCACAGCAAAGATCCAAAAAACTAAGCCAAACAGAGAATCAACAATCCTGAAACCCTAGAACATCAAATGAAGAGATAAAGAACTCCGCCAAACACCAGAGGGAGTGAGAATACTGAAAGAGAACGGAGAGCGAAGAGAGATTCATGCAGAGATCCCCTACCAGCTAACGCAGCACGGATCCACCATCTTGGACTCCTATCGGAGACCAGCAAATGGGAGAATGGGAGAGCAGCCTCGGGGAGCATCCAGTGGGAGACAAAACAGCCGCTTAGCTTCACACATAACCATCTCCCCGCTGCATCCTGCCTACCTGCACAGTGCACTTGACATCACACCACCAAGCTGTGCAGGCACGCCCTATTGGAACCTGCCCAGCGCTGACTACCGACCATCCTGGTGGCTGCGGTGAGTGCCACAAACAACCCGTCCCAGTGGCTCCTCTTCAGCTAGACCTGCCCAGTGGTACCACAAGGTGGAAACAAAAAAAATCTGCAATCAAAAAACGAGAGAAATATCTACTGAATGCCCCGAAAACAGCAAACAATATCAAAACAGTTACAAAAACAAGACAAGATGGCTCCAATAGGCGTCCAAATTAAAACACCAGATAACTCTCCTGTGGAAGAAAATGCACTAGAAGTATCTGATAGGGAACTCAAATCACTAATACTCGGAATTTTCCAAGAACTGAGGCCAAAAGCTGACAAACATGAGGAAAAAATAGACAAATTTATGGAAAATACACACAAAAAATTGGAAGAATTCAGGAAGATGATGCAAGAACAAAATGCCAAAATAAATTCACAACTAGAAATTATACAAAAACAACAATTAGAAATCCAAAAGATAAACAACAAGATTTCAGAAACGGATGATGTCATAGAAGGGCTGAGAAGTAGATTTGAAACCGTGGAAGACAGGATCAGTGGAACTGAAGACAAACACTTGGATACAACTCTGTTTCAGGAAAACTCAGAAAAAAGAACAAAGAAAAATGAAGAGACCCTGAGAGTTATGTGGGACACAATTAAAAGCAAAAATTTACGAGTGATTGGCATCCCAGAACAGGGGGAGAAAACAGAAAACACAGAGAGGATCATTGAGGAACTGCTGACAGAAAACTTTCCCAATATCATGAAAGATGAAAAGCTGGCCATCCAAGAAGCTCAACAAACCCCATATAGAAGAGACCCCAAAAGAAAATCACCAAGACATATCATATTCACACTCGCCAAAAACAAAGACAAACAAAGAATCCTGAGAGCAGCTTGTGAAAAACAAGAAGTCACATACAGAGGAGAAACAATAAGACTAAGCTCAGATTATTCAGCAGAAACCATGCAGGCAAGAAGGCAGTGGGATGACATATATAAAATCTTGAAAGAAAAAAATTGTCAGCCAAAAATAATATATCCTGCAAAACTCTCATTCAAATTTGTTGGTGAAATTAGGTCATTTCCAGATAAACAGAAACTAAGGGAATATGCAAAAGTCAAACCAAACTTACAAGAATTATTAAAGGGAGTTCTTCAATCTGAGGACAAACAGCTTCAACCCGCAGGCAGGACCTAGGACGCAGGATCATATTAACCAGATACCATTCTAGGAAATGAACTCTCAAGGACTATCCAAAACCAAAAGAAATACAACAGGGAATCAGAGCAATGAATCAAAGGATGACAACAGCATCAAAACAATGAAAGAGGGAATAAACGGCATAGGTATAGAACCTTCTAAAGGAGAGGAAGGCAAGGCAATACCAAGTAAGGGTAGACAGCTTCAAACTTATAAAGATAAGGGTAAAATTCATGGTAACCACAAAGAAAGTTAACAAACCAACTCATAAAAATAAAGACGAAAAACATAAAGTCTCAGCAAAAACAGAACCTACAAAAACAAAAGAAATGAACACAAAATCCACAAACAAAAGTAACTCAGCACAAGAGAGTAAGAAGAACAAAGAAAACTTCAGCACCACAAAAAAAAAACTCTACACAATGACAGCAACAAACTTCCATCTATGAATAATTACACTGAATGTAAATGGACTCAATGCACACATAAAGAGACAGAGAGTGACAGAATGGATAAGAAAACAGGATCCATCAATATGCTGTCTACAAGAGACACACCTTAGAAACAAAGATGTGAATTTATTAAAACTCAAAGGTTGGAAAAAAACATATCAAGCTAACAACTACCAAAAAAGAGCAGGAGTGGCAATTCTAATCTCAGATAAAATGGATTTTAAAATGAAATCTACCATAAAAGACAAAGAAGGACACTATATAATGATTAAGGGGATGATCCATCATGAAGACATAACCATAATAAATATCTACGCACCCAATGACAGGGCTCCAAAATACATAAAAAAAACTCTAACAGGACTGAAAAGAGAAATTGACAGTTCCACAATAATAGTAGGAGACTTCAACACACCACTCTCAGTAAAGCACAGAACAACTAAGAAGAAACTCAGCAAAGATACAGAAGACCTAAAGGACACAATCAGCCAACTGGACCTCATAGACATATATAGAACAATCCATCCAACCGCTGAAAACTACACATTCTTTTCCAATGCACATGAAACGTTCTCCAGAATAGACCACATCTTAGGCCACAAAGCAACCCTCAACAAGATCCAAAACGTTGAGATAATTCACAGTATCTTCTCTGACCACAATGCCATCAAGGTAGAAATTAACAATATAAAGAGCAAGGAAAAAAAATCAACGACATGGAAACTGAATAATAATCTGCTTACACATCAATGGGTAATAGAAGAAATCAGAGATGGAATCAAAAAATTCCTAGAATCAAATGAAAATGAAAACACATCATACCAAAACCTTTGGGACACAGCAAAAGCAGTCCTCAGAGGACAATTTATAGCAATAGATGCACACATCAAAAAAGAAGAAAGGGACAAAATCAAAACATTAACTACAGAACTCAAACAAATAGAAGGAGAACAGCAAGAAAAGCCTACAACCACTGGAAGAAAGGAAATACTAAAGATCAGAGCAGAAATAAATGAAACAGAGAACAGAAAAACAATAGAAAGAATCAACAAAACCAGAAGTTGGTTCTTTGAAAGAATCAACAAAATCGACAAACCACTGGCCAGACTGACAAAAGAAAAACAGGAGAGGACACAAATAACCCAAACAAGAAATGAAATGGGGGACATTACAACAGACCCAACCGAAATAAAAAGGATTATAACAGAATATTATGAAAAACTATACTCCAGCAAATTTGAAAACCTAGAGGAAATGGATAAATTTCTAGAAACACACGGCCTACCCAAACTACAACAAAGTGATGTTGAAAATCTGAACAGACCCATAACAAGAGAAGAGATTGAAAAGGTAATAAAAAAACTCCCAACCAAAAAAAGCCCTGGCCCAGATGGCTTCACTGGAGAATTCTAGAAAACATTTACAGAAGAGCTTCTACCAGTTCTACTCAAGCTATTTCAGAGCATACAAGAGGAAGCAACACTTCCAAATTCATTCTATGAAGCCAGCATAACGCTGATACCAAAACCAGGCAAAGACATCACAAAAACAGAAAATTATAAACCAATATCTCTCATGAATATAGATGCAAAAATTCTGAACAAAATTCTAGCCAATAGAATTCAGTATCATATCAAAAAAAAATACACCATGACCAAGTAGGATTCATACCAGCTATTCAAGGATGGTTTAACATTAGAAAATCCATCAACGTAATTCACCACATAAATAAAAGGAAAGAAAAAAATCACATGATCATCTCAATTGACGCAGAAAAGGCATTTGACAAAGTCCAACACCCATTCCTGATAAAAGCTCTCAATAAAATAGGTATAGAAGGGAAATTTCTCAACATAATAAAGGGCATCTATGCAAAACCAACGGCCAACATCATTCTTAATGGAGAGAGGCTGAAAACATTCCCCTTGAAAACAGGAACAAGACAAGGATGCCCTTTATCACCACTCCTATTTAACATTGTGCTGGAAGTTCTAGCTAGAGCAATAAGGCAAGAGAAAGAAATAAAGGGCATCCAAATTGGTAATGAAGAAGTTAAACTCTCCCTGTTTGCAGATGATATGATACTATACATAGAAAACCCTAAAGACTCCACGAGAAATCTACTGGAACTAACAGAAAGATTCAGCAGAGTAGCAGGATACAAGATAAACATTCAAAAATCAGTTGGATTCCTATACACCAGTAAAGAGAATGATGAAAAGGAAATCAGGAAAACCATACCATTTTCAATAGCCCCTAAAAAGATAAAATACTTAGGAATAAATCTGACCAGGGATGTAAAAGACCTATACAAAGAAAACTACAAAACACTGCTGCATGAAACCCAAAGGGATCTACATAAACGGAAAAACATACCATGCTCATGGATAGGCAGACTCAACATTGTGAAAATGACAATTCTACCCAAAGCAATTTACAAATACAGTGCAATCCCGATCCAAATACCAGCAACATTCTTCAAAAAGATGGAAAAACTAATTATTAACTTTATATGGAAAGGGAAGAAGCCCCGAATAAGTAAAGCACTACTGAAGAAGAAGAATAAAGTTGGAGGACTCACACTACCTGACTTGAGAACCTACTATACAGCTATAGTAGTCAAAACAGCCTGGTACTGGTACAACAACAGATACATTGACCAATGGAACAGAATTGAGAACCCAGATGTAAATCCATCCACCTACGGTAACCTGATTTTCGACAAGGGCCCAAAGTCCATCAAATGGGGAAAAGACAGTCTTTTTAACAAATGGTGCTGGCAAAACTGGATATCCATTTGCAGAAAAATGAAACAGGACCCATACCTCACACCGTATACAAAAACTACTTCAGAATGGATCAAAGACTTGAATATAAAGCCTAAAACTATAAAGTTCATAGAACTAAAAATAGGACCAACACTTCAGGCCTTAATACACGGCATTAACAGGATACAAACCATAACCATCAACACACAAAACCCAACAGATAAACTAGATAACTGGGATCTTCTAAAAATCAAACACCTATGCTCTTCAAAAGACTTCACCAAAAGAGTCAAAAGAGAACCTACAGACTGGGATAAAATTTTTGGACAGTACAAGTCAGATAAAGGTTTAATCTCTATAATCTACAAGAAAATCCAACACCTCTACAATAAAAAGACAAACAATCCTATCAAACAATGGGCAAAGAAAATGAACAGACACTTCACCAAAGAAGACATTCAAATGGCCAACAGACACATGAGGAAATGCTCGCGATCACTAGCCATTAGAGAAATGCAAATTAAAACCACAATGAGATACCATCTCACCCCAGCATTACTGGCACGAATCAAAAACACTGGAAATAACAAATGTTGGAGGGGCTGCGGGGAGATGGGAACTCTTATATACTGCTGGTGGGAATGCAAAATGATACCACCATTTTGGAAAATGATATGGCGTTTCCTCAGAAAGCTAGAAATAGACATATCATTCGATCCAGCAATCCCACTCCTAGGAATATATCCTAGAGAAATAAGAGTCGTCACTCGAATAGACATATGCACACCTATGTTCATGGCAGCATTGCTCACAAAAGCAAAACGATGGAAACAACCTGGATGTCCATCAACAAATGAATGGGTAAACAAACTATGGTACATACACACAATGGAGTACTATGCAACGAGAAAGAACAACAATGAATCTGTGAACCATCTCATAACATGGATGAAACTGGAGGACATTATGCTGAGTGAAATAAGTCAATCACAAAAGGACAAATATTGTATGAGATCTCTATTGTAAAAACCCATGAAAAAGTTCACATGCAAAATGTAACAATCCTTGTTGGTTACCAGGGATGGGGGGGCGGGGAATACTAAATAGGCAATAGATAAGTGGTATCTTGGGTGAAAGGTGAGACAGTACAGAATATAAGGGAAACTAACACAACATGCACAAGGAAAGGTCATGGAGGCCCCATGGACACATCCAAACTCCCCGAGGGACTGAGTTGTTGGATGGAGGGCTCTGGGGACCATGGTCTCGGGGAACATCTAGCTCAATTGGCATGACACTACTTATAAAGATAATGCTCTACATTCTACCTTGGTGAGTAGTGTCTGGGGTCTTAAAAGCCTGTGAGCGGCCAACTAAGATACTACACTGGTCTCATCCCTTCGGGAGCAAGGGAGAATGAAGAGAACAGGATACAACGAAAAGATTAGTCCAAAGGACTAATTGTCCACAGCTACCAAGACCTCCACCAGACTGAGTCCAGTACAGCTAGATGGTGCCCGGCTACCACCGCTGACTGCTCTGACCAGGATCACTACAGAGGGTTCTGGACAGAGCTGGAGAAGGATGTAGAGCATAATTCCAACTCACAAAAAAAAGAGACCAGATTTACTGGCCTAAAGGAGACTGGAGAAACCTCAAGAGTATGGCCCCCAGACACCCTTTTAGTTCAGTGGTGAAGTTACTTCTGAGGGTCACTGTTCAGCCTGGGAGTGGACAGCCCAGTAAAACCAAACGAGACTAACGAGGTACAGGAGTCCAGTGACAAGGGCCAGAAGGCAGAAGGGGAGTAGGAAGCTGATGATAGGGAACACAAGGTTGAGTAAGGATATTGTTGATGTGTTGTGAGATTGTTAACCATTGTTATAGGGCAACAGTTGTAGTAACTGTTAAATGGGAGGCTATTTTGTCCTATAAGCCTTCATCTTAAGTGAGAATAACAGCACAATTAGAAGAGCGTAGTCAATGTCACTTAAATGTGTACGTAAAAAATTTTGAAATGGGGTATCTTTGGCTATGTATATTTTCGCCAAAAAAAAAAAAAAAGCTGAGAATTTAGAGGGTTAAAATGTTGTGGGGTTGTTAACCAAGGTAATAAAACAGCATGTTTACTACTGTTACATGAGAAACTGTTTGTTCTGTAAGCCTTCACCTGAAGTACAATAAAATATTATAAAAAAAAAGGAAAAAGAAAGACTATAATTACAAACTGTGACAAATGCTTTAAGTGCAACGAGGGTGATATGATAGGGAATGTTCCAGAAAAGATACCATTTTTAGGCGCCAACCTGCTGAACAAATGTGACAATGTGCAGTCACACCCAGCCCAACACCTACGACAGCCAGTTGCAGTTATCTGGTGCTGTGTAACACACAACCTCAGAACTTATTGGCTTAAAACATCAACAACATTTATTCTGTGCAGGGCTCAGTGGGTCAGCTCGTCTCTGCTCTACTCAGCATCAGCTGGGGTGGACCAAAGGCAGGGCTGAGGTCATCACAGGCTCTTCCATTTTCACGTCTGCAGGGTGACGCTGGCTGTCAGCTGGGACCTCAGCGGAGGCTCAGCTGGGGATGGGACACAACGCTTTTCCATGTGGCTACTTGGCTTCCTTGTGGCCTAGGTAGCGGGAGGGTTCCAAGGGGACCTAAGCATCCTAAGAGAACCAGGTAGAAGCTGTCTGGCCTTTTATGACCGTAGCTGTGACTTCCGCTGCGGAGGTCAGTCACTGAGGCCAGCCCATACTGACGAGGAGGAGAAATAGACGCTGTTCTTTGATAGAAGGAGTGTCAAAGGATTTGTGGACATATTTTAAAACCACCGAATGTCTCAGTTGAAGACACAAGGAGCATTCACTTGGAGGACACTATCAAGCGTACTTTACCTCCATGCACCATCTCCCTCTCATTTGGTCTCCCTCCCTCTGGTCTCTGTCTAGTCCAGCCACACCACCACGGCCACTGGACTATCTCCCTAAACCCTCAATTGTTTATTTTTCATTTTGTCCCTTTATCCTTCCAAGGTCCTCAGTTGTCTGCAAGAAATGGCCCAGGCTCCTTATCTAGACACTCAGAATCCTTGCATACCTGGCCTCAGGCTTTTCTCAACTTTACTTCCTGAACCTGTGGAGAGAGGCAGAATTTAAGTATGAGACCATTCCAGCCAGCTAGTCCAGTCATTTTCACCCAAGTAAGCCATACTGTGTGATTCTTTGTCTGGTACTTTCTCTATCAAGTTACAACCGCCACCCACAAATCCTGCTCATCCTTTAGCCTCAGCACAAGTCTGCCTCTTACCTGAAGTCTTTCCTGACCAACCTAGTTAACAGTAATCAGGCTTGCTGATTTTCAGCAGTAACGAGGGCTGTGATGGAACAGTGGTCACCAGCATTTATTGAGTACCAACTCTATGTCAGCAATTGTGCTAGAAGCATTTCTTTTTTTCTGTTAATTCTCATAACAACCTTGCAAGTTGCTATTTGCCCCATCGAACAGATGAAGAAACTGAGGCTTAGAGAGTTTAAAGAGATTTACTCTAGTTTACCCAACTAGTATCAGGTGGATTTGGGATCCAGATCTGTCTGCCCTGAGGCCAAGCTCCTTCTACTATGACATCCACAAAAATCAATGCTAACATTACAAAGTAGAAAGTGATAAGCCATTAAGTCATAAGGAAAAGTACTGGATTGGTTCAGAGGTGAATGGTCTCCTTGCTCTCTGGGGTTAGGCTAATAAAGAACCTCAACATCACAGATGTGGTGCCAGCAGAGCAACAGACAGACTTGTTCCAAATTGAGCTTTTTTGTTTGTCTTTATCTGCATCCGACTCAGGGCCAACCATGCTCTTGGGGACTGTCATGATTTCCCCCAGCCTCCCAGTTACCAATGGGCAAAGTCATACCTTAAGGCTTGGGGGTGCTGAATGGTTAAGAGAACACTGGGCTGCCTGGCTGTTTGTTCTCCCTCAGTAATTTTGTAATACATTCTTGTTGGGCTGGATAAAAGCTTATGGCCACCAATTTGTCCCTTCCCCAAATGCATATCCTTATGTGTCTTTACTGCCCCTTCCATCAGAAAGGAGGAGGATTGAATCTGGACTGGCCTTGTGGCTTGCTTTGACCAACAGAATATGGCAGAGTGACAATGTAAATTCTGAGGTTAGACCTTAAGGAGCCTCGCAGTTTTTGCTGTTGCCCTCTCATAAGTCTTCCCTGCCATGCTGGGAAGATGCTGGAATGAAAGACCATGTCGAGAGAGAGACCCAGCCATCTCAGCTCCCTCAGCCACCCGGGCCCCCACCTGAAGGCCACTGCATGAGTGAGAACTGACCAGCCAGACTACAGCATGTTGAGAAATGGTGAGTCATTGTTGTTTTCAGACTAGGCTTTGGCGTGGTTGGTCACAGCAAAATAGGTAGCTGATGTGTATGGATTGGATTCCATAAGGGAAAGGATCTTTGAACATTCTTTGGAATATAGGTGTGGAAAAGCACTTGGAATGGAATAGAATGGAACGGAATGGAATGAGGAAAAAGGTTCACTATTCCCAGGAAGTCAATAAAGGGGAAAGAAATAGGATATGCAAGATGTTCAGACCAAGAGTTATTACTCAGATACTGAATACAATGAGAATCATGGGGTCAAAAAAATCCCAGGGCTGGGGGGGCCTTCTGGAACCACGTGGTCCTAGGAAGGCAGCTAGATTCCCTTGTTCCTCAACCCTGAACCATTGGTAGTGGCTGCCTGGGGTGCTGTGCCGAGAATTCTGGGGCCTTGTCTATTTCAGCAGAGAAGAAGGTTGTGATAGATTAGCAATGTCTGCCGTGGATGCAGACCTTACTTCAATTGCTCTAACGGACAAAGCGGTTTCCAGTCTGTGCTGCACACGCGATTTGGGATGCTTCCCCCACCTCACTGTTTTCTAGCTGGCTCATCCCTTGGTCTCAGCTTCAATGTCACTTCCCTACAGAGACCCTCCTTACCTAAAGTAGGACTCTCCCTATTCATCTCCCTTCATTGCACTTGCCCTAATTTGTCATCACACGTTTATACAACAACAGGCTCCACGGAGCTGGGCCATGTCTACCTTGTTCTCTGCTGTGCACCCAGCATCTAGCACTGTGCTGGGATGCTCAGCACTATCTGTTGAACAAATGATGGAGAGATGGCACAGATGTCAAGTTTGGCCATCTTGGAACGGGTACGATTTTCTCCTCTAACCTGAAATGGTTAGGTCAGTTCCTAGACCACAGAGTCTACTCTCAGCACAGTGTCAGTCCCTCTCCTCCTAGAGCTTAGAATCTCTCAAATGCACAAATAGAGTGTTCAGGAGTTGAACTGACCTGTGGTTGTAGTACCACACATCCCAGGACATATTAAATGTAATAAGAAAATTTCATGCCCCCAAGTATCTTTTGAACATTAATATTTTGAAAAGAAGCTAATTTGAAGACAAAAAAATAAAGGGCTAAAGATGTTCTATCTCACTCTTAAAATTAGAAGCAATAAAAATAAACTAATTGATAAGTGTGCAAAGCCTATGTGATGTTCCCACCTTCTGCATCCACCCATGGCTTCCACACACCGCAGACACGTTTCATGCTTTGCAAAGCCTTTTCTTGTTAGGAGTGATCAGTATTTTCCCAAGAAGTCCCTGATGTCACAATGGCTAAGTTACTAACTGAAAGGTGGGCAGTTCAAACCCACCTACAGGCGCCTCGTAAAACAGGCCTAGTGACCTACTTCTGAAAGATCACAGCCATTGAAACCCTATGGAGCAGTTCTGCTCTGACACATATAGGGTCGCCATGATTTGGAACTGACTCAATGGCAACTGGATTGGCTTAGCAGAATGGAGTTGGTGCCAGTTTTTCTGCCCTGAAAGATGAAAACTTCAGCTACTGATATCCGGACATTGCTTCTTGCCTCCTAATTAATATAAGCAGCAAAGTAAAGCTGAATTTCTATAGGATTTTAAAGTTATTAAAACAAAAAGACTAAGTTCATTGTACCCCTAGAATGAACGAACAGTGTCTAATCTAAGAAACTCTTAAAACATTAAAACGATGCATAATTTCCAAATTCTGCTACTATGCAGCAGACCTCCTGTATGGGAGATTTTCAAGTAGAATAGCTATTATGTCCCACTGATGAACCACAAATGGGCTGAAGATATTTGCATACCTTTTTACACACAGTATACACCAGTACTCTAACCTCTGATTCTTCTTACCAAATCCCATTTAATTTGTCAGTAATTAGTAAATTGTTATGTGAAATGTTGCAAAGCATCTTGGGTGAACCCACCAGTATAATGATTATTCTTCTGGAAGCTATCTGAAATTGTTACTACTGAGCAATTTCCATGAAAATAGAAGGGCCTTTGGAGCTGTTCTTTTACAATAAGAATAAAATGAACTAAATAGGGGGCACAAATAAAGGCAATAATAAATCAAGGACAAAAGACAGGAAACTGGACCCCAAAAAAGTATCTAGGGGAGGCTATATTAGCTTAGTTTTGCAAAGAGTAGGTGCTTCTTCAACTTTCCTTTGGAGTTGGAATAAAAAACAAAGCAAAGTAAAAACAAGCCTAAAAGAAAACCTTCAGAAGTCCAGTTAGCATCTGCTTTAAGAATCTTTGCATCTTTGAAAGCCTTTATCTAAGGGGATGGGGAGAAATTGTGACAGACTGTAAACAAGTTCCTTCCTTTTTTCCGTTACCGCCATATTTATTTGTCAATCTGACAGTCATGGTTTTGAGTGCTTATCATGGTCTACTTCTCTCTCTCTCTCTCTCTATGGCTTTCTTGCTTGCTCTGCTCCAGTTCCTTCTCTTCCTTTCCTTTCTTCCCCTTAATGCTAGGTTAAGTGCATCCTCCTGATAGACAGGCTTTTGCCTTGAAGTTGTTTCCCGTCTTTAATTCCTTCTTAGAGCCACCGCCGTAACCAAGCCCAAATGGAAGGCGCGGTCCTTGGACCCTCTGTCCTCCTGTTCTGCGTTCTCTTCTCCGGGGAGGTTCACTGAACTTGGCCTTGGCTTCTGTTCCACCCAAAGACAAAGTGGCTTCCAGGCCAATTTCCACATGAAAGTGGCTGAGGTCTCTTTCCCCAGTTTGGAGTTCCAGGCAGCACCCTGGGCTCTGACTTCTCAGACTCACGTTGTTGCCCAGCGTCCCGGCTTCCACCTCCCCACCTACCCAAGCTGCTCCCACTGCTGTGTTCCTCTGGCCCCTGGATTTCCAGCCCCGACAGCCCACTGTGAACCCAGCTCAAGAACAAGTGCTTCATGAAGCGCTTTGTGTTTCTCTGAGGCTGCTGGTGTTAAGAGAGGGATTTGTTTATTAAGGGTCGAGATGGGCTGTGTGGAGGGGGGAGGTCCCAGGAAGGATGGGGCATGGGGTGGAGGGAATAGAGACGGAGGGGGTCAATGCTAGGTAGAGCTGAGTTGAAGAAAACTATATTTTCAATTGCCAACTATCTAGGAACAAATATAGCCCCATAAAAGAATTTATCTGGTTGCCTGTAAATCCAGTTTGGGGTCTTAGGCAAAGTACTTCAAAAAGTCTGCTTTACTTCCAAGATGTGGTTTTGCCAAACCAGAAGACGACAACAAGAAAGATGTCGTTCCTTTCCATGGCCTTTCTTGTGTAAGCAAATGGCCCGTTTGGAGCCTTAAAAATGCCATTAGTGAAAATAATATCCTCCATCTCGGAGGTGCCCGAGAAGGAAAGAGATGTGAGTGGGTTGACAAACAGGAACAGTGCCCCTGGGTCCTCATCCATTTCACAGCAGAACAGCTTCAGAAGGTGCTGGAGGCCAGTGTGTGCTTACTAGCTTCCGTGGATATCGGTGCCTTGATGTTCCCGCTAGAAGCCCGTGCTAACACCTGGCTGCGTGTTGCTTAGGCTCTGAACAATGCTCTGCTTTTTTCTTTGGTGAGGATAAGGTGCACTGATTATACTTCTTGTGAAGGGACAAATGCTGTCACTGCTGTCATTATGTCTCCTAAAAAATGCCATTTCTACAGTGGGGCATGATTGTCTGGAAGACTATAAATATGGCTGTAATTTGGACACTACAAGATTGTCACAGGATCCTCACCATGGGTATGAGGAACTATGTGCTCGTATGCAGGAAGAGGAGTGTGTGTGTGTGTGTGTGATTGTACATGCCTGTTTACATGTGTAGGTTTTTATGAGTGTGTCTCTCCATACGGGAAATCTATTTATACATGTGCATGCGGTATATTTTCGACTGTGTGTGCACAAGGGGACTTGTGGGTGTATGTGTGAGTGTGTGAAGGCCATGGGTAGGCCTATGAGTGTGTGTGGACCTAAATTTGTACGTGTGCCAGGGAGTGGGTGAGCGTGCAAATCAGGGAGTGGAGCCCGGCCAAGAAGAACCCCAGCGTCTTCCCAGCAGCTAAAGGCTTTTAAGTCTTTGTTCTCATTGCATTCCTGGTGGGCTCCAAACCTCAGCCTCTGCCTCGAGGTACAATATGCTCTCCTAAAAGAAGAAATTATTGAAATGCAGAATGTCTGCTCTTGCAAACCCAGACTCTACTAAGCTGTGCTGGCCAGGTCCCCCAGAAACGGCCTGGACATCACTGCCGAGGCAGGCCCTAAGCAAAAACACGTGTGCACACCTTGGCCTTGGAATCCAGTGGCCTTTCAGGAAATGGATCTCTGCTGAAGAATGAAGGAGAAAAAACAAATCAGTCCCACGGTTTGCAGTCAAGGTGCCTGGTGTCATTTTTTATGCCAGCCAGATACCTTCTCTATGGATTGCAATAAAATCATCTGCTCTTGTTTTACCTTGTGGAGCCTTCATTGTCCGGCTCGCCCAAGACTAAGTGGGATGTGTCTGGCCTTTGTAATGAATTCATACACAGACAGGTGACAACAAGGAAGAAGAGTTCAAGTATTTTGACAGTGTTAATATTGATTACTGAATAGATTAAGAGACAGGAAAAATGTCTTCACGGGATCAAGTTCCTCCTCTCTGCCCAAGCCTGTGACACAGCCAGCAACAATGGACACCGACATTTATCAATCCAACAATTCCAACTCTGAGTAAAAAGCCTCCTGTCTCAGAAATTTTGCATCTAACAGATCACTGCCTTTTGTCCTTAAATCTATCCTGTGGCAACATTTTGGCAGGATTGTTGGGCTGTGGGATAAGGAGATGAAGAATTTTCAGAAAGGATCCCCCACCCCCGACTGCTGCGCCCTGAGAACATTGCCCGGGGAGAGGTGAGGATGATTAATCGTGTCCAGCTCCCTAGGACCCGCTCTCCCTTCCCCCTCTCCCTTCCCATCCCTTCCACTTTCCATAGGCGTCTATGACAGGGAGGATGATTTACTGACTAGTTGAGGATAACAGATATCAGGTCTTCAGTTCAATCTAGTTTAGTATCTTTTAAGTAAACAGGCCTGGCCTTGCATTGGGCGCTAACACCATTGCTTTTTTGTGGCCTTTATCCAGAACATTTGTCTGTCTGCTCCTTGTCCTTAGCTCCCACATTGCGCTTGCTTTCCTTGCTTCCTGACCCCGTGACTCACTCCGCAGACTTGGACTTGCTTCTCCAGCACTGACCTCTGAACTCTGACTTCTGAACTGCCATCCTCACTGGCCACGCTGATCATCCTGTTTCAGGGGCTTTCTAGGGAAGCACTTTGCCTGATGTCACCCAGAACCCCTACTGGTTTCTCGTTATTCTAGGCATGGAACCCCAACTCTTGGCCAGCTCCAGCTGTTTTCTGAGAGTTACTAAGAGGATGTGATTGAGCAGGAAATGAAGAGAAAGAGGACTATGACTTACTGAGGGCCTAAGACATGCCAAGCTTTGTGCATAGGAGCTTTGTATACATTACCTAATACAGCAAGACGCATATTACAGCTCCCAGTCAACCTCTGCAGACGCTGAATCCCAGAGAGCTGAAATAACTTGCCTAAGGTCACTTAGCACAGCTAGTTAGTGGAAGGACCAGAGTTTAAGCACACATCTAACTATTTTATGTTAGCTTGTGCCTTCCAATAGTCTAATCCTAATCGCAGTAACATTTACTGAGCATTTGTTCCTGCCAGGCTCTACGCCATGCAGGTTTTCTATATTATTTTTTTACACTTAAAAAAAATTGAGATATAATTCACATGCCATGCAATTCACCTGCGGTTTCTGGTATATTCGCAAGGCTGTACAGCCATCACCACTATCTAATTCCTGGATATTTTCATCACCTCGAAATAAAGCCCTATTCCACTCCACATTCGGCCTCCTCCCGCAGCTCTTGGCAACCCACTAATCCAACTTCTGTCCCTGTGGATTTGCCTATTCTGGATATTTCATATAAATGGAATCGTCATGTGTGGCCTTTGTGTCTACGTTTCTTCACTCAGCATACTGTTTTGTAGCTTCGTCCATTTTGTGGTGGGTATCAGGACTTCATTCTTTCTTACGGCTGAATACTATTCCATTGTGTGCATATGCCATGTTTTATTTATCTACCTGATTAAACGTAACCTTTGCGACCATCCTAGGAGGTAGGTAGATGTAATGATTTTCTTCACAGGTAAATTGAGCCGTAGAAAGATTAAATGCCTTGTGTTGGGTGATATTCCAGGAATGGCCCCAATAATCACTTCACATTTGTATTTTCAGTTTACATTGCTTACTGCCTGTCAGAAGTGGACATGTTTACACCAGGGTTTCACACAGGTTGCCCCCACCTGGAAGATCTCTCTGTTCTCCATTTCAAGATTCTGCTCGAGGCTCTTTCTCCAGGAGACTTGAGCCATGAGCCTTCCAGTGGCCACCTCAGCCTCCGCATGCTTTGCTGCATGACCTTGGCCCAGGGTCTGGCAGGGGAGGGCAGGTGGAGAGAAGAGGCGCTTTTCAGATGGGGCATTGATTATGTTTCTCCATGGGGACAACGGGTCCTTTCAAGTCCTCTGCTTCCAAGGACCAAGTTGTTTATGGAGAATAAAAGAATAAGAACTAAAGAACAGATTATATATTACAGAAGTAAGTAAGCAACTTTTAATCAATAAAATTATATTTCAAGTCAACCTCCAGCCACTTCGGTCTATCTTTTTTTTTTTTTAATTGTACTTCAGGTGAAGGCTTACAGAACAAATAGTTTCTCATGAAACAGAAGTACACATGTTGTTTTATGACATTGGTTAACAACCCCACAACGTATCAACCCTCTAACTTCTCAACTTTTTTTTTTGGTGAAAATACACATAGCCGAAGATACACCATTTCAAAAATTTCTATATGCACAGTTCAGTGACACTGACTACGCTCTTCAAATTGTGCTGTTTTTCTCACTTAAGATGAAGGCTTACAGAACAAAATAGTTTCTCATTTAACAGTTACTACAAATGTTGCCCTATGACAACGGTTAACAATCTCACAACAGATCAACAATATCCTTACTCAACCTTGGGTTCCCTATCACCAGCTTCCTTGTCCCCTTCTGCTTTCTGGCCCTTGTCACTGGATTCCTGTACCTCGTTAGTCTCATTTGGTTTTACAGGGATGTCCACTCCCAGGCTGAACAGTGAACCTCAGAAGTAACTTCACCACTGAGCTAAAAGGGTGTCTGGGGGCCATACTCTCGGGATTTCTCCAGTCTCCTTTAGGCCAGGAAATCTGGTCTTTTTATCTGTGGGTTAGAATTATGCTCTACATCCTTCTCCAGCTCTGTCCAGAACCTTCTGTTGTGATCCTGGTCAGAGCAGTCAGTGGTGGTGGCCAGGCACCATCTAGCTGTACTGGACTCAGTCTGGTGGAGGCCTTGGTAGCTGTGGACAATTAGTCCTTTGGACTAATCTTTTCCTTGTATCCTGTTCTCTTCATTGTCCCTTGCTCCTGAAGGGATGAGACCAGTGGAGTGTCTTAGATGGCCACTCACAGGTGTTTAAGACCCCAGACACTACTCACCAAGGTAGAATGTAGAGCATTGTCTTTATAAGCTGTGTCATGCCAATCGAGCTAGATGTTCCCAGAGACCATGGTCCCCAGAGCCCTCTGCCCAGCAATTCAGTCCCTCAGGGAGTTTGGATGTGTCTATGGGGCTTCCATGACCTTTCCTTGTACAAGTTGTGCTAGTTTCTCCTGTACTGTGTACCGTCTCACCCTTCACCGAAGGTACCACTTATCTATTGTCTATTTAATATTCCCCTCTCCACCCCTCCCATCCCTGGTAACCAACAAAGATTGTAACATTTTGTGTGTGAACTTTTTCATGGGCTTTTACAATAGAGGTCTCATACAATATTTGTCCTTTTGTGACTGACTTATTTCACTCAGCATAATGTCCTCCAGTTTCATCCATGTTATGAGATGGTTCACAGATTCATTGTTGTTCTTTCTCGTTGCATAGTACTCCATTGTGTGTATGTACCATAGTTTGTTTATCCATTCATCCGTTGATAGGCATCTAGGTTGTTTCCATCGTTTTGCTATTGTGAGCAATGCTGCCATGAACATAGGTGTGCATATGTCTATTCGAGTGACAGCTCTTCTTTCTCTAGGATATATTCCTAGGAGTGGGATTGCTGGATCGAATGATATGTCTATTTCTAGCTTTCTGAGGAAGCAACATATAATTTTCCAAAATGGTAGTATCATTTTGCATTCCCACCAGCAGTGCATAAGATTTCTGATCTCCCTGCAGCCCCTCCAACATTTGTTATTTCCAGTGTTTTTGATTCGTGCCAGTAATGCTGGGGTGAGATGGTATCTCATTGTGGTTTTAATTTGCATTTCTCTAATGGCTAGTGATCGCGAGCATTTCCTCATGTGTCTGTTGGCCATTTGAATGTCTTCTTTGGTGAAGTGTCTGTTCATTTCCTTTGCCCATTGTTTGATAGGATTGTTTGTCTTTTTGTTGTAGAGGTGTTGGATTTTCTTGTAGATTATGGATATTAAACCTTTGTCTGACTTGTACTATCCAAAATTTTTTCCCAGTCTGTAGGTTCTCTTTTAACTCTTTTGGTGAAGTCTTTTGAAGAGCATAGGTGTTTGATTTTTAGAAGATCCCACTTATCTAGCTTATCTATTGAGTTTTGTGCGTTGATGGTCATGGTTTGTATCTTGTTAATGCCGTGTATTAAGGCCTGAAGTGTTGGTCCTATGTTTTCTTCTATGAACTTTGTAGTTTTAGGCTTTATATTCAGATCTTTGATCCATTTTGAAGTAGTTTTTGTATACAGTGTGAGGTATGGGTCCTGTTTCATTTTTCTGCAAATGGATATCCAGTAGTGCCAGCACCGTTTGTTAAAAAGACTGTCTTTTCCCCATTTGATGAACTTTGGGCACTTGTTGAAGATCAGGTTACTGTAGTTGGATGGATTTACATCTGGGTTCTCAGCTCTGTTCCATTGGTCAGTGTATCTGTTGTTGTACCAGTACCAGGCTGTTTTGACTACCATAGCTGTATACTAGGTTCTGAGGTCAGATAATGAGAGTCCTCCAACTTTATTCTTCTTCTTCAGTAGTGCTTTACTTATTTAGGGCTTCTTCCCTTTCCATGTAAAGTTAATGATTAGTTTTTCCATCTTTTTGAAGAATGTTGCTGGTATTTGGATCGGGATTGCATTGTATTTGTAAATTGCTTTGGGTAGAATTGTCATTTTCGCAATGTTGAGTCTGCCTATCCATGAGCATGGTGTGTTTTTCCATTTATGTAGATCCCTTTGGGTTTCTTGCAGTAGTGTTTTGTAGTTTTCTTTGTATAGGTCTTTTACATCCCCGGTCAGATTTATTCCTAAGTATTTTATCTTTTTAGGAGCTATTGAAAATGGTATTGTTTTCCTGATTTCCTTTTCATCATTCTCGTTATTGGTGTATAGGAATCCATCTGATTTTTGAATGTTTATCTTGTATCCTGCTACTCTGCTGAATCTTTCTATTAGTTCCAGTAGATTTCTTGTGGAGTCTTGAGGATTTTCTGTGTATAGTATCACATCATCTGCAAACAGGGACAGTTTAACTTCTTCATTACCAATTTGGATGCCCTTTATTTCTTTTTCTTGCCTTATTGCTCTAGCTAGGACTTCCAGCACAATGTTAAATAGGAGGTGGTTATAAAGGGCATCCTTGTCTTGTTCCTGTTTTCAAGGGGAATGCTTTCAGCCTCTCTCCATTAAGAATGATGTTGGCCGTTGGTTTTGCATAGACGCCCTTTATTATGTTGAGAAATTTCCCTTCTATACCTATTTAATTGAGAGTTTTTATCAGGAATGGGTGTTGGACTTTGTCAAATGCCTTTTATGCATCAATTGAGATGATCATGTGATTCTTTTCTTTCCTTTTATTTATGTGGTGGATTACATTGATTGATTTTCTAATGTTGAACCATCTTGCATAGCTGGTATGAATCCTACTTGGTCGTGGTGTATTATTTTTTTGATATGATGCTGAATTCTAATGGCTAGAATTTTGTTCAGAATTTTTGCATCTATATTCATGAAAGATATTGGTCTGTAATTTCCTTTTTTTGTGATGTCTTTGCCTGGTTTTGTTATCACCGTTATGCTGGCTTCATAGAATGAATTTGGAAGTGTTTCTTCCTCTTCTATGCTCTGAAATAGCTTGAGTAGTACTGGTAGAAGCTCTTCTGTAAATGTTTTGTAGAATTCTCCAGTGAAGCCATCTGGGCCAGGGCTTTTTTTGGTTGGGAGTTTTTTTTATTACCTTTTCAATCTCTTCTCTTGTTATGGGTCTGTTCAGATTTTCAACATCACTTTGTTGTAGTTTGGGTAGGCCGTGTGTTTCTAGAAATTTATCCATTTCCTCTAGGTTTTCAAATTTGTTGGAGTATAGTTTTTCATAATATTCTGTTATAATCCTTTTTATTTCAGTTGGGCCTGTTGTAATGTCCCCCATTTCATTTCTTATTTGGGTTATTTGTGTCCTCTCCTGTTTTTCTTTTGTCAGTCTGGCCAGTGGTTTGTCGATTTTGTTGATTCTTTCGAAGAACCAACTTCTGGTTTTGTTGATTCTTTCTATTGTTTTTCTGTTCTCTGTTTCATTTATTTCTGCTCTGATCTTTAGTATTTCCTTTCTTCCAGTGGCTGTGGGCTTTTTTTGCTGTTCTCTTTCTATTTGTTTGAGTTCTATATTTAATGTTTTTATTTTGTTCCTTTCTTCTTTTTTGATATGTTCATCTATTGCTATAAATTGTCCTCAGAGTACTTCCTTTGCTGCATCCCAAAGGTTTTGGTATGATGTATTTTCATTCTCATTTGATTCTAGGAATTTTTTGATTCCATCTCTGATTTCTTCTATTACCCAGTGATGTGTAAGCAGGGTATTACTTAGTTTCCATGTAATTGATTTTTTTCCTTGCTCTTTCTATTGTTAATTTCTACCTTGATGGCATTGTGGTCAGAGAAGATACTTTGAATTATCTCAACGTTTTGGATCTTGTTGAGGTTTGCTCTTGGCCTAAGATGTGGTCTATTCTGGAGAACGTTTCATGTGCATTGGAAAAGAATGTGTAGTTTTCAGTGGTTGGATGGATTGTTATGTATATGTCTATGAGGTCAAGTTGGCTGATTGTGCCCTTTAGGTCTTCTGTATCTTTGCTCAGTTTCTTCTTAGTTGTTCTGTCCTTTAGTGAGAGTGGTGTGTTGAAGTCTCCTACTATTATTGTGGAACTGTCAATTTCTCTTTTCAGTGTTGTTAGAGTTTGTTTTATGTATGTTAGAGCCCTGTCAGTGGGTGTGTAGATATTTATTATGGTTATGTCTTCATGATGGATCATCCCCTTAATCATTATATAGTGTCCTTCTTTGTCTTTTATGGTAGATTTTGTTTTAAAATCCATTTTATCTGAGATTAGAATTGCCACTCCTGCTCTTTTTTGGTAGTTGTTAGCTTGATATATTTTTTTCCAACCTTTGACTTTTAACAAATTCACATCTTTGTTTCTAAGTTGTGTCTTCTGTAGACAGCATATTGATGGATCCTGTTTTCTTATCCGTTCTGTCACTCTCCGTCTCTTTATGTGTGCATTGAGTCCATTTACATTCAGTGTAATTATTGATAGATGTGGGTTTGTTGCTGTCATTTTGTAGTGCTTTTTTTTGTGGTGTTGACGTTTTCTTTGTTCTTCTTACTCTCTTGTGCTAAGTTACTTTTGTTTGTGGATTTTTTTTTCATTTCTTTTGTTTTTGTAGGTTTTGTTTTTGCTGAGACTTTAAGGTTTTCCTCTTTTTTTTTATTGAGTATGTTTGTTAACTTCCTTTGTAGTTACCATAAATTTTATCCTTATCTTTCTAAGTTGGAAGCAGTCTACCATTATTTGGTATCGCCTTGCCTTCCTCTTCATTAGAAGGTTCTGTACCTATGCTGTTTATTTACTCTTTATTGTTTTGATGTTGTTTTCATTTACTGATTAACTGCTCTGATTCCCCGTTGTATTTATTTTGGTTTTGGATAGTCCTTGAGAGTTCATTCCCTAGATTGGTGTCTGGCTGGTGCGATCCTGAGTCCTAGGTTCTGCCTGTGAGCTGAAGCTGTTTGTCCTCAGATCGAAGAACTCCCTTTAATAATTCTTGTAAGTTTGGCTTGACTTTTACATATTCCCTTAATTTCTGTTTATCTGGAAATGACCTAATTTCACCATCAAATTTGAAGGAGAGTTTTGCAGGATATATTATTCTTGGCTGACAATATTTTTCTTTCAAGATTTTATATAGGTCATCCCATTGCCTTCTTGCCTGCGTGGTTTCTGCCGAATAATCTGAGCTTAGTCTTATTGTTTCTCCTTTGTATGTGACTTCTTGTTTTTCATGAGCTGCTCTCAGGATTCTTTGTTTGTCTTTGGTTTTGGTGAATGTGAATATGATATGCCTTGGTGATTTTCTTTTGGGGTCTCTTCTATATGGGGTTCGTTGAGCTTCTTGAATGTCCAGCTTTTCATCTTTCATGATATTGGGGAAGTTTTCTGTCAGCAGTTCCTCAATGATCCTCTCTGTGTTTTCTGTTTTCTCCCACTGTTCTTGAACTCCAGTCACTTGCAGATTTTTGCTTTTGATTGTGTCCCACGTAACTCTCAGGGTCTCTTCATTTTTCTTTGTTCTTTTTTCTGAGTTTTCCTCAAACAGAGTTGTATCCAAGTGTTTGTCTTCAATTCCACTGATCTTGTCTTCCAGTATTTCAAATCTGCTTCTCAGCCCTTCTATGACATCGTCCATTTCTGAAATCTTGTTGTTTATCTTTTGGATTTCTAATTGTTGTTTTTGTATAATTTCTACTTGTGAATTTATTTTGGCATTTTGTTCCTGCATTATTTTCCTGAATTCTTCCAATTTTTTGTCTTTATTTTCTATGAATTTGTCTATTTTTTCCTTATGTTTGTCAGCTTTTTGCCTCAATTCTTGTTGAATTCTGAGTATTAGAGATCTGAATTCCCTATCAGGTAGTTCTAGTGCATTTTCTTCCACTGGAAAGTCATCTGGTGTTTTATTTTGGATGCCTACTGGAACCATCCTGTCCTGTTTTGTAAATGCTTTGTTATTGTCTGCTGTCTTCAGAGCATTCAGTAGTTATTTTTCTTGCTTATGGATTGTAGATTTGTTTGTTTCATCACTTTGTTTTAAAAAAAAAAATTTGACTATGTCTGGGCAGGCAGACTGTGTGTTTTTTGTTGTTTGCTCGTCTGTGGGCACGATACTTTTCACCTACTTCTCCAACCAGCAGGGTCAGTCACTCAGATATGGTACGACAGGGAAGGTCTAGCTGAAGAGCAGTTACTGGGATGGGTTGTTTGTGACGCTTACTACAGCCACCAGAGCTGGTCGGTAATCAGTGTAGGGCATTTTCCAGTAGGCCGTACCTGTGCTGCTTGGTGGTGTGATGTCAAGCGCACGGTGCAGGTAGGCAGGATGCAGCAGAGAGATTGTTATGTGTGGAGCTAAGATGGGTATGGGAGAGAAGAGAGAGAAACAGAAGCCAAAGACACAGAAACAACCAAAAAAGAATGCTAGGGGAGCTTGCCGTTGGCGTGGAGAGATGAGAGACTATGAAATGGAGAAAAACAGAAAGGAGAGGAGGAAGAAAAGAAAAGAATGAATAAATAAGAATCACAAAGGTTAAAGAACCGCAAAGTTCCCAGGGATCCCACCGGTGCAGCTATGAGGTCTGGGGAAGTCGCTCTCAGGTGTTGCAGTACAGCCTGGCTAGAAGGCGTAGAGGTATACTATGCCAGGTGTTCAGGGAACAGAAAGAGAAGTAAGATTTATAGAGAGGAGAAAATGAGCAATGAATAAAGACTAAAATGGAAAAAGAGGGAAAAAAACAAAACAAATTAAAAACAAAAAAACAAGAAAGGCCCCCGAAGAGACAGGGGAAAAAAAAAAAAAAGACAACGTAAAAAGAAATGCTCTCAGGGATCCCTCTGCACGTCTGTGGAAGCCGAAGGGGAGTCTCCCTGCCACTCAGCTCAGCCTGGCCAGAAAGGGCTCCCAACTCAAGAAAAGGAAAAGAAAACAAACAAACCATTCAAAACGAACAAAAGCCCCGGGATCCCACCAGCACAGGAGCCCAAACTGGGAAGCAGCTCCACACTCAAATGGAGCTCCACAGCCCCTCAGGAAGAAGCAAAGATGGCTCATGGAGCCAGGTACTTGAGCGAAGGGAGGGGGTGGTGGCGAGAGGCAAGTAAGAAATCAAAAGAAGCAGGAAAAAAAAAAAAAGCAACACTAGCATCCAACAAACGGCACTCAGAGAGCCAACTAGTATGGGCTGGTGTTTCTGGACAAGAGACTGTGTCCGTGGGAAGCAGAGGGGGCCGAGTGTGGGTGAAGAAGGGTAGACAGTGGAAAAGTGTATATCACAAATTACCGGAGCTCTGCAGCCCCTCAGGAAGAAGCAAAGATGGCGCACGGAGCGAGGTACTCGAGCGAAAGGAGGGGGAGGTGGGGAGAGGCAAGGAAGAAATACAAAGAAGCGGAAAAAAAAGCAACACCAGCAGCCAACAAATGGCACTCAGAGAGCCACCCGTTTGGGTGTGTGGAATCCAAGCAGCCGTTGTTTCCCTTTCAAGAGACTGTGGCCGCAGGAAGCAGAGGAGGCCGTGTCTGGGTGAAGAAGGGTGAGGGGTGGGAAAGCTTATCACCAATTACAGGTTGTTTTGTCTCCCGCTGGAAGCTCTGTGAGGCTGCTTTCTCTTACTCCCTGTTTGCTGGTCTCTGATAGGAGTCCAAGATGGCGGATCCGCGTTGTGTTAGCTGGTAGGGGACCTCTGCATGAATCTCTCCTTGCTTTCTGTTCTCTGTCAGTTTTCTCACTCCATTTGGTGCTTGGCTGAGTTCTTTATCTCTTCATTTGATGTTTTAGGGTTTCAGGATTGTTGTTTTCTCTGTTCAGCTTAGTTTTTTGGATCTTTGCTGTGGAGGGATGGCGTGGTGCTTTGCCTAGAGCGCCATTTTGCTGGAACTCCACAGTCTATCTTAATGATGACAAAATACTGAATAATTGTCCATTGCAGAGACTGTACAATGAGGCACAGTTCTAGCCCTCAAAGGGTTTCCGCTCAGTAGGAAGAGAACATGCACATGGAAAGTCACTGGCAATGCTAGGCCCTGCATGCTCAGTCCACACGGCATTTATGGAAGAGGTGCAGTAGTTAGAGGAAGGGGAGACACTGTGGGTGGGGCAGGCCAGGAAGGCTCCCTGTATTGGAAAGGAGAGGATGGTATGGAGATGAGCTGAGCTGGGCCTGGAAGCGACTTAGGCAAACATCCAGAAGAGGACACGCCAAAACCAAACCATTGCCTTTGAGTTTATTCTGACTCATGGCGGCTCCATGGGTGTCAGATAGAACTGAATGAGAGTTTGCAATGCCTGATATTTTGCAAGTAGATTGCCAAGCCTTTCTTCCAACGTGCCTCTGGGTGAATTGGAACCTCCAGCCTTTTAGTTGGTAGCTGGGCACTTAACTGTTTTCCCCCCCAGGGACTCCTCAGAAGAGGGTAGAGGTGGAGAAAACAGTCCAAGGAAAGGCATTGGGCCAACCATGGACTGGGTGTGGTTGGAGAAACATAAGTAGACCTGTCTGGCTGGAGTTGAGAGGATCTTGGGAGAGGGGCTGATGAGGGACATAGGGATAGACTGTAACAAGACCTGGATTTTATTTGGCAAACAACCAAATATAAGGGCAGGGGAACTGAGGCAGGGCCAACCTGGGCATAGTGTTGTTTGCTAGCAGGACATAAACTATCAAGTAACTGTGGAAAATGTTTCCACCTTTATCGTCCCTTGAGAGGTAACAGCAGAAATATGGAGCCTGGGCTTAGCTGGGGGGCACGCTTAGGCTGATGCAGTCACAGGCGGCTGGAAGCTGTTAAGAGCAGAAGGCCAAGGATTTGACCCATCCTGGGCCAGTGCAATGAGGGAAACCAGGGCGAGAATTCCAAATGTGTCTGGGGCAGCTGGATGCCACTAGTTCAAGTTGTTCAACTTGGTGGCCAAGTCAGGGATGTGGGCTCAGGAACAGGGAATGAAAAGCTGAGCTAGGGATGGATCATGCCTTCACCTAAGCTCAAGAAAATGTGTGACTAATTCAGCTCAAGATCGGGATGATTCTGAAGGTCCTGTTTAAAATGTAAATGAGGAGCTTTTCATTCCGATGATAGCTATCATCTATTGGACTTATGTGCAGGGCACGTTCTCTATGTTAGCTTTAATTCTCTCGATTTATGCATAAGAAAACTGCTCAGAGAGGTTGAGTGACTTGTCCAATGTCAAACAGCTGGTAAATGGTAAGCTATTTCAACCCTTTTCCAGCAGCATTAATGTCCACGCTTCCTTACCCTTCCATGTTGTAGCTGTATAGATTTGCAGACAACGTTTTCACATAGAGGCATCTGAGTGTATTTCCATCCAGATGAGACTAACCTTTGACTTCTTAATCTCACATGACGGATACAACAGCGGTTATGCTTCCTTGCTCTGCTCTAAAATGTAGGTGCTCGACACGAAGTCTGATTCAAAAATTTGGGGGATGGGTGTCTCTTCTCAGAGCTTCAAACTGTAGTTCAATAAGTGGTTTCAGTTCATATCCATGAATTTGACCTCAAGCCTCGTGTAAAAATTTTTCTGCAGTTGCCCAGCTAGCCAGGGCTACTATTTATCTTTAAGAACTTAATTTTTCTGTAGCAAAATTCATAATTTAAACAGAAATTCAGGTTACTATTTTACAGCTTTTGTGCTATAAATATCGGGGAGTTAAGAAGTCTGTATGCGTAGGTGGGCACACACACACACACACACACACACACACACACACACACACACACACTCGACCTTGGTTACTAGAAGAGAACGAGCAGGCTTTGGGAATGGGAAGTGGGCTGGCACCGGGAACTCTCTGACCTCTCTGGTGAGGTCCACATGGAGTCGTGCCGCAGGGGTGGGGTATGGGGCCGGGAGAGGTCTCTTCCCCCGATCTTTCTACCCGGGATTCTGGCACAAACACTCACATTCCAAGCATCCTCTCCGAGGGCACTGCTTGGGGTACAAGACTGCTCACATCAGGCCAGGAAATTTCATCCATATGTTTCTGATTCATTTACACTCATAAAAATGTGATTTTTAAGAGCGAAGTGACATGCAATAGGCCGTCTCTCCTGCTCTGTGTCTCTGCTCGCAGGAGCAGACAGATCCGCTTTGCCAAGAGAAAACGCATTCACGGTGCAGGCTCCTGGACCCCAGAGGCTGCAGTGCCAGGGAGGCGCACACAGGCAGTCCCCACCAGTGCCAGGCGACTCTGACAATCCACCATCAGGCTGAAATTGTGCTCTGGAACTGGCTTCTGCCCTTCCCCGGGGAGCACTTGTTCAACAGCCCGATGATACTGATGGCTTTTTCCCTTGCTGTTTTTGTTTTCTCTGTTTCTCATCCTTTTGTGCGCTCTCTTTAGCCTAGGAGTATTGATTGCACTGCTCTGCTTACTGCTCTGCTTTGCAGCCCCTGTTGTATCTTTGTTTGTTCGGATTAGCTCATCAGGGGCCAATCCCTTTTTTTCGTTTTATTGTGTTTTAGGTGAAAGTTGGCAGCGCAAATTAGTTTCTCATTCAAAACTGTATGCACAAATTGTTTTGTGACATTGGTTGCAATCCCTGCAATGTGTCAGCACTCTCCCCCTTTCCCTTTGCACCCTGGGTTCCCCGTGTCCATTCGTCTGTTTTTCCTGTCCCTTCCTGCCTTCTTGTCTTTGCTTTTGGGCAGGTGTTGCCCATTTGTTCTCGTATACTGGATTGAATAAGAAGCACATTCCTTACGTGTGTGATTGTTTGTTTTATAGGCCTGTCTAATCTTTGGCTGAGAGGTAGGCTTCAGGAGTGGCTTCAGTTCTGATTTAGTAGGGTGTCTGGGGGCCATAGTCTCGGGGGTTCCCTTTGTTTTTTGTTTTTATTAACTGAGATGTTGCAAATTGCCTGCAAATAGTGGCATTCTGTTTCATGTTCAACTCTTCATAGCCTTTTAGGCCATTTGGCATAAGAACTGTGTCCCTTGGCCTCTAGCGAGTTTACCTAGCTCTGCCATCATACTGTACTCAGTCTGCTGTTCTCGTCTTTTGTTTTACTGGCAGCCTTGTTTGGTTTGACTCTTTGCTGCTCCTGGGAAAAGTAGGTGAAGCCTGCTCCTGTTATGGCATCATCTCCAAAGCATGGAGAGCAATTGAACAATGCCATCCCATCTTAAGGAACAGATAGAAGCTTTGGAGGTCCAGAGACGAGTGTATTAAGCCTGATCCTACTACTTCCTAGTTATATTACTTGGATCTCAGTTTGTCTTCCGTATAACCAGTTGCCATCGAGCTGATTCTTTTTTACTAACTTCTTCCTTTTCTCTCATGTGGAGAGAAAGCAGACTGGCCAGGTGGCCAGTATGTCTATAAGGAAGCTGGAATGAGCTGCCCACATGGTCTGCTCTGACATCAGTGGCCCTTATGTAACGCAAATCTGTGAGAAACTGACTACGTGGTTTGGAGAACAGATCAGGCAGAAGGGAGAGAGAAAGCACAGGCATTGAGAGGGAGGGTTGAATATTATCTGAATTCTTGTCCTGGACAAGTGTGGGATTAGGGGTTCCTGAAGGTCCCCGGGTAGCTCAAACTGTTTGCACTTGACTACTAACCTTAAAGTTGGAGGTTCAAACCCATCCAGTGGTACCACAGAAGAAAGACCAGGTCATCTGTTTCCATAAAGAGGAAACCCTATGGAGGACTTCTACTCTGTAACACGTGGGGCCACCATGAGTCAGAAATGACTCAATGGCAACAGATTTGGTGTGATTTTAGGGGCCTCTGAAGCTGGGGCTGGGCAAACAGTGAGCAGAACATTGCCACAGGCTGCAGAGCATGGAGCACTGTGGTGGCTGGGGGCTAAGTGGAGAGGCCAAACCCTGAGGGGAGAAACAAGTACAGCTGACCAGAGAAACTCCAGAAGTAGTGAGACTAAGTGAGAGGGCTCCCGTATGAGAACTTGGAGAAGCTCTGTAAAGCACCAGAGCAGAAAGACAAGGACTCTACTACGTATCTACTAATAGGGGTGGTTTTGGAAGAAATACAACCAAAATGCTCCTTAGAAGCGAGGATGGCAGGACTTTGGCTCATTTACTTTGGACACATCATCAGGAAAGACACATCATAGGAAAGGACATCATGTTTGGTGAAGTAGAGTGTCAGCGAAAATGAAGAAAAACCTCAATGAGATGGATTGACACAATAGCCACAATCATGGACTCAAACAAATCAACCATCATGAAGATGGCACAGGACAGGGCAAGTGTTCATTCTGTTTTAGATAATAAGGTCACCAGGAGTCAGAGCTGACTTCATGGCAAGGGACAACAACAATGCGGATGGAAGTCTGGAAGATGGTGGGCCAGTTCAGATATATATGGCGTATTAAGAAACTGTGAGAAATAAAGTTTCCCAGGAAGACATTTTCCATTTAATAGTGGGGATAAAGCTGGAAAGGTAAACTGAAACCAGATAATTGATATTCTTAAATGTAGTCTCCTTGCACTGCCCCCTCTATGCATCTATTTGTTAGGATTAATGTGTCATGTATCGTGATGGCTATACTGACATTCCTGAAAGATTTGTGTTGCCTAGAAATCCTTCCCACCCTGAATCACTAAAGATGACTTGTTTCCATCTTTAGCAAGCCTTAGAGCCTCCTAACAAACCTATCATGTTTGCAAAGGATGCAGCCCTCTCTTCTCCATATGCCTCATAATTTATCACCTGGCAGGTATGTCTCCAACTGGGATCTTTCTTTAGCCAAAGCCAGTGCCAGGAACTGCCTGTCTTAGTTATCTAGTGCTGCAATGACAGAAATGCCATAAATGGGTGTTTTTAACAAACAGAAATTTATGTTCTCACTGTTTGGAGGCTAGAAGACCTAATTCAGGGTGCTGGCTCTAGGAGAAGTCTTCTTTCCTTGTCAGCTCTGGAGGAAGGTCCTCATCGTCTATTCGAGCTTCTGCTCCTGGGCAATATTCATGTGGATTGTCATCTTTTACATCTCAAAAGAGATTGACTCAAAATTGACACTAATCCTGCCTCATTAATGTAACAAAGACAACCCATTCCCAAACGAGATTATAACCACAGGCATAGAGATTAGGATTTACAACACGTATTTTTGATGGACACAATTCGATCCGTAACACTGCCCTTGGCTCAACTCTAGCCACTGTTCACAACTCTTGATGGGCAGAGAGGGCGAATAGGCACTTCCTGGCTCAGACAACGCGAATAGGCACTTCCTGGCTCAGACAGCTTAGGTCCAGTGTTCATCTTAGTTTCTTTACTGAGTCTCTAGACTATTTTCTAATTTCTTTGTCTTGTTTCTGCTACTCAGAGAATCAACCTTCTTGATTTTCCTAATTCTTGCTATTAAACAACCTGGAAGTCTATTTGTTTGATTCTTCTAGTCCTTCTCACCTATTTCGATTTTTATCTTCCTTTAGGAAATTGACCCTTGGTCCCAAATCCTTGGGTTGCAGTGACCAGTGGCTTCCAGCCCAAACTTAGCCATAACACAGTTCCATACCTTTCCTTGTTTAGCCCCTGGTTCTCTTCCTTAATTCCCTAACACCCATTCCTACTCTTTGCCATGGAGCCGACCTGACTCATGGTGACCCCATGTAACACAACGGATCCATAAGGTTTTCTTAGCTGTAATCTTCATGGAAGCAGATCACCAGGCCTTTCTCCCATGGTGCCACTGGGTGCATTTGAACTGCCAAACGTTCAGTTAGTAGGTGAACACAAATTATTTGTGCACCCAGGGGCCTTAACACCCACTAACACCTCCTTTTTGGCTGTGAGGCCTGGCCATGAAAATGAGTGAGGAAGAGAGACTATGTTCAGTAGAGAATAACCTGGACTATGGAATCAGCCTGATAAATACTGAGGAAGACATGCTGATGGAAAGCTCAGTCCACTCAGGGGTTCGTCTGGTTGGATGGGGAAAATCACAATGTGTTTCAGAGTAGAGCTGCTCCACAAGGTTTTCTTGACTGTAATCTTTATAGAAGCAGATCACCAGGCCTTTCTTTTATGGCGGTGCTGGCTGGTTTCGAACTGCCAGTCTTAGGTTAGTAGTTGAGCGTAAACAGTTTGTGCAACCCAGGGACCTACGAGCCACTAAGTGCCCCCTAAACACATCTTCAATCTTGTGTTAGTTGGGGCCACCATCACTGCTTCCCTGGATTGGTGCAGTAACCCCCAAACTAGTTTCCATGCCTCCTTTCTTCCCTGAGACTCATTCTTTTGTCTACAGGCAGTGTGAGCTTTTGAAAAGAAACTTTGATCCTATACTTCCACTTTAAATCCATCAGTGGCCCTGACTGATTATGGAAAGAAGACCAAGCTCTGAGGCATAAGTTCCTATCTCGTTTCTACTCTTTAATAGCTATATAAATACACACAAATCACTCTGAAGTTGGTTTCTTCAACTGTAAAATGCAAGTGGTAATGCTTACTCTGTCTGTTGTGTAACGAGGATGAAATGTCATCAATATAGAAAATACAGAGTGCTTTATGAAGTGAGGGATGACAATCCACTGCCTAATACATATATGTGGAGTGAATGAATGAATTGCTTCGTCACTCTGTTCCCCCACACGAGCCCACCAGTTGGGAAGGGAAAGCAGTGGCAGAGGAGACATCTTCTAGCCCCTTGCATTTGAGGGGATGCTGCTTCACAACCCGGGGACAGCTTGTGTAGTGCCTTCTTTCCTTCTAAGTGTCTTTATTGCATCCATCCCTAAGTCCAGCTGTGGAAGAACCACTTCAAATAAGTTCTCCTCAGCATATGTCACTACCCCCTGAGGAGGGTATGTTCTCTGAAGTTAAAGGAATGAGTATGGATTTTTCTAGAAGGGGAGAAAAAGAAAGGACTTTCACTTTTATTCAATTATCACTTCAGCAGCTGTCTACATGACTTGGAAAATTCCCCTCACACCTCTTGATGAATTCTCCATTGTCAAAATCCCCCTTCTCACTGGCTGACAGAGACTGGTTTTCAGTGCCAACAACATTTGATGCCGAAATGCAGAGGGAGATGACACCAGGATCTCTTACTCCGCATTTATCTCTTCATTATTTCTGACACAGATATTATAACATCGTCACTGATTTAATACAGGATAATGGTAACACAATTCTCATGCATTAGGTGTGATCTGGGTGACTATAGTCTAAACTTTTAATATAAAGCAGATGATATTCTTTATGTGAGAATAAATGAGCGGGAACACAGCCATGCACAGTGGACATCACAAAGGCACTGCCTTCACAATAGGGAGTGAGAAATGAATTTTTATTCCTGAGTATGATTGACATCTTTTTGTGTCCATTCAAGGCTGCAAAAATCCCAATGTCATAACAGAGAACACCAAGAATTTCTCCAACAGCTGTGATGGAGACTTTAAAGCGTGAAGTTATGGAGGCATGAAGGCAATTGTTTCCAAAAATGCAGAGCTGAGTGAAATAATTTTGCACCTTGCTGTTAGTCAAGATGTTTCCTTCCAAGGCATTTTTTTTTCACCCAGTGGTATCTAAATGATATATATCTTTCCAATAGCCACAGGTGGTGGATGTCTGTTCCAAGGATTTCCCTTTAAATGTTTCCAGCAGGCCCCTATGGAGCTAGGAAACAGGAGAAAACCATGCAGTTGCTTCCCTTTTCAGTTCCAGGCCATTCTAGTTTCCTAGAACTAACTTATCTTTCCTCTTTTTTCTTTCCTTTGCTCCTCATTGTCTTCCATGTGGGTTTTACATCTGGATCCCCTCTTTTCCACCCAAAGTCGCCAAAGATTAGGGATTCCATTCTGACTGTCTCCTGATTTCTAACTTGATGCTTCCTTGAGCAAAAGCAGGATCTTTCACCAGTTAGAAGAGACATGGCACCTTCTTTCTTCTCCCATGCCTCTAGGGGCCCCTCCCAGGTGGGCCTCAAGCCTCTCCCAGGCCCTCCTTGTCCTGGGATGGGGATCAGGTGACAGGGTATGCAGATAGGATCATAAGGCTCACTTTACAGATGGGAAGCTGGGCCAGGGAGAGGTTGTGTGAGTGGACACATGTCAGTGGCAGAGCCAGGACAAAATCTGCCCATTCTATGTCCCCAAGTCAACACTCTGGTTCATAGGAGACCAGGAAAAAGAATTACAATGGATATTGTTCCCTTTATGTTTCAATACCCAAATGCTTCAGAACATGTTAAAATGGATTCAAGCAGTTGGTAGTAGGGTCCTATAACTTTGGTTGCGGGAATTTCTTCCTTTAAGCATGTGTTTCTTGAGATTTTCTCCTGGTTCTAACAAGGAAAAGCTATTGCAACTTGACAGGAAAATTTATTGCCATAGTTAAAAAAAGAAAAAAAAAAAAAAAAAAAAAAACCTAGCAAAATTCTCAAGCAATCTCTGATAATCTTGAAATATAATGATATACCTTGCAAAACCATGAATTCTCTAGCAGGTTTATAACTGATCAACTTTCCACTTAGGTTTATAAGAAAAATAAAGACCATTCTAGTCTGCAAATCAGTATTGCCTAGGGTTCTAATTAACCCAGTTTGTCTTTCTTTGAAGGTAATGTATTCAAATAAAAAGTCATGAGAAGAATCAACTAAACTTATAAAACTGAACTGGTGAATCAAAGCCATAGAAATAGATTTTGCCTTCTTAATTGGCCCACTGCATTGGTCACTTGAGACATGTTGCTAATAAAATATTAGAAAGGAAAAGAAATGAAGAGATTTAGGTTCAAAGGAGCAAGGGCAGAAGGAGTGAAAATTGGGTGGAGGGGGAGAAGAGAGTTGCAACTGTTGAGAGATCATTGTTGTTATTGTTGTAGTGGTTACTGGGTATTGAGCTCTTATTAGTGCCAAGTGCTTTATGTGGATGATTTATAGTTTTCACAATATTACTGCAACAATGCTGTTATTATCCCCATGTAACAGGCAAGGAAAGAGAGATGAATAACTTGCATGAGGTTAAAGTTTCTGTATTAGTTGGCTACTGACCTGGCTTCCAGTGATCCCCTCCTGTTGTTCACACCCTTGTGTAATCCCCTCTGCTTGAGTGTGGGCTGGACCAGTGACTTGATTCTAAGGAATATAATATGGCAAAAATGATGGGGTATCACTTCCACTAACAGGTAATAAAACACTGTAACTTCTATCCTCTCTCTCTCTTGCTGGCACCTTCTCTTGCCCTCTCCCTTGTTCACTCTGAAGAAGCCAGCTGCCATGTTGTAAGAGGCTCTGTAGAGAAGCCCATGTGGCAAGAAACCATAACAGGCCTCTGGCAAAGAACTGCAAGAAACTGAGGCCTCAGTCCAACAGCCCACAAGGGACTGAATTCATCCAACAACCAAATGGGTCACCTTGGAGGCTGATTCTCCAGTTGTGCTTTCAGACTAGACCACAGCACAGTCAATACCTTGATTGCAACTTTGGGAGAGGCCCTGAGCCAGAGGCATTCAGCTGGGCCATGCCCAGATTTTCTGAGGTGACAAATGTGTCTTGTTTTAAGCCGCTACTTTTGGGGGGTAATCTGTTACCAAGCATTAAGATAATAAATATAGTTGTAAAGTGACTAAGTGAGAATTTGAACTTAGCACTTATCTAACTCCTGAACCCATGTTCTTTTTCATTACCCTTCAGTCATCCACAACATTTATTGAACAATTTCCAGGCACTGGGGATTCAAAGGCACAGTTCCCTTGGAGGAAGGAAACCTGAGTAAAGCTTCATGGAAGAGGAAGGATTTGAATTTGCCCTTGCAGCAAATTTAGTACAAATGAAGGAGAATAAGAATCACATCCAATGCATGGGGAATGGTGTGAATATGGGTGTAGAGGCTAGAATCATCTTGGTCTAAAAAGGTGGAGAGTTCTCATTTATGGTCTAAGAAAAATTGACTTCATTGCAAAAGTTTATGTGCCCTTAGGATACAACTTTTTTAAAAGGGCTCATTTGTGTTATATATATGTAAGATCGTGTTATTTTAATAAAAATAAGATTACTCTATAAAAGGTTCTGAAAATGAATCTCTGAAGATTGCTGTGAATTGATACGAATGGATCTCCAGGATATTTTGTTAAATGACTAAAGCAAGGCACAGAATAGTAGTATGTTTGTTGTTATGGTTGGTTGCCATCAAGTCAATTCTAACTCATGGCAACCCCATGTGTGCACTGTAGAACTGCTCCATAGGGTTTTCAAGGCTGTGATCTTTTGGAAGCAGATCACTAGGCCTGTCTTCCAAGGCACCTCTGGGTGGGTTTGAACTGCCAACTTTTTGGCTAGTAGTGAAGCACTAAACCGTTTGCACCACCCAGGCACTCCTAGTAGCATGCTAGCTATTGAACAAGAAACACTGGAAGGATAAACCAGAAAGTAACAAATAAAAATGATTATCCTTGGAGGCAAGGTAGGTAGAGAGGTGGAGAAGAGAGTGTGTCCTTTTACATCATTTTGACTTTTTGAATTTTATGTTTTAATTAAGTTAAAGAAAGGCAATGAACTGAAACAAATCAATCTAACTGTATATAAAATTAAAGAAAAATTATTCCAAGTAATTTTTGAACACAGTCCTCTGACTGAACATGCATAGTGGTATGTATTCTAAGAGCAAATAGAATTGACTCCACTTAGTGTTTTTATGGTAGTAGTAATACTGGAAGGAGCCCTGGTGGCACAGTGGTTAAGCACTTGGCTGCTACCTGAAGGGTTGGTGGTTCTAACCCACTATCGGCTCTGCAGGAGAAAAGACCTGGCTATTTGCTCCTGTAAAGATGTCAGCCTAGGAAACTATAGGGCAGGTATATTCTACCTCACAGGGTTGCTATGAATTGAAACAGAATCGATGGCACACATAAACAAATGTAACAAGTAATACTGGTATTATAATGTGGAAAACTAGCTAACACATATTATAGGGTAGAACCAATAAGTTATGCCAATGTGACCAGGTAGCAAGACTTTCAGTGTGAAAGAAACGTGGCACGTCAATATGTGTTTGGCTCATTTTTTTACACTATCTATCCTAAACCTGGAAACAGTCATTTCTCTAAGAAGCCCTGGTTCCTCTTAGTGGGAACTGGTACTTAAAAACCACAATCTGAGAACTAGAGAATACTAAAAAAATCATCTCATTTTTGTCCTTTTATAGTCAATAGTTTTGGATATAGCTGCTTTGGTTTAGTTTTACTCCGGCTCACAAGGGGAGTAGTAGGGAATGAGTTTGGAGGAGCTGAGAGATGTCAGATGGTAAAAACCAAAACACCCTAACCTGTTGCCATTGGGTTGATTCCGTGTTACAGAGTAGAACTGTTCCATAGGGTTTTGTGGCTGTAATCTTTATGGAAGGGAGCCCTGGTGGCACAGTGGTTAAAGCGCTCAGCTGTGAACTGAAAGGTCAGTGGTTTGAGCCCACCAGTCATTCTGTAGGAGAAAGTTGTGGCAGTCTGCTTCTGTAAAGATTACAGCCTTGGGAACCCTCTTCTGAAGCTGGCTTGAATTTCTGACAGTTTCCTGTCAATGTATTGCTGCAACTATTTTTGAATTATGTTCAGCAAAATTTTACTTGTATGTGATATTAATGATATTGTCTGATAATTTCCTCATTCTGTTGGATTACCTTTGTTTGGAATGGGCAGTGACTATGTATCTCTTCCAGTTGGTTGGCCAGGTAGCTTTCTTCCAATTTTCTTGGCATAGACGAGTGAGAGCTTCCAGCACTGCATCCACTTGTTGAAATATCTCAACTGGTATTCCATCAATTCCTGAAGCCTTATTTTTTGCCAATGCCTTCAGTGCAGCTTGGACTTCTTCCTTCAATACCATTGGTTCTTGATCTTAGGCAACCTCCTGAAAGGTTGAACATTGATCAGTTCTTTTTGGTATGGTAACTCTGTATATTCTTTCCAACGTCTTTTGGTGCTTCCTGTGTCTTTCAATATTTTGCCCATAGAATCCTTCAAAACTGCAACTCGAGGTGAATTTTTTCTTAAATTTTTTTCCGCTTTAGAAATGCCAAGTGTGTTCTTCCCTTTTGGTTTTCTAACTCCAGATCTTTGCACGCTTTGTTATAATACTTTACTTTGTCTTCTTGAGCTGCCCTTTGAAATCTTCTGTTCATCTCTTTTACTTCATCATTTCTTCCTTTCACTTTAGCTACTCTACATTCAAGAGAAAGTTTGAGAGTCTCTTACGACATCCATTTTGGTCTTTTCTGTCTTTTTAATGACCTCGTCATTAATGGCTCATCTGTCAGCTTGTACTGTGGTGGCTTGTGTGTTGCTGTGATGCTGGAAGCTATGTTACCGGTAATTCAACTACCGGCAGGGTCACCGATGGTGGACAGGTTTCAGCAGAGTTTCCAGACTAAGACAGATTAGGAAGAAAGATCTGGCAGTCTTCTTCTGAAAGAACTGGCCAGTGAAAACATTGTGAATAGCATCAGAACATTATCTGATATAGTGCAAATATGAGCCCCTCAGGTTGGAAGGCACTCAAAATATAACTAGGGAAGTGCTGCCGCTTCAAGTTAGAGTTGACCTTAATGAAATGAGTGGAGTAAAATTTTTGGGACCTTCATTTGCTGACATGGCATGACTCAAAATGAGAAGAAGCAGCTGCAAACATCCATTAATAATCAGAATGTGGAATGTACGAAGTATGAATCTAGGAAAATTAGAAGTCATCAAAAATGAAATGGAATGCATAAACATCAATATCCTAGGCATTAATGAGCTGAAATGGACTGGTATTGGCCATTTTGTATTGGACAATCATATGGTCTACTACGCATGGAATGGAAAATTGAAGAGAAAAGGTGCTGCATTCATCATCAAAGAATATTTCAAGATCTATCTTGAAGTACAACGCTGTCAGTGAAAGGATAATATCCATACACCTACAAGGAAGATGAGTTAATACGACTATTATTCAAATTTATGCACCAACCAGTAAAGCCAAAGATGAAGAAACTGAAGATTTTTTACCGACTTCTGCAGTTTGAAATTGATCAAACACGCAATCATGGTGCATTAATAATTACTGGTCATTGGAATGTGAAAGTTGGAAACAAAAAAGGATTGGTAGTTGGAAAATATGTCCCTGGTGACAAGAATGACACCAGAGATCTCTTGATAGAATTTTGCAAGGCCAATAACCTATTCATTGCAAATACCTTTTCTCAACAGCATTAGCAACCACTATATACGTGGACCTCAGTGGATGAAATATACAGGAATCAAATCAACTACAACTGTGGAAAGAGAGAATGGAAAAGCTCAGTATCATCAGTCAGTACAAGGCCAGGGGCCAACTGCAGAACAGACCATCAATTGCTCATATGCAAGTTCAAGCTGAAGTTAAAGAAAATTAAAACAGGTCCACAAGAACCAAAGTACGATCTTGAGTATATCTCACCCGAATTTAGAGATCATCTCAAAAATAGATTTGGTGCACTGAACACTAATGTCTGAAGATCAGACAAGTAGTGGAATGACATCAAGGACATCATTAACGAAGAAAGCAAAACGGACCTGCAGGAAGGCATTAAATGCCAGCTATAAATCTGTTCATTAGCTGATCAGTGGAGGGGAACAATTGAAGGTTACTGAGACTGAGGTGCCTGCTGATGGTAATGGCAAAGAATAATGCTTAATCTGACACATATTATGTACTTAAGTTATGTCATCCAGATCTAACTTTAGGGTTCATAATTTTTTGTTTGCCAGTGTCCTATAACCTAGTCATAGAATAAGTACAAAAGGTCTTATGTAACTTTCCAAATCTCAGTATTATTTCTTGCTATCCCATTGGACCTACTTGAGATCCTAGCCATGGCTTATCTATTACCTCACTATAAAATTAATATCATAATTTTAATTAAATACCTATTGAACTTTAAAAGTGTGGTTAACAACTATGTTATTCAATCCATCATTTGCACTAATCCAGAAGTTCTCCACATTTACTTCTTAAGAAGTGTGCTTGCTTAGTTTTCACTCTCTATTTTAAAAATTATAGAAATAATACACCTAGGAAAAAGAATAATTAAAATAGCACAGGATATTAATGATTGAAAAGATAATGGTTCCCTTGTCTCATTCTCATTCTTTAGAAGTTTTTGACTTTTCCTTTGGCTGCCGCTATAATTCTAAATTAAAGGCCACTAGTTCTTAATTTGGAGCCCTGGTGGTGCAGTGCTTAAGACCAAAAGGTCGACCATTTGAATCCACCAGCCACTCCCTGGAAACCCTATGGGGGAAGTTCTACTCTGTCCTATAGGGTCTTTATGAGTCAGAATGGACTTGACAGCAAAAGGTTGTTGCTATTTTTGTTGTAGTTCTTAATTATAGACTCCTTCATTTGGAAGATGAAGAATTTAACTCATCTACATACACTAACTTAACTTTCCTTGCTACGTCTCCTCTGAATTTGCTGGTTATTTAGAAATAAACTACTTCCTCTATACTACTTTTCATTTGTTCTCCCCCTGCTCCACCTTCTATCAGCTTTATTATTCTTTTTATGTTATCAAGATTTTGAGAGACTTCTGGGTAACATGGTGCTATAGACAGAAGCACCACCCTGTCCCTCCACAGCAAAGATCCGAAAAACTAAGTCAAACAGAGACAAATGTCAACCCTGAAACCCTAATCATCAAATGAAAGAGATACAGAACTCAGCCAAGCACCAAATGGAATCAGAAACTGACAGAGAACAGAGAGCGAGGAGAGAAACATGCAGAGGTCCCCTGTCAAGCTACCACAGCACGGATCCACCATCTTGGATCGGAGAACAGGGAGTACGGGAAAGCAGCTTCATGGAGCTTCCAGCAGGAGGCAGAACAAACAGTAACTAGTAATATCCACTTTCCCATGCCCCACCCCTCTTCACCCCATCTCGGCCTCCTGTGCTTCCTGCAGCCACAGTCTCTTGGCTGGGAAGCACCGGCTTCAACCCTGTGCTGCTTGGATTCCACCTGCCAGCACTGGCCGGATCCCTGAGTGACATTTGTTGTGTGCTAGTGTTGCTTTTTTCCACTTCTTTTGGTTTCTTCCATACCTCTCACCACTTCCCCCTCCTTTCTCTCAAATACCTGGCTCTGTGTGCCATCTTTGCTTCTTCCTGGAAGGCTGTGAATCTCTGCTCAATTATGCAACTGCTTTCCAGCCTGTGCCACCATGCTGGTGGGATCCTCGGGGCTTTTTGTTTGTTTGTTTTCTTCTTCTTTTTTTGGCTTGGGAGCCCCTTCTAGCCAGGCAGTACTGCGTGGCTTGTACTCCCTCCGTCTGTGCAGCCATGCAGTGGGATCCCTGGGGGCATTTCTTTTTTCTTTCTTTGTTTGCTTTTTTTTTCTTCTTTTCTCACTTTTTCCCTTTTTGTCTTCATTTCTCAGGTTCTCGTCTCTCTATACTTACCTGTCTCCTGAATACCTGGTGCTGTGTGACACCTCTACCTCTGCTAGCCTGGCTGTACTTCGCGGCCTGGGAGGAAGTTCTCTAGTCCTTGAAGCTGCACCGATGGCATCCGGGGGGCTTTTCTTTTTTTCCCAAATTTTTATTTATTTGTTTTTTTCTTTTACCCGTTTTCTTTTTGTTTTTCTCCATTTCTTAGTCTCTCATCTCTCCACTCCAGTGGCAAGCCCCCAACCCCAGCACTCTTTTTTGTTTGTTTGTTTGTTTTTGGCTCCTGTTCCTCTCTCCTCTCTCTCCTCTTTCCCATACCCATCTTAGCTCCACACTTCACAACCTCCCCACTGCTTTCTGCCTACCTGCACCATGCACTGAATATCACACCCCCAAGTAGCACAGGCACAGCCTGCTGGAACATCCCCTGCACTGATTCCCAGCCTGCCTTGTCGGCCCTAGTACATGCCACAAACAACCCATCCTAGCAACTCCCCTTCAGCAGGACCCTCTGCTCCATAGCTGAGCAACTGATTCTGTCCATTGGACAAGAAGCTGAAAAGTATCATGCCCACAGATGAGCAAACAACAAAGAACACACAGCCCACCTACTCCGACATAACCAAATAAAACAAAAAAGCAGGAGGAAACAGACAAATCTACAATCAATAAACTAGGAAAATACTGAATGTGCCAAAGGCAAGATGGTTCCAATAGGTGTCCAAAATAAAACACCAGATGACTTTCCAGTAGAAGAAAAGGCACTAGAACTGCCTGATAGGGAATTCAAATCTCTAATATTCAGAGCTATCTAAGAGTTGAAGCAAAAACCAGACAAAAGTGAAGAAAAATACACAAATTCATGGAAAAGTCAGATGAATTCATGGAAAATAAAGACAAAAAAATGGAAGAATTCAGGAAAATAATACAGGAACAAAATGCCAAAATACATTTACAACTAGAAATCATACAAATACAACAATTAGAAATCCAAAAGATAAACAACAGGATTCCAGAAATGAACAGTGTCATAGAAGGGCTGAGGAGCAGGTTTGAAATGATGGAAGACAGGATCAGTGAAATGGAAGATAAACACTTGGATACAACTCTGAGGAAAAATCAGAAAAAAGAATGAAGAAAAATGAAGAAACCATGAGAATTATGTGGGATACAATCAAAAACAAAAATTTGGGGGGGATCGGAGTTCCAGAACGGGGTGAAAACACAAAGAGGATAATTGAAGAAATGCTGACAGAAAACTTCCAGAATATCATGAAAGACGAAAAGCTGACCATCCAAGAAGCTCAATGAACCCCGTACGGGATAGACCTCAAAAGAAAATCACCAAGGCATATCATAATCACACTCACTAAAACCAAAGTCAAACAAAGAATCCTGAGAGCAGCTTGAGAAAAACAAAAAGTCACATACAGAGGCGAAACAATCTAAACTCAGATTATTCGGCAGAAACCATGCAGGCAAGAAGGCAATGGGATGACATATATAAAACCTTGAAAGAAAAAAAATTGCCAGCCGAGAATAATATATCCTGCAAAATTCTCATTCAAATATGATGGTGAAATTAATACATTTCCAGATAAACAGAAATTAAAGGACTATGTGAAAGCCAAACCAAACTTACAAGAATTGTTAAAGAAAGTCCTTCTACCTGGGAACAAACAACATCAGAACTTGGGCTGAATCTAGGATGCAGGATCGTACCAGCCAGATACCAACCTAGGAAATGAACTCTCAAGGACTGTCCAAAACCAAAAGAATTACAACAGGGAACCAGAGAGGTTAATCTGTAAATGACTACAATATTAGAACAATAAAAGAGGGAATAAATGGTGTAGGTATAGAATCTTCTAATGGAGAGGAAGGCAAGGTGATACCAAGTAGTAATAGACTGGTTCAAATCTAGGAAGATAAGGGTAAATTTCAAGGTAACCACAAAGAAAGTTAACAAACCTACTCATCAAAATAAAGAAGAAAAACAAAGTCTCAGTAAAAACAAAACCTACAAAAACAAAAGAAATGAAAAAAAATTCACAAAAAAAGGAATTCAGCACAGGAGAGTAAGAGGAACAAAGAAAACATTAGCACCTCAAAAAAGCCCTACAAAATGACAGCAATAAACTCATACCTATCAATAATTACAATGAATGTAAATGGCCTCAATGTACCCATAAAGAGATGGAGAGTGACAGAATGGATAAAAAAACAGGATCCATCAATATGCTGTCTACAAGAAACACACATTAGAAACAAAGACATGAATTTATTAAAAATCAAAGGAAGGAAAAAATATATCAAGCAAACAGCTACCAAAAAAGAGTAGGAGTGGCAATACTAATCTCAGATAAAATAGACTTTAAAACAAAATCCACCATAAAAGACAAAGAAGGACACTATATAATGATTAAGGGGATTATTCATCATGAAGACATAACTATAATAAACATCTACCCACCCAATGACAGGGCTCCATATACATAAAACATATTCTAACAGCACTGAAAAGAGAAATTGACAGTTCCACAATAATAGTAGGAGACTTCAACACACCACTGTTGGTAAAGGACAGAAAATCTAGAAAGAAACTCAGCAAAGATACAGAAGACCTAAAGGACATAATCAGCCAACTTGACCTCAAAGACATATATAGAACACTAGACCTAACAGCTGCAAAGTACACACTCTTTTCCAATGCACCTGGAGTGTTCTCCAGAAGAGACCACATCTTAGGGCACAGAACAATCCTCAACAAGATCCTGAGATAATACAAAGTATCTTCTCTGAACACAAAGCCATCAAGGTAAAATTAACAACAGGAAGAGCAAGGAAAAAAAATCAGTTCATGGAAACTGAATAACACCCTGCTTAAAAACCACTGAGTAATAGAAGAAATCAGAGATGGAATCAAAAAATTCCTAGAATCAAACAAGAATGAAAACACATCATACCAAAACATTTGGGACACAGCAAAGGCAGTCCTCAGAGGACAATTTATAGCAATAGAAGCGCACATGGAAGAAAAAAAAAAGGAACAAAATCAAAACATTAACTACAGAAGTTGAACAAATAGAAAGAGAACAGTAAAAAAAAAAAAAAAAAAAAAAAGCCCACAGCCACCAGAAGCAGTAGAATCAACAAAACCAAAATTTGGTTCTTCGAAATGATCAACAAAATCGACAAACCACTGGCCAGACTGACAAAAGAAAAACAGGAGAGGACGCAAATAACTCAAATAAGAAATGAAGTGGGGGACATTACAACAGACCCCACTGAAATAAAGAGGATTATAACAGAGTCTTATGAAAAACTATACGCCAACAAATTTGAAAACCTATAGGAAATGGATAAATTTCTAGAAACACACTACCTATGCAAACTAACACAAAGTGATGTTGAAAATCTTAACAGATCCATAACAAGAGAAGAGATTGAAAAGGTAATAATAATAATAAAAAAACCCACCACCAACAAAAAAGCCCTAGCTCAGATGACTTCACTGGAGAATTCAACAACATACTCAGAGAAGAGCTTATACCGGTACTACTCAAACTATTTCAGAACATAGAAAATGAAGTGACACTTCTGAATTCATTCTATGAAGCCAGCATAACCCTGATACCAAAACCAGGCAAAGACGTCACAAAAAAAGAAATTACAGACCAATATCTCTCATGAAGATAGATGCACAAATTCTCAACAAAATTCTAGCCAATACAATTCAGCATCATATCAAAAAAAAAAATAATACACCACAACCAAGTAAGATTTATACGAAGTATGCAAGGATGGTTCAACATTAGAAAATCAATCAATGTAATCCACCACATAAATAAAAGGAAAGAATAGAATCACACGATCATCTCAATTGACACAGAAAAGGTATTAGACAAAATCCAACACCCATTTCTGATAAAAACTCTCAATAAAATAGGTATAGAAGGGAAATTTCTCAACATAATCAAGGGCATCTATGCAAAAGCAATGGCCAACATCATTCTCAATGGAGAGAGGCTGAAAACATTCCCCTTGAGAATAGGAACAAGACAAGGATGCCCTTTATAACCACCTCCTATTTAACATTGTGCTGGAAGTCCTAGCTAGAGCAATAAGGCAAGAAAAAGAAATAAAGAGCATCCAAATATGTAATGAAGACGTTAAACTGTCCCTGTTTGCAGATGATATGATACTATACATAGAAAACCCTAAAGACTCTACGAGAAAACTATTGGAACTAATAGAAAGATTCAGCAGAGTAGCGAGATACAAGATAAACGTACAAAAATCAGTTGGATTCCTATACATCAATAAAAAGAACGATGAAAAGGAAATTAGGAAAACAATATCATTTATAATAGCCCCTAAAAAAATAAAATACTTAGCAATAAATCTAACTAGGGATGTAAAAGACCTTTACAAAGAAAACTACAAAACACTACTGCAAGCAATCCAAAGAGATCTACATAAATTGAAAAACACACCATGCTCATGGATAGGTAGACTCAACATTGTGAAAATGACAATTCTTCCCAAAGCAATTTACAAATACAATGCAATCCCAATCCAAATACCAACAACATTCTTTAAAGAGATGGAAAAACTAATCATTAACTTATATGGAAAGGGAAGAAGCCCCAGAGAAGAATAATAAAGTAGAAGAATAAAGTAGGAGGACTTGCACTACCTGATCTCAGAACCTACTACACAGCTACAGTAGTCAAAACAGCCTGGTACAGGTACAGCAACAGACACACTGACCAATGGAACAGAATTGAGAACCCAGATGTAAATCCATCCACCTACAATCACCTGATCTTCAACAAGGGCCTAAAGTCCATCAGATGGGGAAAAGACAGTCTTTTTAACAAATGGTGCTGGCAAAACTGGATGCCCATCTGCAAAAAAATGAAGCAGGACCCATACTTCACACCATATACAAAAACTAATTCAAAATGGATCAAAGACCTAAATATAAAGCCCAAAACTATAAAGTTCATAGAAGAAAAAATAGGATCAAAGCTAGAGGCCCTAATACACAGAATTAACAGGATACAAACCATAACCAACAACACACAAACTCCAGAAGATAAGCTAGATAACTGGGATCTTCTAAAAATCAAACACTTACACTCATCAAAAGACTTCACCAAAAGAGTAAAAAGAGAACCTACAGACTGGGAAAAAAATTTTGGACATTACAAGTCAGACAAAGTTCTAATCTCTAAAATCTACAAGAAAATCCAACACCTTTACAACAAAAAGACAAATAATCCAATTAAAAAACAGGCAAATGAAATGAACAAAGAAGACATTTAAGCGGCCAACAGACACATGAGGAAATGCTTGCGATCACTAGCCATTATAGAAATGCAAATTAAAACCACAATGAGATAGCATCTTACCCCAGCATTACTGGCAAGAATCAAAAAAACTGGAAATAACAAATATTGGAGAGGCAGTGGGGAGATCAGGACTCTTATGCACTGCTGGTGGGAATGCAAAATGATAAACCATTTTGGAAAATGATATGGTGCTTCCTTAGAAAGCTAGAAGCACCATACAATCTAGCAATCCCACTCCTAGGAGTATATCCTAGAGAAATAAGAGCCATCACACAAATAGACACATGCACACCTATGTTCACTGCAGCATTGTTCACAATTGCAAAAAGATGGAAACAAACTAGATACCCATCAACAGAAATTGTATGGATAAACAATGGATAAACAAACTATGGTACATACACAGAATAGAGTATTATGCAATGATAAAGAACAATGATGAATCTGTGAAGTATCTCACAACATGGATGAAACTGGAGGACATTACACTGAGTGAAATAAGTCAATCACAAAAGGACAAATATTGCATGAGACCACCACTGTAAAAACTCATGAAAAAATTTACACACAAAAAGAAACAATCTTTGTTGGTTACGAGGGATGGAAGAGGTGGGGAGGGAGAAATACTTACTAGATGATAGATAAGTAGTAAATTTGGCGAAGGGTAAGACAGTACACAATACTGAGGAAGCCAGTACAACTTGTACAAGGAAAGGTCATGGAAATTCCGTAGACACATCCAAACTCCCTGAGGGACCAAATTGCTGGGCAGAGGGCTGTGGGGACCATGGTCTCAGGGAACATCTAGCACAATTTGCATAACACAGTTTATAAAGAAAATGTTCTACATTCTACCTTGGTGAGTAGTGTCTGGGGTCTTAAAAGCCTGTGAGCAGCCATAAGATACTTACTCCACTGGTCTCACCCCTTCAGGAGCAAGGGAGAATGAAGAAAACATGATACAAGGGAAAGACTAGTCCAAAGGACTAATGGACCACAACTACCATGGCCTCCAGCAGACTGAGTCCGGTATAACTAGATGGTGCCTGGCTACCACTACTGACTGCTCTGACCGGGATCACAACAGAGGGTCCCAGACAGAGCTGGAGAAAAATGTAGAACAAAATTATAACTCACAAAAAAAGACCAGACTTACTGGCCTGATGGAGACTGGAGAAACCCTGAGAGTATGGCCCCTGGACGTCCTTTTAGCTCAGTAATGAAGTCACTCCTGAGGTTCTCCGTTCAGCCAAAGGTTAGACAGCCTCATAAAACAAAACAAGACTAATGGGGCACAACAGTCCAGGGACAAGGACTAGACGGCAGGAGGAGACAGGAAAGTTGATAATGGGGAACCCAAGATTAAGAAGGAACAGTGTTGACATGTGGTGGGGTTGTTAACCATATTGTCATAAAACAATATGTGTATTAACTGTTTAATGAGAAACCATTCGTTCAGTAAACCTTCTTCTAAAGTACAATGAAAAAATAAAAATAAAGGAGGCCAGTGTCAACCAAAAAAAAAAAAAATTTTGATCTTGATGTTGTGTTATGTAATTGCAATTATGTGTTAAGTGCTTTGTCCATGGATTTATTCCAAACGTGATAAACTAATAAACAAAATTTACCATATTATGCAAACAGTTCTGTAGTAAACAGATGCAATGATGATGTAGCCATCCCGCTCTGCTAATCTGTTATCACAGCTGTTTTCATATGGTATTATACAATAGCCTATCTATTTGTTTGTATCACCAACTGTAATTTACTTTCCATAAGAGAAAGGACTGGGTCTGTATAATTCACTTTTGCATCCCTACCAACTGCCACAGTTTATAATTCATAAAGTAATAACTCAATAGACTTTTCTTGAGTTGAGAGATTTAAACCAACACTATTACTTTGGATTTGGCAATTTCTGGTAATTATATGGCTATGGTTTCATGTTACGAGAAGTGGTGGGAAGAAACCAGAAGAGTATATTTTTAGAGACGAGGTAGAAGCACGTATCTTGGAGTTTCTATTCCTGAGACCTGAATCAGGGATGATTTTCTAGGACCTACTGTTTATAGTGAGGAAAGGAAAGGGTGAACTCAGGGCCTTGTGGAGTTATAAGATTTTCATCTGCTATCTGAAGGTGCAAAAACCCTAAGTCTATGCCTCTGTGCTTCTTAATGGCAAGGTGAACCAATATCAAGTCCATGGAAACAATGATCATGGTACTTTTTACTTTGGAAACTGAGCTGGTTAACCACAGATTTGATAGGGTAGAAGTGTTTTTAAAATTTTTTTTTATTGTGCTTTAGGTGAAAGTTCACATTGCAAATTAATTTCTCATTAAAAAATATACGCACAAATTGTTTTGTGACATCGGTTGCATTCCCTGCAATGTGTCAGCACTCTCACCCTTTCTACCTGGGTTTCCCACTTCTATTTGTCCAGTTTTCCTGTCACTTCCTGCCTTCTCATCTTTGCTTTTGGGAAGATGTTGCCCATTTGGTCTTGTATACTTGATTGAACTAAGAAGCATGTACCACATGTGTGTTATTTTTTGTTTTATAGGCCTGACTAATGTTTGGCAGAAAGGTGGACTTCAGGAGAGGCTTCAGTTCCGAGTTAGCAGGATGTCCAGTGGCCATTGTCTTGGGGGTTCTTCCAGTCTCTGTGAGACCAGTAAGTCTGGCCTTTTTTCATGAATTTGAATTTTGTTCTACATTTTTCTCCCGCTCTGCCCCAGACTCTCTATTGTGATGCCTGTCTGAGTGGTTGGTGGAGGTAGCCGGGCGTCATCTAGTTCTTCCTTGCTCAGGCTGGTGGAGGCTGTGGTTCATGTGGTCATTAGTCCTTTGGATTAATATTTTCCTTGTGTCTTTGGTTTTTGTCATTCTCCTTTGCTCTAGACAGGGTGAGACCAGTGGAGTATCTTAGATGGCCACACACAAGTTTTTAAGACCCCAGATGCTACTCACCAAAGCAGTATGTAGAACATATTCTTTACAAACTATGTTATGCCAATTGACCTAGATGTCCCCTGAGACTATGGTCCCCAGCCCTCAGCCCCAGTAACTCGGTCCCTCAAGGTGTTTGGATGTGTCTAGGAAGCTTCTATGACTATGCCTTGGTCAAGTTGTGCAGACTTCCCCTATATTGTATGTTGTCTTTCCCTTCACCAAAGTTAACACTTTTTTACCATCTAATTAGTAATTTCCCCTTCTCAATCCTCCCCTCCCTCATAATCATCAAAGATTGTTTCTTTTCTTTGTGTAGACCTTTTCTTAGGTTTTTATCATGCAATTTTGTCCTTTTGTGATTGACTTATTTCACTCGGTATAATGCCCTCCAGATTCATCCATGTTGTGAGATGTTTGGTGGATTCATGACTATTTTTTATCGTTGCATAGCATTCCATTGTTTAGCCATTGAATTGTTTATCCATTCCTCTGTTGATGCGCACTCGTTTCCATCCTTTTGCTATTGTGAATAATGCTGCAACAAACATGGGTACACATATGTCTATCCATGTGATGGCTCTTATTTCTCTAGGATATATTTCTAGAAGTGGGTTTGCTGGATCATATGGTAATTTCTTTGTCTAGCCTTTTAAGGAGGCACCATATTGTTTTCCATAGTGGTTGTACCATTTTACATTCCCACCAGAAATGCATAAGAGTTCCAATCTCCCTGCAACCTCTCCAACATTTGTTATTTTCTGTTTGTTTTTTCTTTTCTTTTTCATTAGTGCCAGTAACGTTGGGGTGAGATGGTGTCTCATTGTAATTTTGATTTGCATATCTCTAATGGCTAATGATCTGGAGCATTTCGTCATGTGTCTGTTAGCTGCCTGAATGTTTTCCTTGGTGCAATGTCTGTTCATATCTTTTGCCCATTTTTTAATTGGATTAGTTGTCTTTTTGTTATTGAAGTGCTGAAGTATTTTATAGATTTTAGAGATTAGACCCTTATTGGATATGTCATGGTGAACATTTTTTTTTCCAGTCTGTAGGTTCTCTTTTTACTTTTTTGGTGAAGTCTTTTGATGAGCATAAGTATTTAATTTTTAGGAGCTCTCAGTTATCTAGTTTACCTTCCGGTGTTTATGCATTGCTACTTATGGTTTGTAGTATATTTATGCCATGTATTAGGGAACCTAGCGTTGTCCCTATTTTTTCTTCCAGGTCGTTATCATTTTAGGTTTTTTTTTTTTTTTTTTTCACATGCACAGTTTTGTTTTATTTATTTTCTCACTGGCACTGACCTACCACACTTAAAAATTTCCATTGGACTAAAAAATAATTTTATTTCTGAAGAAAGGAATTTTTTTTGTTTGTTTTTTGAGAGGTTGGAATTCTTTTTTATTTTTTCCCGTAGAAAAATTTATACATACATTATGGGACTCTAATCACTCTACCCATACTGTGACAGCACACTCCTCCTTTCCAATCCTGGTTCCTCATGTCCATTCAGCCAGCTCCTAACACTTTCTGCCTTCCCATCTCACCCCTAGACAGAAGCTGCACATTTAGTCTCTTGTATCTACTTGAGCTAAGAGGCACACTCCTCATGAGTATCACTTTCTGTCCCACAGTCCAGTCCAATCCCTGTATGAAGTCATTTTACGTTTTATACTAAGGTCTTTGACCCATTTTGAGTTAATTTTTGTGGATGGTATGAGGTATGGGTCCTGTTTCATTTTTTTACAGATAAGCATTCAGTTTTGCCAGCACCATTTGTTAAAAAGACCGTCTTTTCCCCATTTAATGGACTTTGGTCCTATGTCAAAGATAAGCTGACCATTGGTCAATGGATTTATGTCTTAGTTCTCAATTCTGTTCTATTGGTCTATGTGTCTGTCATTGTACCAGTACCAGGCTGTTTTGACTAATGTGGCTGTACAGTAGGTTCTGAGATCAGGTGGTGTAAGGCCTCCTACTTTGTTCTTTTTCTTAAATAATCCTTTGCTTATCCAGGACCCCTTTCCTTTCCATATAAATTTGGTGATTAGTTTTTCCATCTTGTTAAAGAATGTTGTTGTTATTTGAATTGGGATTGTATTATATCTGTAGGTCATTTTGGGTAGAATTGACATTTTCATAATGTTAATCCTTCCTATCCATGAGCATAGTATGTTTTTTTCCATTTATGTCTCTTTTGGTTTCTTGCCATAGCATTTTGTAATTTTCTTTACATAGGTCTTTTATGTCCCTGATTTAATTTACTCCTGTAAGAATGACGTGGCACCAGTGGCTGACCTCGTTTTACTTCACAAGGGGGAAGGAGAATCAAGATCAACAGTCCAAGACTGATTCCTATGAGGCAGAAGTCAGACATGTCTTCTCTCTCTGCCGTTTTTACCAATTCTGACACCAACCATCCCTCCCATGGCACTCCCTACTTCTCTGCCTGGTTTGAAAATTCATTGCAATGGCCACACAACGCTCACAAGATAATACTCATGATTATGGGATTTATTAGGGAAGTAACAGGTTACAATTCAGGTTCAGGAATGCTCAGGATAGTGTTCTTGCATCCAGAGAGTCTCTTTTCAACTGTGCCTGCATGCATGCCTCTCTCTGGCCCCTTGGCTTCTGCCCTGCTTGGGCAAGTGTTTTAAAGCTCTTTTAACTCTGCCCATAAATGTCTAAAGGCACCCCACTCTGTCAGTAAGCCTTGACCCAAAGGCAGTCAGCTCTAGCTCCATGGGTTGGCAAACCTGGCTCCGCCAAGTGCCTGGAGGCACCCTGCTCCTCTAGAAAGCCTCCTGCCTGAAGGCACTCAGCTTTCTTGCTCTGTGGGCCTGGAAGCCCATCACTCTATCTCCTGCCAGTCACTCCTGCCGTCATTTCTCTGTCACCACTTCTTGCCGTCTTCAGTTTTACAGCTCTCTCTCTCAGTCTCCTTGTTTCAGTGCAGGGATCCTGGGTCCACAGGACATGCTTTGCTCTTGGCTCTTCCCCCTTGGTGGTAGTGAGATCCTCTCTTTTGCACCTCTGCAATGGCTCATTTTAAGCCTGGTGGGATGGCAAACTGACCAATCCCCTCGGTGGGCCACAATTACCTTATTTGCACAGGCTCATCCAATCACTTGGGTGGGAGTTGCAAGATCATGGCAAGAAATGTCACACAAAAGTGATCCAATAGACTGCAATTCCTAAGTATTTTATCTTTTGAGGGGCTGTTATAAACAGTATTGTTTTCCTGATTTCCTTTTTGAAGTTCCCTTTGTTGGCGTACTGGAAGCCAACTGATTTTTGTGTGTTGATCTTGTATCCTCCTACTCTGCTGAATCTTTCTATTAGTCCCAGTAGTTTTCTTGTGGAATATTTGGGGTTATCTATCTATAGTATTATGTCATCTACAAATAGGAATAGTTTTACTTCTTCCTTTCCAACTTGGATGCCTTTTATTTCTTTTTCTTGCTTTATTGCTCTAGCTAGGACTTCCAGCACAATGTTAAATAGGAGTGGTGATAAAGGGCATCCTTGTCTTGTTCCCATTCTCAGGAGAATGCTTCCAGCCTCTCTCCATTGAGAATGATGTTGCCTGTTGGTTTTGTATAGATACCCCTTATTATGTTGAGGAATTTCCTTCTTTTCCTGCTTTATTGAGAGTTTTTATCAGGAATGGGTGTTGGAATTTATCAAATGCCTTTTCTGTGTCGATTGAGATGATCATGTGATTCTTTTGTTCTATTTATATGGTGGACTATGTTGATTGATTTTCTAATGTTGAACCATTCTTGCATACTTGATATGAATCTCACTTGGTTCTAGTGTATTATTTTTTTGATATGATGCTTAATTCTATTGGCTAGAATTTTGTAGAGAATTTTTGCATCTATATTCATGAGAGATATTGGTCTGTAATTTTTTGTTGTTGTTGTAATGTCTTTACCTGGCTTTGGCATCAGGGTTATGCTGGCTTTATAGAATGAATTTAGGAGTATTTCTTCCTTTTCTGTACTTTGAAACAGTTTGAGTAGTACTGGTGTGAGTTTTTCTCTATTTGTTAGAGTTGTCCAGTGAAGCCATTCGGGCCAGGGCTTTTTTTTCTCCCAAGAGGTTTTTTTTTCTCTCCCACCTCGTCAGTCTCTTCTCTGGTTATAGGTCTGTTCAGATTTTTGACTTCAGTTTCTGTTAGTTTAGGTACATAGTGTGTTTCTAGAAATTTGTCCATTTCTTCTAGATTCTCAAATTTGTTGGAGTACAATTTTTCATATTATTCTGTTAAATCCTTTTTATTTCATTTGGGTCTGTTGTAATGTTCCCCATCTCATTCCTAATTTAGGTTATTTGCTTCCTCTCCTGTGTTTCTTTTGTCAGTTTGGCCAAGGGTTTGTAGATTTTGTTGATCTTTTCCAAGAACCAACTTTTGGTCTTGTTGATTCTTTCTACTGTTTTTCCATTCTCTATTTCATTTATTTCTGCTCTAATCTTTATCATTTCCTTTCTTCTGGTGGCTGTGGGCTTCTTTTGCTGTTCTCTTTCTATTTGTTCGAGTTGAAGGGCTAACATCTTGATGTTGTCCCTTTCTTCTTTTTGGATGTGTGCATTTATTGCTATAAATTGACCTCTGAGCACTGCTTTTGCTGTGTTGCAAAGGTTTTGGTATGATGTATTTTCATTCTCATTTGATTCTAGGAATTTTTTGATTTCCTCTATTACCAATTTGTTTTTAAGCAAAATGTTATTCAGTTTCTTTGCATTTGATTTTTTTACTTGCTCTTTCTGTTATTGACTTCTACTTTTATGGCATAGTGATCAGAGAGTATGCTTGTATTATTTCAATACTTTGAATTTTATTGAGGGTTACTTTGTGTCCTAAAATGTAGTCTATCTAGAGAATGTTCCATGTGCATTGAAAAAGAATGTATAATTGGCTGCTATTGGATGAAGTGTTCTATATAAGTTTATGAGGGCAAGTTTGTTGATTGTGGCCTTTAGATCTTCTGTATCTCTGTTGAGTTTCTTTCTAGATGTTCTGTCTTTTACTGAGAGTGGTGTGTTGAAGTCTCCTACTAATATTTTGTAACTGTCAATTTCTCTTTTTTGGTGCCATTAGAATTTGTTTTATGTACTTTGGAGCCCTGTTGTTGGGTGTATAGGTATTTTTTAATGTTATGTCTTCTTGGTGGCTTGTTCCTTTAATCATTATAGAATGTCCCTCCTTATATTTTATGGTGGATTTTGTCTTAAAGTGTTTTTTATCTTAGATTAGTATTGCCACTTTTGCTTTTTTTTTTTTTTTGGTTACTGTTTGCTTGATATTTTTTTTCCATCCTTCGATTTCTAACATACTCTTATCTTAGTGTCTAAGGTGTGTCTCTTGTAGACAGCATATTGATAGGTCATGTTTGTTTATCCATTCTGTCACTCTTTGTCTCTTTACTGGTGCATTTAAGTCACTTACATTCAGTGTGATTATCTGTAGGTATGAGTTTATTGCTGTCATACTGTCATGCTTTTTTTGTGGTGCTGTCATTTTCTTTCTTCTTTTTACTTTCTTGTGCTGATTTCCTTTTGTTCGTGGGTTTTCTTTTCATACCTTTTGTTATTATAGATTTTGTGTTTATTGAGTCTCTCTGTTTTACTTCTTTTTTATTTTGATTAGTAGGTTTGTTAGCTTTCTTTGTAGTTACCTTGAAATTTACCCTTATCTTCCTAAGTTTGAATCAGACTTTTATTACTGGATATCACTTTGACTTTCTCTCCATTTGAAAGTTCTATACCTATACTATTTATTCCCTCTTTTATTGTTTTGACATTGTCATCATTTAGAGATTGAAGTCTCTGTTTCCCTGTTTTAAGTCTTTTAGCTTAGTTTTATTATTGAGAGGTCTTTACCTAGATTGGTGTCTGGTTGATGTTGGCCTGCGTCCTAGACTCCTGTTGTTGTTTGATGTTGTTGGTCTTCTAACTGAAGGACTCCCTTTAATAGTTCTTGTAAGTTTGGTTTGGTTTTTACAAGTTCCCTCAATTTCTGTTTATCTAGGAATGTCCTAATTTCACCATTGTATTTGAGAGAGAATTTTGCAGGATATATTATTTTTGGTTGGTAGTTTTCTCCTTTCAAGGTTTTATATATTGCCTTCCTGCCTTCATAGTTTCTGCCAAGTAATCAGACCTTAGTCTTACTGTTTTTCCTTTGTAAGTGACTTTTTCTTTTTCTCGAGCTGCTCTCAGAATTCTTTCTTTGTCTTTGGCAAGCGTGATTATGATATGTCTTTGTGACTTTCTTTTGGGGTCTACCCTAAATGGGGTTCGTTGAGCTTCTTTGATGGTCAGCTTTTTGTCTTTTGTAATATTAAGGAAATTTTCTGCCAGCAAATCTTCAATAATCTCTGTGTTTTACATTTTTTCCCCTTGTTCTGGAACTCCAATCACACACAAAGTTTTGTTCTTGATTATGTGCTACATAATTCTTTGGTTTTCTTCCTTCTTTTCTCTGATTTTTCCTCAAATAAAGTGGCCTCTATAGATTTGTTTTCAATCTTGCTGATTCTGTCTTCCATTGTTTCATATTTACTCCTAGAAACTTCTATTGTGTTGTCCATTTCTGAAATTTTGTTATCTTTTGAATTTCTAGTTGCTGTTTTTGTATGATTTCTAATTGTTTGTTCATTTTGACATTTTGTTCTTGTACTATTTTCCTGAGTTCTTCTATGGCTTTGCCTGTGTTTTCCTTGACTTAGGCTATGTTTTCCATGATTTTGTCTACTTTTTCCTTGATTTTGTCTGTATTTTCCTTGATCTCTTTCCTAATCTCTTGGAGAGTCCTAAATATTAGTCTTCTGAATTCCGTGTCAGTTAGTTCCAATAAATGTTCTTCTACCAGAAGGTTATCTGATGCTTTATTTTGGTCACTTTATGGAGTCATGTTGTCTGGCTTTTTTTGTTTTGATATTGTCTGCTCTCTCTGAGACATTAAGGTATTATTTTCTTTATTTATTGATTTTATGTTTGTTTGTTTCATCCAGTAGGAGAAATCAGAGCTCCACAACCTAAGCGACATGTGTATAGATTTAAGACTATTTTCAGAATATAAACACACTACTTGATTTTAAAGCATTCATCGGTCATCCAGGACACCAAGATTCTGCCAAATTACCTTCAACTCTTAGTGGATGAGACTTCAAAAAACAAAAAAGACATATGAGACAATATTTTCTACAATATTCTCCAAATATCAGACAATTGGTTGCCGTAGAGAAATTACTACAAATGGAACGTACCTCTTCAAGCTTGTATTTCTAGCTAAATAAATGGGTGTAAATAATTTTAGTTGGGAAATATGACCTCGGTGAATTTGATTGATTTTATGTTTGTTTCACCATGCTTTTTTTGTTTTGTTTTGATAGATCAGGGCAGGTGGGCCAGGTGTGCTTTGCTACTTGCTTATCTGTGAGCATGATAGCTCTCACCACCTTATCCAGTGGGCAGATCAGGGGCAGTCAAGGTGATCCCACTTTGCTGTACAGTGGTTTGGCAAGGTGGCTGAGGGTGGACTGAGTGGGTGGGCCAGCGATATGGGAGCATTCACAGCTCCTTGCTAGATGGACAAGCATGTTGGAAGGGAGTGGTATGAACTTAGTTTGCACCATTCAGCAGCTGATGGAGTGGTGGGAGGAGAGGGACTTTGCAGGTCCAGTGCAGCAGGACTGAGCACTGGGGGCACTCTAGTCACAGTGACATTGCGGGGGCTGGCAGGAGAAGTTAGCATTCCGGGCTAGATGGGAGGGAGAAAGAAAAGAAAAATGACAGAAAGAAAGAACAAAAGAAAATGGAAATAAAAGGTGGCATGATGGGAGCCAGCAGGTGGGGGTGCTTTGGACCTGGGGGCTGGCAGCAAGAGGGGAAGTGGTGTACTGTGCTAGGTGGGAGGGAGAAAGAAAACAATGAAAGAAAAATAAAGAAAAAAATAGTGGTGCATTTGGGGACAGCGGGTTGAGGTGGGGCAGACCTGGGAGAGCAGTGGGCCGGTGAGCCAGTGGTACTGTATCCATGGCAGCACCACAGGGACATTGGGAAGGGGGGGTGATGTATGGGGCTAGGTGGGAGAGAGAATGAAAAGGAAGAAAAGAAAGAAAAAAATGGCAGCCTGGCTGTAGCCAGTGGGTTAGGGCAGGATGGACTGGAGGTAGCAGTGGACCAGTGGCTCTCCAGCCATGGCAGCATGGCAGGGGTCAGTGGGAAGGGGGCAGAGGTGGTGTATGGGGCTAGATGAGAGGGAGAAAGAAATGGATGAAAGCGAAAAAATTAAAAAAAAAATGATAGCAGGGTGGGGGGCAGAGAATGGGGCTAGGGCGGTCCTAGGGCTGGTGGGAAGGGAGGGGAGGTGGCAAACAGAGCTAGATGGGAAGGATAAAGAAAAGAAAGAAAAAAAAAGAAAAAATGGTGGCAAGGCGAGGGTCAGCTTGTGGGGGTGGGGTGGACCCAGGGCTTGTGACTTTCTAGCCATGGTGGCATGGCAGGGTCAGGAGGGAAGGGGTGGGGTGGCATATGGGAGTAGGTGGGAGGGAGAAAGAAAAGAAGGAAAAGAAAGAAAAAAATGGCAGCATGTCAGGAGGTAAGTGTGTGGGGGTGAGGCAGACCTGGGGCTGCAGCAGACCAGTGGCTCTCTAGCCACAATGGTGAGGCAGGGTCTGGCAGGAAGTTGGGGAGGTGGCATATGGGGCGAGGTGGGAGACAGAAAAGGAAGAAAGAGAAAAAAATGGCAACGTAGTGGGGGCTGGCTAATGGGGGCAGGGTGGACCCGGGGGCTGGTGGTGAGGGGAGTTTACATATGGGGCTAAGTGGGAGGGAGAAAGAAAAGAAAGAAAAAATATGGTGACAGGGCAGGAGCTGGCAGGAAGAGGGGCGGAGATGGAGTAAGGGCTAGGTGAGAGGGAGAAAGAAAAGGAAGAAAAAAAGGGGAAAAAAAATCCACTTGGCAGGAGGGGGTAGGTGGGCCCATTGGCGGAACACTCTTATTGCACCTCTTGGTGGTGGGAGCTACAAGGTTGGGGAGTTCTTGCTTCTATTCACCAGAAGAATGAGGTGTGGGAGAGTGTCTTTCTCTGGTTATCGGGTGCTCTGTCTCCTGTTGGGAGCTCTGTGAAGTTGCCTTCCTGTACTCCCTGTCCAGGGTTGTTGCTGGCTGTATTCAAGATGATGACATTGTACTGTGTTAGTTGGCAGGGGACCTCCACTCAGTATCTCTCCTTGTTCTCTGTTTTCTGCCATTTTCTTCTTCTACTAGGTGTTTGATCTAGTTCTTAATCCCTTCATTTGATGCTCTGTTTTCCAATATTGATGACTGTATCTGTTTTACTTAGTTTTCTGGGTGTTTGCTGCAGTGGGGACAACATGGTGCGTGTGTCTAGGGCATAGGCAGTTTTTTATTCAGCAAATATTCACTCCTTCCTCATCTCTCCCATCCATGGTTAGTTCTATGGTCTCATGGTGGATAGAGTGTACTTTCCCACTCCTTGACTTGTTTTGACAAATTTGATATTAAATGAAGGCATGGCATGAGCAAAGACTTGAAATATGCTTGCACTATTGGGCTTGTGTTCTTGCACTCCTGCATTTTGCTATGGAAGAAAAATATATTTTATGTTATTAAACTTGTGCTGCTAGCAAGAAAATGTTCCAAGTGTCAAGGCCAATGAGATTATCTTATTTAAAAAAAAAATCCATAAAATGCTTAAATTAATGCCAAATTTTAGTGTGCTTTGCTTTTGATTCATGATTTTCTTGTTCTTTTTCATTTTCACTGGAGCTTATAATTGCCTTTTTTCTTTTCTTTTTGAGAAAAGTAGTTATACTGCCATTTTCAGCATGGTACTTGAATTTTTTAGCTTCTACTTACATTATAATGGAGCCCTGGTGGTACAGTGGTTAAGAGCTCAGCTGCTAACCAAAACCTCCTTGGAAACCCTATGGGGCAGTTCTACTCTGTCCTGTAGAGTAGCTATGAGTTGGAATTGACTTGACACCAACGGGTTTGGTTTTACATTATACTATTTGTTGAATAAAATTTATTTTCTTGGGAGTCATTTTTCTTGGAACCTCCCAACTGCTTGTTCTAATTTATGTCAAGCTGCTATTTCTTTTTAGTGCACCCTGGGGTAGTTACTTTGATTATTATAGTCCTTGACTTCTTTCCTAGATTCCTTTTTTTCATTTACTGAGTACCTACTCAAGTAAGTTTTTTTTTTTTTTTTTCATATGGAGTGTGTGGTAGGTAAACTTTATGGCTTTGTATGTATGAAAATAATTACCTTCACTCTTTATTGATAGTTTTTATGGGTATGGAATTCTAGTTTGACTACTGTTTTCTTCAGAAGTTTGAATGCATTGCTCTACTGTCTTCCAGCATCCAGTGTTGTTGCTGAAAAGTCTATTGCCAATTGGATTTATTTTTTAAATTTTTGGTAGGTGAACTGCTTTTTGTTTTTTTCTGAAAGCTTCCAGGATATTTCTTCTATTATAAGTGTTCTGAGATTCATAAGGATGTGATTAAAGCCTTTTAAAAATTAATTCTACTATGTCCTGCCAATCTGTCAATCTTGATTTATTATATTTCTTTACTTCTGGAAAAATTTCTTTATTCTGTCATTGATAATTTTCTCCCCTCTATGTTCTCTTCTCTTTTTCACCTGGAACTCCTATTAGGCAGATGTTGATCTCCTGGATTGTTCCTCTATGTTTTTTTTTTTTTTCTCCCAATATTTCCATTTCTTTGTTCTTTTGCTATAAATTTTATTTTAAAAAATAAGTTATTTTACATCTTTAGGTTTGTTTCTATTTAAATCTTATTTTTAATTTCTGATACTTATTTTAAAATTTATATTATTGCTCCTTTTTTTGGTAGTAGCATGTTCTTGTTTTGTGTATATACCATACTCCTAAATTTATTTCAGCACAGTTTTATTATTAATTTAAAATCTCTCTTTCCTCTGAAGTCAGATATTCTCTGGTCTTTTTTTGTGCTGCTGATTTCCTCTAATGTCTGCTGATCCTTGGTTGTCTTTCTTAGTATTTATGAATTAAGCACACAGGTATGTAGTACAAATAATTGATGTGGATTTCCTCTACTGTCATATAGGTCTATTTCTCTAAGATACCTCTCCTCCAAATGGGACATTGTTTGGGTGCTCTTGTATGTAGGTAGACAGGTCTATGGCAGACTTCACTTTGGGGTTCTTGAGGTGGGCAGGAAGATCTTGCCTCTTTTCTAATGCAATACTATGACAGCTTTACTCTGCAATGGCAACATCCACGTTGGAAGTCTTTGGCCTGGCACAGGCATATTCTTCAGTCTAGAAAGTTTTCTGGTTTATGTTGGGAGTAAACACTACTTCTGCTGGTCTCTCTGTCTGCTTGCGGATATGGGATAAGGAAGATGCTTTTTGGCATGATTGTTGCATATGCCATTCGTTAACATCACTCTGATTTCACTAAAGGAATCTTGTTTATCTCAGTCTTCCCTCATCAATTATGTGTTGTTGTCATTAGATGCCATTGAGTTAGCTCCTGACTCATGGTGACCCCATGCAAAACAGAATAAAATGCTGCTTGTCCTGCACCATCTCCATGATCAATTGCAGATCAGACTGTTGTGATCCATAGGGTTTTTTTTTTTAAATGAACAGAACTTTTGTTGTTGTTGAAAGTATACACAGCAAAACACACACCAATTCAACAATTTTTACATGTACCATTCAGTGACATTATTACATTCTTCAAGTTGTGCAACCCTTCTCACTCTCCTTTTCCAAATTGTTCCTTCCTCATTAACATAAACTCACTGCCTCCTCTAAGCTTCCTATCTAACTTTTCTAGTTGATGTCATTTTGATTCCATACAGCTAGTTCTTTAAAAGAGCACAATGTTCAAGGCAGACATTCTTTACTAGTTAAGCTATACTATTATTTGGTTTAAAAAAGACTTTAGGGATATTTTCCATTTAAGGTTTAAAAATTATCTCAGGGCAATAGTTTCAGGGGTTCATCCAGCCTCCATGGCTCCAGAAATCTGTATTCCATGAGAATTTGAAATTATGTTTTACATTCCTCCCCGCCAGCCTTTGATCAGGATTCTTCTGTAGAATCTTTGATCCAATCATTCAGTAATGGTGGCCAGGCACTGTCCAGTTCTTCTGGTCTCATGGCAAAGGAGGCAGTTGTTCATGGAGGCAATTAGCTACACATTCCGTTTCTTCCTCCTATTCCTGACTCTCCTTCTTTCTCTGATGCTCCTTGCAAATAGAGACCAACTTTTGTACACTAAATGGCCACTTTTAAGGTTTTAAGACTCTAGACACTGCAACTAACTAGGAGGTAAAATAGAGGCACTAAACACAATATTAAGCAAATTAACTGGGATGTTCCATGAAACCATGACCCTAAACCTTCAAATCAAGGAACAAATCCCATGAGGTATTTGGTTGTACATAAGATGCCTCAGCAGCTAGTCTTTTTTTATTTTGTCATTGTTTAAATATATCTATCACATAACATTTGCCAATTCAACTTTTTATAAGTGCACAACTTATTGACAGCAATTAGATTAATTGGGTGTGCAACCCTACACTTAATCAACCCTACACATAAACCAAAACTGAGTACTCCATGAGCAATAACCCCCGCCCCTTCCTCCCACCACTGGTAACCACTAATAAACTTTAGTCTGTATACTTTTGCCTGTTCTTGTCTTTTTATATAAGTGAGGTCATACACTATTGTGATATTTCCTTCTGTGATTGATTTACTTCACTCAGCATAATGTCTTCAAGCTCCACCCATATTGTAGTATGTATCAAGACTTTGTGTCTCTTACTGGCTAAGTAGTATTGCTTTGTATGTATGTACCACATTTTGTTTATCCATTCATCTGTTGATGGTCATTTAGGTTGTTTCTGCATTTTGGCTATTGTGAATAGTGCTGCAGTGGACACTGGTGTATATGTATCTGTCTGAGTCTCTGCTTTCCAAGTCTTTCAGGCATAAACCTAAAAGTGAGATTGCTGAGTCATGTGGTAGTTCTATTTTTAGTTTTTTTGAGGAACTACCACACTGTTTTCTACAATAGCTGTACCATTTTGCATTCCCACCAGCACTGGATAAGAGTTCCAGTTTCCCCACATCCTCACCACCAAGATCTATCTATATTAGATAATCCATTGTTAAAGGCTAGTCCCAGCAGGCTTGCCCCTGCATTTTTTCTAAGACTTCTATGGTTTTAGTTTTCATATTTGGGTCTTTAATCCATTTTGAATTTGTTTTTGTGTATATTGTGAGACATGGGTTTGATTTCATTTTTCTTCATGTGTAAATCCAGTTTTCCTAACATCATTTATTGAAGAGACTCTTCTTTCTCCATTGAATGGACTGAGCATCCTTGTCAAAAATCAGTTGACTGTAGATGTGTGGGTTTATTTCCAGACTCTCAATTGTATTCCATTGGTCTATTGTTATACCAGTACTAGGCTGTTTTGATTACTGTAGTTGTATAGTATGTTTTAAAATTAGGAAGTGTGACTCTTCCTACTTTGTTCTTCTTTCAACATTACTTTAGCTTTTTGGGATCTCTTGCTATTCCATATGAAGTTGAGGTTTGGTTTTTCCATTTCCATAAAGAAGGCTGTTGGGATTTTTACTGGGATTCCATTGAATCTATGGATCACTTTAGATAGTATTGACATCATAAAAATATTAAGTCTTCCAATCCATGAACATGGAACATCTTTCCATTTATTTAAGTCTTGTTTAATCTCTTTCAGCAATGTTTTATGGTTCTCATTGTATAAGTCTTTTACATCCCTGGTTAAATTTATTCCTAGGTATTTTATTCTCTTAGATACTATTGTAATAGAATAGTTTCCCTAATTTCCCTTTCAGATTTCTTATTGCTGGTGTAGAGAAACCCAGCTGACTTGTATTTGTTGATCTCGTACCTGCAGCTTTGCCAAATTCCTCTAACAGCTCTGTAAGCTTTCTTGTGGACTCTTTGGGATTTTCTATATATAGGATCATGCCATCCATGAATAGGGATAATTTTAATTTTTCTTTACCAATCTGGATACCTTTTATTTCTTTTTCTTGCTTTATTGCTCTGTCTAGGACTTTTAATACAATATCGAATAGAAGTGGTGAGAGTGGGTACCCTTGTCTTGTTTCCAATTTCTAGGGGAAAGCACTCAATCTTTCTCCATTAAGTATAATGTTGGCTGCTGGTTTTTCACGTATATCCTTAATTATACTGAGGAACTTTCCTTCTATTCCAATCTTCTTGAGGGTTTTCATCAAGCAAGGGTGTTGGATTTTATCAAATGCTTTTTCTGCATCCGTAGAGATGATCAGGTGGTTCTTTTCCTTTGTACTATTGATGTGGTGTATTATGTTGATTGATTTTCTAATGCTAAACTATCCCTGCATTCCTGGAATAAATCCCAGTTGGTTGTGGTATATGACTCTTTTAATATGCTGTTGGATTCTGTTGAGGATTTTTGCTTGTAGATTTATAAGGGTAATTGGCCTGTAGTTTTCTTTTCTTGTGATGTTTTTGTCTTGTTTTGGTATCACTTCAGTACAATGAAGTAGGGTGTATTCTTTCTTTCTCCATCTTTTGGAAGAATTTAAACATGATTGGTGTCAATTCTTCTCTGAATGTTTGGTAGAATTTCTCTGTGAAGCCATCTGGTCCAGGAGGGTTTTTGTTGGCTTTTCGGAAGTAGATTGCCGGGCCTTTTATCCTAGTCTATCTTAGCGGAAGCTCTGCTGAAACATATTCAGCAGCATGGCAACATGTAAGCCTCCATTGACAGACAGGTTGTTGCTTGAGTTGCATTGGCTAGGAATTCAACTAAGGTCTCCTGCATGGAAAGCAAGAATTCTAGCACTGAACCACCACTGCCCCAAACCAGTTGTTGTCAGTTATGTAGCCTCCCTTTATACAGTCTTGAGGTGGATTATGGGCTAAGAGTTGATAGACATTTTTTTGGTGTGTTACTAGCATGTCCATGGCAGAAAAGACCTGATGATCTGCTCCTGCAAGGATTACAGCCTAGGAAACCCTATGGGGCAGTTCTACTCTGTCCTACATGGTTGTGATCAGTTGAAATTGACTCGGCACAACAATAACATCAACTCTTTAGCAAGGAGTCCCTGGGTGGCACAATTTTTTAAGCATTTGACTACTAGCCAAGAGGTTACTGGCTCAAACCCATCCAGAGGTACCTTGGAAGAGAGGCCTGGTGATCTGCTCCCAAAAGGTCATAGCCATGAAAACACTATGGAGCAGTTCTGCTTTGCACATATGGGTCCCCATCGGTCAATGGCAATTCACAACAACAGAAACAACAACAACCCTTTAGTAAATTCTTTGTAGATATTCTAGCTTCCATCTTTAAAATGTGGGGGATTCACCTTTGCTCTCCGCTTTAGGGCCTGAGCAGAAACTGCTGCCCATCCTCTTTTAACATCTGCTCGCTCACAGAAGAGTGTTTAATGGTCTTTTCAAAGCTTGGGTTCTCCCTTCAGACCAGAATCTCCCGTGGCAGAGACTCTTGTTCTCATCTTTGTTTCTATCCTTCCGTGATGCTGATGCCAAACTGAACTTCAGCCTGTGATCTAGGAGGGAGGAATGAACAATCATGGAGTGGGTGAGGAAAGAAGGGACCAGCAGAGGAGGCGGGAGATGAGAGGATGACAGAGTTGAGCTGAACTGAGGGAGGCCATATGCATTCTTCCTCCCAAAGCTGGAGGCCCAGTTTATGATGCTCTAGCTATCCCAGAGACAAAGCCATTCTGTTTTTCTAGAAACAATATGGCCAAGGAAGTCTTGGGGTGGTGCAAGTGGTTTGCTCTGGACTACTGACCTAAAAGTTGGCTGTTCAAACCCACCCAGTGGCACCATGGAAGAAAGGCCTAGTGATCTGCTTCTGTAAAGATTACAGCCAAGAAAACTTTATGGAGCCGTTCAGGCAATAGACTTAACTTTGTAAAGTGTCAAACCTTGGGGTAAAAGGACAAATAAAAAGACAAAGAAATGAAAAACAAAGCCTTCTTGTTAAAGACGGGCAAGTGTCCTGATTGCTGATGGGCTGTGAAATCCTGCTCAAGGTGCCACCAGCTCCCTGTCTGCAGCTGCTTTTTCTGCTGATGCCTTACCTCCGAAGATGTGAAATGGTGTTCTCCCAGCAGGTCTGAAAGCCTTCCTGACAGGTGCGAGTGCGTGGCTGGAGTGTTTGGAGCAGGGCACGCAGGTACAGCAATTAGGGTAGGCTTTGTGGCTGACTCTGCCAGCTGACAGTCTGTCACTGCAGGCTTAACCCCAGCCCCAGCAGCTCTGCAGAGAGAAGCTGCACAGACTGGAGTGGAAAAGGCTCTTGGAGAAGTGTTATCCTCACTCAAAAACAAACACAGAAAAACACACCAAACCCATTGCCATCAAGTTGATTCCAACTCATGGCAACCACATATGTCACAGAGTAGAACTGCTCCACAGGGTTTTCTTGGCTGTGATCTTTACAGAAGCAGATCACCAGGCCTTTCATCCATGGTGTTGATGGGTGGGCTCTAACTGCTGATATTTTGGAGAGTAGCTGAATGCAAATAACAAAGCAAGCAAGTGGAGATAAGGGGAAGATAGATGCCAAGCCACATGATGATCATAAAGGAACTCAGAAACATAAGCTGAGAAGAGACAAAGACCTTCTCCAAGAGCTAAAAGAGAGAGAAAGCCTTCCCCTAGAGCGAGCACCCTGAACTCAGACTTTTAGCCTCCTAAACTGTAAGAAAATACATTCCTGTTTGTTAAAGTCACCCACTTGTGGTATTTCTGTTATAGCAGCAGTGGATATAGCCGCCATAGATAATACACAAACAAATGAGCGTGACTGTGTTCCAATAATACTTTATACAATCAGGCTGGCCACAGGCTGTGGTTTGCTGACTCCTGCTATAGAGTAAATGCGCAATGAACAGGAGTGGAGCATACTCTAAAAATGCTGGAATATTATTGTGTCATACAGCCTGGGGCTGGCCTTGTATATAGGCAAAGGGGAATTTGTCTACTTGTGGGACATGGAAAAGGCCCCTATAAAGCCCTCTGCCTCAAAGACTAGTCATGGTGCCTGCAGTATCACAATGGAAGAGCTGTCTCGTGGGGAGTCCAGCATGACTTTAACCAATATCCTCTTTTAAAAATCAGTTTCCTACAAAGAAGTTAGAAAATAAAGCTATTATATATATATGAATGTTTCTTCATTCAGAGGGATTCTTAACCCTCCCTAGCCAATGAACCTGATGGATCAGGGGGTGAGGCAGGAGAACAGTCCTAGGAAGAGGGGACAAGCATATAAAAACATGCAGCAGGAGCCCTGAATTCAAACCTGCCCAGCCTCTCAAACCTGCTGATAAAGAACATTTCCAGTTTACAGAGGAAATGGTGCAAAGCCAACTCTATTATTTGGCTAAGGTGTAATTAAGGTTCCAAATGAACCTTTATTAATAAGGTGCACTGAAACCTTTTCTAAATAATACCCTGCAACCATCACACCAGCTGCCTACAGGTTAAAGCCTGCCCCCTGTTATCATGGTGATGCTAAACGCATCTGTCTCAACAGAACACAAACGGTGACCGGCCACAAACACACCCTCACGGTGCCCCGTTAGAATCCTTGGCAAGTGCAAACAGGAGGCGGTGGATGGAAAGGAAGGGTTCCAAATTGGATTTGTTTGGGACCCACTGCCTTCCTTCATTCAGCTATCTGCCTCATGTTAAACAAGGGAATATTTAAAAGTAGCTTTGACTCTAGGCTATGCTTTCTTTTTGAATGACTATTCTGGCTTCACTTACAGATAGGGACATCAATGAAATGTAAGCATCAGTCATAGGAGGCTTCAAGAAAAGCTCTTTAAATGGACTATATTGGTTGTTAGGCCCTCTTTTTGCTTTTCTGCTCTCTCCTTATTTCTGCCTGAAACTCAACTGTAAAAACTGGAATTTTTACTATCACCTTGTAATCAGGAGTCAGAGTTACTGAGGACATTATGAAGCTACCATTAAACCCTGGACAGCCTTTTCTTAGATCTGTCATTATAATAATGAAAAACTAACTCATCTTCTTTAAAAAACTATTTTGGGAGTCTTTGCTATTACATTTCCACTCTTCCCATAGAGAGATAGCACCTACTTCTCTTCTTAAATCTAGGCTAGCCCTGTGTCTGTTTGACTAACAGGACGTGGCAACAGTGATGCAGTATGTCTTCCAGGGCTGGATTTTAATAGATCTGAAGCTTTCACCTTTGCCACTTAGAATATCCTTTCTTAGAATCCAACCAACATGCTGTGAAGAGCCAAAGCCACATGGCAAGACAAGATGGAGAAGAACTGAAATACTGGTCAACAGTCCCAGCTGTGCTCCCAGCCAATAGCCAGCATTGCCTTCCAGCCAAGTAAGTGAGCCTTCAAGGATGTTCCAACCCAGTCAAACCTCCAGATAACTGCAGCCTGTGCTAACACCACCCTGAACCAAAGAACACAGACTTCCAGACAACACCATCAAGGCATCAGATATATGAGTGAATCCTCTCAGATCAAGTCTCCAGACAACTGCAACCTGGCTGACACCATGTACAAAAGAAGAACCAACCAGCTAAGCTCAGTTGATCCACAGATTCATGAGCGATAATAAATGATTGTTGTTTTAAAGTACACCGATACCAAAAAACAAAACAAAACAAAAACCACCTTTGAGTTGATTCTGACTCATAGCGATCCTATAGGACAGAGTAGAACTGCCCAATAGGGTTTCCAAGGAGCACCTGGTTAATAACCAAGGCTCTTAATCACTACACCACCAGGGTTTCCAAATAAGGCCCATGCTGAGATAGAATTAAAGTCACAGTGCAGTGTAAGTAGAGAAGCTAGAAAAGATGATTCCATCAAATAAAAAAAAACCTCTATCCATTTGACTGAGCACATGGCCTGAAATTTGACCACCATTTCTAGGCCCTGGGTGACCATCGAGTCGATCTCAAAAATTCAAGTTCTAAACATACATTAATGGTTTAGGAATCTGGGAATGTAATTCTCAGCCTATCTGCATTGCTTGAAAGTCCTTGAACTGGAAAACAAACAAACAAACAAAACCCATGAAAACTGGCCTATAGGCTCTGGGCAAATCAACTATGAAATCATCTCATAGTTACCACTAGCTTGACCCCAGACACCTATGACTCCACAAGAAGATAATTTCTATTGAAGATGTACTGATGGATGAGAAATATAAAGTACACAAGGAAAACCAGTGTACTGACTTGCAGTGCACGCAATGAATGGGGAAGAAAAACACAGCCCAAAACTATAGACAATAGAGAAAGAGGAAAGAGACTTTAAAATTAATGTTTAAAATGTTCAAAAAGATAAAAAAGGATTAAGTTTGTAAGTTAAGAATGGAATACTATAAAAAAGGACATTAATAACTGAAAAGAAAACTGAATAGAAATGATAGAAATGAAAAATAAAGTGAGATTTAAAAAATTCAATGGATATACTAGACAGGAGACTACACATATCTGAAAAAAGAATTGGTAAATTTGATTTCAGATCTATGAAATCACTCAAAGCATAGCAGAAAAAGCTAAAGAGATTGAAGGTAGAAAAGAAAAGTTGAAAGATACAGGGGCTATTCTTAGAAGTTTCAACACAGGTCTAATAGGAGTTCTAAGAAGAGAGAATAAAGTGAATGGGATAAGTTGCGTATTTTTTCCAGAAATAAAGGAATACTTGAATCTTTAAGTTGGAAAATTATCCTGAATCCCCAATAGTGTTTCCTGCACACCTGAATTTATACAGACACACACACGCACACACACACACACACACACACGCACAAATATCTCTATAGCTATATCTAGCCACTCTAGATACCTGGGGTCACCATGAGTCAGAATCAACAAGACAGCAACTAACAACAACAACGACAATAACAATATTTATATCTACATTTACATCTGTACCTATATCACCTATATCATCTATACCTGTATAATACTGCGAATACATTAGAAAAAAACTGATTTTTGTATCATGTCTTTTGTAATTTCACTAATGAGATCTTTGGTTTATATTTATTCCTCATCTTCTGTCATCTTTTCCATATCTGTGCCTTTCCTCACTGTATTTTCCATAGCAGGAATGCCCACTTACATCTCCAATGCCTAGCCAGACTCCACCACCTCCTAGAAGCCTCCTCTGACCACTCCAGAGAATTGTCTCTACTTTCTCTAAAAGTTTACAGTGTTGGTAAACTGTTCATTTATTTGACTCTAAGTCAACTGACTTTTTAATTAGCTCTTTGGAAGCTCTTTCAGTTTGTGGTCCTCAGTTCATGTATCTCTGGGTTCCCTTATGATTTAATTTATTCTCAATAAATGTTTGTTAGTTAATTTATTGGTGGCTGACACTCCAAAGGTATTTGAGGGTAACTTTTGGGAGGGTCTAATGGGGTAAAAATGGGAAAGTATGTTAAAAGCTTTATGTAAAAGCATTAAGTTACTGTTGCTGCTACTTTACAAAAATAAATACTACTGCTACCAGTATTAGTAACACTATTACTACTAATGTTCAGCAACGGCCTCAAACTGAAATCCAAAAGGCTTGAGCAAAATTTTCCAAAGAAACTGTGGAGCAAGGGGACTCTTAAGTGGTGGAGATGAAGGGAGATAGAGGAAAAATTTCCTGAATAGGCAGAAGAAAAGTGAAAGGAGTAAGGTTGGAAAAGAAAAAAAAATAAAATAAAATAAGGGAAAGAAAGGAAGACTGAAGTTAGTTCCCTGATGAGTATAATGCTGGGAATGAAAACAAATCAAAAGAAGATAAAGAGTCACAAATATGACATAATGCAATTTATTTCCATGGGAGGGAAAGCCACTCAATCCTATAAAAGATGCAGAGGCTGCTTGCCCAATCCAACATCTAAAGGATGGTTTGGAGAAACAGGGTTATTGAGTCCACAAAACCATTTCCATGGTGATGTAGCAGCATTCTTTCAATGATCAGGTTCATTGGAATAGTTGGGAACCATTTCAGAGGCCATAGAAGTTAAGAGCCTTCTCAAGGATACAGCCCCCCATCAATCCAGATTGGATGGGAGCTAGAGGTTTAAAGATACAGCATCTTTGTCTGAGCCAAGTGCTGAGTATCTTGACTCTATTCCTCCAGGGTTATGTGGTTAGAGAAATACCTGGATCAATATCACCAAAACCATCACCAGATTTGTCGTAACCATTGGTTCTTAACCACTGACCAACTCAGTTTATTTATATAGCCCTTAATGTTTACCATCATCAAAGGAAAAATACCTTTGTGATCTCCTGGACCAAATTCCTGTCATTTCATCCCTCCAAAGTCAGATCATTCTTTACTCAGTTAATTTATTAACTGAGCTTTCCATTTCATGTGTGATGGCTCTTGACTCAAAATATCTTGCTGAACGCATCAATCTGTCTTGTTGCTGACTTTCTACTTCTTGGCTCGATCAATCACAAAACGCTCTGACCCTTCTTGCTTCTCCTGAATTATATTTGATACCAGTCCAACCTTATCTATAATAAGCTCACCTAGGTAATTTGCATATAACAAACAAATTAGGTCTCCCAGAGATTATTTACAGGCTTCCAAAGGCATAAATCAATCTAGAAGTAACCTGATACTAGAGGCCTTCTAGCTAAATGGGGAACTGAAACTGATAAACAAATCAGAGTTAATTCCTTGTCTCAAATTCAATTCGTTCTTTACAACTACACCGTTCCTTCGGTCATCTATAACTTAACTGTTGGATTTGGATCAAGAATCAAACTCAAGCTACATTTGTTAATGCTTTGGCATCAATTCTGAGATTCTTTTGAGCATGTGATTCTTCTCTATTCTACTCTTTTAAGTATACATGTGGGATGGTACAGGGCACAGACACAGGAGATATGGATTCTCCTTCTGGCTCTGCCACACAGAACTTGTGAGTCTTTGGGTAATATGTCACCATTCACTCAATTTCCCTACTCTAAATCTCACTCTTATGTCAGTGCTTACAAAATATAATTTGATTGTTATTTCGTATTTTCAAGAGAAAATTATATTTTTCAAGATGTTTTATGAACTCAACTGTGCTCTGTGTATTCAATGCACCTACAAATAAGAGATGTGAGGAAGGATAGACTGCTTGAGAAATAATCCTGGGATAATTGGTAATTCATATGGAAAAATTTAAATCCTTGTCTCACACCATGCAAGAGAATAAATTCCAACAACACATTCACACTGTAAACTCTTTTTGGAATCTTTGTCCCACAGGGGAAAAGGTAAACCCACAAGTCTGCATCCCATCCCCAAAGATACATCTACTTCCCAACAGATCCACTTATTTCATCCTGACATCCTCAAGTAGCCCTGCCTCCCCTCTACCTTAGAAATCTTTGCTTTATGGAATGACAGAACTGGCTTTATTATTATTACTATTGTCTAAAAAGCACATTGTTGTTGTTAGCTGCCATTGAGTTGGCCCTTGACTTATGGTGACCCCATGCACATCGGAACACATCACAGTCCTGCACCCTCCCCAACATCTGTGTGAATTGGACTGTTGTGATACAAAGGGTTTTCATTGGCTTATTTTTGGAAGTGGATTACTAGAGATTTCTTCCTAGTCTATCTTAGTCTGGACGCTCTGCTAAAATCTATTCAGCATCAAAGCAACATGCAAGCCTCCACTGACAGACAGATGGTGGCTGCCTATGAGGTACATTGGCCAGGAATTGAACATGGCTCTCCTGCATAGAGGATGAGAGCCCTGCCATTGAACTATCATGGATCCGTAGTTTTGGAGAAAGGTTTGATTGTTAAAACTGAAATTCTCCTAGGATGTCCTATATTTCTTACCTTTCTTCCTCTCCTTTTCTCTTGTCACTAATTTAGTAACCTACCGCTTTCCAAGGAGCATATGGAAAACAAATTCTTTTCCAGTTTTCTTCACATTAATGTAGTCATTCATTTCTTCATCTGCAGCCTTCAGGACACCCTTGACTTCATTTACTTGCTCCAGGAACAAGTTTCATATGTCTTAAGTGTCCAGTGAAACAACTCTCTGCTAGATAACCTGGGTACTTTTCCATACAGCTCCTTGATGGCTTCAGATCCTTCATATTTTTGGCCAAACTTCCAGGTTTACTGATACTATCAGTTATCTAATGCTGCAGAACAAATCATCCTGACACTTAATGGCTTAAAACAACAGCAATCATTTGTTATTACTCAGTTTCTGTGGATTAGAAATCTGGAGAGGCATGGCGTGGTGGTTCTGACTTGAGGCTTTCATGAGGTTACAGTGATTTTCACTGTGGGTATGACAAGTTGGCACTGGCTGTTGGTGGGAGGCCTTAGTTCCTCTCCGTGTGGACTGCTCTACAGGGCTTCTTGAGTCCCCTAGTAGCATAGTGACTGGCTTCTCCCAGGGCAAAAGATCCAAGACAGCAAGGCAAAAGATGCAACGGATTTTGTAACCTGGCCTAAGACATCACACCATCACTCCCTCCATATTTTGTTGGTCACACCGGTCAGCCTGTCTTAATGTGGGAGGGGACTACACAACGGTGGGGATACTAGAAGGTGAGGATCACTGGAAGCCACTTGAAAACTGACCACTACCTCACCTTGCTTCACTGAGCTTTCCAGAATAGGTTCAAATCTAAAATTCTGACCAGCCCACTTATAAACTGTATATCTCAGGAAAGCAGTTCTCCTGTGTTTTGTGAAAGCACCTTATTCTTTGACTTTCTCCAGTGCTGTTATTGCTGACCAATGGTTCTAGAAGTGATTATCTTATTTATGCAATCCTTATAACCTCTCTTATTTTAGAAAGAAGGAAGGAAGAAAAGAAAGGAAGGGAAGAGGAAAGGAAGGAGGGGGAAGGGGAAATCCTACCCAAGGTTTTAGATCTTGTCCTTAAAGTGTTCTGGAGTATCCAGTTGTCACACTGGAGATAGCATTTACAAGTATTTCATTTTGAAGGATCAGGCCCATGACTGGCTTATGAAATTATACTTTTTCTCCTACTGGTTGTGTCAACTTGTCCCCTGGTGATTTTTGGCAGGTTTTCATGGTGCCTTCATGATGTGAGAAGTGATATTTTTACCAGTGTGGTCTTCTTGATTAAGATCTTCTCTACCTATACCTAGAATATTTTGTATTTTCCATCAAACACATAGGATGTGTATCAATTAGATTTTTTGGCAGCATCTGTCCTGCCTACATGCTGTTTTGGAAAAATACATGTATTTGAACTTTTAAACAAAGATGTGCACTTATGCTGCTGTCCACATTTCATTTTTCCTTTGGCCAAACTGGGTAGTTTTTTCTCTAGGTCATGTAGACATTGGCCTCCCTCACAGAGCACAGGGATAGATAACTTGTCTGGGTCTATGCTCAGGCTCTGGCATCTGAACCTCAGTGGGAATCATGGTTCTGCCAAATTCTAGTTGAGGGGCCATTGGACAAGTTATTTAAATTATCTAAGCTTTAGTTTCCTCATATATAAATTGAAATAATAGTGGAACTAACTTTATAAGAGTTGTCAGTTAGATATACACTGGTCCTCTCAGCCATACTCCAAACGTGGTTTTGAAATGGAGTCTAAGACAGCGGTAATAGTTGGGACGATGTGTGAAGTGAAATGCTAGGAGTAAAAGTGCTTTGAAAAGCTGAGGCCGTGCCGGAAATAGTCTGAAAACACACCTATATGTATTCTCCCACCCTGGGAAATACCCAGTCTGTCAAACCAGTAGCTATACCCAGCTTAAAGTAGTATAATTAAACTTCAGCTTAAACTCAATTCAAATGTTTTGAAACCTGAAATTCAATATTGAATGGAATTCAAGCTTCAATTTTTACAGGAAATATTAGATCTCTGCTTTTGGTGAACATGCCTTGACTGATCTGTGACCCTCTATGGTAGTGGGGGGTGGGGAGGTCCTCCTTAGATTAAACATTTCTGTCCATTAAAAAAAATGGAAGCGTGAATCTCAACAAGATAAATTTTTTTTTTAAAGTTATAAAATGTGCACATTTTCTATGCTGCTTATATGTTTATTTTACCACCCCTCTGTCAGTTTGTTGTACTACAGTGGCTTTATGTTGCTGTGATGCTGGAAAGTATGCCCAGGTATTTCAAATACCAGTAGGGTCACCCATGGTGAACAAGTTTCAGGGGAGCTTCCAGACTAAGACAGACTAGGAAGTAAGGGCTGGCAATTTACTTCCAAAAATTAGCCAGTGAAAACCTTATGGATTACAACAGAATATTGTCTGATATAGTGCTGGAAGGTGAGCCTCGTAGGTTGTAAGACACTACACAATACTTGCAACAATGAACTCAAACATACCAACCATTGTGAAGATGGCACAGGACCAGGCAACACTTTGTTTTGTTGTACAGAGGGTTGCCGTGAGTTGAAGGCGACTCAGCAGCAACCACCACCAACAAAACACATTCATTAAAAATGTGCACAAAGAATAAAAAGTTTAGTACAGTGAATGAATATAAATAGTGGTTGCCAGCAGGGATGGATTACCCAATAAGCGAGGAAAGCATGTGCTTAGGGGATCAACAAAAGAGGGGCACCAGTTGTCCAAAACAAAGACCCACAGATGCCAAGCGGACAGGACAGAAGGAAAAGTGAGTGCCACAGTGGAAGGGAACTGGTAGGGCATGAAATGAAATAGATGCCATTTTATACATTTTGTACACAATAACTATTATATTTTTCTTTTCGTTTCATACTGATCAGGTAGAACCTCACATTCAATTTTTTCTTGTTGACCACACAAGGACACACCAGTGGCACTATAATCACCTGATTCATGACATACCTGTTCCCATGCAAAGCGAACCAAAACGTGTCTTCACCTTGTATTTGTATCGTGCTGTTTGTGATAGCTCTTGTCCTATCGGGTATCTGCAATAGTCCGCTGAACTGTGAAGATGCAGCATCAAAGTGACTGCACAAGTTTTTAAGTGTTATTCCAAGACAAAAAAACACTCATGGAGATCTACAAAGAGCCCCACAACAAGGGTTGTATGACAGATGAAAAATTATTTCTGACTACCTCGTAAGTACTATTTATTTTGACTGTCTCAGACCTGAAGAACAAAATAACATGTTCCAAATCAATTTTTTTACTTACTAATTTTCAAATATAAATTTTTGTGTTAACATCCAAATTCAAATGTAAATTTTATTTTACAAATTTTACTTATTTTATAAGTTTTATTTCCTTTCAATTATTCAAATTTATTTGCTATGGTAGAACCAAATTTAAAAAGTGACATAATTTGATATCTAGATAAAATGAAATGGCAACAACTAAGTGGGGCACAAAAATGAAAGCTCGCAGAAAATAAAAAGAAAAGGATTTGTGAATCCTTAAAGACAGTTCCAAAATTAACTTCCTTTTTAAAATGTAATGAATCAGAAGAGACTTATTCTATTGAATGCTAGAATTTAATGAGTATAAATAGTTGTACTAGTACTGTTAGTGCTAAAATTATTAATAGCAATACAAATATAACAGAATTTTTTCCAAATTCTTCATCTATTCTTTCCTGTAGTAAAAAATTTAATAATGATAGAAAATGAAGCTATTTTAGAATCTGAAATTGTTGCATCTGTAGATCCCATAAATAACACAAATACAGATCCTGCTTTGTGGATTTTTTTCTTTTAATTGTATAAGTTATTGGATTGAAAGAGGGCCAAATGATTGTCAGCATCACAGGGGACCATCTGATGATTTGTTTTGAAAATATCTGGATGGCAAACAAACAATATATCTGTAGCCAGAATATATTTCTAGGATGCAAAGATAATGGTGAAAATTATAAGAAGGAGTGGCTACTGTATTCTCCATCAGTAGGCTCTGTATATTGTATTGTTTGCAAACTATTCAGTCCTAGATCATTTAATTCTTGATTTGCTATGGATGGATTTAGCTATTGGTGCAACTGGAATAGATTGATGAACACGAAAATGGTTCAATTCACAGAGATTGTATGTTGTCATATTTAAACTGAAGACATGGTTTTGGCTTAACTCATGAACTGGAAACACAAATGAATGAAAAACGTCAGTATTAGAAAGCTGTTTTGCAACACGTTGTTGCTGTCATTATAAAAACTGTTGAATATGGACATCTTTTTGAGGAAGAAATGAAGTGCTTGGTCCTCACAAAGTGGAATTTTTGGGGGTTTACTTGAACTTGTTGCTCAATTTGATCCAGTTTTAGCAGGTCATATCTCAAAATATGGTAACACAGGAAAGGGCAGCCTATCGTATAAAGGCATATCTTGGAGATATTGCAGGTTCAGTTCCAGACCACTGTAATAAAGCTAATATGGCAATAAAGCTAGTCACAGGAATTTTTTGGTTTCCCGGTGCATATAAAAGTTCTGTTTACACTATATTATAGTGTATTAAGTGTGCAATAGCATTATGTCTAAAAAACAATGTACATACCTTGATTAAAAAATACTTTATAGCTAAAAAATGTTAACCATCATCTGAGCCTTCAACAAGTCATAATCTTTTTGCTGGTGGAGCCTCGATGTTGATGGCTGCTGACTGATCAGGATAGTGGTTGCTGAAGGCTGGGGTGGCTGTGGCAATTTATTAAAATAAGACAACAATGAAGTTTGCCACATTTATTGACTCTTCCTTCCATGAAAGTGTTCTTTGTAATATGCAATGCGGTTTGATAGCATTTTACCCACAGTAGGACTTTTTTCAAAATTAGAGTCAATCCTCTCAAACCCTGTCACTGATTTATCAACTAAGTTTATGTAAATAATCTCAATCCTTTGTTGTCATTTCAACAATGTTCACATTCACAGCCCCTTCACCAGGAGGTGATTCCATCTCAAGAAACCACTTTATCTGCTCATCCATAAGAAGCAACCCCTCATCCATTAAAGTTTTATCATGAGATTGCAGCAATTCATCTATAAGAAGCAACCCCTCATCCATTAAAGTTTTATCATGAGACTGCAGCAATTCAGCCACATCTTCAGGCTCCACTTCTAATTCCAGTTCTCTTGCTATTTCCCCCACATCTGCAGTTACTTAATCCACTGAAGTCTTGAACCCCTCAAAGTCATCAAAGACATTTGCAATCAACTTCTTCAAAATTCCTGTTAATGTTGATATTTTGACCTCCTCCCATGAATTACAAATGTTCTTAATGGCATCTAGAATGGTGAATCCTTTCCAGAAGGTTTTCAATTTACTTTGCCCAGATCCACCAGAGGAATCACTATCTATGACAGCTATAGCCTTACAAAACGTATTTCTTCAATTATAGGAACTTGAAAGTAGAAATTACTCCATGATTCATGGGTTGCAGAATGGATTTTGTGTTAGCAGGCATGAAAACAACATTAATCTTGTACATCCCCATCAGAGGTCTTGGATGACCAGGTGCATTATCTGTGAGCAGCAATATTTTGAAAGTAATCTTTTTTTTCTGAGCAGTGGGTCTCAACAGTGGGCTTAAAATATTCAGTAAACCATATTGTAAACAGATGTGCTGTCATCTAGGCTTTGTTGTTCCATTTACAGAGCACAAGCAGAGTAGATTTAGCATAATTCTTAAGGACTGTAGGATTTTCTGAATGGTAAATGAGCATTGGCTTCAACTTAAAGTCACCAGCTGCATTAGCCTCTAACAAGAGAGTCAGGCTGTCCTTTGAAGCTTTGAAGCCAGGCATTGAATCCTCTTCTTTAGCTGTGAAAGTCCTCGACGGCATCTTCTTCCAATATAAGGCTGTTTTGTCTATATTGAAAACGTGTTGTTTAGTGTAGCCACCTTCATCGATTACCTTAGCTAGATCTTCCGGATAACTTGCGTCAGCTTTTCCATCAGCACTTGCTGCTTCACCTTGCACTTTTATGTTGTGAAGACAGCTTCTTTCCTTAAACCTCTTGCACCAACCTCTGCTAGCTTCAAACTTTTCTTCGGCAGCTTCCTCACCCCTCTCAGCCTTCATAGAATTGACAAGAGTTAGGGCCTTGCTCTGGATGAGGCTTTGTCTTAAAGGAATGTTGTGGCTGGTTTGATCTTCTGTCTAGACCACTCAAACTTACCCCGTATCAGCAATAAGGCTGTTTTACTTTCTTATCATTCGTATGTTCACTGGAGTAGCATTCTTAATTTCCCTCAAGAACTTTTCCTTTGTATTCACAGGTTGGCTCACTGTTTGTTGCAAGAGTCCTAGCTTTTGTCCTATCTCAGCTTTCAACATGCCTTCCTCACTAAGCTTAATAATTTCCAGCTTTTGATTTATGGTGAGAAACACACAATTCTTCCTTTCATTTGAACACTTGGAGGCCATTGTAGGGTTGTTCACTGGCCAATTTTAATATTGTCCTATCTCAGGAGGAGAGGGAGAGAGACAAGGGAATGGTCTGTCAGTGGAGCAGTCAGAACACACACAACATTTAACAATTAAGTTCACCATCTTATATGGACATGCAACATCAAAGATCACTGATCACGGATCACCATAACAGATATAAAAATAACAAAAAAGTTTGAAATATTGTGGGAATTAACAAAATGTGACAGAGAGACACGAAGTGAGCTCATGCTGTTGGAAACAGGGCACCAATAGACTTGCTCGACGCACAGTTGCCACAAACCTTCAATCTGTAAAAAACACAATATCTGCAAAGCACAATAAAGCAAAGCACAGTAAAACGAAGTATTCCTGTATGTTTAAAACAATGAATGAAGAATTCATAAACTTAATAAATGATAAAATTCAATCCATTATTTTCAATGAGGTTAGTATAGCTCTATATTACAGTTTGTCTGTAGATTCCACTCCTGATCTTTCTCATGCAGCTCAGGCAAGTATTGTTTTAAGATACGTATCTTCAACAGATGAAAAATCTGTTGAGCAATTTATCATATTTATTAATTTAAAAAGTCATACCAGTGAAGAAATTGCAAATCAAGTACTTCACTATCTATGTGAAGTTTGCAAAACTGATTTTTCTAAGTGCAGAGACCAGTCCTATGGTGTCAATACGTCAGGGCATTATAAAGGCATGCAACAGAACATTTTAGAATATAATGAATATGTCTTTTTTCATACTATGTGCTGCACATTCACTTGATCTTGTAGGACATAGTGGAGTAAGTTTTTGTCTGGAAGCAGTTGATTTTTTTTTTCTACTGTTCAGTTACTCTACACATTTTTGCTGCCTCTATTCACTGATGAGCAGTTCTTAAAACATATTTACGCAATGATCAAGTATTAAAATGTCTTTCTAATGCATTCTGGTAAGTTCATGCTGTGGCCATGAGTGCAATCCTGGAATCGTACACTCAGATTCTAGATGCCTTAGAAAACACTGCTGAAGATCAGACACAAAAAGGAGATACCAGAAGAGAAACTGAAAACATTGCCAACAAAATGCAAACACCACAGTATGTATTTACGTTGGTTATTGGAATAATATACTGCAGTATTTTCTTTGGACGGGTCAAACTCTCCAAGATTCTGAAGTAAATTTAAAGACATGCACAGATACCTACCAGTCATTAACAGGGTATTTACCTAATTTAAGAAAAGATTTTGAAAATTTTGAAAACAAAACAAATATTGATTATCAAGCAGTTCACCATAGCAGAAGCCTTGGAAAGAAACAAGTAAATGACGGAAGTGCACCAGAAGTATCAGTGAGTGCCAGAGATCAAATTTGCATACGCACATACTACACCATCATTGATACACTTGAATCTTGCATGAAAAGAAGGGCAAAAGTGTATGAAGTTCTTTCAAATAGATTTTCCTTCTTAAACAATTATGTATACCTAATGAAGAATGCATGACGGCATCCAAGAAATTAGGGCAGGCTCATCCCGATGACTTAAATACAAACCTTTACAGAGAAGTGCAACAATTTGATTCTTACATAAGTTTACAGATGCAGGAAAGACAAATTTTACTTGTGTAGGCATGTATGATTCCATAATAGAAGATAAAATGCAATGCATATTGCCGATTGTTAAAATTGCTTTACACATATTCCTAACTTTAATTATCACAAACTGTACAACAGAATGAACATTTTCATACTTAAAGAGACTCGAAAACCCTCAGTGTGCGCCAATGATTCAAGAAAGACTCTATTCGTTATCTTTATTATGTATGGAAGTAGATACTGTTTGGCGGCTTAATTGTGATGAAATCACTGAATAATTTGTAGGAGCAAAGAATAGAAAGAACTGTTTTTAACTATAATGTATTAGAGATGAAATATCTATCTAAAAATAAAATATAGTAATTTGTTGTAATATTTGTTTTCTGATGATTAAATTTTCTTTTTTATGTGAAATTTCCATTTTATTGTAAGATTTTATGTCACACTAGTTCAACACATTTCTCTACAACTACCTTGTGGTACTGTAGCTGCACTCTACCATAGGGGCCCTGGTGGTGCAGTGGTTGAGAGCTTAGCTGCTAACCAAAAGGGTCAGAGTTCGAATCCACCAGCTGCCTCTTGGAAGCCTTACGGGGCAGTTCTTCTCTGTCCTATAGAGTTGCTGTGAGTTGGAATCGACTCAATGGCAATTTTTTTTTTTGCTGTAGCACAGCTCCTTTGGAATTGTTTCAGTCATTCCTAGCATGTGACTTGACAGCTTGAATTTAAACAAACAAACAATATTTCATAGGACTAACTTTCAGATGAGTGGGATAAGGCATAAAGTTATCAGTTAATGATTGGGGCCATTAATCTCCAATAAGATACTTTGTCAAAATGTTTTTTCTGATACAGCCATTGGTATAAATTAGAACCTTCAAAAAATAAGGGCAGAACAAGAGTACAATAAAAGATGCTTCTGCAGCTTTAGCCTCCCAAAGTCCTAAGCCTCTGACAGAAGCAAGGCAAAGTATCTTTCCTGCAAACTAAATGGAATTCTAGTATTTCAATCTAGTTGAACTTTCAGAGACAGAGGCCCAAGTATATCATTATTATATGTACCATCTTGGCTCTGGTTGCATTAATTATGTCTGAAGAGTTCAGCACCCACCCAAGTCCAAGGGTGGAAGAACACATAAACTAGTAGGGCAATCAGCAAGAGCAGACTGTAGAGGCAAGGCTGGCTGAACTAGGGCAGCCCCGAGGGAAGTTTCCCTCCTCAGAGGCTGAGTAGGACAGTCTTCCTGAAGAAACCAGTGGAACAAGGTCTGTCAGTGCAGGATGAGACAGAAACATTCTTCTTCCCACCCTCTCTTTTTAAACAGTAAATGGTATTATAAGGGAATTTAGTTGCTGTGTTTTTGTTTTGTTTTTTAAATTATGGCTTAGTGCTGCTCCATTTCTTCTTATTTTGATGTGTCATCCTAGCTGCCTGTGGTGTCATATTGGGAATGCTGTCGATGATTGGATATGCTATTCCCAACTCTTCGTTAATCAATTCATTTGTCCATGCGTGACATCTGAGCGGGCTCTTGGAGAGCGGGCACACCGGGAACCCCAGCAGCGCCAGGTCCATGCGCAGAGCAGCTCCTCCGCCCTCCTACTCTCTAAATTTTCTTTTATGACACCTTTTCATTTGTTCATTTATAATTATAGCATTTATTACAAAAGAAGCCTCAAAACTGAAGTATGAGCCGTCTAAAGCGAAATCGTTGAAAGTCAATTTTTTGTTGTGGGAGATCAACAAAATGTTATATTGATTGTTGAAACAACTAAGTTCCCTGACTATTTTCTCTGTTGTGGAGTACGCGGAATGTTCTTTTTGTAGAAAATATGGTATGTAATAATCTTAGTACCTCATATCCACTAAAAATTTTATAATCCAGTTCATCTCTTTCCACTAAAACGGCATACACCACTTTAGTGCTCAGTAGCTAATATTATAGTCACATTTAAAAACAAGTTACATCATGGATAGCTAAGACACACACACATATGTATATGTACATGTATAGATATAACTCACATATCATGTTTGAATGCATGAGTGAGCAGACGAGGGGCCACCACAGATCCTCAGTGTTTAGCGCTCTGGTTGCCAGCTTTTCTCAGAGTATCCCAGTGGATTATCTTGTCCACCCCATGGGATATATACATTCTACATTGGAAACTGCAGCCCCGTCTTAATTGACAAAGAATAAATGGTCATTTCTGGAGAGACTTACAACTTCTAAGCAGGCCGAATATGATCTGTGCCAACTACTGCTGCATGACTGGGTTGCTACGGGTCGGAATCTACTCGATGGCAATGGATTTGGTTTTTGGTTTTGGCCATGAGCAGCTTACTTAGCTGCTGTGAATCTCAGTTTCCCCATCTGTAAAGCAGAGGTAAGCTTATGAGATCTAACCTCAAGTGTGAGGAGAAAATGGAAGAGATGTGGTAAATGGAGGAGAGAGTTAAATGGAGGAAACCGGCAGTGGTTAAGGGCTCAGCTGCTAGCCAAAATGTCAGCAGTTTGAATCCACCAGCCACTCCTTGGAAACCCTATGGGGCAGTTCTACTCTGTTCTGTAGGGTTGCTATGAGTTGGAATTGACTTGATGGCAAGGAGTTTGTTTTTTGATGTGCATTAGACACAGTGAACGATAGCTTTTATTGTTAGGGAAATCTGAATTAACATGTTCTAAACCATCACTACATATTCCATCTAGGTTTATACATTTATTGAAATTAAGAATCATGATATCTATTAAAAATTCTCTCAATGACGATCAACTTTACTGAAGCATGATAAGTAACTGGGAACCGTAATAGTTCTAAGAAATGGAATAAAATGAGGCGAGTGTAAATAAAAAGGAGTTACCTACCGGCTTTTCCCAATTAATTAGCATGCACACATTCAATTATTCATACCTTAGGGAACTCATTTAGGCAATCAGGTATCCCATAAATATTCATCTTATTTACCTTCAGTGTCTCTGTCATTAGGATTGGAAATTGGCAGTATTTTCTCAATATATTTCACAACTGGTTGCCCTGAAAAAAATTACCTGGGATTCAATTCGTATGTCATTAATGGTGAAAATGATCTGCCACATGGATGCTGAATTAACAAAGGGGTGCTCCGTGCTCCTCATCCACTCCTGGAGGCCTCTGTTAACTATGTGAAAGGCATGAGCGCCCTCAGGGCTTGGAGTGACTGGATAGGTGCCGTACTGACCTTCAGCCACTAGCAAGTGCTCTTGAATAGTTTTTCAGGGCTATCAGGCTCTGGGCCACAGGAATTGAGAGGCTACACCTCTGGTTTGAATTTTTCAGAGAGGCAGAAAGAATATGATTAATCACTGTGTCACCAACACAGACACGGCCTCAGATAACTTGGCCCTTCAAGATACCAAGAAAGTCCCAGAGAGCAATGGCAGAGAGGAATGTAAATCAGGACTCTACTAGGTAATTTGCAGGACCCGGTGCAAAATGAAAATGCCGGGGCCTTTGTTCAAAAATTAAGAATTTCCAGACAGTGACAGCAGGTGCTTGTGAGTCCGGGGCCATGGGTTACTGCACAGCTTACGTGCCCTTGAAGCTGGCCCTGTGTGCACTATGCTGATGACCCTCTTCTCAACTGCCCCATCACAAACAGGCAGCCAGAGGGGATGAGTCACTCTTGTTGGTTATTAAGAAACAGTTTCACGTTATAAATGCTGTTTATTGGGTGCTTGTTAGAACCAGGCCCTGTGCTGGCTCTTTGCATACATTATTTCTAATTGTTATATTAAGTCTCCAAAATAAACTTTGAAAAACCGTTTGCCATAGAGTTGATTCTGACTCATGGCAACTCCGTGTGTGTCAGAGAAGGAATGTACTCTGTAGAGTTTTAAATGGCTGATTTCTGGGAACTAGATTGCCAGGCCTTTCTTGCAATGCACCTCTGCATTGGCTTGAACCCTCCAACTTTTCAGTTAGCAGCTAAGCACGTTAACCATTTGCACCACCCAGGGGCTTTCCATTTTACACGTAAATAGACTGAATTTTAGGAGGAGTAACTGACTCACAAGCTCTGGTGTCTCAGTGGTTAAAGTGATTGGCTACTAACCAAAGATTCAGCAGTTCGAACCTACCAGCTGCTCTGTGGGAGAAAGATGTGGCAGTCAGCTTCTGTAAAGGTTTACAGTCTTGGAAACCCTATGGGGTAGTTTTACTCTGCCCTATAGGGTCGCTATGGGTTGGAATCGATTCGATGGCAGTGGCTTTGGTTTGGTTTGGTGTGGAACTGACTCACACAGAGCTAGTAAGGACTAGGTAAGGACTGAATCAGGATGGAAACCTCAGTTTGTCTGTCTGACTCCAGTACTCTAAGGCCTATGTTCTTCCCACGTGGATCATGCTGCTTTAAAAGTCGGGAACTGTGAACTTCTGAAATACAGGATGTGCATTCTGGGGGGTCACTTTTCCATTCCGAATCCTTTTACTTATCTTTAGAGATTTGCAACACTCCTCAGCTCCCCTCACCAGGCCCTCCGCTCCCTCCTCCCAGCCATAGGAAACACTGCCAAAAAAATTTACAGAGCAAGTTATAAGTACTGCTTCCCCCTCTTGCCCTCCAGGCTACAGACAAAAGCTCTTTTCATTGTGTCAGAGGGATACAGTCAGCTGAACTGCATAAACTAGCGGGGCCATTTGGTTTCCAAAGAGGAACCTAGTCACACTGTTTTGATCCAGCTTGAAATAAATCTATATGGCGGAAGATGGATCATGAAAGATCCTTTGAGAAGGGAAAGGTCTTCAGAACGTGGTCTGAGGCCAAGTCTTCCTCTAACTTTCCCACCCCAAATTGTGTAAAAGCCGGGGTAGGGAAGACACCACGGAATGGCCTCTTGGAAGTGCTTTCTTGCTTAATGATAACAAGACAATCCCAGAACGTCCCCACCTTCAGAAAGGAAGCCTCCTTTTGTCTGAAGTTAGCAAAGCTACTTTGGTTGCCATGATTACAGGTTCAGTAGGATAGAGTATCTCAGGCCAGGCTGTCTCAGTAGCTAGGATCCCCTTGCAGCCAACAAACAGAATGAGTGGCCCAGCGTTCCCAAAGCTCGGCTGCTCATTAGAAGCGTCAGTTAACCCCGTGCCCCTGCCCGATGCCTGCTTATTGTAATTAATTTTATGGCCTCTTTAAAAAAAGAGAGAGAGAAGAAAAGAGAGACCTCTACATTTTATGCTACATTACACAAGCAGTTGAAAGTTGCAGGGAAAGAAGAAGAAAAAATCCAAGCACCAAATGGTTAGCAGGCTTTTCTTCTATTTTAAATGAGCAACCTATTTAAATCAATTATCAGCTCAAAATGAACAGGCTGATCTAATTAGTCTGGGCCCCTGGTGGGTTAATGAATGAAAGGGTGGTGCTGGGTAGATGTGGGCCTTCTCTGGAGTCTTTGGAACTGACCACACGAATGCAGGCCCCTTCTGGGTTGCTAAGTCTCATCAGGCAGCATTATGGAAAGAAATAAAGAAAGAGAGTAGAATGGGAGGATGAGAGAAATAGGAAGAATGATTAGTTTCACCCACAGAGTGACTAAGCATCGCATGGCATATTTCCAGCCTGTGTCTTACTAGGCAATGATCATTACCATTTGATAAGTAGTTCAGAATTGCAAATAAATCAATTCCTGTTTTCTTTAACCATGTTTGAAATGGAACAACATATTGACTTCAGAAGAAAACATGCTAGTGAGTGATGACAACTCAAGGCCCGAATCTTTGGACAGATAGCCTCCTCCCTCTCCACCCCAGTGGTGTCCAGCCCTTTGTTATATCCGAATGGCCCCTGGACATTAATACGTAGTTAATTAAGGAACTCATCTAAGAAAGCAGGAGTGGAAACTCTGATGAACAATAAGTTTGTGAGTGCTGGGGGAGGGAGGTGAGGACTGGAAGGCCTCAGGTTTCCCAGGATATGTATTTTTTAATACATCTTTTCGTGTATTCTTCCGTGCAAGGAAATAGATATTTGCTTTTTGGGTTATGACATTTCTTACCCCAAATGTTAACTCTTTGGTAAATGTTACGAGTATTTATGGTTTGGGAATTTGATGTCTGTTACTTTTTGGGTTATTCCTGGCTAATGGAAATTACACAGGCTTTGAAGTAGCCAGACCAGCTCGGCCGCTGCTAGAGAAAGGTGTAACTTTAGGTAATTTTCTTCCCATTGCTGAGCCTCAGTGTTTTCATCTTTAGTATGGGGATAACCTCCACTCACTGTTCTGAGAGTTGGGATACTGGATGTAAAGTAGCCCCTGTATGTTGTTGTTAGCTGCCATTGAGTTGGCTCCAAATCAGGACAATCTTAAGTGTAATAGAGTGAGACTTTGCCCAGGCCTGCGCCATTTCCATGATTGTTGCTATGCTTGAGTCCATTGTCGTGGCTGTTGAGTCAATACATCTCACTTAGGGCTTCCCCTGGTTTTCGATGACCATCCACTTTGCCCTTTTCTAGCAATTGGTCCTTCCTGTTGATGTGTCCAGAGTAAATAACCTGAAGTCTTGTCGTCCTCACTTCTAAGGAGCCTTCTGGTTGTATTTCTTCTAAGACTGATTTGTTCATTCTTCTGACAGTCCACAATGCATTCAATAGTCTTTGCCAGCACCACAGTTCAAATGCGAAAATCAATGTTAGGCTTTCAATAAGCATCAGCTTCCTTGCCATCTCTCTGTTTCACTCAGAAGAGGGTATGGAAGGATATTTTGGCAAAGGGCAGACTTGGCCTTGAGTTTTCCAAAATAACGCAATCAGGATGTACATTTTTCTGCGTTGATTTTTACCAGAATTTGGTCACTTTTGCAAGCCACTGCTTGAAGGAATGATAAAAACAGGTCTCTTAGAACCCAGGTCTGGCCTCCAGCTGAGGATGGAGAATAATTTAGGAGGAGGCTCCCTAACCGTCCTGCTGGTTAATTGAACCTAGCCAACAGATTCTTCTGGTTTACAGAAACATCAATGGAGAACTGAACATAAGGATCACGGTCACTGCGTTTTCAGGAGGAAAGTCATCCCCAGGGGTGTGTAGGCTGCCTGAGCTGAGGCTGTGATGGAAGGAGATGAAGATCAGGAGGAACTGGCCCAAGACACGATTGTTGTTGTTAGCTGCTGTTAAGTTGGCCCCCGACTTACGATGAGCCCACGCATGATGGAACGAAATGTTGCCAGGTCCTGCACCATCCCCATTATCAATTGTAGATCAGACCACTGTGATCTGTAGGTTTTCACTGGCCGTTTTTTGTCAGTAGATTGTCAGGTCTTTCTTCCTATTCAGTCTTAGTCTGGAAGCTTCACTGAAACTTGGTCAGCATCATAGCAACATGCAAGACTCCTCTGGCAAATGGATGGTGGCTGCGTATGTGGTGCATTGTCTAGGAATCGAACATGTCTCTTTTTCTATCACTGAAACACCACTGCCCAAGACATAATACTAAGTATTTAAGAACCACTCTACATAACTTCTCTCTCTCTCTCCCACCAGACTTTATTCCTCCAGGGTCAGAGATTTTGGAAATATTAGACCCTCTTTGAACTACCAAATTTGTATGTTGGCCTATGTAGCAAGATGCTTCTTTGCAGCAAGACAGCTATGTCCTTTAGGACATTTCTAAGAAGTCTCAATCTCTTATCAATGAAATGGCCAGAAATGGTGGCCTTTTCAGAAATCAGAATCCCACTGTATTATGACTGTTTTTTTCACCAAGCTCCCAATTTCAGCAAGGAGAGAGATAACTGTTCACCTTATCATCCATTGATTTATGTTGGGAAGTCTCACAGGGGAACTAACTACAAAACTCCTTATTGGAGATGAAAGTGGTAAATTTTGGAAGATAAGGGAAAACTTTGCAGAATCTCATGTGAACTGGATTTCGCTTTGTGTGGCAAAGAGTGGGCGTGGGAGCATTCAGTAGCACATATAAAGGAATGCTGGAAGTAATTTGCTATTTTTAGAGACACAGAAAGACATAGAGAAAAAGGGGTGAAAAAAATCTTTTGCAGCCAGGGAATGCAAACTTTGTAGTTCATCATAGTTTCAACACGGGTTCTTACAATGATTTATTCAATTAACCTCTTGCCTATAACCCCCATCTTTAAATAAGTGGAATCTGAGAACAATAATTATAACTTTGCTAACAAGAAGCTCGGTAAGTATTAAAAAAACACCAGTATTGGAGCCTGGTAATTTTTAAACATATAATTTCCTCTTTTATTATACTTTGATTAGATTAAAATTAATGCATTATTAAGTCATGATATGTTCAACCATCTAGACCTCTGCATAGACACAGATAGCAATGCCTTTTTTCCCCCTTCCCCAGGTCTAAGTTAATTAAATTCCTTTTAATTATAATTTACTAAAAAGCTTCACTTTTGCCACTATTATGTCTTTTGAACTTTGGAAATTCAAGAAAAAAAGGACCTGAAAGTGGTCTTTTACAGGAGAAATGAACTGTCAGCGAATTCAGGCAAAATTAATTATTTCAGCTTGATAAACCTTTTCATCTATTTGACTCCTTATACAGAAAAGCCAATTAATAATGTCAAACATGCTTTGCCTCCAGGGACCTGCAAGTTCTAATGAGTCTGTTTACTGTGGAGTGGCTAGCAGAATGAGCTTTGTGTAGAAATGTTCTAATCGCGCCACACCTGTCAAGCTCAGACTCATTATCTGCGTACCAAGGGCCAACCTCATTTTGTCAGTAGTGGTTTTCAAAGAACTAACAGATGCCTGGGGGAACATGCAGGACTGTCCACCAGTAGACGAGTCACTTAATTACCAATCAGAGCAGCCGGGGTGAATGTATAATGCTTCTGAGTCCGACCTTCTGCATCCCTGCTGCGCACTCCTATCTTATCAGAGCCCAGGAGTCTCGGTCCTTCTCAGCACTGAGTGTTCTTCTACCAGGACCCCTTTCTCCTGGGTGCCCTGAGGTGATGATTGATGAGGTTCCTCTGGAAGCAGTGTTTAATCAAACGTGTACTGTGCCACCAGAGGGGCAGTCTGGGGCCTCTCCCTCCACCTGACTGGGAGCTGATAATTGTTTGGTTGGTGGGGCAGGAAAAGACAGTAGAGGAGGGGTTTATACAGCCACTTGTAAGTGAGACCCACCTGCCATGTGCCCCTTTGGTTTGCAAGGAGCCCAAATTATGCATATATTTGATGTCGGGCAGGGGCCTACCATTCTGGAAAGTGCACATACTTTAGAGCAGTGTTCCTTGAACTGTAATGCACCAGAAGGGTGGGGGGCACTAGTGATTCAGTGGTAGAACTCTCCCCTTCCATGCAGGAGACCAGGGTTCAGTTCCCAGCTAATGTACCTCATGTGCAGCCACCACCCCATCAGTGGAGGCTTGTGTATTGCTACGATGCTAAACAAATTTCAGTGGAGCTTCTAGACTAAGATGGACTAGGAAGAAAGGCCTGGTGATCTACTTCCTAAAATCAGCCAGTGGAACCCTATGGATCACAACGGTCGATTCTGTTGTGCATGGGGCCAGCTCGATGGTAGCGAACAATCATGCATCACCTGGAGAGCTTGTTCAGGTAAATTTCTGATTCAGTAGGTCCCAGCTCTCAGGTGATGTCAATGCTGCAGGAGTGAGGCCCACATACTGAGTGACTAGGGTTGAAGACAGGTGTCTTGGGCAGGCTGCTTGCTAACCTTTCTGGACCTTAACTCCATACTCACCTCTGTAAACTATTGTAAAGCCCTTCAGCCCCTTACTGTTACCTTTAGGATTACAGAGAAGCTCCTTCAGGAGCACCCTGTGACTTAGGCACTGCCTTGCCTCCCAGCCTCACATCACGGTTGCCCCTCAGTCTCTTCACGCAGCCTCTCTGAGCCCCTGCAGAGCTGCCCAGGCCGTTCTCTCTCAGCTCTCTGCAAGCACTCGGCTTCCTTGTTTGGAATACCTGTTCACCTCTTTGTTGGCCATTCTTCCATTTTCTTTCAGGGCTCTGCTCAGGCATCCCTCCCCACAGACAGAGTGTCATCCTTGGCTTCCTCCCCCACCCAGGACAGCATAGGGGACCCTCCTTTGCACTTCCCTGTATCTCTGTTTCCCTCACTGGAGCCCTGCCACCCTAGATTGTAGTGACCCATCTCCTCACTCATCTCCACCATGAGGTCGTGAGCTCCTTGAGGACAATCACGTCTTCTGCCTGTTACTCCTACCTCCCACCTGTCTTCAGAATCTACCTTCTTTTTCTGAGCCCCACTTCCTCTGCCCTGGTTAAAGTGCTCATCACCTCTGAGCATCTCTTATTCTAGGGCTTCATACTGCTCTATGTAGAGTCGCTATGCGCGGAACCACTCGGCGACCCCTAACGACAACCTTGAGGGAGTGGTGGTTTAGTGGAAGAATTCTTGCCTTCCATGCAGGACACCTGGGTTCAATTCCTGGCCAATGCACCTCATGCACGGCCACCACCCATCTGTCAGTGAAAGCTTGCATGTTGCTATGATGCTGAACAGGTTTCAACAGAGCTTCCAGACTAAAACAAACTAGGAATAAAAGTCTGCCAATCTATTTCTGAAAATCAGCCTATGAGTACCCGATGAATCACAGTAGTCCAGTCTGAGGCTAATCATGGGAATGGTGTAGGACTGGGCAGCACTTTGTTTTACTGTGTATGGGGTCACCATGTGTTGGAGGCCGACTTGACAGCAGCTAACACAGCAGTATCTATCCTGTCTTATCTATTGTTAACACTATCACCAGAATCATTACCAATGATTGAAATCTACTCTAGCTACACCCCTCTCCAGCTTAAACTCTCTCAGGAAGCCTGTCCCCTCATCTCTGAGAAGAGATCACAGCAGCTGCCTCAGCTGCCTCCCTGATGAGATGTGAAGGTCCACATACCTCTTCAGTCTCTCGTTCGAAGAGAATCTGTTTTAGGGAGGTCCAAATCCACAGCTCCCAAGGAGATTTTATAATGTTGGATCACGTCTAAGAGTGGTGGTCAGACTTAGGACTTTGATGTCCAAGAGTCCTGAATTCAAAATCTAGGTCTGCCGTTTATAAGCAAGTCATCTATTCTTACACTCTTTCCTCTTCTGTAAAATTGAGGGATAATATCTGACTTGTCTATTATGGGAGGATTAGAGATAAATTCAATAAATGGTAGATATGTATTACTATGTATTGAAATAATCTGTGAAAAGACTTTGAAATTAAATGAGTGCCATTCATGTTCAAGGCATTAGTGTCATGACTTTGTGGTTTGCTCACAAATGTTTTTCCTCTGTCTTCTCTGAGCAATGCAGTATCATGGAGCCAGGTGCTCAAAGGTTAAAAGAAATCAGACAGCTCACATGAAATCAGACAGTGGGCTTTAAGGAAATCAAACATAGTTAACCTCACCTTTCATTAGCTTTATTTCCCTAGGAAAACTATGTTTCTGGGGAAATCTCAAAGTGTATCTGTTTCAGCCAGAGCCTTCTAATTTTTCAGCCCAGGGAGCAAAAGAAAGCTTGAAAGTGGAGTCTGATTAATTTTGTCAACACTTTACTCGATTGCTTTCTGTGTTGTCCTCCTGATGATTGTTGGACAGAGAGACGGTTAGACGCCAAGGGACTCTGCTGTCTGGGGTATGTGCTTCAGCCAAGTTGGCAGTGTTTCCTTTAGACCTTTAACTGTTGGCCACCAGAAAATAGCCCCAGGCATTTGCAATGATTAAAAAAAAAAAAAAAAATGAATGAAAAAGCTTAGCCCATTCTTAAGCATGACATTTTTATATGTTGGTGCCAGTTTTTTTTTTTTTTTTTTTTTTTTTTTTAACCAAAATACGCATCTCAAATTTTATAATGACGGTCAAGAGGGAATTAGATCTTGATCTGGAAAAAAATTCACTTTAGCGCAGAGCTGCATCTTTTCCACCAGAGGATTTCAAACTGCGCTCTGTGAAGTCTTAGGTTTCCAAGGAAATGGCTTGAGGCCTATCTCCGAGGGAGGGAAAGGATGTGAGAATGAAGCTATAGGTTCCCCATCATTGTTTCAATCAGGTCTGCTTGGATCTGCTTTATATATTGGGGTTCATTAAGATTTTATTTAAAAGGGATACTGTGACTTTTAAAAATATTGACATCCACTATCACACGGAACATATGTCAGTGCTAACGAAATGTGTACCTTGAATCATGTGGCTTTAGGGTCCCCATACTGATTTTGCCTAATACCGTACACTTATTTACCACAACCAGCATTGTCCATCACTTTCTGAAATAGTGATTCCATCTGATTCCCACTAATATTGTTGTTGTTAGCTGTCACGGAGTCGACTCTGACTCATGATGACTCATGATGTACAACAGAACAAAACCTTACCCTGTCCTGCATCATCCTCACAGTCATTGGCCTAATTGAGTTTATTGCTGCGGTGATTGTGCCAATCCATCTCACCTAGGCTTGTCCTCACCTTCATTGGCCCTTTGCTTCACTGAACATGATGTCCTTCTCTAGCTATTGGTCCTTCCAGATGGTGTATCCAGAGCAAGTGAGTTAGACAGTGTTCTGTTGTGATCCATAAGGATTTCATTGTCTAATTTTTGGAAGTAGACCTCCAGACCTTTTTTCCTAGTCTGCCTTAGTCTGGAAGCTCCACTGAAGCCTGTTCACCACCGGTGACCCTGCTGGTATTTGAAATAGCAGTGGCATAGCTTCCAGCATCATAACAACACTCAAGCTACCACAGTACAACAAACTGACAGCTGGAAGGTGGATCCCACCAATAGTCTCCCCATTACCCCAATGAACTTTACTCCTTATAGAAAAAGCAACATTTATATTGACATCATTACTGAAAATAGCTCTTGGAAAGGCTATAAATCTGTTCTCCCTCTCTGTATCAAAAGGGAGACCAAAGAAAGAGTAGAACTTGTGTAAAGGAGGTGGCTGGCCTATTTAATTCACTTTGGAGGTGGCCAAGAAATTTCTTTGGGATTCTGGTGTTCTGTACCCCAAGATCATTTCGGTATTGCCAAATGACCATCTAGAATTTAACGGAGAACCCATTTATAGGATGCCGTAGGCATTGGGCATCTTCAAGTTGCTTCTGCACACCTGCTTTACACTTAGAACATTTGCCTTCCCATGACTCTGGAAGAATTTCACTCTTGCATAGTAGAAAAAGCACAGGTTTTAGAGTCTGACAGAACTGGTTTTGATTTTATCCTACAACTTACCTCAGAGAGACTTTAGGTAAGCTAGGCACTCTTAAGGCTCCATGTCTTCCTATATTTCTGTGAAATCAGAGACCCTCCTCACTTTGCCCATCTAATCCACTTCATAATTGAGAGTGAAGTTACATCAGTAAAGATCTTTTGGGCCAATCTGAAACATAGTGGGGAGTCTGATAGGAAAATGTGTTCAAAGTAGATTTCAATTTAGTCCAATGCAATTCACCTTTCATTGACTAAGCACCTATCTTATGCCAAGCACCACTCAAGGTGCAATGAAGGATCCATACAGAGGTGAATCAAACATACATCCTGGAGCAGAGGGAAGCAGACAGTAGCCAAGCTGGGGTAGGGGCTACAATTGAAATTACATCATGAATGGCAGACTTCTCACTCTATAGGCCCTCAGTAGGATTGGGATACTTCCTCTCAAATAAAACTTATTATATCAGTCTTTTAAAAAATCTTGTTACAGAGTTGACAGTTCAACTTTTATCCCTAAAACAAACGAGTAAACCTGACACCTCATTTGAATATGGTTGCTTAGGCAGTCTCCAAATCCATTAGAGTATCGGAGGAGAGAGGGAGTAAAGTGATCCTGTGCTCCAACCACTTCATTTTACAATGAAGAAATCAAGGTCCTGAGAAGGGGTTACTTATTCAAGGTCACACCTCTTGCTCCCCAGTACACAGCATGTTTTATTCCACGTAAGTGTCGACTTAAAGGACACCATGCCTTCTGATGGCCCATCCTGGTCACATTGGTACTAATTCCGTATTCATTTATGCTTCATGTCTGCCTTCTTTTAGAAAGTCTGGAAGCTTTTCCCACTCTTTAAAAGAATGTGCTGCTTACCCTTCACAGCTTTCCCAATGCATTATTGCGTCTGTCCAACTCTCCCGGCAAGGCTGTGAGCATTTGTGAGATCCGCAGAGCACGTGCTTGGAAAGGGCTGGCAAAGGTTGACGCTGATTTCTTGCTGCAGTGTCATTTTTGTGGCCTCCCAAAGAGCTTCTCTAAACCTTTTATGGAAACAACTGGGAGGACTTGAGGCAGGTTATTCATAAACTCTGGAGTTGGAAAAACTCAGTTTGGGATTGCCATGGTGAGTGGTATTTAAATACAGTGTCTCATTACCTTACTGGGACAGAACTAGAGTGCTCACACTCATTGCTCAAAGCCAGAAGGCTTCATGAAGTGAATTTCCTGGGAGGCATCATTTGCTCAGCTTCTCCATTTTGATAAGTGTTATCAATTGAATTGTGTCTGTCCAAAATATGTGTTGGAATCCTAACACCTATACTTGTGAATGTAGTCCCATTTGAAAATATAGCTTTCTTTGTTTTGTTAATGATAGCATACCAGTGGGGTCCACATGGCCAGGGACTGGGGACTCCTAACAACAGCCAGTACCCACTTGCTAGCCCTGTGAGTGAGCCATCTTGGAATCAGATCCATCAACCCCAGTCAAGACTTCAGATGACAGTGACCCTGGCTGACAGTTGAACTTCAACCTCATGAGAGACCCCAAGCTGGAACCACTCAGCTAAGTCATTCCTGAATTCCTGATCCACAAAAACTGTGTGAGTTAATGCATGTTGATTGCCATTTTAAGCCTTTAAGTCTTGGGGTAATTTATTGCACAGCAACAGATGATTAATACAGTAGTAAGAAGAAATTTCTGCAGAATTGCAAAGGATGAGGGATCAGCATTTAAGTATCATACAAACTGTCCATTGGAGTTGCAGAAGCTGAAGAGGGCAACAGTGTCCCAGGTTGCTTGTTTCCATGTCTCTGTTATGCTTTCCCATTGTGTATTCCTCACCCCTATCACCCCACCTGGAGTAACTTCAGGCCTAACCCCTGGTCCTATCTCTTGCTTTAAGCCTTACCTAACTCCCCATATGCTCCTTAGAAGCAAGGATGGCGAGACTTCGTCTCACATACTTTGGACATGTTGTCAGGAGGGATCAGTCCCTGGAGAAGGACATCGTGCTTGGTAAAGTAGAGGGTCAGTGAGAAACAGGAAGACCCTCAATGAGATGGATTGATATAGTGGCTGCAACAACAGGTTCAAGCATAACAACAGTTATGAGGATGGCGCAGGACTGGGCAGTGTTTTGTTCTGTAGTGCATAGGGTCACTATGAGTCAGAACCAACTTGACGGCACCTAACAACAACATCTCCCCATGGTTACGTCAGTCATCTCTCCCTTTACTGAATTCATGAAGGAGGAAGTAAAGGAAATATCCATTTATTGATCTCCTGCTGTGTGCACACCACCTTAGGTGTATACTCAATGTAACCCTCCTGCAACCCTATGAGGTAGGTATTAGTAATTATGAATCTTTTATAGAGGAAGGAAATATGAGGCTCGGGTAGATTAGGTAGTTTATCCTAGGACACACAGTGAAGTGGTAATTTGAATTCAAACCTACTGAATTTAAAGACTTAGTTTTTAACTTTTTCTTTTCTCCCTGCTTAAGAAATACAGTCATTGTAGAAAGTTTGGGAAGTTCAGGAAAGCATACTCACAAACCAGTAGTAATCCCACCACTTGGAGAAAACCGCTGCTAACATTTTGGATTCACCACCCGTCTGCTGGTTTGTCAGACTGTGGTACACGTTGCTATGATGTTGGAAGCTGTGCCACTAGTATTTCAAATACTAGCAGGGTCACCCAGTGATGAACAGGTTTCAGCAGACCTTCCAGACCAAGACAGAGAAGGAAAAAAGATCTGATGATCTACTTCCAAAAATCAGCCAGTGAAAACCGTATGGATCATGAAAGAAAATTGTCCAATATAGTGCTGGAAGATAAGCTCCCTAGGTTGGAAAATACTCAAAATAAACAGTGGCTGCAACAAGGGACTTGAGCATCCCAATGATTGTGAAGATGGTGAAAGACTGGGCAACGTTTTGTTCTGTTGCACATAAAGTCAACATGAGTCAGAACCAACTCAAAGGCAACTAACAACAGAAACAACATTTTGGATTTGGTGTGTCTGGTTTCTTCTCATAACATTTTTTTTTTTTTTTTAAATTTACGGTGTTAGCACAAGCTGTTTTGTAAACTGTTTTTTCATCCACTGTTATATCAAAATCATCTTTTTGTGTTGTTAGATATTCCTCTATGAGATAATTTTTTGTGGTGGCAAGTGTATACCTTTTTTTATTTTACCATAGTATATTTAATGAAACTTTATTGTTGTACATCTATGCTGTTTCCACATTTCACTATTGTAAAAGATCATGTAACACACATACTTGAAGATAAATCTTTACACATAGCTGTGATTATTAGGATAAATTTCTACAAGTGGTGTCACTGGGTTGAATTTAAGGCATAGACACTGGGAAGGCTTTTGAAACACATCACCAAATTGCTCTCAGGTGAGGTTGTACCAAACACACTCCTACCAGCAGTGCAGTAAGTGTTCATTTTCCCATACATTTACCAGCATTAGGTACTAGAATTTTAGAAATCCTTGTTCAGTCTATTATTTTGAATCGAACGTAGAGCTGTTGATGAATCACTAAAAACCACCCAGGCAGAGCTTGGTGGAAAACATGCATATGCTCTTTAAAAACTTTCACAAGTTTCCTGGATACCCAAGGACTCATAAATAAGGTAACATTTGCCAAGTCACCTTACTGGTGAATTACAGAGAAGCAGAAGACATTAACCTCCAAATAAGTTCACAACAATTGAGGGAGAAGAGGCTCCAGGGCAGGGTGGGGGATGTTACTACTCTCCTCAATACCAGCTGCTATTACTGCTGCTATTGGCAGTGCTAGTGATGAGGTCCACAATATTCAGTCTAGTACACTATGGGGCTGCGTGATTGCAAGGTTTCTTAAATGACTGGGGCAAGCCTGTGCAGGCTGGCAAGAGTCAATCAACAGTCACACTATTTTCAAATCTGCATAAGCACAAGGTGTGCTATCTGGGTGTCACTGTAACATGCTGCGCACTGCATCAGGCCCTTTGTGACAGCACCATGACTTTGGCATCATCCTCATCTGAGTGTTGAGATCACTGAGGCTCAGGAGGCCAAGTTACTCACCCATGGTTACACAGCAAGCGAATGGGCGGGCAGACCTGAGACTTGAATCCTAAGAGTCTGACTCCACAATGCTGTCAAAGTGCTCCCTTTGGCCTGGCTAGTGTCCCTTCACTTCTGTTTGCACAGTACTCTGCACTCTGACAACAATGAATCCAATAAATGGTATCAACTATTTGAACTCCAGTCTCCACACTAGTCTGTGAACCCCTTGAGAGTGAGAAGGATACCTGGCTAATCTGTATGCAAGGCAGTATCTGGTATACAATAGGTTCTAGTCGAATGTTGCAGACTGACTGACTGATAGAAGAAAAGAAGAGAAGGAGAGAGGGAGGGAAGGATGGAGAAGGGAAAGAAGAAGAGCAGAAAAGGAGGGAAGGAAGGGAGAGAAGGAAGGAAAGGAGAGATGGAAGGAAGGAAGGGAGGGATGGGGAAGGAGGGGGAAGGAGGGAGGAAAGAAGCATTTAAATTTGGTACAATAATTTGCCTCAAGATACTGCCGACGACTGTGACTTGATGTGCTAACTCTTTTACCCAGTGCCATGTTATAAACAGATGCTACACCTAAAGTTCTGAATTACCAGTAGTAACAGAGTCAAGAAGAGAGAGTCCAGGAGGGACTGGCCTGAATTAGGTGGGGAAAATTCCATCCTGTGTAGAGGGTGGCTCCTCCTGGGGTCTAGATTTCTGTGGAAGATCCCAGGGGCTCCTACTGACTTAAACAGTCAGCAGTGGCCTTGACCCCTCTGGATAGTGGGTAGGTCTTCCTCCAAGTGGGGTGCTCCCCGTGTTCCTCCTACTGTAATGACCCTGTGCTTCACTTCCCATCGGTGTCACCACTGGGGCCATGACTCAGCTTCATTCCATACCCCTGATACAAAGTCATTTTAAAGAGGAAAATTTCTCTTAAGAAACCTTTTCTATGCCGGACCGTATCTTAACCTAATGTTCAAGGTATGATTCTCTCAAATGTTTTCTTTTTTGAAATTAAAAGAAAAAAAAAAAAAAAGAGTCCTGCATAATAGCCTACTGGAACATTGCAACTTTGTTGATTTTTTTTTTCTTTTTGAGAAATGCTTACACAGAAGATCTTGCTGAAGAAGCCAGTAGGAGAACATTCCCTAGTACGGTGTAATATAATAATTATTACTAGTCACAGTAATAATGAACCTCATTCATCTTGAGTTATAAAAATTAGGTGATAGTCACCATAGGACTCTGCAAGGGTGTGATGCATTTGTAATTCCGAGAGCATGTTCACAAGCATGACCTCATTGGATTTCCACAGCAGCCAAGTGAGATGGGGAAGTGTTGGGGCAATTGGTCCCATTTTCAGGTAAGATGGAAAGAGATTAAGTGTCATGCTCATGTCACTGGTTGCGTATCAGTGGTTGATGGAGGAGAAAAGTCTGGAGCCCCAGACTTGCTAGCTCTGTCCCTTCTCCAGAACCCTTAGGACAACCCAGCATGACTGCCCTTGTGCCTGGCTGGGAAGTTTTATCATTCTCTAACTTTTCTCCTTTCCTGAGGCTACCAACCTTAGCAAAAGCATGGCTCCAAAGCACTGTCTTATTACACCTCACCCTCCCAGCACACCCTTGTAGAATCTTGTGATGACTATTACTTAATTTTTATAACTCAAGGTGAATGAGGTTCCCTATTACTCCTGTGATTAGTAATAATTATTACACTACACTGCACCAAGGAATGTTCTCCCATTGGCTTCTTCAGCAGGATCTATTGTGAAGCCTTGGAGGTTGTAGGCTGCCAGGTCTATGGGTAAGTTCAGCTCAACCTGGCACTTAATGAGAACACGCCAGCTCCTCCATTGGTCCTAGAACAGAAGTAGGCTGTTAGTGGTTTGGGCTCTGGCTTTAATTCCAGCTTCTGATTCTTGTGTCTGATCTTGGGCAGGTTACCTTTGCTAGCCTACTTTCTCATGTAAAATTTTGTTGATAAAAGAATTCATCTCATAGATGGTTTTGATAATTAAATAAGATAGTTCATAAAGAGCACTTAACATATTGCAAGGACTCAGTATGTCTTAGCTATTATGATTATTAACATTATTTTCACCAGGTGAGATGGGAATCTACTTCTGACAAGTTCACCTAGCAACCCCATTCACGTCTTTGGCCTCAGTCATTTGGGCCCCAAAGATGGTAGAAATACTACTGTCATTACAAAGTTACAAAGTCTCCTAAGCATGGGAGTGGGGTTTCTAGAACTTGGCAACCTATTCTTGAGGATTGTATTAGTTTCTTATTGCCACTGTAACAAATTACCACAAATTTAATGGCTTAAAACAGCACATGTTTATTTATTATCTAGCTGTTCTATGGGTCAGAAGTCTGACACAGGTCTCACTGAAGTAAAATCAAGGTGTTGGTAGGGTTCTATTCCTTTCTGGAGGCTCTAAGAGGGAGTCCGTTTCCTTGATTCTTCCACTTTCTGGAGTCTGCCTGTATTCATTAGCTCATGGCTCCTTCCTCCATCTTCGAAGTCAGCAACAGTGGTTTGAGTTCTTCTCACATCACATTACCTTGACACCATCTGTCTCCATCTTTCACGTTTAAGGTCCTTTGTGATTACACTTGGCCCAGCTGGATAATCAAGGATAATCTTCCTATTTTAAGGCTAGCCAGTTAGCAACCTTAATTCCATCTACAGTCTTAATTCCCCCTGGTTCCAGGAATTAGGAGGTGGGCATCTTTGAAGGGCCATCACTCTGCCTACCCCATGCATACAAGCCCTGCTCACTGAGTCAAAGCCTGGAAACAAAGTCCAGCATCTCAGGAGTCACTGAAAAGAGGAGGGAATTAAGACAGTCACTGGGCCCAGACAGACTGGTCCACCCACAACCCAGGAGTTTTATAACCAAAAACCAAACTCATTGCCATCAAGTTGATTCTGACTCATAGCAACAAATGCAGTAGAACTGCCCTGTAGAGTTTCCAAGACTGTAAATTTTTATGTAAGAAGATTGCCACATCTTTCTCCTGAGGAGCAGCTGGTGGGTTTGAACCGCTGAACTTTTGGTTAGCTGCTGAGTGTTTTAACTACTGTGCCATCAGGGCTCCTCAGGATTATTATGTTGTTGTTGTTGTTGTTATGTGCCTTTGAGTCAATTCCGACTCATAGTGACCCTATGTAAAACAGAACAAAACACTGCCTGGTCCTGCACCATCCCCACAATTGTTGCTATGTTTGAGCCCATTGTTGCAGCCACTATGTCAATCCATCTTGTTGAGGGTCTTCCTCTTTTTTGCTGAACCTCTACTTTACCAAGCATGATATCCTTCTCCAGGAACTGGTCCTTCCTGATAACATGTCTAAAGTATGTGAGAAGTAGTCTCGCCATCTTTGCTTCAAAGGAGCATTCTGGTTGTACTTCTTCCAAGACAGATTTGTTTCTTCTTTTGGCAGTCCATGGTATAGTCAATATTCTTCACCAACACCACAATTCAAAGGCATCAGTTCTTCTTCAGTCTTCCTTATTCATCGTTGAGCTTTCGCGTGCATATGAGGTGATCAAAAACATCATGGGTTGGGTCAGGTGCCCCTTAGTCTTCAAGGTGATATCTTTGCTTTTTAACACTTTAAAGAGGACTTTTGCGGCATATTTGCTCGATGCAACGCATTATTTGATTTCTTAACTGCTGCTTCCATGGGTGTTGACCGTGGATCCAAGTAAAATGAAATCCTTGACAACTTCAATCTTTTCACTGTTTATCATGATATTGCTTATTGGTCCAGTTATGAGGATTTTTGTTTTCTTTATGTTGAGGTGTAATCCATACTGAAGGCTGTAGTCTTTGATTTTCATCATTAAATGCTTCCAGTCCTCTTCACTTTCTGCAAGCAATGTTGTGTCGTCTGCATAACGCAGGTTGTTAATGAGTCTTCCTCCAATCCTGATGTGATTGAGAATTGTTATAGCTACTGTTTATTGCTAGTTATCTGTCAGACACTTTATACATTTATTCCCTTTAAACTACACAATCATATGAGGTCAGTATTATTAGCTTCAATTTACACAAGGAAACTGAAACTCAGAGCAATTAATTTATCCAAGGACACCCTGTGGGTCTGGTATTTGAACTCAGACTTGACTCCCAAAGTCTATAGTGTTGTTGTTGTTGGTTGCCATTGAATTAGCTCCAACTCATGGTGACCTAATGTATAACAGAACGAAATGTTCTCTGGTCCTGCACCATAATCATGATCATTGATATGTTTGAGTCCATTGTTGCAACATCATGATAAATGGAGAAGGAATTGAAGTTGTCAATGATTTCTTTCTACTTGCATTAACAAGAAAAATTCACGGAAACAGCAGTCAAGAAATCAAATGATGTATTGCATTGGACAAATCTGCTGCAAAAAACCTCTTTAAAGTTCTAAAAGTGAAGATGTCACTTTGATGACTAAGGTGCGTCTGATCCAAGCCATGGTCTTTCAATCACCTCATATGCATGAGAAAGTCGTATAATGAAAAAGGAGGCAAGAAGAATTGATGTGTTCAAACTGGGGTGTTAGTGAGGAATACTGAATATGCAGTGGACTGCCAAAAGAATGAACAAATCAGTCATAGATAAATACAACCAGAATATTCCTTAGAAGCAAAGATGGTGAAATTTTGACTTCCAAAGATTGCTTACTTTGGAAACATCATCAGGAAAGACTGATTGCTAGAAAAGGACATCATGTTTGGCAAAGTAGAGAGCTGACAAAAACCAGGGACACCCTCAAAGAGATGAATTGACACAATAGCCACAAATATGGGCTAAGCCTATCGTAGTGTTTCCTAAAGTATAATTCTGTGCATCATCTGAATCAGAATCCACCTGGGGAGACTGTTAAAATGCAGATTCCTGTCCCTTACCTTCCATCTAAAGGAACCCTGGTGGTGCAGTGGCTAAGCACTCAGTTGCTTCAAAGATTAGCAGTTTGAACCCATCAGCCGCTCCTTGGGAGAAGGATGTGGTAGCCTGCTTCCGTAATGACTACAGTCTTGGAAATCCTGTGGGGGCAAATCTACTCTGTCCTATAAGGTTGCTATGAGTTGGAATCTACTCAACAGCAATGGGTTTGGTTTTTTTTTTTGGTACCTTTCATCTAGACATCCTGGTGTTGTGAGTCTAGAATAAGTCCAAGGACTCTGCATTGAGCTAGCTCTCTGGGGGATGAAGTGATTCTCACATTTACTAAATCACAAGAACCACCTCTCAAAAGCATACAACCATGGGGTTAATGTGGCTCCAGCAGGCAAACCTCATCCATAATTCAGGGGCTTTGTTGTGGAAGGAATTCACAGGCACAGGGGAAACAAAAAGTTACCATCAAATGTCTCCTGATGGCCTGGGCCAAGCCAGGGGTAAGAAATGAGACCAAGGCCTACCTTTGTTTCTCAAGTGCTGCCACCAGGGTAATAAGAAGCCTGACCTGAAGTTCACCCAGTACATTGCTGATCAGCTTGCGAGCAGCTCAGAGGGAGGGAGGCATCCTTGTGATGCCCTCGGAAAATGAAGACTTACTGAGAATGCAAGACAAGCTCCCTTCCCTGGTGTGGAAAGTTAGGGACAGGAGAGGGCCCTCGGACCTGTTTACTGTGGAGGGATGTGCAGGATCCCTGGACATTGGGTCTTCCCCTCCCACCCCGCCTCATTCCTTTTTGTTTCTTCTGCTTTCCTGGAGGTTAGGCGCAGGCCACCAAGGAGGAAGGACGCCAGCTGAATCATCTTTCCTTCGTAGGAGAGTTGGGATGACTTCACGTGGGGTTAGCACCTCCCTTGAAGACTTGTTCTCACAGAGGGAAGTGGCGTCCTCTCCTTGGGCAGGCTCGTCTGCCTCAGATGTTTAGGGAGTTCTTACAGCAAGCTCAGCTTCTCATGATCTGAGATGGTCACTAGTCCCACAGTCCCATCTGTCCCACTGACAAGCAGTCCCAGCTTTCTCCGTAACCTTCAAAAGGCTGCATTCCTTCATTGTTCCCAAGGTCAGCTCTAGACCTGGGAAGACAAGGGCGATTAGCAGTGCTGGGGCATAGGGTACCCTGGTAATGAGCTGTAACTCTTATCTGTGCAATCATGGCATCCCCTTCCTCTGCTGGGAGGCCTGGACTTTCCACTAGATTAACCATACCAGAGGATAGACATAGGTAAGGGCATTATCCCTGAGACACTTTCTAAGAGTTCACCAACTGCTTTTCTCATTCCCAGGCCTTTCCCATGACTGAGCATTTTTACCAGATAACTTCAATCCTAAGAGTTCAGTATACAGAGGAGAGAGGCACAGCACTGCCAGAGAAACCGAATAAGATTTTGAATCAGAGAACTTTGGTGCAAGTCCCAGCAGAACTGTTTGCTTGCTGGGATCTTGAGCAAGGATCTTAACCTCCCTAGGATTCAGTCACTTACCTGACTCACAGAGTCATTTAGAAGATTAAATGAGACAATGCATATAAAAATACATTATAAAGAGTAACATATTGTACATGTTCATTAAAGGTTTATTTAGCTCATTATTGTTTCTTCTATCCCAGGCCCTGAGGGAGACACTGCGGGCACAGACATTTAAGACACAGTACACATACTCAAAGCATTCACAGGGCACACCCTTCATCACTATGAGGTTTGACAAACTAGCTTTGAAACCCAGCAATGGTGGTGAGGGTCCTTGGCCATATAAAGACCCTTACCAAGGCGGTCACGTGGACGCCAGGGTGTGGAGACAACTAACTTTTTATTAGTGGCCTGGGAAAATCCCCACATGTACCCATGTCCCCTGGGATGGAGCCTAGTCCCAAGAGGTGAGTACTTTCCAGTTGGAGATGTCCCTTCTACTCACTCTCCTGAGAGTTACTGATTGAGCTGATCTTGAGTTTTCTATCCATTTTGCTTGTAATCTCATTGTTTAGGTCATCCATTGGGCTTTGATCACTTGGCTCCTAGATACAGTACAGACTCACAGTCCCTTGTCTGAAATCCTTGGAGCCTGATGTATTCCAGAAATCAGCTTTAGATTTTAGAAAAGTAATCCTGTCCATAAACTTATTAGTAACGCCCTCAGCAGGGTCTGGGGCAATGCCCACAATCAAACGTGGAAGTGTTTCTGCAGCAAATCATGTAACTATTTTACACTAATGAGGTAAGTAAAGACTACAACAGATAACTGCATGTCATCAAATGAGTTACAACAAAACTTGATTTTCAGAGTTTTTTGAGTTTGGGGATTGTGAATAAGGGACTGTGGATCTATAATGGTTCAGCCCTTAGACCAAGAAAATGTGTTTCTACTTGCTGTCGGATCTAGAAGATCTTATTATTTTTATATATTAATAATTTGAATTAATGTATCTCCAGCCTGGTTCCACCAAGGACGTTAGGTATTTTGGACCATATTCTTGGCCTGGGCATCCCTTCCTGAACTACAGCTGTAGGTAAGAGCCTGTGCATCTCCCTGACTGCCGAAATTCCAGCCAGATAGAGCCCACTAATTGGTCCCACAAAAAAAAAAAAGAAAGAAAAGAATTTGTCAAAAAGAAAAATAAAAAGAATTTGGAAATGGGCCTTCTTCTTCCCCATGCTATCAGGGATTGGTATAGGTTACCATGTAAGAGTGCCTCTTGACTTCAAATGGCACTTTCTAATTCCCCATTCATTCCCTTAATCACTTATTTGCTTACTCAATGGCTCATTCATTTTCTTACCCCCTCCTTTGTTAATTCATTCATGTTCAGCAACAAATCCATGCTAGGTCCAGTGCCAATTCCTGGGAAAAGAAAAACCAATGAGACATGTTCTTGCTCTGTGGAGATCTCATTCAAGTTGGAGAGACAAACAAGAAACCAACTTTGGTACGTTTCAAAACAGAAAAAATACAACCAGAATGCTCCTTAGAAGTGAAGATGTCAAGACTTTGGCTCACTTAGTTTGGACAAGTCAACAGGAAAGATCAATCTCTAGAAAAGGACATCATGTATGGTAAAGTAGAAGGTCAGCAAAACGAGGGAACCCTCAGTGAGGTGGATTGACACAATAGCCAAAGCAATGAATTCAAACACACCAATGATCATGAAGATGTTGCAGAACTGGGCAACATTTTGTTCTGCTGTCCATAAGGTCATCATGAGTCAGAGCAGACTTGACATCTCCTAACAACAACAACAACAACAAAAGATCTATTCACAAATGATATCTCTTATCACCAAAAGACATCTCAGGTAGTCATCAGGTCCTGCCCCTGGCCTCAATCAGGTGTTAAGCCTCCTTCACTAGCAAACATTATGAAGGCAGGAGGTGGTGGAGGGAGAATAGGCCTGGACCATCCTAACTCCCTAGGTCAGTGATCAAATCAACCCCATGATATGGGAGGCATTAGGGTGAAATGAACAGAGCATCATTTTGTGTTCCAATTCTAGCTCTGCTACCTTTCAGCTATGAGACACTGGGCATGCTGATTAGGTTACCAGAGCCTCACAGAGGTTGTTGGAGGAGAGGTGAAATTACACCTAAAGCTTCAGGCAAATAAGAAGTACTCGTGGATTGTACCAGATGTGAAGGCCATAAACACAAGGATTTTTGTCCACTTTGCCCACCGCTGTTTTCTCAGGGCCAACTATTGACTGGCAATAATAAGGGATCAACAGTTCTCTGTGGAATGAATGAAGGTCTCCTCTTCTCACGTTTTCATGGCTAATGCATGCTTCCCTCAGTGCTTTTTAAGTCATTTACACTTACTTTCTCCTGTTCAATTTCATGTAGGTTCTTCCGATTTTGTGATTTGAGCTTGGCACCCTTAGCCAAACCTCACAGCAGGCAGATGTGTTAGGAAAAGATTTATGACGCCTTTACTGTCCAAGCTCAAGCCAAGAACTAACGGACCTGTTATCAGATTGGAAAATTTCAACTTCCTTTGACTGCTTGAAGGACAGAAATTGCACAAAGCAAAAATAATAATTAACAAGAGGAAAGAATTATGAGCAACCTGGGGATAAAATCTCAAATTCATCTCCTTATCTCAAACACCTGACATAGGGACTGTCAGGTGTAAACTAAGTCAGGTGTATACTAAGTACCCAATGGCTGTTGAATGGAAGAACGAAAAAACAAAGAAAAAGTAATGAATGATGGGTGAATGCATTCATTAATAAGAGGAAAAGAGAAAAAAAAAGGTCATTTATTGAGTGCCCACCACGTGTCAAACTCTGTGCTGATTGTTTAAATCTATTCATCACAAAAACAAAGGGAAAGAAAGTCTCCATTTTGGTAAGCCAATATTTCTCTTTTCATTGATAAATTGATTTTTTTTTTTTTTTTTAGATCAGACATTTATCAAATTCCCTAAATTTAAAACGGGTAAGTCTATTTCTCTACTCAGGCGTGTAAGAGACACAAGGAAATAAAAGAACTTTATATGTCAATTTAAAAACCACACATGTAACTCAGCAAATGTCACTGAAATGAATTAGAAATAAACTTTTTTGTTTACATTTTTTTAGTTGAATGTTAGAATGGATGTTTAGGTTTGTTTTAAAGAGACCTAGATTTGTGTTTTCTGGGAGTAGATAGTTAATTATGGGTTAGCAAATTCATGCCAATTTGAAGGTAAATATACACCCTACAGGATGGGAAAGAAGAAAAATGTGTCTCTCTGTGTTCCCCTTTGTCATGAATTGAATTGTGTCCCACAAAAATATCTGTGAACTTGGCTGGGTCATGATTCCCAGTACTGTATGATTGTGCACCAAATTGTAAATCTGATGTGATTTCCTTATGTGTTGTAAACGCTATCACTATGATGAGGTTATATGTGATTTCCTTATGTATTGTAAACTCTGTTACTATGATGAGGTTATACTAATGAGGCTTACAAGATTAGATAGTGTCTTAATCCAATCGCTTTTGAGATATAAAAGACAGAAACGAGCAGAGACACATGGGAACTTCATACCACCAAGATAGCAGTGCCGGAAGCAGAGCATATCCTTTGGACCTGAGGTTCCTGCACTGAGATGCTCCCAGACGAAGGGAAGAGTGATGCATCACAAGGACTTTCATCCAGAGTCCACAGAGAAAGCGTTTCCTTGGAGCCAGCACCCTCAATTTGGACTTGTAACCTACTGGATTATGAGAGAATATACTTCTCTTTGTTAAAGCCATCCACTTGTGGTATTTCTGTTGGAGCAGCACTAGATGACTAAGACACCCTTGAAACACTACTGCTTCTTAAAGAATCAGCAAATCAATCATCACAGATTTCCTGAGCTAGTGATAAAAAGGCACACATCTTTGGCAATATGTCCTGAATCCTTCTTGATTCTTCAAAGTTAAATTCCTCCTTATTCCATGTTAAATATATAAATTATTTCATTTCTTAGTGGAATACTTACAATTTCTCATAAAATAGAAAAGTACTACCTGCCACAAACTCTTTCCTGTCTGTGACCTAATCGTCATCCATGCCCCCTGGTTCTTTCTTTACAGTTAATGTCGATAGCAGAATGACACCTTCCCTAGTATCAAAACCACTGCTTGGAAAGAAATAATGAAGATACAGCCTACAACATTTCAATTTGTTAAATACTCCAACCCCCAGGCCTATCTCTGCCCACATTTGCCAAGCTTTGGGGGATTAGTGAGAATAGTGTCTCAAACTAACCATCACTACCCTTCCATGCACCCTTGAAAAGTATTGTGATAAAAAAGATTATTGGAGGAGCCCAAGACGGTGACTTAGACAGATGCACCACAACGTCCCCTTACAACAAAGACTTGAGAAAAGTGAAACAGATACAGATGACAACCCTGGGACCCTGAGCATCAAATGGAAGGCTGAGAATTAGACAAAGCACTGAGTGGAAGGAGAGACAGGATGAAAATAGCTGACACAGAGATTTGTGGATACTCAGTGCCCTGCCAGCTGGTCCGGCATGGGATGGCCATCTTGGGACAAAGCAAGCAGTGTTTCCAAATAAGGAGCACGGGAAGGCGACTCCACAGAATTCACAACAGGAGACAGAGATACTGTGTAAACAAGCCTAGAATGAAACAAGGTGAGTGGGATGCAAGCCAGGGTTAAAAAGGGTAAGCACTGGAAGACTGGGTGAGAGCTCCAGTGATCCTGTTGACCACAAAGAAGAGAGACAGTCAAGAGCAAGACTACTCACCAGCAGTGGTGCCTGACCATTTTGACAGGAAACACACAATGAATAATAAAACTTAGAGTAACAACTAGAGGTTCCCCCCACCAGCCAGACTCCGTGCAACACCTCCCTTCACGTTTATACAGGCCAAGGCCTAATCACCTGACGTGGCCTGGCAGGAGAGCCCCCACACCCATGCCCAGCAACTAGTGGGCGTTCCCCCACACCTGTTGTCCAGAGATCTGGGATCTCCTCATGCCTGCACAGTAACCAAAACACACCCCACACCATTGCCCAGCAACCAGCATGTGTGCCCCCATGCCCTAGCCCAGCAACTAACAGGAGTGCCCTTGTGTACCCTTCCAATGACCAGCTGGCATGGCCCAGCAGGCATACCCCCTTCCCAGTGACCTCCAGGTACATCCCAGCAGGTGTCATCAGTGCCCCCACCCAACTATGAGCAGGCATTCCTTGTGTCATCACCCAGTGACTGCCTGGCCACAGCAACACCCATCCCACACTCAGCCAGTTCCTGCAGGCTGATCATACACTCACTGAAGACCCTTTGATCTTCTCCCACCTACTGAGACACCAATTCTTGCCTCCATTTGGGTAACATTGCCTTTCTGTGGCTACAAAGAGGCTTGTCCTGCTCTCCAGTAGATGCACTAACTGCTAATACCAATGCAGAACGACTGCACTGTCCCACAAGAGCTGTGGAGGGACACTGACCACCCAACACTTGACGCCTCACATCAGGGAAGGGATCCACTCTTGTATCTCCACTTTATCCTGGAAGGGAAGACATACACACCTAACAGTGGAGACATCCCATGTATGTGCAACCCACCATATCCACTAGTGAGAGAAAATCACACTCAGCCAACCAACACCACCAAAGTCATACATAGACCAGTATTACAAAACAATAACTAAGGGGGTGTGGTCAACATGGCAGAGTAGTTAGATGCTTCCTATATCCCTCTTACAACAAAGACCTGGAAAAACAAGTGATGTGACTCTATATGAATATCTAGGAGCCTTGAACAAGCCAAAGTTGAGAAATCCATCTGAGTGATATGGGAGAGGGAGCCCGTTTGGAAGAAGTGAAGAGGGACAGAGCCGCGGTAGTGAAACTGCAGCACTGCAGCCACGCCTGTCCACAGTGAAGCCGGCAAACAGCTGTGCTGTACGTGCGCTTGGGAAGCAGTTTCCACATTGAGAGAGACCTGGCAGCAGAGATTCTGCTTGGACACTCCAAACCAGTGAAAAGCAGCTCCCAAGAAGCTAAGTACATGCGTGCAACCTTTAGCGGGGATTAAACAAAAAAAAAAAAAAAAGCCCGTTTGGGAAAAACCTCTCTCCCTTTTACCTCCTCCCTCAGTGCTCTGCACCAGGAGTCCACTGGGCTGGAAGTAGATCCCAAAAGGCGCCCTGACCCATTCTCCTGGCCTTGGAGAGGGAACAAATAAGCTACTGGCTCCCCTAAGCCAGGAACACAGGGTCGGCACAGCTCCTTTGCTAGGCACAGGTATAAAGGGTCTGCAGACTCTGAGTGTCTTACACACCTGTATAGACTTGTGGGGACCCATCTCAACAGCGTTAGCCCTCACTACCACAGTACAACAGTGCAAACATCTGAGGTTTAACTTCAACAGCTTCAGCTGTGAACGGGCAGATTTGTGACCCTCGAAACAGCCCTGCTCCTCAAGTAGGCACTTTTATCGATCTGCAACAGGGGCTTGAGGACTGGTGGTATCACCTAAAGTGCCTAGTCACCTGCTACTGGCATCCAAGAGAAAGTGGTGTCCTCGAGTCTTTACAGTCAACAGAGTGGGGTGCTCATAGTCTGGCTGCAAAACTCACCCACCTACTCACCCTAGAGAATAGGGACACGCTTTCCTTTCAGAGTCTCAGGGGCAGCCATCAGCCCCCTGCCTGGCTCAGTGCATGATCCCCTACCACAGCCAGAGTCCAGTGCCTGCACCAATCACCCATGCCTCTCTAGGACTGGGGGTGAAACCCTGCATCACACACTTGGTGACCGACTGCCTGAACACCCGAGCTGAACCCACATAGGAAAATTTAATGGACTCCTGCGTGCACATACTTAATTGCAGAACCAACTACCTGGTGACAGGAGTTAGAGATCCAAAGATGTCAAAAATAAAACTAGTGCACACGAGCAGCCTATTTGAGCATATCAAAACAAAACAAAATAAGAAGCTAGGTCTCACTAAGCAAATACAAAACAAAATCATAATAAATTATTGATGGCTTGGAGACAACAGTCAATATCAAGTCACATAAAGAGGCAGTCCATGATGGCTTCAGCAAGCTCCCAAAATAAAGACTCAACAAATTCTCTGGAGGAAGAGAACTTCTTGGAATTACCAGAGGCAGAATACAAAATATTAATATACAGAACTCTTCTAGAAATAAGAAAGGAAATTCTACAGAATTCAGAAACCTCCAGGGAACATACAGACGCAGTAGTAGCAGAACTTAGAAAAGTTATTCAAGAACATAATGCCAAATTTAATAGGCTGCAAGAATCAGTAGAGAGACAGCAATCAGAAATCCAGAAGGTTAACAATAAAATTTCAGAATTAGACAACTCAATAGAAAGTCCTAGGAGCAGAATTGAGGCAGTAGAAGTTAGAATTAGTGACATTGAATATAAAGCTCTTGATGCTAAATTATTTGAGGAAAAATCAGACAAAAGAATTAAAAAGAATGAAGAAACTCTAAGAGTCATGTGGGACTCTATCAAGAGAAATAACCTAAGAGTGATTTGAGTACCAGAACAGGGGGGGATAACAGAAAATACAGAGAAAATTGTTGAAGATTTGTTGACAGAAAACTTCCCTGATATCATGAAATATGAGAAGATATCTATCCAAGATGCTCATTGAACCCCACATAAGGTAGATCCCAAAAGAAAGTCACCAAGACATATTATAATCAAACTTGCCAAAACCAAAGACAGAGGATTTTAAGAGCAGCTAGGGATAAAAGAAAAGTCATCTACAAAGAAAAGTCAATTAGAATAAGCTCAGACTACTCAGCAGAAACCATGCAGGCTAGAAGGCAAAGGGATGACATATTTAAAGTCTTGAAGGAAAATAACTGCCAGCCAAGAATTATATATCCAGCAAAACTGTCTCTCAAATATGATGGTGAAATTAGGGCATTTCCAGATAAACAGAAGTTCAGCGAATTTGCAAAAACCAAACCAAAATTACAAGAAATACTAAAGGGAGTCCTATGGTTAGATAATCAATAACACCAGCTAACAACGTAAGACTAGAACACAGGACAGAGCAAACAGATATTGACTCAGATACTGAAATAGAAAATATATCAAAGCTAAAACATTGAAAAAAGGGAAACAGATATCAATATGTAAAAAAGGATAATATTAAAACAAAAAAAGAGGGATTTAAAAAATGGAGAAATTGATTTTTTATATGGAGGGAAAGTTAAGGCGATAAAAAGTAATAAAAGACTGGTATTAACTTACAAAAATAGGGGTAAATATTAAGGTAACCATAAAGGAATCTAACAATCCTACAAATCAAAATAAAAAAGTAGAAAAACATAAAGACCCAGCAAACACAAAATCTACAACAAAGAAAAAGATGAAAAAAAAATACATAAAGAAAAACGACTCAGCACAGAAAATTGAGAACAAAGAAACTGTGAACGACACACAAAAAGAGATATCAGGATGACAGCACTAAACTCATACCTATCAATAATTACACTGAATGTAAATGGACTTAATGCACCAATAAAGAGACAGAGAGTGGCAGATTGGATAAAAAAGCATGATCTATCTATATGCTGCCTACAAGAGATGCACCTTAGACTTAAAGACACAAACAGGCTAAAACTCAAAGGATGGAAAAAAATATATCAAGCACACAACACTCAAAAAAGAGCAGAAGTGGCAATATTAAGCTCTGACAAAATAGACTTTAAAGTAAAATCCACCACAAAGGGTAAGGAAGGGCACTATATAATGATTAAAGGGTCAATACACCAGGAGGACATAACTATAATAAATATTTACACACCCCACAACAGGGCTCCAAAATACATAAAACAAACTCTAACAGCTCTGAAGAAAGAGATAGACAGCTCCACAATAGTAGTAGGAGACTTCCACACACCACTTTAGGTGAAGACAGAACATCCAGAAAGAAGCTCAACAAAGACACGGAAGAGCTAAATGCTACAATCAACCAACTTGATCTCAAAGACGTATGCCGAACACTGCACCCAACAGCAGCCAAGTATACTTTCTTTTCCAATGCACATGGAATATTCTCCAGAATAGACAACATATTAGCCCATAAAACAAGCCTTAACAAAATCCAAAGCATCAAAAAATTATAGAGCATCTTTTCTGACCATAAAGCCATAAAAGTAGAAATCAACAACACAAAAAGCAGGGGAAAAAAAAAATCAAATACATGGAAACTGAACAACACCTTGCTCAAAAACTACTGGGTTATAGAAGAAATTAAGGAGGGAATAAAGAAATTCATAGAATCAAATGAGAATGAAAACACATCCTACCAGAACCTTTGGGACACAGAAAAAGCAGTGATCAGAGGTCAGTTTATAGCAATAAATGCACACATCCAAAAAGAAGAAAGGGCCATATCAAAGCATCAACCCTACAACTGGAACAGGTAGAAAGAGAGCAGCAAAAGAAGCCCACAGATGCCAGAAGGAAGGAAATAATAAGAATTAGAACGGAATTAAATGAAATAGAGAATAGAAAAACAATTGAAAGAGTTAACAAGTCCAAAAGATGGTTTTTTGAAAAGATCAAAAAAATTGATAAAACATTGGCCAAACTGACAAAAGAAAAACTGGAGAGGAAGCAGACAACCCGTATAAGAAATGAGATGGGTGATATCACAACAGACCCAACTGAAGTTAAAAGAATCATAACAGATTACTATGAAAAAGTGTACTCTGACAAATTTGAAAACCTAGAGGAAATGGACAAATTCCTAGAAACTCACTACCTACCTAAATTAACACAAACAGAGGTAGAACAACTAAATAAACCCGTAACAAAAGAAGAGATTGAAAAGGTTATTAAAAAACTGCCAACAACAAAAAAAGCCCTGGCTCGGATGGCTTCAATGGAGAATTCTACCAAACTTTCAGAGAAAAGATAACACCACTTCTGCTAAAGGTATTTCAGAGCACAGAAAAGGATGGAATACTCCCAAACTCATTCTATGAAGCCAGCATAACTGTGATACCAAAACCAAGTAAACACACCACAAAAAAAGAAAATTACAGACCGATATCCCTCATGAACATTGATGCAAAAATCCTCAACAAAATTTTAGCCAATAGACTTCAGCAACATATCGAAAAAATAATTCACCATGACCAAGTGGGATTTATACCAGGTATGCAGGGATGGTTCAACATTAGAAAAACAATCAATGTAATCCATCACATAAATGAAACAAAAGACAAGAACCACATGATCTTATCAATCGATGCAGAAAAGGCATTTGACAAAGTCCAACACCCGTTCATGATAAAAACTCTCAACAAAATAGGAATAGAAGGGAAATTCCTCAATATAATTAAGGGCATTTACACAAAACCAACAGCCAACATCATCCTGAATGGAGAGACTTTGAAAACATTCCCCTTGAGAACAGGAACCAGACAAGGATGCCCTTTATCACCACTTTTATTCAACATTGTGCTGGAGGTCTTAGCCAGAGCAGTTAGGCTAGAAAAAGAAATAAAGGGCATCCAAATTGGTAGGGAAGAAGTCAAAGTATCTCTATTTGCAGATGATATGATATTATACACAAAACATCCCAAAGAACCCACAAGAAAACTACTGGAACTAATAGAAGATTTTGGCAAAGTTTTAGGATACAAGATAAACATACAAAAATCAATTGGATTCCTTTACACCAACAAAGAGAACCTTGAAGAAGATAAAATACTTAGGAATAAATCTAACCAGAGATGTAAAAGATCTTTACAGAGAAAACTACAAGACACTACTGCAAGAAACTAAAAGAGACCTGCATAAGTGGAAAAATATACCTTGCTCATGGATAGGTAGACTCAACATAGTGAAAATGTCAATTCTACCCAAAGCAATCTACAGATACAATGCAATCCCGATCCAAATTCCACCATCATTTTTTAATGAGATGGAGAAAGAAATCACCAACTTCATATGGAAAGGGAAGAGGCCCTGAATAAATAAAGCATTACTCAAAAAGAACAAAGTGGGAGGCGTTACACTGCCTGATTTTAGGACCTATTATACTGCCACAGTAGTGAAGACAGCCTGGTACTGGTACAACAACAGATAAATAGACCAATGGAACAGAGTTGAGAATCCAGATATAAGCTCATCTACCTATGAGCAGCTAATATTGGACAAAGGCCCAAAGTCCATTAATTGGGGAAACGACAGTCTCTTTAACAAGTGGTGCTGGCATAACTGGATGTCTATATGCAAAAAACTGAAACAAGACCCATGCCTCACACTATGCACAAAACTAACTCAAATTGGATCAAAGACTTAAATATAAAATCAAAAATGATAAAGATCATGGAATCAAAAATAGGGACAATGCTAGGAGCCTTAATACATGGCATAAACACAATACGAACCATAAGTAACAAAGCACAAGCATCAGAAGAGAGACTAGATAAATGGGAGCTCCTAAAAATCAAACACTTAATGCTCATCCAAAGACTTCACCAAAAGAGTAAAAAGACAACCTACAGACTGGGAAAAAATTTTTGGCTACAACAAATCTGATCAGCATTTAATCTCTAAAATCTACAAGATACTGCAAAACCTCAACAGCAAAAAGACAAATAACCCAATCAAAAAATGGGCAAAGGATATGGACAGGCACTTCACCAAAGAAGATATTCAGGCAGCTAACAGACACATGAAGAAATGCTCACAGTCATTAGCCATTAGAGAAATGAAGATCAAAACCACAATAAGATATCATCTCACCTCAACAAGGCTAGCATTAATCCAAGAAACACAAAATAACAAATGCTGGAGAGGTTGTGGAGAGACTGGAACACTTATACACTGTTGGTGGGAAAGTAAAATGGTACAACCACCTTGGAAATTGACTTGGCGCTTCCTTAAAAAGCTAGAAATAGAAGTACCATAAGATCCAGCTATCCCCCTCCTTGGAATATATCCTAGAGAAACAAGAGCCATCACACAAATAGATATATGCACACCCATGTTCATCGCAGCACTGTTCATAATAGCAAAAAGATGGAAGCAACCTAAGTGACCATCAATGGACGAATGGATAAACAAACTATGGTATATCCACACAATGGAATATTATGTAACTATAAAGAACAATGATGAAGCTGTGAAACATCATATAACATGGCGAAAGCTAGAACTTATTATGCTGACTGAATTTCGTCAGTCACAGAAGGATAAATACTGTATAAGACCACTATTATAAGAACTCAAGAAAAGGATTAAACACAGAAGAAAACATTCTTTGATGGTTACGGGGGTGGGGAGGGAGGGTAGGGGTTATTCACTAAGTAGATAGTAGATAAGAATCATCTTAGGTGAGGGGAAGGACAGCACACACTACAGGGGAAGCCAGCACAACTGGACTAAAAACAAAGCTAAGAAGTTTCCTCAATACAGTCAATACTTAGAGAGACAGAGTAACAGGGATCCGGGGTCTGGGGACCATGCTTCCAGGGGACATCTATGTCAATTGGCATAACAAAGCTTATTAAGAAAATGTTCTGCATCCTACTTTGGTGAGTGGCATCTGGGATCTTAAAAGCTTGCAAGTGGACATCTAAGATGCATCATTTGGTCCCAGCCACTTGGAGTAAAGGAGAATGAAGAACACCAAAGACACAAAGAAAGTATTAGCCCAAGAGACAGAAAGGGCCACATAAAGCAAAGACTTCATCAGCCTGAGACCAGAAGAACTAGATGGTGTCCTGCTACCACCAATGAACGTCATGACAGGGAACACAACAGAGGGTCCCTGATGGAGCAGTAGAATGATGGGATGCAGAACTCAAATTCTAGTAAGAAGACCAGACTTAATGGTCTGACTGAGACTGGAGTTTCCCCGGAAAGCATGAACCCTGGACTCTCTATCACCCCAGAACTAAAACAATTTCCGAGGCCAACCCTTCAGACAGGGATTGGACTGGACTGTGGGACATAAACTGATACTTGTGAAGAATCTGCCTCTTATTCAAGTAGATACAAGAGACCAAAGGGGCGGCTTCTGTCCAGAGGTGAGATTGGAAGGCAGAGAGAGTTAGGAGCTGGTTGAATGTTCATGGGGGAACGGGGACAGAAGAGAGGAGTGTGCTGTCGCAGAATGGGTTGAGTGGTTGGGGTCTCATAACAATGTATGTAAAAAAAAAATTCTATATGGGAGACTAACTTGAAATGTAAACTTCATTTAATTACAACAATAAAAAAAAAAACAACTAAAATAATACAAAGGAAGAAAGCCACTCTAAAGACAAATAAAAAAGCAAAGCTCCTGATAAATCAAAACAAAACAAAAAAATATTAGGGCAAAACAAACAGTACTCAATCAACATAAAAATATATAAATAAATAACATTTGTGGTGGTTAATGTTATGTGTCAAGTTGGCTATGCCATGATTCCCAGTATCGTGTAGTTGTCCTCAATTTTGTGATATTATGTAATTATCCTCCATTTTATTTGTTGTAAATCCTAACCTTTATATGTTAATGAAACAGGATTATTGTGGGGTTTATCTTGAGTCACAGCCTTACAAGAGGGTGTGCTTCAAGTCACACACTTACTCAAGTCACAACCATACTCTGATGTAGGGGGAATTTCCTTGGGGGTGTGACCTGCATCCAATATATATATGGATGCTCTGGCAAGGCTCTCCCTTACTCCTGCATCCAGCTCATCATCATCTGACCTTCAGTTCTTGGGACTTGAGCCTGTCGTCTGACCTGATGATTTTGGGATTTGCCAGCTTCTGCAGCCCATGAGCCAACAACCTACCATCTGACCTTCCAATTGTGGGTTCATTACCCCTGCTACCACGTGAGTCAGGAGGAGCCTCCAGCCTGACACCTGACCCATGGATTTGGGACTTGCCAGACTCCACAACGAGGTGAGCTATTTCCTTGAGAGAAATCTGCCTATACTTATAGAGATTTATCTCAAGGAAATATGTTTCACTGGTTTTGCTTCTCTAGAGAACCCAGCCTAAGACAACGCCTTAATGTCCCAGAAACAGCAGTAAGTAACAAATCATATGAAGAAGTACGGTAAGATAGCTCACACAAATGAGCAGAATAAAGGGATGGAAAACCTTTCTGAGGAAAATCTGTTAATAGAATTACCTGACAAGGAATTCAAAGGACTAATATTTAGGATTCTTAAAGATATCAAGGAAAACATAAAAAAACCTAGAAAATTTCAAGAAAACAATACAAGAACACAATGACAAATTCGGTAGAGAAATAGAAAATACATAAAAACAACAGCTAGAAATCCAGAAGATTAACAATAAATTATCAGAAATAAAGAACTCAATGGAAAGACACAGATGTGGAATGACTCAAAGGAAGAAAGAATCAATGAAATAGAGGACAAATCCCTTGATAGTAATTTATTTGAGGAACAATTAAAAAAAAAGATGGAAGAAAAATGAAGAAAGCCTAAGGGTTATGTGGGACACTATCAAGAGGAACAATTTTACACATATTAGGAACTCCAGAAGGGAAGAGAGAAAACAGAGTACAGAGAGAATTTTTAATGTAATACTGGCAGAAAACTTCCAAATATCATGAAGGATGAGGGGATCTTCATCCAAGAAGCTCAATGAACCCCACAGAGGATAAATCCAAAAAGAAAATCACCAAAACATATCATAATCAACTTTTCCAGAACTAAAGACAAAGAATTTCAAGAACAGCTCATGAAAAGCAAACTATCACTTACAAAGGAGGCTTTAATAAGACTTAGTGCTGATTTCGTGTCAGAAACCACGCAGGCAAGTAAGCAATGTGAAGACATATACAATGCCCTGTAAGAAAAGATCTGCCAACCAAGAATCATACCCAGCAAAATTGTTTTTCAAAGATGAGGGCAAAGTTAGGACATTCTCAGACAAGCAGAAATTAGGGAAAGTGTAACCACAAGACCAGTCCTACAAGAAATATTAAAAGGAGTCTTTTGGATAGAAAACCAATGACATCAGACAGCAACCTGAGACAAAGACATGACAGCATCAGATGCCAAGCCAGGGAAACCATTCACAAAAGTAAAATAAAGCTACAGAATTGATTTAAAAGAACCAGAGATATGAAAAGTAAATGATGACAACTAAAACAAAAGGGGGAATGAATGGTGTAGTTACAGAGTTTCCATATGGAGAGGAAGTCAAGGTGATTTCAAGAGATAACAGACTGCTTTAAATGTAGGATGATAAATGTAAACTTCAGGGTAACCACAAAGAAAATTAATAAATCTGCTCATCATAATAGAGAAAAAGAAAATCAAAAAGACTCAGTAAACACAAAAATAGCAACAACAAATGAAAGGAAAAGAAAATCCATATACAAAAAGAACTCAACACAGAAAGCAAAGAACAAAGAAAATAACACTACAAAAGTATATAACAAAATGACTGCAGTAAATTTTTACCTATCAATAATCACACTGAATGTAAATGGATTAAGTGCACCAGTCAAGAGACAGAGAGTGGCTGAATAGATGAAAATGCATGACCCATCAATATGTTGCCTACAAGAGACACAGTTTAGACACAAAGACATAAATAGGTTAAAAATCAAAGGATGGAAGAAATATACCAAGCAAACAACAACAAAAAGAGAGTAGGAGTGGCAATATTAATATCTGCCAAATTAGACTTCAAGTTAAAAACCATTATAAAAGACAAAGAAGGACATTACATTAGTCCTCCCTTACCTGCAGTTTCGCTTTCTGCAGTTTCAGATACCCGTGGCCAACTGTGATCCACAATACTTGTTTTCAAGTAACCCTTATTTTACTTAATAATGGCTTCAGAGCTCAACAGTAGTGATGCTGGCAATTTGAATATGCCAAAGAGAAGCTGTAAAGTGCTGTTATTTTATTATTAGTTATTGTAGTTAATCTCTTACTGTGCCTAATTAATAAATTAAACTTTATCATAGGTATGTATGTATAGGAAAAAAATAGTATATATGGGGTTCAGTACTATCCATGGTTTCAGGCATCCACTGGGCGTCTCAGAACATATCCCACACAGATAAGATGGACTACTGTACAAGAAAACAAAAATTGTCACAACTGGACCAATAAGCAACATCATAATAAATGGAGAAAAGATTGAAGTTGTCAAGGATTTCATTCTACTTGGATCCACAATTAACACCCATGGAAGCAGCAATCAAGAAATCAAAAGATGCATTGCATTAGATAAATCTGCTGCAAAAAAACCTCTTTAAAGTGTTGAAAAGCAAAGAGGTCACCTTGAAGACTCAGGCACACCTGACCCAAGCCATGGTGTTTTCAATAGCCTCATATGCATGTGAAAGCTGCACAATGACTAAGGAAGATCGAAGAAGAATTGAAGCCTTTGAATTGTGGTGTTGGCAAAGAATACAGAATATACCATGGGCTGCCAAAAGAATGAACAAATCTGTCTTGGAAGAAGTACAACAAGAATGCTCCTTGGAAGCAAGGATGGTGAGACTATGTCTTACATATTTTGAAGAAGTTATCAGGAGAGATCAGTCCCTGGAGAAGGACATCATGCTTGGTAAAGTAGAGGGCAAGTGAAAAAGAGGAAGAGCTTCAATAATGGACTGACACTGAGGCTGCAACAACGGGCTCAAGCATAACGATGATTGTGAGGATGGCGCAGGACTGGGCAGTGTTTTGCTCTGTTGTACATAGGGTGGCTATGAGTCAGAATGGACTGGATGTCACCTAACAACTGTATATAATGATTAAGGGCCAATTAACCAAGAAGACATAACAATTATAAATATTTATTCACACAATATCAGAGTTCCAAAATTTATAAAGCAAATTTTAGCAGAACTGGAGAGAAATAGACAGTTCTACAATAATAGTAGGAAGTTGTAACACACCATTTCTGGAGATGGACAGAACTAGAAAGAAAATCAGCAACGATACAGAAGATCTAAATAACACTATTAATCAACTGGACCTCACATACATATATAGAACACACCACCCAACAGCAGCGCAACACACATTCTTCTCCAATGCACAGGGAATATTCTCCAGAATAGATGATACTTTAGGCCACAAAGCAAACATCAATAAATTTAAGAAGACTGAAATTATACAGAGCGTTTTCTAGGACCAAAACAATATGAAACTAGAAATTGATAACAGGAAGAACAAGGGAAATAAATTAAATATATGGAAAGAAAATAACACAGAACTAAAAAAATTATTGGGTCATAAACCAAAAAAAAAAAAAAAAAAAAACCGAAACTGTTGCCATTGAGTTGATTCTGACTCATAGCGATCCCACAGTACAGAGTAGAACTTCCCCATAGGGTTTCCAAGGAGTGACTGGTGGATTTGGACTGCAGAACTTTTGGTTAGCAGCCAAGCTCTTAACCACTACACCACCAGGGCTGCGTAGAAGAGATCAAAAGTGAAATTAAAAAGTACCTAGAATCAAATGAGAATGAAAACACAACATACCAAAACTTTACAACACAACAAAAGCAGTGCTCATAGGGAAATTTATAGCAATAAATGCACACATTAAAAAAGAAAGGTCCAAAAATAAATAAATAAATAAAGATCCAAAATCAATAACTTAACCTGACAACTTAAGTAGAAAAGGAAGAGCAAAAGAAAACCAAAGCTACACAAAGAAAGGAAATAATAAGGATCAAAGCAGAAATAAATGAAATAGAAAACATAAAAACAATAGAATCAACAAGAGTAGAAGTTGGTTCTTTGAGAGGGTCAATAAAATTGACAAACCACTGGCTGATTTGACAAAGGAAAAAAATGAGAAGAAGCAAATAATCAAAATAAAAAATAAAATTGGAGACATTATAACAGATCCAGCTAAAATGAAGAGGATTATAAGAGATTATTACAAAAAATTGTACTCCAACAAATTAGAAAACCTTGAAGAAATGGACAAATTTCTAGAAATGCTACCTACTTAAACTAACACAAATAGAGGTAAAAAATCTAAACAGATCAATAACAAAAGAAGACATTGAAGACGTTATTTAAAAAAATCCCAACAAAAAAACAGCCCTGGCCCAGATGGCTTCACTGGGGAATTTGACCAAACATTCAGAGAAGAAATGACACCAAGTTTACTCAAACTCTTCCAAAACAGAAAAGAGTAAGGAATATTTCCTAACTCATTCTATGAAGCCAGCATCACCCTGATACCAAAGCCAGGTAAAGACAAAAGGAAAATTACCCACCAGTATCCCTTATACCAAAAACCAAACCAAACCCATTGCCATTGAGTCAATTCCAACTCACATCAATGTTATAGGACAGAGTAAAACTGCCCCATAGGGTTTCCAAGGAGTGGCTGGTGGATTGGAACTGTCGACCTTTTGGATAGCAGCTGAGCTCTTAGCTACTGTGCCACCAGAGCCCCCTTATGAGTATAGAAGCAAAAATTCTCAACAGAAGTCTAAACAGCAGAATTCAACAGCATATAAAAAATAATAATAATACATCATGATCAGGCGGGATTCATTCCAGGTATGCAAGGGTGCCTCAACATTAGAAAATAAATTAGTGTAATTCACCACATAAAAGAAATAAAGGAAAAGAATCACATAATCATCTCAATTGATGCAGAAAAAGCATTTGATAAAATCCAACACCCTTTCCTGATAAAAACTCTAAAAAAAATAGGAATGGAAGGGAAATTCCTCATCACAATTAAGGGCATATATGATAAACCATCATGCTTGGTAAAGTAGAGGATCAGCAAAAAAAAAAAAAAAAAAAAGAGAAAGACTGTCAATGAGATGGACTGACACAGTGGCTGCAACAATGGGCTCAAACATAGCAACGATTGTGAGAATGGTGCAGGACTGGGCAGTGTTTCCTTCTGTTCATAGGATTGCTATGAGTCGGAATCTACTTGATGGCACCTAACAATAAAACAACAACAATAAACCAAGAGCCAACATTGTCCTCAGTGGTGAAAGACTGAGAGCCTTCCCCTTGAGAATGGGAATGAGACATGTATGCCCATCATCACCATTCTTATTATTCAATATTGTACCAGAAGTCCTAGCCAGAGCAATAAGGCAAGAAGAGGAAATAAAAGATATCCAACCAAACTGAAAAGGAAAAAGTAAAACTATCTCTATTCACAAATGACATGATCCTATACATAGAAAACCTCAAAGATTCCTACTGGATCTACAGTATTCCTACAAGAAAACTACTGAATCTAATTGAAAGATTCAGCAAAGTGTCCTGATACAAGATCCACACCCAAAAATCAGTTGGGTTCCTTACACTAACAAGGAGAACTCTGAAAAGAAAATTAAGACAATACCATTTGCAATAGCCCCTAAAAAAATAAAATACCTAGGAACAAATCTACCCAGGAATGTAAAAGACTTATACAACGAAAACTATAAAACACTATTGCAAAAGACTAGAAGAGACCTTTATAAATGGAAGAACAATCCATGCTCATGGATTGGAAGACTTAACATTACGAAATGTCAGTACTACCCAAAGTGATCTATAGATATAACGCAATCCTCATCCAAATTCCAACATCTCTCTTTACTGAAATGGAAAAACTAATCACCAAATCTATGTGGAAGGGAAAGAGGCCCCAAATAGCCAAATCAATATTGAAGAAGAAGAACGAAGTAAGAGGCCTCACACTTCCCAACTTTTAAACATACTATATAGCCAGGGTAATCAAAACAGTGTGGTACTAGTTTAATGACAGACACATAAACCAACAGAATAGAATTGAGGACTCAGAAGGAAATCCATCCATATTACGGGCGGCTTGTTTTCAACAAGGGGCCAGAGTCCATTCAATGGGTTAGAGTCTGTTTAACAAATGATGCTGGCAAGACTGGGTACCCACCTGCGGAAAAATAAAACAAGATTCATACCTCCTACCATACACAAAAACTAACTCAAAATGGATCAAAGACCTAAATGTTAAAGCTAAACCTATAAAGTTCCTGGAAGATAATACAGGGACAAGACTATGAGACCTAATTTTCTTTAGAAACAGATTATCAATCACAATTACAAATGCATGAACAACAGAAGACAAATTAGATAACTAGGACCTCCTAAAAAGTAAATGCTTATGCTCAACAAAAGATTTTATCAAAAGAATACAAAGAGATCCTACAGACTGGGAAAAAATCTTTGGGAATGCCATATCTGATAAGAGTCTAATCTCTAAAATATATAGAAAACTTCAACAACACAACAACAAATGGACAATCCAATTAAAAACTGAGCAATGGACTTAAGCAGACACTTCACCAAAGAGGATGTTCAAGCAGCCAACAAACACATGAAAAGATGTTTGCAATCATTAGCCATTAAACCAAAAACTAAACCTGTTGCCACTGAATCAATTCTGACTCATGGTAACCCTATAGGACAGAGTACAACTGCCCCATAAGGTTTCCAAGGCTGTAAATCTTTGCAGAAGCAGACTGCTGTATCTTTCTCCTGAGGAGCAGCTGGTGGGTTCAAACTGCTGACCTTTTGGTTAGCAGCCAAGCGCTTAAGCACTGTACCACCAGGACTCCTTTATTAACCATTGGACAGATGAAAATCAAAACTACATTGAGATACCATCTCACACCTGCAAAAATGTCACTGATAAAAAAATTATAAAATAACAGAAAACAACAAATGCTGGCAAGGTTATGCGGAGATTGGAACCCTGATCCACTGCTGGTAAGATTGTAAAATGGTACAACCCCTATGGAACATGGTCCGGCACTTCCTCAAAAAGCTAGAAATAGAACTGATCCAGCAATTCCACTCCTAGGTAGATACCCTAGAGATCTAATATCAGTGACACAAATAGACATGTGCACACCTATGTTTATTACAATATTATCCACAATAAGAAAAAGATGCACACAACTTAAGTGCCTGTCAATGGATGAAGGGATAAGCAAATTGTGGTACATACATACAATGGAATATTACACAGCTACAAAGAACAATGATGAGTTCTCCAACGTATTATAACATGCTGTCATGGATTGAATTGTGTCCCCTAAAAATATCTGTCAGCTTGGCTGGATCATGATTCCCAGTATGGTCTGATTGTCTACCATTTTGTCGTCTGATGTGATTTCCCTATGTGTTGTAAATCCTAGCACTATGATGTAATGAGACAGATTAGTGGTAGTTATATTGATGAGATCTACAAGATTAGATAGTGTCTTAAGCCAATCTCTTTTGAGATATAGAAGAGAGATGCAAGCAGAGAGACTTGGGAACCTCATACCACCAAGAAAGCAGTGCCAGGAGCAGAGTGTGTCCTTTGGACCTGAGGTTCCTGTGCAGAGAAGTTCCTAGGCCAAGGGAAGATTGGATTTGAAGGCTTAGAACCACAGTTTCATCATCAATGGGCATAATATAGTTCATGAAGTTTATGTTTTACATCCTAATCTGGTAAGACATGTCTGGGGTCTTAAAAGCTTGCAAGCAGACATCTGGAGCAAAAGAAAAAAGAAAACAAAAGACTGAAAGAAGAAAATAGTCTACAGGGTTAATAGCCCACATAAACCATGGCCTCATATATCCTGAGACCAGAAGAACTGGATGGTGCCTAGCTACCACTACAGAGAGTTCTGACCAGAGACACAAGATATGGTCCCAGATAGAATGGGAGAAAAACAGAACAAAACTCAAATTCTTAAATAACTCCAGACTTATTGGACCAGTAGAGACCAGAGGAACCCCTGAGACTGTCGCCCTGAGACACACCTTAAATCTGGAACTGAAACCATGCCCAGAGGTCACCTTTCAATTAAATAGTAGATTAGCTCATAAAATAAACAACATCACAAGTGAGTACTACGTTGTTTAAAAAAAAAATCAACTATATGAAACCAAATGGTCAACATTTACCCTAAAGCAAAGATGAGAACGTAATGGGGGAGGAGGATGAAAAGCTAGATTAATGTTAATGGAAATGGAACAACCAGAATGGAAATAATGAGAATATTGACATGTTATGAAAAACATAACCAATGTCACTGAACAATATGCATAGAAATTGTTAAATGAAAATCTAATTTGCTATGTACAGTTTCACCAAAAACACAATAAAATATATTTTTTAAAAGAGTGATTACTCTGATTATCTAGGGTGTTATCTTGCTAATAGGTAAACATATATCATTAAATTTACATTAAAAATCAACTACCATTGAGTTGATTTCAACTTGAGGTAACCCCATGTGTGTCAGAGTAGAGCTGTGCTCCGTAGGATTTTCAGTGGCTGATTTTTCAGAAGTAGATCTCCAGACCTTTCTCCTGAGGTGCTACTGAGTGGATTAGAACCTCCAACCTTTCAGTTAGCAGCCAAGCACGTTAAAAATTTGCACCAACCAGGAACTCCAAGTGAAAAAAGGATAATCCTATATTGACTAATTTTCTTCAACTTCAACTTGAACTTGCATGTGAGCAATTGATGGTCTGTTCTGCAGTCAGCCACTGGCCTTGTTCTGACTGATGATATTGAGCTTTTCCATCATCTCTTTTCACAGATGTAGTCGATGTGATTCCTGTGTATTCCATCTGGTGAGGTTCACGTGTATAGTTGGTGAAAAAAGGTATTTGCAACGAAGAAGTCTTTGGTCTTGCAAAATTCTATCATGAGAACTTTGGCGTCGTTTCTATCACCAAGGCCATATTTTCCAACTACTGATCCTCCTTGTTTGTTTCCAACTTTCCCATTCCAATGGCCAGTAATTATACATGCATCTTGACTGCATATTTGATCAATATCAGACGGCAGAAGTTGGTAAAAATCTTCAATTTCTTCATCTTTGGCCTTAGTGGTTGGTGAGTAAATTGGAATAATAGTTTTATTAACTGGTCTTTCTTGTAGGTATACAGATATTATCCTATCACTGACAGGGTTGTTCTTCAGGACAGATCTTCAAACGTTCTTTTTGACTATGAATGTGATGCCATTTCTCTTCAATTTGTCATTCCTGGCATAGTAGACCATACGATTGTCTGATTCAAAATGGCCAATACCAGTCCATTTCAGCTCACTAATGCCAAGGATATTGATGTTTATGCATTTCATTTTTGATGACTTCCAATTTTTCTAGAGTCATACTTCATACGTTTCACGTTCTGATTATTAATGAATGTTTGCAGCTGTTTCTTCTCATTTTGAGTCATGCCACATCAGCAAATGTCCTGATCAGAAGGTCCTGAAAACTTAACTCCATCCACATCATTAAGGTCAACTCTACTTTGAGAAGGCAGACCTTCCCCAGTTGTATTTTGAGTGACTTCCAACTTGAGGGGCTCATCTTCTGTCACTATAACAGACAACTTTCCGCTGCTATTCATAAAGTTTTCACTGACCAATTTTCAGACCATCAAGTGCTCATATGCAAGTTCAAGTTGATATTGAAGAAAATTAGAACAAGTCCACAAGAGCCAAAAATATGACCTTGAGTATATCCCATCTGAATTTTTAGACCATCTCAAAAATAGATTTGACGCATTGAACACAAATAAATGAAGAATTTGAGCTCTGCTCCAGATGAGCTGTGGAATGACTTCAAGGACATCATACATGAAGAAATCAAGAGGTTGTTAAAAAGTTAGGAAAGAAAGAAAAGACCAAAATGGATGTCAGAAGAGACTCTGAAAGTTGCTCTTGAACATAGAGTGGCTAAAGCAAAAGGAAGAAATGTTGAGGTAAAAGAGCTGAACTGAAGATTTCAAAGGGTGACTCAAGAAGACAAAATAAAAAATTATAATGAAATGTGCAAAGACCTGGAGTTAGAAAACCAAAAGGAGAGAACACTCTTAGCATTTCTTAAGCTGAAAGAACTGAAGAAAAAATTCAAGCCTCAAGTTGCAATATTGAAGAATTCTACGGGGAAAGTATTAAAAAACGCAGGAAGCATCAAAAGAAGATGGACCAAGTACACAGAGTCACTGTACCAGAAAGAATTGTTTGACATTAAACCATTTCAGGAGGTAGCATATGATCAAGAACTGACGGTACTAAAAGAAGAAGTCCAAGCTGCACTGAAGGCACTGGCAAAAAACAAGCCTCCAGGAATTAATGGAATACCAATTGAGATGTTTCAACAAACAGATGCAGTGCTGGAAGTGCCCACTCATCTATGCCAAGAAACTTGGACAACAGCTACCTGGCCAACTGACTGGAAGAGAGCCATATTTGTACCTATTCCAAAGAAAGCTGATCTAACAGAATGCAGAAATTATCGAACAATATCACTAATATCACACGCAAGTAAAATTTTGCTGAAGATCATTCAAAAGCAGTTGCAACAGTACATCGACAGGGAACTGCCAGAAATTCAAGCTGAATTCAGAAGTGGACTTGGAACAAGAGATATTATTGCTGAAGTCAGATGGATCCTGGCTAGAAGTAGAGAATACCAGAAAGATGTTTACCTGTGTTTTATTGACTATGCAAAGGCATTTGACTGTGTGGATCACAACAAATGGGAAGAATGGGAATTCCAGAACACTTAATTGTGCTCATGAGGAACCTGTACTTAGACCAAGAGGCAGTCATTCAAACAGAACATGCGGATACTGCATGGTTTAAAGTTAAGAAAGGTGTGCTTCAGGGTTGTACCATTTCACCATACTTATTCAATATGTATGTTGAGCAAATAATCCAAGAAGCTGGACTATTTGAAGAAAAATGGGGCATCAGGATTGGAGAAAGACTCATTAACAACCTGCAATATGCAGATGACACAACTTTGCTTGCTGCAAGTGAAGAGGACTTGAAACAGTTACCGATGAAAATCAAAGACCACAGCCTTCAGTATGGATTACTCCTCAACATAAAGAAAACAAAAATCCTCACAACTGGACCAATAAGCAACAGCATGACAGATGGAGAAAAGATTGAAGTTGTCAAGGATTTCATTTTACTTGGATCCACAATCAATGTCCATAGAAGCAGTAGTCAAGAAATCAAAGGATGCATTGCATCGGGCAAATCTGCTGCAAAAGATCTCTTTAAAGTGATAAAAAGCATTGATGTCACTTTAAGGACTAAGGTGCACCTGACCTAAGTCATGGCATTTTCAATCGCCTCATATGCATGTGAAAGCTGGACAATAAGTAAGGAAGACTGAAGAAGCATTGACGCCTTTGAGATATGGTGTTGGCGAAGAATATTGACTATACCATGGACTGTCAGAAGAGTGAACAAATCTATCTTGAAAGAAGTACAGCCAGAATGCCCATTAGAAGCGAGGATGGTGAAACTTCATCTTATGTACTTTGGACATGTTATCAAGAAGGACCAGGCCCTGGAGAAGGACATCATGGTTGGTAAAGTAGAGGGTCAGCGAAAAAGAGAAAGACCCTCAACGAGATGGATCTGTACAGTGGCTGCAACAATGGGCTGAAGCGTAAAAATGATTGTGAAGATGGCACAGAACCAGGCAGTGTTTCATTCTGTTGTACATGGGGTGGCTATGAGTTGGAACTGACTGGATGGCACCTAACAACAGCAACAACATATTGTCTAAGGTAGTTTTAGTCACCTATACTGTTACTCGAATCCAAAGGCATTCTAACATATTGCAGTTCTGGATAGAAACAGCAGCCACATCTCCTGGGTCCTTTACCTCCTTAAACAAAGGCTGGTAAAGAGTCTTCTGAGACAGAGAAAGAAGCCCCAAGGAGGCAGGAGACCTGACCTTTTTACCAATACCCTGTGTCACATAGTGTCAGGCCTTTTTATATTACAAAAAACAAAGAAAGAAATGAATGAGTGAATCAAGAAATAGATAATTATTTAGGAGACTGTGGGCAGTGGTTAAGAGCTTGGCTGGTAATCAAAAGGTGGACAGTTCAAATCCACCAGCTGCTCCTTGGAAACCCTATGGGGTGATTCTACTCTGTCCTATAGGGTCGCTATGAGTTGGAATTGACTCCACGGCTTTTTTTTTTTTTTTTTTTTTGTGGGCAGTTTATCTAAATGCTCAGAGCCTCAATGTGCCTGAGTATAAACTTAGAGGGTCACACTGGTTCAGTATTTTCCACATTTCCATCATTTTCCTCTTATTGTCTTGATTCTTATCATATATGCATGCCACCTGAATGGGCACTAAGTATTTTTATTTAAATGGATTCACTTTTTCAAACAAATTTATTTCATGAGGAACCCATATCATTATTACAAATGAAAAAATCATCACTAGCAACATAAAGAAGATAACTGTAAAAATAAATATAATGTAAACAAAAGCATGTTATCAGATTCTGACTAGATCTTGTTGTGTGCAGAAGGTTCTGTGCCTGAGGTCTGCTCTGTCCCTGTCTGCTAAAAAGGGTGATTAGCCAGCATTAGAGACTCTCCTTGATGTACCATATTTTTACACAAATAATGTGCGCCTCCTATGTTTGTTTGCCAACCACACCCTCACTCCCCTGCAGGGTGTTTTCATAAGCACCAGTATGCCATTTGTTTTTACATGTTGCTGTAAAAAAATTAGCATAGCGCGCTTACGAAAATAACTCGCGGAGGGAGGGTACGGTTGGCAAACAAACATGGAAGATACGTGTTATTTGCTTAAAAATTTGATAATCAGAAGATTAAGGGAGTATTGAAAAGGGACTCACTTTCTCACTGTGTGATCCAATGCTTTTTCAGGCCTTGCTCGTGCATCATGTAAAATCACCCTGCAATGCCATGGAGATATTGTCCCATACTTTGGAAAACCCTGGTCTACTGATCCCTTAGGACTTGGCTAGCAAGAGGTAGGGCAGTCGACCAACGACAAAGAAGAGGGTATGTAGACGTCATTTCCTTTAACAAACAGAAAAGTGTGAGACAAACACATTACTTTGCAAGTGACCAACTGGCCACTTGTGCCTGCTTTTCTACCTAATCTTTGCCACTCATTGTTTGAATGGGAACAGCAACACAAAGCTATCCACCATAGTGAGCATGGAGAAACCAGGGGCTGATGACCTGTGCTCCTCACTATGATGCCTACCAACCTTGCTGGTCCTCAAAGTGGTCCTGGCTCTTCCTTCACCCTCCACACCCATCCCCATCAAGACGGAGAAAGAGCCCAGAGTTCCTCACGGTGTTGCATTGGCTTTCTGTGGCCTCATCCTGCTCCCAAATCAAAACCAGACCCCTCAGGTCTTTTTATTTTGCGTTTTGGCTGGATGGTGGGATCTTTTCGGGGTGCTGTTCACAATCTGTATGGAAGTGAGTTGTGAATGATGAATACTGTAGATCATCTTGTTTGCGAACGGCACCTTAATATGCTGAAAGTAATATGAAGTCATATATCTTTCCAGATAAATATATCCAGATCCCGAAACAGCTTAATAGACTTCCCCCACCCCCTTCGGTTATTGTTGAGGTCCATCAAATGGAGTTCACCAAAGACATTATGGCTTTTGACCAAAAGGAAGATTTCCTGTCTCTGATTTCCTGTAATTTCAAAGCTATTTCCCTTCTGTCCTGTAACTTGTAAACCCAAATCCCCAAAGTGAAAGAGGCTCAAATCTTGGCTTCTTCCATAGCCCTATAATAAATAATTAACATCTTACTGTTTTATGGGTTTGCTTTGCCCTCAGCAAGGATTGCAAGACATTGCACATTCCATGGGCTTCTGGGGATGTTCCTTTATTTCCCAAGAAAGCCAACACTGCCAGCCATTTTGCATTTTAATTAAGATGTTCAGGAAGAATAAAAAGCCTGTAAAAGATCCTGAGTAGTTGATGACTAATATTTCTGAAAGCAGAGACTTATTTTTACCCTCTATTAACTCTGGGACATAATGTGCATGATTCTTTAACCCAGGGTGGCACTCTTGTTGCTCACTCAGTCAATGGATGCCTTCCTGTAACTTAAGTCATCTTAGAAAAACAAGTCTGTTTTATTCTTAAAAATTTTAGTTTGCTCCTGTCACTCTTAAACTCCCAGAATATGAGATGGTTTCTGTTCCTTTTCTCCTTGTTTCAAATCATCATCTAAATCTGTGTTTTCAAAGTGCCTTATGCAGAAGACTAGTCTTAGGAGACTGCAAAACCAAAATACTTTGGGAAATGACACATATCATATCCTTCTTTTGGAGATTGCCAATGACTATTAGCTTTGTAAGGAATCTGAGAATTCTGGGAAGTTAAGGAAGCTGTTAAACATTATGTAACTATATTTTGCCAAACTCATGTCACCAGACTGAGTGATGCGCTTATACAAGTTACGCATTTGGCACAGGTGTTTAATAGGTTTTTCCAGAACTGAGTTTAAATAGAGGGTTTGTGTCTAAAGGGAGTGTAGTACTTTTAAAACATGGCCTCACATTCTTTGACACAACTTGCTTCAAGAGCTGGAGCCTATGCCGCTTGTCTTGAATCTGCACGGGCTTGTGACTGTTTTAACCAATAGAGCACAGCAGAAGTGTACTCTGTCCCTAGACCATAAGAGGCCATGTAGATTCTACCTTGTGACTTTTGGAATCCTGAGCCACCGTGTAACATGTCTAACTCTGCTGAGATTACACTGATGTCAAGGCCACATGTAGGTGTATCAGTTAGCAGCAAAGCCCAGCTGTCCAGCCATCACAGCCAATGTGCCAGCTTACATGTGAAGTCATCTTGGATCTACCAGACCCAGTTTATGTATCACCAAGGGATCTCCCCTGATGCCAAGTGGAATAGAAGGATCATTCAGCTAAGTCCTATCTGAATTTCTGATCCATGACATCGTAAGACACAATAAGACAGCTGTTAGGAGATGTGGTGTTACTAGAATCTAGAAGCCAGGGACATCTGGTGGAAGCTAGAGGTGGGAGCTGAGACCACTGAGGAAGTGATGAAGCTGCTGCTGAAGAGGCCACTCAAGGCAGAGCAAGAGGGAGAAGTACCCTGGCTTTTGCCTTGCTCCCACCCTCTAGTTTTCTGCCTGTGTTCCCCATTGTCCAAACTTCCGAGGAAGCCAACTGGCAAAGGACCCTACTCTGTACTTTCTGCAGAGCAGAGGAAGGGTGGAAATGGAACTGAAATCTAAGAGTGAAATGACCAACACAATGACATATAAGACCTTCATGGTCTGACCCTACTCACTCCTCCATCCTCAAGTTTCACCATTCCACAACTTCTTCTTTTCCCCCAGCTATACTGAACTGCTCAGAGCACCCCAATGTATCATTCTACTTCATAGTTTCATAGGTGAATTACAGCATGAATTCCTTCCATCTGAATTAGACTTCCTTTCCTTGATTAGGTTAGAGAACTTCTACTCACCTTTCAAAACTCACTTCACTGTCTTCTATGTCTAAAGCTTTCTTTGGATCACTCCAAAATAGAGATGATTACTCCTTAATGTCCTCTAGCCATACATCAGGAGCCCTAGTGATGCAGTGGTTAAATATTCAGCTGCTAACCAAACGGTCAGTGGTTTGAACCCATCAGCCACTCCCTGGCAGAAAGATGAGGCAGTCTGCTTCTGTAAAGATTACAGCCTTGGAAACCCTATAGGGCAGTTCTCCTCTGTCCTATAGTGTTGCTATGAGTAGGTATCAACTCGACAGCAATGAGTTTGGTTTTTGGGTTTTTGTTTGTTTGTTTTCATTAACCATACATCCTGTTTCTTTATTTTAGTACTTATCACATTGTATTATAAGTGACCACTACCAATTTGTCAGTTTGTTGCATTGTGGTGGCTTCCATGTTGCTGTGATGTTGGAACCTATGCCACTGGTATTTCAAATACCAGCAGGGTCACCCACAGTAGACAGGTTTCAGTGGAGCTTCCAGACTGAGACAGACTAAGAAGAAAAGCCTGCCTATTTACTTCCAAAAGTAAGCCAATGAAAACCTTATGGATCACAACAGAACATTGTCCAACTCACTTGCTTTGGGCACATCATTAGGAGGGACTGATTGCTAGAGTTGAACATCATGATTGGTTAAGTAGAGGGCCAACAAACACAAAGAAGACCCTCGGTGAGATGGATTGGCACAATACCGAACATACAGATGATTGTGAGGATGATGCAGGACCTGACAATATTTTGTTCTGTTGAACATAGGGTCGAAATGAGTTGGAGTCAGCTCAACCACAGCTATCTTTTTTTTTTTTTGTCTTATAAAACCAGAAATTTATTATGTCACAGTGGAGGCTGGGATCCAAGATCCCATGTTGATTCCTTCTGAAGCTGCGGGAGAATCCATTCGGTGCCTCCCTCCCAGCTTCTGGGAGCTCCAGGTGTACCTTGGCTTGCAGTTGCAGTGTTACATGACATCCTCTGTCTCCTCGTCTCTATGTATCTTCTCTTTTATAAGGACACCAATCATATAGGATTAGGACTCACCTTATTCCTGTATGACTTTTCTTTTTTTATACATTTTTTTTATTGTAGTTTAAGTGAAAGTTTACAATTCAATTTAGTCTCTAATACAAAAATTTATACATACATTGTTACGTGACTCTAATTGCTCTCCCTATACTGTGACAGCACATTCCTCCTTTCCACCCCTGATTTCCCATGTCCATTCAACCAGCTCCTAACCCTCTCTGCCTTCTCATCTCACCTCCGGACAGAAGCTGTGCATTCAGTTCCATGTATCTACTTGAGCTAAGAAGCACTCTCTTCACCAGTATTATTTTATGTCCCACAGTCCAGCCCAATCTTTGTCTGAAGAGTTGGCCTCTGGAATGGTTTTAGTTCTGGGTTGACAGAGAGTCTGGGGGTCATGCTTTCTGGGGTTCCTCCAGTATCAGTCAGACCATTTAGTCTGGTCTTTTTACTAGAATTTGAGTCCTGCACCCTACCCTTCCCCTGCTCCATCAGAGACTCTCTGTTGTGTTCCCTGTCAGGGCGGTCATTGGTGGTAGCCGGGCACCATCCAGTTCTTCTGGTCTCAGGCTGATGAAGTCTCTGGTCTATGTGGCCCTTCCTGTCTCTTGGGCCGCAGCTGTGTATTTTTATCTATTACAAGTGAGACTGATAACTCTTATTTTTGTTTGCTCAACATTTTTTCCTCTTCTTATAAGAGAACCATGTTTTTCTCTTTGAGTCTCCCCTTCCAGATGCTTGATGCTAAAGAAACTGTCAATCACATGGATTTATCTTTGTGCTTTGACATTGACAATGATCCCGGCTAGACAATCCAAGTATCTTATTACATGCAGTCAGTTGGACTGTAGTGGGTCTATTAAACAGGGTCAACAAGAGTTCTTTTTACGGACTGATATGGATATTGGAAGACAGGGTCACAGTCTTCAACTGTCAGTGCCGTGTAATCTTCTGGTGGTCATCCCTCATGGAAAAAGCCAGCCTGACAGTAAAACTGGAGGAAAGTAATGCTGGACCAAGTGCTAAAGAAAGATTCTTGACATTCTGGGAAACCTGGATTTAACTGCACCTGAAACTTTGCATCAACCCCTAAACTTCTCAGGTACCTGAGTCAGTAGTTACCCACTTCCCTTTTGAAACTTAAGATATATTTCATCTGTACTTAAAAGAATGTTTATTCCTTGTTATTAGGAATTTGATCATATACCCCCAACCAGAATTTGATATATACTCATAAGACTTATGTTATTTAGGTTTTTTATATTCTTGCTAAATTTTTGTTCACTTTATTTGTCTTGGGCTGTGAAAAATGTGTTAAAGTTGCCTATTATTAGTGCATTTCTCTCTATTTCTCCCTGCTTCTCTAGTAACTTTTGTTTTATGTAAATCATTGCTGTTTTATTTGGTACATAAAATCTCATTGTCATCGAGTCAATTCTGACTTATAGAGACCCTATAGGGCAGAATAAAACAGCCCTATAGGGTTTCCTAACCTGAAATCTTTACAGGAGCAGATTGCCAGGTCTCTTCTTCCATGGAGTGGCTGGTGAGTTTGAACCACCGCTCACCTTTCAATTAACAGCCAAGCACTTTAACTGCTACACCAGCAGGGCTCCTTATTAAATATCAAGATCTCTACATTTGCTTTCTTTTTATTTTTGTTTCCCCACTATGTCTTTAATGAATATTTTAAAGTTTTCAAAATCTCTGTTGTAGGTGAGCCTGTTGTACACAGTGCAGAGTTGGATTTTGCCTTGTCAGCCAATTTTACCTTCATGAGTATGTCAGTTTGTCGTAATGTGGGGGCTTGCATGTTGCTGTGATGCTGGAAGCTATGCCACTGGTATTCAAATACCAGCAGAGTTACCCACGGCAGACAAATTTCAGCTGAGCTTCCAGACTAAGACAGACTAGGAAGAAGGCCCACTAGTCTACTTCTGAAAAAATTGGCCAGTGAAAACCTTATTAATAGCAGTGACACTTTGTCTCATATAGTGCTAGAAGATGATCCCCTCAGATTGGAAGGCACTCAACAGACGACTGAGGAAGAGTTTCCTCCTCAAAGTAGAGTTGGCACCTTCATTTACTGAGGTGGCATGACTCAAAATGAGAAGAAACAACTGCAAACATCCATTAATAATTGGAAGGTGTGATGTATGATTTTAGGAAAATTGGAAGTCATTAAAAATGGAATGGAATGCATGAAGATCAATATCCTAGCCATCAGTGAGCTGGAATGGACTGGTACTGGCCATTTTGAATCAGAAAATCATATAGTCTACTATGTCAGTAGTAGACAAATGACAAATTGAAGAGGAATGGTGTCGCATTTGTTGTCAAAAAGAACATTTCAAGATCTATCCTGAAATACGACGCTGTTGGTGATAGGATAATATTCATAAGCCTACAAGGAGGAGCAGTTAATACAACTATTATTCAAATTTGTGCTTCAACCACTAATACCAACCAGAAAAACTAAACCTGTTACTGTCAAGTCGATTCCGACTGATAGTGACCCTAAAGGACAGAGTAAACTCCCCCACAGGATTTCCAAGGATCAGCTGGTGGATTTGAACTGCTGACTTTTCGGTTAGCAGCTGATCTCTTAACCTGACCCTACACAACCAGGGCGTTCCACTAACGCCAACGATGAGGAAATTGAAGACTTTTACCAACTTCTGCAGTCTGAAATTGATCAAACACGCAATCAAGATGCTTTGATAATTAGTGGCGATTGGAATGCCAAAGTTGGAAACAAAGTAGAAGGATCAGTAGTTTGAAAATATGGACTTAGTGATGGAAACCGCTTTGGAGATCCCATGATAGAATTTTGCAAGGACCAATGATTTCTCCAGCAGAATGCAGAAATTATAGAACAGTATCATTAATATCGGAGTCCTGGTGACACAGCGGTTAAGTCATATGGCTACTAAAAAAATGGCAGCTCACATTCTCCAGTCACTCCTTGGAGACCCTATGGGGCAGCTCTACTCTGTCTTCTAGGGTCGCTGTGGGTCATAATAGACTTGATGGCAACCGGGTGGTTTTTTTTTTTTTTTTTTTTGTATCATTAATATCACACAAAAGCAAAATTTGGCTGAAGATAATTAAAAAACAGTTGCAGCAGTACATCAACTGGGAACTGCCAGAAATTCAAGCAGAATTCAGAAGAGGATGTGGAACGAGGGATATCGTTGCTGATGTCAGATAGATCTTGGCTGAAAAAGGAGAATACCAGAAAGGTGTTTACCTGTTTTATTGACTATGCAAAGGCATTCCACTGTGTGGATTACAACAAATTACGGATAACATTGCAAAGAATGGGAATTCCAGAACACTTAACTGTGCTCATGAAGAACCTCTGCACAGACCAAGAGGCAGTCATTTGAACAGAACAAGGGAATACTGTGTGGTTTAAAATCAAGAAAGGTGTGCATCAGGGTTGTATCCTTTCACCACACTTATTCAATCTGTATGCTGAACAAATAATCTGAGAAGCTGGATTAGGTGAAGAAGAATTCAGCATCAGGTTTGGAGGCAGATTCATCAACAACCTGCGATGTGCACAACCTTGCTAACTGAAAGCGAAGAGGACTTGAGGCACTTACTGATGAAGATCAAAGACCACAGCCTTCAGTATGGATTACACCTCAACATAAAGAAAACAAAAATCCTCACAACTGGACCAATAAGAAACAGCATGGTAAATGGAGAAAAGTCTGAAGTTATCAAGGATTTCATTTCATCTGGATCCATAATCAACATCTATGGAAGCAGCAGTCAAGAAATTAAACGAGGTATTGCATTGGACAAATCTGCTGCAGAAGACCTTTTTAAAGTGTAGAAAAAGCAAAGGTGTCACCTTGAGAACTAAGGTGCACCTGACTCAAGCCATGGTATTTTCAATCACCTCATATGCATGTGAGAGCTGGACAATGAATAAGGGAGACTGAAGAAGAACTAATGCATTTGAATTGAGGTGTTGGTGAAGAATATGGAATATACCATGGACTGCCAGAAGAACAAACAAATCTGTCTTGAAAGAAGTACAAGTAGAGTGCTCCTTAGAAGTGAGGATGGCGAGACTTCATCTCACGTGCTTTGGACATGTTATCAGGAAGGACCTGTCCCTGGAGAGGGACTTCATGCTTGGTAAGGCAGAGGTCAGTGAAAAAGACAAAGACCTTCAATGAGATGGACTGACATAGTGGCTGCAAAAATAGGCTCAAACATAGCAATGATCGTGAGGATGGCACAGGATCTTGTAGTGTTTCGTTCTTTTGTACATAGGGTCGTGATGAGTCAGAACCATCTTGATGGCACCTAACAACAATAGTCAATTTTAAAACCTTTTTCTTTTTGCACATGAGCTAAGCTCATTTACAATTATTGATATGAATCATAAGTTTTTTCTCAGTGCTGTCATATTGTTTTGTTTTAGGTGTGTGTGTGTATGTGTGTGCATGTTTTTCACTATGTGGTCCATTTATTCATATTATCTCTCATCTTGATATTTCTCTTTCTACTTAGGAGGGCTCACATTTTTTATCTCAATGGTTACCTTTACATGAATACCTTTATATAACTTCATTAGTTCCCTTTCGTTAGATACTGTTTCTTACTATGAACAATATTGAAGATGAGCCAGTAATAACTTATTCTCTGTTCTCTTCCACCCACAATTTCACTCTCAGTTAATACCTAGGAAACAATCAGCAAGCTTACTTTACTTCCTATATACTCTCCCCTCCCGCCACCATTTTTGATGTTTATATTAGTATTTAGTCTTAGTTCTGTAATGGAATATAGTCAATTCTCACCACCTGTCCTTACCCATTGCCATTGAGTCGGTTCTGACTCATAGTGACCCTATAGGACAGAGTAGAACTACCCTATAGGGTTCCAAGGCTGTAAATCTTTATGGAAGCAAATTGTCACATCTTTCTGCCATGGCGTGGCTGGTGGGTTTGAATCACTGACATTTTGGTTAGCAGCCGAGTGCTTAACCACTGCACCACCAGGGCGCCTTATGCCAGTGTTTTTTTTTTTATATATATTTTATTGTACTTCAGGTGAAAGCTTACAGAGCAAATAGTTTCTCATGAAATAGTAGTACACATGTTGTTCTATGACATTGGTTAACAACCCCACAACGTATTAAGCCTCTAAATTCTCAATCTTTTTTTTTTTTTTTTGATGAAAATTACAGATGGCCAAAGATACACCGTTTCAAAAATTTCTACATTCACAGTTCAGTGACATTGACTACGCTCTTCCAACTGTGCTGTTATTCTCACTTAAGATGAAGGCTTACAGAACAAAATAGTTTTTCATTTAACAGTTACTACACATGTTGCCCTATGACAATGGTTGATAATCTCACAGCACATCAAGAATATCCTTACTCCACCTTGTGTTCCCTATCACCAGGGGGCTTCCTTGTCCCCTTCTGTCTTCTGGACCTTGTCAGTGGACTATTGTACCTCTTTAGTCTCATTTGTTTATTTTATTTATTTTATTTAAACACCATTTCAAAACTTTTTACTTACACATTTAAGTGATATTGACTATGCTCTTCCAATTGTGCTGTCATTCTCGCCCAAGATGAAGGCTTACAGGACAAAACAGCCTCCCATTTAATAGTTACTACAAATGTTGCCCTATAGCAGTGGTCAACAATCTCACAATACATTGACAGTGTCCTTATTCAATTTGTGTTCCTTATCATCAGTTTCCTACTCTCCCTCTGCCTTCTGGCCCTTGTCACCAGACTCCTGTACCTCGTTAGTCCCATTTAGTTTTACTGGGCTGTCCATTCCCAGGCTTAACATCGAACCTCGAAGGTAACTTCACCTCTGAGCTGAAAGGGTGTCTGGGGGCCACACTCTTGAGGTTTCTCTAGTATTCTTTAGGCCAGTAAATCTGGTCTTCTTTTTTTTTTTTTTGGGGGGGGGGGAGTTAAAATTATGCTCTACATCCTTCTCCAGCTCTGCCCAGAACCCTCTGTTGTGATCCTGGTCAGAGGAGTCATTGGTGGTAGCCGGGCACCATCCAGCTGTACTGGGCTCAGTCCCATGGAGGCCTTGGTAGCTGTGGACCATTAGTCCTTCGGACTGATCTTTTCCTTGTATCCTGTTCTCTTCGTTCTCCCTTGTTCCCGAAGGGATGAGATCAGTGGAGTATCTTAGATGGCCGCTCATAGGCTTTTAAGACCCCAGACACTACTCACCAAGGTAGAATGTAGAGCATTATCTTTATAAGTAGTGTCATGCCAATTGAGATAGATGTTTCCCGAGATCATGGTCCCCAGAGCCCTCCGTCCAACAACTCAGTCCCTCGCGGGGTTTGGATGTGTCTATAGGGCCTCCATGACCTTTCCTTGTGCAGGTTGTGTTAGTTTCCCCTGTACTATGTCCTATCTCACCTCTCACCCAAGTTACCACTTACCTATTACCTATTTAGTATTCCCCCCCCCCTCCCATCCCTGGTAACCAACAAGGATTGTTACATTTTGCATGTGAATTTTTTCATGGGTTTTTACAATAGAGGTCTCATACAATATTTGTCCTTTTGTGATTGACTTATTTCACTCAGCATGATGTCCTCCAGTTTCATCCATGTTATGAGATGGTTCACAGATTCATTGTTGTTCTTTCTCGTTGCATAGTACTCCATTGTGTGTATGTACCATAGTTTGTGTATCCATTCATCTGTTGATGGACATCGAGGTTGTTTCCATCGTTTTGCTATTGTGAATAATGCTGCCATGAACATAGGTGTGCATATGTCTGTTCGAGTGATGACTCTTATTTCTCTAGGATATATTCCTAGGAGTGGGATTGCTGGATCGACTGGTATGTCTATTTCTAGCTTTCTGAGGAAACGCCATATCATTTTCCAAAATGGTGGTATCATTTTGCATTCCCACCAGCAGTGTATAAGAGTTCCCATCTCCCCGCAGCCCCTCCAACATTTGTTATTTCCAGTATTTTTGATTCGTGCCAGTAATGCCGGGGTGAGATGGTATCTCATTGTGGTTTTAATTTGCATTTCTCTAATGGCTAGTGATCGTGAGCATTTCCTCATGTGTCTGTTGGCCATTTGAATGTCTTCCTTGGTGAAGTGTCTGTTCATTTCCTTTGCCCATTTTTTGATAGGATTGGTTGTCTTTTTGTTGTAGAGGTATTGGATTTTCTTGTAGATTATGGAGATTAGACCTTTGTCTGACTTGTACTGTCCAAAAATTTTTTCCCAGTCTGTAGGTTCTCTTTTAACTCTTTTGGTGAAATCTTTTGAAGAGCATAGATGTTTGATTTTTAGAAGATCCCAATTATCTAGTTTATCTGTTGGGTTTTTTGTGTTGATGTTTATGGTTTGTATCCTGTTAATGCCATGTATTAAGGCCTGAAGTGTTGGTCCTATTTTTTCTTCTATGAATTTTATAGTTTGAGGCTTTATATTCAGGTCTTTGATCCATTTTGAAGTAGTTTTTGTATATGGTGTGAGGTATGGGTCCTGTTTCATTTTTCTACAAATGGATATCCAGTTTTGCCAGCACCATTTATTAAAAAGACTGTCTTTTCCCCATTTGATGTATTTTGGGCCCTTGTCAAAAATCAGGTGACCGTAGGTGGATGGATTTACATTTGAGTTCTCAATTCTGTTCCATTGGTCAGTATCTCTGTTGTTGTACCAGTACTAGGCTGTTTTGAGTACTGTAGCTGTATAGTAGGTTCTCAAGTCAGGTAGTGTGAGTCCTCCAACTTTATTCTTCTTCTTCAGTAGTGCTTTACTTATTCGGGGTTTCTTCCCTTTCCATATAAAGTTAATAATTAGTTTTTCCATCTCTTTGAAGAATGTTGTTGGTATTTGTATCGGGATTGCATTGTATTTGTAGATTGCTTTAGGTAGAATTGCCATTTTCACAATGTTGAGTCTGCCTATCCATGAGCATGGTATGTTTTTCCATTTATTTAGATCCCTTTGGGTTTCATGCAGCAGTGTTTTGTAGTTTTCTTTGTATAGGTCTTTTACATTCCTGGTCAGATTTATTCCTAAGTATTTTACCTTTTTAGGGGCAATTGAAAATGGTATTGATTTCCTGATCTCCTTTTCATCGTTCTCTTTACTGGTGTATAGGAATCCAACTGATTTTTGAATGTTTATCTTGTATCCTGCTACTCTGCTGAATCTTTCTATTAGTTCCAGTAAATTTCTCGTGGAGTCTTTAGGGTTTTCTATGTATAGTATCATATCATCTGCAAACAGGGAGAGTTTAACTTCTTCATTACCAATTTGGATGCCCTTTATTTCTTTCTCTTGCCTTATTGCTCTAGCTAGAACTTCCAGCACAATGTTAAATAGGAGTGGTGATAAAGGGCATCCTTGTCTTGTTCCTGTTTTCAAGGGGGAATGTTTTCAGTCTCTCTCCATTAAGAATGATGTTGGCTGTTGGTTTTGCATAGATGCCCTTTATTATGTTGAGAAATTTCCCTTCTATACCTATTTTATTGAGAGCTTTTATCAGGAATTGGTGTTGGACTTTGTCAAATGCCTTTTCTGCATCAATTGAGATGATCATGTGATTTTTTTCTTTCCTTTTATTGATGTGGTGGATTACGTTGATGGATTTTCTAATGTTAAACCATCCTTGCATACCTGGTATGAATCCTACTTGGTCCTGGTGTATTATTTTTTTGATATGATACTGAATTCTATTGGCTAGAATTTTGTTCAGAATTTTTGCATCTATATTCATGAGAGATATTGGTCTGTAATTTTCTTTTTTTGTGATGTCTTTGCCTGGTTTTGGTATCAGTGTTATGCTGGCTTCATGGAATGAATTTGGAAGTGTTGCTTCCTCTTCTATGCTCTGAAATAACTTGAGTAGAACTGGTACGAGCTCTTCTGTAAATGTTTTGTAGAATTCTCCAGTGAAGCCATCTGGGCCAGGGCTTTTTTTGGTTGGGAGATTTTTTATTACCTTTTCAATCTCTTCTCTTGTTATGGGTCTGTTCAGATTTTCAATATCACTTTGTTGTAGTTTGGGTAGGCCGTATGTTTCTAGAAATTTATCCATTTCCTCTAGGTTTTCAAATTTGTTGGAATATAGTTTTTCATAATATTCTGTTATAATCCTTTTTATTTCAGTTGGGTCTGTTGTAATGACCCCCATTTCATTTCTTATTTGGGTTATTTGTGCCCTCTGCTGTTTTTCTTTTGTCAGTCTGGCCAGTGGTTTGTCGATTTTGTTGATTCTTTCAAAGAACCAACTTTTGGTTTTGTTGATTCTTTCTATTGTTTTTTTGTTCTCTATTTCATTTATTTCTGCTCTGATCTTTACTATTTCCTTTCTTCCGGTGGTTGTAGGCTTTTTTTGTTGTTCTCTTTCTATTTGTTTGAGTTCTGTAGTTAATGTTTTGATTTTGTCCCTTTCTTCTTTTTTGATATGTGCATCTATTGCTATAAATTGTCCTCTGAGGACTGCCTTTGCTGTGTCCCAAAGGTTTTGGGATGATGTGTTTTCATTTTCATTTGATTCTAAGAATTTTTTAATTCCATCTCTGATTTCTTCTATTACCCATTGATGTGTAAGCAGATTATTATTCAGTTTCCATGTGTTTAATTTTTTTTCCTTGCTCTTTCTAGTGTTAATTTCTACCTTGATGGCATTGTGGTCAGAGAAGATACTGTGAATTATCTCAGCATTTTGGATCTTGTTGAGGATTGCTCTGTGGCCTAAGATGTGGTCTATTCTGGAGAACGTTCCATGTGCATTGGAAAAGAATGTGTACTTTGCAGCGGTTGGATGGATTGTTCTATATATGTCTGTGAGGTCCAGTTGGCTGATTGTGTCCTTTAGGTCTTCTGTATCTTTGCTGAGTTTCTTTTTAGTTGTTCTGTGCTTTACTGAGAGTGGTGTGTTGAAGTCTCCTACTATTATTGTGGAACTGTCCATTTCTCTTTTCAGTGCTGTTAGAGTTTTTTTTATGTATTTTGGAGCCCTGTCACTGGGTGCATAGATATTTATTATGGTTATGTCTTTATGGTGGATCATCCCCCTAATCATTATATAGTGTCCTTCTTTGTCTTTTATGGTAGATTTTGTTTTAATGTCTATTTTATCTGAGATTAGAATTGCCACTCCTGCTCTTTTTTGATAGTTGTTAGCTTGATATATTTTTTTCCAACCTTTGATTTTTAATAAATTCACATCTTTGTTTCTAAGGTGTGTCTCTTGTAGACAGCAAATTGATGGATCCTGTTTTCTTATCCATTCTGCCACTCTCCATCTCTTTATGGGTGCATTGAGTCCATTTACGTTCAGTGTAATTATTGATAGATGTGAGTTTGTTGCTGTCATTTTGTAGTGCTTTTTTTTGTGATGCTGAAGTTTTCTTTGTTCTTCTTACTCTCTTGTGCTGAGTTACTTTTGTTTGTGGATTTTGTGTTCATTTCTTTTGTTTTTGTTGAGACTTTATGTTTTTCGTCTTTATTTTTATGAGTTGGTTTGTTAACTTTTTTTGTGGTTACCATGAATTTTACCCTTATCTTTATAATTTTGAAGCAGTCTACCGTTACTTGGTATCGCCTTGCCTTCCTCTCCTTTAGAAGGTTCTATACCTATGCCGTTTGTTCCCTCTTTCATTGTTTTGATGTTGTTGTCATCTTTTGATTGATTTCTCTGATTCCCTGTTGTATATCTTTTGTTTTTGGAAAGTCCTCTGTAGTTCAGTTCCTATAATGGTATCTGGTTCATGTGAACCTGCGTCCTAGGTCCTAGGTCCTGCCTGAGGCCTGAAGCTGTTTGTCCTCAGATCGAAGAACTCCCTTTAATAATTCTTGTAAGTTTGGTTTGACTTTTGCATATTCCCTTAGTTTCTGTTTATCTGGAAATGACCTAATTTCACCATCAAATCTGAATGAGAGTTTTGCAGGATATATTATTCTTGGCTGACAATTTTTTTCTTTCAAGATTTTATATATGTCATCCCATTGCCTTTTTGCCTGCATGGTTTCTGCTGAATAATCTGAGCTTAGTCTTATTGTTTCTCCTCTGTATGTGACTTCATGTTTTTCACGAGCTGCTCTCAGGATTCTTTGTTTGTCTTTAGTTTTAGCGAGTGTGAATATGATATGTCTTGGTGATTTTCTTTTGGTGTCTCTTCTATATAGGGTTCGTTGAGCTTCTTGGATGGCCAGCTTTTCATTTTTCATGATATTGGGAAAGTTTTCTGTCAGCAGTTCGTCAATGATCCTCTCTGTGTTTTCTGTTTTCTCCCCTGTTCCGGTATGCCAATCACTCGTAAGTTTTTGCTTTTAATTGTGTCCCACATAACTCTCAGGGTCTCTTCATTTTTCTTTGTTCTTTTTTCTGTGTTTTCCTGAAACAGAGTTGTATCCAAGTGTTTGTCTTCAGTTCCACTGATCCTGTCTTCCATGGTTTCAAATCTACTTCTCATCCCTTCTATGACACCGTCCATTTCTGAAATCTTGTTGTTTATCTTTTGGATTTCTAAATGTTGTTTTTGTATAATTTCTAGTTGTGAATTTATTTTGGCATTTTGTTCCTGCATCATCTTCCTGAATTCTTCCAATTTTTTGTCTGTATTTTCCATAAATTTGTCTATTTTTTCCTCATGTTTGTCAGCTTTTTGCCTCAGTTCTTGGAAAATTCCGAGTATTAGTGATCTGAGTTCCGTATCAGGTACTTCTAGTGCATTTTCTTCCACAGGAGAGTTATCTGGTGTTTTAATTTGGATGCCTATTGGAGCCATCTTGTCTTATTTTTGTAAATGTTTTGATATTGTTTGCTGTTTTCGGGGCATTCAGTAGATATTTCTCTCGTTTATTGATTGTAGATTTTTTTTGTTTGTTTCGTTTTTGTGGTACAGCTGGGCAGATCTAGCTGAGGAGGAGCCACTGGGACGGGTTGCTTGTGGCACTCACCACAGCCACCAGGACGGTCGGTAGTCAGTGCTGGGCAGGTTCCAATAGGGCGTGCCTGCACCGCTTGGTGGTGTGATGTCTAGTGCACGGTGCAGGTAGGTAGGGTGCAGCGGGAAGATGGTTATGTGTGAAGCTAAGCTGGATATGGGAGAGAGGAGAGAGGAGGAGGAGCAAAAAGCGTACAAACATAAAAGAATGCTAGGGGAGCTTGTCGTTGGAATGTACAGATAAGAGACTATGGGATGGCGGAAACCAGAAGGGGGAAGAGAAAGAAAAGGAAAGAATGAACAAATAAAAATCAGAAAAGTTAAAGAACTGCAAAGTTCCCAGGGATCCCACCAATGCAGCTATGAGGTCTGGGGGAGTCGGTCTCAATTTTCACAGCTCAGCCTGGCCAGAAGGTACAGAGGCATACATCGCCTGGTATTCAGGGATCAGAAAGAGAAGGAAGAGATAGAGAGACGTGAAATTAAGCAATGAAGAAAGACAAAAGCGAAAAAGAGGTAAAAGATGACAAAACTAATCAAAAAAGGAAGAAAAATAAAATTAAAAAAAAAAAAAAAAAAAGGGAAACACCAGCATTCAGTGCCTACAAATGGGACCCAGAGAGCCCCCACTCAGGGGCGTGAATTCCAAGAAGCCGGTAGTCTCGGGGTTAAGAGACCGTGGCCACGGGAAGCAGAGGGGCCAACGAACAAAGGCCCCGGGATCCCACCCACGCGGGAGCCCAGACCTGGAAACAGCCACACGCCCGAACGCAGCCCCACAGCCCCGCAGGAGAGAGCAGAGACGGCACTCGGAACCAGGCACCCAGTCAAAAGGAGGGGGAGGTGGCAGAAAAAGGTTCGCTAGCTGCCAGCAAACGGCTCCCAGAAAGCCGCCAGCCCAGGCACGCGGAATCCAAGCACCGGTGCCCCCCAGCTCAGGGACTCCGGCCATGGAAAGCAGAGGGGCAAACGAACAAAGGCCCCGGGATCCCACCCGCGTGGGAGCCCAGACCTAGAAACAGCCACACGCCCGAACCGCCCGAACGCAGCCCTACAGCCCCGCAGGAGAGAGCAGAGACGGCACTCGGAACCAGGCACCCAGGCAAAAGGAGGGGGAGGCGGCAGAAAAAGGTTCGCTAGCTGCCAGCAAACGGCTCCCAGAAAGCCGCCAGCCCAGGCACGTGGAATCCAAGCACCGGCGCCCCCCAGCCCAGGGACCCTGGCCACGGAAAGCAGGGGATCCCCAGCTGAGGCAGAGAGGGATGGGTGGTGGGAGAGCGCGCACCGCAGTTTACCGGTTGTTCTGTCTCCGACCAGATGCTCTGCAAGGCTGCTCTCCCGTTCGCTGGTCTCCGATAGGAATCCAAGATGGTGGATCCGCGCTGCATTAGCTGGTAAGGAATCTCTGCCTGAGTCTCTCCTCGCTCTCCGTTCTCTTTTAGTATTCTCACTCCGTTTGGTGTTTGGTTGAGTTCTTTATCTCTTCATTTGGTGTTCTAGGGTTTCAGGATTGTTGATTCTCTGTTAGGCTTAGTTTTTCGGATCTTTGCTGTGGAGGGACGGGGTGGTGTTTCTGCCTAGAGCGCCATCTTGTCCCCTAGTTCAGACGCCAGTGTTTTTTCCAGTTACTTCTTGGTTACCTGGAAACAATTTTCCTGAGTTCTTGCAGGTGATAACTGTTCATTCATGCTATTAATACTTAAAGATGATTTTGGCTGTATATAAAACCCTTGGTTCACATTTTATTTCCTGGAATACGCCAAATATGTTATCTCATTGTCTTCTGTTCTAAGAGTTGCTGTTGAAGAGCCTGAAGCCAATCTGACTTTCTTTCTTTTATAAACAGCATTACTGTCGGGGAGCGTCTGTCAACTGCCATAACACAGCTCATAGAAACAATGTTCTACATCCTACTTTGACGAGTAGCGAGTGGGGTCTTAAAAGCTTGCTCTCTAAAATACAACTGCTGGTCCCTTCCAGTCTGGAGTAAAGGAGAGTAAAAACCCTGAAGACTAAAAGGAGTAACTAGCCCGAAGGATGAATGGCCCACATGAACCACAGCCTCCACAGCCCTGAGATCAGAAGAACTAGATGGTGCCTGCCTACTGCCACCAAACTCTCTGACTTGGGTCACAACAGAGGGTCCTGAACAGTGCAGGAGAAAAATGTACAACAAAAAATCAAATTCACAAAAAAGACCAGACCTACTGTTCTGACAGAGACTGGAGGAACCCCTGAGAGTGTAGCCCTAAGACATGTGACCTGGAACTGAACCCGTTCTGGAGACCACCTTCCAGCCAAACAATAGACAAGCCATAAAATAAGCAATAACAACCAAGAGGAATGTGCTCCTTAGAACAATCAATTATACAAGATCAAAAGGGCAATATTTACCCAAAAGCAAAGATGAGATGGCAGGAAAAAAAAAAAAACAAACTCATTGCCCTCCAGTTGATTCTGATTCATAGTGATCCTTTAGGACAGAGTAAAACTGCCCCATACGGTTTCTAAGGAGCAGCTGGTGGATTTGAACTGCTGACCTTTTGGTTAGCAGCCAATCTCTTAACCACTTCACCACCAGGGCTCCAAGAAGGGGTGGAAAACCAGGATGAAAGGAAATGAGAACCCAGGATGGAAATGGGGAGCGTGCTGATACATTGTGGAGAACGAAACCAAGGCCGTGAAACACTTTATGTACAAACTATCGAATGGGAATCTGATTTGCTCTGTAAACTTTCCCCTAATGCACAATAAAAGAAAGAAAAAAAGAAATATCATGACCCCAAGTCCCACTTTGCCCCAGAATAGTCCAGCGTAATTCTATTGTTCAAGCATAATTACTGACAGCTCCCCATTCATTCTCACAAGTGCCCCAGTTTGGATAACAACCTGTATGGGCACACTGTTTATAAGTGAGTTGATCTTTTTACCTGCATGTCCAAAGGGTTTTTTTTTTTTTTTTTCTTTTCTTTTCCTTATAAACCCAATAGTATTACTCGAATATATTTTGGTGTGGACGACTCTGGATTAATTTTCTCAGGTACCAACGTGACCGTTTAATATGTAAATTCAAGATGATTTTGTTTCAGGAACATTTTCTTGGATTACAGCTTTAAGTATTCATCTGTTTCATTGTTGTTTTTTTCCCTTTGAGAATTAGTATTACATATATGTGCCTATGTTCTTGCCTATAAAAAAAAAATCAAAAACAACCTGTTGGCTTTGAGTAGATTCCGATTCCTAACGACCCTACAGGACAGAGTAGAACAGCCCCACAGGGTTTCCAAGGCTGTCATCTTTATGGAAGGTGTGGCAGACCACTGCCACATCTTTCTCCCATGGAGCAGCTGGTGGGTTTGAAGTACTGGCCTTTCAGTTAGCATCTGAGCGCTTAACCAGTGCACCACTAGGGCTCCTTCTTGCCTTCAAATCCTGTTGAAAATCTTTTTCATCATTCTTTTTGAAATTTTTTCTCCTTTCTGTTCTTTATTCTCTTTTGGTAGTGAATGTGGTATTCATCCCCTTTTGTGTTCCTTTGTTATCCAGTGTCCTTGTTTTTATATTTATAGCTATTTCCTGAGCTTTTACAGCTCTTTTGTTATGTCTTCCTTTTGACTAGTAATCTTCTATCATTTTTTTTCAATACTGAGTTATGTTGTTCTCTCACGGTTTCAATTATTTCCTTACTTTCCTTTAGCTCAAGCTACTACCGGTTTATAGTTTTTCTCTGCTTGTGGCCATATTTTCCAGATCTGTTTTCATTTTCTCCAAGGATATTACTCAGTTTATCATCATTATCTTCTTTCATTTTTAGAATGTCTTTGTATGGTGCCTGGGTTCCATCCCTTTCTATTGCTCATGTGTGGTGAAGTGGATTTTTCTGTACTTTTAAAAGGAGCTTGCTGTATAGAGAGTAGGGGATCCAGAGAGCTTTCTGAGCTTCAGGACTCTAAACCACCCTACTCAAAATAATGGCCTCTCGGTAAAACTACCTTCCAGCATCTTCTGAGGCATGCTTTTCTTGTCCCCTTCGCAGGTCCAGGAGGAGGATGAGGCAGTTGAGAAGACTAGGACACAAAATTTAAGGGGGGACATTCTCTACGTTTGGACTTGCCCCTCTCTGATTAGTATCTCAGTTTTCTCTCCTTTTTACCCGAATTGTTTTTGGTTCTGTTCCCAGCAGTCCGCTCCTCAGTGGGGCTCTGTCCTTTCTCTGAGTATACCTGAGAGCCTGAGCATTCTGGCCAGTTGGGCACCCTCAAACCTTCCCATGATCCCCTTATACTTACCAACACATTGAAGCTTGCAACCCCCTTGCGGACATTGTTATCAGATCCGCCACCTGAGACCTCCTTTTCTGAGTGGAAAACCTCTTCTTTGGGGGTATGGACACGAGTGATTTCTGGATTCCCTGGCCCTTAAGCCATCAGAAAGCTTTCTGTCTTTGCTTTGCTTGCTTTTTCATAGCTGCTGTCCCCACAGAGCTCTTGCTGCTAACCCTACTCATTCGTATTCTGGAGTTTGGCTTATTATTTTGTCACCTCATTTTGTTGAAGACGTCTGTCAGAAATTTTTCTTTTCCCATCCTAACTGCTTTACTCGTTTTTTTGGAGGAGAGTGGAGGATTTGCAGATGTTGTTGCTGCTACCATACTGCCTTTCCTAACTTCGTAGAGCATTTTTTTATTGAGACCAAAGAGACCCAAAAAATCCTAACATCATTTATCCAGTTTTTATCTTCTTTACCAGACAATGGGTTTCTCAAGGACTGTATTCTTCTTGCCTAGAACATAGTTAGAGATTAATAAATGTTTCCTGAATTATAAGAAGAATTAATGAATGACTGACTAAATGCATACCAGAGGGAAGTAAAGGAAATGTGTCAAGTAGAAAAAGGAAATGGCCCTGGATTAAACCCTTAAAGGTCCCTTGGTAATCTACCTCAGTGATAACTGCTTGGCCTATCTGTGATTTTTGTTTCTAATTTTGAGTCCTTCCAAGGATGCACCTTTGTCAAACCAAGGTGTGAGCGTGCACCAACTGGGTGCCCTTCAGTTCCTGGGCTGGTCACGTAGCTCTTTTTGCCCGTGGGCCCCAAGGCTAAGAGGAGCTGTGCAGTCAACCTCATATTAGGTTTCATGGAGTGGAAGGACAAGCACAGGTTTTAGTTAGGAGGGCCATTTATTAAAATCTTGGATCTCAACTCACGAGCTGTGTAACCTTGAGCAAGTGACAATCCCTCTGACTCTCTGTTTCCTCATCTGTAAAATGGATACAATATTGCATCATAGGTCTGTTGTCAGGGCTTAATGAATTCAAAGATAAAAGTTCCTGGAATGAAATAGTCCCTTAAGAGAGGTCGTTGCTCCTTCCCTTTGTCCTCCAGTCACTAGATGACTTCTTAGCCAGGGGTTTTCCTTGAAGTCCACAAATAGGAAGGCTTTATTAAACTGAGGAAATGTGGCTTTGGGGTGGTATCTGGAGGAAGAAGGAAGGTGAAGAGAATTTTAGAATCAGCGCTGGTCATGTTTGCTTTCTCTGTAGGCTATCCCCTTCCCGTTGGGCTCTCATGGTGCCAGATGACCCTACTCGTCATGGAAGGATTATGTATCTGGGTTGCAATGGGGGTAGCCTGTTGATCTGAAGAGTGTGTTACAGTCCCACAATTCTAGAAACAACCCTCTAGAAGGGGCTTCAAAACATCTCATTTCTCACACTCTGTGGATAGGTGAGGTCCTTGGGTGGTGCAAATGGTTTACACTTGGTTATCAACTGAAAGATTAGTAGTTTGAACCCACCCAACAGTGCCACAGGATAGAAAGTCCTGGCAATCTGCTTCCATAAAGATTATAGTCAAGCAGTACACAATTCTGGGGAAGGCAGCATGGCTTGTACAAGGCAAGGTCATGGAAGTTCCATAGACACATCCAAACTCACTGAGGGACTGAAGGGCTGTGGGGACCATGGTCTTGGGGAATATCTAGCTTAATTGGCATAATGTAGTTTAGAAAGAAAATGTTCTACATTCTACTTTGGTGAGTAACATCTGGAGTCCTAAAAGCCTGTGAGTGGCCATCTAAGATACTCCACTGCTCTCACCCCTTCAGGAGCAAGGAGAATGAAGAGAACAAGATACAAGGACAACTACCATGGCCTCCACCAGACTGAGTCCAGTACAACTAGATGGTGCCTGGCTACCACACTCACTGCTCTGACAGGGATCACAACAGAGGGTCCCAGACAGAGCTGGAGAAAAATGTAAAACAAAATTCTAACTCACCAAAAAAAAAAGACAAGACTTACTGCCCTGACAGAGACTAGAGAAACCCTGAGAGTATGGCCCCCGGACACCCTTTTAGCTAAGTAATTAAATCACTCCTGAGGTTCACCCTTCAGCCAACGATGAGACAGACCCATAAAACAAAATAAGACTAAAGGGGCACACCAGCCCAGGAGAAAGGACTAGAAGGCAGGAGGGGACAGGAAAGCTGGTAATAGGGAACCCAAGGTCGAGAAGGGACAGTGTTGACATGTCATGGAGTTGTTAACCATCGTCATAAAACAATGTGTACTAACTGCTTAATGAGAAGCTAGTTTGTTCTCTAAACCTTCATGTAAAGTACAATTAAAAAAAATAAAAAGATTTCATTCAAGAAAATCTTATGGAGCCCAGCTCTACCCTGTAACACATGGAGTCGCTATGTGTCAGAATCAACTTGACAGCAACAGGTTTGGTGCGGTGGATGGGTGAGGAGAGCTACCCTTTTAAAATGCTTTTGTTCTCTGAGCTCCATTTTTGGCTGTTTTGGACAACTGCCAGACCCAAAGGGAAGTCTAGAATACAGGTTTTATCCTGTTAGTTGGTAATATTCCTGACCTCCCCTCCTCTTCTAGGAAGTCATTAAGATGCCCTTCCCCTTTCCCTCCTCCCCGGCCAGGTTGCCTCCAGCACAAGACACAAAAAGGGGGGCAAATCTCATCGTCAACTCCTCCTAGTCTCTGAGCCACTCTAGCTTAACAAATTCCTCAGTGAACTGTGGGCAGCAGCCTGTCTCCTGGTCCAAGCATCACTTGGCCTTGCACTCCAGGGCTGTCCAAGTTCCCAGCTACTGTGGAGAGCGCAAATGTCAGGGTTTAACACCCTCCAAGGTCCCTGCTCATGACTGCTCATCCATTCAGTCCTTACTCATTCCCTCTCGCTTTCTCCTTCTGTTCTCACCTCAGACTTCCTACCTCTTTGCTGCCTTGCTAATTCCCATCCCCTTTCTCTGGTCCACCAGTGACCTAGACAAAAAACAAATGACTCTTTAGCCAATCTCCTACCTGCAATTCATGTGCCCTATGCCAATTGTGTCAAGCTGCTTAGAGTGAAGCTGCACCGAGCACTGGAAAGGTGCAGGGGCCTGGATCGAGCCCTGGCTTGGCCGCAAAGCAGCTAGGAAGTCTTTATAAGATTACTAAATCAGTTTTTCAAAGAGTTGCAAAGAACCCAGTCTTCAAGGAAGAAGGGCGGTCTAGCCAGTCATGTTGTTGACTCCCGGCAACCCCATACACAATGGAATGAAACGCTGCCTGGTCCTGTGCCATCCCTGTGATGGGTTGGGGATTAGACCACTGTGATCCACAGGGTTTTCAATGATTGATTTTCTGAAGTAGATCATCAGGCCTTTCTTCCTACTCTGTCTTAGTCTGGAAGCTCCACTGAAGCCTGTTCAGCATCATAGCAACACGCAGGTCTACACCGACAGATGGGTGGTAGCTGTGTGTGAGGTGCATTGGCAGGAATCGAACCTGGGTCTCCTGCATAGATGGTGAGAGTTCTACCAGTGAGCCACACGTGAGCTACTTTCATACAGTCCTCCGAAAGTAGTCAGCAGAACCATCATCACAAGCTTAGGTTCCTCAACCTTCCTTCATACCTGGCTCTGGTGAGCAGCCTCCCAGACCTCGTCCTGCAGCGGGAAGATTTGCGAAGGCTCTTTTCTTCTCCGACTCATTTTAAATTACATTCTGACAACAGTTAGATACATTCTGTCTGTCTTCTGAGCCCCAGGCCCCCCCCCCCAAGATAGATACTTATAATTGAGGAAAGAACAGACACCATAACTGGAATCAGTTTGGGTTTATGTGCTTTGTCAGTTTACCCAGGTGATTCCCCAGAGGATGGAAAGGATATAGCTACCGAGGAGTGAAAAGAAAGAACGAGAGGTCCTTAAAACGGACCTTACACCAAATGACAATGAACAGCCAACCTTTAACACACATGTTTTTATGCACAAGGTTCAAGTTCAGTGACTGGGATCCATGTCTCATCTTTGTGTAAATGTCCAGCCTGGAGTCAGTGGTGCATAATTGTTGTGCACAGCGTCTGCCTGCACAAGGCTGGAGCAGGTTATTTGGAGACGGTGTTAATGACATCAGGGCTCTGGATGTGATTTCCATACTGGCCAACCTCTGCCATGGGCCATCGATTTATGTAAGAATTAGCATTCCCAAAGCTTCAGGGTTGACCCTCAGTATTCCCACTTCATACCCTCTCTGTCTGAGAACTCATCTGGCCTCATGACTCATCTAGCCTCATGTCCCAGTGTGGACGGACTTCCAGCCCTATATCTTCCATCTTTTCTATATCATGAGCACTGGTTCTGAGACCCAGGTCACACACCTCATACACATTTCCACTGTCTCAATTACACAAGCACACAACTCCCACCATCTCCAAAAACTGCTCTTCCTTCCTAACTCTGTTATCACGGTAATGGCGCCTTTAACCCAGGAGATCACCCTCACGTTAAGAAGCCCCACACAATAGAAAGTAGCCTTGAATATCCCAACGCTGATCGCAGCAAAAGAACTGAACCCTCTTACTTTGGAAACCCTGGTGGCGTAGTGTTAAGTGCTACTGCGGCTAACCAAAATGTTGGCAGTTTGAATCCACCAGCCGCTCCTTGGAAACTCTATGGGGCAGTTCTACTCTGTCTTATAGTGCCACTATGAGTCAGAAACAATTCGATGGCAACAGGTTTGGGTTTTTTGGGCTTTCTCTTACTTTAGTATGTGGCCAAAAGGCAAGCACTGTTCATTGCCTGCAGCCTTTTGCAGCATGGAAGTGGTACCTGTGTGATACCACAAGATGCTGTCAGGTTAACTCCAACTCATGGTGATCCCAGTTGCGTCAGAGGAGAACTGTGCTCCATAGGGTTTTATTTTATTATGCTTTAGGTGAAAGTTGACAGCACAAATTAGTTTCTCACTGAAAAATTTATACACAAATTGTTTTGTGACATTGGTTGCAATCCCCACAATGTGTCAGCACTCTCTCCCTTTCCCTTTCCACCCTGGGTTCCCCATGTCCATTCGTCCAGTTTTCCTGTCCCCTCCTGCCTTCTCGTCTTTGCTTTTGGGCAGGTGTTGCCCATTTGGTCGCGTATACGCAATTGAACCAAGAAGTACATTCCTCTCATGTGTTACTGTTTGTTTTATACGCCTGTCTAATCTTTGGCTGAAAGGTGGACTTCAGGAGTGGCTTCAGTTCTGAGATAGCAGGGTGTCTGGGGGCTGTAGTCTCGGGGTTGCCTCCAGTCTCTGTCAGACCAGTAAGTCTGGTCCTTTTTTTTTTTTTTTTTGTGAATTTGAATTTTGTTCTACTTTTTTCTCCCACACTGTTGGAGACCCTCTTTTGTGATCCCCATCAGAGCAGTCAGTGGTGGTAGCCGGGCACCATCTAGTTCTGGGCTCAGGCTGGTGGAGGCTGTGGTTCATGTGGTCTATTAGTCTCTTGAATAAGTATTTTCCTTGTATCTTTTGTTTTCTTCATTCCCTTTTGCTCCAGATGGTATGGGACCAATAGATGTGTCTTGGATGGACACGCACAAGCTTTTAAGACCCCAGATGCTACTCACCAAAGTAGGATGTAGAACATTTTCTTTATGAACTATGTTATGCCAATTGAAGTGGATGTCCCCTGAGACCATGGTCTCCAGCTCTTAGCCCAATAACTTCGTCCCTCAAGGCATTTGGATGTGTCTAGGAAGCTTCTAGGACTTTGCTAACTTCCCCTATACTGTGTGTTGTCTTTCCCTTCACCAAAGCTGATACTTGTCTACTCTCTAGTTAGTAATTTCTCCTTCCCACCATTCCCCTCCCTTGTAATGATCACAGATTGTTTTTTTCTGTGTGTAAACCTTCTCCCGGGTTTTTTTTTTTTAAATTTTTTTATTGTTCTTTAGATGAAGGTTTAAAGAACAAAGTTTCTTTTTTATTTTTCCCATACAAAAATTTATACATACATTGTTATGTGACTTTAATTGCTCTCCCCATACTGTGACAGCACACTTCTCCTTTCCACCCCTGATTTCCCATGTCCATTCAACTGGCTCCTAACCCTCTCTGCCTTCCCATCTCACCTCTGGACAGAAGCTGCCTGTTTAGTCTCTTGTATCTAGTTAGGCTAAGAGGCACACTCCTCACGAGTATCATTTTATGTCCCACAGTCCAGTTCAATCCCTGTCTGAAGAATTGGCCTTGGAAATTGTTTCAGTTCTGGGCTGATAGAGAATCCAACGGCCATGCTTTCCTCCAGTCTCAGTCAGACCATTAAGTCTGGTCTTCTTACTGGACTTTGAGTTCTGCACCCCACTTTTCTCCTGCTCCATCCGGGACTCTCTGTTGTATTCCCTGTCAGGGTGGTCATTGGTGGTGGCTGGGCACCGTCCGGTTCTTCTGGTCTCAGGCTGATGAAGTCTCTGCTTTATGTGGCCCACTCTGTCTCTTGGGCTAACACTTTTCTTGTGTCTTTGGTGTTCTTCATTCTCCCTTACTCCAGGTGGTTGGGACAAAGAGATGCATCTTAGATGGTGCTTGCAAGCTTTTAAGACCCTAGACGCCACTTACCAAAGTAGGATGCAGAACATTTTCTTAATAAGCTTTGTTATGCCAATTGACCTAGATGTCCCCTGAAAACATGGTCCCTAGACCCCTACCCCTGCTACTCTGTCCCTCAAAGTGTTTGATTGTATTCAGGAAACTTCTTAGCTTTGGTTTAGTCCAGTTGTGCTGATTTCCCCTGTAGTGTGTGCTGTCCTTCCCTTCACCTAAGATAATTCTTATCTACTATTTAGTTAGAGAATAACCCTCACCCTCCCTTTCCACCCTCGTAACCATCAAAGAATGTTTTCTTCTGTGTTTAAACCTTTTCTTGAGTTCTTATAATAGTGGTCTTACACAACATTTGTCCTTCTGTGACTGACTAAATTCACTCAGCATAATGCCTTCCATATTCCTCCACATTATGTTTCACTGCTTCATCATTGTTCTTTATCGTTGCATAGTATTCCACTGTGTGGATATACCATAATTTGTTTATCCGTTCATCTATTGATGGGCACCTAGGCTGTTTCCATCTTTTTGCTATTGTGAATAGTGCTGCAATGAACATTGGTGTGCATATATCTGTTCATGTGATGGCTCTTATTTCTCTAGGATATATTCCAAGGATCCAGATAGCTGGATCGGATGGTACTTCTATTTCTGGCTTTTTAAGAAAGCACCAAATTGATTTCCAAAGTGGCTGTACCATTTTACATTCCCACCAACAGTGTATAAGTGTTCCAGTCTCTCCACAACCTCTCCAGCATTTATTCTCTTGTGTTTTTTGGATTAATGCTAGCCTTGTTGGGGTGAGATGATGTCTCATTGTAGTTTTGATCTTCATTTCTCTAATGGCTAGTGATCGTGAGCATTTCTTCATGTGTCTGGTAGCCACCTGAATACCTTCTTTGGCAAAGTGCCTGTTCATATCCTTTGCCCATTTTTTAATTGGGTTATTTGTTTCTGTTGTTGAGGTTTTGCAGTATCTTGTAGATTTTAGAGATTAGATGCTGATCAGATTTGCTGTAGCTAAGAATTTTTCCCCAGTCTGTAGGTTGTCTTTTTACTCTTTTGGTGAAGTCTTTTGATGAGCAGAAGTGTTTGATTTTTAGGAGCTCCCATTTATCTAGTCTCTCTTCTGGCGCTTGTGCATTGTTACTTGTGGTTAGTATTGTGTTTATGCCATGTAGTAGGGCTCCTACCGTTGTCACTATTTTTACTTCCATGATCTTTATTGTTTTCAATTTTATGTTTAAGTCTTAGATCCATTTTGAGTTAGTTCTTGTACATGGTAGGAGGTACGGGTCTTGTTTCAATTTTTTGAGGATGGATATCCAGCTATGCCAACACTGTTTGTTAAAGAGACTATCTTTTCTACAATTAACAGACTTTGGGACTCCGTCAATTATCAGCTGCTCATCAGTGGATGAATTTATGTCTGGATTCTCAACCCTGTTCCACTGGTCAATGTATCTGTTGTTGTACCAGTACCAGGCTGTTTTGACTACCGTGGCAGTATAATAGGCTCTAAAATCAGGTAGTGTGTGGCCTCCTACTTGTTCTTATTGAGTAATGCTTTACCTATTCAGGGCCTCTGCCCTTTCCATATGAATTTGGTGATTTGTTTCTCCATCTCATTAAAAAATGTCGGTGGAATTTGGATTGGGATTACATTTTATCTGTAGATCGCTTTGGGGAGAATTGGCATTTTCACAATGTTGAGTCTACCTATCCATGAGCAAGGTATGTTTTGCCACTTATGCAGGTCTCTTTTTGTTTCTTGCAGTACCGTCTTGTAGTTTTCATTGTGTAGATGTTTTACATTTCTAGTTAGATTTATTACTAAGTATTTGTCTTCTGGGGGCTATTGTAAATGGTATTGATTTGGTGATTTCCTCTTCAAGGTTCTCTTTGTTGTTGTAAAGGAATCCAACCGATTTTTGTATGTTTGTCTTGTATCCTGAAACTTTGTTGAAATCTTCTATTAGTTCCAGTAGTTTTCTTGTGGATTCTTTGGGGTTTTCTGTGTATAAGATCATATCATCTGCAAATAGAGACACTTTGACTTCTTCCTTACCAATGTGGATGCCTTTATTTCTTTTTCTAGCCTAATTGCTCTGGCTAGGACCTCCAGCACAACGTTGAATAAGAGTGGTGATAAAAGGCATCCTTGTCTGGTTTCTGTTCTCAGTGGGAATGCTTTCAAAGTCTCTACATTTAGGATGATGTTGGCTGTTGGCTTTGTGTAAATGCCCTAAATTATACTGAGGAATTTCCCTTCTATTCCTATTTTGTTGAGAGTTTTTATCATGAACGGGTGTTGGACTTTGTCAAATCCTTTTCTACATCAATTGATAAGATCATGTGGTTCTTGTCTTTTGTTTTATTAATGTGATGGATTACATTGATTGTTTTTCTAATGTTGAACCATCCCTGCATACCTGGTATAAATCTCACTTGATCATGGTGAATTATTTATTTGATATGTTGCTGAATTCTATTGACTAGAATTTTGTTGAGGATCTTTGCGTTAATCTTCATGCGGGATATCGGTCTGTAATTTTCTTTTTTTGTGGTATGTTTATCTGGTTTTGGTATCAGGGTTACGCTGGCTTCATAGAATGAGTTTGGGAGTATTCCATCCTTTTCTATGCTCTGAAATACCTTTAGTAGTAGTGGTGTTAACTCTTCTCTGAAAGTTTGGTAGAATTCTCCAGTGAAGCCATCCAGGCCAGGGCTTTTTTTTTTTTGTTGTTGGGAGTTTTTTAATTACCTTTTCTATCATTTCTCTTGTCACAGGTTTATTTAGTTGTTCTACCTCTGTTTGTGTTAGTTTAAGGTAGGTAGTGAGTTTCTCAAAATTTGTCCATTTCCTCTAGGTTTTCAAATTTGTTAGAGTACAATTTTTCATAGTATTCTGTTATGATTCTTTTAATTTCAGTTGGGTCTGTTGTGATATCAGCCATCTCATTTCTTATATGGGTTATGTGCTTCCTCTCCTGTTTTCTTTGGTCAGTTTGGCCAATGGTTTATCAATTTTTGTAATCTTTTCAAAGAACCAGCTTTTGGACTTGTTAACTCTTTCAATTGCTTTTCTATTCTCTATTTCATTCAATTCTGTTCTAATTCTTATTGTTTCCTTTCTTCTGGCACTTGAGGGCTTCTTTTGCTGCTCTCTTTCTACTTGTTCCAGTTGTAGGGTTAATGTTTTTATTACGGCCCTTTCTTCTTTTTGGATGTGTGCATTTATTGCTATAAACTGACCTCTGATCACTGCTTTTTCTGTGTCCCAAAGGTTCTGGCAGGATGTGTTTTCATTCTCATTTGATTCTATGAATTTCTTTATTCCATCCTTAATTTCTTCTATAACCCAGTAGTTTTTGAGCAAGGTGTTGTTCAGTTTCCATGTGTTTGATTTTTTTCCCCTGCTTTTTGTGTTGTTGATTTCTACTTTTATGGCTTTATGGTCAGAAAAGATGCTTTATAATTTTTTGATGCTTTGGATTTTGTGAAGGCTTGCTTTATGGGCTAATATGTGGTTTATTCTGGAGAATGTTCCATGTGCATTGGTGAAGAAAGTATACTTGGTCTCTGTTGGATGGAGTGTTTGGTATATGTCTGTGAGGTCAAGTTGGTTGATTATAGCATTTAGATCTTCCATGTCTTTTTTAAGCTTCTTTCTGGATGTTCTGTCCTTCACCACGTGATGTGCTGAAGTCTCCTACTACTATTGTGGAGCTGTCTATCTCTCTTTTCAGTGCTGTTAGAGTTTGTTTTATGTATTTGGAGCCCTGTCATTGGGTGCATAAATACTTATTATAGTTCTGTCCTCTTGGTGTATTGACCCTTTAATCATTATATAGTGTCCTTCTTTATCTTTTGTGGTGGATTTTACTTTAAAGTCTATTTTGTCAGAGCTTAATATTGCCACTCCTGCTCTTTTTTGAGTGTTGTTGGCTTGATATATTTTTTTCCATCCTTTGAGTTTTAGTTTGTTTGTGTCTTTAAGTCTAAGGTGTGTCTCTTGTAGGCAGCATATAGACAGATCGTGTTTTTTAATCCAATCTGCCACTCTCTGTCTCTTCATTGGTGCATTTAGTCCATTTACATTCAGTGTAATTATTGATAGGTATGAGTTTAGTGCTGTCATTTTGACATCTTTTTTTGTGTGTTGTTCACAGTTTCTTTGTTCCCCTTAATTTTCTGTGCTGGGTCGTTTTTCTGTATGTATTTTTTTTTTCTTCATGTTTTTCATTGTCGTAGGACAAATAGTTTCTCATTAAACAGTTAGTACACATATTGTTTTGTGACATTGGTTAACAACACCACGACATGTCAACACTTTCCCTTCTCGACCTTGGGTTCCCTATTACCAGATTTCATGTCCCCTCTTGCCTTCTAGTCCTTGTCCCTGGGCTGTTGTACCCCATTAGTCTTGTTTTGTTTTATGGGGCTGTCTAGTCTTTGGCTGAAGGTGAACCTTGGGAGTGACCTCATTACTGAGCTAAAAGGGTGTCCGGGGGTCATATTCTCCGGGTTTTTCCAGTCTCTATCAGGCCAGTAAATGTGGTCTTTTTTTTGTGAGTTAGAATTTTGTTCTACATTTTTCTTCAGCTCTGTCAGGGACCCTCCGCTGTGATTCCTGTCAGAGTAGTCAGTGGTGGTAGCTGGGCACCATCTAGTTGTACTGGACTCAGTCGGGTGGAGGTCGTGGCAGTTGTGGCCCATTAGCCCTTTGGACTAATCTTTCCCTTGTATCTTGTTTTCTTCATTCTCCCTTGCTCCCAAAGGGGTGAGACCAGTGGAATATCTTAGATGGCTGCTCACATGCTTTTAAGACCCCAGACACTACTCTCTAAGGTAGAATGTAAAACATTTTCTTTATAAACTATGTTATGCCAATTGAGCTGGATGTTGCCCGAGACCATGGACCCCACAGCCCTCAGCCCAGCAATTCAGTCCCTCAGGGAGTTTGGATGTGTCTATGGAGCTTCCAAGACCTTGCCTTGCACAAGTTGTGCTGGCTTCCCCTGTATTTTCCCGGGTTTTTATAATAGTGGTCTCATACAGTATTTGTCCTTTTGTCTTTGCCTTATTTCTCTCAGCATAATGCTCTCCAGATTCAGCCATGCTGTGAGATGTTTCGCAGATTCATCACTGTTGTTATCGTTGCGTAGTACTCCATTGTGTGTATGTACTGTAATTTGTTTTTCCATTCATCTGTTGATGGGCACTTAGGTTGTTTCCATCTTTTTGCTATTGTGGATAATGCTGCAATGAACATGGCTGTGCATATGTCTATTCATGTGACGACTCTTATTTCTCTAGAATATATTCTTAGCAGTGGGATTGCTGGTTCATATGGTATTTCTATTTCTAGCTTTTCAAGGGGGTGCCATATCATTTTCCATAATGGTTTTACCATTTTACATTTCCACTAGCAGTGAGTAAGAGTTCCAATCTCCCCTCAACCTCTCCAACATTTGTTATTTTCTGTTTTTTTGATTAGTGCCATTAAAGTTGGTGTGTGATGGTATCTTATTATAGTTTTGATTTGCATTTCAATGGCTGATTTTTTCAGAAGTAGATCACCAGGCCTTTCTTCTGAGGTGCATCTGGGTGGACCTGAACTTCCAACCTTCTGGTTGGCAGCCAAGTGTGTTAACCATTTGTACCATCAAAGAACTTCCTATGTTATAGCTTTGACTATTTTTACCCGTTTCATCCCCTGTTTTAGAATGTGTGAGATCCTTGAGTGGAGAGGCTGTAATATTTACTTTTTGGGTGTCCCATGGAAACTCAAGTAGTGATTTGTAGTAGGTGCTCAATAAACACTTGCTGAAAGAATAAATGAGGATGGACAAATGGACAAGCTAGGCATTTTCTTAAGTGAACCTTAAGTTTGAGTAGTCTGGCCTTTAATGACTGCAGCTGGTTTTGTGATGTTTCAAAAGCATGTCTTCTTTGAAAAATGGTCCCTTGTATTTTCTAAGAGTTCAGTGTATAGCTGGTAATGACTCCCAGTGCTGTTAGCTACATTTAAAGCATCAGATGGTTGGCATTTGCGTTTCAGAGGTTTAGAAAATCGAATCTATAAATATTGATGCCTTTTTTCCTCATTCACAGGACAGAAAAGTGGGACAACCCCCTGGAAAATGCATATTCTGATGAAGTCTCTAGGTTGGGGTAGGGTAAAAATGCATCACCATCTTAAAATTTGATGCATATCATTGAACTTTGAGCACTAACCTTGAGGGAGCCAAGGCATTGTGAAGTTAATCTGGAAAATGCTTCATTTCCACCAGAGGCATTTCTTCTTGGGATATTAGATTCATCTAGATCTCTGAGAATTTTGAATTCAAGGTTACAGAGTGAATTTTGATATTTTTTCCTTTTCTAAAAGAAATGAATAAGAGCTCATGTGTGGAATAAAAAAGACAATACTACTCACAAGAAGAGGGACGATAGGAAACCCTAGTGATGGGGTGAGACTAGGCAATCTCTAACACCTTTTCCACCTAAAATATTCTGAGTAGAATAGTCAAGGTTCACAGACAGAAACAAACTCCTTATAACCCTAAATAATTAGTAGTACTATATCTTATTAAGTGATTGTACACCATGGTATAATTGTTTATATGCTCGAATTACTCCAGTGAACCCCAGTACACTTAGGATGAAATCTGTAATCCTTATCCTGGATGGCAAAGTCCTACATTATGGCCCCTCACCTGTTTTTCCTATCTCATCTCCTGCCACTCTCTCTGTGGCCCACTGAGATCAACTCTGTGTTGATTCTTTGAAAATATAAAGCTGACTCCTGCCTTTACTCCTGCCTCACTTCACTCATGCACTGTTCGTTCCTGTTTACTGTCCCTAGAATATTCTTTTCCCTATCTTTGCAGAGCTGGTTAATTCTCAGGTTTCATTTCAAGTATTACTAAAAACTATCCTTTTAGTCATTTGTAATCACTGCACTATGCTTTATTTTTTCTTATGGCTTTTTTTCACTAATTGGACTTCATCTGTATGTCATCTATCTACCTTTTATCTGTGTATTTACTTACCTATGTGTTTATTATCTGCCTTTCTCCATTAGAATGTAAGTTCCTCAAAAACATGGACTTTGCCAGTCTTTTTCAGAACGGGGCCTGGCACAGAGCATGTGGATACTCTTAGAAAGTAGGAAACCACAAGGAAACTTATCTCCCAGTCTGACAGTGAAAGAAAGCTGGATAATCTACAAAATCAAACTTTCCTTGAGCCCATGATCGATCTGAGATCACAAGGCAACCAAGAGCACTAAATAAAAGTGAAAAACCTCTCCAAGGAGAGATGAGACAAAAACCGTTCATCTTTGGCACAGCATGAGAGAAAGAGGTGGCTTCCGTTAAAGCAGATAAAAAGAAAACAGCTGAAAATTTAACAAATTCTTAAAGGGCAAGAGTGGGCTAGTGTAACAGTTTAGAATAATTGATAGCCCCAGACACAAGAGGAGTCTGTACTCAACTTGCAAGCTCTTTTCTGTGAGCTGCCACCACATGCTCCCAAGAAAGACTGGGGGCAATAAAACGGACTGGATGGTCTCTCTCTGTCGTGTAAGCAATTATTGATTATTGGTATAGAGATTATTGATAGCTGTAGGGTGGGGAGCAAGCATGAAACACTATGCATTTTCCTGAATGCTTTTCTTATATGAAGCACAAGCTTTAAGACACGCACGCACACACACATACACACACACATTTTGGGATGTGATTGAAATCATGCTTAGAAGAACATTTAGAGTCATAAATGCATCTACTAGAAAAGAATGAGGCCAAACTTTAATTAACTAAGTATCCATCTCAAGAAATTAGAAATAAAAGTCAAATTAAACCCAAAGAAAATGGAAGGATAAAAGTAATGAAGATTAAAATACACCTTAATGAAATAAAAGACAAATATATAATTGAGAAAATCAACAAAATAAAAAAGCTTTGGAAAGATTAATAAAGTTGAAAATCCATAGAAAGGCTGAACAAGATAAACAAGAGAAATCATAAATTTTCCATGTAAGGAATGCAAAAAGGGACATCAGTAGATATTCTACAGATAATTAAAAGAAGGTACTATGAACCACTGTATGCCAATAAATTTGACAACATAGATTAAATGGACAAATTCCTTGAAAAATACAACTTATGAAAACTGACACGATAAGAAAAAAATCTAAATAACTCCATTTCTGTTAACTAAATTGAATCCATTATTAAAAACCTACTATAACAGATCTCCATGGCAACATAATTTCACTTGTAATTTTTTCTACACATTTAAGGAGTAAATAAAATCTATCTCATAGAAACTATTTCAGAGAATAGTAAAATAAGACATACTTCTCAACTTTTATTATAAGGCTAGCATGACTATGATTTCAAAAGACCATTATAAGAAAGGAAAATCACCGTTCTATCTCTTTCAGGAATATAGATTCAAGATTCCTTGATAAAATACTAGCAAATCAAACCCAGAGAAACATAGAAGGATAATATAACATGACCAGGTTGGGTTTATCCCAGAAATTAATGTTTATTTAACATTAAAGAATCAATTGGCATATTCACCACATTAATGGAATAATGGAGAAAAACCATATCATTATCACAACAATTGGAGAAAAATAATTTGCTCAAATTCAGCATCTGTTCACAAAATAATTCCTTGCAAACCAGGACTAGAGAAGAATTTCCGTAGTCTAATGATGGGGTTTTTACAAAAAACCTTCAGCTAACATCATAATTATTTCTGAAATATTGAAAGTTTTACCACTGTAATTAGAAACAAGACAAAGATGCCTGATACCGCACTTCTATTAGCATTGTCCTGGAAGTCCCAGCCGGGACAATAAAGCAAGAAAAAGAAATAAAAGGCATTAAGATAAGTATTAATTTCCTAGGTCTGTCATAACAAATTACCACACAGTGGGCAGCTTAAAACAACAGAAATATATTCTCCCACAGTTCTGGAGGCTAGAAGTCTGAAACCCAACAGGCCATGCTTCCTCTGGCTGCTCTAGAGAAGAATCCATTGCTTGCCTCTTTCAGCTTCTGCTGGTTGCCCTGGCATCCTGGGCTTGTGGTTGCATCACTTTAGTCTCTGCCTCTATCTTCACATTGTCTTCTCCTCTGTGTGTTATCTTCCTTTACCTGCCTCTTACGAGGACACTTGTGATAGCATTAAGGACCAATCCAAGTAATCCAGGGCAATCTCCTCATCTCAAGATTCTTAACTTAATTACATTTGCATGGTCCCTCTTCCAAATAAAGTAAAGTTTATAAGGGATTAGTACTTGACATATGTGGGTGGTCATTATTCAACCAACCACAGATGGAAAATGAATCAAAATCACATTATCTGCAGATCACATGATTTTGAATATAAAAATCCACAATAATGTACAGATAAACCATGAGGTAAGTGAATTTTCTAAGGTGGCTAGATACAAAGGCAATATTTAAAATTAATTGCATTTTGACCTCTATCAACAAATAACTTGAAAATAAAATTTTGGAAAAACACCATATACAATAGTGTAAAAACCCAGAAAACATCTAGAAAATGAATCAAAGAAATGACGTACGATTCCTCCATGGAAAACAGTACTAAACACAACTGAGGGAAACTAGGAAGGACCTAAATAACTGGAGGGATATATCATGTTTCATAGACTGAAATATTCAATATTATAAAGACTTTAGAGCTCTCCAGGTTGATCAGTAGATTCAAGGCAATACAAACAAAAATTGTTGCTGTTGTTTTAATGGGAATTGACAAGTGTTAGTAAAATGTATGTGGAACTAAAAAGTGCCTATAATAATAAAGATAAACATGAAGAAGAACAACAAAGATGTAGTTCTTATAATACCACCAAACATCATGACTTAATATCTTAATACCTTCACACCTCTTTATATTCACATCTCTGATCACCCTTTCTCGCATCAGAGAATTGATCTCTCTAATACATGGCAATTAGCTCACAAATGGGGACTCCACATTCTCACAAGCCAATTTCAAGACTTAATATTCTTTTAACGATAGTAATTAAGACAATGGCATAAGTAATTAAGACTTGTTGGAATAAGCATGGAAAAGATCAGAGAGTCTAGGAGGAGATCAACACTACCATTACTCTTAAGTGCTTTCTTCTCCCAGAAGCCATCATTAATTGCCCCAGTCCCCAAAAATCTTCCTCCTCCTCTTTCCTGGCTCATTATTCCTTAGCATAGACTTCTTTGTTATAAAGTTGTCTGTACATTGATCTTAAGCATCTACGACTCTAATCTTCCGGAGGGAAAGGAAAAAACCAGTACCTCTTTACATGAATCATAGATGCCAGTTGTCTATGTCAGATCATGATTTCACTCACAGACAGAAAGCTCTGCAGAGAAGCTTCTAGATGATCCAATCCAACTCCCACATCTTATTGAAGAGTAAACTTAATTCTACGAGGTGAAGAGATTGCTAGGATCACATATCTAGTTAATGGAGAAACCAATCTAGAGTCCAGATAAGAAAAATTCTAAATTGACAGTCAGGAAATCCTAATGTCTCTAGCTCCTTATGAAAAATATAAAGAATATGCTCTAATTGCATCCAATAAAATTACCCTCTTGCTCTTTGTGTATTTCTTATAATGTTGGGAACTGTTTGACATAAAGACCTGCAAGATCTCCTCTGAATGAGACTGTCATTCACAGAGCCGGTCATCCAGGAAAGGGATTGAGTCTCAGCCGAGCACTGGGATGGAGGAATAGGAAGAAGAAACCTTCAGCATCTCTGAACCCTCCCAGCTCTGTTAGGGCTAAGCCCTAAGTGCGGCAGACATCTTGGCAAGTGCTCCTGGTATTGTTGTTGGCTTAACAAATAGAAGTTTATTCTCTCACAGTCCAGTAGGCTACAAGTCCAAATTCAAGGCGTTAGCTCCAGGGGAAGGCTTTCTCTGTTGGCTCTTGAGGAAGGTCCTTGTGATGCATCAGTCTTCCCTTGGTCTGGGAGCATCTCAGTGCAGGAACCTCTGGTCCCAAGGATGCACTCTGCTCCCAGCACAGCTGTCTTGGTGGTGTGAGGTTCCCATCTGTCTCTGCCTGCTTCTCTCTTTTATATCTCAAAAGAGATTGGATTAAGATCTATCCAATCTTGTAGACCTCATCAGTATAACCTCATCATAGTGATAGAGTTTACAATACATAAGGAAATCACATCAGATTACACAATCATACAATACTGGGAATCATGACCCAGTCAAGCCGACAGACATTTTTGGGGGACACAGTTCAATCCATGACACCGGCTAACTCAAAGAGTCTGTCAGGTTCCATTAATAGATGATCACTAGTGGGCAAGATTATGAGTTGGAATTGACTTAATGGCAACCGGTTATTTTTTTTTTGTTTTTTTTTTAGTGGGCGAGAGTTAACATCTGTACCCTAAAAGCCTGATCTGGTCTCTGCCCTCACAGACATGGTCCATGTCAAGTCAATGTATCCAAAGGAAGGGACAGGCGTGTTTCCCTCTCTCACCCTCCATAATGCCCTGTTGTGTCTGGGAAAGAGGAGTGGGGGTGGAAAGTACAGTGAGAAAATATTACCACATCAAACTGTCTCAATCCCCTTTTTTATAGCTGTGGTGGAAAATGGAGGAAGTGTTTAAGCCTCTGGTCCATGTGTTTAAAAAAATAATTATAAAATAAGGGAAATGCATATTTCATGCATGGAGCATTTTTAAGACACTGCCGTATGCATTTCACAAAAGCCTACATTTAGGTCAGAACACTGGTTGGCATTCATCACTGACTATAAACCTTGACTTTCGTGCCTGAATTCCTGGGGAGCCTCTGTGTGCTCCAGCAGCCCTCCCATATCGCAGTTTCACATTCTGGGAGAATGGTCCTTCCAGGACATGTCCCCATAGTCCTAGGGACAACCCACAGTGAAGATGGCTGAGACATACCCTGAAGCTGAACCAGTTCCCTCTGTGGGTACCTTTCTTTGTTCCTTTTGAAAGACTGTCAGGAAAACATTTGGGAGATTTTTTTTTAGGAATTACAGGCTTTGAAAACAAAAAGTGTGCTCACTTATTTGTTGAAAAAAGTTTATAGTTGAGCAGAATGCCTAACGGGGCAAGTTCTAGGGCCAACCTGTCCAAACTTACTTCTCATCTCCATAACCACACCTGCTGTGTGGCCTTGGGCAAGCATTGTAACCTCTCTCTGCCTATAGGGTCTCTATGAGTTAGAATCTACTCTATTGGCAACGGGTTTGGTTTCTAGTTTTCATGCCTTGAAATCTTCATACGTGATGTAACGGGGATCAAAACAATTTAACCTTGTTTGATCTTTGTATGTAAGGAACATATCACTGGTGAGTCCATATTGGTTGGGTGCACTAAGCTTACAGTTGCTCGGTATCCATATGGGCACTGCCTTTCATTTGTCCTTTTAAAAATAAAATTTATTCTATGTTAAAACAATTTGGAAAATACAAATAAATAGAAAAAAACAGAAAAAACCATTCTGATTGCTCCACTCAAAGGAAAACACTAGTTAAACTGTGATATGTTTCCTTCTGGTCTTTTTCTGAACATAGATAAAAGGAAACACACACACACACACATAGTTGTGAATTTGTTACAAATACCAATCCAGAAGCCAGTGCCTCGTAAGCATAAATTACTGAGTGACTCAAAGTTAAACTCAATCTTATCCTTTCTGACTCATTGCCCAGAGTGGTGTCTTTCTTTCTCCAGTTCTTAGTCCATGGAACACAGCTGCCTCTCCAGTCAGAAGGCAAGAGTCTCAAGAGGGAGATACTACAAGGTATCAGTGTTGCTGATCCTTGCTAGGAGAACTATGGAGTATATCAGAGAGTATGTAAAAAAGGCTATGTAGATATGGGGAGCCCTGGTGGCACAGTGGTAAAGAGCTCGGCTGCTAACCAAAAGGTCAGCAGTTCAAATCCACCAGCTGCTCCTTGGAAATTCTATGAAGCAGTTCTACTCTGTCCTATACAGTCTCTATGAGTCAGAATTGACTCGACAGCAACGGGTTTGGGTTTTTTTTTGGTTTACGTAAATATAAGAGTCCCTGGCTGGTGGAAATGGTCAATGTGCCTTGCCTATTAAATGGCAGGCTGGAAGTTTGAATCCATCCAGAGCTGTCTCAGAAGAAAGGCCTGGTGATCTACTTTTGAAAAATCAACCATTGAAAACCCTGTGGAGCACAGTTCTACTCTGTTACACATGGAGTCGCCTTGAGTTGGAGCGGATCCAGGGAAAGTATTTTTTTTTTTCTAATTTAGATATGTATATGGGGTGTGTGTTATGTGTCTCTGCCTTTTATCTCTCATGCTGATAACTAGCTACTACACTTTCTCTTCACTCAAAATTAGAGAGCTTTGTCGTTCTAGAACTTCAGCCCCTCCAGCCACCTTAATCAACAGCAGAATTATCCCAAAATATTTAAAAATATTGTTATGCAGTGGATAGTTATGTCATATAATAAAAATAATTATAACAGATAAGGTTTCCTGAGTGTTCACTATGTGCGTCAGTGCTTTTCATTTATGCATTAGTCAGTATAGGCAGGGTTATGCTGCAGTAACAAATTTACCCTGTGAATTAGTTTCCTGTTTGTGATAACAAATTACCACAAAGTTAGCAGCTTAAAACAGCACAAAATGTATCAGTTCTGTAGGTCAGAAGTCTGGTACTGGTCTCAAGGTATTGGCATGGCTATTTTCCTTTCTGGAGGCTCTAGGGGGAGAATCCACTTCCTTGTTTATTCAGGTTGCTAGTAAAATTTCATTCCTTGTAGTTATAGGACCAAGGTCCCATTTTCTTGCTGGCTGTAAGCTGGTGGCCTCATTCTCAGCTTCTAGAGGTCACTGCATTCCTTGGCTCACACCTTCCTCCACCTTCAAAACCCCCAATGATGGATTGAGTTCTTCTCACATTGTATCTCTCTAACCTATCCAGAAAGATTCTCCACTTTTATGAACTCATGCAATTAAGTTGCACATACCCAGATAGCCCAGGATAATCTCCCTATCTCACTGTCCAAACCTTAATCTCATTTTCTAAGTCCCTGTTGCCATGTAAGGAAGCATATTCACAAATTTTAGGGAATTAGGGTGTAGACATCTTTGGAGGGCTATTATTCTGCCTAACACACTCTGAAATCTCAGTGGCTTAACACAATAACATTTGTTTCTTACTCATGTACAGTCTAGTGACTAAGCCAGCTTTTCTCTATCTTGTAGCTCTGTCATTTGGAACATGTGGCCTTTTAGGTCAAATACTACTGCTAAGTCTACTAGAATGAAGAATGTTGGATTAACAGCGTGGCCTTGAATAGGGCATTGTTGGTGGAGTGTGAGGATGGAAGCTTGATTAGAATGAGTTCAAGAGATAATGGGAAGAGAGTAAGTGAAGACAGTGAGTAAAGAGAATTATTATTATTTCTATATTATAGATGAGAAAATAGAGGCTCAGGGGTTGTCTGTGCAGAGCTTAAAGTGTTGCTTGGAAAAACTGAGAAGTGGTCCTTGGAAAAGCTCTGGACTGCAATGCACAATCCCTGCATCTAGACTTGAGCCAGCCATTTACCTCTCTATATGTCATCATGGTGCAGTGGTTAAGAGCTCAGGCTGCTAACTAAAAGGTCAGCAGTTCAAATCCACCAGTCACTCCTTGGAAATTCTATGAGGCAGTTCTACTCTGTCCTGTAAGGTCGTTGTCATGGATTGAATTGTGTCCCCCCAAAATATCTGTCAACTTGGCTGGGTCATGATTCCCAGTATTGTATGATTGTGTACCATTTTGTAATCTGATGTGATTTCCTTATGTGTTATAAATTTAATCACTACGATGTAATAAGGTGGATTAGCGGCAGTTCTTCTGAGGAGCTCTACAAGATTAGATACTGTCTTAAGCCAATCTCTTTTGAGATATAAAAGAGGAGCTCCCAGACCAAGGGAGGACTGATGACATGGACCTTCCTCCAGAGCTGATGGAGAAAGCATTCCCCTAGAGTTGACACCCTGAATTTGGATTTGTAGCCTACTGGACTGTGAGAGAATAAACTTCTCTTTGTTAAATCCATCCATTTGTGGTATTTCTGTTATAGCAGCACTAGGTGACTAAAAAAGTTACTATGAGTCAGAATTGACTCAAAAGCAACGAATTTGGTTTTTTGGTTTTATATGCCATCACTGCTGTATATATGTGTATATACTCATATGTACATGTTTACCATGTATCAGATATACATTTAATACACGTTTGTGGAATTGAATTGAATTAAACGAACAACCAAAAAATAAAAAATAAATAGAAGTATAGTAAGTGCTGTAACAGAGATTTGAACAAGGACTGTTTATACCTGAAAGTAAATTTCTATGTTAAGTAAGTCCTTTGTCTTAAGAGAATCTGTCCAGTGTGAAGACAAAGGAGGCAGGAACATATGCTCATTGTGAGTATTGGGTTTGAAATCAAACACTCTTAAGTTTAAATCTCTACTCTGACACTTACAGCTATGTGACCATGGCCCAGTTAATTAAACTTTCCCCAGTTTCAACTCTGCCATCTATTAAATGGGGATAACTGTCTTATTCTGTAGGTGAGATAAATGCAGATTTCATATAAAGCACCAAGAACAATGCATAATAGACCTTAGACATTGTCATTATTACAAATGACTAGATATGAAGATGGTGTGGGGATCATTAGGAAGGGGTGGAGGACAGTGCAGTGTGGGAAGCACTTTCTGACAGCTATTTAAAAGGTGGATTGCAGTGACGTGAGTCTACAGATAGGTCAGATCCAAATATATTTTGAGTGCAAGTGATAATGAGGAGGGCCTGAACCAAGGCCGTGGCCATGGAAATGGTGAGGCTGGGATGGGCTGGAGAGCTCTTTAGGAGGTTGAAGCAGCAGGACTTGGTGGTGGGAAAGGGAAGACTTGAGGCTAACTCCAGGATTCAAGCCTGGAGACAGAAAGGTGTCATCATCTAAGAGATGTTTTGTTAGAGAAGAAAATGAGCTTGATTTTGGCCAGGTTTACTTTCAGTTGCTTGTGGGACCCCCAGGTATAGCTGACTATGGCCCACTGGATGTGTGGCTCTGGGTTTCTGTTCTCTCAAACTCATTTGAAAATAAAAATTAGGGCAATATCTGCGTAGGAAGCTAGCGAAAGCCGTATGTGTGAGTGACATTATCCAGGTGTAGTATAGAACAGGGTTTCTCAATCTTGATACTATTGACATTTTGAAAGGGTCAATTTCTGTTGTGAGGACATCTATGTTCAGCAGCATCCCTGGTCACTAGTCACTGGAGGCCAGTAGAATCTCCCCTTTTCTAGTTTTGATGACCAAAAATGTCTCCAGACATTGCTGCATGTCCCCAGGAGAATATGACCACTCTTGATTGTGAACTGCTGGTATAGAATAATGGCAAGAGGACTAAGGACTGAACTCTGAGGGCCACCAACATTCAAAAGGAAGGTAGAGAAAAAAGAGCTAGTGGGAAGAATCAAGAGAAAAGAGTTTTAAGCAAGAAGAGTTTGGTAAAGTCAACTGCTCTGGAGAGGTTACGTACTATATGGACAGGAAAAAAATAATCTCTGGACTTGGTAGTGAGGAGGTCTTTGAAGACTCCAGAGAAGTTTCAGAGGACTGGTGGGGGCAGGAGACTGGAGGTGGGGAATAAACGAAAGGCATGAGATTTGAGTTAGTGAAAGTATGCTCTCCCTTCAACAAGCTTAAGTAAGAAAGGAAGGCGTGAGGAGAGCAGTAATTAAAGGGGTGGGATATCAAGGGAGTGTGTCTTCTGAAGAATGAGAGAAACATCTTGGGCATTGCGAGATGATGGAGCTCCTTGAAGGCATGACCATAACTTGTTTCTTTTTGAAATGTCATGCCTGATTTATTGAAAAGACTCACTAAATATATATTGGTTAAATTAGGGATTTATTTATTTTGTTACCCTTTCTGGAATTGTGGATATTTTAAAACAACTCCAGGAAGAGAGCAATGCTCAACATAAAGGCATGAATCACAAATGGCAGAATTTCCAATATGAGACAAAGATATTTTGGGTGTAGACCTGCCCTATGCCCTCTAACTATACCACCTACTCACCTCACGTTCCCCATATGAAAAGATTGTTCCCTTTTTTGCTGCCAACCAGATTTTGAGTTCCCTAACTCAAGCCATGGGTAATTATTCCACCCTTGACTAATTGACGGTGACAAATAACTGCTAAATTGAGTAGATAAGGAGAACAAATTTGGTGTCCTTGTCTTTCCCGGAGTCTTCAGTCAGAGAGAGATTCGAATGTATCCCTGGGCTGAATTGCACAGAATTGTACCGTCAGTCTTAAAGATGTCTGCATGAGCTAATGAGATGCAAACACAGACACATTAAAAAAAAAAAAAAAAAAAGGAACTCAACAAAAAACCTCATAACTTATAACGTTGTCCTAAGAGCAGCAGCAGGGTATATACAAGCAGAGAAGGGGAAGAAAAAAACAGCAAGATTTTTGAGTGAAGACTTGTTGGTTTATCTACAGTTTATGAACATAACCTCAACCTAAAAAGATGAATGGGAAGAGGCTCAGTAAAGAAAATCTCTTATTTGAAGCACGTAGAATTGTCATTTTGTAAAGTCACCATCAAAGGCAAAGTTTATTTTCATTTGGTTTGGACCATAGTTCAAGTCTTCTCCCCCAAAAGAACTCATATCCAGAAAGAAGTTCTTTTTCTTTCTTTTTTATTAAGCACCATCATTTACACCCAGAACCATCCTAGATCATAAGCTCCGAGAATCCAGGATTTACTCCAGCTTTACTCATCACTATTCTTCATCGTTGTTTGGCATGGTGCCTTCCACCTAGCAGTTGCTGGGGAAGTGTTTATTGACCTAAAATGGAGGAATTTTTTTAATTGGTGCAGATTAAGGTAGGATTCTAAATGTCTACTTTGATTTTAAATAAAAGCTCAGAAAATCCAGCAAGACAACAGGTGACACCTGTGGCTTTCAAGACGCCACCTCTTGGGTAAGCCTCAACTCTTGATGAATGGCTCAACTGCCACTTAATCCAAATGCCTTCCTGGAAGGCCGCATGATGAGCGGTGACATGCTAATTGAAATGTACTTTCCCCAGTGAACAACTTAACAATTTATATAAGTATCAAAGCCCTGGGTTTTACTGTCAGTCTTTGTTTTGGAATGAGGAATTTATAAAAAACATATGTTTCTGTCACTGACAGAGCGTTCTGAAAATATGGCCACTGAATCACATCCGACTTTCCTTCCTGCAGACAGGGAACCGGTCAGGGTACATTTCTCTGTTAATAACATCTCCTTTCAGGAGGAATTGACTCCGCACTGGGGTTTCGTTACTGAATTCTGGGTAGCCGATGATAATAGAGGCAGCGTTGAGGGAAGCCGGGGAGAAAGAGCTCAGATATTTGAAATTCTAATTCTGGCAGGTGAGAACAGGGAAGTGATTCGGAGAAAAAGCACTGGTTTGGTAATCCTGATGAATAACATACTATCGTCTTCTCTAGTTACCTTTAGACGCAAGTCTGTGTGCCTTTCACAGGCAGAGCTCTGTGACTGTAAGTAAAATGTTTCCTGTACATAAGACCTTTCTGTTTGAGTTGGACGAGGGACAGTCAGCCTGTGATCATCGGTCTGGCTTGCAGAGGACTTGGGAGTTGAGCTGAAAGTGTGAAATCCTACAATAACTGTATCAATTGTGCCGGACAGAGCCTCTTTTGTCTTCTTAAGCTATCTGACTTTCCCATAGGGTTTCTTTCCTCAAACATGCCTCAAATGGTGTTGCTTAATGAAAAAACACCACTCAGGACAAGGTAGCTTTCACCAGCAACCATCCGTGGTGGACATTCTAGTAATCCTAGTCATATGGGAGAGCTGGACAAGCTTAGACAAGCTTGGGAAAAGTGAATTCTCAGCATGGCACTGAGAGAGCTGGAGGGCTGGTGAGGAAGAGAGAATGGGTCACATCTAAGTCTGTGTCCCCCACAGGCCTCTCTAATTCATCTCAAAAAATGCCACAGACCCTGAGACCTAGGCAATTGTTTTGCTTCTAGTCTACATATAAATCTTTCAGTTGCAAGTCCGAAGCCTTGAGACATTTACGCTCAATTGTTTTGAAGGAAAAAAAAAAGGAAGGAAGAAAGAAACTTCTGCTGGCAGCCAAGCAAAATCTGCATTTCATTTCAATTTAGATAATTTTGCTCTCCATTTTTTTCCCAAGGTTTCCTGGATTTCAATAAAATATCTTTCATCACCAGATCACCAAAAAGTGGTTGTGTTGAGCTGTCCCTGGGGCTTTGGCGTGGATATCAGGGATTACTTTATAACTGGGGAACGTAGGAATTGTATTGGGTTCACAAACGGCTTGTTTTTCTCAGTTTAATGGTCAAAGCATGAAACCGATAACTTATTCCTGGAAGGGTAGGCACATGATCTTATAATGGGTCTTTGAAAGCAGGACATAACAAAACACACACACACACACACACACACACACACACTAGTTTTAAATAAGACATTTGCTGGGGAAATGAGCTCTGACTGCTCACGTCACAGGTATTAAAATCTCCATTTTAATGTGTTCCTGCATCCCTCTGTCCTGGACCTACCACTCTGACTACTGCAACAGCTTTAGAGCTGAATTTTTTTTAACCTCTTGACAGCTGTCATTTGACCCTGCAACACAAGCAGGGCATTGTGTAAGCTGTGGCCTTTTAGCAGAGGCCAACAGCTCCTATGTGGAGAAGCCCTGAACTGGATGTCTGCTTACCTGCATGGCGGGAGTCACTGGGTGGGCAGTGGGTGCTGGAGGTGGTGGGGTGGGGAAAGACAAGTGAGCATGGCCACCTCCAAGCACATCTGTTTTATTTCATATCAATCTGATGGCTGTAGTAGGGCAGAGGATGCTGGGGGAGGAGTCAAAAGACAGGGAGTTCCTGCAAAAGACTTGTTTGTGTTTCCATTTCTTGGGGACAAAAGAGCCCGTGTTTGCCAAATCGCAAACCCATGGAAATACGCTGGGCTGGGAACAGGCAATTCAACTGCAGCCTTTGGGGCGGAGGTGATTTATGGCTGGCCAAAGGAAGAGTCCAGGTCCACAAAGAGAGGGAGGTGGGAATTGAGGAAGCAGAAACAAAAATGAAAGAAGGACTGGCATTGTCCTGATGCTCCCAAAGCTCTCTCATGAGAACACTGTGATGAGTTAGGTGTAAACGAACAAGAAACACGTGGATAAAACCTCCCTTCATGTGAGAGAAATGGAGGCAAACTGTGGTTGTCACAGTGGGGGCGTAGGACAATTCTAATGTGACCCCAGTTGAAAAATCTCAGGTGACTGGCAGTGAAAGGTCTCCCCAAGATGGCCTCTCTCCCATTTTGGAGGACGGTTACATTGAAGGCTGAGAGTCAAAACTCCCTTTATTGTTCCCAGGATAACGGATATTCTAGGATCCCTTCCTGCAGCTTATGCCCTCCACCTCCAAACTGCAGGGTCTTGTCATTGTCCTCCGGGACGACCCTTGGCTGCATTGCCATTACCTTCTTAGGTTCAGTGGCTTTTCGGCCAAGTGACTTAGTGTTAGTGATGTTTGGGTTTTTGCCAAAGATATAGATAAACAAATGTGTGCTGTTTAAAGCTTTAGCATCTTTGGTTGATCTTTGCATGCTCTTCCATAGCATTACATGCATGACAAAGATTTAGACATTTCATTTGGAGGGTTTTTAGTTCTGTTGATATGTTGTTAGGAAACGGGTGACCCTTAGGGTGAGGTCCCCTTGGGGACGCTAGAAGAGGAAGAGAAAACTGCAAAGGAGGGTCAAGAAATCTGAATTTGAGACTGAACACAGGTTGTAGTGGCTTCATGCAGTAAGAACGACAACACTTCTGGAGAGCTGACAATGGTCTGGAGTCCTGAGTGGTGCAAATGGTTAATGTGTCCAACCGTTCACTGAAAGATTGGAGGTTTGAGTCCACCCAGAGGCACCTTGGAAGAAAAGTCCCGACAATCTACTCCCCAAAAATCAGCCATTGCATACCTATGGAGCATAGTTCTCCTCTGGCACACATGGGGTCACCATGAGTTGGAATGGACTCAGTGGCAGCTGATTTGGACAATGCTCTGGGCACAATCCTAACTGCTTCAGATTCTTTCCCCCTCATTTAGTCCTGGGAGCAACGCTTGGAGGGAGGGTGTATGATGATGCCCATTTTACAGATGGGAAAACTGAAATGCAGAGATATTAATCACTTGCTTATTTTTACAGAGCTAGCAGTGCACAGCACGACTAGGGTGAGGCAAGAACAATGCTCCCCTTGGGTGCCCAAAATCTCAGTAATGCAGAAAAAAGATTTTTTTTTATTGTACTTCAGGTGAAGGCTTACAGAACAAATAGTTTCTCATGAAACAGTAGTCCACATATTGTTTTATGACATTGGTTAACAACCCCACAACATGTCAACCCTCTAACTTCTCAACCTTTTTTTTTGGTGAAAATACACATAGCCAAAGATACACCATTTCAAAAATTTCTACATGCACAGTTCAGTGACATTGACTATGCTCTTCCAATTGTGCTGCTATTCCCACTTAAGATGAAGGCTTACAGAACAAAATAGTTTCTCATTTAACAGTTACTACACATGTTGCCCTATGACAATGGTTAACAATCCCACAACACATCAACAATATCCTTACTCAACCTTGGGTTCCCTATCACGAGCTTCCTTGTCCCCTTCTGCCTTCTGGCCCTTGTCACTGGACTACTGTACCTCGTTAGTTCCATTTGGTTTTACGGGGCTGTCCACTCCCAGGCTGAACGGTGAACCTCGGAGATAACTTCACCACTGAGCTAAAAGGGTGTCTGAGGGCCATACTCTCGGGGTTTCTCCAGTCTCCCTTAGGCCAGTAAATCAGATCTTTTTTTTGTGAGTTAGAATTATGTTCTACATCCTTCTCCAGCTCTGTCCAGAACCCTCTGTTGTCATCCTGGTCAGAGCAGTCAGTGGTGATAGTCAGGCACCATCTAGCTGTACTGGACTCAGTCCGGTGGAGGCCTTGGTAGCAGTGGACCATTAGTCCTTTGGACTAATTTTTTCCTTGTATCCTGTTCTCTTCATTCTCCCTTGCTCCCAAAGGCATGAGACCAGTGGAGTATCTTAGATGGCCACTCACAGGCTTTTAAGACCCCAGACACTGTTCACCAAGGTAGAATGTAGAACATTGTCTTTATAAACTGTGTTATGACAATTGAGCTAGATGTTCCCCGAGACCATGGTCCCCACAGCCCTCTGCCCAGCAATTCAGTCCCTCAGGGAGTTTGGATGTGTCTATGGGGCTTCCATGACCTTTCCTTGTACAAGGTGTGCTAGTTTCCCCTGTATTGTGTACTGTCTCACCCTTCACCCAAGTTACCACTTATCTATGGTCTATTTAGTATTTCCCCCCAAGCTTCCCATCCCTGGTAACCAACAAAGATTGTAACATTTTGTGTGTGAACTTTTTCATGGGTTTTTACAATAGAGGTCTCATACAATATTTGTCCTTTTGTGATTTACTTATTTCACTCAGCATAATGTCCTCCAGTTTCATCCATGGTTCACAGATTCATTGTTGTTCTTTCTCCTTGCATAGTAATCCATTGTGTGTATGTACCATAGTTTGTTTATCCATTCATCTGTCGGTGGGCATCTAGGTTGTTTCCATCATTTTGCTATTGTGAACAATGCTGCCATGAACATAGGTGAGCACATGTCTATTCGAGTGACGACTCTTCTTTCTTTAGGATATATTCCTAGGAGTGGAATTGCTGGATCATATGGTATGTCTATTTCTAGCTGTCTGAGGAAGCGCCAAATCATTTTCCAAAATGGTTGCATCATTTTGCATTCCCACCAGCAGTGCATAAGAGTTCCCATCTCCCTGCAGCCCCTCCAACATTTGTTACTTCCAGTGTTTTTGATTCGTGCCAGTAATGCCGGGGTGAGATGGTATCTCATTGTGGTTTTAATTTGCATTTCTCTAGTGGCTAGTGATCGCAAGCATTTCCTCATGTGTCTGTTGGCCATTTGAATGTCTTTTTTGGTGAAGTGTCTGTTCATTTCCTTTGCCAATTTTTTAATAAGATTATTTGTCTTTCTGTTATACAGGTGTTGGATTTTCTTGTAGATTATGGAGATTAGACCTTTGTCTGACTTGTACTGTCCAAAAATTTTTTCCCAGTCTGTAGGTTCTCTTTTGACTCTTTTGGTGAAGCCTTTTGAAGAGCACAGGTGTTTGATTTTTAGAAGATCCCAGTTATCTAGCTTATCTGTTGGGGTCTGTGTGTTGATGGCTATGGTTTGTATCCTGTTAATGCCACGTATTAAGGCCTGAAGTGTTGGTCCTATTTTTTCTTCTATGAACTTTATAGTTTTATGCTTTATATTCAGGTCTTTGATCCATTCTGAAGTAGTTTTTGTATACGGTGTGAGGTATGGGTCCTGTTTCATTTTTTTGCAGATGGATATCCAGTTTTGCCAGCACTATTTCTTGAAAAGACTGTCTTTTCCCCATTTGATGGACTTTGGGCCCTTGTCGAAGATCAGGTGACTGTAGGTGGATGGATTTACATCTAGGATCTCAATTTTGCTCCATTGGTCAATGTATCTGTCGTTGTACCAGTACCAGGCTGTTTTGACTACTGTAGCTGTATAGTAGGTTCTGAAGTCAGGTAGTGTGTGTCCTCCAACTTTATTCTTCTTCTTCAGTAGAGCTTTACTTATTCGGGGCTTCTTCCCTTTCCATATAAAGTGAATGATTAGCTTTTTCCATCTCTTTGAAGAATGTTGTTGGTATTTGGATCGGGATTGCGTTGTATTTGTAAATTGCTTTGGGTAGAATTGTCATTTTCACAATGTTGAGTCTGCCTATCCATGAGCATGGTATGTTTTTCCATTTATGTAGATCCCTTTGGGTTTCATGCAGTAGTGTTTTGTAGTTTTCTTTGTAAAGGTCTTTTACATCCCTGGTCAGATTTATTCCTAACTATTTTAACTTTTTAGGGGCTATTATAAATGGTATTGTTTTCTGGATTTCCTTTTCAGTGTTCTCCTTATTGGTGTATAGGAATCCAAGTGATTTTTGAATGTTTGTCTTGTATCCTGCTACTCTGCTGAATCTTTCTATTAGTTCCAGTAGATTTCTCATGGAGTCTTTAGGGTTTTCTATGTATAGTATCATATCATCTGCAAACAGGGACAGTTTAACTCCTTCAATAGCAATTTGGATGCCCTTTATTTCTTTTTCTTGCCTTATTGCTCTAGCTAGAACTTCCAGCACAATGTTAAATAGGAGTGGTGATAAAGGGAATCATTGTCTTGTTCCTGTTTTCAAGGGGAATGTTTTCAGTCTCTCTCCATTAAGAATGATGTTGGCCGTTGGTTTTGCATAGATGCTCTTTATTATGTTGAGAAATTTCCCTTCTATACCTATTTTATTGAGAGTTTCTGTCAGGAATGGGTGTTGTACTTTGTCAAATGCCTTTTCTGCGTCAATTGAGATGATCTTGTGATTCTTTTCATTCCTTTTATTTATGTGGTGGATTACATTGATTGATTTACTAATGTTGAACCATCCTTGCATACCTGGTATGAATCCTACTTGGTCATGGTGTATTATTTTTTTGATATGATGCTGAATTCTATTGGCTAGAATTTTGTTCAGAATTTTTGCATCTATATTCACGAGAGATATTGGTCTGTAATTTTTTTTTGTGATGTTTTTGCCTGGTTTTGGTATCAGCGTTATGCTGGCTTCATAGAATGAATTTGGAAGTGTTGCTTCCTCTTCTATGCGCTGAAATAGCTTGAGTAGAACTGGTAGAAGCTCTTCTGTAAATGTTTTGTAGAATTCTCCAGTGAAGCCATCTGGGCCAGGGCTTTTTTGGTTGGGAGTTTTTTTTATTACCTTTTCAATCTCTTCTCTTGGTATGGGTCTGTTCAGATTTTCAACATCACTTTGTTGTAGTTTGGGTAGACTGTGTGTTTCTAGAAATTTATCCATTTTCTCTAGGTTTTCAAATTTGTTGGAATATAGTTTTTCATAATATTCTGTTATAATCCTTTTTATTTAAGTTGGATCTGTTGTAATGTCTTCCATTTCATTTCTTATTTGGGTTATTTGTGTCCTCTCCTGTTTTTCTTTTGTCAGTCTGGCCAGTGGTTTGTCGATTTTGTTGATTCTTTCAAAGAACCAACTTTTAGTTTTGTTGATTCTTTCTATTGTTTTTCTGTTCTCTATTTCATTTATTTCTGCTCTGATCTTTAGTATTTCCTTTCTTCCGGTGGTTGTGGGCTTTTTTTGCTGTTATCTTTCTATTTGTTTGAGTTCTGTAGTTAATCTTTTGATTTTGTCCCTTTCTTCTTATTTGGTATGTGCATCTATTGCTATAAATTGTCCTCAGAGGACTGCCTTTGCTGCATCCCAAAAGTTTTGGTATGATGTGTTTTCATTCTCATTTGATTCTAGGAATTTTTTGATTCCCTCTCTGATTTCTTCTATTACCCAGTGATGTGTAAGCAGGGTATTATTCAGTTTCCATGTAATTGATTTTTTTTCCTTGCTCTTTCTACTGTTAATTTCTACCTTGATGGCATTGTGGTCAGAGAAGATACTTTGAATTATCTCAACATTTTGGATCTTGTTGAGGATTGCTCTGTGGCCTAAGATGTGGTCTATTCTGTAGAAAATTCCATGTGCATTGGAAAAGAATGTGTACTTTGCAGTGGTTGGATGGAGTGTTCTATACATGTCTATGAGGTCAAGTTGGCTGATTGTGCCCTTTAGGTCTTCTGTATCTTTGCTGAGTTTCTTCTTAGTTGTTCTGTCCTTTACTGAGAGTGGTGTGTTGAAGTCTCCTACTATTATTGTGGAACTGTCAGTTTCCCTTTTCAGTGTTGTTAGAGTTTGTTTTATGTATTTTGGAGCCCTGTCATTGGGTGTGTAGATGTTTATTATGGTTATGTCTTCATGTTGGATCATCCCCTTAATCATTATATAGTGTCCTTCTTTGTCTTTTATGGTAGATTTTGTTTTAAAGTCTATTTTATCTGAGATTAGAATTGCCACTCCTGCTCTTTTTTGGTAGTTGTTAGCTTGATATATTTTTTTCCAACCTTTGACTTTTAATAAATTCACAACTTTGTTTCCAAGGTGTGTCTCTTGTAGACAGCATATTGATGGATCCTGTTTTCTTATCCATTCTGTCACTCTCTGTCTCTTTATGGGTGCATTGAGTCCCTTTACATTCAGTGTAATTATTGACAGGTGTGAGTTTGTTGCTGTTATTTCATAGTGCTTTTTTTTGTGGTGCTGAAGTTTTCTTTGTTCTTCTTACTCTCTTGTGCTGAGTTTCTTTTGTTTGTGGATTTTTTTTTTCATTTCTTTTGTTTTTGTAGGTTTTGTTTTTGCTGAGACTTTATGTTTTTCCTCTTTTTTTATGAGTATGTTTATTAACTTTCTTTGTGTCTACCATGAATTTTACCCTTATCTTATCTAAGTTTGAAGCAGTGTACCATTACTTGGTATTGCCTTGCCTTCCTCTCCATTATAAGTTTCTATACCTATGCCATTGATTCTCTCTTTTATTGTTTTGATGTTGTTGTCATTTACTGATTAACTGCTCTGATTCCCTGTTGTATTTCTTTTGGTTTTGGATAGTCCTTGAAAGTTCATTTCCTAGATTGGTATCTGGCTGGTACAATCTTGCATCCTAGATTCTGCCTGTGAGCTGAAGCTGTTTGTCCTCAGATTGAAGGACTCCCTTTAATAATTCTTGTAAGTTTGGTTTCACTTTTACATATTCCCTTAATTTCTGTTTATCTGGAAATGACCTAATTTTACCATCAAATTTGAATGAGAGTTTTGCAGGATATATTATTCTTGGCTGGCAATTTTTTCCTTTCAAGATTTTATATATGTCATCCCATTGCCTTCGTGCCTGCATGGTTTCTGCCGAATAATCTGAGCTTAGTCTTATTGTTTCTCCTCTGTATGTGACTTCTGGTTTTTCATGAGCTGCTCTCAGTCTTCTTTGTTTGTCTTTGGTTTGGCGAGTGTTATTATGATATGCCTTGGTGATTTTCTCTTGGGGTCTCTCCTACATGGGGTTCGTTGAGCTTCTTGGATGGCCAGCTTTTCTTCTTTCATTATATTGGGGAAGTTTTCTCTCAGAAGTTCTTCAATGATCCTCTCTGTGTTTTCTGTTTTCTCCCCCTGTTCTGGAATTCCAATCACTCACAAATTTTTGCTTTTGATTGTGTCCCACAGAACTCTCAGCGTCTCTTCATTTTTCTTTGTTATTTTTTCTGAATTTTCCTGAAACAGAGTTGTATCCAAGTGTTTGTCACAATTTCACTGATCCTGTCTTCCACCATTTCAAATCTGCTTCTCAGCCCTTCTATGACACCGTCCATTTCTGAAGTCTTGTTGTTTATCTTCTGGATTTCTAATTTGTTGTCTTTGTATAATTTCTAGTTGTGAATATATTTTTGCATTTTGTTCCTGCATTATTGTCTCAGTCATCTAGTGCTGCTCTAACAGGAATCCCACAAGTGGATGGATTTAACAAAGAGAAATTTTTTCCCTCACAGTTCAGTAGGCTGCAAGTCCAAATTCAGGGCATCAGCTCCAGGGCAACACTTTCTCTGTTGGTTCTGGAGGAAAGTCCATGTCATCAGTCTTCCTTTGGTCTGGGAGCTTCTCTGCACAGGAACCTCAGGTCCAAAGGATGCCCTCTGCTCTGAGCACTGCCTTCTTGGTTGTATGAGGTTCCCATGTGTCTCTGCTAGCTTCTCTGTTTTATATCTCAAAAGAGATTGCATTAAGACACTGATCTTGTCAACCTCATCAGTATAACCTCATCACAGTGATAGAATTTACAACACATGAGGAGATCGCATATAATCTCATCATAGTGGTAGAGTTTACAACACATAAGGAAATCACATCAGATAACACAATCATACAATACTAGGTATCATGACCTAGCCAAGTTGCTACACACATTTTTTTGGGGACACAATTCAATGCATAACAATTATTTTCCTGAATTCTTCCAATTCTTTGTCTGTATTTTCCATGCATTTGTCTATTTTTTCCTCATGTTTGTCAGCTTTTTGCCTCAGCTCTTGGAGAATTCTGAGTATTAGAGATTTGAATTCCCTATCAGGTAGTTCCAGTGCATTTTCTTCCACTGGAAAGTCATCTGGTGTTTTATTTTGGACACCTACTGGAACCATCCTGTCCTGTTTTTGTAAATGTTTTGATATTGTCTGCTGTCTTCGGGGCATTCAGTAGTTATTTTTCTCATTTATTAATTGTAGATTTGTTTTTTTCATCCCTTATTTTTTTTTTTTTAATTTGACTATGTCTGAGCAGGCGGACTGTGTGTTGTTTGTTATTTGCTCATCTGTGGGCACAATAGTTTTCGCCTTCTTCTCCAATTGGCAGGGTCAGTCCCTCAGGTATGGTATGGCAGGGCAGGTCTAGCTGAAGAGGAGTTACTGGGACGGGTTGTTTGTGGCACTTACTACAGCCACCAGGATGGGTCAGTAATCAGTGCAGGGCAGGTTCCAGTAGGCCGTGCCTGTGCTGCTTGGTGGTGTGATGTTAATCGCATGGTGCAGGTAGGCAGGATGTAGTGGGGAGATTGTTCTGTGTGGAGCTAAGATGGATAGGGGAGAGAGGAGAGAAGAACAGGAATCAAAAATATACACACAAATAAAAAAGAATGCTAGGGGAGCTTGCCGTTGGCGTGGATAAATGAGAGATTATGAAATGGAGAAAAACAGAAAGGGGAAGAGGAAGAAAAGAAAAGAAAAGAAAAGAAAAGAAAAGAATGAATAAATAAAAATCGGAATGGTTAAAGAACTGCAAAGTTCCCAGGCTTCCCACCGGCGCAGCTATGAGGTCTGGGGAAGTTGCTTTCAGGTGTTGCAGTACAGCCTGGCTAGAAGGTGTAGAGGTATACTATGCCAGGTATTCAGGGAACAGAAAGAGAAGGAAGATATAGAGAGACAAGAAACTGTGAATAAAGAAAGACAAAAAGGGAAAAGAGAGAAAATAAAACAAAATGAGTTAAAAAAAAAAAAAAGAACAAGAAAAGCCCCCTAAAAAACAGAAAAAAAAAGGAAAAAAAAACCAATGAAAAAAGAAATGTTCTCAGGGATCCCTCTGTACATCTGTGCAAGCCGAGGGGTAGTCTCTGCAACGCAGCACCGCCTGGCCAGAAAGGGCTCCCAACTCAAGAAAAGGAAAAGAAAACAAACAAACAATTCAAAACAAACAAATGAACAAAAGCCCCGGGGTCCCACCAGTGCAGCAGCCCAGATTGGGAAGTAGCTCCACACTGGAACGGAGCTCCATGGCCCCTCAGGAAGAAGCAAAGATGGTGCTCGGAGCCAGGTATTTGAGCGAAAAGAGGGGGAGGTGGTGAGAGGTAGGGAAGAAATCAAAAGAAGCAGAAAAAAAAGCAACACCAGCAGCCAACAAATGGCACTCAGAGATCCAGCTAGTGCAGGCTGGTGGAATCCAAGCAGCTGGTGCATCCTGGACAAGAGACTGTATCCACGGGAAGCAGAGGGGGCCGACTGGGGTGAAGAAGGCTAGGGAGTGGGAAAGGGTATATCACAAATTACCAGATCTCTGCAGCCCCTCAGGAAGAAGCAAAGATGGCGCATGGAGCTAGGTATTTCAGTGAAAGGAGGGGGAGGTGGTAAGAAGTAAGGAAGAAATCAAAAGAAGTGGAAAAAAGCAACACCAGCAGCCAACAAATGGCACGCAGAGAGCCGGCCAGTTCGGGTGTGTGGAATCCAAACAGCTGGTGTTTCCCGGACAAGAGATTGTGGCCGTGGAAAACAGAGGTGGCCGAGTGAGGGTGAAGAAGGGTGGGGGGTGGGAAAGCATATATCGCAAATTACTGGTTGTTTTGTCTTCCGCTGGAAGTTCCATGAAGCTGCTTTCTCATACCCCCTGTTTGCTGGTCTCTGATAAGAGTCCAAGACGGCAGAATTGTGCTGCGTTAGCTTGTAGGGGACCTCTGCATGAATCTCTCCTCACTCTCCGTTCTCTGTCAGTTTTCTCACTCCATTTGGTGCTTGGCTGAGTTCTTTATCTCTTCATTTGATGTTTTAGGGTTTCAGGATTGTTGTATTCTCTGTTTGGCTTAGTTTTTCAGATCTTTGCTGTGGAGGGACGGCGTGGTGCTTCTGCTTAGAGCACCATTTTACTTCAATTTATAAAAGATATTTTAATACATTTAAAAAAATTCAAAATTAATGTAAACAAAATTCATGATGAACACAATATCAAAATTTAAACAAAGACAGGACTTGACCAGGTGTTCGCACCTCTCCCTTCCCTTGCCTCACGCAGCTCCGGCTCTGTGCTCTGTGCTATATAAAAGTAAAAAATTGGGGTTGCCAAAACCTATTAGGCCATGAGCTTCCCACCAGAAGGCTCTCCCCACTCACCTGCCCTGCACCCCTGGTGCACACACCTTAGAGGGACCAAGTAAGAAGTGAGAAAAGAGTGAGCAGACAAAGGAGGAAGCAGAACCCACCTTAGAGTTGAGCCCAGCGCTGAGTTGGGGTGACGGAAAGCAAGGAGGTCTGAGGGACCAGGGGAAGGGCCTGAAATAAGAACCTCAAGTGTTGGGGGAAGAAAGAAAAAAAAGAAGGAATGCGATTGGCAGGCTCAAGGAATTGTACGTTTGTTGTGATCATCCAGACGTCCAGCCATGGTGGAACCTGCCCGCCACTGAGCAGAGTAAGAGACGGGCCTGGTGGGATTCTGAGAGGCCCCCACAAAGGCTAACTCTATATGAGCCCATAGTCGCTGTAGGAGTTCAGCAAACGCTCTGTCAGCTAGGGCATGCGAGGGATGAAGGGCTTCTGGAGGGCCTGAGGGTTGGCTGAGATTGGAAAGATGGTGAAGGAATGGGAAAGGGTCAGAAAGGGAAGAACAGGCCCTGAAGGACGGAGAAATGGAAAAGGGCATGGCGGGCCCAGTGAGTAGGCCTCCACGAGCCAGGCATTGTCCTAAATGCTTTTACAGATACCAGCTGCCCCTTCACAGCAACATGTGAGGTACATGTATCATCATTACCATTATTATTCTCATCTTAGAGATGAGGAGACTGAGAAAATGAGAAGCTCAGGTACTTATCCAAGCCCACACAGCTAGTAAAGGGAGGAGGCAGGATTTGAACTTGGGCAGTCTGCTCGGCTGCCCTGGATCACACGATACTGGGAAAAGTTGGGGGGGCAGGGGACAGAAAGAAACCAAAGACCAAAATGGAGAGTTTAAAATGCTAAGCCCTACTTGGGCTATCCCGGATGAGATCTAAATGATGTGAGAAATTCTGCCCAGGGGTTGGTCTGGTGTGAGTGAGTTGATCACATCCTCCTTTTCCATCAGTGGTTGTTGACAGAGTGAGCTCAGGAGGTCAATAGACTCAGACTTGGGTCCGCTTAAACTCTCTGAGCTTCAGTTTTCTCGTCTGTAGAGTGAGGATAGTAATGCTTGCTCCCACAGAACTGCTGTGAAAAATAAACAAAAAACACAATCGAAAGCAGAAGACATTTAGTAACCTGAGCTCCAGAAAGGTAGCTGCTCCATTGTGTGTTAATATCATTATGAGTTGGATAATCATCAGCTTTCAGGAGACCATCCAGACTAGGACAGACTAGGAAGAAAGGCCTGGTGATCTACTTCTAAAAAATCAACCAATGAAAACCCTTTGGATCACAATTGTCTGATTGCATGTAAGGTTGCCATGAGTTGATGGCAGCCGGCAACAATAATAAACTTTATTGTGAATATCGTCTGCCATGTACATTATACCAGAAATAATAATAGTAATAATACTAATAATAGCTAATATTTTTTTAGTTCTTACCATGTGATAGGCGTATTTCAGCCTCACCACAGCCTCTAAGGTAAGTGCTTTGCTATCCCCATTTAATTATGAAATTCCTCTGAGCGTAGATGTTCTAGGCACTGGTTGACCACTGTTGGTTTGGTTCCCTCATGACACATTTTGAGATTTGGGAGGTATTTCATAATAAAGTCATCTTAACAAAACAACCTCAGCACCTGCCCACCCTCAGAGCTCTGAGCATCCCTAGCTCCTGCTGTGAGGTCCTCTCCCTGGTCAGCGCAGCCTGTAGCGGTGACCCCTCTTCCTGTGAGCACACCCCCCTGCTGTCCCTCCTCTAACTCAACTAGCCAAGTTTCCGTGTGGTCTTGTCACTGCTCTTGTGTTTTCTTCTACGACCTTTCTCTTTGTGGATGACTTGTCCCTCCAACCACAATCTGGGGTGGACACTCTGTCTCATATTGTTTTGTCTTCCTCACACCCCCAATGAATGGTCTACCAAAGAATATCCCACAGCTTATTGCATCTGTCCATATTTAGATAAAACTAAATGTTTGTGATTTGCATCCTCAGCTGCCTTCCCCATATGGGGAGCTGGTGGTTCTGTTCTATTGTATTAGGGGTTTTGTCCTCCTATGCCAGAAAAAAACACTGCCACCACCAGAATCCAGGGCTCCTGCCCAGATAACAGATGCGTTTGAGTGTTTCTCTTCCTAGAGTTTATTCCATGAAAGACTTTAGAACTTGCCAAGGGAAGGGAGGCAATGAGGATGCCAGAGAATTCAGCTCATATTTCCTTGGCCTCATGACACGGTATGAAAATAGCTCCTTCTTGACTCTGAGAGATGTCATCGAACTGAGTGCATGACAGGAAAATGAAAGAGAATTGTTTGCACACGTTTTTATGGGCTCATTAGCTCAGTCATGTAATAATAAAAATAAATCCTGTTGGAAAATATAACACCACACTTCCAGGTAGACTTAGCATCATAACAACTGTCACTGCAAGCTTGGGCCTGGCCGGGAGTGAGCATGAAGTAAGGGCTATGGATATGTATATCTCTTTGGGTTGCAGAAGATGGTGAGGAGCCATTCAGGCCATTCTTTATACCAAGGATGGAAAATAAGTGGCATGGATGCTCCCATTTCACACTCCCTTGTCTGTGACAGACATCACTAATCAATTCCAGAAAGCCTTCTCACTTTGTCTAGTTCAGTCTCAAAATTCTTCTCAATGCAGTGCTGCAGGAAGCCACTTCCAATCAGATGGAGTTGGAATAAGGAAAGAAACTTATTTGCCAACTGTGCTTTTTCTATAGACAGGATCATGTTGAATCCTCTATTGTTCAGCTGACTTTTAAATGATGACTGGTGCCATCTATCTACTATATGTTTGACTTTAGGAATGTTACTTGACTTTTTTGAAACTTGGTTTACTCATCTCTAAAGTGGAGAAATAATGACAAATTCTGCAAGACTGTTGGAGTGATAAGTGAGATAATGTCTTTAAAGTGCCTAGTGGAGTACCTGGGGCATTCAATTACTGATGGCTCCTACTATGACTGTTTTGAACTTAAAGGGCTTGAGAATCCATTTGGTCCATGACCTTGCATTTAGACAGAATCAATCTTACACCTTCCCCACTTTGGGGGTGACTCTTCAAGGATGGGGAAAATTTATCAGCTTCCTTCTGCAGTTTTCCACTGAGTTTACAAAGGCTTATATGAATTGGATGTTTTTTCTCCAAAAGGTCATTACTGTTGGGATAGACACAGATATTTGAGTTTAATGTAGTGACACCAATCGTTTGGATAAAAGTTGAAAACTCGATCCCAGTATCTAGACCACCATTGTCGGTCATTGAAACCATGTTAGCGGCCCTGGAGTTGGCGTACCCTCATTTATTCGTACCCTTCTTCACTTCATTCTCCGTGCAAGACCAACATGATTTCAAATGAAAACCTGAAAATACAGGTCTCCTTAGAGCTTTTCAATGGCTTTTGTGCCAGTCAGCATTCTGGTAAGAAAGAGAGGGCACACTCAAATGGGGAACAAGAGAGTTCAGTAAAAGAACGATTTAGAAAAGTGTGGTTAGGGACAAGGGTAACCAACATGTGATGGGGGGCACCCCAGACTAGCAAAAGTGGGAGCCATCAGCACCCCTAACCTGAAGGGACCAGGAGAGCGAGAGGCTGTAACTCAGCATTCCCAAAGAGGTTGATATCACAGGGGGAGAAAATTGGTTAGAGGTGTGAAAAAAGAGTTTTCCTCTTTTAATATACAAAGCATGAATATACACAGAGTATATAAACATAAACATATAGTAATAGACAATTTTAATTTGGGAGTGATTAGGAGAAAAAATGTCTTTAAAGTTTTCTTACATGAGGCGGAGCCAACATGGCTCTATAGACAGAAGCACCATGCTGTCCCTCTGCAACAAAGACCCAAAAAACTAAGTAAAACAGATACAAACATCAATCCTGGAACCCTAAGTACAAAATGAAGGAAAAAGAACTCAGTCAATCACCGAATGGAATAAGAAACTGATAGAGAACAGAGAACGAGGAGAGCTACTGAGTGGAGTTCCCATACCAGCTAATGTGGCTGGATTTGCCATCTTGGGCTACAGTCACCAAAGAACTCAGACAGGGAGTACAGGAAGGCAACTCCATAGAGGTCCCAACAGGAGACAGATCACCTGGTTACCAGGGATACACACATTCCCACCCTCCACCCTTCTACCCTGTATGAGTCCTCCACTGCTTGCCAATTGGTCACGGTCGCTCGGCCGGAGAGATACCAGCTCTCTGCTGCCCGGATTCACCATCTCGGATCTCAGCCACCAAGGACTGCAGACAGGGAGTATGGGAAGGCAACTCCACGGAGCTCCCAGCAGGAGACAGAGCACCCAGTAACCAGGGACACACCCTTTCTGATTCCCCATCTTTCTTCCCTCTGCATGGCCTCCACTGCTTGCCAATGGGCCGCGGTTGCTCAGCCCAAGAGACACTAGCTCACCCCCACTGGGATTCTCCCCACCCCCAGCAACCTGCCCCTTCAATCCCATTTTTTTGTTTTTGTTATTTATTTATTTATTTATTTGGGGGAGGGGCTTTTTTTTGTTGCTTCTCTCTCTCTCTTCCTTCCTTTTGCTTCTCCCTCCCAGCTAGACTTGTGATTTTTTGGTTTGTTTTCTTTGTTCTTTTCTTCTTCTTCTTTTCTTTCTGTTTCTTCTCTCTCTCTCGCTTTTCCTTCCTTTCCTTTCTCCTGCCCACCCAGCCCTGCACACCACCCTCGCCCTTTCTGGAGGGGCCGTGCTGCACAGCTAGGCTGGAAAGTCACTCATTGCGGGAGGCCTCCCCTGGTGTGTGCTACCGTAACTGACCGGCTCCTTCAGCACCATTGTATTTATTGTTTGTTTGTTTCTTTCCTTTTTTTGTTATTGTTTTTTTCTCTCTCTCTCCCTTCCTTCCTTTACTTTATCCCATCCTCCCAGCCGTGTGCACTGCCTCCAACTTCTTGATGGGCTGTGCTATACTGCTTGGCTGGAGAGCCTCCAGCACAAGAACTCCCTGTGTCTGCGCTGCCCCCACAGGCCATCTCCGTCAGTACCACATTTTTTATTTTTCTTTGTCTTTCCCCTTCTCCTTGTCTTTCTCCTTCTCACTGAGGCCCTGTGCTGCCTCCACCCCTCCCTGATGGGCTGTGTCGTGCCACCTAGCAAGAGAGACATCAGCTCACTGCCACCTTAATTCCACCCTGCCCCCAATGGGCAGTGCCCCTGCCACCATATTTTGTTGTTGTTGCTTTTTTTTTATTGTATATATATATTTATTTGTTTGTTTGATTGTTCGTTTCTTCCCTCTCTTTCCCCTCTTTCCTTTCCTTTTTCCTGCCCACCTAGCCCTGTGCACCAGCCACACCACTTCTCGACAGGCTGAGCCACACTGTTTGGCTAGAGAGCCACCAGCATATGGCCTTGCTGGGTCTGCCCTGCCCCCACCTGCCAAATCATACCATGCCATCATTTTATTTACTTTTCGTCTTTTTATTTTTTAATTAATTATTTTATTTTACTACATTTTTTGCTTTTTTTTAAACTTTTTTTTTTTGCTTTTGTTTCTCTCTCTTCTTTCTCTTCTTTCACCCACCCACTTAGCTCTGCACATCACATCCTCTCTATTCCCTCCTGCCTATCTGCACTGTGCACTGATTGCCGGGGCCCTGAGCTGTACCAACATGGTTCCCCGAACCCCACCTGCACTGCCCCCCATTGTCTCCAGTTTGTGCCAAAAACTACCCATCCCCACCTCGCCACCCTCTGCTGCACCATAGCTGAGTGACCAGCCCTGCCCATCTGGACAAGGTGGTGAGGAGTATCATGCCCACAGGCCAGCAAGCAACAAAACACACCCAGCCCACCTGCCCAGACATAACCAAATAAAACAAAAACAGCAGGATGAAATAATCAAATCTACAATCAATAAATGAAGGAAATAATTCCTGAATGTCCCAGAGAAAGCAGACAATAACAAAACGTATAAAAAACCAAGAGAGGAGGGCTCCAGAAAGCTACTAAAATAAAACACCAGACGACCTTCTGCTAAAAGAAAAGGCACTGGAACTACCTGATAAGGAATTCAGAACTCTAGTATTCAGGGTTCTCCAACAGATGAAGGAAAATGCAGACAAAAATAAAGAAAACATCACGGAAAGTACGGATAAAGTTTCCTTACGGGGGAGATAATGAAAACAAGATTGAGAAACACTGAAGGATTGAGAAAGCTGAAGGATTGTACCATCTAACAAAACCTTTGGCCTCTGTAGGGGAATCCAGCCACAACACGCCAGGAGAGGGCCAGGACAAGTTGACATCCTGACCTCATCCCTCTCCTGCCTCTCCTCTTATATGCTCCCATTGGCTGAATCCGACTGGAGGCTGGAGGGTAAGGGAGCTAGTTGATTCAAACCATCCAGGTCAACCTCCTGGGGTCCAGAGCCAGCTATGGAAGTTTAGAGAGTAGATTTGGAGGGGCAGATGGAGAATTACCAGCCCAGTAGCCAATAGCTCTTAGTATAAAGGATCAAAGATGGATTTGAACTCACATAGGTCTGTACAACAACTGGTCTCTTACCCTATTCTCCTCTCATTTGACCCCACCATCCCATCCTTTTGGTTCCTCAAATACTGAGCTGCTTCCTGACTCAGGGCCTTGGCACATGCTGTTCTTTTGACATTGTACATATTTCCTCCCCTTCTTCTCATCCTTCAACTCTCAGCTTAAGTGTCACTTTCTCAGGAAGCCCTCCCTGAGCCCTGGCAGGGCTGCATTCTGTTTTTTCCGAGAAGCATTCAGGCCTTCTTCTTCATAGCACCAATTATAATTGTAATTCAAATGCTTATTTGTGAAATCATTTACTTAATATCTGTCTCCTTCATGAAGCAAAATGCTTTATGAAGGCAGTTATCCACTAGTCTAGGAGAATGCCTAGCACATAGCAAATGCTCACTAAATATTTGATCAATAGATACGTGCCAGCAGGAAATAAATATTTCAAAGGCACAGTAGCTTCCTGGAGCCAGACTGCTTGCGTTAGAAACCTAGTTCTACCACTTACTAAGCGTGTGACCTTAAGCAAGTTAATTAACATCTCTGTGCCCCCAAACTTTACTCATCTACAAAATGAAGATAATAATAGTAGCTATTTCATAGGACTGGAGAGAGGATAAATGGGCTGATACATGTAAAGTGTTTAGAAGAGTATGTGGTGATTGCTTACTAAATGTTACCAGTTATTATTGACAACATCAGCATCTGCATCATCGAACATTCATTGTGTAATTCTTCTGTTGTTGCCTGGCTGTTTGGTGGTGACATTTGCCCTAATCAGAGAAAAAAAGGTATGTGAATCTTAGATAGCACTGATTCTAACCATTTTGGTTTTAGAACTAAGAACCCAATTTTCCTGATACCAAATCCTAGTAAACAATTTAGCTTTTCTCTTGTCACAGAGCCTGGGAACAAATTATTTGACAATGAATTGAGTTTACCCTGCAAACAGTGAACATTAGTGTTTTTGCCACTGAGATGGGACATGATGGACTGGGTTGCTTCTCAGATCCTTGTGTTGATTGGTTCCCTCCCAAGGTTTTATTCCAGCTTCAGCACTGGACAAGGCAGGGACACGTGCGGTATGCAGAAAAGGGCATCAGGTTCACTCTGTGTCCAAGAGGCAGGTCTTGGGGCAGTCAGAGTTGCTTTCTGAGAGATCCCTAGGAGATGCAGGGAGACCTGTGGAGAATGGGCTGACCACACAGAGAGTGGGGACTAAGGAAGAAGGAGCAGGAAAAGCAAGCAAGGTAACAGAAGCAATATCATGAGAAGGGAGCTCTGGAAGCACCCATTTTTCAGTCCATCTTAGTCTTCTGGATGGTACATCCAGTCTGGGAACAATTTAACCGGATTGGGCATGTACACACTGGCTTTTGCGTTGTGCCATTTTAAAGGCATTCTCTGATCTGGGCACAGACTGGGTCATGGAATCGCGTGGTGGTCAGAACCTCCCTATTCTGCCCTTTAACAACAGTGAAGGAAAGTGAAGCCTACAGATGCCACGTGAGTGAGCTCAGACCATGATACTGTGGTAGAGTCAGTACCTGCTCTTACATCCCCCCAACGGCTGGGCCACTACGGTGGCTACGCGTGACTTTCCTTTAAATCTTATCCTTACGCTGTCTTCTTGCCCTTCATTTATCCTCCAACTAAGGCTGAATTAAATTAAATTACATTTCCACAAGTGGCACAAGCAAGCCAGCTTTCTTCATTGATTTCCCCAGCACCTCAGCAGGCATCCACACACGCACACGGTACCTGTTACCCCAGCTCTGGAAACCTGAGCAAGTCGGCACCACGTGCGCTTGATTCCTCTGAGCGAACCCTGCACCGACACGGGCGAGGGCACGCATGGCCGAGCAATCACTGTCACGGAGGGAGAATTAACGTTTGCATGTGTGTCTCACCTCTTTTCACATCTGGTGCTGGGAGGCCTTGGGGGATTTGTTGGGGAAAAGAAAGAGCAGCGAAAAGGGTTTCCAGTGTTGCAGGAGTCGGCACTGAATACAGATGAGGTTGCCACTCTTCCACTTCCAGAATAGCAGTGGGTTTTGACTGTTTAGTGGCTCTGAATGGTTCTCAGATTCAAGGGCCTGAGAAGTGCTGCGTGAAGTCAGTTTCATGGTGCACCAGACAGGATATTTTTCCCAGTTACGGTCACTAAGGAAAAGTGTGTATCTTTCTGGAAGGGAGTTTAAGGATGTGTTTCAAATGGCTCTGTTGTTGTTGTTAGCTGCCCCAGCACAATGGAATCAGACTGCTGTGATCCATAGGGTTTTCACTGGTTAATTTTTGGAAGTAGATCGCGAGGTCTTTTCTTCCTAGTCCATCTTAGTCTGGAAGCTTCTCTGAAACCTGTTCTGCAACACAGCAACACACAGGCCTCCACTAACAGACAGGGAATTGAACCCAGGTCTCCCGCATGGAATGCAAGAATTGTACTACTGAACCACCACTACCCCCTAAAAATAACCCTTTCCCTTATTAATCAGAGGTGGATTTATTATGCACGAATTTATTCAGACCCTTTTGGAAATACTACACTTTCTGTATCATCATGTAGGTAAAGTTCCAAGCAGGCCTTTATTTTCCCCTTAACTCTGATGGGCAGTACTATAACTCCAGAGCTCAGGGACTGAGTGCTGAAGCCCTTCTGGATTTTACAAATGCCCATAAAATCGCTCCTTGACCCTTAGTCTCAGAGTGAAAAGCTCTATGCACTTCAGTCAGACTTTATATGATGGTGTCCCTATATCATTGCTTATCATAATTACCTCCTATTTTATCTCAGTTGTTTCAGGTGTCAAAGACAAAACTACACGCGGTGTTCCCAGGCCGAGACATACAAGGGGCAGGAGTAAGGAAGGAGTCCCTGGGGGGTGTAGACAGTTAAGTGCTAGATTACTAACTGAAAGGCTGGCAGTTCAATCCCACCCAGAGGCACGCCTCAGAGGTAAGGCCTGACAATCTGGTTCTGAAAAGTCACAGCCTTGAAAACCCTACGTGTACTTTGCACACATGGAGTCCCATGAGTTGGGATCAACTGGATGGCCACTAACGACAACAAAGAAGTATTCAGTTTATTTTGACCTCCACGGAAATGCTAGGCCGTTGGAAAACGTTATTATCATTTGGATTTGTTGCTTTTCTTTGCCGTTAGAGCATAGTGGACTGATGACTTCAAAGAGTAAGTTATACAAAATGATTATCTCCTAAAGGCAGATGGGTTCAGCGTTCACCACCTTTAGAACAGCATCCCTTCCACACTGATCTCGGCTGGACACCTGCCTGCTGATCTTCCCAGCACAGTGTTAACCAAACCATCAGATGAGATCAGTCCCCTTGTCCGGCACTGTTTCTTAGCTCTGTGGATAAAAGCACCGCAAGTTTTAATCCATTAAACTGAATTTTTAGTTGAGACCAGGAGTTTGAAAAATAGTAGATTACTTACATGAAGGAACCAACTTTTTTCTTTTCATCTCTTTTTTCCATCTCTTTCTTTTTTTCCTCCCTCCCGTCATTCCTTCCTTCCTCTCTCTCTTCTTTCCTTTCTCCCCCCTTCCTCCTTTTCTGACCCCATCTTGCTTTTTCTTAACAAATGCCGTTGGAAAAAGACGAAAGTACTACATTCGTAATGTACAGACCTGATCCCCACTAAAAGATCTGGAATGCATGCTATTTTCTGGATCATAGACTGCAAGGGTCTTCAGCTTTACTTGGTGTGGCCAAATTACTCCCCAACCCAAAAAGTTTACACCACTTTCCCTTCCCAATAGTAGCAGTGCATGAGAGTCCTTAAGTCCTCACAAACTTGATAACACTGATTCTATCAAACTTTTACACGTTTTGTTAATCTGATGGGGATGAAATTATTTAAAATGTTATTTCCATAATTATTAATGAAATTGAACACTTTTTTCTCCCATATATTGGCTAATGATATGCCCTTGTATGTGGAATGACTGTTCATATTTTGATCTATTTTTCTATTAGGTGGTATTTTATTATTAATTTGTGAGATTTCATTTTACTTGGATCCACAGTCAATGCCTGTGGAAGTATCAGTCAAGAAATCAAATGATGTATCGCATTGGGAAAATCTGCTGCAAAAGACCTCTTTAAAGTGTTAAAAAGCAAAGATGTCACTTTGAGGACCAAAGTACATCTGACCCAAGCCATGGTATTTTGAGTTGCCTCATATGCCGGACAATGAATAAGGAAGACGGAAGAAGAATTGATGCTTTTGAATTATGATGTTGGCAAAGAATATTGAATATACCATGGACTGCCAAAAGAAGGAACAAATCTGTTTGGGGAGAAGTACAGCCAGAATGCTCCTTAGAAGCAAGGATAGTAAGACTTCATCTCACGTACTTTGGACATGTTATCAGGAGGGCCAGTCCCTGGAGAAGGACATCATGCTTGGTAAAGTAGAGGGTCAGCAGAAAAGAGGAAGACCCTCAATGAGACGGATTGACACAGAGGCTGCAACAATGGGCTCAAACATAGCAATAATTGTGAGGATGGAGCAGGATCAGGTAGTGTTTTGCTCTGTTATGTAGGGCCGCTATGAGTCAAAACCGACTCAATAGCACCTAACAACAATAACAACAAGATTTTTGGGGTATATTCTGTGTATATTAAGAATTTCTCAGTCATAGAAGCAGCAAATATTTTTCCCAGTATATGATGACATGTTGTTATGATGACATAGGAATTGCAATTAATTATAGACAATTGTTCTAAAACCTTTTATTAAATAGTTTTTCATTTTCCCTTTGATTTTCTGTGCTGTTTCTACATTTCCCAAGTTTTTATTTATGGAAAGATACCTTTCTTAGATTTCTACTGTTTTCTAACCACCTTTTTTTCCTCTGAGTCAATACCATACTGTTTTAATTAGTCTAGTTTTATAATAGACTTTAATATCTGGAAGGGTAAATCTTCCCTCTTGTTCTTCAAATTTTCTTGGCCCTTTATTCTTCTATATGAGTTTTAGCACTTTAACTTCATAAAAATTCTTATAGGTATTTTAATGGTATTACATTGAATTTATAGACTAATTTGGATAGAATTGTTGTCTTTTTAAGATCTTCAAATCATTTAACATGGTCTACAGTTTTGTTTACCCACATTATCTTTTATTCCCTAATATTTTACAATTTTCTCCATTAAATTTATTGAAAATATCTTCATTACAGTTGTTCATAAATAACTTAGTTTTAACATTTAGAGTATTATATTTTTTCTATAATATTTTCTAATTGATTTTTTTAATATATTTGGTGTACTCGAATATTATTTTGGGTGTGTAGAAATGTTGGAGCCCTGGTGGCGCAGTGGTTAAGTTTCTCTTCTAACCAAAAAGTTGGCAGTTCAAGCTCACCAGCCGCTCCTTGGAAAACCTATGGGGCAGTTCTACTCTGTCCTATAGGGTTGCTATGAGTTGGAAGCAACTCGATGGCCACGGGTTTGTTTTTTTTTTTTTTTTTTGCTAATGCTTAGTGAAGTTGGGCAGTTTTTCATGTATTTACTTGTCATCTGAACATTTTATTTTGTGAAGAGTCTGTTTAAATCTTTGGCTCACTTTTAAAAATTGCATTCTCTGTCTTCTTATTAGTCCCTGGGTGGCGCAAACAGTTAAGCACAGGGCTAATAACTGAAAGGTTGGTGGTTCAAACCCACCCAGAGGTGCTTGGGAAGAAAGGCCTGGTGGTCTGCTCCCGAGACGTCACAGTCATGAAAACCCTATGAAGCGTAGTTCTGCTCTGAAATACATGTGGTCGCCATGAGCTGGAATCAACTCAACAGCAGCTGGTTTGGTTTTGGTCTTATTATTAACTTGTAAAAGTTCTGTATATATTCAAAGACAAAAGTCCTTTTTTGGATAGATGTTTTGCAAATATTTTTTCCTAGTCTGTTGCCTCTTTTTTCATTTTCATAACAGTGTCTTTTAAAAAGAATAAATTTTAATTTGATGAAGTCTTATTTATTGATTTTTTTATTCCTTTTTTAGTGTTCTGTTTAAATATCTTTGCTGCCAAGGTCATTAAGATTTTCTCCTATATTTTCTTCTAGAAATTTTAGAATTTTTATTTTATATTTAGGTGTATAAACCATTTTGAATTAATTTTTGGCATGAGGAAGAGTTGAGGCTTTTTTCCCCCCAAATGTCTGTCTATCCAATTGTTGCAGTGCCATTTGCTGAAAAGCTTATCCTTTCCCCGTTGAATTGCCTTAGCACCTTTGTTGAAAATCAATGAGAGCTATCTCTGAACTTGTAATTCTGTTCCGTTGATATACACGCCTTTTTGTCAAAATCACACTGTGTCAATTATTACAATTTTGTAATAAATCTTGAATCCAGTTAATTAAGTCCTTCAACTTTGCTCTTTTTTTTCAAAGTTGCTTTGGCTATTTTAGGTCCTTTGTATTTCCATATAAATTTTAGAATCAAACAAACAAACAAAAAAAATGCTTACTGGCATTTTAATTGGGATTATGTTTAAAGTAGAGATCATAGCAGCTTTATTTGTAATAGCCCCAAACTGGAAACAACTCAAATGTTTATTAACAGATCCATAGCTAAACAAATTGTGGTATATCCATATGATGAAATACTACTGAGTAATAAAAAAGAGTAAGCTATCAATAAGTGCAAAAGCATGGATGAACCTCAAAATCATTATTCTCAGTGAAAGATGCCAGATAAAAAAAGAGTATATGCTATATTATCCCACTTACATAAAATTATTGAAAATGCAACCTAATCTGTAGTAGCAGACAGAAGCTCAGTGGTGACCTAGCGAGAAGGTTGTTTTGGGGAAGGGCAAAAAGGGGGACTACAAAAGGACGTGAGGAACCTTTCCAAGGTGATGGATATGTTCATTATTTTGATTGTGGTGATGGTTCCATAGGTGCACATATATGTCATAACTTAGCAAATTGTACACTTTAAATATGCCCAGCTTCTTATATGTCATCTATACTTCAATAGGAGCCCTGGTGGTGCAGCAGTTGAGCGTTTGGCTGCTAACCAAAAGGCCAGCAGTTTGAATCCACTAGCCACTCCTTGGAAATCCTATGAGGCAGTTCTAGTCTGTCTTATAGGGTCGCTAAGTTGGAATCAACATGATGGTAACGGGTTTTTTTTTAAGAGTTGGAATTGACTCAATGGAAATGGGTTTTTTTTTTTGTTTGTTTATCCTTCAATAAATCTATAAAAAATATTATAGCAATTATTCTTTCTCTTACGTTTTCCCTCGTCAATAAAGCTATGTACTGTAAGAATAATTTTAAGCATCCTTGTGTTGCTCCTGACATCAAATGAAATGTTTCAAAGAGTTTCTTTTTGTTCCTTTCTTTTCCTCTTTCCCTTTTCCTTTCTTTTCTCCTTCCTTCCTTCCTTCTTTCCTCTCCATAGGTTTGTGATAGATATAGTCTATCAAGCTAAAAAGTTTTCTAGATCGCTAAAATTTTTTTTAATTAGAAATGAATGTTGAAGTTTCCAAAAAAAATTTTCACATTCAAATTAGTATATTTTCTTTTTCTGTTAATGTGAAATATTCTTGCATTTTTTGGGATAGCCCTTACATAGTCATGAAACGTTTTTGTTCATACAATAATGGGTTTGATATGCTACAGTTTTATTTAGATTTTTTTTCCCATGAATGTTCATAAATGAAATTGGCCAATAATATTATTTTCTTGCCCATGTTGATCAAGTTTTGATGTCAAGTTTGGGCTAGCTCATAAAATGTGTTGGAGCAGTTTCCTGTTTCTTATAATCTCTGAAACAATTTGTCTAATCTAGAGCTTATCTTTCCTTAAAGATCATCTTAAAAATCATCTATTAGTATCTTTTAGGGGTAAACTGTGTTATTGCAGGTTCAAGTACTTTAATGATTATGAATAATTTAGTTTTCTATTTATTCTCTTAGTCAATTTTTGTAATTTACATTTCCTAGACAGTTGACTATTCTAAAGTTTTTGGAAAAAAGATATTCTTATTATTCTCTAGGTATTATTATTATACATAGACAATCCCTATTTGTTTCATTTTTATAGATTTACATATCTAGTAATTTTTTGCCATATGCCAGGCATTGTACTGAAAGGAATTGTAGAGGATGCAGATAACATCTTTCACCAGCCAGGGCTGCCTGTCTCCTCAGGTAGGCAGATTAGTAAGGGGCTGATAACCTTAATTAATGAGAGCTTGAGGTGGGTCAGGGATGGGTTGCAGTCTTGTAAGACTCATTTAATTCACGTCTACCTACTCAATGTTTCTTGGATTTATACACTTGGGTTTGTTTCTATCTTCTCAATCTTAAATCACTGAGGTTTGGAGTTTACTCCTTTCAAATTTGGCAAATGTCCTGAGGAGGAAACCAGGCATGTGCCTAAGGTAAGCCCCATCCCTCAAGCAAGAAAATTTCTAAGTACTGTGAGACCAGAGGAGATTGCATCCCACTGTTTCAAACTCCGTAGCCTCTCATAAAGCCCCATATTTTGCAAATGAACCATGGGAAAACCAGCTGTACGTTAATAGCTCCTGAGGCTTCCAAATTGTTGTGCCAGTCCTGCACAACCTCCAGAAACTTTGTTGGTTTCTCTCTCCTCTACCAGAACCCCTCTGTGTATGCTGAGTATGATCCTTGACCAAATCTAAAATCAGCAAAAGCACCCAGGGAGGAATACAGACAATAACAGACTACTCATGTCAGAAGAACTCTTTTTTCTCTGGAATTTTAGTTCATTTTATTCTCTTTGTTTCTACAGCTCTCCTTCCATTAAAGACAAGAACTTTTTTTGCAATTTGTTTGAAATTTTAAATTTTTACATGGAAATAAGTGGTTTGCCCCCACATTCTTCCCACCACATACTGCCCCTGCATTCTTCCCATACCATGAATCAAATTTAAAGTTGTTATCAGATTTCTCTCTTATTTTCATTTCATACGGGGTAAAAAAAATTAATTCTATTTTTTTTTAGCCTATCATTTTATCATTATCTTTCCTCAGGTCTTTTGAATTTTGGTTTGCAGATTCTTCTTGAATAAGAATTTTTTTCTCTCTAAATTTTATTTATTTTGTTGTTATTGTTGAAAATATGCACGGCAAAACATACACCAATTCAACAGTTTCTACATACACAATTTAGTAGCATTGATTACATTCTTCAAGTTGTGCAACCATTCTCATCTTCCTTTTCTGAGTTATTCCTCCTTCATTAACATAAACTCAGTGGCCCCTAAGGTTCCTAAGTAATCTTTTGAGTTGCTATTGTCTATTTGTTCTCATATAGATAGCTCTTAAAAGAGCATAATTCTCAAGGGAGACTGTTTTTACTAGTTAAGCTAAACTGTTGTTCGGTTTTAAGATGACTTCAGGGAAAATTTTTGGTTTAAGTTTTAAAGATTATCTCAGGTCAATAGTTTCAGGGTTTCATCTACCCTCCATGGCTCCAGAAAGTCTGGAGTCCATAAGAATTTGAAATTATATTCTACATTTCCCTCCTTTTGATCAGGATTCTTCTATGGAATCTTTGATCAAGATGTTCAATAATGGTAGCCAGGCACCATCCAGTTCTTCTGATCTCATGGCGAAGGAGGCAGTTGTTGATGGTGGCAATTAGCCATGCATTCCATATCCTCCTCCTATTCCTGATTCTCCTTCTTCTATTGTTCCAGGCCAAAAGAGACCAATTGCTGTGCCTTGGATGGCCACTTGCCAGCTTTTAAGACCCCAGGCACTACACAACGAACTAGGAGGTAGAACAGAAGCACTAAACACGTTATTAGGCCAATTAACTGGGATGTCCCATGAAACCATGACCCTAAGCCTCCAAATCAAGGAACAGAATCCCATGAGGTGTCTGGTTGTACATAAAAGTCAAGATAAATAAATGGGACCTCATAAAAATTACACTTTTTTTCATCAAAGACTCTACCAAAAAGTGAAAGGACAAGCTATAGACTGGGGGAATATTTTCGGAAACCACATATCCAATAAGAATCTAATAACCAAAATACATATAAAACTCCAACAACTTAACAACAAAAAGATAAATAACATAATCATTCTATGGGTAAAGAATTTTTCTTTTTGTTCTCTCTCTGTTAATGTCTAGGGGTTTTATACTCACTCCCTGTCCCCTTGAGACTCACCAAACAAGACTCTCATTCTTCTAGAAATATTGAGTCAGCAGAATACTTACCTTAAATCCTGATGGCAAACTTCTCTTCATCCCTAGGATGATGTGGACAACATCTTCAGCTTCCTTTTATGGGCAAGGATGATCTGCCTTACTTTCTGGTTTCACCCAGTGAGCCCAGCTCTGCTATCTTGCTTCATGTTGGGAGTAAGTATGTTCCATCCATTAGCCACAGGAAATGAATTCCTTCCCACTTTTACCTTCCCCTGGACCTGGGATCCGGCACGTCCTCTACTTCACCCCTGTGTACTTGTTTGCATTTTTGTTCTTTAATGTTCTATACAGATAGCCATCATATTTTTGAGCACGACTATGTCTTTCTAATCCTAATATTTATATTTTATCCCTACTAGTTATGTATTTGATTTGAGAAGAGATGGCTTTGCTCAAAGCATAAAATTACAATGCAATTTTCTCCAAAAATTGAACTTGAGGTATTTTAGCAAATGTGTTTTGGTTTTAAATAGCTAGCACACATCCTCATCCTTTGGACTCAATAGTACAACACCTGTCCTCTGTCGCCTTTGTGTCATCAAGAGCTCTCAGTGTCACACCAGCAGGCATTCCTTTTCAGAATGTAGTTTTGAATTCCACAAAATTTAGGTGACTTAAAGGACTTTCCACAGAACTCCTGATTAAAGGAAACAAGATTTTAATGAAGCTTCTATGGGCCCTCAACCCTTGATGATGCACATCTAACTCACATCATATACTAAGCATTGAACCAGATCCCTCTCACCATTGTCATCAATAAATAAAGTTGAATTTCTTTTTATCCTTGGCCACCTGGTAAAAATATTCAGATACCCTTAATTTTTGAATTTCTCAGCTTTCATCACTCATTCATCTGCTGGGTGTAGCACATGATCAGGATATGTTTCCTTAGGACACTGGCAGAGAGATGCTAGGCAATGTCCATTCAATGTTGCTTCCCTAAAAATACCTCCCTAATTTTCTTGACTAGTTTGGTATGCCCATCATTATTCTCTTTGGAGAAAAATTTTTTTCTTACAGTCAAATATCTTACTGGATTTTCTTTTCGAAATCTCTAATGGCTATAACACCTCAGCAGGGATGAGTTTGGTAGAATTCTTGTCTTCCATGTGGGAGACCAGGGTTCAATTCCTGGCCAATGCACCTCATGTGCAGCTACCACCAAACTATCAGTGGAGGCTTGTGTGTTACTGTGATGCTGAACAGGTTTTTTGAGTAGATCTTCCAGACTAAGATGGACTAGAAGAAAATCCTGGTATCTACTTTCAAAAGTCGGTCAATGAAAACTCTATGGATCACAATGGTCCAAACCACAACTGATCATAGGAATGACACAGAACTGGGAAACCTTTTGTCCCATTGTGTATAGGGTCACCATTGGTTGGAGGCCAACTCAATGGCAGCTAACAAAAACAGCAAGAGATGAGTTTCACAGTGAACAGCGGATCCTGATTTTGATAGGACAGAAGCAAGCAGGAGAGGGGGCTGTTCAGAGCAGGGTGTTTCCAAAAAAGGGGTTAAGCCATGAGGACATACTCTGGGTTGACAAAAGGTGATCGGAGGGCACCATTCAATGTGACAGACAGGAGAAAACACAGCTATGATGAGGGGTAGGAGGAATCTAAAATGATAAGTTGGAAAATGTTACAATTTTACAGAGGATAAGTTCTAACCTGGAACATCTAAAAATAGCATCTAGTTTGCACAGACATGTGTGTGGAGATGTGCATGAAAGCAAAAAAGTAAACCTGTTGCCCTGGATTCTGACTCATGGCGACCCCACATGTTACAGAGCAGAACTGTACTCCATAGGGTTTTCTTGGCTATAATCTTTATGGAAGCAGATCTCCAGGCTTTTCTTCTGGGTACTGCTGGGTGGGTTCGAACCACCAGCCTTTAAGTTAGTAGTTGAGCGCAAACCGTTTGAGCCACCCATGAATCTGGAAATGCCCACATAACTGAGGAAATCAATGAGAAACTACTCAAAGGGAGAGCAGAGCAGAGTTGGAGCCACAGTTGGGGTTCCCACACAGACAGAGGTGTTCAGGATCCGGAACTCACAGGGTCAGGACAGTTGGGCAATTTGGCCACTCCAGCTTCTCCCAAGCTGCCTGCCATTAGACACATCTGGCCCTGGCACAGGCATGGTCATGTTTAAGGAGCCCCACGCATTGTTTGTGGGTACTCGTTCTGGTGTAAAAGCTTCCAAAGTGTCATAACAGAAGTGGAGACAATTGTGTGTCAATTGTTCCCAGGCAAAATGATCTCCTAGAAAGAAATTAAAAAGAAGCCAAAAAAGTTACAATATTTCTTTTCTGCTTGATTGATTTATTTGTTCATTTTTTTCATTTGTTAAATATTTATCGAGTACCTATGTGCTGGGCACTTCACTAGGTGCTGGGAATACAAAGATGAACAAGACATGGGCCCTTTCTCAAAGTGCTTGCAGCCTGTTGGAGAAGACAGACAAGGGAACGAGAAAGCACCAAGAAGAGGGCCAGGTGCCCAGAATGACCCACTCAGGAGGCGGGAATTAAGGGCTCCACCATGAAAACTGAGAACTGAATTCTTACCCAGGATGCCTAGAGCTCTTTCTTTCATGTTTTCCCTGAAGAGAGACGAAGAATAGCAGCCTTTTGATCACAGTCTGAGACAGAAGTGTAGAACTGTGAGGAGAATCTACATCTTAGAGGCAAACAGGATTAAGAAACTCTCAGGTTTGGATCTTCTTTAGAAAACCAAATCTTCCTACCTCCCATCCTCCTACCCCCACCCACCAATGGGAAAGACAGTGGATGAGCAAGTATGAGGCACATGGAACCTGTAGGAACTTGAACTTGGCTGTCTATAACATTCATCCAGACATGCATGGCCTTGGCTCAGCCCTCTGGGAACTCAGACTAGACTGTTCTCCTCAGTTTGCAAGATCCTGGAGTGAGTACTAAAAAACGACCCTCTTCCATCAGAGACAGAATGGTTATGAGCACATATTATATTCCTATCATCAAAAACCAGGAAAAAAAAGGAAAAATAGTGTTTTCACTTATGTAACACCAAATATTCTAATGTTCACAGATATCCCACATTTGGGCATCACGTAGGGGAATGATATTAACTCACATTTCTCAAGATATAATTATGTGTCAGGTACTGTGTTAAATGCTTTTTAGGCATATATCATCTGATCTTTATCTTTTCTTATTATCCCTCTTTTATATTAGGAAACTGAGGTTCAGTGACTTTTCTTAACTTGCCTAAAGTCACACAACTTGTAAGTAGTAAAGTCTAGATTCAAACCTGGATTAGTTTTTTTTCTAGTGCACTGTTCTTTTTAAAACATCTGGCCATTTCACAGAATAGTTTCTTATTATTGATGGCTGCATAAATGCATTATCTTATATGTTTTTTAAAAATAAGTTACCTTAATATTCATCTTAGTTGTTTTCCATGTTTAATACACCCTCCTGGACTGTGGATTACAATGTCATGGCATGTCTCTTCTCTTTTTTTATAATCCTCATGGCAGCTAGCACAAAACTAACCACCTCTGAGAATTCACAACAGGGTAAAGGGACGTGGAACAAAATGTCTACCATTTCAGACAATCTCACTCAATTTAAGATTGTGCCCCATTACTGAGCATCTTTCCTTCTTTGTCTTTTGGAGAAAGCCTGAGCCTTTATCCACTGGACTTTCCTTGGATAATTCACTGAGTCTCTACTATGCCAGGAAGTAGGCCCAGAGGATGCCACGCAAGCTGCATCGTGGTTCTCTGCTTTAGCAAGGTCATTGAGTAGTTGGAGAAACAGGCTTCTGAACAATTCCAGTCCAAAGTGTGTGCTCAGGGCTGTGATGGAAGCACAACTAGTTCTCTGTCAGATCCCAGAGGGCACATCCGTGTGGCTGCATCTGGTGGAGTCAGGGCAGGTTGCTCTCAAGAGATGGTCAGTAATTAGCAATAATGGCGGGAGAGGCCTTGCCAACAGAACCCAAAACATGTCAAGGATCTAGAAGTGAGAACCTGGTGCCTCCTGGCAAGTGAGGGAAATTTATTATGACAGAATGTGCCCTGCCATATGGGCAATGCTGAGAGATGAGGCTGAGAGGTAGGAAGGGCTATGGAGTGGTGATTTTCTGCTAAAATGCAGAGCGGATGGAATTGAAGAATTATCACATCAAAATGCCCCCAGCCAACGGAAAGCATTGGCATCCTTGTTTATTTTCCATTCCAAAGGTCCCTCAGTTTATTCCTACTTGGGAAATCCCCTCCAAATGGTGGCCAAATGAACTCCCTTCTCTCTACAGACTGCTCTGTCAATGTGGGGGAGAGGCCTGCATGGAGCTGCAACCCCCCACCTCCCCAAGGGAGGGCTACCCCATGGGAGGGCAGCGACCAGCCTTGCCTCCACAGGCCTGCTCAGCAAGTGGTTTTCTCCAGGCCTCATTAAGGATGACTTGCTGTCTCTAAAGCTACACTTAAGTCTTTTTTGGCCTGCTATTGTTTCCACTGAGCATGACAAGGCCCAGGCGCTTCATACTGGTTATCTCAGCCAAGTGCCGAAGGGAAAGACATAAAAAAAGAAAAAGAAAAATCACTACCTTCATTCACTAAACATGCCCATTTACTTGTTTTTCTATTTTATTACATTAGTCATTGCTATAAACCCAGCGTGTTCTACTTTTTCTTTCCTTTTATGATAGCAATATTCCAAAGCCAGGTAAGTTCTCAAACCATGAGACACACATATAATGCAAATCCAGAGATGTCAGTTAAAACTCCAGCAGGCGTATTCTCCTGCACATTCTTTCTCAGAGGCTCCTAGGCCCAGGAAACCTTCATCAGTTCAGCCTTCAGGCACACCTGGTGAATGAGTGCAATTTGAGTTATCAGTCATTAACATTTTGTGCATGGTACTCCTACATCATTTCTTTCTTTATCCCAAAAACTAGGCAAAAAAAAAGAAAAAGAAAAAAACCCACAAGATAATTAAATTTGAATTTCAGATAAAGAATACATCATTTTTAGCATAAGTCTGTCCCATACAAAATTTGGGACAGATTTAAACTAAAAGATTATTTTACCTGGCAACCCTACCACCAATTCAATTTCAAAAACACGTATTGAATGCTATCTCAATGTTAGGTGCTGAGGATTCAAGTATGGATCAGACAGTTCTTCCCCCTGAGGAGTTGGAAGGCTAGTGAAGGTGGAGATAAGTAAACAGCTAATAAAATACACCCTAATACTGACAACAACTCACAAACACATACAAACATTCACGAGTGCACAGGAGTACAAAAAAAAAAAAGAGTGCTGTGCTTGAACCACTTAGGATGTGACATTCTGAAAGGGAGTTCAAAATGCAGACATCTACTAGTATAATGCATCATATTATTATGTCAAAATATCAATAATCTCAGCAGGTGTTGAGAAAGAACTTGACCTAGTAAATATTTGTACCTGAGTTTAAAGGAAAAAAAATAGTAAGAACAGGGATAGAGAAACTTTTACTTTAATAAAATGTGAACATAACATTTATTCCTGATCATGAAAACAACAACAAAGAAGTCTTAGAAAAATAGTAATAGATAAATACTTCCTAATGTGCTTTGTGTGTGTGTGTGTGTGCGTGCATGTGCGTGTGTGCCTCTCAAATCAAAAGCCAGAATCCTGTTTAGTGGTGAATAGTAGAAGTGTTTTCTTTAAAGCCAGGAATGAAACAAGGATGATTATTACCATGGTTGTTATTTAACATTACACTGAAAGTATTAGCCATTAAAACTAGACAAAAGAAAGAAAGAAGAAGTATAAACACTTAAAAGGAGATGTCAAATGTACCTTCAGATGGAATAATTATATACCAGGAAAATCTAAGACATTTTAGAATGTCAGAAAAAAATTCAGTGGGGTGTTGGCTAACAAATGAGTGTACAAATATTAACACCCGTTTCTAAGGAAAAGCAAGAATCAGTTAGACAATCTAACAGATAAATATCCCAATGATAATAGCAACAAAGACATAGTCTCTACATGTTAACTTGATTTTAAAAATGTGCAGGCTGTAAATGAAGAATACTTTAAAGTTGAGAGTCACAAAAACATTTACTTACAGCAAAAGATGTACTGAGCTCTTGGTTAGTAAACTTCAACTTTATAAAACGATCAGTTTCCCTAAAGTTAATCTCTAAATTCAATTCAATCTCAATTAAAATACCAAGAGTATTTTTTGGAAGTTAAAAATATTATGTAAAATTCATCTACAAAAATAAACATCAGAAACTTCTGAAAAAGAAGAATAATAAGAGGAGATTATTTAGCCATATAATAAAATGTATTATGTTGGTGCAATAAGTAAAATAGTTTGGACCTGGGGAGAATAATAGCAAGGAAAAAAAAAACTATGGAATAGAATGGAGAGCACAAAAATAGACACAAATACACGTAGGTACTTAATACAGGATAAAGTGACATTTAAAATCAGTGACAGAAAGATGACTCAAAAAATGGTTTTGAGAGAAGTGTTTGGAAAAAAAATAAGTTGGATTATTCCCTTTTAACAAGAGATGTTACGGCTATAACCAAAGCTTTAAACATGTGAATAAATAAATAGCAACAACAAAAACATTATATATGTTCCAAAAACACAAAATGTATAAGGTTGTTTTAAAGCAGATACATAATTCAAATATCATAAAAGAATAGAACAACAATTTTGATGAAATGAAAACTTAAAGCATCTATAAGCAAAATACATACAGAAAACCAAAAGACCAATAAAAATCTAAGGAAAAATATTTGACACACATACCCAAATGGCTAAATTTTTTTAATTAACGAAAAGCTCATAACAAGAAAAAAATATTAACAGTTCAATAGAAAAAAAATGGGCAAAGCTTGTGAATAGGCAATCAATAGAAAAATAATGAACAATTTCATTCATAATTTAATAAAAGCATTGGAAATTTTTATAACTTTATCATATGAATAAAACTTAAAGTGTTCAATAATATCAAAAGTTGACAATTGTGTGTAGAAATTGGCCTTTCCTTACGCACCATTGCTGGGAATGTAAACTGGGGTAACCTCTCTAGAGAACAACTGTAACCTGACCCTATTAACGCCAGTACATTTCCGTTAGTCCTTAAACCAGCCCAGGCGGATATGGCCTGCCCTGTATTCACAGAAGGGCCAGCTGTGACCACTAACTGACCTCAGCAGAGGACTACAACAACAGGAGGACTGAATCAGAAGGAAAATCTTCACAGAACCCTATTCCAAAGTGAGAGGTCCAATAAGAACCACATCACCGCCTGTTTCCTGGCTGCCTTCTAGAATTTTCCGTCCCCCCTACGCCTGCTCGGCCGCCATCTTGTTGCCCAAATCACATACAAGCCCTGCTTCCCCGTAGCTCAGGGAGTCGGATCTGAAGAACTTCCTCCCGGCTTCTTGCTCTGCACGTTGCAATAAAGTTATCTTCTCTTTCTAAAAGACCAGTGTCCAGATAATTGGCAAGTCTGAGTGCGCTGGACAAACATCCACCTTTTAGGGTTTGGTAACACTGATAAGCTCATTTGTAGGACTTTATCATTTGAATATATTCATATTATTGTAAACATTTGCCAAAGTAGATGCACAAGGTTATTCATCGCAGTATTTTTGTAATTAAAAAAAAAATGGTAAACTAAGTGTCCATCAATAGGGGATTAGTTAATACTTTTATGATATATCCATATGGTGAACAAATATGCAACAGTGAAAAGAATGAGGTGTGTGTTGATGTGGAAGGATTTCTAAATAATTGTTGTTCGAATGAAAACAACAAGCAGACAGGAGTGGTATAATATATTTTCTTGGGCTAAAAAAAAATCTATATATATATATATAAAGAGAGAGAGAGAAAGGGGGGAGAGAGACTCAGAGAGAGACAGAATCATACTCTACTGATGCATACTACATGTTTTGTAAAATCAAAAACTGTCGGTGTTACCACTGAGAATGGAATTTCAGAGTTGGGAGGAGAGGAGAGTTACCTTCCATGTTGTGCCTTTCTGCACAGTTTGACTTTTCTAAGCGTGCATGTGTATTGCTTTTCATTTTTCTCCCATGTCAGCTGAAGTTATTTGAGGCTGTGGGGTTAAAGATTATTTTTGTTTTCTTTAAAAAATATTCTCTCTCTTTAAAAAAGTTTGGTAAATTTTCCTTAAGACAGTGTGATGATGGTGCATGCTACACTCAGGGGAAGGGCTTTCCTGGTGCTTTAACACCCCAGAGCTACTGGGCTCATGACTGTTCTCTTGCTGCTTCTCTGCCTCCCAGCAGCACAGTTCAGGATCATTTTCTTAGCCTCCGTTATCACTGTTAAATGACTCATTAGTTCATATTATAGTGACTTACGGTTTTTATCTCCCCCAATGTCTGCCTCCCCATTTTTCAGCGGAGGTTCCAGCACAGTGGAGAATTGTTGAGGTTGAATTAACTGGACTAAGCCGCAGCTTCGGTCTCTCACATCTGCCTTGCTCAGGGACCCCCTTTCTTTGGACAATGTCACTGGTCTGGAATCGCCCATGCTTGAGTGGAGCTGACCTCCTCCCAGCCTATTCTCCGTGGAGTGGAGTCAGCTGCCCTGTCTTCTGGGGGAGCAGCATGGTGAGGAGGGGGAGGTACTGCCAACTTTCTGTCTGATGAACCTACTTCACTTCTCCAAGCCTCAGTATCTTCAACAGCAACGTGGGATTAATATCATCTTCTTCCTATTCTGCTGAAGGTACTAAATGAAATAAAGCATGTCCTCAGTAGCTGATTAAAAAATGCTAGTTTTCCTTTGCCTTTCATTTTCCTGGAAAGTTCTGTTTTTCCTTTCCTTATGGTGGTGGGAAGGGGGAGGACACCCATTGTGTGGCACTTACAGTCCCTGACAAACGATTAGCAACAAGAGCCTTCAGCTACGCGTTGTTCAGATCCAGGGGAGGTATTGCTTTAATCCGTTCCTCTATAATGAGGTGCCCGACCTCAGGGAGCTTTGCCATCCCAGTGGCCGATGACTTCCCTGGAAGCTCCCCTAAGGTGAGCCTGGTCTTTGCCAATCCTTATTTCTTCATCAGTTGATTTACAAGACACACGCCTATGACCTGCAGGTCTCTGGGCACAGGCATGCAAACAGAAAAGAGCCATTAAAGTTCAATCAAGGCTGGTGGGTAAAGTTCCAACTGCAGAGAGCCAGGATCCTGGAACCTAAGCTGTCTGTTAAGGAACGCCGCCAACCCCAACCTGGGGTGGGTGGAGGTGTCTACAGTCGTTGTTTTGGCTCCCAAGAGGCAGGCCTCCTACCAAAGCTGCAGGGCCAGATCTCATTTTCATTATTAACGCAAGAGAGAATTACGCTTTTGTTTTTTTTCCCTTTGGAATTTAATGATTTTCCTTTAAGATGTTTTGAGTAAATTCACAGCCTCAGAGCCTTTACTATCCAAAAAGATGTGACAAAAACAAAGAAGGTCAGCAAGCCGACTAAGGGTCAGCCTCTGGAATAGACAGAGCTGGATTCAAATTCCAAATCTGCCGCTTAAAAGCAGAGCCCAATCTGCGTTTAAATCACTCTGGCTTTAGTTTCCTCCTCTGTGAACTGGGATAATAATATTCTCCACTTTAGGATGAAATGAGGCAAAGAATGTCAGCCACTTAGTAAGGGCCAGGCACACAGTCAGTCCACAAGTGATCTTTGCTATTATTATTATGGGTTGGCACCATATGGTTGTGATTTAAGAGTGAATTCTAGAGGTGGGTGGCTTGGTTCAGATCTAGCTTCTGACATTGGCTGATTACACGACTTTGCCAAGTTCTTAACCTTTCCGTACCTCGGTGTTCTCCTCTAAAATAAAAGATGATAAGGGTACTTACATCATAGAGTTATTGCAAGGATTAAATTAATTCATACGTGAAATGTGAAAATGGGTGAAAAGTCCTATTGCTGCCAAGTCAATTCCGACTCACGACGACCCCAAGTTTTACAGAGTAGAATTGCCCCATAGGATTTTCTTGACTATAATTTTTACAAGAGCAGATCACCAGGTCTTTCTTCTATGACACTGCTGAGTGGGTTCCAACTGCCAACCTTTAGGTTAACAGTCAGGTGCAAGCTGTTTGTGCCTCCAGTATAGCAGGTACCAAAAAATATAGTAGAACCCTGGTGGAGTGGTGGTTAAGAGCTCGGCTGCTAACCAAAGGTTGGCAGTTCGAATCTACCAGCTGCTCCTTGGAAACCCTATGGAGCAGTTCTACTCTGTCCTATAGGGTCACTATGAGTTGGAATTGACTCGACAGCAGTGTGTTTGGTTATACAAATATTGTTATATTATTATTATTAATGACAAGAACACAATTCAAGGAATCCAAAACAGAAAAGGAAAAAACATACACACAACCAACCCTAAGGAAAGCTGGCAGAAGGCCATAATGGGGACAAGTCAGAAAACAAATTTTAGAAACAGAAAAACAGCATTAACAAATAAATTGAAATGAAAAACACACACACTAAAACATACAAGCCCTTGGTGAACAATGAAGGGCTATCAGACATATAAATAAAATCAACCGCTATGAGCTCAGGTTTTCCAGTATCAAGTCCAGAAGTTCCTGCAGTCGGAGGTTGACCCAGAGTGGCCAGGAGCTCCAACTGAGTCCTTGCGGGGAGAAAGCTGACTTTCGCAACATGCAGTCTACCTGCACGTGGGGCTGTTTCCACCTCCCACGGCCTAGACATTGGCCACCTGGTGCCAGCTGTGTTGTCCCAGGCGGGAGCTTCCTTTGCCATCACCTATCTCTGTGCCTCTGAGAAGAGCCTGATGTTGGCACCATCTTCCCCGTGAGCTCTGACTCATGCCTCCTCCCACCTTCTCCAATAGGGCCCAGAATTCCCATATTTTCACCCATTTTGCCACCTGCCAGCCTGCCAGTTCACCCATGTGCCATTTTATGACTTAAGACCTGACTTGAGAAGTGATGGAGGAGATTTTTCACCCTTTTCATGTGTTAATGCCTTAAATCCTCTAGGTCCCCTCTGCACCAGAGACCTTGGGAGATGGATGCCAATACATAATCATGAATTCTGTGCCTGGTACATGTGTAATATTGGACTGGATTGGCTGCTAACAAAAAAGTTGGCATTGGAACCCACCCAGCAGCTCCATGGAAGAAAGGCCTGGTAATCTTCTTCCATAAAGATTATAGCCAAGAAAACCGTATGGCGTAATCCCAATCTGTAACACATGAGGTCACCATGAGTTGGAATCAACTCAACAGCAGTGAGTTTTTTTTGTTTGTTTGTTTTTATAGTAGTATGCTTTAGAGTATGAGAGAAATAATAGACGTTCTGCTGCTTTCCAAGAACTCAAGAGGTGAAGATAGAAAAGATCCAGATATTGGATGCCACCAAGAGTAAGTCAATTGAGCAAGCAGTTGAGTGTTTGTGAAATCTGGCACTGAGTACTGTTGGCAGACAGGAAAGGGAATAGATGTGTCTGCTATAGTCAAGAAAGCAATTGCTTTAAACGAGGTTAAGACTTGATGGATGGAGAAAGAGGTGAGAGACAGAGTGTGCAGGAGGAATCATCACCATCACTAATTGGCATTGAGCACTTTGTCTATGTCACACACTTTTTGCGATGGTTAATTTTATGTGTCGACTTGGCTAGGCTATGGTTTCCAGTGGTTTGACCAAACACTAGTCTAGCTGCTGTCATGAAGTAATTATATGTGATTCAATCAGCTGGCCTTGGGTAGAACAGATTACCTACTGTAAGGTAATCCAATGTAATATAACCATCTTCCATAAGGCAATGTAGTATAATGTAATCATCCCCCATAATGCAATCTAATGTAATCAATAGATCAGTTGAGGTCATACAAGTGTAGGGTGGATCCTATATCTAATCACTTCCAGGTTATAAAAAGGGCAGATTAGACATAGAGACACACACAGACAAGGGAAGACAGATGTCATATGAGGAGGGTCTACAAGCCAAGGAACTGAGGAATGACCAGGGCTACCGACAGGGAAGGAATAAACAAGGCTGAGACCCTGATTTGGACACTTAGCCTCCAGAACTGTGAGAAATAGATTTCTGTTCTTCAAAGCCCTCCGCTTGTGGTATTTGTGTTATAGCAGCACGAGGTAACTGAGGCACTTTGTTACAAACTTTAGTGTACTAATTCATTTATTCCTCACCACCCCACTATGTAGAAGGTGCCACTGTCAATTACCATTTCATAGATGAGAAGGCTGAGGCACCAAGAAGGTAACTAAGTGCCCCAAGATCTCACAGTTACTGAGTGGAAGAGATGGGACTCGGCCCTGTGCTCTTAGTCACCATGTCGTACTGCCAGAAGGGCTGTGTCTGTATCTTCAGTTGGCCACTGACTAGGAGCCCCAGTTTCTTTATCCTTGAAATGGAGGTCATAATACTGACCCCATAAGATAACATAGGTAAAATCTCTGCTTCCAGTAGGTGCTCAAATGCCCTGCCTGTGCCCTCCCCAGTCCTGTCAAGCCTACATTAGGTGATCATTGACCAACACGTTAGTTCACACTGGGTGTGGTCACCATTTCTGAAATGCCCATTATGTTTCTGACTCCAAGCCTTCACTCACAAGACTTCTTTGACCTGGATGCCTTTTCCTTCTGGGTCCAGATTCCCTAATGTTGCAAAGCCTCTAAGTTCCTACCCACATAGTACATCCTACGTGGAACCTTCTCCAGCTGTCTCCAGTCACAGTGGCTCTTCTTCGCTCTGTACTCCCCTCACGCTCTGCTTCCGAGAGCCTAGGACTCAGTGAATCACCTGGAAAATGGGGATGATAAGGCCACTCTGTGTCCAGTATGTTACATTGAGGCAGAACTTGATAGGCATCTAATACACGGTGCTGTTATTGTTATTATCTTTATTAGTTGATAAAATCTTTCTCATACTATTGCTACCTTTGCGCCTGTTTTATTTACACTCTTAAGTGAGGAATTATTATTAAATAATGCTTTGGTTTTCCCACAATGCCTAGCACAGAGTCTGGGATGTAAATAAGTGCCTAGTAGTTACGTATTGACCACCACCTGTCCATTAATTTTTCATACCCTGGTGACTTGCATGTTGCTATGATGCTGGAAACTATGCCACTAGTATTTCAAATACCAGCAGGTCACCCATGGTGGACAGTTTCTGCAGAACCTCCAGGCAAAGACAGACTAGGAAGAAAGTCCTGGTGATCTACTTCTGAAAATCGGCCACTGAAGCTCTATGGATCCCAACAGAGCATTGTCTGTCTAGTGCTTGAAGAGCCCTAGGCTGGAAGGCCCTGCACAATAGCTGCAACAATGCATTCCTATAATCGTGAGGAAGGTGCAGGACTGGGCAACTTCTCATTCTGTTGTGAGTGTGGTCACAATGAGTCGAGAATGACTCTACCGCAACTAACAACAACAAATCATGTACTGAAGTGAACGAATAGCTAGAGACCACACAATGGGGAGGAGAAAGGCAGTGGGAAGGACACTGAGCCATACTAATGAGAAAGAGGCTTCTGTCCACACTGTCTGAGGGCTGAGTGCGCACAGTGTGCAGAGCCTCATGCTACGTGCTGTAGAGAGGACCAGAAAAAGCCTATGGGATGGTCTCTGACCCCAGGGACCAGCAGTGTGATTGGGCATAAGTGAAGAAAGCATGGTTTATTGGTAAAGCACAGCAATTCCAGAGAGCTAATTAGGCAACCAGGGGAGAGTTGTGAGCAAGGTCTGGCAGAATATAGCCTCACAGCCAGGTTGTTGTTGTTGTCAGGTGCTGTTGAGTCAGTTGCGACTCATAGCGACCCCGTGTACAACAGAATGAAATGCTGCCCCGTCCTGCGCCATCCACACAATTGTTATGCTTGAACCCGTTGTTGCAGCCACTGTGTCAATCCATCTGATTGGGCATCTTCCTCTTTTTTGCTGACCCTCAACTTTACCAAGCATGATGTCCTTCTCTAGGGACTGATCCCTTCTAATAACATGTCCAACGTATGAGAGATGTAGTCTTCCCATCCTTGCTTCTAAGGAGCGTTCACAGCCATAGGGACGTAGAATAAACTTTCTTGTTGACTGCTCTGTCCCCTGTGTCTAGCACAGTCTGTGGCACACGGTGGCTGCTCAGAACACAAGCACACATTTAATGAATGAAACGTGGAAAGGTTTCCTGAGGAAGATGAGAAAAATGGTACGAATTATAGGGAAAGAGAAATAAAGGTGTTTTAGGTGGACAGAGACAGAGAGAAAAAAAAACTAGACATAGGACAGGTAGCAAAAGCTTTGATGGCAAGATACAGGGAACAAATTATATGTCCCACTACAAGAACATAGCTACATGAATTATGATAGTCCAGTCTGTGTAGTTTTTTATAGTCATTGAAAATCAGGTTTTCAAAGACCTTATAACAAGGAACAAGGCTTTTTTAAAATTTTTAATGAAAGAGGACGATGCAAAATTGCACATACCCTAGAATCTTAACTATTAAAATCATAAATAAAGACTAGGAGCAAACATACCACACTATTAATAGCAGCTTTCCTTAACTCTTAAGTTTATGAATGATGTTTTTTTCTCCCCTCTTTGTTCAAATGTTTCATGCTTTACAAATTTCTATGACCGTAAACAACTTTTACCATGAAAAACCAGTGGAATTGTACATTCTGATTATATATCTACATTCATTATAGCATTTCCAAAATTAAACGATGATTCCTGGAATTTATATTCATGAACTCTAGTGTTATATCCATAATGGATAATCCTCTTCTTTTACTGATATTGATAATTCAGAAGATTTTGAATGTGTGTTTCATAAATAATATTTTGGGGTGTCTATGTGTGTGTATGTGTGTGAATCTCTGTACATATCCTTTAACCTGAGTATTGTATATCACATATGTATATATCCATGTGAAATATATACCTATACACTGAGTCAGAATGTAGCTGGGGTGGGGGAAGATGGACAGATTGCCAGACAGGCGGGGAATGGAATAGGATAGACCCCTAGTGTGTGCTGGCAAGTTCAAAGGGGGGCTACAGACTGAGAATGGCCAGGACATGGAGTCAAAAACACATTCTCTCTCTGAAATGGACTGAGAGTTGCAGAGAGAAAGGAAACAACAAAGACTCAATTTGTGAGTTTCTTTCCTTCTTTGTCTCTCTGTCTCCCTCCCCTCTCTTCCACTCTGACTGCTGTATGAGCTGTCCAGCCCCAGGGGCCGAGGCATCAAACATACACCATCTCTGGGCGTTTTGCCGACTGGAAAGAGGTAATCAGAGCTTTGGTAAAATGTTTCTGACAAGGGCAAAAGTAGAAAATGATCAAAATGGGCCAGTTTTTGAGAGGAAAGATCTATTTTTAGACCGAGCTGGGTGGGGCTGTGTTTTCAAAATAGGTATTTAAGGTTGCGTGTAATTCATTTAATGTGCGAAGAAGTTACTAATTTTGTAGAGAAATAAAGTTCCTCAGAGCTCTGATTCCTCTGAACTCTCCCTCAGCCTTAGCCCGGGGTGATTACTAACTCCTTTGGTGAGAAGATAATTTTACTTTAATTCTCATGCAATAGCTGAGTAACTTCCATACAAATGTCAGCTATCAATCTTTATGAGTAAATTATTGTCCTCGCTATTGGGGTGCGGTATACCAGAGGATGACACACTCTAGAAGCTATAAAACTTCTTGGATATAATTTTCTTCCTAGGTCATTATACATAACAACCCTATTTTTTTTTAATAGCTCAGGTGAACAATACGTTGAAAGAATAAAAATAAAAGATTTCAACAACAATGCAGATAGGACTTTGATAAAGGAAGGTCAGATACTTACTTTTTTTGTTCCATTTTAGAAAGAAGTTTGACTTTCTGACTTTCTATGCCTTACGCCCACCCCCAACATCTCTTTCCCAACTTCTTAGAACTAAAATGAAGTAGCAAACTCTGCCCTAAGTGATTTTGTCTACCGTTAACAATTTGAAATTCTCTCTTTTTTTTTTTTTTTCAGGAAAAGGAAGCAAAAATTCATAATTGACTAGGCTGTTACTTGTGCCAAACACTTTGAAAAAATACTTTGATAATTAATTTTTTTTTACAAGAACTTGTATCATTCAGCCGAAGAATAGTCTCTGGCTTCAGGGGCGTGCATCTACTTTTAAAAATTTGAAACACTTTTTTTATTTTCTTTAAGGGGCAAAGGGGCCTAAAACTAATAATTGCCTCTTCTATGATTTGCATGAAGCATTTTGCACGCATGTACTCACATTTGGTTTTTACTACAGAACCCTGCTGATGTAGGCACTAACCTCTCTTTCAACTGAGCGGCAACTGATGAGCAGAGATAAGAAGCATCTTGCCCAATAATATACAGAGAGGTGATGAGAGAGCTGGGTTTTGATCTAGATCTGCCTGGCTCCAAACTTTGTGGTTTTCCCTCACCACCCACAACGTTGCTGCAACTCTCTTGGGAACCACTCCATTTCTAGTTCTATACCTTGTTTATTTCCCCAGTTTAAACACCTATCCCCAAAAAACAAAACCCATTGCCATCGAGTCGATTCCGACTCATAGCAACTCTATATGACAGAGTAGAACTGCCCCACAGGGTTTCCCAGGCTGTAATCTTTACGGAAGCGGACTGTCATATCTTTCTCCTATAGAGCAATTGGTGGACTCAAACTGCCAACCTCTTAGTTAGCAGCTGAGCACTTAACCACTGTGCCTCCAGGGCTCCTTTTAAACATGTACACTGGGGCTCAACTAGAATTACAACTGCAAAATCTCATCAGCTTAAAAAGTTTGTGCTCAGACAGAATTGCAGAATTGGGGTCTGCATATGGTGAGTCATTGGCTCATTGGTTCCTTGAGAAGTTAATGTTCATCTCCATAAATAGATCCAAAGACAGATGATAGTTTACAGACAGAAATCTTTATACACTTGGGGCTGTGACACTATATCTACTTGTTCGGTGAGCCTCTCTCTCTCAGGCTCCTGTTCTAACAGTTCCATGAAGGCCTTTTGTTGTTATTTCCTACTTTAAAATGCGAATAAACTAATTTGATTTTGAAATTCTCTTGACACTCCTTGAGGTAACTGAAGACACGTGGTAAAATCAAATTTGTCAACAAAACTTTCTCTCTCTCTCTCTCTCAGCAGACTAGCTTGCAAAGACCTCTGACTCATTGGAGTAACACTTCTCCAACAGATAGGATACCCTAGCCTGAAATGAAAGCAATGAATTAATTTGAGAAATAAACACTCAGCTTTTTCAAAGCTCTTTTCTGGGTTCTACTAAAGCAATAACTATCCAGAATTTAAAAGGACAATAGAAGTCACACGCTTCTGTCTTTTGTTTAGTAGAGGAGGAAATTGAAGTTAAAGGGCTTAAGCAACTTTCCAGAGTTATTGCTGTTTGTGACAGAGCTGGGTATGTTATGGGTTGAATTGTGTCCTTCCAAAATATATGTTGAAATCCTAACCCCTATATTTGTGGATGTAATCTATTCTAATGTCATACAGTCACATTCCATAATGCCGTCTAATGTAATCAATCGAGGTCATACCCGTAGGGTGGATCTAAACCTAATCACTTCTCAGTTAAATAAACAGCAACATAGACACAGAGATGCACAAGCAGAAACTGGGAAGACAGACAGACGCTATCTAACAGAGGAGCCAGATGCACCTACAAGCCCAGGAACCCCAAGGATTGCCGGCTGCTAGAAGCTGAAAGAGATGAGAAGGCCTATCCTCTAGAGCCACACCCTGAATTTGGACTTCTAGCCTCCAGAACTATGAAGAAATAAATTTCTGTTCTTTAAAGTCACTTACTTATGGTCCTTCTGTTATAGCAGCGTGAGGAAACGCAGACAGGGTGTAACACCATTGCTTCTCTGGTGTGCCCAAGGAAAGCCACGCCCGGCTCATGGAGACATTCAGCAATGGTACCTTACCCTAGAGGGCTCACTTAGAAGATTAAATGAGCTTTTCATGCCAAGTGTTTAGAAGAGTGTCTGGGCATAGCAAGTGTTCCATAAAGCATTCATTCTTCTTTTTATTCTGGTTAACCCAGATAGATGTTATTCAAAACAAGAGAACGAGGCTCTGAAAGGATTTTAGCCCTGATCACCAGTGCAAAGATATGGATGCCAGAATAACTGCTCGTGATGTACTGAATTTGTAACAGGAATTCAATCACTTACTTGCTCTTAGGTTTTTACCAGACATTACAGCCATTTTTTTTAAGGAAAGGCTTTGGAATTAGGGTTGGTTGCTCTGAAATGCCTATGTTTTGTCTTGAATCTCTCTGTAAAGAAACAGAAGCTGGGCTGATACAGGGAGGACATGGTGCTGTGGTCACACATATTTTAAGAAGACAATTGCTTCCTGTGTTAAAACTAAGTTAATTTTTATTTAGAGAGCGTTTTCTTTTTCTTTCTAGAGACATTGGATGTTGGTTATTCACAACTGGTAGATCTTCTAGCATTCTGCATAAAACTGCATCTCTGTGAGCTGTGTCCTTACTGAAAGGGACACATCATTTCCCATGCATATTGTATAGCTGTATATAATTTGTGGTTTTAAAAGAAGAAAACTGCTTTATGACAATGAGAGTTTGTTTGTGTTGCCCCTTTAGGACCTTTTCCAAAAACAGGAGCATTATACCGGCACCTGGGCTGCTGACCAAGTTCCTAGAAAGTTGTCACCTCTTTTTCTCCCCAAACTCCAATACTTAGCTCCACCCCTCCCAGCCCCCCCCCCCCCCCCCCCCACTGCACCTGGTTGTGCCACGGGGTACCTGGGCTGGGTCACAGGCCAGCACAGTCTGTTTGAACCAGGCAGTGGAGGTAGAGAGTGTCACTCTATCAACCTAGTGGGACGTGTGTGGGGAGACTGACAGGGACATCTGAGCCTGTGATGTTTGGTTGCCTTCTGTGAGTAGGCGGCCCTACTATTCCCTAAACGGAAGACTGTTGCTTAGATCGGGGCAATGGTGATTCAGTAGTAGAATTCTTACCTTCCATGCAGGATTCCCAGCCAATGTACCTCAAGCTCAGTCACCACCGGTCTGTCAGTAGAGATTTGTGTGTTGCTATGATGATGAACAGGTTTTAGCAGAGCTTCCAGACTAAGGTGGACTAGGAAGAAAGGCCTGGCAATGTACTTCAAAAAAATCAGCCAGTGAATCCCAATGGTCGCATCCCATTATGCATAGTGTTGCAGCAAGTTGGGGGCTGACTAACAACAACAAGAGCAACAATTGTTTAGAGACTTCTGCTGTGTCAGTAAAGCTGATTTTTACAAAGGAAATTAGCCAGACCAACATGCCTAGATTGGCTAGCTAATTGATAACACTGTCATTAAGGAAGGTTTAGTTTGTGTCAGGGAGTCCCCGTGTGGTACAAATGATTAAGTGCTCAGCTACTAAGCAAGAGGTTCGTGGTTCAAATCTACCCAGAGGCAGTGCAGAAGAAAGGTCTAGTGATCTACTTCTGAAAAATCAGCCATTGAAAACTCTATGGAGCACAGTTCTACTCTTGACATACATGGAGTCACCTTGCATTGTAGTCGGCTGGACAGCAACTGTTATGCCAGACACTGTGCTGCCTGATTTACACACTTTATCCCTTTAAATCCCCCAGCAACCCTTTCGACAGGCCATCATCATCCCCATTTCACAGACTGGCTCTCAGCAAGGTGAAGTGCTTGGCCCAATCTGCCAAAGCCAGTGAGCCAGAGCTAGAATTGAGCCGTGCCTGAGAGCTTCTCCATCCCTACGTGATTCAGGGCAACAGAGCTGTTGCCTAGTTTCTCCTCTGATCTCCTCCCTAATGAAAGGTAGAAGCCACCTGGGGCTTCAGTCCTGGAAAACAGGCTGCTCTAGAGCCATAGTCCCATCAGCTCCTACCTGGGTGACTTTGAACAAAATGCATGTTTCAGCTGTTGAGATAAAGGTTTGTAGTTGATCTTGGTTTCTTGGGTTCTATGATACCAATTCTTTCTAGCATATTCCTTGTATTGTGACAGCCTCAAAATATGAATATAGAGCCTTTTGGTATAAAACAATCTGTTTTCTGCCTGTGCTTTTTCTGAAATTTGCCTCAAATTGGGGATTTAATAGGACGAAGCCATTTTATCTTCCAATCCATTTGATTGCGTTTAGGCAAGATGAAAGTATGCCAGTTCTCTCTCTTTAGGCATGCCCTCATTTCAACATCAGACTCCAAGTCTGGAGATAAGGAAAGAGGTTTGAAAGGTTACTAATTAGGAGGAAGTCATCTCTTTTCCACATCCCTGTGTGGCCCCTAAGTCCTGACTTGCCCTTTTCCATAGGGCATTGCGACATCCCAGTTGGGTTGGCCCTCGGTATACTGAAATCTCCCTGGCCTTCTGTCCCATAAACACACTGGACATGGCTTCCTTTCTGAGTACCTCATCTTTTCAATGACTAAGAGCTAGTTTGGGGGCCATAAGTTAGAAATTGTTTCCTCTTAAATAAATCACTGGGTCTTGACTTTTGACCTTGAGCCCGTTTATCATACTGAGTTCTTTCCTTAGCTCCTTCAATGAGTTCTCACCCAAACAAGTTCCCTAGTGAGTGGAATGTCCACTTTTAAAGGTTGCTCTGATGGTGACTTCGAGTTTTTAAAGGCCCTCATACCCCCTTCTTTTCCTTATTAAAGGAATGTTGTGTTAGGGGTGAGGGAAGGAGGCTGTGTGTTATTTTGAGGAAGAATTTTGCCATCAGATTCAACTATACCAAATGATTCTGTCAGGGGGCACGGTTCGAACCTCCATAGCACTAAATCTGGAGTCCCTGGGTGGTATAAATGGTTAATGTGCTCAGATGCTAACCCAAAATTTGGAGGTTCAAGTCCACATAGAAGTGCCTCAAAAAAAAAAAAAGTCTGATGATCTACTTCTGAAAAATCATCCATTGAAAACCCTGTGGAGACTGAATTGCTGGGCGGAGGGCTGTGGGGACCATGGTCTCGGGGAACATCTAGCTCAATTGGCATAACACAGTTTATAAAAACAATGTTCTACATTCTACCTTGGTGAGTAGCATCTTGGGTCTTAAAAGCCTGTGAGCAGCCATGTAAGATACTCCACTGGTCTCATCCCTTTGGGAGCAAGGGAGAATGAAGAGAACAAGATACAGGGAAAAGATTAGTCCGCAGGACTAGTGGACCACAGCTACCATGGCCTCCACCAGACTGAGTCCAGTACAGCTAGACGGTGCCCGGCTACCACCACTGACTGCTCCGACTGGGATCACAACAGAGGGTCCTGGACAGAGCTGGAGAAGGATGTAAAACAAAATTCTAACTCACTAAAAAAAAAAAAACAGATTTACTGGCCTAAAGGAGACTGGAGAAACCTCAAGAGTATGACCCCCAGACACCCTTTTAGTTCAGTGGTGAAGTCACTTCCGAGGTTGACCGTTCAGCAGGGGAGTGGACAGCCCCATAAAACCAAATGGGACTAATGAGGCACAGCAGTTCAGGGACAAGGGCCAGAAGGCAGAAGGGGACAGGAAAGCTGGTGATAGGGAACCCAAAGTTGAGTAAGGATAGTGTTAATGTGCTGTGAGGTTAGCCATTGTCATAGGGCAACATGTGTACTGACTGTTTAATGAGAAATTATTTTGTTCTGTAAACCTTCATCTAAAGTGAGAATAGCAGCACAATTGGAAGAGCGTAGTCAATGTCACTGAACTGTGCATGTGGAAAGTTTTGAAATGGTGTATCTTTGGCTATGTATATTTTCACCAACAAAAGAAAAAAACAAAAGAGGTCGAGAAGGGAGAGGGTTGACATGTCGTGGGGTTGTTAACCAATGTCATAAAACCATATGTGTACTACTGTTTCATAAGAAACATTGTTTTGTAAACTTTCACCTGAAGCACAATAAAAAAATAAAAAAATAAAATTTTAAAAAAAGAAAACCCTGTGGAGAACAGTCCTACTTGACACCATGGGGTTGCCATGAGTTGGAAACTACTCCACGGCAACTGGTTGGTTTAGAACCAAATCAGTGTAATAGTGAGGCCTGTTTTTCCCTGGGATGCTGGCACATGTGGGTGTTTGAATATGGCTGTTATCTTCAGTTCCTCACCTTTAGTACCAACCGGGCTTACACTTGGTCCTCATGAAATGTACCTGAATCTATTTTTTTTTCTAAATTTTATTTATTTTGTTATTGTTGTTGAGAATATACACAGCAAGACATACACCAATTCCACAGTTTCTACCTGCACAATTTAGTGACATTGATTACATTCTTTGAGTTGTGCAACCATTCTCACCCTCTTTTTCTGAGTTGTTCCTCCCTCATTAACATAAACTCACTGCCCCCTAAGGTTCATATCTAATCTTTCGAGTTGCTCTTGTCAATTTGATACCATATAGATAGTTCTTAAAAGAGTATAATGCTTAAGGCAGACTTTACTGGTTAAGCTAAACTATCGTTTGTTTTTAAGATGACTTCAGGGGATATTTTTGGTATAAGCTTTAAAGATTACCTCAAGGCAATAGTTTCAGGGGTTCATCCACCTTCCATGGCTCCCGAATTTAGCTCTAGAGTCCGTGAGAATTTGAAATTCTGTTCTGCATTTCCCCCCTTCTGATCAGAATTCTTCTATGAAATCTTTGATCAAAATGTTCAATAACAGTAGCCAGGCACCATCCAGTTCTTCTGGTCTCATGGCAAAGGAAGCAGTTGTTGATGGAGGCAATTAGCCACACATTCCATATCCTCCTCCTGTTCCTGACTCTCCTTCTTCCTCCATTGCTCCAGGAGAAAGAATAGAGACCAATTGCTGTGCTTTGATAGCTGCTTGCAAGCTTTTAAGACCCCAGGCAATACGCAACAAAATAGGAGGTAGAACAGAAGCACTAAACACGTTATTAGGCTAGTTAACTGGGATGTCCCATGAAACCATGACCCTGATCTATTTTTTAAACCTATATCCCAAGGGAAGCAAATACCCTATCTTCCTCCTCATTTTCCAAATGCAGTTAAGTTATTAGTTTTGACTTAATGAAGAAAATAGTTGGTGGGAATGAGCAAGGCTCTGAAAAACCAAGGAAAGAGTTGAAGACTCTGAAAGAAAAAAAGGTGGCAGAGAATCAAATATATGCAAGTAAGCACTTTCATATTTTGCATTAAACAGTTTGATACCATTTTTTAAGAGAAGGAAAGAAATATTTTAGATATTCTAAGCATAATGCTTAAACCACAAATTCTGTAAAAAATGAACAGCATAAGCTGTTAACAGCTGTACACGTCATAAACACCTTAGGCAAGACAATCACATACTAATGCCAAAAGCCCCGCGGAGCCATCAGTCTGCACAGGGCTCGGCTTCTGCAATTTCATAAGATAAACGTCTCTGCTGTTTTAAGATGATGGAACTACAGCTGAGACAAACCTCCGTATTTTTCACCAGTGATTTAATAAAGGCCAACTTGGAATAAACATGGAGCGGCTACTCTGAAAGCTTTTTGAACTTTGCGCTGAAATGTGTTGGAACTTTCTTCCGTAAATTGATTGTATCCAAAGTTTCGATTTGTCCACGCACAGAAGAGAGACATTTGCTAACTCGTGGACTTTAAACATTCCATGTAACACAGTGTGGCTTTACAGGAAATTTAGGGAAAGATGCCTCTCTGGGCAAAGCCAGGGGTGACAGATAGGAGAGTCGACTCTACTTTTCTCGGCCTGAAATGGCTACCAAGAGAGACAGAGGACAGAAGGGGTCTGTATCATGAATTTTGCTGTCCCTAAGTTTACACTTCTCATAAAAAATGCCTATGTCCGTATGGTGTCATACTAGCCTTCGGGTTTACTTTGGTGTCTTAAGATGTACGAAATACGTATCAAATCAGTAAATAGCTAGACAGTTAAATGGGTAAGAAGGTCAGGTAGCCAGATAAACGTATTTCACTATGTTATAGGCAATTACTTCCAAAAGCATTTACAATCCTAGGGGTCAAGGCTGACTATAATTTTAGAGACCTAGTTAAATCTTATATTTATGAGTAAGAAAAGTTTTCTTTTTCCGTTTTGATGAGTGAGAAAGCAAGCGAGTAAGTGAAGAATATCTAATGTATTTACATTTCTTTTGGGCCCATATTCTTGGCAGCTGGCTCTGTTAGTGTCAGCTAGCCCTTTACAGGGTCTCTGATTAGGCTGTGTGTGTGTGCATGTGTGTGTTGGTGTGTTCATGTGCTTGTTGTGTGTACGTGTGTATGTGTGTGCATGTATGTGTCTTGTGTGTGCACTTGTGTGTGCATGTGTATATGGATGTGTGTGCACATGTGTGTGCATGTATGTGTGCATGCACGTGTATATGGATGAGTGTGCACACATGTGCGTGTGCACATGTATATGGAAGTATGTGCATGTTTGTGTAGATGGATGTGTGTGCACGTGTGTGCATGCATGTGTATATGGACGAGTGTGCATGTATGTGTATATGGATGTGTGTGCACGTGTGTGCATGCACATATATATGGATGTGTGTGCATGTTTGTGTATATGGATGCGTGTGCACGTGTGTGCATGCACGTGTATATGGATATGTGTGTGTGCACGTGTGTGTGAGTGTACAATTATCATCGATCCGACAGCACACTTTTCAGAATGAAGAAGTCCTGTCGGGGAAAGGCATGGTGTTCTGTGGTCACACTCTGGCTGGGGGTCAGCGTGTCTGATTCCTCCGAGGCTGTGGAAGCCCCACCTACAAACGCTGGGTTTGGGGCTGTCCTGTCCGCCTGCCGGCCCCCCTGCCAGGCCCCACAGGTGGCTGTCCTTGGAGGAGGCTTTTACCTCTCCCCACGCCCTGGCGGCTCATTTCCTCAGTGGATTAGGAGGCCACGATGAAACAGAAGCTTGGGCCTTCTCCATTCTTTACACAGCCTGGTGTCAGAGGTTGACCTTTCACCCCTGGAGACTGGAGGATTAAGGCTGCTTTTAAGTCCCGCTCAGTTCCTAATCCACCACGTTCGCTTGGTGTTATGCAAGCACTTTCTGACTTACCCTTTAAATCCTGTAAACATAATAAAACAGAGTTTAACCTTTACCTTTGGATTTCCCCCACTATCTTTGCACTAGCGAATCGACTATGAAGGATTCAAGAACAGAAAGCTAATAAGTGATAGTCTGATTTTTTTTTTTTTGCCCTGGGACATGTAATAAAACATTACAATATTTAATATATTCAGGTCAGATAGTTATTGGGGAGCACAGAAGACTTCAGACTGGGAAAATCATGTAGATTTTCCTACAAAACAATGAGCCGATGGCATTGGGCATTTCCTCCCCACCCCCTTTTGAACAAATTAGAACCAATAATGTCCAAATGATAGCTAGAAAAAAATAGGCTTTGAGGCAGTTTGCAGTAACACAGACTTTCCATTTCCTTGTCTGCTGCTCCACAGTCCCTGATTCTATCCCGAGAGGCTCTCTCTTGAAGTCTTTGCTTGTTTAAATAGGAATATCATTAGTAAGCCCTGATTTCTAGACCCAAGGAGCAAATCCAAAATTATTTCAAGCCAACATAGAATCCACCCTTTGTGTTTTCTCTTCACCCTCCACTGGTGAACATTCTTTCTTAGGGACTGGGTTACAGGATTGTGTAACAGTGTCTTGTTGTTGTTGTTGGCTACCGTTCAGTGGCCCCTGACTCATGGTGACCCCATACACAACAGAACAAAAGGCTGCCTCACCCTGCACCATCCCTGTGATCAGTTGCGGATCTGACTGTTGTGATTCATAGGACTTTCATTAGCTGATTTTTGAAAGTAGATCGCCAGACCTTTCTTCCTAGTCCATCTTAGTGTGGAAGTTCTTGTGAAACCTGTTCAGCGTCACAGTAACATGCAGCCTCCAGTGAGAGATGGGTAGTGGCTGCACTTGAGGTGACTGGCCAGGAATTGAACCCAGATCTCCCGCATTAAACAAAAAAAAAAAAAATACCATGACAAGTCACCCTCACATTATTTCTTTTAGTGTATGGATATTTTGGGACGTTCCCTGGAGAACATCTGAAATGCCCCAGATTGGGTGGGGGTTGGGGGGAAGCAGGTCTAAGCAGGAGAGGAATCACTGCTTTCTGGGGGGTAATTTCCCTGGGATTTCCTTAGCTACCACACTCCTCTCTGCCCTTCGCTAGCTACTAGGGAGAACCCTTTGCCAGCGTGTCCTCAAGGATGGAGGTCATCTGGAAACTGCCTGTGCAAAGCCACCACCAGGGCAGCCTGCTGCCTTTCGACGTGCCTGACAACATCCCTTCCTTAACTTCTGGAGAATTAATGGGCATCAAAACATGTAAGCAATGCTGACAAGGAACGCTGTGGTAAATGCTTCTCCAGTGATTCTCTGCAGAGGTGTGATGTCCTGTTTGTGATGAGCGTGTCCCTTCTGGTAGGTAGATGTGTCACTGTCCTCATGCGAAGTCCACACACAAGGATAGGGGCTCCCACTCGGAGGTGCTCCCAGGTCCATCCTACTTGCTGTCCATTGTAGCCAGGCAAGCCAGGACAGCTCCAGGCCCTTAGCATCCAACACACAGCACTGCAGTGGTGAGAAGCCATAGAGAAGAGGGCACGGAACAAGAAAAGAGGAACCTCAAAGCAGGTGGACTCCATCAGCTCAGCGAATGGTCCTCAGGCTTCACAGCTGTGGAGTCCCCCAGGTGTGCACACACCTGTGCACACTCCCTCACACACTCAGCCACTTTTCCTCCTCCCTCCTGACAAGGTTCACTAATTTCAGCCCTTTCCAGATCCACCAGATGTGAAGAGGAGAATCTAGGTAAGCTTCCTCCTCTGTACAATGGGAAGATCCATACCTAAACCACCTAGTTCTCAAAGTCTTCCTGAACATCACCTGGGAGACAGGTGTTCTGATAGAATTTTTCAAGCACTTCTAAACTGTCATTCAAACAGAAAACTTTGATAGAATGTAAGTTCCATGAAGGTGGGACTTGGTTTTGTCCATTGCAGTGTTCTCAGGCCCTAGAACAGTGCCTGGCATTGAAGAAGTGCTCAATAATTATTTGATGAATCAGTGAATCAACAATTGCATCATACCAATAATAAGTTAATATAAATTATCACAAAGCCATGGAGTTCTATTACCATTTTGGATATACTTGCAACGAGACACTGTAAAGAGTTCATTGTTGTTGTCAGTCACTAATTTGTTGGCTCTGGCTCATGATCACCCCATGTTAGAACAGAATGAAATGCTGTCCTATTCTGTGCCATCTTCCTGATAGGTGGTATGCTCGAGTCCTTTTTTGTGGCTACTGTGTCAATCTATCTCATTTGTCAATCTTCCTCATTTCCTCTGAGCCTCTACTCCATCAAACCGGATGTCTTTCTCTAGCAATGGGTCTTTCCTGATAACATGTCCGAAGTAAGCGAGTTGAAGTCTTGCCATCCTCACTTCTGAGAAGCATTCTGCTTGTATTTCTTCAAAGACGGATTACCAGATAGCAAAGTCTGTTTGTCTTTTGCAAACCAACTTCCCTCGAAAGAGTATTAGGTAGCATCTCAATTTTCAAAAAGATTTAAGAAGGGTTATTGTAGTTATGATGGAAGCAGCCATATTAGTTACGGTGAAAGATCTTTACTCCAAAGCCACCTGCCCAGCAATGTGTCATGTGAAATGTAGCTGAGAACCCAAGAGAAACAGAAAGTCTGAATGGTCAACATAGACGTCCTGATGCTTATACATTACAGCTCACTTGTCCTCACATGGATTTATTTATTCTTACTTTTCACATAGTCATAACATGCATAGGGATTTACTTTCCTTAATTAGAAGTGATGATTCACAGTCAGGGAAAAGGCAGAAAAGCAATTTTTTATAAAAGGACAAAGACATACACACTAACAGTATATAACTTAGGATTAATTGATGCAGAGATAAACTTTTTCACAAATTCTCACAGTCCTTAAATAGTCACTTTTTAATTTTTGAGCACCTTGATTTTTTTTATTATACTTTATTTTTTTATTGTAGTTTAGATGAAGGTTTACATAACAAATAGTTTCTCATTAAACAGTTAGTACACATATAGTTTTATGACAGTGGTTAACAACCCTACGACATGTCAACACTGTCCCTTCTCAACTTTGAGTTCCCTATTACCAGCTTTCCTGTCCCCTCCCACCTTCTAGTCATTATCCCAGGACTGTTGTGCCCCATTAGTCTCATTTTGTCTAATTTTTGGTTGAAGGGTGAACCTTGGGAGTAACTTCACCACTGAACTAAAAGGGTGTCTGGAAGCCATACTCTCGGGGTTTCTCCAGTCTCTGTCAGGCCAGTAAATCTGGTTTTTTTTGTGTGTGTGTTAGAATTTTGTTCTACATTTTTCTCCAGCTCTGTCCAGAACCATCTGTTGTGATCCTGGTCAGAGCAGTCAGTGGTGTTAGCTGGGCACCATCTAACTATACTGGACTCAGTCTGGTGGAGGCCTTGGTAGCTGTGGTCCATTAGTCCTTTGGACTAATCTTTTCCTTGTATCCTGTTCTCTTCAGTCTCCCTTGTTCCTGAAGGGGTGAGACCATTGGCGTGTCTTTGATGTCTACTCACAGGCTTTTAAGACCCCAGACGCTACTTACCAAGGTAGAATGCAGAACACTGTCTTTGTAAACTGTGCTATGCCAGTTGAGCTAGATGTTCCCCGAGATCATGGTCCCCACAGCCCTTCACCCAGCAATTCAGTCCCTCAGGGAGTCTGGATATGTCTGTGGAGCTTCCATGACCTGCAACTTGATATTCTTAATGAGAGCTCAGAGTTATAAAGAAAGGCTTAAATGATGCTCCGTATCTGCTTTTTAAAAAGAAAAAGATATGGATTTCTAGCCAAAGAGACCTCTAATGGCATGTAAAGGGAAAGCTAGTTCAATTCAGTATGGTGACAAATAACATGAACTTTGGAGTTGGATAAAAACCAAAAAACCAAACCCATTGCCATCAAGTCCCTTCCAACTCTTGGTGACCCCATGTGTGTAGAGTAGAACTGCTCTATAGGGTTTTCAAGGCCATGACCTTTAGGGAGCCGATCGTCAGACCTTTCATCCAAGGCGCCTCTGAGTGGGTTCCAACCATCAACCTTTTGATTAGTAGTAGAGTGCTTAATGTTTGCAACACTCAGGGATCAGGCTGTGTCATTCGCTGGCTGTGAGCCACCACACATGTGACTAAATATGGTGGAGCCTCAGTTTCTTTTCCTATTAAAAATAAGGTTGATTTTGGAGCCCTGGTGGCACAGTGGTTAACAGCTGGGCTGCTAAACAAAATGTTGGCAGTTTAACTTCACCAGTAGCTCCTTGGAAATGCTATGGGGACTTCTACTCCATCCTATAGAGTCACTATAGTTTGAATTGACTTGGTGGCAATGGGTTTGGTTTGGTTTGGTTTATTGGCACATAATAGGAATTCAGTAAGTGACAGTTCTTTACTATTTTTCACCTGAAAAATTCACTTATGTTGAGTGCCAAAACCTCAAAATGGCCACAACAGTATATTAATAATCAGAACGATAGCAATAATTAATACTCATGTCAGTTATCATCTTGGGAATTGGTGTTAACAAACAATAAATCCTCAGTGTTAAGAGGACTTTTTTTTCTGGAAATTTCTTACGTCGAGTATTTCTAACAGCAGATGCATTAGCTAAATTTCATGCCATAAATAACCATAACCACTGAGAATTGTAGCTACATGACTTCCTTGTAGCTCATACTTATCAGTCAGTAGGGGCTGCTAAGGTCAAACAGTTCCCAAATAAAATGGCAACAAAGAAAAGAATCAGGGTAGATGTGTTTTACAGCTTACGACCCTTTTCAAATTGAAGTGTGAAGACAATCAATTCAACCAGGTGCCTAACTGCCCCAGGAGTCCAGGTAGAGCAATTACTGAAGCAGCAAAACTGGATGCAAAACAGAAAAATGAAAAGAGGCCTCCCTACAGAGGTAATTCTGGAAAGGTAGTTTAGCACCTTGTAAACCCTATTTCCATAGCTCCCCAGCAAACAATAGCTTTTGCGTCATGGAAAAATCGCATGATCTACAGTCAAAACAGTCAGTGCAAAGGTGAATTTTCTAGAAGGAAATGTGACCAAACTGAGGTTTTGAGTTTCTAGGTAATTCTGTTTGTGTAAAATCCATTTAATACTATTGTGGGCAAGAAATGGCCCTCTTTTACCATCTATCTTGCCTTCTATGAATCAAAGGAGTTGGATTAGTGTTTGCTGATTTCTTTCTTTTTTTTTTTGGAAGTGAAGGAAACGTTATTTACTCATAAATTCATTCATTCATTCATTCACTCAGCAAATATAGAGCAACTGTCTTTTTAAATACAAGTTAGATTGTGTCACTACTTTTTTATCATGGTAAATATATATGTAACAAAACATTTGCCATTTCAACATTCTTCACAGATATAGTTCAGTGACATTAACTTATGCTCATCGTATTGTTCAGCCATCACCCTTATTTGTTCCCAGATTTTTTAACCACTCTTAAGAGAAACTCAGTGTCCCCTAAGCATTGAGTCTTCCTTTTTCTTGTCCTCTCTCCTGGTAACCACTAGTAAACTTTGGTCTCTATACATTTGCTTCTTCTAGATATTTCGTGTAAGTGAGATCATACAATATTCGTCCCTTTGTGACTGACTTATTTCACTCAGCATAATATTTTCCAGGTTCATCCTTGCTGACACTGTGTGTAAAACAGAGCAACAGATGTTCCTTTGGTTAGATCTGGGATGGAATGGTCCATTCACTCACTGCCCTCCCCTCTACCTGAGGGGCCCTAAGGAAATGCAGAGCAACTCTGTCTTAGATATCTAGTGCTGTTATAACAGAAATACCACAGGTACAGGGCTTTAACAAAGAGAAATTTACTCTCTCACAGTCCAGCAGGCTAGAAGTCCAAATTCAGGGCATCAGCTGCAGGGGAAGGCTTTCTCTGTTGGCTCTGGATGAAGGTCCTTGTCATCAATCTTCCCTTGGACTAGGAGTTTCTCAGCACAGGGACCCAGGGTCAAAGGGATGTGCACTCCTGCTCTTGTTTCTTGGTGGTATGAGGTCTCCCATGTCTCTCTGCTCACTTCTCTGTTTTGTATCTCAAAGGAGATTGGCTTAAGACACAACCTAATTTCGTAGATTGAATCCTGGCTCATTAACATCATAGAGATAGGATTTACAACACAGGAGAATCATATTGGATGACAAAATGGTGGACAATCACACAATACTGGGAACAATGGCCTAGCCAAGTTGACAGATATTTTGGGGGGACACAATTCAATCCATAACAAACCCCAAGAGCTTGGTGGAGATCAGTCAGAAAACTATTTTCTCTCCTTGCCCAGTCTAATAGTCTACAGTTATTTTACCCTTATTCTCAAGAACAATCCTTCTCAGTCAGAAATCTCCCGTGTTTGAGGACATGTTTTGAGGGTTAGGACAGCTAGAGAGTATTTTGAAGTTTATAATAATGGAAGCCAGCTCCAAAAATGCTAGCGGCAAGAGCATAAATGACACCTCTAATGTTGGAGAGCATGTCACAACCACAGGGCTTTTAGGAAGTCAGAGCAGCAAGGGCTGGTCCATAGTCCAGGGTGCAGTCAATGGCCCCATTTCTACTTCTCACTTTTCAGGCTCATATAAAGCCCAGGGGGAAGAGACCCCCAACTCTATCCCCTTTCGATGTCACAGCTCCAACTTATTAGTCCTGGAATATTCAGTCGGTACTAGAAGAGTCGGGTTGGGAGAAACCTTGAGAAGTCAGCAGACTCATACCCCTGTGTCCAGGCAGGTCTGAGACATTGTCTTAAGAATTCGGTGACTCTCCTTAGTCACTATTGTGGGGCTTTGTAACCTCCAGGATGAGAGGCCATTTCTTTATAGAGAACATAAACCTTTCATGTGGAATCAGTGCCCATTTCTTCTCTCTACAGAAGTAATGAAGAATTGCTGATGACTATTCTCAACACCTTTGAGCTTTCTCAAGACCCATATTTTCAGTTTATTCTTTCCTTGGTGTGGAAATTGCAAGTGACTTCAGCTACAGACATTGTGAATTAATTTCCTATGCCTGTCCCTGAGGTCCTGGGAGGAAATGGGTGCACCTGCCCCAAATCAAATGAATAATTTATCTCGCATATGGGTCTTAAAGGTGATAGGCAGCATGGAAATGCAGGAACAGCTGGAAACAAGATTAGTGATATCCCCCAAAAACACCGAGGCAGAAAGACAACCTTGTATAGGTGATTACCTGGTGCTCATTCTCCTGAGCTCCATCAACTTAGGGTTCTGTGGCGCATATTCTGCTGAAAGTTCTGGCTGGGAGCTCAGAGGACAAGGATGTCAAAGGAAGACAAAGCTCTGGAAACGGCTACCCCTCCAGGTCAGGGGAAGGTCACACAGCTCTGGAGCCTGTAGAGAATGTCTCTGGGCACTCATACATCATGGACAGCTCCCTGGTTCTCCACTGGGGAAGCTGGTATTGTTGTAAAAAGGTGGTGTTTTGGCACAGTCATACCAAGGATAAGACCCCAGTTGTACCATTTGACAGTTATGTCACAATGAGAGACTGTGCAAAGATGACCAATATATATTCCATTCCACATGTTCTTTTTTAACTCGACATTGACATTTCTTCATTATATGTAGGATGTGTTCCCTCCCCTTGAACTTGGATGTTTGCAACTGCTTCAACAAGTAGAGTACAGTGGATATAGCACTGCATGAACCCTGAGGCAAGGTCATAAAAGACCTGTAGTTTCTGCCTGACTCATCTTCTCTCTGGATGCTTGCTCTTAGAATCCAGCCACCATGTACAAAGGAAGCCCAGGCCCACATGGAGAGGTCACATGCTGGTGTTCCGACCAACAGCGTTTGCTCAGGTCTCAGCAGACGGCCAGCATCAACCTCCGGATATATGAGTAAGTGTGCCTTCAGATGATTTCAGCTCCAGGCTCTGAATCTTCCAGCTGAGGTTCTAGGCATTGTGAAACAGAGACAAGCCATTTCTGCTGTGCCAGTCTGAATTCCTGGCCTGCAGAAATTGTGAGAGATAATAAGTATTGTTGTTTTAAGACATTAAGTTTGGGGATCATCTGGTGACAGCAATAGATAACTATAGTCACATTGGGTAAATTACCCTTTTCTTTGCTTAGTTTCCTTATTCTCTACAGAATCTGTTCCCCAGGGTTGTCAGGTGAAATAAATAAGATAACAAATGTAAAGGACCTTCTGCATAGCATTCGTTGTGTAAAAGGGAACTAATGTTGCTGATGACCAAGACAAGTCAGGGACACAGCCTGTAGGCTGACCCCCCTTGGGCATTGTGTCCCCCTCAAAATATGTATTGTAATCCTAATTCCTATACTTGTGGATGTAATCTAATCTAATATAATGTAAGCACTTTCCACAATGTAATCTAATGTGATATAATCAGTCAGTTAATCAGTTGAGGTCATACCACTTGACTGTAGATCCTGAACCTAATCACTTATGAATTGTAAAAGAGTAGAATGACCACACACACACACACACACAGTGGGAGACAAATGCTGTGTAAGGATTGTCTACGAGCCAAGGAACCAAGGAATCCCCAGGGCTACTAACAAGGAAGGAATTGAAACAGTCGAGGCCCTGATTCAGAATTTTAGCCTACAGAACTGTGAGCCAATAGATGTCTGTTCTTTAAAGCCATCCACTTGTTACAGCAGCACTAGGTAACTACGACAGGGATCTTAGTATTTCTCCTGGGTCAGTTACAGACTGTGCCATGCCCACAGCACCTGCTCTCATCCTGCTGCCCTTGTTCCCTCCTTGTTCACCCTGCTCAGGTCTCAACACCTGAATTAGATGGTGAGCTCCTTGTAGTCTGAGTTTCAGCATTCTGGAAACATACAGGACATTTATTCTCTTAAAATTCAAGGATTTTTACCAATCCAGTAGAAATAGTGTGTGGTGAGGAGCATGCGAGTGTTAGAGAGGTAGATGTTGCGTCCCCTTCCTCCTTTCTGTGTTTGATGATTTTCACTAGTCTTTCCAGCTTACCTGTGGGTCCCATCTCTTTAACCTCTGCTGACTCCCTACCTGTTGCTGTACAGCTACTAAGTGACCTGCGTTTCCTTCTACTCACCCCACTGCACTGTCTCCATTACCTCCCTCTCCACATGGGACCATAAGCCCTGGGGAGAGGGGATTGGGTGTCTTATCCTCATATTATCAATAATTCATGCAATGCTTGGTACAGAGCAAGTGCTCAAATGATTAACACAAGAATGAACAAAAGAAGCTAGGTCTGGTTTATTTGCCACTTCCTGGCACAATGACCTTGGATAAGGCTACCTATGACTCCTGGGGCTTATTTTCCTAATTTCCATATGAGAAAAGTGTTAACTCCCCTACTAAAGTCCAAATGAGATCATATGTATGAAAGCATTTGCAAACCGTAAAGTGTTATTCAAGCAGGAGGATTGCTATTTGTTTACTATACATGGAAGAGAAAAAGGATTCAGAGAAAAGGGGCGGACAGGTGGAGGTGGGAGGCAAGAAAGAGAATAACATCATCAACCATAAAGACAACAACGATAATCATAATAATCGCAGCTCACACTTAGCTCACACTAATTACACACCAGGCACTCTTCTACTAAATGTGTTAACATTTAATCTTCTACATAACTCAAGGAGATAGGTACTGTTATTTGCATCACAATTTCACTGATGAAAAAATCGAGGTACACAGTGGCTAAGGAAATGTCTGAAGGTTGCAGAGTTGGTAAGGCACAGAACCTGAGCCGGAACCCAGGCCCACTGGCCCCAGAGTCTATGCGTTTACACTTGCAGTTTGCGCCATGCACACAGTACCTAAGCTGTGTCCTGAAATTCTCTTATATAGGAAGGAGACCTCTGAGACCTTCTCACCACCTACCAGGACCCTTTAGACTAGAATGAAACACATCGGAGAGTTTTATGACAGGCTAGAAGGGATTTTGGAGTCTCTGGGTCGAGCAAATAGTTAATGCTTGCTAGCCATAACGTTGGAGGTTCCAGTTTACCCAGAGTCACCTCAGAAGAAAGGCCCGGTAATTTACTTCTGAAAATCAGCCACTGAAAACCTCATGGAACACAGTTCTACTCTGACACACATGGGGCCACCATGAGTTAGAGCTGACTCAATAGCAGCTGGTAGTGGAAGAAGGTGTTTATCTAAATATCTTCCTCACCGGCTGACCACTGGGCAGGAATTGCCATCTTTTAGCTTTGACTTCTTTGGACTTCAGAGGCTCTTGTTAAAGTATAAATACCCCAGGGATAGTAGAAAACTCAATGTTTTAGAAAGAATCAGTTCTCAGAGTTTCCAGCTTCATCTCCTATTTGCACCATCCCCACCTCTCAAGTAACCTGTGCTTCATTCTCTCTGACATTTCTTATACAGCCCTTTCTTGCTCAGATCCCTTTGCTCAAGCTTGTCAGCTTGCCAGTGGTGAATTTCCCAACATTTGCTATTAAAGTCTTAACCTACCATAAATGTAGCTCAAGAACTTCTTTCTTGAAGAAATTTTCTCAAATTTCCTCATAGGAACCTCATTCTTTTCACATAAGGTTGTTAGAATAACTACATTTTTCATCAAGCAGTGAATTACACCTTAAGGAGAAAGATTTCCTTGAAAATAGATTATGAAGAGAAAAAGAGTAAAGTGGAATTTGCATAGTGGAAAGAGCCCAAGACTAGAAGGCCTGGGCTTTCATCCTAATTTCACCCTAGTTAGCAAAATTCTTCTGGTCAAAGTACTTCACCATGTAAATGAGAGGTTCCAGCTAAGTGATCTGAAGGACCCCTCCAAATGTTAAGTCTATGTCACTGGCTACCGGGAAAAGGGTATGGGCAGAAGGCTGGTAGAAAGTGGAGGCTAAGGCCCTGGGGCAACAGAGGGATTGCTAAAGACGTTGTTCCCTACTTTGTAATTCTGCTCCAGACCAGAGCTGGTAGGCTGAGTAGGTTGGTGGTTTGACCCAGAAGGTCATCTTCATGGGCTGGTGACACGTCTTCATCAACCTGGGGCTTAGTCCTCTGTACTGCAGCAGTGATTCATGTGATTATGCTGTATTGTTCTCCTTGCCCCTTCTATGCTCCCTGCCCTCCTGGCTTCTGTGGCTCTCAGGCAATGCTCCAAAGATCTGCAAAGCCCATGTTCCAGGACCCACATCATCATCCCCATCAGTATCTGGTATGCAAAGGAGGAAACAGAGCAGGGGAAACCATCTTCCATGGGATTAATAACAGAGAGGCTCCAAATGACAGATTAGAAGACCTAAGCCAAGACATGGTTATTCTTTTCATCCTTTTTTTCCACACTAATGTTATTAGCATTGTCATTGTTATTAATGATCTGAAAGCAACCCACGTGTTAGCCTCAGAGCATTTGCTGCTTTGACTCCTTCAGAATGTAAATTCAGAGAGACTAGATGTTTCTCTCTGTCCCAGAGAGATGTCCTGGACTTTGGGACCTTCACATAACAGCAGTGATGTCTGCCAACAGATCAAGGGCAAGGGATGAGACCCCTCCCCTTTTCATCCAGCTGTCTTTAGATCTAAGGAAACCTAAAGTGAATGGAAGACATACTTAACCTTTGCTTCCTTTTGGACCTGTCTAAACTCAACGCATCCCTCAAGGCCATGGTCAAACTTTATGTCCTGCCAGGGGTCTTTTCCAGGTATGCTTGCCTCATTTTATCTCTCCTTTCTGTCAGCAACTTTAGCCCGTACCACAATTGACAGTATCACACTATTCAGTGACCAAAACTGGAAAAGGTTAAGGTGCCCCCATATATGCAATTCAAAGAGTGATGCTAACTCATGAAATAAGTGCAAGAAAAGTGAACACAGTCCTGATTTGTTCCATAATTTCCCTCCAAATTTTTGAAAAATCAAATTCTATCTAATTCTGTCTTTTAATGGCATTTTCCTTGTTTCGTTGGTGACCTTGCTGTTGATCTCTGAGTATGTGGTTATTTTGTCTCTTGGGAAGTCCAACACTGATGTTGATGCTAAGCCAAAGAGGAAAGGAAAAATAGTGAAAGATGGATTCAGAAGAAGAGAAATTGCTGTCCACGTTACACAATCAATCTGCCTCTTTTGTCCTGAGAAAGCATCTTAGAGAAGGATGGATGAGAAAGAGAAGGTGTGAGCTCCTTTCCCAGGAAACGGCAAGAACGTGGAGGAGGAGAGAGAAGGTGGTGGTAGTTGATCATTTCCAACTGTTCTTCATTCACAAACACTCAGCAGCTATTTGGGGAAGCACACAATATTACCCTGAGTGCCGAGTGGCAAGTCATACAGGCTATAACATTCAGGTCCCAACTAGCAATGGCCAATTATAATGCAGGACAAAGCTGTCAAAATATAGGTGCCTGCATTTCTGTGTTCTTGGGTATAAAGCAATTTTTGTAAGACTTTTCTGACCTAGGTATGTTTTATGACTTCTTCACACATATTGAAGATATTAATCAAGACTTAAAATATTTGCCTGGGGAAGGCCTGTAAATACTCAGAGCTGTTGTGGAGAGAAAGCAAAAGGAAAAAGAATACAGAAAAATCCCCTCATGATTCCCCTGGATGTGCAATGCTTTCAGCACGTGGACAAGACTATGAGGTATAAAAGGGAGGATGGATCCTTATATGGGAAAATCTAGAGAAGAATTTCTGAAACCACACTCCATTAGTTTTTCATCATGGTGCTAGTAAGTGCTCTGGAAAAGAGAGGTTCTGCTGACGCATAATCTAGAAAAGTGCTGGATATAAGTTTTTTTTGTTTTGTGTGTGTGTCTGTGTGCATCTATGTGTTTTGTTTTAACTGAAGACTGCTCAGATTAACTCACAGCATTGTGACTCTTGGATGGAAATTGTCACATGAGAAACAAAATTGATGAGATGTTAGAAAGACAAGGGAATACTCTGGGAAATCCTGATTTAGAAAAAAAGCCAGATGGACCAAACAGGTGGAGGTGTCCCTGTCTGTGTGACATGGAGTCCTCTATATCACCTAAAGTTTCACCATCAGAGATCAGTGATTAGGGGACGGGATAAGGTATTTTCTCTGGCTGTTCTCATTTAAATACTGGTTAAATTTAACATAGGTTTTTACCCATGAGTTGGAGGAGAAAGGGAATTTTGATTGAGAGAGGGATACTGAAATTTGACTATTTTAAGTGGACCTGGTTAGAGACACAGTCTGGTGAACTGAGGGATGGGGTTGGATAGAGAGGATGTGGCTGGAAGAGTACCAGTCAGGGAGAGAATAAGAAAGAAGAGATAGGTGGGCACCATTTTAGAATCACATCAGAAACTTCTAAAAATCCTAATGTCTGGAACACATCTCATACCAGTTAAATCAGAATCCAAAGTGGTGAAACCCAGGTACCAGTATTTTTTTAAAACTCACCAGGTGGTTCCATTGTGTGGCCAAGTTTGAGACCAGTCCTTCAAAGTTTGCTTGCAATATGCTTGCAATACAGGGAGTTTCTACAAGGTGGTGTCCGATTTTATTTCCATAAACAAATGATTAGAGAGACTTCCGGCAAAATGGCGCTCTAGGCAGAAGCACCACACCATCCCTCCACAGCAAAGATCCGAAAAACTAAGCCGAACAGAGAAAACAACAATCCTGAAACCCTAAAACATCAAATGAAGAGATAAAGAACTCAGCCAAGCACCAAATAGAGTGAGTAAACTGACAGAGAACTGAGAGTGAGGAGAGATTCATGCAGAGGTCCCCTACCAGCTAACGCAGCACAGATCCACCATCTTGGACTCCTATCAGAAACCAGCAAACAGGGGGTACGAGAAAGCAGCTTCATGGGGCTTCCAGTGGGAGACAAAAAAACCTGTAATTTGAGATATACGCTTTCCCACCCTCCACCCTTCTTCACCCCCACTCGACCTCCTCTGCTTCCCATGGCCACAATCTCTTGTCCGGGAAGCACTAGCTGCTTGGATTCCACCCACCCAAACGGGATGGCTCTCTGAGTGCCATTTGTTGGCTGCTGGTGTTGCTTTTTTCTGCTTCTTTGGATTTCTTTCATACCTCTCACCACCTCCCCCTCCTTTTGCTCAAATACCTGGCTCCGTGTGCTATCTTTGCTTCTACCTGAGGGGTTGCGGAGCTCTGGTAATTTGTGATATGCACTTTCCCACCTCCTACCCTTCTTCACCCACACTCGGTCTCCTCTGCTTCCCGCAGACACGGTCTCTTGTCCAGGATGCACCAGCTGCTTGGATTCCACCAGGCTACACTAACTGGCTCTCTAAGTGCCATTTTTTGGCTGCTGGTGTTGCTTTTTTTTCTGCTTCTTTTGATTTCTTCCTTACCTCTCACCACATCCCTCTCCTTTCACTCAAATACCTGGCTCTGTGCTGGTGGGATACCGGGGCTTTTGTTTGTTTCTTTGTTTTGAATTGTTTGTTTGTTTTCTTTTCCTTTTCTTGAGTTGGGAGCCCGTTCTGGCCAGGCAGTGCTGCGTGGCTTGGACTACCCCCTTCGGCTTGCACAGATGTGCAGAGGGATTCCTGAGGGCATTTCTTTGTTGTTGTTTTTTTTTTTCCTGATTTTTGGGGGGCTTTTCTTGTTCTTATTTTTTTGAAACTTGTTTTGTTTTCTTTTTCCTCTTTGTCTTTCTTCATTATTCAGTTTCTTGTCTCTCTGTATCTTCCTTCTCTTTCTCTTCCCTGAATACCTGGTGTTGTATACCTCTACGCCTTCTAGACAACACCTGAGAACAACTTCCACAGACCTCATAGTTGCACTGGTGGGAACCCTGGGAACTTTGTTGTTCTTTTCCCTTTCTGATTTTTATTTATTCATTCTTTTTTTTCTTCCTCTTCCCCTTTTTGTTTTTCTCCATGTCATAGTCTCTCATCTCTCCACTACGATGGCAAGCTCCCCTAGCATTCTTTTTTGTTTGTTTGTATGTTTTCAGCTCCTGTTCCTCTCTCCTCTATCCCATATCCATCTTAGCTCCACACATAACAATCTCCCTGCTACATCCTGCCTACCTGCACTGTGCACTTAACATCATACCGCCAAGCAGCACAGGCACGGCCTACTGGAACCTGCCCTGCACTGATTACTGACCCCCCCCCCCCCGGGTGGCTGTAGTAAGTGCCACAAACAACCCATCCCAGTAACTCCTCTTCAGCTAGACTTTCCTTGCCATACCATATTTGGGTGACTGACCCTGCCAATTGGAGAAGGAGGTGAAAAGTATTGTGCCCACAGATGGCAAACAACAAAGAGCACACAGTCCGCCTACTCAGACATAGTCAATTTTTTTTTAAAAAGGGATGAAACAAACAAATCTACAATCAATAAATGAGAAAAATAACTACTGAATGCCCTGAAGACAGCAGACAATATCAAAACATTTACAAAAACAGGACAGGATGGTTCCAGTAGGCATCCAAAATAAAACACCATATGACTTTCCAGTGGAATAAAAGGCACTAGAACTACCTGATAGGGAATTCAAATCTCTAATACTCAAAATTCTCCAACAGCTGAAGCAAAAAGCAGACAAAAATGAGGAAAAAAATAGACAAATTCATGGAAAATACAGACAAAAAATTGGAATAATTCAGGAAAACAATGCAGGAACAAAATGCCAAAATAAATTCACAGCTAGAAATTATACAGGACAACAATTAGAAATACAAAAGATAAAAAGATTTCAGAAATGGATGGTGTCATACAAGGGCTGAGAAGCAGATTTGAAAAGTGGAAGACAGGATCAGTGGAACTGAAGACAAACACTTGGATACAACTCTTTTTCAAGAAAACTCAGGAAAAAGAACAAAGAAGAATGAAGAGACCCTGACAGTTATGTGGGATACAATCAAAAGCAAAAATTTGCAAGTGATTGGAGTTCCAGAACAGGGGGAGAAAACAGAAAACACAGAGAGGATCATTGAAGAACTACTGACAGAAAACTTCCCCAATATCATGAAAGATGAAAAGCTGGCCTTCCAAGAAGCTCAATGAACCCGATATAGGATAGACACCAAAAGAAAATCACCAAGGCATATCATAATCACACATGCCAAAACCAAAGACAAACAAAGAATCCTGAGAGCAGCTTGTAAAAAGCAAGAAGTCACATACAGAGGAGAAAAAATAAGACTAAGCTCAGATTATTCGGCAGAAACCATGCAGGCAAGAAGGCAATGGGATGACATATATAAAATCTGGAAGGAAAAAATTGCCAGCCAAGAATAATATATCCTGCAAAACTCTCATTCAAATATGATGGTGAAATTAGGTCATTTCCAGATAAACAGAAATTAAGGGAATATGTAAAAGCCAAACCAAAATTAAAAGAATTATTAAAGGGAGTTCTTCGATCTGAGGACAAATAACTTGAGCTCACAAGCAGAATCTAAGATGCAGGATAGTAGCAGCCAGATAACAATCTAGGAAATCAACTCTCAAGGACTATCCAAAACCAAAACAAATACAACAGGGAATCAGAGCATTTAATCAGCAAATGACAACAACCTCAAAACAATAAAAGAGGGAATAAACGGCATAGGTATAGAACCTTCTAATGGAGAAGAAGGCAAGGTGATACCAAGTAATGCTAGACTGCTTCAAACTTAGAAAGATAAGGGTAAAATTCGTGGTAACCACAAAGAAAGTTAGTAAACATACTCATAAAAATAAAGAGGAAAAACATAAAGTCTCAGGGAAAACAAAACCTACAAAAACAAAAGAAATGAAAAAAAATCCACAAACAAAAGTAACTTAGCACAAGAGAGTAAGAAGAACAAAGAAAACGTCAGCCCCACAAAAAAAAGCACTACAAAATGACAGCAAAAATCTCACATCTGTCAATAATTACACTGAATGTAAACGAACTCAATGCACCCCTAAAGAGACGGAGAGTGACAGAAAGGATAAGAAAACAGGATCCATCAATTTGCTGAGTACATGAGACACACCTTAGAAACAAAGATGTGAATTTATTAAAAGTCAAAGTTGGAAAAAAATATATCAAACTAATAACTAGCAAAAAAGACCAGAAGTGGCAATACTAATCTCAGATAAAATAGACTTTAAGACAAAATCCACCATAAAAGACAAAGAAGGACACTATATAATGACTAAGGGGATGATCTATCAGGAAGACATAACCATAATAAACATCTACGCACCCAATGACCGGGCTTCAAAATATATAAAACAAACTCTAACAACACTGAAAACAGAAATTGACAGTTCCACAATAATAATAGGAAACTTCAACACACCACTCTCAGTACAGGAAAGAACAACTAAGAAGAAACTCAGCAAAGATACAGAGACCTAAAGGGCACAATCAGCCAACTTGACCTCATAGACACATATAGAACACTCCATCCAACCACTGCAAAGTACACATTCTTTTCCAATGCACATGGAACATTTGCCAGAATAGACCACATCTTAGGCCACAGAGCACTCCTCAACAGGATCCAAAATGTTGAGATAATTCAAAGTATCTTCTCTGACCACAATGCCATCAAGGTAGATATTAACAATAGAAAGAGCAAGGAAAAAAAAATCAATTACATGGAAAATGAATAATACCCTGCTTACACATCACTGGGTAATAGAAGAAATCAGAGATGGAATCAAAAAATTCCTAGAATCAAATGAGAATGAAAACACATCATACCAAAACCTTTGGGACACAGCAAAGGCAGTCCTCAGAGGACAATTTATAGCAATAGATGCACATATCAAATAAGAAGAAAGGGACAAAATCAAAACATTAACCTCAGAACTCAAACAAATAGAAAGAGAAAACAATAACAAAAAAAAGCCCACAGCCACCAGAAGAGAGGAAATAGTAAAGATCAGAGCAGAAATAAATGAAATAGAGAACAGAAAAACAATAGAGAGAATCAGCAAAACCAAAGGTTGGTTCTTTGAAAGAATCAGCAAAATCGACAATTGCTGCCCAGACTGACAAAACAAAAAAAGAGGACACAAATAACTAAAATAAAAAATGAAATGGGGGACATTACAACAGACCCAACTGAAATAAAGAGGATTGTAAGAGAATATTATGAAAAACTGTACTCCAACAAATTTGAAAACCTAGAGAAAATGGATAAATTTCTAGAAACACGCTATCTACACAAACTACAACAAAGTGATGTTGAAAATCTGAACAGACCTCTAACAAGAGAAGAGATTGAAAAGGTAATAAAAAAACTACCAACCAAAAAAAGTCCTGGCCCACATGGCTTCACTGGAGAATTCTACAAAACATTTACAGAAGAGTTTGTACCAGTACTACTCAAGTTATTTCAGAGCATAGAAGAGGAAGCAACACTTCCAAATTCATTCTATGAAGCCAACATAATGCTGATACCAACACCAGGCAAAGATGTCACAAAAAAAGAATATTACAGACCAATATCTCTCATGAATATAGATGCAAAAATTCTGAACAAAATTCTAGCCAATAGAATTCAGCATCATATACAAAAAATAATACACCACGACCAAGTAGGATTCATACCAGGTATGCAAAGATGGTTCAACATTAGAAAATCAATCAATGTAATCCACCACATAAATAAAAGGAAAGAAAAGAATCACATGATCATGTCAATTGACACACAATGCAATCCCAATACAAATACCAACAACATTCTTCAAAGAGATGGAAAAACTAATTATTAACTTTATATGGAAAGGGAAGAAGCTCCGAACAAGTAAAGCACTACTGAAGAAGAAGAATAAAGTTGGAGGACTCACACTACCTGACTTCAGAACCTACTATACAGCTACAGTAGTCAAAACAGCCTGGTACTGGTACAAGGACAGAAACACTGACCAATGGAATAGAATTGAGAACCCAGATGTAAATCCATACACCTATGGTCACCTGATCTTCAACAAGGGCCCAAAGTCCATCAAATGGGGGAGAAGACAGTCTTTTTAACAAATGGTGCTGGCAAAACTGGATATCCATCTGCCAAAAAATGAAACAGGACCCATACCTCACACTGTATACAAAAACTACTTCAAAATGGATCAAAGACCTGAATATAAAGCCTAAAACTATAAAGTTCATAGAAGAAAAAACAGGACCAACACTACAGGCTTTAATACACGGCATTAACAGGATACAAACCACAACCATCAACACACAAACCTCAAAAGATAAGCTAGATAACTGGGATCTTCTAAAAATCAAACACCTATGCTCTTCCAAAGACTTCACCAAAAGAGTCAAAAGAGAACCTACAGACTGGGAGAAAATTTTTGGACAGTACAAGTCAAGTACAAGTACAAAGTTCTAATCTCCATAATCTACAAGAAAATCTAACACCTCTACACCAAAAAGACAAATAATCCTATTAAAAAATGGGCAAAGGAAATGAACAAACACTTCACCAAAGAAGACATTCAAGCAGCCAGCAGACACATGAGGAAATGCTCGGGATCACTAGCCATTAAAGAAATGCAAATTAAACCCACAATGATATACCATCTCACCCCGGCATTACTGGCATGAATCAAAAACACTGGAAATAACAAATGTTGGAGGGGCTGCGGGGAGATGGGAACTCTTATGCACTGCTGGTGGGAATGCAAAATGATACAACCATTTTGGAAAATGATATGGTGCTTCCTCAGAAATCTAGAAATAGACATACCATTAGATCCAGCAATCCCACTCCTAGGAATATATCCTAGAGAAAGAAGAGCTGTCACTTGAATAGACATATGTACACCTATATTCATGGCAGCATTGTTCACAATAGCAAAATTATGGAAACAACCTAGATACCCATCAACAGATGAATGGATAAACAAACTATGGTACATACACATAATGGAGTACTATGCAACAAGAAAGAACAACAATGAATCTGTGAAGCATCTTATAACTGGAGGACATTATGCTGAGTGAAATAAGTCAATCACAAAAGGACAAATATTGTATGAGACCTCTATTGTAAAAACCCATGAAAAATTTCACACACAAAATGTAACAATCTTTGTTGGTTACCAGGGATGGGAGGGGTGGGGGGGAAATACTAAATAGGCAATAGATAAGTGGTATCTTGGGTGAAGGGTGAGACAGTACACAATACAGGGGAAACTAGCACATCTTGTACAGGGAAAGGTCATGGAAGCTCCATAGACACATCCAAACTCCCTGAGGGACTGAATTGCTGGGTGGAGGGCTCTGGGGACCATGGTCTCGGGGAACATCTAGCTCAGTTGTCATAACAGTTTATAAAGACAATGTTCTACATTCTACCTTGGTGAGTAGCGTCTGGGGTCTTAAAAGCCTGTGAGCAGCCAACTAAGATACTCAACTGGTCTTATCCCTTCGGGAGGAAGGGAGAATTAAGAGCACAGGATACAAGGAAAAGATTAGTCTAAAGGACTAATTGTCCACAGCTACCAAGGCCTCCACCAGACTGAGTCCAGTACAGCTAGATGGTGCCCGGCTACCACCACTGACTGCTCTGACCAGGATCACAAGAGAGGGTTCTGGACAGAACTGGAGAAGGACATAGAACAAAATTCTAACTCACACACACACACACACACACACACAAAAGACCAGATTTACTGGCCTAAAGGAGAATGGAGAAACCCTGAGAGTATGGCCCCCAGACACCCTTTTAGCTCAGTGGTGAATTCATTTCCGAGGTTCACTGTTCAGCTGGGGAGTGGACAGCCCCATAAAACCAAATGGGACTAATGAGGTACAGCAGTCCAGGGACATGGGCCAGAAGGCAGAAGGGGACAGGAAAGCTGGTGATAGGGAAGCCAAGGTTGAGTAAGGATAGTGTCGATGTGTTGTGAGGTTTTTAATCATTGTCATAGGGCAACATGTGTACTAAATGTTAAATGAGAAACTATTTTGTTCTAAAGTGAGAATAGCAGCACAATTTGAAGAGCGTATTCGATGTCACTGAACTGTGCATGTAGAAATTATTGAAATGGTGTATCGTTGGCTATGTATATTTTCACCGAAGAAAAAAGGTTGAGAAGGGAGAGGGTTGATATGTTGTGGGGTCGTTAACCCATGTCATAAAACCATATGTGTACTACCGTTTCATGAGAAACCATTTGTTCTGTAAGCCTTCACCTGAAGTACAATAAAAAAAAAAAAAGAAAAATGATTAGACTCACTCCTGGCAACTGAGAGAAAGCAAGATTAAAAATTATGTACACATATGCTTTCCATTAAACTATATTCGTTCATAAAGATTAAATCATAAATACTGATTAAACTATAATTCCTACTTTGAAATATCAAACTTAATAATTTAGAGAGTTTTAAATAACAGCAAACACCTAAATTCACGTTGAACAGTCACCAAATTTTTAATTATAATTATTTATTACTTACCTTTTCCCTGGTTTGTGGGGTTTATGTTCAACTCCCACTTGTGGACTCTGGCTCTTAATACGAGTCTTAGCACTTTTTTAGACTTCAGAATTGAGAGAATGGAGAAAGCAATATCATAGCGTCATCCTCACTCAATCCCTAATGAAGCAAGCCAAATATTTTGTTAAAACTTGCCAAAATCTTGTGAATAGAAACCAATCAGTGAAAGGGAACAGCCTCATGCTATCAACTTACAGAAATGATGGCCAAACTTAGAGAAAAAGATTGTCTATGACATGAGTGTCCTGACAGAGCTCCCAACCCTGCCCCCATGCCTCAAAACAGATGGCAGACATAAAGTAAATTAAAATATCATGAGAAATCTCAGTAATACTTTCCAATCTGAAGAGTAGTGGATCAAAGGGTTTAGTGGGCATCCCTGGGGAAAGTGAAAATAAAAAGCCATTCGATGTGGGAGCCCCTTCCTCAGCAAAGGAAGGAGGGCCAGACCAGGGCAGGAAATGCCAACAGAGGTTGTCATATTCCAGGGCACTCTGCTGAGGTGGAGGGGGAGGACCACAGAATGGAGTGCACCTGTAGCTGGGCAGAGTAGCCCCTGCTAAAGGACATTCAGTAAATGTTATGGATTGAATTGCGTACCCCTCCCGAAAAAAAAAAAAGTGTGCCAACTTGGCTAGGCCATGATTCCCAGTATTGTGTGGTTGTCCTTCATTTTGTGATCTGATGTATTTGTCCTACGTGTTGTAAATCCTAACCTGTATGATGTTAATGGGAGCCCTGGTGGTGCAGTGGTTAGGTGTTCGGCTGTTAACCAAAAGGTCAGCAGTTCGAATCCACCAGCCACTCCTTGGAAACCCTATGGGGCAGTTCTACTTTGTCCTACAGGGTCGCTATGAGTCAGAATCAACTGGACGGCAATGAGTTTTTTGCTGTTGTTGTTTATCATTTTAATGAGGCAGGATTAGAGGTAGTTAAGTTAATCAGGCAGGATGCAATCTACAGGATTAGGTTATATCTTGAATCAATCTCTTTGGTGATATAAAAGAGAGAATCATACAAAGAGGAGAGGGACCTCCTACCACCAAGAAAGAGCCGGGAACGAGCATGTCATTTGGATCCAGAGTCCCTATGCTGAGAAGCTCCTAGACAGTTGATGACAAGGACCTTGCCCCAGAGCTGACAAAGAAAAAAAGCATTCTCTGGGAGCTGGCACCCTGATTTCGGACTTCTAGCCTCCTAGACTCTGAGAGACTAAATCTCTGTTTGTTAAAGGCATCCACTTGTGATATTTCTGTTATAGAAGCACTAGATAACTAATACAGTAAAACCTCAGAAGAAAAGCAGAAACTAAACCTTCCAGTTTATCTCCCTCTATCTTTGCATCATTAAGCCACACAGAAATAGTAGACAAGTAATAGTCTGCCCTCAGAATGAAGCTGTAAGGAAAAACGGAGATGCCAAGAATGATTCAAGAAGAATAAACTTAAACTGCATCAAATAAACAGAATGTTTGGACAGACATGTCTAGATTAATGATAAGAAAGATAAAAAGAAATGGCACAAGAACTATTTAAACACGCTATATCCAAAAACATTACTTCTACTACAACTACTAATTGATGGTCAAATGAAAAAAGGAATATAGCGTGCAAAGAAGCAAATGAAGAATCCAGTCTAGAAGAAGATACAACTGAAGGAACAGTATCAGATTTTCCACAGGTGCTTTGTGCTATCAAAGAGCTTAATAAGAATATTAATTCAATAAAACAAGGGAGAAAAGTGAAAGTAATAAATGGCTTTACAGCATTTTGCTTTGTTGTCAACAGTTAGAAAAAAAAATGGTTGCTGTCCAGCTGATTCTGACTCATGGTGACCCCAGGTGTTGCAGAATAGAACTGCACTCCATAGGGTTTTCATGGCTGCGACCTTTCAGGAGACCACCAGGCCTTTCTGAGGTGCCCCTGGGTGAGTTCAAACCACCTCACTGTTGGTTAGTAGCTGAGCATTTAACTGTTTATACTACCCAGGAACTTGTACATAATGGCTGTAAATGGACTGCCAAAAACAACCCATTGCTATCATACCACACAGTAGCTCTTAACTACTGCGTCGCCAGGGCTCCTATGGCCCCAAAACATAACTTAATATTTGATTACATTATGCCAATCCCAAGGACCTAAGGAACCCTGGTGGTGCAGTGGTTAAGCGTTCGGCTGCTAACCAAAGGTCAGCAGTTCGAATCTACCAGCTGCTGCTTGTAAACCCTATGGGACAGTTCTACTCTGTCCTATAGGGTCGCTATGAGTCAGAATCAACTCGACAGCAATGGGGTTTTTAAGGACCTAAATTTTCTGTACCATCTTTTCTAGGAGAGAGCTTTCTTCCATGTGACTCCTCCCTTTCCAGATCCAAACATGCTGTCTTAGAATAAATAACAGGTTACAGACTGACTTCCAGAGTTACTGACTCCCCATTATAATCTTTTTGAAATTAAAATTTGGCCCCTGGAGCCACCAGGTTACCTAATTCTTATTTCTCTTAATCAAAGCATTCTACAGGCCCTGCATGAAAATAAGATGGTTCTAAAGTTATTTTGGCATTGAGTTCAGGCTATGCTTTCCTAAAATAATTTAACAGGCACTTATTCTCTCTAAACTTCTCAAAACACTTTTGGCCAGGAATATAATAATTATCAAATATGGTACCTCAATGATTAAATGGTTAAAAAATAATTCAGGTCAGACTATGTGGAAAACTCTGTTAGATTTCGCATTAGGTCTAAAACATAACTAAACAAACAAGAGGTTCTAATAAGATATCACTTTGTCAATAAAGAGAAAATTTCTGTTCTCTACTTCTGGACTTGGAGGGCATTTGTAGAAAGGACAATTACTCAATCAAGTAAGTATCACACTCAAGTCTTGCTCATCAGCACAATGGAAGAAAGAAGACAATCCAAAAATAACTCTGTGCTTGGAACTATACTTTATGATCCGGTGGCAGCAACCAGTCAATGAACAGATATATAGTGTGTGCAGCTCACTCTGAGCACTAAGAACCAAGTTGACTTCCTACTTCCAGCTGCTCAGGGGTCCAAAGGAGTTCCTGTAGGTATCTGCATGTTATCCAGGCAATGAGAGGAAGGCCCAGCAGGGTGTGGAGTAGTGGAAAAAAACAGACTGGAATTAAAATTGGCCACATGTAACCCACAAACAGGAAAATCTTCTCTTCCCGATTCAAGAGTCAACTGCATAGACACAGACCAGGCACGCTAGTCAAGACCTGCCCTGCGCTGTTGGGAGCTTGGGTCATGAGCACAGCTGAAGTTGGTATTTCTGCAGCCATCCCTTCTGCCCAAGGACAGCACCATGTGAAAATGCTGGGCTGGGGGAACATTCATCGGTGTTCTCATCCACTCCCCACCCTAGCCTTTGGTGGAGCAGATCATGGAGGCCTAGGATTGAGGCTGGGAAGCTTTCACGTTGCACTCTACCCCCGTGGAGATGGACAATGACTGGCTGAGCCTCCTGGGGAGCCTGCCTTGTGGCCTTTCCCTGGCTTTGTGAGTTTTGTTGCTGTGCCTGCAAAGCTGCCTGTCAGTGGGCCTACGCTACGGGGAAGGAGCCCAAGAACTTGTGCTAGGGCCTGGCAGGGCCTAAACAGCCACCCTGACCCTCTGTCTACATTGGTGGTTTCAACTCTGCCTAACATTAGAATATCCTGGGGAGATTTTCAACTGTGTCTGTCATGGATTGAATTATGTCCCCCAAAAAATGTGTGTATCAGTTTGGCTAGGCCATGATTCCTGGTATTGTGTGATTTTTTCCTATATGTTGTAAATCCTGCCTCTATGATGTTAATGAGGGAGGATGGGTGGCAGTTGTGTTAGTGAGGCAGGACTCAATCTATAAGATTGGATTGTGTCCTGAGGCAATCTCTTGAGATATAAAAGAGAGAAGTGAGCAGAGAGACGGGGGACCTCATACCATCAAGAAAGCAGTTCCAGGAGAAGCTCCTAGTTTGGGGGAACAATGATAAGAAGGCTGTCAGGGAGAGAAAGTCTTCCCCTGGAGCTGACACCCTGAATTTGGACTTTCAGCCTATTTTACTGTGAAGAAATAAACTTCTCTTTGTTAAAGCCATCCACTTGTGGTATTTCTGTTGTAGCAGCACTAGATGACTAAGACAGTGTCCATGCCTGTGCCCACTCCAGACCAATGAATCCTGATCTCTGGAGAATTCTGATATTCTTTCCTGGCTAATATTGCAGCCAGGGTTAAGAAAAGATTACTAAGGGCACCCTGTAAGCTAATTGATCTCTTTCAGCCTGTCTTCCAACAGTGTTCCTAAACCCTTATTCAAAATCCTGTTGTAAGCCAACTAACATGTCAGGAGCCCATGACCACAACTCCCCGCACAGCCAGGTAGGGCCACTACCATGGTTTTTACTGTGGGTCACAGTAACCCTTGCTTGCCTGGATCCCCCCCCCAACCCCGCCGGCAGGAACTAGTATTGGTAGAGCACTGGCCTGTCACTGTACTGGTTAATTAACCTGGTCACTAGTCCTCATCACAGTTCTGTGAAGAATGACCCCATTTAACATATGAGAAAACTGAGGCCCAGAGAGATAAGGGACTTGGGAATTTCTTCCACCTCAGTTCCCTGAACTGAAATGTCCCAAATGTCATCTCAGCTCAAATGTTCTTCGCATCCCCAAATCTTCCCAGATATCTTGCTCTCCATGATTCAGCCTGTACCACCCTCATCCACAACACCTTTCCCATGCCTGTCCCCACGTACAAGACACTCACATAGATTGGCGTTACTGAAACTCCCACATCCTGCTGGCTAAGCAGTCACTGTCCCCAGGATGTCTCCTGTGGTCTATGGGATGCAGCAGCTGCTTGAGGCCCATCCTCCTTGTTGCCCAGGGAAAACAAACACTCACCTCAAAGGAGTAGCCATTTCCTATGGTGGTTAAAATCTAAACTTCATAGTCACATGGCCATGGCTGCTCAAAATCCCACTAGGTTTCCAATGAACCCCACCCCAGGCCACACAGCAGCAACCCTGGGAGAGGGTCCTGAAGGTTCCCATTTAAGACACGGACACAACATCACAAAGTTACTGGAGAACGCTCATCTCCTTGATGATGAAAATTAAGGGGAAAACGTATCCACGCTCGAATTAAAATGTGAGCTCTGTCACTTCCAGCTCTGTGGCCCTGATGTGATGGAGCTTTTCCTTGTCTGTAAAATGAAGATGACAGTGGCATGTTCCTCAATTGCTGCTGAAATGCAGGTGATAGAGGTGATGGATAAGGTAAAAGAGGTGAAGCATTTTGCATAGTACCTGACGTGCAGTAGGCACATCATAAATGTTGATAGTTGTTGGTATTATACTGGCAGCCACTATACTGTCTCATCCCTCCTTGTCTTCCACTTGCACGTTTCACCTGTAATCTCCCCCTTCCCTCCTGTCCATCACCTCCACCCACCAACAAGAGCTGTTATTTAAGGTCAGAGTCCCTGGGTGGTACAAACGGTTAATGCACTCGGCTGCTAACCAAAAGATTGGAGGTTCGACCCCACCCAGAGCTGCCTCAGAAGAAGGCCTGGTAACCTAATTCTGAAAAACCACCATTAAAAACCCAATGGAGCACAGTCCTGCTTTCACATACATGAGGTTGCCATGAATTAGAGTCAGCTCGATGGCAACTGGTTTTTAGTTAAAGCCAAACTCAAAAGCCTTACCTCCTAGCCTGCTTTCAGAAAGTGGCCTTGGACCAGCTGTGGAGTTCAGTATGCCTCTGTACAACTTCAGCATCAAGAGCCCACACTACCTGCCTCAGCTCAGACCTCACAGCCCCTGCCTGGATCTCTGCTACCAGTCCTCTCCTGCATGTCTCTTGACCATCTCACCCATGTTCCAGGCTGCTGTGAGGATGTTTCTACAATGCTAACCTGCTTTCTGACTCCCCTGTTGAACATCCTTTAACGGTTCCTCAGCACCGTCAGGGTGAGGTACAAACTTCCAGCTTTCCATGCTTGGTTCCACAGAACTTGTCCTTGCTGACCTAGCCTGCACACTGCACCCTGGCAGTGGTGGTGAGCTTCACAACCTTTACTGATGGCTCTCTGGGCTCAGCACCTGCCTGCCCTCCACTACCCCACAGGGGACCTATGCAACATACGCATTTTAGGGATCAGCTCCAAAGGTCACTTCCTGTCTGTGATGGTTAAGATTGTGTGTCAACTTGGCTGGGCCATGATTCTCAGTGTTTACATGTGATCACTCCCATCATGGAATCTGCTGTCAGTAGCCAATCAGTTGAAACGGAGTTTCCTTGGTGCTGTGGCCTGCATCTGAATATAAGCAGACATTCTGGCTTTTTTGCTCACTTTGTCTGGATCCTGTGGCTGCTTCCTGTTCATCTGACCTCTGGTTCTTGAGACTTGAGCTATCAGCTTATCTGCCCATCTTGGGATTTGTCAATCTTCATAGCTTGTGAGCGAGAACCCTGCTCTCTGACCTGCTGATTTTGGGTTCGCCAGCCCCTGCAGCTGCATGAATCAGGAGAAGCCTTGCGGTCTTGCCTGCCAATCTTGGGATTCATTGATATTCACAGCCTGTGATGGGGAGCCCTGCTCTCCAACCTGCTGATCTTGGGTTTGTCAGCTCCTGTGGCTACATGAATCAAGCGAAGCCTCTATCCTGATCCACAGACTTGGGATGGTTCAGTCTCTACAATCATGTGAGCCATTTCCTTGATATAAATCTCTCTATATGTATATTTATATGCTTTACTGGTTTTCCTTCTCTAGAGAACCTAGCCTAAGGCACTGTCTAAAGTATTTTCCTAACCTAGCACACCCAAGTAGACTGACCAAGTCCTTTACTTGTGCCTTTCACTAGACTTTGAGCACTGTGTCTAAACAATTCATTATGCTACTTCTTGTACATCTGTCTCCACCTCAACAAGAGATATCACATGTGAATAATAATTGCAATAATAACCACCTAGATTTATTGCCTGCTTGCCAGATGCTAGGCACAATTCCAGGCACTTCAACACTTATTATTAACTCATTTAATCCTCACTACAACAATGGACTCAAGTGTGCCGATGATCATGAAGATGGCACAGGACTGGGCAGCATTTCTGTCATGGATTGAATTATGTCCCTGCAAAAATGTGTGTATCAATTTGTCTAGGCCATAATTCCCAGTATTGTGTGGTTATCCTCCATTTTGTGATTGTAATTTTATGTTAAAAAGGATTAGGGTCGGATTGTAACACCACCCTTACCCAGGTCACATCCCTGATCCAATGCAAAGGGAGTTTCCCTAGAGTGTGGCCTGCATCACCTTTTATCTTACAAGAGATAAAAGGAAAGGGGAGCAAGCAGAGAATTGGGGACCTCATACCACCAAGAATGTGATGCCTGAAGCAGAGCGCGTCCTTTGGACCCAGGGTTCCTGCGCAGAGAAGCTCCTAGTCCAGGGGAAGACTGATGAGAAGGCCGACAGAGAGAGAAAGCCTTCCCTGGAGCTGACGCCCTGAATTTGGACTTCTAGCCTACTTTACTGTGAGAAAATAAATTTCTCTTTGTTAAAGCCATCTATTTGTGGTATTTCTGTTATAGCAGCAGTAGATGACTAAGACAGTTTAGTTCTGCTATACATTGGGTACATGAGTTAGAGCCAACTCCACAACAGCTAACAACAACAACAACACTGCTCAGTCAAGTAGATTCTATCATTACCTTCATTTTATAAATGAGGAAACCAAGGCACAAAGAAATTAAACAACTGCACCAAGGCCAAGCAGTTAATATGTAGCTTATTCTCAGAGTTCAGCACAGTACTTGGTGCATGGAAGGTTCTTGGTAAATTGTGTGGAACATAAATATTTTCTTTGTGGTTGAACTGTTACTCCAAACTCAGTTGGACTGGTGGTTAAATCTCCTCAACTTGTACTGGAGGCTGAGGCCACACAGCGGGGGACTCAAGTAAGTGCTTGCTGGTACATGTCACTCCCAGGTCCTCGGTTAGTTGTTCTGTGAATTCATAGCACACAAATATTTTATGACTGCATTTATCCCTCATAACAATATGAATGAACAACTGAATAAAAGCCAAATCCCCTGTGAAACCAAAAGAAGAGTGATTAAATTATAATCATCCTGGATTAATTAATCTATAATATTGGCTCTTTATATGAAAGAAGAAAATCAGCCTTCAACATAAAGGTTATGTACTCCTGAGGTCTGTGTCTTAATAAAGGAAAGGCTTGGGGAAAAAAACTTGACAAGTCCCCAAGATACTACATGTTTTAAATGTAGGCAGAAGGTTATTACTGATATAAAATATATTCAATGTAATTATCAGCCACAACAAATAATCAGAGTGATGATAATGCATAATTAACATTTTTAGACTCTTATAGTAATGTGTCTGATAGATAAGTGCACAATACTGAATTAATTTATTGTGCTATAGTGTTTTTAGTAATGAAAATTGTATATCAAAACATCTCTTCCACGGCACTGCAAGATATTGGCATAAATCACCGATAAGGTTTATTTCTTTGTTTTCTGATCTAATTGTAGTACAGATGCTGTAAAATGTTTAGAAAAATCCAAGTAGGGAAATTGTGAGAAGAGGATAGAGGCAAAGTAAGCTATAGATCTCAGTTCAAAAAGAAACAATTTTAAAAACATCACTTTTGGTCTTTGAACTAGGAGTTAATAAAGACATAGGAAGTGATTGTGCCTAACCCATTATCATCATCCAACTTAAGGTGACCTGTGCGTGTCAAAGAACTGTGCTCTGTAGGGTTTTCAACATCTGATTTTTCAGAGGTGCTTCTGGATGGACTCGGATCTCCACCCTTTCAGTTGGGAGCTGAGTGTGTTAACTGCACCACCCAGGACCTCCCTGAGAAGAAAGGCTGGACGCAGAGGCAAGGGAATCTTGTGAGTCAGATTTCCAAAGTTCTGTCATGGATGTCTTTGTATTCCAACTGCTGCTTCCTAAGGTTTTCATTTCTACAGTGTGGGAAAGGGAACAATGGCCTTCATCAGCAACGTCACTGTAGGGATCAAAGCCACTTCTTCTTTGTTGTGCCCAATCGTTTTGTCCACATGTTGGACTGTAATGATTTGCTTCTTATATCTGTCTTCTTCTCCATGCATTGCAAGGGCCATCTTCTGTTCTTTTTTTAATTTTGGGGGTTTAACCCAGTGTCTGGATACTCAGTAAAGTCTTTGATGAATTAATGAATTACAAGTCTATCTGCTTTTACTATCACTGGGAGATATAAATGCTACTGTATTTAGCATGGCCATAAACTCATCCCTCTAGAACCTATTGAAGGAAGTGGTGGTTCAGTGGTAGAATTCTTGCCTTCCATGCGGGAGACCTGGGTTCCATTCCTAACCAATGAGAAGCCACCACTTCTCTGTCAGTGGAGAGGCCTGAGTGTTACTATAATGCTGAACAGGTTTCCAGACTAAGACAGATGAAGAAGAAAGGCCTCATGATGTACTTACAAAATCAGCCAATGACAACCCTTTGGATCACAATGTTCCAACCTGCAACAGACCATGAGGTTGGTGTAGGACCCCACAGTATTTCTTTCAGTTGTGCACGTGATTGCTATAAATTGGTGGCAGACTTGATGGCAGTTAACAATAACAACAACAGAATCTATTCTCCAAAGCAAGGTATGGTGACCAAAAGTATTCGGGACAGGAATATGAGATCAGTGATGGATTCCACTTCATTAAGTACTCCTGTGACGTGTAAGTAGAGGAATAGAGGTACCCCTCTGCTGAACGTGGAATGACATGCTGCCCCACAGAGCAGTGGTATCAGCTAAGGTTCATGAGAGAAACTGAAATGTATGTATGACATCTTATTGACATCACTGTTTTTAAAGGTGCTCAAGAGCAGCGTTTTTCTCAAACTTTAATTTGTACACAAATTACGTGTAGAACTTGTTAAAATATAGATTCTGGTTCTGGAGATCTGGGATGGGGCCTGAGATTCTGCTTTGTTGACAAGCTCCTAAGTGATGCCAGTTTTGCTGTGGACCACATGTTGAGTAGCAAGAGTCTACAGGACCTTTTTCTTTTTCCTTTATCTTTCTGTTTAGCTGCTTTTAGGAATGCTTATATTTGCATAATATATGCATAATGGAGTGGGGACAATATGCTAATCTTCTCCATGGACATGATTGTCTTTCCAGAAGAGCTACAAAGAAATCAACATTGTTCAGCTGGTATCAGAACAACCCAACCGTATGTATGGTACCTAATGAGAAACAAACAGCTTCTTAAGTGCTAAACTTATCCATTCAATGCACACCCATGGTGTGACTGTGTCTCATCCTCAAATGTAATAGGGTTGCACAGCTTGTGGTCTGCGACAACTGTAACATGACTGCCCATGTAGGCTATACATCAGCTTCTTTTAGTAACTCTACATTATCTTCACACCAGCAACCAGAATTTCATCCAAAGAGTAGAGACAAAAAGAATGAAAAGAAAAAACCAAATCTATCATAATAATAACCGCCACTTAGTAAACAATTGCTGGGACCCTGTGCTAAGCCATTTTACCCTGGGACTGAGGCAACTGAGGCCTAGGGGATTTAGGAATTTGACCTAAGTCACAGATCTCAGATGTTGCTGAGCCGACATCTGAACTATGACTGCATGAAGTCAGACTTCATGGTTTGGACAGCTATGGTAACATCTCCAGACCCAGTGCCTTTGCTTTCTAAGACATGGTGTGAGACACTATAAGATGATGAAGAATAAGACACAGGTGTAGCCTATAAGGACTTAAACTTTAGTAAATGAGATAAAATACACTCATGACAAGAGAAATCATCATGGCTTGATGGATTAATTGCCAAATGTAGGGAAGCTTCCAACATAAAACAGCCCTGAGAAAGAGAAATCATTTCAAACCAGGATTGCAGTGGATGCTTCCTGGAGACAGTAAGGGCTGAAGTAGGTGCCAAGTACTGAAATAGTAGTGCGCTTGAATGAAGATGGAGGAAGAGGAGTTGATGAGCAAAAGTGGGCAAGAATAGGGCTTCGGGAGCAGTGAATGGAGCCATCGAGCAAGACCAGAGGATTCTCCGTCCACTAGAAATGAAGTTCCAAAATCTGGCTCTGCATCAGATTCACCTGGGGAGTGGGATCAAAACATCAACTCCCAACCTCCCCTCCCCCGAGACTGATTCTACTTGCAGCTCTTGGGGGTAAAACTTTGCTTTGTGATTCTGAAGCTGTTGCCTGGAGGGACTCTGGAACTGGCCTCTGACTTGTGCAACACTAGCCCAGGAGGCTCCATGGAGTGAAGAGACAGTGAGGGTAGGTCTGGGAATTCTTCCTCTCTGGTCCACAGGCTTAGTGACATGTCTAGCATGGAGTGGGGGCTCAGTGATGGCTGGAGAAGTGGACTGAACTGGCCTTGGGGAAGAGGAAGAGACAAGGGAAGCCTACTTAGACAATCTTCAGTGTAAGGCTAAGGCGTTTGGACCCTTTCCTAATGAGGGAGGAAATTTGGAAACATCTTTCCACAGACTGGTCCCATCTTAAATATGTACATGTTGAGAGTTTTTTGGCCAGGAATGGAGCTGGGATTCATACATCAAACCTAGCTGGACACAACACCTCACTCCTTCATGCCTGTGAGTGAGCAAGAGCCCCGAGGTGAACTTGGTAAGGCAGGCAGGACCCTGGCTTAATGAAGAAAGCTCCTCTCCCCAGGCAGCCCAAGCCCCCTCTCAGTCTCGGTGAGGACTCCTAATGGAATCTCTTTGATTCTTGTTTTCAGATTTCTTGAGGGGTCCAAAGAAATTTGAAAACAAGAACCTCCATGTTTAGCCACTATTGATTTATTTTGGTTCCAGTTGGCAGATTTTTATATAAAAACAAAGAACAAAGTAACTCTCCAGGGCTGACCTGAGATGATTGCATTAAACCTGTTCCACCTTGTGGAGTTGGGGAGGGCCTGATTTCCAACTGAGTGGCAAGCGTGAGACCAAGCAAACTGCATTCATACCAACAGAAGAAAAAGAAACTTTAACCAAATACAGGACTGTTTGGGATGCAAAATTCTGTCAATTAGAGCAGAGGTGAGGGAAATATATGATTTTGACTGTTTTCGGTTAAAATCCCAATCAGTTGGGTGACCTACACTGATGGAATGCATTACTTGTGAGTCCTCTCGCTTTTGCAGGTGTAGACCCATAGCTGTAAAGATATGTCAGTTAGGAATTGCACTTGGCTCTAAGTGGCTGGAATCTGTAAAACAAAAGCTTAGACCATTTAAACACAAAATGAGGTATCTGGAGGTAGGCCATCCATGGCTGTTGAAAAGGGTACATGATGCCATCAGGGATCCAGGCTCCTTCTGTTTTCTGCTCTGTCATCCTTCCCATTTGCTCATTGCCTCATAGTGATAAGATGGCTGTTCCATCTTCACCACTGCATCCAAGATCAAATCCACCTTTATCCAGGCAGGAATAAAGAGAGAAGGTAAGAGGCAGAAGGATATGTGCTGAGTTGGCCGTCTTTTAAAGGAGGTGGCATTGGAGGTTCCACTCAACAGCTTTAGCTTGTATTTCATTGATCTGAACTGTTCCCAACCACAGTCTTTTTGATATATAAATCATTGCCGTCAACTGAAAATTTCCTTTATGCCCCTTCCAGTCAATCCCTACTCTCAGTCCCTACCCCAGGCAACCACTGATCTCTGATTTTTTTTAAAGGGGTCAACTCATCATTAAATTTTCAGAAAAGCCAAGTCAGACTTTGAAAGTGGATAATAATGACTCCAGAAACCATAGTGAAGTGTGCTTAGGTCCTGGGGATCGGGGGTCTTGGTCACTGGCAAGATATAGGTGGATGAGGGTATGGGATCTGAATAGATAAGACACAAGAAAGGAGAAAGGAGCAAAAGCAATAAGGAAGTAAGAGCCAGTGAAGGAAAGAAAAAGGAAAAGGGACTAAAAATCTATGTGGGAGGAGGAGGGATTTTGACAAAACTTCACAGAGGAGATACCATGTGTGAGATTCTTTAAAAAACTGTGATGAAAGTTGCCAGATGGACTGGGAGAGAAAAGATTTTCCAATCAGAAGGAACCAGCTATAAAAGGCATGGAAATTTGAAGGAATATGAACTGCAATTAGTTCTAGCAGGAGTAACAACAGGGGAGGTAGGCGGGACCAGATGAGTACAAGGAACGTTACAGAATCATCGACATATATTAATATTACAAACGGGCAAAACCATTGAAAGCTTCACCTTTTCATACATTGGCTAGAAACTGTGATCCTACATTTTGAATTGTCTTTCTTAACAATCATTGGTACAGGTTTCAGTAACAACAGTCAGGAGGGTCTTCATTGGTCCAACAAATTTCTGTTCACTAAATGCTAATAGAAAAAGATAAAGTAGAAAGTCTTTTGTGTTGTTTGACTGGTTTATGTGTAAGTTTCCCTTAAAGATATTTTCCAAGATTATCCTAGCTTTTGTCTTTATACCTCAGGGCCCAGTTGGTGTGTCCTTGTGAGCCCTTGTGAGTCCAGCTCCAGCTGGGTCACATTGTCTATGCTCAAGGACAGGGAACAATGACTCCAATAGCATTTCTTAAATCAAGAATTTTAAGGATGGAGAGTCATATGATCAGATATGAAATTTAGAAAGGAGATCCTACTTGAAATCTGTAGGAGAAATTGCAGGAGAGCAAGATTAAAGCAGAGAGAACTATTAGAAACTGGCCCAATGGTCCAGGTGAGAAGTCACATGAGTCTGACATAAGAGAGAGTGGGAAGGAGGAGGTGGGGACTCTAGTAAACATAATAATGAAGTAGAATCTGCAGGTTATGTAAATTAAGCAAGATCACATAGTAAAGAAGAGGCAGAGTGGAAATTCAAACCTGGCCATCATGGGTAGATCTCTGTGACTCCAATGCAACTACTGGCCAGGAGCAGAGACCGAGTCACCCATCCCCTTCTTCCTTCCTACAGGAGAGAACTAAAAGTGGTGACTATCAGGAGGGATCAGTCCTTGGAGAAGGACATCATGCCTCGTAAAGTAGAGGGTCAGCAAAAGAAAGGAAGACGCTCAACAAGATGGTTTGACACTGTGGCTGCAACCATGGGCTCAATCATAATAACGATTGTGAGGATGGCACAGGACCTGGCAGTGTTTCGTTCTGTTGTATATAGGGTCACTATGAGTCAGAACTGACTTGACAGCATCTAACAACAGACAAGAGTCAGCTAGGATATTTTCAGCTGAGATAACTGAAAACTCTAAATCAAGCACCTTAAACAATAAGGAACATTTATTGTCCTACAAGATTCAAAGATTCAGCTATACAGTGAAAGCTTCATGGACCCAAGTTCTTTGCATCTTTCTGCTGTATTATCTTTACTATGTTCACTATGTTCTTTGTCCTCTGGTTAACAGGAGAAGCCTCCAGCAGATATCTCACCATGACACATTGGCCTGAATTATATCTCTTGTTCATGCCCAAACCAAGAAGTGGCAAGGGATATGATATTATCATAACTGACACCATCCAATTAGCATTCATACCCAGAAAATAGAGCCCACCTCCCTAAATCACATGACCACACAGATAAGTATGAAATCCCAAATAAAACTGGGGTACTATTTGCAAGAAGTGGGTGTTGATTAAGTAGTCAGTAGTGTTTGCTAGAGTTATGTAAATCAACTTACCGGCTCAATAAAATTCTCCAGTCCATATAGAGAGTAATTATCTCTCTGCCCAGTACGTTGCTGTTGAATCAATTCTGACTTATGGCAACATGTGTGTCAGAGTAAAACTGTGCTCCACAGGATTTGCAACGGCTGGTTTTTGAGAAGTAGATCACCAGGCCTTTCTTACAAGGTGCCAGTGGGTGGACTAGAACTTCCTCTCCTTGATTGGCATAGCTAGCACTTTCACAGCGAAAGTGAGCATGTAAGAAGGGAAAGAAATGAGTCTCCTATGCTCCCTGCCAAGGTGCTGTCCAGAGGACTGCCTAGGAGAAAGGTCCCATACTGGATGTAGAACATCCTCCACCCTCTATGGGATCCTTCCAGATATTTCTTAATCATTTTGACTCCCAGAGTGAGAATGGATTCGGCTCAAGCTAGAATGACTGATGCGTATGCCTGGGGAAACTGAGGCTCAGATATGTATTATGTAACTTGCCCAAATTTTGGAAATAGTGAAGCTAAAATTTAAACCTCAGTATTGGATTGTGAGTCCTAACCTCATTCCTGCTTTGGGGAAGGGCTCAGCATTTTGTTTCCCAGCAATGGCTTAGTGAATAATATATGTAAAGCACCAGTGCATCGTGGGCATGCAGACAAAGAAAACAAAGCCCAGAGGGGCTCGGTGAGAGACCCAAAGTTGCACAGTAGGCAACTCATTCACTCATTCACTCATGCATGCACGAGATCACTCTTGGACTAGGAGGCATAAGAGGAGATGATGAATATTTGTTTTTAAGCCATACTGCACTGTAAATATATATATTTTTTCTTTAGGTAAAATTATCTGCTTGTGTATCTAAAAGGAAAAGCTTAAAAAAAAAAAAAACACTGTCTAAATCAAATATGAAAGATTTTTTTTTATTATTTTTTAAGAAAAGCATTTGGAATTCTGCCTGCAACAATTAAATATTCCCTTCTACCCACTGTTTACTTCACTGAATAGGTGAAGGCTCAGGTTAGCAAAGACTTTGCTTTCTTATTAAGCTGCCTCGTCAGCAATTGCCGAAGGTGGTTTGAAGAAAGCTATCTGGTGTCTTTCTCCTCCAGAGATTTTCCCATTTTCTATGCAGATGTCTAGCTGGAAGCATTAGAGGTTGTAAGCCCAAGGCCGAGAAAAGCAGAAAAGTAAACACTGGACAACATTTTAAAACCACTGCAAATGTATCATTTGTTTCAAATTAAAAAAAAAAAATATGGAATAGCTGCATAATCCATAAAAAATTAAAAGTCATTGATCTATTCCTGATCAAAATACACAGTAGTTTGATCTAAGATTTCAATTCTGCACATCCCATCAAACACCAATATTTTATTTTCCATCTTGAAGTAAAACACCAAGTTGCATAGATTGGCTATTGGAGATTTCTCTTTTGTCTAAGCCAATAGCATTTATTATCATGAAAAGAATTATTATTACCCTTTACATTTGGAAGCGCTGTTCATATTTATTTATTGAATAGGAAGAGGCCATTGATCAGTGATATAAATTTTATACATTGTGTGCCCGATGGCAGGCAGCAGAGACTTCCAATAACCACGATTATCAGCTACTGACCTCGTTCACTGCAGTGGGAGCAGATGTATCCGTGATTAGTAAGTTCTCTCTCAAAGCCAAAGCGAATGATACTTGAATTTCCGGCAGATGAAGTTGATTGTCAGAGATGATCCTCCTCAGGAAGTAGAGTGAATACTAGGAAATCACTTAGGCCAAAGAGAAGAACTGATAACATGTAGGTGAGAAATGGAACATGGGAGGTTGTGGGGGGCAAAGGAAGATACCATCTCCAAACCCACGGCTGGGGTAGAAAGGCTTATTTGCAATCACACAGCCCACCACCATTTATTCTCATTTCAGGGGAAACCAAGACTCAGAGAGGTGAGTTGACTTACCTAAGGTCACCCAGCTAGTTGGGCTGAATCAGATTTCCTGAGCCCCATCCAGGTGTCTTCATCTCTACACCTTGCGATTCTCTTACCAGAAGTCTCCTAAGAACTCCTTCTGCTTAGGAATTCCACCCTGACGGGGTGAGTCTTGATAAAGATATATCATGGAACAGAAACTTTTCAAGTTGGAAGAAACCTCAGTGATCACCTAATTCCTTCATTTGAAAATAAGAAATAGAGGGCTAGAAAGGATACTTGATGTATTAATCTCCTAAGACTTCCATAACAAATACCAAAAACTGGGTAGCTTGTAAGAACAGACATTTATTGTCTCAGAGTTCTGGAGGTTACTGCCCAAATTCAGGATGTTGGCAGGTCTGTGTTCTCTCTTAAGATCCCTTATTTTCTGTCTCAGTTTCTGGCAGCCCCAGGCATTCCTTGGAAAGTAAATATATCTTTACATGGGCATCTTCCCTCTGTCTGTCTGTGTGGCTTCTATTTTATAGGACACCACTCAGATTGGATTAGGTCCCACCCTCAACTGGTATGATCTCATGTTAACTTGATTGATCACATATTCCAAGACCTTATTTCCAAACAAAGTCACAATCACAGGCCCCAGGGGTGAGGACTTCAACATATCTTTTTGGGGGACACAATTAAATCCATAACACATCTTGCCCAACATCACTTCTCTTCCAGCTTTCTCTCATGTAGAAAGAAACAAAGAAAGGGAGGAACTTGTATCTAGAATATATAAAGTATTATTATGACTCAATAATAAAGAGAAATATTCCAATAAAAATGAACAAAGAATCTGAATAGAAATTTCTCCAAAAAATGATACACAAATGACCAATTATCCCATGGAAAGATGCTTAATGTCATTATCCTTCAGGGAAACAAAAATTGAAACCACTATAAGACACCACTTCACATCGACTAGGATGACTATCATACAAAAGACAAGTAATAACAAGTGTTGGCGAGGATGTAGAGAAATTGGAACCCTCATATACTGCTGGTGGGAATGTAAAATGGTCTGGCAGCTTTGGAAAATGGTTTTGGCAATTCCTTAAAAGTTTACACATGCAGTTATCATATGATCCAGCAATTTCACTCGCATATAGCCAAAACAAATAAAAACATCCGTCCACACAAAAACTTGTTCGTGAATGCTCATAGCAGCTTTATTTGTAATAGTAAAAAAGTGGAGGACTATACAAATGTCCGTCAACTGATGAATAGATAAATAAAATGTAGTATATTCATACAATGGCAGATTATTTGGCATGGAAAGGAAAAGTACTTTTACACAATCACTGTGAGCCAGATCAACTCTACGACAATGAGTTTTTGCCACATAGATGAAACTGGATAACATTATGCTAAGTGAAAGAAGCCAATCACAAATGACCACGTATTATACAATTCTATTTATTTGAAAATTTCAGAATAGGCCAATCTACAGATACAGAAACTAGATCAATGGTTGCCTGGGTGAGGCAATAGGTTTTGGGTTTGGTGGGGTGGGTGATGGCTAAGAGGTGTGGGGTCTCTTTTGCGAGTAATGAAAATGTTTTAAATTGATCATAATGATGGCTGCACAATTATGTGAATATACTTAAATCATTTAATTGTACACTTTAATTAGATAAATCACGTTATGTGAATTATATCTCAATAAAGCTGTTAAAAAAAAAGAAGTAAGGCTTCACCACTTAGACTGTTCTTCATCCAGAAGGTCTTCTCTTTCCAAGGCCTCCATATTCTGTGCTTTATGCTAATTAGACTAGGGCTTGACCAGCAGACACTGAGATGCACACACAGACATACAAACACTCACACACACAATCACAGACGTACAGACTCACACACATACATATGTGCTCACACATTCTCTGTGTCACACACACACACCCCAACTCCTTGGCCATAAAGGACTAGTCTGGCTTTGGGGGTAAGGTATTGGGTGAGAGATGGCAAGGAACTAATATAAATGTGTACCAAAACAATCGTTTTCCTTTATCTTTTCTTGAGCGGGAAGAAGGGAGTAAAGGAGAAGGGAAGGGAAGAATGTAAGACATTCTTCTGAACTTCTTGCCCACTGCATGTGTGGGACTCTGACCTCACTTCAGTGTCCTCCAAGCACAGATCCCAGAGCAAAAGAACTAGTGAGGTCTAGTTGCACCAGCTGGCACTACCTTCCTGTGTCTATGAAAGGCAGTTGCCCCTGTGGTGAGCTTCCAGGAAAGCCAGGCAGAGCTGTACCTACAAATCAAACCACTTCTGTTGTGCATGAGGCTTACACAGGAAATTGACTTACTGGGAACAATTAACTGTCAGACTGCTATGATTATCAAGCTTGAAGTCCGAGCACCCACCCTTCCACTTTGACCCAGAAAGCAGGCCTACTTGGTGTCAGTGGGATCCCATCTCCTTGCTTTTGGAAAGGGCACGTGCTCTAATTACGGTCTTTGATATTCAAGAGGAAGTTTAGCATTGGCTTTTGGGAAGTTCTTCCTGGCTCTTAAGAAATCCTGAGGAAGTCTCTTGCTTTCTCTCCTGGCTGTGAACTAGGAAACACACAGCCCCAATTGCCCCATCTTACACCCAGAGGGACTCACAGGCTGAAGCTGAGTCTGTGATGACATATCCATCAGCCCAAGAGCTCCCCTGACCTCTGGGAGATCTGTGCAATGATAAATCTGGCTGTGGTGGAGGCAGCTGGATTGAGATTTTTTGATCCTTGAAGTTGAATGCATCCTAACCATTGCAAAGACTTCCAGAGGGAACTTGCCTAAGTGTCTTAGTCAGCTAGTGATGCTGTACCAGAAATACCACAAGTGGATGGCTTTAACAAACAGAAGTTTATTCTCTCACAGTCCAGTAGGCTAGAAGTCCAAATTCAGGGCCTCACCTCCAGGGGAAGACTTTCTGTCTCTGTCGGCTCTGGATGACAATCATCAATCTTCCCCTGGTCTAGGAGCTTCTCCGCACAGGAACCCCAGGTCCAAAGGATGCGTTCCGCTCCAAGCACTGCTTTCTTGGTGGTATGATGTCCCCAGCTCTCTGCTCACGTCTCTCTTTTATATCTCAGAAGAGATTGCCTTCAGACACAATCTAATCCTGTAGATCTCGTCAGTAAAACTGCCACTAATCCATCACATTAACGTCATAGTGATAGGATTTACAACACACAGGAAAATCACATCAGATGACAAAATGATAGACAATCACACGATACTGGGAATCGTGGCCCAGCCAAACTGATACACATATTTTGGGGGGACACAATTCAATCCATGACACTCAGCTTGAAGAGGCCCATGGGAGTCAGTTGGCATGTGCGTGGAGAGCTGCGGGAAGGATATCTCCCCACTTGGCTATGTTTCTAAAAGTGGACATCAATATGTGTGTATGCGGGTGAGCGGGTATGAGGATGTTCTCAGATGACTGAGTTCACTGACTCATTCACTCCTTCATGCAACAAGCCCATATTAGGTTGTTATGCTTACTGAACCTCCCAACATGAAGGGGATTGTATAATTGCATGAGTGTGTGTGTAATTGCTGACAGCACGTGTGCAAACGCACACGTATGCCTGTTTTCCACTGGAGGACTATTGGATTTGTCTGCAATCTACTCTCTTGGCTGAAGTGGTCATCTCTGTAAAGAGGAGTTCTTATCCCCATTTCTGTAGTGAACAGAAGACAAAAACAGAGGGGGGACGGTCAGCCTCAAGTGGAGCAGCAAATGACAGACTCTGACATCATGATCTCTGCACCATGAAGCAAGGCCTTGGACCTTGGAGGGAGCGGTAACATGAAGCACATCCAAACAAGGTTCATCTCCTATAATTGATTTCTTTTGGCAGGTCTGACCTCCTAACAGTGCCCTGCATAGGCTGGAGCTATTATAATTAGTCTCTGGTCCCTGAGACACCAACCACATGCTGGCTTAAAGAGACTGGCTGCCTGCGTTCAGAAACTTTTCATAGATACCCACAAAGCAGATAATCTACTCTAGACAGTAGTGCAAACTTTGAATCCCCTTCTTTAAATTTATAAATGCTAGCTTTAATTTAACATTTAGATTGTTAATATTATAAGAGACTGATATGTTAAATAAGAAAGATTATATGATCATCTCTATAGATTAAAAAAAAAAGACACTGGATTAAATTCATCTTCCATTTCTGCTTTTTAAATGTTTTGGTAAACTAGAGATAGAAAAAAATTGTTTCAAAATTATAAAGAAAATATTGCTCAAACCAACTGCCAGTGTTATATTTAATAATTAATCACTGGAGATACTTCTATCAAAATGAAGGAAAGACAAAGGTGGCCTTCATTAAGCACTATCATTAACATTATTCTGGAAATTCTAGCCAATGCAATAATATCATTTAAAAAATATCAGAGGAGGAGATACTAGGGGAAAAAAAGGAAAACCAAATTATCATCTCTTGCAGAATCTTGACATGTTTTCTTTTGACAGTTATCTGAAGTTATCAGAAGTTAGATCTGACTTCTAAATGAACTACAGACTTGCCAACGAAACTAAAAAGATAAATATGATTCTCTGCAATGATCATATGATGTTATGGATTGCTCCAGGGGTGACTTTGACAGATAATTATCATTCAGTGGTTAAAAAGTGACTTTTTTCAAAACCCAAACCATCCTATTTGGCAAACATTATCCAATGTTAAATTGCTTACAACCAAAAATTCAATATAATGCCTGGGGGTGCAAACTTGCAAACACCATGTTTCTTTGATTTTAAGATGCAATTTTTAAAACGTTAATGTTTGAGAAATTCAGGTATATCTTAAAACCGAGGTATATGTTAAATGTGCTTGGTGTATCTTTTTTGCTGAATGGCTGTTATTATTTTACAGTCTTAGATGGAGTGTGTACTAGAAGTCAACGTTGCTCAAAATGATATGAATGATGGTGTTTTGGTGCATTTTTCATAAGATCATGATGGATGATCAGTAACATCTACAGTAAGAATTTTCCAAGTGAAGTGTATTGTGGACCTCTAAGACAAGGACTATGGGAGCAACATTCAACGATGTGCCTGGTGTGTTGCACTCAGCCTCAAACAGTCTTTGATAAATGTGTCACCCAGCCCATAGTTCTCCTTTAGTCCTCTTCAATGTGGAGAGGGGTTGCATTTACTTTTATACATAGTTATTCTTTAAGCTTCATAATTTTTATAAAAGATCATTAACCTGATCTGCCTGGTTGGTTTTCAAAGACTATGACTTGTGCCTACATTTGGAAGAGAGAGTACCTGCACTCGTCTTGCTGGAGATAATACCAATCTTGAACTTATTTTCATCTAAAACCTATCAAAAGCGTGGTGATGAGAAATAACACTTCTGAATATTGTCTGAGGGGTGTCTGGACCCAAATCTTCCTCTAAATCAGTTATGTTTAAACATTTTATTAACCGTGGAAATCTTTGTTTAAGAATTAAACAGAGTAATTCTGACTGAAGTAGATGAAGGGATAAGAACCTCCTGTACAGCCTCCTTTTCTCTCCTCAGAAAGAGTGAGACCAAAATCTCAGAATGATGTGAAGGAGGCAGATTCACAGAGGAGGGCTCAGTCTGTAGTATTAGGTGGTAAATATGGGTAACCACCTGCTAATTACAAGAAGTATATCAAGTACCTAAACAGATGCCCTAAAGAGTTAAATCACTTCCTGGCAAAATGATAATGAAACCACAGAGTGATTTTATCTGGAGTTGACTCCCAGGACATATGGGCTACCTCAAAATTTGTGTGTAGATTATTTTCAAAATTACTGTCTTGTCTCAATAACTCTTGCCTTTATCCAGGAAACCCCCAGGTGTCTCTTTGCCAGTTACTATGCATCACATTCCTGTTATGGTCATTGTATTACCCTCTTTCAGTTTTCAAAAGAAGAACTATGTACCATATTAAAAATTGCATTAGTCAGACTTATGACTTATACCTCCAGTCATGCTGGAGTAGCTGGTATCAGATTAATCCTATTGCTGAAAATAAGTAAATAAAAGCAGTACACAATTTTTTAAAAAACTGGCTAAAGGGACAAAATCAAAACATTAACTACAGAACTCAAACAAATAGAAAGAGAACAACAAAAAAAGCCTACAACCACCGGAAGAAAGGAAATAGTAAAGATCAGAGCAGAAATAAATGAAATAGAGAACAGAAAAACAATAGAAAGAATCAACAAAACCAAAAGTTGGTTCTTTGAAAGAATCAACAAAATCGACAAACCACTGGCCAGACTGACAAAAGAAAAACAGCAGAGGGCACAAATAACCCAGTTAAGAAATGGAATGGGGGACATTACAACAGACCCAACCGAAATAAAAAGGATTATAACAGAATATTATGAAAAACTATATTCCAACAAATTTGAAAACCTAGAGGAAATGGATAAATTTCTAGAAACATACGGCCTACCCAAACTACAACAAAGTGATATTGAAAATCTGAACAGACCCATAACAGGAGAAGAGATTGAAAAGGTGATAAAAAAAACTCCCAAGCAAAAAAAGCCCTGGCCCAGATGGCTTTCCTGGAGAAATCTACAAAAAATTTACAGAAGAGCTTGTACCAGTTCTACTCAAGCTATTTCAGAGCATATAAGAGGAAGCAACACTTCCAAATTCATTCTATGAAGCCAGCATAACGCTGATACCAAAACCAGGCAAAGACATCACAAAAAAAGAAAATTACAGACCAATATCTCTCATGAATATAGATGCAAAAATTCTGAACAAAATTCTAGCCAATAGAATTCAGTATCATATCAAAAAAATAATACACCACAACCAAGTAGGATTCATACCAGGTATGCAAGGATGGTTTAACATTAGAAAATCCATAAACATAATCCACCACATAAATAAAAGAAAGAAAAAAATCACATGATCATCTCCATTGATGCAGAAAAGGCGTTTGACAAAGTCCAACACCCATTCCTGATAAAAGCTCTCAATAAAATAGGTATAGAAGGGAAATTTCTCAACATAGTAAAGGGCATCTATGCAAAACCAACGGCCAACATCATTCTTAATGGAGAGAGACTGAAAACATTCCCCTTGAAAACAGGAACAAGACAAGGATGCCCTTTATCACCACTCCTATTTAACATTGTGCTGGAAGTTCTAGCTAGAGCAGTAAGGGAGGAAAAAGAAATAAAGGGCATCCAGATTGGTAATGAAGAAGTTAAACTCTCCCTGTTTGCAGATGTTATGATACTATACATAGAAAACCCTAAAGACTCCACGAGAAATCTACTGGAACTAATAGAAAGATTCAGCAGAGTAGCAGGATACAAGATAAACATTCCCATACACCAGTAAAGAGAACGATGAAAAGGAAATCAGGAAATCAATACCATTTTCAATAGCCCCTAAAAAGGTAAAATACTTAGGAATAAATCTGACCAGGAATGTAAAAGACCTATACAAAGAAAACTACAAAACACTGCTGCATGAAACCCAAAGGGATCTACATAAATGGAAAAACATACCATGCTCATGGATAGGCAGACTCAACATTGTGAAAATGGCAATTCTACCTAAAGCAATTTACAAATACAATGCAATCCCAATACAAATACCAACAACATTCTTCAAAGAGATAGAAAAACTAATTATTAACTTTATATGGAAAGGGAAGAAACCCCGAATAAGTAAAGCACTACTGAAGAAGAAGAATAAAGTTGGAGGACTCACACTACCTGACTTGAGAACCTACTATACAGCTACAGTAGTCAAAACAGCCTGGTACTGGTACAACAACAGAGACATTGACCAATGGAACAGAATTGAGAACCCAGATGTAAATCCATCCACCTACGATCACCTGATCTTCGACAAGGGCCCAAAATACATCAAATGGGGAAAAGACAGTCTTTTTAACAAATGGTGCTGGCAAAACTGGATATCCATTTGTAGAAAAATGAAACAGGACCCATACCTCACACCATATACAAAAACTACTTCAAAATGGATCAAAGACCTGAATATAAAGCCTCAAACTATAAAATTCATAGAAGAAAAAATAGGACCGACACTTCAGGCCTTAATACATGGCATTAACAGGATACAAACCATAACCATCAATGCACAAATCCCAACAGATAAACTAGATAATTGGGATCTTCTAAAAATCAAACATCTATGCTCTTCAAAAGATTTCACCAAAAGAGTTAAAAGAGAACCTACAGACTGGGAAAAAATTTTTGGACAGTACAAGTCAGACAAAGGTCTAATCTCCATAATCTACAAGAAAATCCAACACCTCTACAACAAAAAGACAACCAATCCTATCAAAAAATGGGCAAAGGAAATGAACAGACACTTCACCAAGGAAGACATTCAACTGGCCAACAGACACATGAGGAAATGCTCGCGATCACTAGCCATTAGAGAAATGCAAATTAAAACCACAATGAGATACCATCTCACCCCGGCATTACTGGCACGAATCAAAAATACTGGAAATAACAAATGTTGGAGGGGCTGCGGGGAGATGGGAACTCTTATACACTGCTGGTGGGAATGCAAAATGATACTACCATTTTGGAAAATGATATGGCATTTCCTCAGAAAGCTAGAAATAGACATACCAGTCGATCCAGCAATCCCACTCCTAGGAATATATCCTAGAGAAATAAGAGTCATCACTCGAATAGACATATGCACACCTATGTTCATGGCAGCATTATTCACAATAGCAAAACGATGGAAACAACCTCGATGTCCATCAACAGATGAATGGATACACAAACTATGGTACATACACACAATGGAGTACTATGCAACGAGAAAGAACAACAATGAATCTGTGAACCATCTCATAACATGGATGAAACTGGAGGACATCATGCTGAGTGAAATAAGTCAATCACAAAAGGACAAATATTGTATGAGACCTCTATTGTAAAAACCCATGAAAAAATTCACATGCAAAATGTAACAATCCTTGTTGGTTACCAGGGATGGGGGGGGAATACTAAATAGGCAATAGATAAGTGGTACCTTGGGTGAGAGGTGAGATAGTACACAGTACAGGGGAAACTAACACAACCTGCACAAGGAAAGGTCATGGAGGCCCTATAGACACATCCAAACCCCCCGCGGGACTGAGTTGTTGGACGGAGGGCTCTGGGGACCATGGTCTCGGGGAACATCTAGCTCAATTGACATGACACTACTTATAAAGATAATGCTCTACATTCTACCTTGGTGAGTAGTGTCTGGGGTCTTAAAAGCCTGTGAGCGGCCATCTAAGATACCCCACTGGTCTCATCCCTTTGGGAGCAAGGGAGAATGAAGAGAACAGGATACAACGAAAAGATTAGTCCAAACGACTAATTGTCCACAGCTACCAAGGCCTCCACTGGACTGAGTCCAGTACAGCTAGATGGTGCCCGGCTACCACCACTGACTGCTCTGACCAGGATCACAACAGAAGTTTCTGGACAGAGCTGGAGAAGGATGTAGAGCATAATTTTAACTCCCAAAAAAAAAAAAAAAAAGACCAGATTTACTGGCCTAAAGAATACTGGAGAAACCTCAAGAGTGTGGCCCCCAGACACCCTTTCAGCTCAGAGGTGAAGTTACTTTCGAGGTTCGATGTTAAGCCTGGGAGTGGACAGCCCAGTAAAACTAAATGGGACTAACGAGGTACAGGAGTCCGGTGACAAAGGCCAGAAGGCAGAGGGGGAGTAGGAAACTGATGATAAGGAACACAAATTGAGTAAGGACACTGTTGATGTGTTGTGAGATTGTTGACCACTGTTATAGGGCAACATTTGTAGTAACTATTAAATGGGAGGCTGTTTTGTCCTGTAAGCCTTCATATTGGGCGAGAATGGCAGCACAATTGGAAGAGCATAGTCAATATCACTTAAATGTGTAAGTAAAAAGTTTTGAAATGTTGTTAAAAAAAAAATGAGACTAATGAGGTACAGTAGTCCAGTGACAAGGGCCAGAAGACAGAAGGGGACTAGGAAGTCCCCTGGTGATAGGGAACACAAGGTGGAGTAAGGATATTCTTGATGTGTTGTGAGATTGTTAACCATTGTCATAAGGCAACATGTGTAGTAACTGTTAAATGAGAAACTATTTTGTTCTGTAAGCCTTCATCTTAAGTGAGAATAACAGCACAGTTGGAAGAGCGTAGTCAATGTCACTGAACTGTGTATGTAGAAATTTTTGAAACGGTGTATCTTTGGCTATCTGTATTTTCACCAAAAAAAAAAAAAAAAGGTTGACAACTTAGAGGCTTAATATGTTGTGGGGTTGTTAACCAATGTCATAAAACAACATGTGTACTACTGTTTCATGAAGAAAAAAAAAAAACTGGCTAAAGACATTGGAGAGCAACAAAGGAAGCGAGTACTGTAGGGGACAAGATACAGAAAGAAACAGAAGTGCTCTGGATTGAGCTTAACATGTTTGCAATTTCCCCTCAAGTCATTTGTCAACATACAAGTTACCCATTAGCTAGGCAAGACGTTGAAAAATCAAGCAGAAGCAGAAATGGAATGGCTAAAAACTAAGCAGAGAGTTCTATTGACTTATAGCACTGGGGAGATGAAATCAGAGTTCAGAACCCACTTCAGAGAAAGGGCTCTATTAAACAAACCAGGTTGTCAGTTGAGATTCAAGAACAGGAAAAAATGGAAATACACAAGCATTGATTTGATCAAGGAAATTTGCCCATAGTATAACTGCCTGCTCTGCTGGCACAGTGGTTAAGTGTTTGGCTGCTAACCAAAAGGTTGGCAGTTTGAATCCACCAGCTGCTTCTTGGAAACCCTGTCCTGTAGGGTCATTATAATTTGGAATTGACTTTATGGCAACAGGTTTGGTTTTGGTTTAGAGGAAGAGAACTTACCCAGAACCCCTGCAGTTTATCTTACATAATCTAATCCAGATACAGACTTATAGGTGCTCCAGATAATGTAGATATCAGACTATGTTTTACAATAACTAATAATAATATATTTAAGAAAATTTATGAAAATGCTGAGAAGTGCACCAAAGAACTGGAATCCATAAGATATAATTGAATGAAAAATAAAATAATCCAAATTAAGAATTCAATACATAAATTTAAAATAGGATAGAAGTGGAAAAGAAAGAAATAGTAAACTTAAAGACAGATCAGATCAATAGAAAACATCTAGATTGAAGCCTATAGCCATCAGAGACTAGAAAATGCAGGTATTTCCATAAAAGACATATAAAAAATGATAAAGGTGTCTAACTATATGCAATTGGAGGCTTCAAAAGAGAGGGAGGGGGCACAGAAGCACTATTTGAAAAGATGTGGACCAAATATTTTTCTTATTGAGAAACATCAAGCCACACATTCAAGTAGCTCTATGAATCCCATACAGGATGCATGAAAAGAAAACCACAATTAGGCACATCATAGTCCAACTACTGAAAACCAAAGAAAAAGGGTAAATCTTAAAAGTATCCAGGTGAAGACATCAGTATGAGCTCATGTACAGCCTAATATAAATACAGAGGGCTACATATGGAAATATTTATAAATACATGTGTATATCAGCTGGAGAAAGATGTGACAGTCTACTTTCATAAAGATTTACAGCCTTGGAAACCCTATGGGACAGTTTTACTCTGTCCTATAGGGTCACTATGAGTCCTAATCAACTGGATGGCAGTGGGTTTCTAGTAGGTTTATGTGTGTATATACGATTTAGTATACACACATACATTTTCTTGCTCTGTCAATGGTGAGGACCTAGAAGCAAAAACACTCCAGCAGCAGTGAGCACATTTAACACCCGGATGTTGGTTTCTAATGCCATTCTGAAATAAAAGAAACTAGGTCACCTTGGAGAAATGACTGATTCTTGGGCTGGGGCAGGGAATATACAAGATGATTATGCAACATATTGTAGTGCCAGAAAGTAAGAAAGTGTTAAAAAATAAAAATAAGTCACATATTGATGGGAGTATGGCAAAGGGAACAGGAACCAACTGAAAGATCTATCAATGGTCAAAGCTGGAACAATTTAAGTGAAATGAATAAATGAATGAATAAGTACTGGATTATAACTCAAAGTATAAAATAAATAACTATTAAATATCCATAAGTCCATACTGATATAAATAAATTATTGAATAAATAAATAAATGGAGAAGAGACAAATACCTGTGCAGAATAATTCCAAACAATTTATGTAGACACTTTTTCCTCGAGAAGGTGGAACATAACTCCCCACCCCTTAAGTGTGGTCTGCTCATCATGACTTCCTTCCCAAGAGAATAGTATGGAAACGGGAGGAGGGGGGAGAGTAACTTTACTGTGGAGAGACCTGACAAACACTAGTTCAGCCAAGTGATGAGTTAGCATCAACAGTTATGCCAAGTTGAGCTCATGAAATCTTGACATGATGTGACGAGAATGACTCTTTAACTCTGCGTTCTTCCTAAAAAATATATATGTATATGTATGTGTATATATGTGTGTATATATGTATGTATGAGTACATATGTATGCATATATATGTGTATGTGTGTGCATATATATGTATGTGTGTACATATACGTACATGTATATGTATGAATGTGTACATATATGCTTGTATGTGTATATATGTATGTGTGTATATGTGTATATATATGTGTATATATGTATGTATGTGTGTATATATGTGTGTGTGTATATGTGTATATATATGTGTATATATGTATGTATGTGTGTATATATGTATGCGTATATATGCATATGTGTGTGCATATATATGTGTGTACATATATGTACATGTATATGTATGAATGTGTACATATATGCTTGTATGTGTATATATATGTGTGTATATGTGTGTATATGTATGTGTATATATATGTACATGTATATATGTGTATATATATGTATGTGTATATACATATGTGTATATATGTATGTGTGTATATATATGTATGTATGTGTATATATATGTGTGTGTATATATATATATATATATAAACCCAGTCTAATCATCAGAAAAACATTAGAGAAATCTCAGTTGGGGGCTTTCTACAAAATGCCTGACCAGTGCTCCTTCAAACTGTTGAGGTCATAAAAAAGAAGGAAAGTCTGAGAAACTGTCACAGCCAAGAGGAGCCTAAGGGACACAGCCTGCTAAATGTAATGTATCCTGCAGGCATCTTGCAACAGAAAAAGCACTGTGGTTAAAACTAAGGGAATACTAGTGAAGTATGGACTTTGGTTAATACTAATGCATCAATATCAGTCCAGTAATTGTGACAACTGTACCATACTAATGTAAATGTGAATAATAGGAGACACTAGGTATGGGCTATGGGGGAACTCTCTGTACCATATATGCAACATTTCTTTAAACTTGAAAGTATTCTAAATTTGTTTTACATCTTTAAAAAATAAAGCATCTAGATGAAAAAGACACGTTTCTTTCAAGAAGCATAAATAAAATTTACAAATGACTTCCCATCATGAATGGTAAAATATAGCAGACGATGGAATTGCATCTCAAAGTGCTGAAGGAAAATAACTACCAACCTAGGATTCTATGCCCAGTAAACATGTCCTTCATAAATTAAAGAAAGAAAAGAGACATTTTAGAAAAACACAAAGAGAATCCATTACCATTAAGTGTATGTGTATATATATGTGTGTGTATATATATGTATACGTGTATATATATATATATATGTGTGTATATATATGTGTGTGTATATATATAAATATATATACACATACACTAAAGGGAGTTCTTTAGACCTAGATGAAAGCATATCAAATCAGGAAGGAATAAAGAACCCAGGAAAAGGTAAACACATGGGTAAATCTAAGTTAATATTAACTTAGTTAATAATAATAATGTGTTGTGGGGATTAAAATGAATGTAGAATTAAAATGCACACTAACAATAGCACAAAACACAGTGGAGGAGTGTAAGCAAAGTTACAGTATTCTTAAGCTCCTTCCATTGCCAAGGAGTTGATAAAATATGCACTTTCAGGTAGACTCCAAAAAGTCAAAGATGAAAGTTGTAAAAATCTATAGCCACTTCCAAAAGGATATATATCTAATAAGATAAAATGAATTAATAAAAAATGTCATTAATTCATAGAAGATAAGAAATGTGGAACAAAAAGAATAAATGGAGTAAAAAGAAAATGGGTAACAAGATGGTAGATTTAGCTCCAATATATCAGCCGAAAAAAACAAACCCATTGCCATCAAGTGAATTCCAACTCATAGCGACCCCTCAGGACAGAGTAGACGTGCCCCATAGGATTTCCAAGGAGCAGCTGGTGGATTCGAACTGCTGACCTTTTGGTTAGCAGCTGGGCTCTTAACCACTGAACCACTAGAGCCTCCCCCCAGCCAACAGAGGCCCTGGTGGCACAATGGTTAAGAGCTAAAGTTGCTAACCAAAAGGTTGGCAGTTCAATTCCACCAGCCGCTCCTTGGAATCCCTATGGGCCATTGTACTCTGTCCTATAGGGTCGCTAGGAGTAGGAATTGACTGGTAGCAATGGGTTACAGTTAATATATCAGCAGTTTTATTAAATGTATATACACCAAGAACTCCAATTAAAAGACAAAAATTGTTGGGCTATATTAAATTTAAAAAAATAATATAAATACACAATCCATAATAAAGATCTGATTTTGATAAACAGAACGAGTGAAATTGAAAGAAAGAAAATATATTTGCCATGAAATTACTTACCAAAAGAAAACCATGTGACTATATTTATAACAGATAAAGCAGACTTCAAGGCAAGACACACTAGTAGAGATGTGGAGGGATGTTTTGCCACAATAAAAGCTAATATGTATGCACATAGTAATATTGCTTAAAAATACATATAGCAAAAATTGGCAGAACTAAAAGGAGAAGTAGACAAACCCACAATCATAGCTCGAAGTACTAACGTATCTCTTTCAAAAACTCTAAGCAAAACAAAAAGTTACTGAAGATTTGAAAACCACAATGAACAAATATACTTAAGTGACATTTGAAGCATGTTGCACCCAACAGCTGAATAATACACTCTTTTTCGCTACATGCAAAATATTTACTAAAATTGAACATATGCTGGGCCATAAAGTATCAACAAATATTAAAAGATTGAATTCATACTATGTTCTCTGATGACAGTAGATCTAAGCTAGAAAGCAAAGGGTGACTGAAAAATCCTCCGAATGTTTAGAAATGAAGCAATATGCTTCTAAACACTTCACAGATCAAAGAAGACATCACAATGGGTATTAGAAAATATTTTGAAGTGAATGTTAATCAAAAGATAGCCTATCAGTCTTGTGGGATAAAGCTGAAGCAGTGCTTACAGGGGAATTTTTTAAACCTTAAATGCATATGTTAGAAAAAGAAGTGTGAAAAGCAATGATCTAAGCATTCATCTCAAGAAACAATCATTTTACTTAGTTTAAATAAGTAAATAAGGCATTTTAAATTCACAGAATCTAAAAATGAAGGAAATAATAAGTAAAAATTATTGATGTCAAAAGCAAACATACAATAGAGAATAAAAAGTCAGGTTTAAAAGATTAATTGATAAACCTTTAGCAAGATGATCAAAATAAAAAAAGAGAGAGAGATGACAAATATCAGGAATGAAAAAAGGATATCATTACATGGTCTATAGACATTAAAGATTATAAGAGAATATTATAAGCAACTTTATGCTAATAAATTTGAAAATTTAGAAGATAAAATGGACAACTTTCTTGATAACACATTTTTTAAATGGATACAAGAAACAAAATAATCTAAATATTTCTTTATCTACCAGAAAAAAAATGTAATTTGTAATATCAACTTTCCCCAAAAAGAATTTCAGAGCCAAACAACTTTATCATTGAATTACTCCAAACATTCAAATAAAAAATTATTCCAATTTTATACATACTTTCCTAAAGCACAATAAAATTAGGAATACTTCCAAACTCATCTCATGGAGCCAGCATCACTGAATACCAAAACTGAAAATTATGTTACATAAGAAGAAAATTGCAGACCAATATCCCTCAAACATAAATGCAAACATCTCCAACAAAATATTTAGCAATTAATTTAATTAATCAAAAATGTTATTGTTGTTAGGTGCGGTAAAGTCGGTTCCAACTCATAATGACCCTATGCACCACAAAACGAAACACTGCCCTGTCCTGCACCATGCTCACAATCGTTGTTATGCTTGAGCCCATTGTTGCAGCCACTGTGTCAATCCATCTCGCTGAGCGTCTTCCTCTTTTTTGCTGACTCTGTGCTTTACCAAGCATGATGTCCTTCTCCAGGGACTGACCTCTCCTGACATGTCCGAAGTATGTAAGACATCCTTTCTCCTAAGGAGCATTCTGGTTGTACTTCTTCCAAGACAGATTTGTTCGTTCTTTTGGAAGTCCATGGTATATTCAATATTCTTCTCCAGCACCACAATTCAAAGGTGTCAATTCTTCTTTGGTCTTCTTATTCATTGTCCAGCTTTCGCATGCATATGATGCAACGGGAAAATACTATGGCTTGGGTCAGGTGCACCTTAGTTTTCGAGGTGACATCTTTGCTTTTCAACACTTTAAAGAGGTCTTTTGGCGAAGATTTGCCCAATGCAATGCGTCTTTGATTTCCTGACTGCTGCTTCCATGGGTGTTGATTGTGGATCCAAGTAGAAGGAAATCCTTGACAACTTCAATCTTTTCTCCGTTTATCATGATATTGTTTATTGGTCCAGTTGTGAGGATTTTTGTTTTCTTTATGTTGAGGTGTAATCCATACTGAAGGCTGTGATCTTTGATCTTCACCAGTAAGTGCTTCAAGTCCTCTTCACTTTCAGCAAGGAAGGTTGTGTCATCTGCATAATGCAGGTTGTTAATGAGTCTTCCTCAAATCCTAATGCTTGTTTCTTCTTCATATAGTCCAACTTCTCGGTTTATTTGCTCAGCATACTGATTGAATAGGTATGGTGAAAGGATGCAACCCTGACACACACCATTCCTGACTTTAAACAACGCAGTATCCCCTTTTTCTGTCTGAACAACTGCCTCTTGATCTGTGTACAGTTTCCTCATGAGCACAATTAAGTGTTCTGGAATTCCCATTCTTCACAGTATTATCCATAATTTGTTAGGATCCACACAATCGAATGCCTTTGCATAGTCAATAAAACACAGGTAAACATCTTTCTGGTATTCTTTGCTTTCAGCCAGGATCCATCTGACATCAGCAATGATATCCCTGGTTCCACATCTTCTTCTGAATCTGCCTGAATTTCTGGCAGTTCCCTGTTGACATACCACTGCAACAGCTTTTGAATATAAGGTTGTTTTAATACTCAAAAACAATCAATGTAATTCACCACATTAATAAAATAAAGGAGAGAAAGCATATTATCACCTCAGTGGAGGCAGAAAGGACATTTAGTAACATTCAACAGCTGTTTATGATAATAAAAAAGAAAAAAACTCAATCATCCACACAAACAAATAAGTTTTAGTGAAGTAAGAATAAAAGGAAACTTTATTAATATAGCAGAGTACCTACAACAAAAGCTTACAAACATTTTACCTAATTTTAAAATATATAACTGATTATATTTGCAGATAGTATGATTTTGTGTATAAACCAAAACCCATGTAGTCGAGTTGATTCCAACCCATATCGACACTATAGGACAGAGTAGAACTGCACCATAAGGTTTCCAAGGCTATGATCTTTACGGAAGCAGAAGGTTACATCTTTCTCCTGGTGGGTTCAAAACTGCCATGCTTTCAGTTAACAGCCAATCATCCACTGCACCACCAGGGATCCTTAATTCTGTGCATAGAAAATCTAAAATCAGCTACCAATAAACTATTAGAATTCATAAGTGAATTTTGCAAAATTTTTGGAGGTAAAGTCAATAAAACAAATTGTATTCCTCTATACTAGCACAAAGAATTTCATTGGAAAATGAAATTTGATCAATGAAGTCATTTACAATGACATCAAAATCACCAAGTATTTAGTAATAAATTTAACCAATGAGGTGCAAGACCTCTACACAAAAACTACTGAGAGAAACTAAAGAAGATCTAGATAAATGGATAGATATATCATGTACATGGATTCGAAGGCCAATATTGTAAAGATGTCAGGTCTTTCTACATTTATATCTCTATTCAAGGCAATATCAATAAAAACCGACTCAAGTGTTTTTGTTTTTGTGTCTTTTGACTAAATTATTCTAAAATTTATATGGAAAAGAAAAGGGTGAAGAATAGCAAGAGAATCTTGAAAAAAAATAGTGTTGGAGGATGTATATAGTCATATATCATGACTTATTATAAAGCAAAAGAAGCCCTGGTGGCACAATGTTAATACTTGGCTGCTAACTTAAAGGTTGGCAAAAAAAACTCATCCAGTGGCTCCACGGGAGAAAGACCTGGTAAGATGGTTAATGTTATGTGTCAGCTTGGTTAGGCTAGGATTCTCAGTGCTTTGGCACACATTGGACTGGTTGCTTTTCCACAGTGTAATATAATGTAATCACTTCCATGATGAGATCTGCTATGAGCATCCAATTAGCTGAAAGAAGAGTTTCCTTGGGAGTGTGGCCTGCCTTGAGTATATAAATGGATGTTCCAGCAAGGATCACTCTCACTCTGAATCCTGCATCCTACTTGTCATCATCTGACCTCTGGTTCTTGGGACTGGCACAAGTATAAACAGACCAATGAAGTAGAATAGAGAAGCCAATTTCACACTAACACATTGCACAGTAATGATCAACATGAATCCAATCCCCTCACATTCCCACTTCTCCATCTTTGTTGCCAGCCACCCTGATGACACTCTCTCTCTCTGACCTTACTTAACTGGAGCTAGATTAGAGCTCACAAGTTAAAAGAACACTATCCTTCAAACTGTCAAATAGGAAGATGCAAGCCTCAAGTTTTGGGAATCCAAAAGACACCCCAACCTTCTGGCCTGCTGGCCACAAATTTTGGGCTGGCTACAGTGGTTAAGAGCTCGGCTGCTAACCAAAAGGTTGGTAATTCAAAATCTACAAGCCGCTCTTTAGAAATCCTATGGGGCAGTTCTACTCTGTTCTATAGGGTTGCTATGAGTCAGAATCAACTAGACAGCAATGGGTTTACCATTACCGCTTCAGGTGGTCAGCCGCAAGCTCAGGAGTCCACACAACACCCTTACTTTCTGATTTGCTGGTTCCTACCATCACTTTGGTTCGATAATTCAATGGAATGTCAGAATTCACAAAAAGTATACTATACTTATGACTAGAGATTTATTATAGTCATAAAAGGATACAGATGAAAAGGTGCATAGGGTGAGATCTGGAAGGGTTCTTAACGTGGAGCTTTCATGTTCCAAGGGATGCACTACCCTTCCAAAGCAGATGTTCTTACCAACCAGAAAGCTTTCCAAGCTTTAGTGTTCAGGGCTATTATCAGCCAGTCCTACATGATAGGCTAAATCATGTCCCCTGAGGCTAGTTGATATCGGCATCCCAAATGAGCCTTTCTTGTCTAGCCAGCACCCACTCACCAGCACAAACTTTCGGGTGTGGCCTGGAAGTCCCAGATGAAGGCACCCAATTACTCCAATGGTTATTTCTCCAGAGCCAAGGAAAAAAGGCCACCTTACTTAGGGTAAAACTAGGTCCATTATCCCATACACATATGCTACCATATAAGCCCCTGAAACGCAGAAAGAGTTGTCTTTTCAATAAATAATGCCTGATCAATTGGTTATCCCTATAAAAAAACTTGACTTTACTCCTACATCACAAAATACACAAAAATCAATTCCAGATAGATTGTAGACCTAAATGAGAAAAATAAAGCAATAAAATTTCAAGCAGATAACATAGAAGAATATTTTCATGACTTTTATTGGAGTGGGCAAAGCTGTCATAACAGGACATAAAAAAGGCTATCCATAAAGGAAAACACTGATAAATTGGACTTTGTTAAAATTAAAACTTTTGCTCATCTGAAACAACTATAATAGAAACAACAAGGATGTTGACACAATGTGAAGAATGTAACCAATATCACTGATCATTATGTCTAGAAACTGTGAAATGCAAACAGGTTTTACAGTGTATATTTTCACCAAAAGTAAAATAAAATATTATTATAAAAAAACTTTTATTCATCAAAAGATATCATTAAGACTGAAAGGAAAGCTATAAAGAAGATGTTTGCAAGACACATACCTGACAAAGCAGCAATAACCAGAATATACAAAGAAATCCTGTAAATCAATTAAAAAAAAAAAAATACAGACAGCCCAATAAAAAAAATGGGCAAAACACTCAATCGGGCACTCTTTTGCAATAAACTCTAATGATGAACTTTTGCATGACCTTGAGTCCAGCAATTTTACTTTCTTACCTAAAATCTTACCTAAAATCAACTTCTATTATCTAGCCTCAAGTGAAGCTACATACGTCAAGCACATTTGGAAGGGACATAGTGGGTATATTAGAAAACTAAGCCTGTTGCTGTCAAGTCGACTCTGACTCATAGAGACCCTGTAGGATAGAGTAGAACTGCTCAATAGGGTTCCCAAGGGCAGCTGATGTATTAGCCACTGCATCCCTGGGGCTCTGGTAAGTATATTAAGACTTTTAAAACCAAACTCCAACTGCTTAAGTAAGAAAAAAACAAACTTTTGTCTTATATAACGGGAAAAAAAATCTAAGAGTAGAAATAATTTTAGACGATGCTTGATCCCAAGATTGAGATGATGGTGTCAGGATGCAGTCACTCTCTTGGCTCTGCTCACCATGTTGGTTTTATTCTCAGATTCCATGCAATGGTAAAATGGTGCCAATAGCTCTAATCCTACTTCTTCCCGGGTTCAAATCCAGCTAAAATTGAGCATTGTTCTCCAGGAGCTACATTGCAAATTGCAGGATTACTCTAACTGGAATAATCTGAACCTTAATTTCCAACACTAAAATAATAACTACGGTCAAGGAAAAGGCGTTACATAATTGGTTACACCGGGGTCATGTTTCACCCCCTGAACCAATCCCTGTGGTGCAGGGAATTCAAAAGTGCTGATTGGCCAGTCATGGTTTGTTCATTCCTCATAGGAAGTCAGGATCATCACCAGATCCATAAGAACTGAGCTAGAAATGGGCAAAGGAACTTTGAGGTGTTATTTCCAGAAAACTGGGTAATAGATACTGAACAGATTAAAATCACAATGTCCCCCAAATGATTCTTGTGAGACTGAATTTCAGAAAGTGAAGTGACAGGACAAAGGTCCACAGAGTTGGTGTCATAAGCTGGACATAAGAACAGAAAGCCTAACCTAAAAGACTGAGAGAATTTTGGTTCTCTTGAAGACTATAAAGACGCAGATAGACCCTCAGGCCTTAATTCTGCCAGGCATTCTTCCCTCAAGTTCTGGTTGGCTCTGAGTCCAGGGAAGGGAGGGATCTCATGCTGGGGGGAGCAGGTTGCCAGACAGTCCCCTAAGGTATCTGGATGCAGTTCCACATGGCCCTTCATGGAGGAAGGCTGCGGTCTTGACTGGGAGCCAGGAGTCCGGTGGCTTGGCTGGGCCTGGGTGTCCAGGATTGGCGGGTGGTGTCTTCTGCACACTATCTCTCCATAGCACCATCTGCAGCTGCCTTCTGCATTTGGCCCAAAGACAGCATTGCCAATCACTTCAGGGGGTTGCTGCTCCTTCTGTAGTCAAGACTTGGGAAAGGCCAGATTTGACACTTGGCTGCTCTCCTTGAAGTTAAAAGTCCTAGCTTAGGTCAAGAAACATGGAAAAAAAAAATTATAGCATGATGCCTGAAAGGATGCAGCCCTGCAAGACAGCCCTGAAAGTACATGCCAAGGAAACTAACGAAGGAAACACGGAAAGGAATCTGTGGCCTTAGGGCTGCTGAAAGATACTCTAGAAAGCTTGCAGATTCAGTTTTTAAGGCCACATTAAGCTCAGAATAAAGACAAGAGAGAAAAGAAGCATGGAATTCATTCTTCTCAGGAGACATAAGTAAAAACGTGAAGGGGATCACTAGTTAATTATGGTTGGGTTGAATAGTGTCTGATCCTTCCCAGATATTAGGTGTAGGCTGCAGGAATGGTGGGCTTAGTGAGGGAGGATCCAGCGGAGCTCTGTGGGACAGAAGAGTTAGGCAGATCAGAGAGAGGGCCCAGTCAAGCAGCTGTGACCTGGATGAATACTGGAGATTGTCCTAGGAGAGCAGAGAAGGGGGAGTCATACTTGCAAATCAAAGGCTCTGGTTGAGTTCATTTTCTTACCTTGCCCCACCCCAGCCCACAGCAGATTCTGGGCACTGAACTAAAGGATGCCCCACTTCGGCCCCCTCTATGGAGGAGTTCAAGCATCACCCTGGAGCACAATAGTCATCAGGTCACAAACCTGCAGCTCCTTTTCTGAATGTCTCACTCCTCATGTTTGGTCCATAGGCCTTCCAACTTTCCCTGGCTATAATCATGACCTCCTGCCGATGGACTTGGTTCTCTGCGTCCCTCCCGACAGCCTTTGTGCCCCAGAACAATGAATCCTCCATATAACTCTCTTAACACTTCTCCCAGTTTTACCCAGGAGAAGGCCACTCTCCCTTCGGAGAATACATTCCTCTGGATAAGGTAAAGATGGCTCTGGCATGTGTAGCAATGCTGGGCTTTGTCAAGTCTACTTTGACTCAGTGATCTCAAGTGACACAATAGAACTACCCCCACAGGGTTTTTTTGGCTGTAATCATCACAGAAGTAGATCTTCAGGTCTTTCTCCTACGACTTTTTGGTTAGCAGCCGAGCACATAATGCTTGCACCACCAGGGCTGCTTATGTGTGTGTGGTGAAATGAGTTTCTTTATGTGACCTTTTGTCTTAGTTCTTTGGGAAAACAGTCTGAGAGATTTTTCCCCTAAGCCCTGAGGAGTTACTTTTGCCCTAGTTTTCTACCCTGGAGGGTTTGTTACTTTTGTCCAGGTTGATTGAAATTTCCTGGGTAAGCTGTAAACAGATGGTTTGATAGTTTTTCATCTGGACTAGGCTGCAGCCTAGTCTGTGAGGGGTCTATTTTACACACCTTGCAGGGATTGGTCAATATACTTATGCAAATGAAGTGACTATAGCCTAGTATGCAAATAAAGTGACTGTGACCTACCGTGAGGGGATTGGTCAGTTGATGGCCCTGGTGGGAGGGTTATGCCTTGAAATTGACCAGGAGTTTGCTTGTATATGTAGCCAACCACATGGGGGTTTCAGAAGGAAGAAAGAAGCAAAAAGGAGAAAAGGCAAGAGAGGCAAGAAGATAGAAGAAACAAAGAGAAAGGAGGTGAGGAACCTACTAAAAGAGCTGTAACATGGGTCAAAAGCTGTAACAGTGAAGACAGCAAGAAGCCTAGAAGGGGCCCTGTGGCAGAGTCAGTGATGATGGCGGAAACCTGCTGAGCAAAACTGCTACTGTGGCTGTGAGCTGGGTCAGTTAGCAGTGGAGAGGCTGATGGCAGGGAGGCTGAAGGCAGAGAGGCCTGTCCTCATGGGGCTGAGAGGAGCCTACCCTGAGTGGGCCGAGAGGAGGCCTGCCCTGAGGGGACCAAGAGGAAGCCTGTCTTGAGGGGGTTGAGAGGAGACCCGCATGGCAGACAGGAGCTGAGAGAGCTGTCCTGCACTGAAGAAGGGAAGGATGTGCTCTCTCTTCAGGGGAGCCTTTCAGACTTTGCCTACGTGCTTCCTCATCCTGATCCTGTGTTGCAGCCTGTTGATCCTGATCCCAAGTTGTGCCCTGTTACTTCCTTAATAAACCACTTAACTGTAAGTATGGTCTGTGAGTTCTATGTGGCCATTGCAATGAATTATGAAACCCAGCAGAGAAGAAGAGAGTGCCATGTGGAGGATCGCTGGTGTCAGAATTGGTAAAAAAGGTTGGAGAGTGGAGGTATATTTGACCTCCACCTCATAGGGATCAGCCTTGTGTTGATCTTGATTCTGATTATCCCTCCTGAAGTTAGACAGGTTCTGACAGTACCACTACCATTTTACAGTGTGACAATAGAGATATGAAAAATATCACCATTGGACGCTCTTAATCAAAACATGGATGAACCTTAAAAAACAGTATACTAAGTGAAATAAGCCAGGCACATAAGGACAAATATTGTATGAGTCCACTTAGTTGAAATATCCAGAATAGGCAAATTTATAGAGACCAAAAGTAGATTAGAGGTTACCAGGCACTGAGGGGGTAAGAATGGAGAGTTATTGCTTAATAGGTACAGAGTTTCTGTTTGCAGTAGTGACAAAGTTCTGGAAATAGTAGTGATAGTTACACAACCCTGAAATATATCTAATGTCATTGAATTATACACTTAAAATGGTTAAAATGGTAAATTTTATGTTCTATATATTTTACCACAATAAACCCAAAGAGGCGGCAGGGCCGAGATGGCAGAGTAGTCAGATGCTTCCTGTGGCACCTCTTACAACAAAGACCCGAAAAAACAAGTGAATTGATTATGTGTGACAATCTAGGGGCCCTGAACATCAAAGACAAAGTTGAGGAGTCAGACTGAGTGGCAGAGGGAGGGAGAGACGGTTCAGAAGCAGTGAGGATTTGCCAGACCTGACCTGGCCAGCATCCTGCAGGCTGGATCAGCTGGCACACGAGGGCTGAGGCAAGCAGTAGTGCTCCGGAGGTGTTTTCCATATCAGGAGAAACTGAGCAGCGGAGAGTCTGCTCAAGCCTCCAGAACTAGGGAGAAGAGGCACCAAATGAGCGAAAGTTAAGTACAAGTGTCTAACCCACAGTGTGGGATCAAAAAACACCCTTCCCCTTCTGGGAAGTACTTCTCCCCCATTTACCAGCCCCTTCCTGTTCTACTCTGGTCCTGGTCTGGCTTCAGCGATTGTTGCACCCCCTGGGCCAGAAGTAGTACCTGTCGCACACCCTGAGCCATTCTCCAGGCTTTGGAAAGGGAACAAATTAACAAACAGGAAAAAATAATCTGCCAGCTCTCCTAAACCAGGAACTCAGGGCAGGCACAGCCCCTTTCCCTAGGCACAGGCATAAGGAGTCCACGGACTTTGAATACCTTTCATCCCTGCCTAGACTTGTGTGGGCCCATTTCAACAGTGTAGGCCCTCATTAGCACAGTAAAACAGGGTATATACCTGAAGCCTATTTTCAACTGCAACAGCTAAGGTGGAGTGGCAGATTCCTGACATTTGACACCAGCCAGCACATTAAGCAAGGTTTTCACCTACCCACATCAGGGGCCTGAGGACTGCTGGCTCCACTCCACAGAAGTCCGAGAATGAGTGGTGCCTCCCAGTCCTTACAGTCAACAGCATGGGGTGCCCAAAGTCCAGCTGCAAGACCCACCCACCTATGAGCTCTAGGGAATAGGGACATGCCTTCCACCCAGGAACTCAGGGGCAGCCATCAGCACCCTGCCTTGCTCAGCACATAACCTCCTGCTGCAGCCAGATGACTGTGCCTACTCCAGTCACCCTTACGTAGCCCTGCCCATCTAGGACTGTGGGTGAGAGCCTGCATCACACACTCAGTGACCAACCACGTGGACAACTGAGCTGAATCCACACAAGAAAAGTAAATGGACTCCTGGGCTCACGTGCCTAGTAACAGCTCTAAACACCTGGTGACAGGATGTGAGAGCTTCAAAGGTGCCAATAATCAAAGTAGCTCACACAACCAGCCTATTTGGGCCTATCAAAACAAAACAAGAAGTGGGGACACAGTAAGCAAACATAAAGTAAATATAATAACTTATTGATGCCTCAGAGACAACAGTCAATATCAAATTACAGAAAGAAGCAGTTCATGATGCCTTCAGCAAGCAATCAAAACAAAGAACCAAGAAGCTTCTCAGAAGAAAACTGCTGAGAATTACTGGAGGTAGAATTCAAAAGATTAATATACAGAGCTTTGAGAGTTTGAGAGCCACTAGTCTATGAGGTTGCTTCAAAACAGAACTTCATTAGGAAAACAAATGGACTTGCTGAGATTAATCAAAAATACATTAAAGAATAAACATTTCAAACAATCGGTGTGATTGATGTTCAGTTTTATAAAGGGTCAACTTGGCTAGGTTATACCAAAACCAAACCAAACCCATTGTTGTTAAGTCAAGCCAAGGAGTGGCTGGTGGATTTGAACTGCCAACCTTTGGTTAGCAGCCGAGCTCTTAACCACTGTGCCACCAGGGCTCCTAGGTATGTTATAGCCTCCAGCTTTTCAAACACTAATATAGATATTGTTGTGAGGGTATTTTGTAGATGTGATTTAAGTCCATAATCAGTTGACTTTAAATAAAGTAGATTATACCAGAGAATCTGGGGGGGTCCTGATTTAATCAGCTGAAAGTCCTTAAGAACAGAAATGAGGCTTCCCTGAATAAGAAAAAATTTCACCTGTGGGCTGCAGTGTCGACTCTTGCCTCACAGTTCCAGCCTGCCCTTCTTGATGGCCTGCCCTGTGGATTTTAGACTTGCCTTGCCAGCCTCCACAATTGAGTAGGTCAATTCCTTGCAGTAAATCTCTCAGCATATATCTCCTGCAGGTTCTGTTTCTCTAGTTGAACCCTGGCTAATACGGTTGGTTATATGGTTATCACAAGCATAATTATGGGTGAGAAACTAAATAAAACTGAGCTGGGTTCTGATAGCACCATCCTATTTTTCACAAATAATTCAGACTAGCAAATCACACAGACTTGAAATTGAGTCCTACTTCCATGACTTTCTAACCCTGTGATTTGTGATAAATTAGTTAATGTTTCTGAGCTGCTATATGAAATGGATATGATGACACTGACATTGTTAGGGTGCTGGAAGGGTTAAACAGAGCAGCGAACACAGTGTCTGGCATGTCACTGCAACCACTATCCTCATCAGTGTAGAAACTGAAGAGCTCTTCAGTCAAAAGAGACTGGAAAGTCATCTCAGTACACATTGTAGTCTTCTTCTCTCACGCTGGCCTGTTACACCTCTTCTTTGTCTTGCCCTTTTTCCATGTTGGTCCAGGCTGGAACTGGTTGCTTCCTTGCATCAAATAACAAATTACTACACAAAAAGCTATAGCCTTTACCTGAAGTTGTTCAATTCAGACTTTTCAATAACAATAACTACTAACTTCTAAGAAGGCTTTCATTTTTCCAATAGTTACTGAAGAATACAGTCTCCAATTACTTAAAATGATGTATACTATACGTACATACTAGTTGCCAATCAGTCGACACCAACTCACGGTGACCCCCTGTGTGTCAGAGTAGAACTGTGCTCCATAGGGTTTCAAATGGATGATTCGTTGAAAGTAGATCACCAGGCCTTTCTTCTAAGACGCCTCTGGGTAGACTTGAACCACCAACTTTTCAGTTCACAGCTGAGCACATTAACCATTTGCACGACCCAGGGACTACTAAAATGAGGTATGATCTTCTGTATTTACAGGATCCTCTGGCTTTATATCTTTCACTGAGGACCCTCTGCCTAACTTTTTTTCCCCGCTGTTATAATGATAGCTGACTCTTATATTTAGTTTATTTAATCTTCATGTTGTTGCTGTTGTTAGGTGCCATCAAGTCAGTTTCAACTCATAGCCACGCTATGTATTACAGAATGAAACACTGCCCGGTCTTGCGCCACGCTCACAATTATTGTTATGCTTGAGCCCATTGTTGCAGCCACTGTGTCAATCCATCTTGTTGAGGGTTTTCCTCTTTTTTGCTGACCCTCTACTTTACCAAGCATGATGTCCTTCTCCAGGGACTGATCTCTCCTGACAACATGTCCAAAGTATGTATTTAATCCTCATAAAAGCTGCAAATGCGTATAATTATTCCCACTTTACAGATGAAGAAATAGGCACTGTCACAGATTGAATTGTGTCCCCCAAAAATATCTGTTAACTTGGCTGGGTCATGATTCCTAGTGTTGTATAATTGTGTACCATTTTGTAATCTGATGTGATTTCCTTATGTGTTGTAAATTCAACTACTATGATCTAATAAGATGGATTAGCAGCAGTTAGACTAATGAGGTATACAAGATTGGAGAGTGTCTTAAGCAAATCTCTTTTGAGATGTAAAAGAGAGAAGCAAGCAGAGACACACAGGAACCTCACATCACCAAGAAAACAGTGCCAGGAGCAGAGTGCATCCTTTGGACCTGAGGTTCCTGTGCTGAGACGCTCCCAGACCAAGGGAAGACTGATGCATCACAAGGCTCTTCCTCCAGAGCTGACAGAGAGACAAAGCCTTCTCCTGGAGCTGATGTCTTGAGTTTGGACTTCTAGCCTACTGGACTGTGAGAGAATAAACTTCTCTTTGTTAAAGCCATCCACTTGTGGTATTTCTGTTATAGCAGCACTAGATGACTAAGACAGGCACCAACAGTTTAAGTCACTTTCCTCCGTCACATGACTAGACAGTGGCAAAGCCCAGCATTGAACCCCAAAATCTGGTTCCAGAGTCATTTTCCTTAATCACTATGCCACAACACCTCTTGTTACTGAGGCTGCTCTATCTGCTGAAAGGAGCAATTAGGTCTGAAAAGACAACAGATCTACCCCCATCAGAGCCTGGGGGATGGCATGGCTTCTGTGAGTGCACCGGCAGGTGGTGTTAAAGGATGGTGACTTTCGTGGGTGCCACTGGACTGGGTGGCCTGGGGACCTGTCCACTCTTCTGCTGCTGCTTGGCCTCTGTAGAGGTGAGAGGTGAACTCAAAGCACAAAACCTCTTTACATGTTCCTGAGATGACAATCTTAGCAATTTGCTAGAAACTACCTTGTTTTTGCAAATATGACAAACCGCCCGCCAAAGTTACCACAGCCCCCAGTTATTGAGATGGAAGTCACCCAATATTCTGAATATCAGAGGGTTCACCAAAGGACCATCAGCAACTGGAGTCTGCAACCAAAAGGCAGAAGATCCATGAGAAAGGGTGTGTGCTCTGTCCATGGTACCCGTGGGGTAAGCTCCTGTACCCAAAACCCATTGCCGTCAAGTCGATTCCGACTCAGAGCAACCCTACGGTTTGCATCCCAGACCACTTAAATTAGGGTCTCAGGGGTAGGATCCAAGCTCCCCATGTGATTCCCATGTACAGCCAAGGTTGAAAACCACTGGGATAACTACTCACAGCCTGATGGGAATTTGTATCATCTGCCTTCAGGAGTTCTTGAGTCACTCAGAAAAGTACTAAGTGTCATGACCTGTCACTCTGGACCAACAGACTTCTCTCTGCTTTACATTACTCTCCTTTTAGGGCAGAGCAGTGTTCCTGCTGAGCAGAACCAGAGCTCTGTGTGTGGTGTGCTTGAGCATGTGAGTGTGTGTGTGTGAATATATGTGTATGCACTTGTGTGCACACTCCTGAGGGATGTAAACACATCATTCCATTTCAGTGGGGCTTCAGAATAATCGAGGACAGCTGTGATGCTGAGAAATCATCAGCTTCAAAATGTTTGGTCCCTGGAGAGCTGCAGATGTGCTGAGGGTGTGATGGAGATTGCTTCTCGCAGGAGGAAACACGGTTCACCTCTTTCACTGCTTCTCCACGTGCTGATATCTGAGAACTCCAGGTCACCAGCAAGCTGTGAGGCTGGACTTTGCAGGTCACTGTTGGAACAGTGCCAGGACAGATGAACCACATATAGACCCTGGGATCGGGCTAGTTTGTTATGGGGCCAACACCCCACCTACTGGATACTGAAATCATGACTCGAGGATCCAGAGGCATTTAGAAAGGTACAGGTGCACCATAGACAAACTTGCTTAGGACACGATGGACCAGAGAGTTCCCTGGTCTCCAGCACTCACATAGCCGTGTCCTGCTTCTCAGAAAAATAAGCCTTTCAAGAATCCTATACAGGGGCAGTTTTGTCTATTTTTGTTGTGGTGGTAAAAGTATATACAACAAAAACATTTGCCATTTTAACATTTTTTTACATGTACAATTCAATGACATTGATTACCATCACCACTATCCATTTCCAGATTTTTCCATCACCCTTAACAGAGGCGCTATCCCCCTTAAGCAATAACTCCCTCTTTCTCCATGCCTCCTGCCCCGTTGTTGTTGTTGTTGTTAGGCACCGTCAAGTCAGTTCCGACTCACAGTGACCCTGAACGACAGAGCAGAACTGCCTCATAAGGTTTCCAAGGAGTGGCTGGGGGATTTGAACTGCTGATCTTTTGATTAGCAGCCAAGATCTTAACCACTATACATTTGCCTATTCTGGGTAGTCCATATATATAGGATAGTCCATGTACATAAGATTATACAATATTTGCCTTTTTATGACTGAAATTTCATTCAACATAATGTTAACAAGGTTCAGACATGTTGTGACATGTATCAGAACTTTATTTCTCTTTATGGATGAGCAATATTCCAACATATGTGTATACCACATTTTGTTTACCTATTCATCAGCTGATGGACATTTAGGTGGTTTACATTTTTTGGTTGATGTTAATAGCACTGCAATGAACACTGGTAGACAAGTATCTGTGCGCTCCTGCTTTCAATTCTTTTAGATATATACCTAGGAGTGGAATTTCTTGATGATATGGTAATTCTATGTTTATGTTTTCGAGGAACTACTAAACTATTTTCCATAGAGGCTGCATAAATTTACAACCTCACCAGCCATAGATTAGTGTTCCAATAGCGCTACATCCTTGCCAACACTTGTTGTTTTTGTCTTGCAGATTATAGCTATCCCAGTGAGGGTGAGGAGGTATCTGTGATTTTCCCTAATGACTGATCACATTGAGCGTCTTTGCATGTACTTGTGGGCCATTTGAATATTTTCTCTGGTGAAATGTCTATTCAAGTATTCCGCCCATTTTTTTTTATTGGATTGTTTGTCTTTTTTCTTGTTGAGTTGTAGGATTTCTTTACATATTCTACATATTAAACCCTTATCTAATATATGGCTCTCCAAATTTGCTCCCATTTTGTAGGTTGTCTCCTCACTTTGTTGATAAAATCGTTTGATGCACGAAAGTTTTTAATTTTGATGAAGTTCAATTTTTCAACTTTTGTCTTTTGTTGCTCATGCTTTTCGTGCCATATGTAAGAATCCATTGATAAAAAAATAGATCCTAAAGCATTAGCCTTATGTTTTCTCCTAAGAGTTTTATGGTTTTATTCTTACATTTAGGTTCTTAATCCATTTTGAATTGATTTCATATATGGTGTGAGGTATGGGTCCAGCTTCACTCTTTTGCATGTGGAAATCCAGTTTTCCAGCACTATTTATTGAAGAGACCATCACTCTGACTATTCAGGACCCCTTGCAATTCCATTTAACTTGAGGATTGCCTTTTCCATTACTGCAGTGAAGGCTGTTGGAATTTTGACGTGGATTGCATTGACTCTATAGATTGCTTTGGGCACTATTGACACCTTAACAATATTGAGTCTTTTAATCCATGAACACACAATGTCCTTCCATTTATTTAGGTCTTTAATTTCTTTCAACAATGTTTTATAATTTTCAGTGTATAAGTCTTTCACTTCCTTGGTTAAATTTATTGCTAGGTGTTTTATTCTTTTAGATGTTATTGTAAATGGAATTGTTATTTAATTACCTTTTCAGATTGCTCATTGCTGGTGTATAGAAACCCAACTGATTTTTGTGTGATGTTCTTGTACTTTACCAATTTCTTGAGTTTATTTATTAGTTTTAGTGGCTTTCTTAGGGAATCTTTGGGGTTATCTCTCTCTCTCTCTCTTTCCATATATATATATATATATATATATATATATAAAATCTGAAAAAAAGGATAGTTTTACTTCTTCCCTCCCAGTTTGGATGCCTTTCATTTCTTTTTCTTGCCTTATTACTCTGGCTAGGACTTCAGCACAATGTTTAACAGCAGTGATAAGAGCAGGCCTCATTGTCTTCTTGATCTTAAAGGGACAGCTCTCAGCCATTCTCCATTGAGCATGATGTAGGCTGTAGGTTTCCTATTTTTCAAAGTCTCAGAATAACCCTAATCTTATGAGAGAAATATTTTTACTTAATTTTACAAATGATAAACCTGAGAATATGAGGAATTGGATAAATTTCCCAAGGCCACAGAGAGAGGAATTTTCCAAATCCCAGTTCACACCCACATTTCTATGCCCTCCGAATCTGTTCTTTCTTCTGATCAGGCTGTCCTGAAGTTCATGGTGATGCTTAATTTATAATGACTGCTTGTAATAATGCCATTAATTGCCACTTATCAAGTGCTTTTTGTGTACAGGTCACTCAGGAGACTTCAAAAGCCAAGATGATAACGGCTCATGATAGCGTTTCAGACTTCGGCAGGGCAGCGGGAGAGAGATCTTCGGGTGTAGTAATAGGGAACCTCCATGGACCTCAGATCACAAGGTGGATGGTTTCTTACTCTGTCTCTCCCTAAGGACTTCTTGAGACATCAAAAGTGACTTAAGAACTCACGTTGCTGCAGACAGACATGGGAGAGGACTTTTAGAAGGAGTCTGACTGCATCATTTACTTCGAACCATATTTGTAACATTGCAACAGTCATTTTTCACTTTCACTGTATCCCAAATTTATACCGAATTCATTAATTTAATCAGGCAAACAGCAAATATTTTCCTTCTTTGATAAAGATAGCAGATAACCACCTTCTAAAAGGCATCCAAAGTTGACAAGCCCACAGGCAGTTTGCCAGGACTCATGGGCAAACTACAAACATTTTATTATTATATTTGTGCAAGTTTCTAGATGAAAAAACCAACAACAACAAAAATCTGTTCCTTTAAGGTGCATCCACTTTCACTTTCCATACCCCTTCCCTTTTTTCGTTTTCTATTTTGGCATTTCGTTTGCAAGAAGCACCATCTCCCTTATTTACATGTGAAAAAACTTGGAGCATCATGTGGTGAGGGTTCAGGCAGACACTGAATTCCATTCAATTCTCATTTCCTCTTTGACAGTCACCATTGAATCAATCATGTTCTCCCTGCCCTCTCCCTGACCACCTCAGAGATGCCAAATCGCTTTTCATCTCATATGTCAATCACCCTCAGACTATGTCCACTTTTCATTACTAACACACCATCATATGACCTGCTAATCTGTCACTTTCTGACAGCAGTTAGTGTGCCAATTGATTTAATTAGCAATCAATTAGCTTGTTACTATTGGAAGTAATTACTTTTTATAGAGAAAAGAGTGCAGCTGGTGAGGGCAATAAAATTGCACTAATAAAACCACGTCTACTTCCCTCTATACCAGTGGAGCCACTGCACTCAAGGATGGCCAAATTATGGGTGACATACACATCTTCTGAATAGTCCTTGGGGATGTAGTCCCCTTATGATTACGTGCAGAGCCCCTCTGTCATTAACATTGTCCAGAATTGGCATTTTCAGGGAAAGATTAGGTAAATGTTTTATGTTCACGTTCACATTGCAGACACTTTTCAAAAAACAGGTTTCAGACCAAGAAGATACCTTGGAAATACACCTAGACTCCCCTTTTCCAAAATGAAGTTATTAAGGCCCAGAGAGTTTAAGTGACTTGCCCAAGGTCACACAGCTAGTTAGTGCTGGAGCCTTGAAGAGGGACCAGCCCCCTGACTCTGAGTTCCTGCCCCACATGTCTGGAAGGGACTCTGCACCACTCTTGCATCAGACTATGTAGGTCCACTTCAAGGACCATTCAAATCCATGACAGGGGAAGGAAATGGAAATATCCAAGAGAAAGGCTCTCGTCTTCTTGGAGACAAAAGGCATTGTGATTTTTAAGAGTCACTTTCTGAAAATGTGTGGGGAGAAAACTAGACCATCCTATGAGTTGGGAGCATGATGTGGTCTCGGGTGGCACAGAAGTCTAGCTATTTTCGGCACGATTGCCTCATCTTGATACACAGACTTAAAAAGTACCCGCAGCCACTCTTGACCCAAAGGCTACAGTACATGTCCGGCACTTTCACTATTAAATTCAGCCTCCAAACGGCTCCCCAGACACGTGATGACTCGCTACATTAGCTTCGTGGTGAAGAGCAGAGGCAGTAATGAGATGACTAAGGAGACTTGGATTCCATTCATCATCCTGTTTGCTCCAATGTAAGTGTTCTTCTATCAGCACCATTGGTACTGATGTCATTACCAGAGGCATAAATCACCTCACTGTGACAGAGTCCTATTAAGGGTCAGGCCTAAAACCATTATTGACAAATTAAGGATCACGCTTGGCCATTTTGTCGGCATGCCCTCCATTGGGGTATGGGCTGATTCGTGGTATCTGGCCGGAAATTAAAGAGTCATTTAGAGTCCTGAACAGCAGCGCAGATTAATTCACAGAGCAACCACCTCTTCCCTCAGATTTGAGACATGCAGAGTCGACTTCAATAAAAGCAAGGAACTCCTCTGTGAAGTCCCATGTCCCGATCTTGAATTCTCCTCTGTCAGCTGCTGGGGGACATATTATATGACATTATAGAGTGCATAATGGCACGTCCTGGAGCTTGTCAGAGATTGCTGAGAATTCTCATTTGGAATGTTGTCACCTTTGTCCTTCTCTGTCACCACCTAATGTGAGGGTGGAGGACTTTTTTGGAAGGTGGATGAAATGTAAATGAGAGGGGAAAGGATGATGGAGTTAATAGCATCGTATTTCTATATAAATTTGATACCACAAATTAAAAAAAAAAAGGCTTTTCCTGGAATATTTGGCAAGATTAGTGCCCTTAAGTTTTTTAGGGTGAACATCAAAGTTGGCTTCCTGCTTATCTTCCGTTTTGATTTCTGAACTGCAAATGGAATGTATCCATGTGAGGAAATTTATCTGGACATGTAAGTAAATTCAATATCCCTAATCTATGGATTGCTGGCAAGTGTTTAGCACTACTTGAGTCATTTTAGGTAATGTGGTCTTAAATGATGCTGAAAGATTTTTTTTTTAAAGATGTGATTAAGAACCATACCAAAACCTTGGTTGGTAAAAGTCAATATTGTTGAGATGTCAGTTTTCTCCAAATAAATCTACAAATGTAATGCAATCCCACACCAGTTTTAATGGTATATGTCTATGTGTATATATGTGAACTTCACACAAAATGGTTCTAAAGTCAATATGGAAGAATACACCAGCCACACTATTCAGGAAAATTCTATAAAATAAGGGTGATGGAGTGTTTCTTGTCCCATCAAATTCTAAAGTGTATTATAAACTTACAGTCATGGAAAGAGTGTGACCACAACACCAGAAGAGACAGACAAAACAAAGGGGAATAGAAAGAAAGTTCGGAAATCGACACGTTTATATATAGAAATTTACTATATAATAACATGACATTTCAAATGACAGAAAGGAGATTCATTACGTAATAAATGATATTTTAAAAATTGATTAACATTTTGGATATATTATTAAATTCCTAATTCATATCTTATGAAAACTTACATTTCTTAAAAATACAAGTATAAAACATGAAATCACAGAAACGTCCTTCCAGGTAAATGTTTATATAATTTTGGGAGAGGAAGGCCTTCCTAAATACGGTACCAAAAACAGAAACCATAAAGGAATAGAAGTACAAGATTTAATTACATAATACTTAAGATATGGCAAGAAAAAAAAAGTTTAAGGCAAAACACAAACTCAAAACTCACAAGGTAGACGAAGAATTACTACTCCGATAGGAAAAGCAAAACCAAAAACAGTCGTTATAAAAAGAATTTATTAAAACAACCAGTAAATATACAGAAACTGTTTAACCTTACAAGTAATAAAAGAAACAATGGATTTGAAACAAACAAAAAATACCACTTTTGCATATCAAATTGGAAAAATTAAAAAAGAATAGTACACAGTGCTAGTGAATATACGAAGAGTTAGATACATTCATATTTTGCAGAAGGATCTATAAATTGTTACCATATTACCAAGAAACAATCTGACAAGGTATCGAAAGTAATTAAAAAGTAGGACCAACTCCTAAAAATTTATCCTAAGGAATACTTAGACAAATATGCAAAGGTATACTTAGCAGGTTGTTCATGAAGTACTATTGAGAAATTTTTTAAAAATTTGTAAGTGCCTAACTTTCTAGTAGTAGAGAACGATAATGTTCAATATAATATTATTTATTATATAAGAGAACAAATGGAAACAACTTAAAGTTCAACAGTAGGGGATTAGTCTAATCCCATCAATACCGTGGGATCTATGCAACCATTAAAAATAACAACATAGTCTTGGATTTACTTATACGGAAAGATGTTTATAATATCTTGTGAATGAATACCAAGTTGCAAAGCATGAAAATATACAGATTTGCATGAGGGAAAGTATCCACCCAGAAGCACCTCAGAAGAACCGCCTGGGGATCTATTTCCAAAAAATCAGCCCTTGAAAACCCTATAGAACACAGTTCTCCTCTGACCACATAGAGACAACAAGTGTCAGGGTTGACTCAATAGCAACTGGTAGTAGTAGGATATATATATATGGAGCCCTGGTGCTGCGTGGTTAAAGCACTCAGCTGCTAACCAAAAGGTTGGCAGTTCAAAACCATCAGCCACTCCACAGGAGAAATATGTGGCAGTCTGCTTCCATAAAGATTTACAAAGCCTTGGAAACCTTATGAGGCTGTTCTACTCTGTCCTATAGACTCACTATGAGTTGGAATCGACTCGATGGCAATGAGATTTTGTTTATATATACATATACACATATACATACATATACATATACATAATTGTATATATAATCATATATATAATTTTATATCTATATACACACGTAATAGTGTGTATATAGATACACAATTTTATATATATATAATTGTATGTTGTTGCTATTGTGTGCCATCAAGTCAATTCTCACTCATAGCGAACATATAGGTCCCTGTAGGGTTTCCTAGGCTATAATCTTTACAAGAGCAGATCACCAGGTCTTTTCTTCCTCACAGTTGGAGCTGCTGGTGGGTTCAAACCGCTGACCTTTAGGTTAGCAGCTGAGCACTTAACCATTAAGCCACCAGGGCTCCTTATGTAATTGCATATACATATATAATTGTATATATACATATAACCTAATATATATAGATATATGTATTTCTAAAATTAAAAAGATTTGATAGACTCTGATCTGAATATCCAGTTTAATTTATTTCAATTTGAATATGGTTATGACTTTGGGTATCAAATATTAAATGTTCTTCTTTCTCAAAAAGCAGTGCAAATGATAATTTTGCTTATGTAGAGAAACTGCTCACGGAAAGAAAATATTAACTAGCGATCTAATAAAGAAATGATTTCTTTTGGGGCCTTAAGCTCAAATCTTCAAATTTGCCCTGTTTCCTTGTGGAATTATTCGATCAAAATGAAATTAAAACCAAGAGCTCTAACTGGGTCTGGTCAGCCTGCCTAGCTGCCCCAGACAGCTGCTGGAACTTCCCATCTTCTGCAAAAGCATAGAGCAATAGTTGTGATTGAAACCTTGCAAAGAATTCATCCATTCATTAGGCTAATACTAACTGAGCATCTTTGTTTATCGCACTCAGCTTCCTGGTGGGACAGATCATTTATTACTAGTGCTCCAAACCGTATGAAAGTAGTAAAGAGACAAAGACCAGGACTAGATGCCAGGAGAGGGTGGGTGGGATGTCAACACTGAAGCTTACAGTAACAGTAGACCCACGGCATGGTCTGAATCCAAATGTAAGAAATCAAGTCATGGGCATCGGCAACTGCTGAATTTTTAAATCAGGTACAGAATATTTTTCATAAAATTTCTCAAGCAGCTCACAGACCACCACCCTCCCCCCGCCACCTCCAGCCTCGCCATGGTCCCTTAGTCAAGAACCCTGCTCTGTTGATTAGATGGAATCCTACTCCATCAAAGGAGCTTGTCTTCTGTCCTGAGTGGTGTTCTGGTCCCCCTGCCTCTGTGCAGACTGGGGGAATAGTGGAGGAGGGGCGTTCTATGGAGCAGAATGGGGTCTTTTATCTGTTCCTGGGCCCACCGGAATGAAGGAGGCCCTCTATATCGAGAGGTTGAAGAGAGGAGCTGGTAATGGCAAGTCAGAGGCCAACAAAACTGGAAAGGAGACCCAATACAAATATTGATGGTTGGGATAGAGTTAGGAAACTGGAAAGCTGGGAAGAGGTGGATGGGGCTGACGATAAAGTGGATACACAAAGGGCTATTTTGGGCAACACCTGAGGGCAGAATTATTGGCTTGGCTAGTTCCCTCCTCTCTGTATTGGGCTTCCCCAAACTTCAGCCACATTCAAGTCCCACCTGGAATAAGCTTTACTGAAATCAACTTCTCTTTTTCCCTGTGTAAATGTATTTAAAGTAAAAGTTTTAAACTTCTTATTATTACTGTGAGTCCCTGGCTGGTGCAAACAGTTAACACTCTCAGATGCTAACTGAAAAGTTGGAGGTTCAAGCCCATCCAGAGGTAACGGGGAGGAAAGTCCTGGTGATCTACTTTCCAATTATCAGCCATTGAAAAGCCTATAGGGCACGGTTCTGCTCTGACACACATGGGGTCACCATAAGTTGGAGTTGACTCAATGACACCTGGTTTAATGGCTTATTATTACTATAAATGGAAAACCAGTCTCATTTATCATAAATAGATGGGAACTGCAAAGCATAAATAATGAAAACCAAACATTAATATTGAATTGTTTCCCACTGAAGGCTCGGAGCCTAAAGCTCACAGTCTCTTTGTTAGAGAGAAAATTTAGCCTGGGTTAGAGAGAAACTTTAGCCTCGTTTAGAGAAGTGTTAAAGACCAGCACAATGGAGACTCTCTCTGTGAGCTCATCAGAAAGTTTGAGAGCACTCAGAAGGAGCCTATTCTTGTATCCTTGTGACACTCAGTAGTTGTTAAGTCCTTGTTTGTGCAACACCTAAAATCACCTGCCACCTAACCAAGATTACCTCACATGCCCCCTGGCATATGCCCCACTTCTAGGACACACCACTCGGAGACACTGGGACTGGCAGCCCTCACAGGCCAGGAGCAACATGCTCTGAAACAGAGGACCTGCAAGCCACAGGGCTGACAGCTGGCCCTGTTTATCCAGAGTGCAAGGCATTCCAGGGAGAACCCAGGAGCCAGGCCACAGAGAACATAAGACAGAGACTAGAGCTCATAGAACATGGGCAGGGTAGCCCTTGGCACTGGATGAGCTGAGACTTTGAGATAAAGAGGTCAAAGTCTCTCCCCATAGGGAGGAGTCAGGGAGAGGATAGAAGGTAGGCTCAGCAGGGTGGGGAGGTTGATTTCTGTCCAGTCAGCCACTGGCATGAGGAGATTTCACTCAAAGTCCTGGCTCAGTGTGGTCTGAAAAGGGGGCAGGACAGGCTGGGTTGGGATTCCTGTTTTTACCTCCCTTCTCTTCCTACAGGAGCCCTAGGTGGCACAAATAGTTAAGCTCTCAACTACTAGCTGAGAGATTGATCCACCCAGAGACACCTTGGAAGACAGGACTGGCGATCTGCTTCCAAAAGGTCACAGCCTTGAAAACCCTATGGAGCAGTTCTGCTCTGCACGGGTAGAGTCGCCATGAGTCAGAATTGACTCAACAACAACTAACAAGAACAACCTCCTCCTACACACTCGGAGCACACCCAGACAGATGGCCCTCACCTGAGCCGATCACTATACCATGAGAATACTGATTACAGTCAGTACTATTAGAATGGAGCAGTACTATCAGAATATTGATTATAGAGCAGGGGGTCTTGGAGATCAACCAGTCCAAGTCCCTCATCTTACAAACCGAGGCCCAGGGCAGGGGATGCCTCATCCATACTACAGAGCTAGTAGCTCTCTCTGTCTCACTGAAGGGCAGTCCTCTGGTGACAAGTCTTTGTCCCCCAGCTGCTGGCCCCAGCTGCTCCTTTGTGCTCCATGGGCTGCCAGGTGGAGGCACATCTCTGACTGTCCCCTGGGAGCAGTTATACAGCTAGTGACCTCAAGGCGAGAGGACACAGATGGTGGCACCCATATGCTCAGCCAGCCACGGCTGTGCATTTGGAGAACTCTTCTGACAACCCCAAACTGCATGGGCATTAATTTTTCCCTAAAGAAAAGGAAATGAAACCTTTTCTTAGAGGTACCTAAGACTCACAAGTGCCCTTCTGAGCCTCCTTTTTCAGTTCCTCAGTTTCCGCTCAACCCCTCTCAGATCCCAATCCTAGAACTTCCTTCTAGAACAACTGACCCCATTTTGCTCCCGCTTAGGCCTGGCTCCTTCATCCACCTGCTCCACGTGAAGGCAGAGAGCACACACACCCCTGGTTGCTCCAGCTGCAACTGAGGCCACCAGCTCCTCACCCAGGTCCACAGCGAAGTGTAAGGCTTCACAAGTCATTGCTACGCCTGCCTCTGCTTCCACCCCTGCAAATGGAAGGAGTTGGATTACTGGAACTCTCAGGTTCCTTTAAATCTCAATTCCTAAAGACAGAGCTGCAGAGAGAGGAGAAGGAAGAGATATTGGTTTCTGCAAAGGACTGAGGGAGAGAACCCAAATGGGAGATAACTCATAAAGACAGTAGGACCTAGGAAAGTTAAAGGGGGCACTTGGCTGGATGACCCCTTCCTAAGATGTGCAGCCACACAGTGCATCCTCACCCGGGGGTCCTGCCAGTGGGTATTTACCAGCAATTGATTTTTACTTGAAATTTACTTGCAATCCCAGCCCTGGGTGAGCAGGTACTCACCACCAGTTGTCCTCGAGTTGACTCTGACTCACGGCGACCCCATGTGTGTCAGAGCAGAACTGTGCTCAATAGAGTTTTCAATGACTGATTTTTCAGAAGTAGATCACCAAGACTTTCTTCTGAGGCACTTCTGGGTGGACTTCAAGCACCAACCTTTAGGTTAGTAACTGAGTGCTTAACCCTTTGCACCACCTAGGGATTCCTGTGCAAGAACGCATGTCCTTGACCTTGAAGCCATCACAGTACAGTTAGGGGAATGTCAGTGAACCCAGTGAGTGACCAAAGAACAATGGAAGGCAGAGTATAGTCTGGTGACCACCTTGGTCTGAGCCCCCACTGTCGCCTGGACCAACTTCCACTGAGCCTTGAAACACGTCCGTGCACACACATGTTTACATGACTGTCTCCTCCTATAACTCCTCTCAAGGGCAGAGGCTCTATCTTTTCATCTCTGCATCACCCACACCAAGCACCGTACCTGACTCATCACTGGGGTAGAGTCCATGGTGAGTACTAGACAGATGAAGGAGTGGATGGGTGAGCAGTATGAGTTTGCTCGGGAAGTAGAAAACCATCTGAATTTTGGTAGCTTCAGAAGGTACGCGGGGTGAGGTCAATCAGAGCAAGAACCAGTCTCTTCCCACAGATGAGGTCCTACTTCTGATTGTACCATGTTGGTTGTTAGCCCAGAGTCACTTGTGTCCTTATCAACCTGGTTGTGTTCAGGACCTTAAACTCCCTTTGGTCATTCAGTGAGGCAGCTGGTCCCTGGCCCAGGAGGTCTCATTCTTCTCCACCACTTTTCACTAAAAGCAGAGAGAATGAGCTCCGGGATGCAGCTCAAACTAATTATTTTCTGGTATTGTATTTTATTATTAAAAATTAACTCTAATTTTGCCTTTAAAATGTACCAAGAAAGGACACACACAAAAATAATCACTCATAATTCCACAGCTTTTTAAGTTATTTACATTCAGAAATAAAATTCCTCCCTAATCCTCTTCCCATTCTTCAGAGGTAAATGACTGGGGACAATTTGTTGTGTCTCTTTTTTGATGGTTCCCTATATTCCTGCAAACTAAAAAAAAAGAAAACCAAACCCATTGCCATCAAGTTGATGTCAACTCATAGCGACTCTATAGGACAGTATAACTGCCCCATAGGGTTTCCAAGGAGTGGATTTGAACTGCCAGCCTTTTGGTTAGCAGCCAAACACTTAACCACTGTGCCACCAGGGCCCCTATACTCCTGCAGATGTATTTATATACATACTTTTTCCTTCAAAAAATGAGATTATGCAATACGTATCAGTCTGCAACTTGTATTCAAATTTAGCCACATGTAGTAGGTATTTTTCTTTATCAATACATACAGATTGACATTGTTCTTTTTTCATGGCTGTATTATTTCCCACTGAATCAATACATTGCAATGCATCCCTATTAATGGACATTTACAGTATGACCAATTTTGTGTCTCTTTATTGTTTCAAACCATGCTGTAATAGACTTCTTATACACATATCCTCATTATTTTATTGTAATTTCTGTAGAACAGTTTCTTATATGAAATTAAATATTGCTGGCTCTTAAACAAATAAAAGACTTGGTTCTGACCCATGGTGACTCCATGTATTGCAGAGTAGAAATGTTCCATAGGTTTTTTTTTTAAATTATATTAATTTGTTGTTGAGAATATACACCAATTCAACAATTTCTACATGTACAATTCAGTGACATTGATTACATTCTCCAAGCTGTGCAACCATTCTCACCCTCCTTTTCTAAATTGTTATTCCTTCATAAAACATAAACTCACTGCCCTCTAAGTTTCCTACCTAATCTTTCAAGTTACTGTTGTCAGTTTGATCCCGTATAGATACTTCTTAGATGAGCACAATGCTCAAGGCAGACATTCTTTACAAATTAAGCTGACTTATTATTGTTTGGTTGTTATGAGTCAGAATCTACTCAACAGCAATGGGTTTGGTTTTGGTTTTTTAAAATTGTTTGGTTTAAAGAAGACTTCAGATGATATTTTTGGTTTAAAGTTTAAAGATTATCTCAGGGCAATAATTTCAAGGGTTTATCCAGCCTCGGTGGCTCTAAAAAATCTAGATTTTATGAGAATTTGAAATTCTCTTCCACATGTCCCCCTTTTGATCAGGATTCATCTATGGAATCTTTGATCAAAATGCTCAGTAATGTTAGCCAGGAATCATACAGTTCTGGTCTCACAACAAAGGGAGGCAGTTGTTCATGGAGGTAATTAACCACACATTCCATTTCCTCCCCCTATTCCTGACTCTCCTTCTTCCTTGGTTGCTCCAGGCAAATAGAAACCAACTATTGTAACCTCCATGGCCACTTGTAAGCTTTTAAGAACACAGGCACTATTCAGTGAACTAGAAGGTTGAAGAAAAGCATTAAACATGACATCTGGCCAATTAACAAATATGTCCCATGAAACCATGATCCCAAACCTCCAAACCAAAAAATCAAACCCCATGAGGTGTTTGGTTGTACATAAACTGCATTAGCAGCTGCTCTTTTTTGTTGTTATTGTTGTAAACATATCTATCACACATTTGCCAATTCAACTTTTACAGGTGTATAATATATTGACATCAATTCATTAATTGGCTGTGCAAACCTTACCCTTAATCAATATATTTTCCATTACCGTAAACTGAAATTCAGGGCTCCACAAGCAATAACTCCCCTTTCCCCTCCCCCCAGCTTTGTTCTCTATACATTTGCCTCTATAAATTTGTCTTTTTATGTAAGTGGAGTCGTACAATATTGGTCCTTCTGTGGTTGACTTTTTTCACTCAGCATAACATCTTCAAGCTCTATTCATGTCGTAGCATGTATCAAGACTTCATTTCTCTTTCCAGCTGAGTAGTATTCCATTGTATGACATACCACATTTGGTTTATCCATTTATCTGTTGATGGGCATTTAGGCTGTTTCCACATTTGGCTGTTGTGAATAATGCTCCGATGAATACTAGGCACATATGTATGTTCATGTTGCTGCTTTCAAGTCCCTTGGCTGTATTCCTAGCAATGGAATTGCTGAGTCATATAGTACTTCTATTTTTTAGCTTTTTGAGGAACTGCTACACTGTTTTCCACAACGACGATACCATTTTGCATTCCCATCAGCAACGGATAAAAGTTCAAATTCCCCTACGTCATCGCCAACATTTGTAATTTTCTGGTTTTTGTTTTGTTTTGTTTTGTTTCGTTTTATCTTAGTCATCCTAGTGGGAGTGACATGGTATCTCATTGTGGTTTTGATTTGCATCTCTCTGGTGGCTAATGATGTTAAGCATCTTTTCTTATGTTTGGTGGCCATTTGAATGTTCTCTTTGGTGAAATGTCTGTTCAAGTCCTTTGTTCATTTTTTATTGGGTTATTTGTATTTTTGTTGTTAAGTTGTCAAAGTTTTATATTTTTTTTGGTTATTAGATTTTTGTTAGATGTATGGTTTTGGAAGATATTCTCCCAACTGGTAGCTTGTCTTTTCACTTTTCTGGTAAAGTTTTTGATGAACAAAAGTATGTAATTTTATGAGGTCCCATTTATTTATTTTGCCTTTTGCTGTTTGTGTTTTGTTATTAAATCAGGTTGAAAGCTAGGCCTGAAAGACTTGCTCTTGCATAGTCTTCTAAGAATTTTATGATTTTAGTTTTCACATTTAGGCCCTTAATCCATTTTGAATTTGTTTTTGTGTATGGTGTGAGGCATGGATCTTATTTCATTTTTCTGCGTGTGGAAATATGAGTTTCTCAACATCATTTATTTAAGAAACTCTTCTTTCCCCATCAAACAGTACATGTACCCTAGCCTGAGAAATGAACAATGCCAGAAGGGAGAAAACCACAGCTCTGAAAGGGTTTGCACCCCTGACACCTGTTACCTCCACTTATTTGTTGTGTCAATTTGAACAAGAAATTTAACCCAAAATAAACCCTAGAATGCGCTTGATTGATGTCCTCTTAACTTATAATTAATCTTATTCAAATTTAGACACATTTTTGCTCCCTGAGTTTTCAGGTTATTTGAATTCTATGCAAATGGAAACGACGTATGGTCCAATTTTATGGTTCTAACTCATTCCACTGCTCTTTAAGAAAGAAGATCAATTGGTGTGTTGAGATGACTTTGTTTTACTGGTGAAGAGATGGAGTAGAACTCTGGGAGTATTTTGGTACTCCAAATACTGGGGGAATTTGGTCTGTATCAGTACACAGAGTTTCAGTGGCATCACTAAGGTTGGTGTCACTAAGGGCAGTAACTTATGATGTCACCCCCCATGGACCTCCTCCCATACCAGACTGTACAAAATCCTTAGTAATGTTTTTTGTACTAATGTTACTTGTAAATCATAATTCCTATGTATCACTCTTTCTTTTCCTTTAATTGGTATTTCATTTTCAAAAAGTTATGGAAATTGGTTCACAAATACTAATTACCACAATTCTGTGGCTAAAACAATAGAAAATCTGACAAAATCGGCAACTATAAAAACACCTGCAGCAATGAAAACAACAGCATGTGCTTGTAGCGCGTGCAGACAACACTACGTGATTCGAAGCATCGTTGTAACGACAAACAATGACAGCTTTGACCAGAGTGCATTAGAAGGTTCAGAAAGTAAATCAGCATAGAGATTTAGCCTTGTAGGTATACTGATGCATAGAAGCTGGGATTATGAAAAATGGTTTTGTTGTTATAACTAACTAAACTACAGGGATTTTTTATTTAAAAAATAGAAACTGCTGAAACACTGCACAAAAATTTTATAGACAGTCATTTTGGTGACTCTCTGAGAGTGTCACAGGGTGCAGGCCACACCCCTTGTAACACTCTTAAGTGATGCTACTGCAGAGGTCTACAGTGTTCTATCATGGTTGCATTGTTTTTCATTAAATCAATTCATTGCAATGTGTTTCTACTAATAGACATTCACAGTGTGTCCAATTTTATGTCTTTTTTGATTATTTCTGGAAGGTTAAGCATCCTGCACTATATGGTAGAAGTTCTGAGAGCAGAAAAGATCTGGTCCCTTGAAACTCATCCTGGTGTGCTTGAATCATTGCAACTGACAACCCTACTTAATAGTAGTCAGCCCACACGGCAGAGGGAGTTATAATAAGATGGGAAAACACAATGGTCATTAGAATATAAAATTCAAAAGACGTTTAAACTATTGTTTAATAGTTCCAGATTATGGGGGCAAACCAGGATATCTGCCAACACTGGAACTGCCTATCCAATGGCATCAGTTAAAGGAGCTGAGTGGAGGCTGTACCCTTTAGCAGTCTGTGTTCTCCAGTTCACCACCACCTCCTAGCCCACGTCACTCACTGACTTGACCTGCCAGGTCCCCATAGGCAATTGATTTTGTTACCTTTAGTTTAGACTCTATTATTACTTTATTCAGTGGAATTTAAGCTGTCTTACTTGACTTTGTATTCCTATCATCTAGGACTGTGCCTGACAGAGTAGTTACTCAAATATATTTGCTGCATTAAAGAATGTAGAACTTACACTAAACCGAAAGATGTTTCCCTGTAGATTTTACCTACAACCAGGTCTTGCTCATGCATTAGAGCCACACAGTATAAATGTAGTCTTTCTTACTCATGAGAACATGTTACACTTAAAAAGTATGTAACACATGATGCCCACATTTGCACTAGCATAAACATTGATCTCTCTATATTATAAGAGATCGGTTTCAGTTAAAATTCGGTTTGTGAGTAAAAGAGACCTGAAAAACAATGGCTAAAACAGAATAAGGATTATTTTTCTAAGACATCTGGAAGGATGCAGGTCAGGAGTTATATGATGCCTTTATAGTGTCATGAAAGACCCTGAGAGACTCTCGTCCTTCTTCCTGCTACCCTCAGTATGCTGTTTCCACTCTTGGTCATTATACCTACAGCTATTGCTTCTGTCCTAGTCTTTCTTTCTGTTCCTCCTCTGGGACACTGATTATATGTATGTTAGACACTTTCACCATGTCCTACATGTCTCTTATGCTCTCTTCTATATTTTCGGTATTTTTTTTTTTTAGTAGCATCAGTCTGAATATTTCTCTTGATCTACTTTCTGGTTAAAGTCTTTTACAATTATGTCTAATCTGCTATTACAATCTTATATTGAGAGTTTAATTTCAGTTATTTTATTTTTCATTTCCAGATTTTCTGTTTAAGTCTTCTTTACACTTTCCTTTTCTCCAAAAAAGATTAATCACATTTACTTTAAAATTCTTGTCTAATTAACTCAAGTATCTGTTTAATTTGTAGGTCTGTTTCTGTTGTCTGTATTTTCTTTTGGTTTTAGTCATGCAGACTTTGTTTTCTGGTACACTCAGTAACTTTTTATTGAATGTCAGGTATTATATATGAAAATTATAGAGTTAATTTGAGGTCCAAGATGATGATATCTTCCTCCGGGGAGGATTTACTTTTATTTTTGGCAGGTAGCTAGGGAAGGAGCAGTTTACTTTATTCCAGTAAGGATTGAGCTGATGTGAAGCTGAAGTGACTAGCCTATGTCACTACCACTGCTGAGTAGAGCCCTGTGGGGTCCCAGCTGAAGCCTGAGGTCTTTGCCACGGCCTCTCCTGTTTTATAGGCCTGGAGCCAATTTTTGACCACGCTTCTTCACCTTGTAAGACTGCTGGAAGCTCTTGTCAGCTTTTGGTATCTCAGCCAATGCTTTCTGCTGTTTGTCAGCCGCTAAACCACCACTCTGGAATTAACAAGTGCCTTGGGTGGGGGAAAGAGGCAGTGAATCTTGGGCTCACTTTACTTCCTTTCTCTGAGAATCCCATAAACATGTCCCTGCATGGATGCAATGGGTGAACCATGTAGGAGAATGAAAGGATTCCTCAATGAGCTTCCTATCTGTTATGCGGAAGGTGCTAGAGTTTGACAAATGCATCTATGCTTCTCAGCACAACCAGGTCACCTTTCTTAAAACTGGAACCTTTGAGGTGAGTGAACTTTTGTCCTCCCCGTTCTTGACATTAAGAAGGATAAGTAGAAAGGCCAGGGCTATCTGGTGTGGACAGGGGTTCTGGAAGTCTCTGGAACCCCAGTAGCTTTGTCCACAGACCCTCTGACTGATGAAGGAGGGGGCAGCATCTCTTCCACTCTTGCCCTTACGGCCCTTGAATCCTTACTTGACTGCTCCCAATACTTCCAAATACATATTTTGTGAAGAAATAAAAATAAATAATTAAAAATATCCACAGCTTTTCTAGTTACTCTCAGTAAGAAGGTCGGTTTACTAAAACTAAGTGTCAGTACTAAAAGTGGAAGCTATTTCACACAATCTTAATTTCACAACTCACAATCTTATATGATTGAAACTACTCTGGGTAATTTATGTCCAAGGCCTACAACAGGAAGAAGGATCAGATAAGGACTTCCATCCCTTTACAGAGACTTCAAGGACGTACCACACAATACTCTGCTTCCATTCCATTGGCCAAACTTAATCATGTGGCTGCACTGAGCTGCAAGGCAGGCTGGGAAATGTAGTCTCTGACTTGGTACACAGCTGTCCAGTTAAAAATCAGGGTCTGTTAACAAGGAAGAAGGGAGAATGCGTGCTGGGGTAAGCATCTGCATCCCTGGGTGGTCAAATGGTTATGCACTGAGCTGCCAACCAAAAGTTTGTTGGTTTGAATCCACCCAGAGGTGCCTTAGAAGAAAGGCTTGGCAATCTTCTGAAAAATCACAGCCATTGAAAACTTTGTAGAGCAAAGTTCTACTCTGACACACAAGGGGTCTCTATGAGTCAAAGGTAACCTGACAGGAACGAGTTTACTTATTTGTTTTGTTGCCCTCCCAATAAACCCTGCTGTAGTTCCTCAAGAAACACGTCCTTCGAGTGCCCTTTTTCATGGATAAGACACCATAGCAAGCAAACTCCTCTAACACCTGTGTCTGAGGATGTTCATTTTTTGGTCAAGTGACAGTCACCTGTCAGATGATGCCAATCATATGCAGCCAGGAGCAAGCTCAGGGATGACAAATGCGCTGCTGGGTGCCCCGATAAGTCTTCTTTGTTTTAAGCTCCTGCTTATAACTCCTCTTGGCCGTTGCCCAAACCTTCAGTATTAGATTGGATAATCCCACTTTTAATAATGCTCTGGATATTTGCCTCCCTCGGGGGCTGTGATCGCGGCAGCAGAGGGTATTAAGATGGAGCTGAATGCCATGCTGAGCACTTACCCTTTAAGCTGTGTGTATGTGGGTACAGCACTTTGCATGTGCACACACAGGGGAGATGTGTGTGTGTCTGTGTGTCTGTGTGTGTGCTTTCTCTAGGCCTTTTGAGATTCTTTTATAAACAAAATATTAATTTGGACACCCAGATTATTTGCAGTGCTAAAACAAAGCATTGCAGAAGCAGCTCAAAACTCAAGTCTCGTAAATCAATGAGGTTATTAGCTTCCAAATTCCTTGTTTTTATTTCTCCTAAATGGCATTAGCTCAACATTAGCCTTAAGGCCATAGGAACATCTCATGAGACCCCAGAAACACTAAGTTAATACATAGTTGAATGTATTCAAAGGTATTTGAATTGTGCTCAGTATTTTAAATTTAGCATAAACTGAGTCATAATCAAGGTGGACATGATTTGCTTCTGTTTGTAATAATGCGTTTTGAGGGCCATGTTTTTTACCCCCTTAACCTGACTATTCCAATAATCAAGAGGGCACACTAAAAAATAGTTGGTAGAGAACAGAGAAAAAAATATACTGAGTTACTAATATACACCAGGGTTTAAGCTGACATGAAATTTTATCTTAATTATCGGACAAATTTGTACTCCCACTATCTAATTCAATTTGCATGCATCAGTAGACACTTATTAAAGGTAATATTACATCTGTCATTTTAAGACTGGTGAGAATTTTATCACATGAGCTGCATGAAACAGTCACTCTATTCTGTACAGAACTCTTTTGTGTGGCTTAAAATAACCAGCAGCGCATCCTAATTAAGTTTCTTTTCTTTAAATTGTCTTTGGGGCAGTCATAGGCTTGTCCATTTTGTGTCCATCTTGTAAGTTATTTGGACACAGAATTGAAGTTTCAGGAGTGGACTTTCCCTCCCCTCTGCCTCCTCGTTCTGACTGAAGGATGCGAGCTTTACTAATGAAATGCAAAACTGGAGGCAAACGTTCAAATAAGGCTTTATGAGAAGCACACAATGCATAAACCCGTCTTAGAATTCTCCACTGGATTTAGAATTCTGCTGTGTACAAATATACTAGGCAGTCTGAGGCATTAACAGTTGAATACATAGGGGTTATTCTTGAGATGAGCTTATGAGATTTGTACTTTGTAAAAACCAAATTGGTGAGGTGCTAATATAGCATCATCAAGTTGGGGTAACAATCGCAGTTTCTGAGCACAGAGCCCTAAAAAGCCATTCAATATTGATATGATATTTTCCGAATCAACCCCAAAATAAGTCCACCCACCCCAAAAATAAGCCTGATGTGCTTTTCAGATCTCTGTGAGGTTTGAACTAAAAACGTAATTTCACAAAGCACACATTAACTATACGTTTGGTCCCCCGCCACGGCCATCTTGGTTCCAAAGCTCTTTTGTTCCACCCACTGAAGGGAAAGAAAGAAATGAATTAGGAATGGAAAAAACAAAAACAATGGGACTGAAAAGAGAAAAAAGAGAGGGAAGTTTAGTGGGAAGGGGAGGAAGGACACTGGGCAGTGAGTCCCTTCCTCCTTTTCTGTACTCATTTTTCTGGGGCCCCAAACGCTCCTGGAAATGGAAGAATCAAGCCTTGTGGCTTTTCACTCACTTATCTCTGGTCCCAAAAGTGCATGTGACATGCTCACAGGCCCTTTTGGCCTTTGGTGACAGGATTTGGTTTTTCCTGTCCTGTCTTTAAAAAAAAAAAGCAACCTTTGTCTGTGACTAAGCAAGAGCCCCACAGACTTCAAACCAGATACCCCCCACTCACAAGATTATTGGAGCATTCAGTTGGCGATGATACTGCCTTCTTACCCAGGAACCGTTTTTTTTTTTTTTTTTTTTTTAACCAAGCCATTTTACCATAAGATTTTATTTTATTTATTATTGTATTTATATATTTATATGTATTTTTATAGAGACAAAACCCCAGTCTTTAACTGCTTACCAGGGATGAACACTTCGGTGAAATGATTAAAGTTGTTTGTCAGCATTGGTTTATTATCACTGGAGACTCTGTAACATGGTGTACTCAGTCCTTGAGAACATTGCTCTGGTTTTTAACTATCTCATCATCAAAACAGTCTTGTACCTCTTAAGCACCTTTTTTCTCAACCAGCCACCCGCTTCCTGCTCTTAAGTTCCAAAAGATTTAGCAGTATGTCTTCCAGGTCTTGAAGGGGGAAGCGAGGGAAGGCGTCATTTCTCCCCAGTCCTGAGAAGCCGATGAATAATTCATGGCGCCACATGGAGATCTTCTCTGAGACTTCTCTGGAAGGCATCTGAGCTGGTGGAAGGACCAGGGAACTCACACACAAGCATGGCATCCTGTGTCAAAGAACAGTCAATCAATCTCCAAAGCAATGTGAAGAGAACAGGTTTTTCATGCCTGTGCGCTGGGAGGGAGCCAAATGTGTGTTGCCATTTGATGGTAAAATCAGTGTACACCTGTTCCGACCAGCTGTCAACATAACCTGTGTCAGAGGCACGTGTCACACCCGCCGGCCTTCACAGCGGGCCATATCTGTGTGACAGTCAGGACAGACAGCACCAGGAACTTGGGGACCAGCAGAGGACTGGCTTGCAGAGCCATTTCAGGGACACAGATGTGTGAAGAGTGTGATAAAAGAAGGAAACATCTAAGGGAATAAGCTCAAACAAAACAGCAAATGTCATTTGCATTATATAATTATGGCCAACCGTTGAGTCCTTTGTAATAACACTCGGTAGGCCAATGTTAAATCTACAGTGAGTGATAAAAAGGCCTCAGCTTGAAAAAAGGTCAGCGTGAATTAGTATATATTTGCTGATTAATTCAGAGTGTGCCTTCGTAAATTTTATAGTCCAGGGCCCCAGCCCGGTTGGAGACAGCCTCCTATGAAATTCAAATGTGCTGCATTCAGCTCTGACTAACAAACATCCCAACTTGGCATTGTGCTTGGTGCAAACTTTATCTAGCAAATGTGTGAGCACTCAGGCATGTAACAGGGTGCACAAATGATTGGATTTGTGTATATCCAGATTCTGAGGATCTAGATTCTGTGTAGTGCCCAGGTACCAACAATGACGAAGCCCCTTGAGCACACACGTGTAGTAAGCCTGGGACAGCAAACACCACCCGACTGTGTACCCCTGATTCTGGCAGGACAGCTGGAAAGACTCTTGTCCGTCTACTGTTGTTATTAGCTGCCATCCAGTTGGCCTCCAACTTATGGCCACCTCATGTACAATGGAACGAAACATTGTCCAGTCCTGTGCCATCCCCATGATTGGTTGTGGATTGGACCATTGTGATCCATGAGGTCTTTCTTCCTAGTCCATCTTAGTCTAGAAGCTGTGCTGAAACCTGTTCAGCATCATAGCAACACGCAAGCCTCCACTGATAGAGAGGTGGTGACTGCGCATGAGGTACACTGGCCAGGAGTTGAACCCTGGCCTCCCACATGAAAGGTGAGAATTCTACCACTGAACCACCATTGCCCCCTCCATCTTTTTACTAAAACCTTGGTATCAGGGCTGATGATTCCAAAGTTAGTCTCTTCTGACACTGTTTAGTTGAAATTTAAAATTACTGTGGGGACGTATGGGTAGAAATGCATATATGGGAAAGTGTCCTGTCTAAGAGAATGTTGGCATAAAATGCTTTTACAATTAGAAATACAGGTTCTGCTCTTTAATGAAACTTGTCATGGATTGAATTGTGTCCCCTAAAAGTATCTGTCAATTTGGCTAGGCTATGATGCCCTGTATTGTGTGATTGTCCACCATTTTGTCATCTGATGTGATTTTTGTATGTATTGTAAATCCTGCCTCTAGTATGTTAATGAGGCAGGATTAGAGACAGTTATGTTAGTGAGGCAAGATTCAGTCTACAAGGATAGATTGTATCTTGAGTTAATCTCTTTGGAGATATAAAAGAGAGAAGCAAGCAGAGAGACAGGGGGACTTCATTACCACCAAGCAAGAGGAACCAGGAGCATGCGTCCTTTGGACCCAGGTACCTGTGCAGAAAATCTCCTAGACCAGGGGAAGATTGATGAGAAGGACCTTCCCCCAGAACCGACAGAGAGAGAAAGCCTCCCTGGAGCTGACACCTTGAATTTAGACTTCTAGCCTCCTAAACTGTGAGAGAATAAATTGCTGCTTGTTAAAGCCATCTGCTTGTGGTATTTCTGTTATAGGAGCACTAGATAACTAAGACAGAATTCATACTAATAAGTATCCACTATGTACAAGTGGATTTGTCAGCTTTACTTTCACCACTGTTTCATGAGATATTAATTATGATCTCCATTAAACAACTCTCCCAGTGTAGCATGGTTAACCAGTGATGCAGCTGGGATGTGACCACAGGTTTGCCTACCTCCAAAAGACCTTGTTCTCCACTCACTTCATTGTCTCTCTTTGCGATTGCTCATTACACATTTTTTTATATACACCTGTGTTCTAAATCCCTTGCCAGATGCCCTCACGGAAAGCACAGATACTTCCTGTTGTTGTGCACCTTCGAGTCGATTCCAACTCATAGTGACCCTATAGGACAGAGTACAACTGGCCCATAGGATTTCCCAGGCAGTAATCTTTATGGAAGCAGACTGCCACATCTTTCTTCTGAGGCATGGCTGGTGAGTTCGAACCTCTGACCTTAAGGATAGCAGCCAAGAGCTTAACAACCGTGCCACCAGATGTCAAACACTTACCTGGTTGATTCCAATCCAGAGTCCGTGGGTGGTACAAAAGGTTAATGTGCTTGGCAGCTAACCAAAAGATTGGAGGTCTGAGTCCACCCAGAGGCACTGTCATGGATTAAATTGCATCCCCCAAAACATATGTGTATCAGTTTGGCTGGGCCATGATTCCCAGTATTGCGTGATTGTCTACCATTTTGTCATCTGATGTGATTTCCCTATGTGTTGTAAATCCTGTCACTATGATGTTAATAAGATGGATTATCGGCAGTCATATTGATGAGATCTACAAGGTTAGATAGTGTTTTAAATCAATCTCTTTTGAGATACAAAAGGGAGAAGTGAGCAGAGAGACAGGCAATACCTCATACCACCAAGAAAGCAGCACCAGGAGCAGAGTGCGGGCTTTGGACCTGAGATTCCTGCACGGAGAAGCTCCTAGTCCGGGAGAGGATTGATGACAAGGACCTTCCTCCAGAGCCAACATAAAGAGAAAGCCTTCCCCTGGAGCTTACACCCTGAATCTGGACTTGTAGCCTAGTAGACTGTGAGAGAATAAACTTCTGTTTGTTGAAGTCATCTACTTGTGGTATTTCTGTTATAGCAGCACTAGATGACTAATATAGGCAACTTTGAAGAAAAGCCTGAGAATCTACATCCAAAAATTCAGTCACTGAAAACCCTGTGGAGCACAGTTCTACTCTGACACTCATGGGGTCACCATGAGTCGGTATTGACTCAAGAGCAACTGATTTTTTGGATTCCAATCCAATCCCTTCACCAGCAAAAGGGGAACTGCATCTGGCAACTCTACCCTACCTGCATTGCTCCAGTTCAGTTGCTCCAAACCCAGGTGATCTCAGCGACAGTGGTTTTTCTTATACAAGGGATACAGAACCCCTTTCTCTAAGAATCTAACTCAGCTCCTCTGGCCCTGTCAATAGAGTCTTTAAATGAATCAAGTGGCAACGAATTGCATTTTTTAAAAACCATCAAATCCTTTGGTTTAACTGACCAACAGAGTCCTCTCTGCAGTTGGAGAGGTTTTTAGAAGAAGTGCTGGCTGCGCGTTGATAAAGGATGCCTGCGCCTGCCCTGAAGACGACTTACGTCATGGTGCATGGTTTTACATGTTTTTCTTGGTGGCTCAATCCTGGGACTTTCTGTTTGCTTTGTATTTTATGTGAAGAGTGGGTAGTCCAGGTGGAGTTACCGGGCAGGTTGCCCAGAAGGTTCAGTGTGATGGGAGGGCACCAGCCTGGAAGTCAGCAGAGTTGGCCCCTAGGGTAGGGTCTGCTTCTAGTTTGCACAATGATACTGGGCAAGCTTCTAAACCTTTCTGAGCCACTGGGTGTTTTGGGGGTTAAACAAATATTATAAGCCTAAAGCTCCTTCTGACTTTCACCTTTCACTATTAATAACGATAACTTGTATTGTAAGGTCTTTCACGGTTCACAAAGTGCTTAGACATGTACTGTTCCAGAAAAATAAAACTCAGAGGGGTGAAGTGACTTGTCAAAGGGTAAGAGAGGAAAGTTGAAAGGTTGGAGATTGATCATAGGTTGCCCCATCTGCAGCACAGCACATCAGATTCCATGCTGTCTTCGCCATGTGTGCCCCAGGACCGTTCCTTCTCTGACATGTTGTTTCAATCCATTTCTCAAGCCAAGTATACCTCCCATCCAACCCCCTCTTTAAAGGGTGGTAGGTGTCTCTCCATCTCCTTGAAGTCCCCATACTTTGTATCCTCCCTGGTCTTCCTTCTCTGAGCTCATGTTGCCTTGTAATCTACACAACGAACAGTATTCTGCATTGCACTGGCCTTCACCCCATTGCTCCAAGATACAGCAAAAGGTCTTAATGATCTACAAACCAGTTGCCGTCAAGTCAATTCCTACTCATGCTGACTGCATGTGCATCAGTAGAACTGTGCTCTGCAGGGTTTTAATAGATGATTTTCAGTTAACAGCTGAGCACTTTAACTGTTTGCACCACCCAGAGACTTCATACAGTTTACAAGGGCCTGCCTAATTGGCCCCACCACCTCTGTTCTCACTCAACACTTCCCCTTGCTTCTACACATGAACCACTCCCATCTTCTCGCAGGTACTCGTACCTGAAAGGCCCTTTCCTCTTCAGGACCTGGAGCATTCTCTCTCTCACTCCTCTCTCTCCCCTAACCCTTATCTGCTCCCTCAACCTAGTTATCTTTTACTTATTTTCCAGGTTCCAACTTTAATGTCACTTCCTCAAAACAGACTTCCCAAACCCCTGGGTTGGGTTAGATATTTGGTTTGTATTCTCAGACCTCCCTGCAGTTTTCCATTGTGGCATTTTTCACATGGTTAATGTATTACCTATGTGATTGTTGGTTTAATGTCCACTTTATCCAAAAAACCTGTAATGCAGAACTGACTGTGGCTGGCTCATCTCTACCCCCAGTGTGTAGCAGGGTGCCATCAGATACTACATGCCCAGTAGGGACCTGACCTAGCCAAACCCATCAGTGACTGAAAGGTGATCTGTTCTCCTGAGCAGGCACTGTACCCTTATACATTTGTTGATTACCATGCCTAGAACTGAGCTGGACACCCAGTCGGCACTCAGAAGTCCTTTGGGGTTGATCTTTTGGGAAGTGAATGAAGTCAGGGAGGTAGCAGAAAGGGATGAATCTGTGCCACAAGGTTCTGCCAGGTCGGTGCCAAGATAGCCCTAAGGGGATAAGTGCAGGGCTGCTGACCCTTCCAGGACCTACACACTCCGGACACTCCACTTCCCAGGGGTCGGCCAGGATGTGGGACTTTCAGGACTAAAACTGGGAGAGCCCCAGGAGAACCTGTGACAGATGCCATGAGAACACCTAGGACACAAACTGGAGTGAGTGGTAGGCTTCTCCTCTGTTGTGAAAATGTATGTGGAAGTCCTAATCCTTGTACCTGTGAATATAGTAGCCCAGTTTGGAAATACAGTTTTTCTTTTGCTATGTTAATAAGGTCATACCAGAGCAAGGTAAGTCCTAAACCTAATCCCTTCTGAGTGGTGTCTTATAAGAAAGGAAAACAGACATACAGAGACACAGACAGGCAGAGACAGATGCCGTGTGATGACGAGGGCAAATGCAATGCTAAGGATTGCTAGCAGCTACTAGAAGCTGAAAGAAACAAAGAAGGACCTTCCCACATCGCTGACATCCCGAATTCAAACTTCCAGATTCCTGTTCTTTGAAGCCACCCATTGGTGGTAATTTTGTTATGGCGGCTCTAGGAAGCTGAGACACGCTGTGTCTTAGTTTGTCTTCCTCCAAAAGAAAACCTCCAGTACAGGACTTGGCTCCAGGTGGTTTATTTGAAAGGTGATTGTAGGAAGCACAGGGAAAGGAGGAAGCCTGGTCAGCTTGGACTACAGAAACCCAATCCCACTGAGGGCTCTCTGAGAAATCCCATGAAGACTTGAAATGTCCTACAAGAGGCTAGAGCAGAAAGGGGGTGCGTTTACCCACTGACTCAATGTCTCATTGGTCAAGGGTTGTTCCCTTGGGCAGTTAACTTCCTCATCCTTCTAGGTTCCTCCTGCACAAAGCTGTCATCATTTTGGGAACTTCCTACTGCAGCTGCCAGTGAATTCAGGCTGAGGGGTGAACAGTTGTTTGAGTTCCCTAGAGCTGCCATAATAAAAAATACCACAAGGAAGTGACTTTAAAGAATAGGAATTTATTTTCTCCCAGTCCAGGAGGCTAGAAGCATGAATCCAGGGTGTGGTTCTAGCGAACATCCTTCATTGTCTCTCTCAGCTTCTGGTAGCTGCCAGCAGTCCATGGTGTTCCTGCATTTGTAGATGCGTCTGTTTCCACCATCATCACCCTCTTCCCTGTGTGTGTCTCTGTGTTTATTCTGCTACATTTACAACTTGGAAGGGATAAGGTTTAGGGCCTGTTTTACTCTGGTAAGACCTTATTAACTGAACAAAAGAAAAGCTCTACTTCTATCAGGGTCATACTTACAGGTACAGGGGTAAGGATTTCAACACATATTTTGGGGAGGGGGGACACAATTCAATCCCTAACAGTCACTAATGGCACATGCTATGCCCTAGAAGGCTAGAAATAGATGAGTTCAAGGTGTGACCTTGAGTGTCAGAGAAGCAGAATCAGCATAGGCTCAAAGGGCAGACCGAAGGGAAATGGTTTAGAACATGGATCTTGACCAAGGGGAATGCTGACCATATGTAGCTTCTAGGATTCGGTGCAGGAAACAGTAACTTCTCCAGGTATTTTTTTGCAGAAAATATTTAATACCATGAAGTAGTTGCTTGCAAAAAGTTTGGAAGGGCTGAGAAGCAGATGACAGGAACCACCAGTAATCTGCAGGCTTCAGTGTCACACCACCATGGCTGAGGTCTAGAAGTCAGGAAACTAGTTCTCTGTTGCTGCCTCTGCTGCCACTACATCTGACTCTCGGTGCCATGACACTGAGGTGAGACCCAGGAATCAGGCCACTGCAAGTCTCACCCCTGCCCAACCTTCCTTGCCAGCAGCCAGAGTGGACTCTGCCTCGAGCATTCCAAATGATTAGCAGAACCAAGTTTGCATCCAGAATCCTAGCTACAAGCGCTTCCAGACAACATAGGTTTTAGTTTTTCAGGTTTTCCAAATAAAAGAGGAGAGAAATCGAGATTGAGAGAGCCAATTCCAGCAATTACCAGGCCATAGATGACCCTGGATGGGTGCTGCTGTCTTGAACTCATACTTTAAGTGGAGGTTCCCAAGAGAAACCAAATAAGGCCAAGATTTCTTTCATCCTTTTCCTCTGTCTTGTGTTCTCTTACAGTCTAAATTAACCAGTCAAGATATAAGAACATTTGGGAACTGCAAAGGTCACGTTTTAAAAGGACCCCCACCTTCACGTCCTCCAAGCTGAGACTGACTCTTGTAGCTGCTTTCAGGAATGTATAATAGGGGTCTCTCCCCTGTGCTCTCATAGAGCTCTGAGCTCACCTCATTCATTGTGTCTGCATACTGGCTCTGCTTACCGAACGGTGATCTTCTGAAAGGTAGGGTCTGTTCTTACATTATCTTTGAAAGCCCCACACAAGCACTGGGCATCTAGAACACACCAGCAGCTCAGTAAATGGATATGGAATGAATGCATTTCCTGCCTTACCAAGTATGTTGGTGGTTTTGTGGGAGTTCCATCATTCACCCAGCCCAGCCTCACCTGGTGCCAGCAGCACCCTCTCATCGGTCCATGGAGAGGTCTCAGGCCTGGAGCTGACAGCCTCCTTAGCAGGCTCTATCACACCAAGCTCATGTGCCTCTGGATCCATGACCACGCTCTGAAGCCATACCTTTCCGCTAGGAGTACCCTGGTACTCAGAGCACAGCAATGTGGTTTTCTGTGACATGCATCCCTTGCATTTGGGAGCCAGCTATCTATTATATTTGGGGAAACACCCAAATCCCTACCAGTTTCTCCCTTCTCCACTATGACATCTACCTACAAAACCCGTGAAAGTGTCCCCTCATCAACCTCATCCCTATCCTTAGGAAACTGGCATTAATAGGAAAAACAGAACCTTGCCACACATTAGCCCAGTTTTGTATATTTTCTTCCCAAGTTGCTGATCCAGTGTCAATGGACTTATCTATTTTAGCTAGAGAAAATAGGGTTACTGATTGAAATATAATATAATATAAAAAATAAAACTTTCCACCTGGTTCCAAGCCACCATGACCACTAACATGGGAAAAATCCCTTTCAATTTCAGTTCTTTTTTCTTCTTTCATTTTCTTTTCAGAAATTGGAAAAGGAAAGGGAGAGCGGTAAGAAAAAGTGAGTGTTAAGTTATGTCTACACCACATGGAAAGCTGCACTATTATCTGGTGAGACTGATAGATCTAAATAATCCAATTTCATCATACAGGCCCTTGTTACTCAGTTTGGCTTGGGTTGGCTCTGAATTGTTTATGTAATGGGTCTCTCCACTCCTCTTCTTCTGTGCATAAGCCAAGAAGATATAAAGTTCTAACCAGACCATGCAACACTCAACACCCAGTGATTTTCAAGTCTGGCCTCACTCCTTGGCCTGGTTTCTGCCATTCTGAGACTGGCCATGACACCCAAACAGTGAAAGCTGGCCAACTGGTCTGCAGAATCCAGGAGAGGAACTTTACCTATTCCATGGATCCTCCAAAGGCAGCCAACAGAAGATTAATCAATTAGACATTAGAATCATTAGGCATTACTATACCTGGAATTGAACCATTAAAACTTACTCCTTTGGGTCTCAAAGTCTTCTTAGTGTTTAACAAACCCCTATTAGAATGGGGTTTTCCCCCTGAAAAGGGACCACCTCGACTCCTTCTTAGCTACTGATTGAAGAATAAAGTCTAGCATTTGGACAGGTAAGTTGGCCAGGAGAGAAAGGGACAGGAAGGCAAAGATGGAAAGTCCCAGAGATGAGCTTTGCCCACTCTGTGTCTTTGTTGAGAGCCATCTCTCCCAGAAAACAGTTTATCCTGGGTTCATTGTGTATAGTCGTTCCAGTCGTTCACTACTCAAGGGTGCCTGGCCAAAGGAATAAGTAGAGCTGAAATCCAATCCTGCACTTTGCTTGCCAAGCTGTAGGCTTTGGTGGGAGGCTACAAATGCACAGAGGAAGGAAGCCTTTTTCCAGTTAGCTAAGAGGTATCACATGGCCACCCTGCACCAGGCCCAGGCTAAGATGGGAGAAACTCTCTTTGGACACTCAGGTTGACATTTGGTCCTCAACATGAGTCCCCACTAAATGGCACCTGTGGAATTTGGAGTGAAGACCTGTACATAGTTATCATAAATAGGTTCAAATATGTTTTTGCATGTGCATGTATGAGAGAGAGAGAGATGGCTGGTTGTGGAATGGAAGGTGGAGACAGGTTTCTGTAAGAGGCAGGAGGTGAAAGCAGTAAAGATATAGATGTTGATGAAGAGTAAGCAAGACACCCACCTGTTGGTACAAAGAGGTGGGCAACATGACCTCCGCAGTACCTTCCAGATGTGGAGTTCTGGTCTCCCCCAGGGGGGAATGCCATGTCCACTTTCAATTTGCCCTTGATAACAGATGTGGACTTGACATCTTCTAAAATGTGCTGAAAGACCTACTCCGGTACGCCAACTCAACTGGGTAGGAGACCAAGTTCAGGCACATGAGTGGGTCTCCTTAAAAGCAGCAGAAGTTAAAAAAAAAAAAAAGAAGAAGAAGAAGAAGAAAAGTTTTTCTGATAAAAATGACTTCTTTAGCTTGAATGAGGCAAAGATCCAGACAGTAATGATTTAATAGGCTTGAAGTCAATCAGCTGAATACAGTAACGGTAATTAGCCTTTTATGCCCAACTCACAACTAATTCTGTTGTCTGCTTATTTTTGTTCCAAAAGGATTACTAATGAAATATTTAATATTTCACCAGGTTCCAGGTTCATCTCCACACTGGCTGGTAATTTTTTCTTCTATAGCTTGAAATTGTCCTGTAGATAATTTTGCCCCAGAGTGTATCTACATCACAGGATCACTGACTGCGGGAGACGTGGCTCCTGGGTCTCTGACAATCGGATAATAGCTTCACTTTTAGCCAGTAGAGGAAGTCAAGAGCAAGAGAGGACAGATAATGTGAGTATAATTCATTATTCAAATCTGCAAGTGATGTACTGAAAACAAAGAGAGAAGAGGAATAATGCCATCATTATTTTTATTACTCTCGTCGAACAAACTCAGCATGTAACACTGAAGGAGGCCAGGGTGAGCTTTCTGACGGCATGGGGACAAACTGACTTTTGGGACAATATTGATAAGAGGAAGGCAGAGAAGATGGCTTTTCTGTAGAAGATTTGCTTTCTTATTAGTGGCCCCATTAACGATTTTCTTCTTGTTGCTGGGTGCTTCTTAAAATACCCATCGTTTCTTATCCTTTGGGGTCCACACCAGTGATTAGGGAAGAATGGACTGGGGTTTCCTAAGCTCCTTTCAGTCAGGACAGTCATCTAGCCCCTGTAGCATAAGTAATGAAGTCCAGGTGAGCGAGTTGTGGAGACAAAGGAACCTCAAGTCGTAGAGAAGCAACCATATAGAAACAAGGCTTTCTGGAGACTCTGATGGAAGCAAGAATGACATGGGTTTAATCTATCACAGACCTGCAAGGTTCCCTCATATGTACCATTCTTCTGAATATTTCTCTGTAATCATTTCTCTTCCTGGGTTCTTTCCACACAGAAACACACCCATCGACACTACAGCAAAGACAGTCTTCTTAAGCTTGCTAAGAAAGCTGGAGGCTAAGAGGAGCACATTGAGGGTCATCTTACAGGGAAGAATGATGGAGTCAAGGAAAGCGGGAAAAGCAAGAGCCCTCAGCTGAAGCTTCTATTAGCAGGGCTGGGCTTTTGGAAATGGGAGGTGAGGTGGACCAACTGCTGTGTCTCCAGGGTCATTAGGAAGGCTCCCCAAGTCTCCCTAGCCCCTCCAAGGATAGCTCATGCACTGAGGTGCGTTGGTGCACAGAATCCAACCATTACAGATCTATTCCTTTGGGTTTTTCTCTAAGGTGTAGCTTTGAGAAGCAAATAGCTCTGAGAGAAGTAGTGTACTAAATTATAGTGCTGTTAGTGGTCAGTCAAAACAGGATTTGTCCCAGCTGAAGGGTCAAAGAGAAAGAGAAGTTGTACTGCAGAGATAGTTCAGAGAGCTGAGAGGAATAGAAAATGCATAGAAAAAAGAGGAGAGGTAAGAAATAGAGAGACAAAAGTTTGAAAAACCTTTCTCTTCTAGCTTCAGTTATAAGAAACACTGTCATTCTGTGGTTCATCTATCCCCTGTTTGATTGACTGTCCAGGTAATGCTTGGTCATAACAGCAGCAGAGGCACAAGTAAACTCATTGACTACAGTATGAGATTATCCAATTCATGTAGAAAGTCGACGTCATTAAACAGTTGAGTAAACCAGTAGACTCCTCTTAGGGCCCCTGGGTTCAAGATGGCTTAACAGCTGGTGTGAGCTTGGGAAAGCACTTTACATGTCTGAGCCTCATTTTTTTCTCATCTGCAAAATGGGCTTACAACATCAACCTTTGCATGAGCCAAGTCATTCATTGGCTTCTTCAGCCAATATTTATTGAGTACTTACTATGTGCCAAACTCTGTTATAAGATGTATGAATACTAAATGAAAAACAAAAATTGGGCACAATTCCTACTGTCATGGATATTCTTTCTAGTGACAATATATTTGAAAGACTCTGTTAGGAGTAAGGTGGTCCCTGGCTGGCACAAATGGTTTGTTCTTGACTACTAACCTAAAGGCTGGTGGTTCAAACCCACCCAGCAGTGCCGCGGAAGAAACGCCTGGCAATCTGCTTCCATGAAAGATTACAGCCTAGGAAACCCTATGGATCTCAGTTCTATTCTGTAACACATCGGGTCACTATGAATCAGAATCAACTCCATGGCAGTGGATTTGGGTTTTGTTTTTTAAAGTACTGCAAAAATGTAAAATATTATTATTTTATGTAACCAAAAATCTATTTTTCAATCCTAGCTTTTGTGTTCTAGGGCAACACAGAGAAAGTGCCACCCTACTCCACAGAATCATTTTCGTCAGATATTTAAGGACACCTCTCATGTTTTCCCTGGCCTTTGCTTCTTCATATGAAACCAGGGCTTTGAACCAGTTTATTTTGGGTTGAACTCCTGCTAAGAATTTGCACTTCTAACAAGTTCCCTGCTGAGGGTTTGCATTTCTAACCAGTTCCCAGGACGTTATGCATAAGAATCACCTGGAGATCTTTTTAAACTGTAGATTCTGATTCAGTATATCTGGGACGGCAATGCAAACTCTCAGCAGGCGTTTGAAGCGGAATGAACCAGTTCGAAGTCCCGTATGAAGCACTGGTTTCTTCAAATGCTGTTCCTATATCTCACTTTGCAGATTGCCCCTTCCTAGTTACTGACCATGTCCCTTTCAGGGTGGGGCCCTGGGCATGGCACAGGACCTCAGACTGTACCTTTGCTGAGAGTGGGGCTGTACCTGCCTGTAATTCAGTCCTGTAAAAGACCCACTGCAGTTCAGTTGATGCCGACTCCAAGTGACCCTATAGGACAGGGTAGAACAGCCCCATAGGGTTTCCAAGACTGTAATCTTTACAGAAGCAGACTGCCACATGTTTTCTCCTGAGGAGCAGCTGGTGGGTTTGAACCGCCGACCTTTCAGTTACCAACCAGGCACTTAACCACTGCACCACGAGTGCTCCAGCCACTGAGCAGACCAAAACATGCGTATTTAGTGACCATTGTTCTCCTCAGTGCCAGTGCCCATGTACACACAGGCCATTCAGGCCAATTTACAATGGTGTCAAGTTGGAAAATGAGACTCTAAGCATCACCTTGAGCAGAGAGGAGCAGAGCTGGCACCTCAGAGTGGCATGCATGATCCAGGGGCCTCCATAATTTAATAGAGAAATAACATTTCCCATTCTCATCATCAGAAAACAATCACCATATGAATGCACTTTAGCTGTTAATACTTATTCTTTGATGCATAAACAATCTCATTTAAAAATCCTAGCTCCTGAAGATGCTTATCTTCTGCTGGGGAGGGCACACGGGGCAGGGGGAGGTAAGGTAAGCATGATACATCACGCTCAGCTGAAACCCCAGCCAAACTCATAGCCTTAAGAATAAAAACTGTTAATGAGTATCACCATAGTCAGCACCCCAAATCGTGAGATACAGAATTCCATTCACTCTATCATGGCCATGACTGACATTTAATTATTCTCTATTTTTTAGTGCTTATAATTCCATTCTTATCATTCATTGTAAATCCTTTGGAGCCTCTAGAAGAAGTGAGATCGAATGACAAAACAGAGATAATGAAATCAGAGGCAGTAGAATAAAATTATGTCTTGTAGGTAAAGTGATGATTCAGTAGAGCAGTTATTTCATAAGGTTGCAGAAGCTGGGGGAGGAAATCTGAATTAATGCAGCCAACTCTCAGGAGAGCTGAGAAAGAATCCACGGGTGGGGGCACACGATAGGTAAGAGAGTGGCATGCTGCGGAGAGACCATTTGTCCCGGCGTTAACATTGCTGTGCTTCTGTCTCGTCCTGTTGTGCGACCCAAGGCATATCACTTAACCTTCCCTACGTTTTTCCATTTCTCACCTGTCAAATGCCATCACCTACTTCTTAGCATCGCTGTAAAACCAAAAACAAGATATACAATTGCTATAAAATGTAAGGATTGAAATTATTTCATAATATTAAAGTAAAGCTAGAAGATCCCAGGCAATGTCCACACATGAAGAATAGTCAAATTTGACCCAAGGGGCATAGGGATTGTGGATTTCCCTACTCTATTCTAGTGTTACTTGTAGAACCCAAGTCCCTGACTTGCCACTAACACTAGGGAAGGGAAACGTGATGGGCTAGCTTGGCTGGTGGGCCCTGCTGAGTAACACTGGATGTAAAATTGATTCTCACATGCAGCTGTGGGTGTCACTGAGACCAGGTAGTGTGCCAAGGTGAAAACACACTTGTGTGGAGGTTGCAAGGCTGATAAACCAAAGAAAAGAATGTGAGTGGGTGGTCCACCAAAAGGAGGGTCCCAGGTAATGATGGGGAGTTAAAGTATGAATAAAATCAAGGGATCAAAGATCCAAGAGTCTCGAGAAGACAGTGAGGGGTGGAGTGAGCTTGTGGGTGGGTCGTCTGGCCATGCAAGTGGCTAGTTTTCAGAAGTCCCAGCCAATGGGGTACAAGGGTGGGGCAGCTCCACTTAACAGTCCAGGGATAGGAAGCCAGTGCATAGGATACCTGACAATAGAGGTTACCTTCCTTTGTCTTTGCTGAACCTTTCTTCCTCTTTTCTACGTGCTCTTAGAGACACTTTAAAGCCTTTTGCTCACCTGTTTCACTGTTTAGTAGCAGGTTTTGATGTTTAGTCTGACCCTTCTGCTCATGGTGGTGGCTCTGACTTCAGGAAGCACAGCTGATCACGGCTACTGCACTCTGAAATCCATCATGCTTGTTCTGTGGCCATTGTTTTCATGACTTCTGCCAGCCATTGACTGAGCATGACCAGTTTCTGGGAGACAGGGGCCTCCCTGATGGGTAACTGCTTTCAGAATTGCACTGCAATCTAAGAAGCTTCCATCCAACCTTCCTTACTTCCCTCTTTCCTTCACTTGGGGGCCTGACTTGCGTCATGGTCTGGCAGCTCTTCTAGCCTCTCCTCATTTCCTCTTATAACCATTTCCCCACATAAATTTCTTAAATTCCTAATCCCATCTTGACATCTGCTTCTCAGAAGACCCAAATTAGCACAAGTCACCCAGAAAAGAGCTGCAAGAATGGGTTTTGGCCCCACTCACAGCCTCAGAAGGATCTCCTCACATACACTCTTGCTCAAATCCAGAGCCCACATAATGTATCACTGTCTTTTCCAGGAAAATATTCCAGGGTTTCTTAAATCAGGAAGATCCCCCCAATAGTGGATTATCAAGTTTAATAGTAGGAACCAGTGAAGAGTCATTTCACTCAAAGGAGTTTACTAGAAGATTAACATGTTAGCTGGTCTCTTTCTCTTCCCTGTTCATTTCTTCTTCCTCATCTACTTCCATTCCCTTCCCTTCCTTCTCTTCCACAGCAATTTAGTCCCAAAGCCTTTAGGTAGGGAGCGCATAGTAGGTGTCCATACCAGGGCACAGGGAAGAGCTGCATGGCTCAGAGCGGGGAGTCAGAGATAACAGGGGTGAGGAGGGCACTGCATGGATGGGTGGACTGGCATGGGGTGTTGGAGCCTGAGTGACGTGGGGAGGGCTTTTACATGGAGAAGAATGTGGGGTGGAGGCGGCCCCATATGGGTGGCCAGGTAGAGGGCTTCACAGCCTTGGGGAACATCAGTGTGGGAGAAGGGCCAGCAGTCGAAACAGGGGGTTGATTACAGACAGAAGGACTGAACAAAGAAGTGAAAATGTTTTAAGATAATAGGAGCCAGGCAAGACCAGAAGAACTAGATGGTGCCTGGCTACCATACTGACCATTCTAATCAGGGCCACAGTGGATGGACCTCGACAGAATGGTATAAAAATGTGGAACAAAACCTCAAAGTCCTAAAAATAAATACATAAATAAAAACCGGACCTACCGGACTGTTCAAGACTGGAGGACTCCCTGAGACTATTGCTCTGAGCTACTGTTCAAACCTTGAACTGAAACTAACCCCTGAAGTCACCTTGTAACTAAATAACAAATTGACTCAAAAAATAACAAGTATCTCCCGTAAGTACTGTGCTTCTTTAAAAAAAAACACCCATATGAGACCACAAGCTCAGCAATTACTTTAAAACAAAGATGAGAATGTAAGGCTGCAGGGAAACTGGATTAAAGGAAACAGAAAAACCAAAACGGAAATACCATCATTTTACACAAATAACGTGCGCTTTCTGTGTTTGTTTGCCAGCCACGCCTTCCCCCCATGAGGTATTTTTGTGTCTATGCTAATTTTTAACAGCAACAAGTGGAAGAGGATTGGCATGGCAGCACTTGTGAGGGTTCCTCTAGGGGAGGGGGGCGTGGCCAGCAAACAAACTCAGAGGGAGAGCATTATTTGTGTAAAAATATGTTAATGAGAATGTGTATGCATTGTGAAGAATGTAACCAATGTCACTGAACCACTTGTGCAGAAATTGTTAAATGGGAAGCTAAACTGCTGTGTAAACCTTCACCTAAAACGAAATAAAATATAGGAGCCAAGGTTCTTAGTGTCAGAAGAGGGAGTTAAAAATATGGAAGGGAGAAAACCAGACTTATCCTTATGGTGTTAGGTTGGAATTAGAGGCATCAGTGCAAACTCATGGGTAGATAGATGATAGAGAGATAGAGAGAGACAGTGAGAGAGATAAACAGGTAGATAGATTTAGATGATAGAGCTAGAGACAGAGAAGTAAATATAGATGTAAGTGTGTGTGTGTGTGTGTGTGTGTGTGTAACTATTGTTCTCCATTAAAAGAAACCAGGGCTCCTTGGAGAAGTGGCTGAATCAGGCTGGAAAACTAAAGTACAAGCTGAGCCGCGAAGATCTCACTGCGCCAGAAAGCAAGAAAGTGCTCAAGGGATAATGAGGACAGTTCAAAAGGACCCAGAAGTCAGTTTAAAAGGGCTCCCAATGGACAAACCAGGGCAATTTGAGCATCAAAATAAATAATGTTTTAATAGAATATAACCTAGTGAATAAAATATAAAAAATACTAAGAAATACAAATATATGAATATAAATATAAATAAATGAATAAATTGAAAGCCTGATGAGGAACATAGTTTCAGAATTATTCCCACAAAATACTAATTAACTGGTGCAGTGTTAAGCATCTGACTGCTAATCTAAAGGTTGGTGGTCCAAACCCTCCAGCTGCTCCAAGGGAGAAAGATGTGGCAGTCTGCTTCTGTAAAGATTACAGCCTTGGAGACCCTATGGGGCAGTTCTTCTCTGTCTTATACGGTCACTAAGAGTTGGAATCAATGGCGACAGGTTTAATGGATGTATAAAGAGAAAAAAAGGAACTTTTTTCTTCTTGGTTTTTCAGTAAAGAAGCTGAGTAGACATCACCTTAATCAACTGACAAATAAAAATTGTGTGCCACCTGGTAGGATGCAGAGAATAATCCAGCATCATTTCTGTGATATTCCTGCCCAGGATGCATGATCTGAATCTAGTCACAGGGGAACATCGGACAAACCCAAATAACTGAAGGATATTCCACAAAGAGCTGGCCTGTAATCTTCAGTCAGGAGCTCTGCTGGCACAATGGTTAAAGTGCTCGGCTGCTAACCAAAAAGTTGGCAGTTTGAACCCACCAGCCACTCTGTGGGAGAAGGATGTGGCAGCGTGCTTCTGTAAAGATTACAGCCTGGGAAACCCTATAGGGCAGTTCTGCTTTGTCATACAGCGTCTCCGAGTTGGAATAGACTTGACAGCAGTCGGTTTTGTTGTGGAATTTTCGGTCAAGGAAAAACCGAAGGAGTCAGACTAAAGAGACATAAAAACTAAGTGTAACAATTGATTCCAAACTGAATTCTTCTGCTATAAGGAACATTACGGGGACAAGTGGAGAAAGTTGAAAAGGGTCTGAGGGGTAGATAGGAGTAATGCATCGATGTTAATGATCTAATTTTGATGGTTGTATTGTGGTTATACAATCAACACCCATGGAAGCAGCCGTCAAGAAATCAAAAGAAGTATTGCGTTGGGCAAATCTGCTACAATTGATCTCTTTAAAATGTTGAAAAGCAAAGAAGTCACTTTGAGGACCCAAGCCACGCCATTTTCAATCACCTCATGTACATATGAAAGCTGGACAATGAATAAGGAAGACTGAAGAAGAACTGATGCCTTTCAATTACAGTGTTGGCGAAGAATATTGAATATACCATCGACTGCTACAGTAACAAGTTTGTATTGGAGGAAGTACAGCCAGAGTGCTAGTTGGAAGTGAGGATGGTGAGACTTTGTCTCACATACTTTCGACATGTTATCAGGAAGGACCTGGGTTTTTAGACTGGGTTCTCTGGAGAAGCAAAACCAGTAAAGTGTATCAATATACATAGACAGATTTATATCAAAGAAATGGCTCACATGGTTGTAGAGGCTGGAACATCCCAAGTCAGGAGATAGCCTTCTCCTGATTCACATAGCCACAGGGGCTGGTGAACCCAAGATCGGCAGGTCAGATAGCAGGGGTCTTGCTCACAGGCTGCAAAGATCAACAAATCCCAAAATCAACAAGCAAGTCCTCAGGTAAGCTGCTAGCTCAAGTCCCAAGAACTGGAGGTGAGATGAACAGGAGCCAGCTGCAGGATCTAGAGTGAGCAAAAGCCCACAATTCTTGCCAGAAAGTCCACTTATATATTCAATGCAGGCCACACCCCCAAGGAAACTCCCTTTTGACTGACTGGCTACTCACATTAGATCCCATCAAGGAGGTAATCTCATTATATCAAATCTCATCATGGAAGTGATCACATCATCATACGACTGCCAAACTACATCATAACTGCCAAACCACTGAGAATCATGGCCCAGCTAAGTTGACACACAACCTCAACCATCACAGACATCATGCTTGGTAAGGTAGAGGGTCATTGAAAAAGAGGAAGACCTTAATGAGATGAATTAACACAGTGGCTGCAAAAATGGGCTCAAGCATGACAACAATTGTGTGGATGGCACAGGACCGGGCAATGTTTCCTTGTATTGTTCACGGGGGGGCTATGAGTCAGAACTGACTCCATGGCACCTAACAACAACATTGTGTCTATAAAGGAAAATGTTCTTGTTACAGGAAACGTAAACCAACATATTCAGAGGCAATGAAGTATTGGGTAGGTACTTATTTTCAAATGGTTCAAGGAAAGAAGTTTTTATAGTACTGTACTTGCAATTTTTCTGTAAATGTGTGATTGTTCCAAAATAAAAAGATACTTTTTTAAAATGTCAGTTGATATATTGTAGATGGCAGTGAAAACTGGCACAACCTTTGAAGTTCACTCCCCTCTGACCATCAATTCTACTAAAACACTTGCACTCGAGAACAAAGACATGGATACAGGGATATTCTTTGCTGTGTTATTTGTAGTGGTAAAAAGATCAGAGATAATCAAAATGTCCATTAATGGGGCACTAGCTAGATGAATTATAGTGCATCCAGATAATGGAATACTATGTAACCTTGGAAAATAATGGTTAGATCTAACCCTACTAGAATGCACTAAGCTCCAAATAAGTGAAATAAGAGTGTGTGTACATAAATATCTCTGAAAGGATATTCCAGAAACTGTTCAGAGTGATTGCCTGTAAGGAGAGGAAGGGCTCTATACCTTTTATGCTATTTGTACTTTTTACCATATTTATCATTTTTTTCTTTTTAAAAGGGTATTTAGGTTGTAACAAAGGAAATAGGAGAATTTGCCTATAAACTCTGCAAAGCCAAAAATGTGTCTGATGAAATTCTCAGTTTTCCTAATCTGCTCAAAAGTGTCTTCTACTCTTCCACCCTCAAACATCATTCCATCACATGTGCCACCACTGCCCCATCCTGTACCCACGGCCAAAAAAAAAAAAAAAAAACCAGTTGCCATGGAGTTGATGCCAACTCATGGTGACTCCATGTGTTTCGGAGTAGAACTGTGCTGCAGTGGTTTTCAGTGGCTAATGTTTTGCAAGTAGATTGCCAAACTTGTTTTCCAAGGCACCTCAGGATGGATTCGAACCACCAATCTTTCAGTCAGTAGCCAAGTGTTTAATTGTTTGTGCCACCCAGGGATTCCATGCCCACAGCAGACATTGCTAATTGATCTCAGAACTAATTCTCAGAGCCCAGACACAGCCTGAGAATCCTTCTCATTATAGACAGCCCAGCAGCTACTAGGCATTCACCAGAGTTTAGTAAGAAAGGAGGAAGCCTTTCCATGCCTGTCCTCCCAGAAGCATTTCACAGAAGATTAAGTCTTTAGAGGATATCCATCTCTTCCAATGGCCTGTCATGGTCTCTAGCCACAGTAGGCAAAGCATCAAAGAACTGGGTTGGGTCTGGCCATTCACAGTCCAGCCTAGCCCTGCTCACTCACCCCTACCTCTCTGCTCCATCTAGGGTGGTCTCAGTCCAGTCCTTGAACTTCAGGAGAAACTGGTTGCAGCTCAGCTCATGGACAACAGTACAGACTCAGCATTGATGTTAGTTGCTTTCAAGTCAGCTCCGACCCATGGTGACCCCATGTACAGCAGAAAAACATTATCAAGTCCTGGGCCATCTTCATGGTCACTGGTATGCTTAAGTCCATGGTTGCAGCCGCTGTGTATTTTGAGTGCCTTTCGATGTAGGGGACTCATCTTCTAGCAATATATCGAACAATATTCTCTTGTGATCCATAGGGTTTTTATTGACTGATTTTTGGAAGTAGATGGTCTGTCCTTTCTTCCTGGTCTGTCTTAGGGTGGAAGCTCTGCTGAAACCTCTCCACCATAGGTGACCCTGCTGGTATTTGAAATACTCATGGCATATCTTCCAGCATCACAGCAACATGCAGGCCACCATAGCATGACAAACTGACAGAGGGTAGTGGGACTCAGCAATACCTTGGATCAACAGAGCCCTCTCTTCTCCCCGACAAATTAGAGCTTTACACACCAGGGTTCTACCAGTGCCTCTCCAAACTTGATGTGCACTGGAACTCCCTGGGAATCACATTAACACGCAGATTCAAGATCTGGGACAGGGCCTGAGTTCTGCATTTCTACCAGGCTTCCTGGTGATGCCACGCTGCTGGTCTGCGGACTCTGCTTTGAGTAGCAGGGCCTCAGATCAGTGGTTCTGCAGCAAAATACAGTCAGACTCACCTGGAGGGATCCCTGAACACACTGCTGGGCACCTCCCAGTCACTCCAGAGTTTCTGGCTCAGTAGTTCTGGGGTGAAGCCAGAGAACCTGCATTCTTATCAGGTTCCCAGGTGACGCTGATGCTGCTGGTCCTGGAATCTTAGGATCTCTTCTAAAACATCAACCTTAAAAAAAGATCCTCTAGCAGCACTCACCTTCCTTCCTCCCAGAAGTCTGTAGAAAGAAATAAGCAGAGAATCTGGCATTGGGCACATCTGATTTGAAACCCTCATCTGCCACACTAGGAATGTTACCTCAAGAAAGCTGCTTAATCATCCTGAACCTCAGTATGACTGCCTGTAAAATGGGTCTAGTAATATGTTACCTTCTAGAGCCGTTGTCAGGATTCAGGGAGCAAATGCAGTCAAAGGGCTTAGCACAGTGCTTGGAACATTTTCATTCCCTTTCCACCCTCTGTCTGGGGGCAGGCATCCTGCCACCCCAAGGGTCTGGAAGAACACTAGATAAATCCTCCACATTAACGTGACACTCCCAGGCAGACCTCAGACTTAAGAGTTTGTTCCCCTTCTGACATTTACAGGTGCTCTGGGTGCCAATGTGGCAATATCAGCCAGCATTTTCACTGAAGAGTCTTCCCATCACTTCATCCCAGCACTGCGTCTGTGAGTGGCCTCCTGGCTTCCTCCAGGACACATTCCTAGGATGCAGGGGTCATCTGAGGAAAGACAGCGTTACCACAGGGAACAGGAATCCTTGCTTACTTGGCTATTACAACAGCTTTAAGGCCCAGGTCCCACAGCCCCACCACCATGCCGCAACTCGCCTGGTAATCAAATCCACAACTTCTGTTGCAAATTATTGGCTGCTTCAAAATGGCGGGGAGGGAAGCAAGGAGATACTGTCTGGCACAAGGCATCCCAGGTTTCAGTGATGAGTTTTCAGCACAAAATAGAGGCAGACAGAGCATTTGACAGCCCTGATGCCTCTCTTCATGACTGACTGTTCTGGGCGTGACATCCACAGGGCTCACTGGGAACCAACACACACACACACTCACATGTACTTGTGCACACGCATACACACACATACTCAGGCACATGAATGCACACACTCATACATTCTCACATGCTTCCACACTGAAACACATACACGTGCATACACACACACACACAGTCATACATGTGGGCACACACTCACACACGTATTCACACACACACACCCAGAAGCTCCTAGGATGGAATCCACTGTGTCTCTAGGAGAAAAGGAGAGCGGTTCTGGGAAGGCCTGGCATTCTGGGGCATTAGGACAAGAAGACTTGCCAGGAAACTGGGTGTTAACCTCTAAGAACTAAAGCTTGAGTTCCCTCCTTTCCTCTCAAAATTTCACCCTTTTGGTTAGAAATCCCCCCAGACAGAATATGCAGATACCAGACAGACTGCTTCCTCATAGAGGCTACACAACATAATTTATTTTTACCTTAATGACTCAGGGTCATTACTTGAACATCAATTAAAGTGTCTAATTAACACACTCGAACAATCTTCCTATTAGGACCTCTGGGTAACCGTGAGATTTTTACTGCATGCTTTTCTCAAGTCGGCTTTTCCCTCAGGCCCTTTAGATGGGACAACTTTTTTTTTTAAACACGTATTTGGTGCATTCCTCGCTCTGCTCCTTTTTAACTCCTCAACTATAACTTGAAGGAGCTCTTGTGGTACAACGGTTAAGTGCTCTGCTGCTAACTAAAAGGTTGGTGGTTCAAGCTCACCTAGTGGCTCCACAGAAGAAAGACCTGACCGTCTGCTCTGTTAGACAAGGGGGATTTCCAGTGGAATATCTGAAATCTCAGAAGCTAGAGACAGACCAAAGAAAGAGGCAGACCACTCCAGGTTGCATAAGTGGTCTAAGATTCATTATGGGAAAACTTACATACAAGGTGAGGTCCTGGGTGGCAGAAGGACGGTAGATCTCCAGGATCTTAGCATCACCGCCCCAAGCTCCAGAGATCATTCAGAGGAGCTAATCTGGGTTTGTTATGCAATCCCCTTCCCTCAAGTCCAAAATGTCCGAGTGTTATCTTTTGGATCCAGGCACCTTCAAGGATGTTATGCTCCTTGGCCTCCTACTCTTGGTGCCAGCATAGTCATTTCTGGGAATGGGCTGTTTGTCAGGACTATGGTCAGCTTCAGGCCTGGAGGCGGTGTGCAGGTTTTGGATCAGTCATATCTTAGTTTGTTCTAGCAACATGCTCTTATAAAGATTACAGCCTACAAAACCCTGCAGGGCTGTTTTACTTTGTCACATGGTGTCGCTATGAGTCGAAAATCAACTCGACAGCACCTAACAACTCTCACCTGGGAGTCAGTTTTGAACTGTCTTAGATACTTCACCATGAGCTTAACTCCTGCCAGAGAGGGAGAGGAATATAACTAGGGTGTTTAGAAATAATTTCCCCTGTGATCAACAACTGAAGAAAAAAACTCAAGCCTCAAGTTGCAACACTGAAGGATTCTATGGGCAAAATATCAAATGACTCAGGAAGCACCAAACGAAGATAGAGGCAGTACACAGAGTCACTGTACCAAAAAGATTCCGTTGAGGTTCAACCATTTCAGGAGGTAGTATATGATCAGAAATCAATGATACTGAAGGAAAAAGTCCAAGCTACACTGCAGGCATTGCCAAAAAGCAAGGCTCCAGGCATTGACAGAATACCAACTGAGATGTTTCAACAAGTGGATGCAACGCTAAAGCGCTCACTTATCCATGCCAATAAATTTGGAAGACAGCTACCTGGCCAACTGACTGGAAGAGATCCATATTTGTGCCCATTCCAAAGAAAGGTGATCCAACAGAATATAGAAATCATCAAACAGGATCATTAATATCACATGCAAGTAAAATTTTGCTGAAGATAATTAAAAAACAGTTGCAGCAGTACATCAACAGGGAACTGCCAGAAATTCAAGCCAGATTCAGAAGAGGACGTGGAACAAGGGATATCATTGCTGATGTCGATGGATCCTGGCTGAAAGCAGAGAACACCAGGAAGATGTTTACCTGTGTTTTACTGACTATGCAAAGGCATTCGACTGTGTGGGTCATGACAAATTGTGGACAACACTGTGAAGAATGGAAATTCCAGAACACTTAACTGTGCTCATGAGGAACCTGTATACAGATCAAGATGCGGTCATTCAAACATTACAAGGGGATACTGTGTGGTTTAAAATCAAGAAGGGTGTGTTTCAGGGTTGTTTCCTTTCACTATACTTATTCATTCTGTATGTTGAGTAAATAATCTGAGAAGCCGGACTATGTTAAGAAGAATGCGGCATCAGGATTGGAGGAAGAGTCATTAACAATCTGCGATATGTGGATGACACAACCTTGCTTACTGAAAGTTAAAAGGACTTGAAGCACTTAATGATGAAGATCAAAGACTACAGCCTTCACTATGGCTTACACCTCAACATAAAGAAAACAAAAATCCTCACAACTGGACCAATGAGCAACATCATGATAAATGAAGAAAAGACTGAAGTTGTCAAGGATTTCATTTTACTTGGATTCAACACTCATGGAAGCACCAGTCAAGAAACCAAGACACATTGCATTGGGGAAATCTACTGCAAAAGACCTCTTTAAAGTGTTAGAAAGCAAAGATGTCACCTCGAAGACTAAGGTGAGCCTGACCCAAGCCATGGTGTTTTCAATCGCCTTATATGCATGCAAAAGCTGGACAATGTGTAAGGAAGACCAAAGAAGAATTGATGCCTTTGAATTATAGTGTTGGCAAAGAATATTGAATATACCATGGACAGCCAGAAGAATGAATAAATCTGTCTTGGAAAAAGTACAACTAGAATGTGGATTAGAAGAAAGGATGGTGAGACTTCATCTCACATACTCTGAACATGTTATCAGGAGGGACCATTCCTTGGAAAAGGACATCATGTTTGGTAAAATAGAGAGCCTGTGAAAAAGAGGAAGACCCTCAATGAGATAGATTGGCACAGTGGCTGCAACGATGGGCTCAAAGATAGCAACGATTTTGAGGATGGCTCGATACCTGGCAGTGTTTCATTTTGTTGTTCATAGGGTTGCTATGAGTTGGAACTGACTCAAGGGCACCTAACAACAGGACCAAGAAGCCCTATCTTCCAGTACCTATCTCTAGCTGTCCCTTCCCTGCAGCAGAATTTTCCTCAGGCTAGAACACCAGAGGGCTAAGCAATTTAGAATTGTGCATAAACTAAGAGATTGCAAGCTTGGAGCATGGGCACAGGTGGTCTCTGCAGCCTTGTGCCTTAGTTATCCGGTGCTGCTGTAACACAAATACCCCAAGCCACTGGCTTTAAAGGACAGGAATGTATTCTCTCACAGTTCTGGAGGCTGAAAGTCCAAATTAGGGTCTTGGCCTTGTCGATTTCTTCCTTGTCAGCCGCCCTAGGCGTTCCTTGGTTCCTTGGAGCTCTCTGGCCTGTACACAACCCTCACTTGGTGTCTGTCTTCCCCCATCTGTGCCTCTGTGTCTATTCTGGTCTTTTATAACTCAGAAATGATTAGGTTTAAGATCCGCCCTACACTGGTATGACCTCATTAACATAACAAAAGAAAACCCTATTTCCAAACACCTCTACAGGTACAACAGCTAAGGAGTCAATATATATTTTGGGGGGGGACACAATTCAATCCATAACACCTTGATTTCTGTGTATCAGTTATTTTCCCCAATATATTTTGTTTATGTTCTTATAATCTCCACGCAATGGATAATATAGCCTCATCACTGGAAGAGACACAGATCATCTATTCAAAACCAAGCATGTGACAGATGAGGAAACAGAGTCTTAGGGAGGAGAAATAGCTTGCTGAAAATCTCACAGCTAGTTAGGACAGATCCTGGACTCTCTTACAGCTCTTAATTCCCAATTGAATCTCTTTACACAGACTAACCAATTACCACTGAGTCAACCCTGACTCATGGTGACCACATGTGTGTCAAAACACAGCTGTGCTCCATGGGATTTTCAATGGCTAATTTTTCAAAAATAGATTGCCAGTCCTTTCTTCTGGTGCACCTCTGGGTGGACTTGAAACACCATGTCTTTGGTTAACAGCCAAGTGTGTTAACTGTTTACACCACCCAGGGATTCCTTACATAAGCTAGGGTTTTTAAATAGTCATTAATTCATTCACCACCTATTTTCAACAGAAGCCAACTATGTATTATTGCAATGGATTGGATGGAATCTGCTCAGTCTGTTGTTACCCTTTGGGAGTCCCTACATCATCTCCAAAGAAATTGGGAGCTTTTAAGACCCAGTATGAAAATCAGTACCCTATCTGCTCTACACTAGACAATCCACCTGGCGTTAGATAAACCAAGAATTAGGTTTTTCATGTTTGGGAGGTCACAAAACTGAACCCAAAGAGGGAAGGTGCTTTGTCCAAAGTCAAACAAAAGTTTGGAGCCAGGACAGAGACGAGAATCTGGGTCCTGACTCCCAGCCCTCTCTGCTTTCCTTGCGCCCTATACCCCTCTCTCCAAAGCATCAGTACTTCTTGGAGAAGGATTTCATATCCTCGAGAGAGAGGAGCCAGTGAAGTGGAGGCACTGGTTGAAAATGACGGGATCCCGGGAAGGGCCGGTGGGAAAAGCTGGGAGGTCTCTCACCCAATTCACGTTACGTAGTCATCACCCAGACACCTACTCAGTACCACCCCACTCTCAGAGGCGTGTTGGGCTCCAGGGACCCATTCAGAATAACCGACTTAGGACCCACAGGCTTTTGGGTGGTTGTGCCGATGGACATGATGCAGTTCAACTTCACCCCACAGCATGCAGAACACATACAGACGTGAAGCCGCGTAAGCAAGGTCAGGGTGCCAAGGCGCCAGTGATGATGACAGCCTCCCTCCCAGCTTTTCCCTCTGCCTCCCCTCTATGCCTCTTCTGCTCTGTCCTCTGCATGACCACAAACATAGGCCTAAATCATGTACTCAAACACCTCCAATAACTGTCTATTTCTCCCAGGGAAGAAGAAGAAAAAATAACAACTCCAGACTTTCAATCAGGTATTAGAAGACAAGGTTAACCTCCATACTTTTCCAAGTTCATTTCCCGGTCTCTCCCTTATTCCAAACTCAGTTACTCCAAGTTTCCCAAACGTGCCCTGAGCTTTGTTGGCCGGGGCCTTTGCACAAGCTGCTTCCTCTGTGGCTGCCCCCTTCCCCTTGGCTGCCAGGGGCTCAAACCACTGCTGTGCTAAGATCCATTGTGAACGCCCGGGAGCCCAGACGTGCTCGCTGTCTCATCCAAACGTCTTTGTGTTCTATCTGAACCTCTCTCAAGGCATCTACCACGCTATTTAGTATCACTGTGATTTACAGACATGTCAAATCTCAACTTCCAGACCATTTAAAGAAAAAAAAAACCTAGGATCCTCTCCTGGCTCATATTTTACATCCTTTGTGGAATTTAGCAGAGCCCCGATCATGGTCGATTTATTGTGGCAGAGTAGCTGCTGCGTGGGATGTTTAATCTAATAGACTTGGGTTCAAATCCTGCTAGCTGCTAACTGTGTGACCTTCACCAAAGTGTTTAACTGTCCTGAGCCAAGGTTTCCTCAAGTGAAAAAAGGAGAAAAGTTATCTCTTGTGCAGGGAAGTGGCTGCTGAATGGGTACCAAAGTCCCTGGATGGAGTAAGTGGTTAAGGTTCTTGCCTGCTGACCGGAAGGATGAAAGTTTTAGTCTGCCCAGAGGCAACTTGGAAGAAAGGCCTGGTGATCTACTTCTGGAAAACCAGCCATTGAAAACCCTGTAGAGCACAGCTCTACCCTGACTCACACAGGGTCACCAAAAGTTGGAGTGGACTGGATGTTAGCTGCTCTTTTTGCGGGGAGTGGAGGGTTAGTGATAACTTGGGTAAGATGCTGAGTATAGCTCTTAGCGCAGATAAATAATTAACAATGGGCTAGTTAATAAGTACTTTTGAAAGAATAAATAATTCAGGGGGCATAAGACAATGACCTGGCTGAACTAAGAACTGACAAGTGGTAGACTTCTTCTGATCAAATTCAAATAGCCAGAGGGTCGGTCCTCCTCCCTTCTGCCCCAAACAAAACAGCACCAACCGACGGGAAATCTTCGGCCACTTCACTGCTACTCCTGCCCTCAGCTGATCCTTCACTTCTTCAGACTTGGGGCAGTACCTTCTAGTTCCCCCATGCTCCTCTCCCTGACGCCCAGCCTGCAGCCATTTAAATATGGCCCCCAGATGGTGTGGAGACAGAGGGGCCAGTCCCACCTTCCCCTCCCCATCCTGCCTGCCTCACCCAACAGGCCCAATGAGAAACAGGTGATTGCAGGGTGTACTGGGAGAGACTTTTGATCTGCCGGCTGCACAGAAGCCAGCTGAGCTAAGAAGGAACAGTGTCAGATTTATTGCGGCCCTGAGAAGTACAGATATTAGGTTGGCTGTAGCTCGCTGACCTCTTCAGGCCTTCCATTTGGGTCCAAGATTTATTACCTCCTTGGCTTTTTAAATTCCCAGGGATCTGTGCCTTTCACATTTCTGCTCAAGCCCCCCCAGTGCACAAGGACTTCCTGTTTGCCAGGACCACAGATAAAGAAGACGCAAAACACAGAACACCAACACTATGTAATTTTTTTTCCTGACTCCTTAATTTCTCAGCCTTCCTAGGTGTTCTGTCAAGATGCAGCCTGAAAGTCTAGACCGAGAGATATCTATGATAGAAAGGGTACATCAGTATTTCAAGTCCTCTGAATTTATTCTAGCCATTTGACAGTTGCTTGGAGATACAATCTCAATTTTTGCAATGGCCCTTCAGTGAGATATTTATGGCAGATACAACTGTAATTATTTACCTGTAACGAAGTCCAGGTCTGCCTGCTTCAGGTGATTCAGGCAGCAGAGGGCTGAGAGAAAAGATCCATCCTACTCTTGTCCAAAATCCGACCTTTTGCCCTCGTGTCTCTTCCCCACTAGCTATAAAAACGCTGACGCTCTGCCTCTTCTTGGAAACCAGTATTGAGATGATTGGACAAGAAAATAAACACGTGTAAGAGGGAACAGCCAAAGGACGGATCTGCCAAGCAACTTGAGGGCAGGCAGGGGCTGTGCTTCATTTCTCTATGTCACTTACATGGGGTAAATGCTTCATTAATGTTGAAAGGTTTACTTTCTTCTGCATCTATGCAAATTAACACATAGCATTGAGAAGTTGGCCTCCAAAGTAGTCCCTTGCAAAGACAATGCACTCACTTCCCAGAGCAGCCACAAAAGCAATGTTGGTGCACAGCCTGATTTGAAGCATCTCACAGGTCCTTTCCTAGCCCCACGGGACCCTCAGTCTCCGGTCTTCCCAGGCACATTTCACTTCTAACCAAAAATGCTTCCCAAAGTAATCGTCCAGTTTAAGGACAGAGCTTTCAGACAGCTTTTGGAAAATCAAAATCCATCTTGAAAAGGCAAAACATTGGCAAGACTGACCAAATCCACAAGCCTGTGCTGTGAATCCAAGAGTGATTCCAAAGAGGAGTTTAAGATTTTTCTGAGCCGGGACAGCAACGTGCAAGTAGATGCATGGCCTGGCTAAGGGGACTCTTGTGCAAGACGAGCATCTATGGTGCTTGGAGAGTCTATAAATTCCTGTGTGTTTGTTAAAAAAAAAAAAAAAAAAATTCCAGTCACATTGTTTTATATCCACACCCCATGTGTTCTGTTGTGGTGGAGGTTTTTGTATTTGTGCTTTCAAAGCAGGCTTGAAGAACAAAAGGCATGTGTGGGAGCACCCTGTCCCCCACGCCGTGGGAGCTTCCCCGTCCCCTGCGCCAGCGTTAAGATTTTTGTCTTTTGGCCCTTTTCCTGGCGTTTGCATGGTTCCGAATCTTGAAACGATCAAGCTGCTGTGCAGTTTAAACTTTCAGATAAAGCACTCCAGCTTGCTTGTCTCAATATAATGGCAAGAAAATTCTGCTTTTAAAAAAAATTTTTTTTTTTCCATTTTAAAATAACACAGGCACCCGGTAGAACACATGAAAATATGTCACAGTAGAAAGAGAACAAGAGGCTGATCCACGTTCTCACCACCTAGAGTCAAATCATTGATTTCCTCCTGGGATTTGTTTTTTCCGAAGCCTATTGTTAATCTGCAATCAGATAAACATACCAGTTTCTACTCAGCATTATAAGACACGCACTTTCAGATCTTATGGAGAGCTCTTCACACATCACTTTTTTCGTTTAAGTATGGTGAAAATACACACAACTGAGCCTTCGCCAATTAAACAATTTCCACATGCACAATTCTGTGACCGACTACATTCTTTATGTTATTCCAACTTTATCATTATCCTTTTCCAAACTGTTCCGCCACCATTAATGCAAACTCGATGCATCCTAACCAATATTCCCCTTTGCCCTTCCTACCACCGCCGCTAACCACTCATAATCTTTGGTTTCTATATTTTTGCTTATTTCATGCAAGTGAGATCATACAGTATTTGTCCTTTGCAACTGACTTATTTTGCAAAGCATAGTGCTTTGTAGGTTCGTTCACTTTGTGGCCTGCGTCAGGACTGTATTTCTCTTTAAAGCTGAGTAATACCCCATTGTATGTATAGACCACATTTCGGTCATCTGTTCGTCTCTTGATGGACCTTTCGTTTGTTCCCACCTTTTGGCCATTGTGAGAAGTGTTGCAATGAACATTGACGTTCACACTTCTGTTTGTGTTCCTGCTTTCAGTTCTTCTGAGTGTACATCTAGGATTGGGATTTCTGGGTCATATGGCTCTTCTATGTTTAACTTTTTGTTAAACTGTTCTCCACAGCAGCTGCCCCATTGTACATTCCCACCAGCAGTGGATGAGGGTTCCAGTTTCTCCACAAGGCACATCACTTTTAATGCTGTACCATGTGTGTCCCATAAAGTGGATGCACACCTGCCCTGCCTTATTGTTGTCAATTGTTGTTCCTCAACTTTTCACTATTTCTTCTTCTAGGCTCCTAATACAGGAGCAGTCAAGACAACCTAGGAGGAAGTTCTCGGGGTCTAAATCCAAGCAGACGGCCCCTTTTCCCTGTGGTGGTTCAGTGATAGAACTCTCACCTTCCATGCAGGAGACCTGGGTGCTATTCCTGGCCAACGCACCTCATGCTCAGCCACAACCCATCTGTTAGTGGAGGCTTGCGTGTTGCTATTATGCTAAACAGGTTTCGGAGGCGCTTCCGGACTAAGATGAACTAGGAAGAAAGGCCTGGCGATCTACTTCCAAAAATCAGCCAATGAAAACCCTATGGATTGCAATGGCCTGATCCACAACAGATTATGGGGATGGCACAGGACGTGGAAGCATTTTGTTCCACTGTGCATGGAGTTGTCATGAGTTGGGGGCCTACTTGATGACAGCTAGCAACAACAAAAATTCTAACGAAATCCAAGGTCTAGGCCCACGCACAGAACCTAGCTTCTCAGGGACCCTTGAGCTCCTGATCTAGGAGGATCTGCCTGACACCTCCGTTGCTGGGTCAGAGGGTGTCCCCAGCAATCAGGAGGCAAGGTCTTCCTCCAAGTCCTTGAGCCAGCTGGACTGATCCGACTCTGTCAGACTTCGTACAGCGGATGCCCTCTCCAAGCCCTCCTTGGTCTATAGTGTGGTTATCCCAGCCTGCTGATCCCTGCATCAGTGCCCCAAGAACCAAGGTAGGAGAGAAGCTTCCAGCTCCTGTCGGATTAGAGGAGACCACAGCTGCTCTGAGTGGCCTGTTATGGGGCTGAACCCACAGCTAGCACTTGAGAGGACACTGGCCCTTTCTGAGGGCAACACTGACCTGTAAGCTGTCCAGCACAGTTGTGATAAGACGGGCATTCTTACTTGAAGTGTATTGTCCTGAAATTACCCTAGTGATGTCCTGTGCTGATTGATGTTATGGATGTACAGAGACACGGTACTCCTGAGTAAAGGTGTTAATATTTATTATCACCCTGGAAGACACACAACGTCAGGCACCTTGCTGGATGACGCAGTGGAAGTTCACAGTGGGAGACGGACTTCCCCAAGACCACACAGCAAGTGGGTTTAAATCCCCATCTGCTGACTTCAAAGCCCAGGGCCTTTCACCACTCTGTTGGCACCAACAACCTCTAAAATTACCTAGTCTTGTTGTAGATGAGGAGACCGAGATCCTGAGAAGAAATGTGGTCACCCAACTCGGCCCGGACAGAATCAAGTTTCCAAACTCGGTCTCCAGCTGACACCAGACCAGTTGCCATCGAACGGATTCCGATTCATGGCAACCCCTTGTGTGCAGAGTAGAACTGCGCTCCAAAGGGTTTTCAGTGACTGGTTTTTTTCAGAAGTAGACTTCGGGGCCTTTCTTCCAAGGTGCTAAGTGGTTTCAAACCACCAACCTTTCAGTTAATAGTCCAGTTCTTAAGCTTTTGTGGGTAACCCAAGCTTAACCTAAGCTGACCTCTTGGTAGCAATTGTTAATAAGAACACAGTTTCCTGGGGTGTGAGTCTGGGAATACCGATGAGCAAAGGGTCACCTGAGGGTGGCTTTGTCCCTCCCAGTCCTCCGAGGATTTCCCCTTGTGAGGTGCCCTCCTGAGACCCTGCCTCCCCAGCCCCATGTATGCGAGGCTGTACAAAAACAACACGTTCCCATGAACTCCAGAAAGCAGAAAACACTGCCAATTCACCCGAGCAGGCGTTCCAAGCCGCCCTGGGGACCCGTCAGTCAGTGACGCATTTGCCCGTCACCAGAGTCTCCGAGATTAGCTGTCCAGGACAGGTGGATCTGGTTTCCCAGCTAGGATCTGCGGAGACTCCTCGGACCTTGCTGGAGGATGGGTGCCAGGAAGGGAGACACTACCATTAGACCTCAAAGCCCCCCAAATCCTTGTCCCAGCTGGAGAGGGCACCAGACATCAGACATTCTAGCTGAACCAATTTGGCACACCCGCCAGCAGCTGACGTCCCTCCCTGTTTTCCACGGTGTTCCTGGAGAAGCTGCAGCCTTGGTCTTCCTGGGTGGCTGGGAGCCAGTAGATTTGCTACCCTTTCTAAGCACTTGGGAAGAAAATAATAATAGGATGATTGTGTCCTGTATTTGCATTTTGTTTTATTGTTCCCCCAAAGTGTGTTCACATCCATTGTTTGTTCGACACTCTGCTTGCTTACAATGCACTGCAAGTATGTCTGAGAAGGGAGTTGGCGGATGAGGTGGGAGAGACCCAAGCAGAAAGGATTTCTTGCAGGTCATGTGGCTAATGTCCAGCAGAGTAGACCCAGAGGCTGTCTTTCCTGCTTGCTAGTCCAGCCTCCTGTGGCTCTAGGAGCATCCATCTTAGGAAAACTTCCTCCTTCCACCCCTTCCTATTATCCATTTGACCAGGTCAACACCCTGATTAAAACCCTTCAGTGGCACCCTGTCACCGACAGGATCGAGTCCCAGATCCTTGTCAGGGCATATGAGGGCTTTGTGAACAGATCCCACCTACGTCCACCCTGAGCTTTGCAATTTCCTGAGCAAAACAGTGAACTTTGTGCCTCTGTACCTTTGCGTATGCTGTTATGCTTTTCCTTCTTTTTGTCATATATTTCATTCCCTTATTTACCTGGAGAACTCCTATTCATCCTTCAAAGCCCTACACATGTATTAGCTCCTTTCTGCACCCTCCTCTGAGCTGTGCACACCCCAGACTTAATCATGGTTGCTCTGGGTTACTTCAAAATTGTGTACATTTGTGAGTACAAATGTACTCACATGGAAATCTCCCATTCATTAGACTATAAGACTATCTTTTTTGGAGTCCCTGGGTGGTACAAACAGTTAATGGGCTCAGCTGCTGACTGAAAGTTGGACATTTGAGTCCACCCAGAGGAGCCTTAGAAGAAAAGCCTGGTGATCCACTTCTGAAAAATCAGTCATTGAAAACCCTGTGAAGCACATTTTACCCTGACACATAGGGTCATCATGAGTCAGAGTAGATTCAATGGCAACTGGTTGATTTTTTAATTTTTTTATGGTCATATTTGGAACTCAAAACATGGTACAGTGTCTGGCACATAGCACATCCTCCATAAAAGCTTGCCATCCTTGGCCTGTGAGAGGGTCCCATTGGCATGCATCTTCTGAGGAGCTGAGTCCAAGGACTGGGAAGGGCAAGACTCTATCACGATCTCTACTTAGGGCCCAAGATGGCATCCTAGCAAGGGTGATACACACAGGGCAGGGAGGGTTAGGAGAGAGGCTGGCTTCTGACAACTCAAAGCTCATTCCTGAGCTCTGCGGTTACAAATGCCATCCTCTGTGGCCATGTACTTGGGGTGCAGGCTGAGTCCTGGCTGCAGAGCCCAGTGTCACAGCCGGTTCCTGCTGGGTCTGTTGGAGCCCACGTTCAGCATGGTGTACTGTTCCCACCACATGTGAAAACACAGCAGCAATGGTGAGTGACCAGCCTGGGCAGCGTTCACATCCAGACTCTAGAATCACTGTCCTTTTTCTAGATTTCTTCATTTCTGCTCCCTGACTTGTCCCACCTGTTGACATCTATTCAGAGCTTCTACACTTGACTTACTTCTCATCTTTCTTCCAAACTTGTCTCTCTCCAGGCCACCTAATTGCAGACAGTTGATCACAAAGGCACAGCCCCAGGATAGACCTTCCCCAGTAGCATAGTCCAGGTTAGACCACCCTCTGTATTTCTTCAGACCATCACGAGGCTGGGCATATTCCAACTTAGGAAAAGGCTTGGAAACCACTCCCTAAACTGCTGAGCCTTCAGAAGACCGAAGAAGAACTGATGCCTTTGAATTATGCTGTTGGCGAAGAATATTGAATATACCATGGTCTGCCAGAAGAACAAATAAATCTGTCTGGGAAGAAGTAGAGCCAGAATGAGCATTAGAAGCAAGGATGGCGAGGCTTTGTCTCATGCACTTTGAACATGTTATTGGAGGGATCAGCCCCTGGAGAAGGACATCATGCTTGGTGAAGTAGAGGGTCAGCGAAAAAGAAGAAAACCCTCAACGAGATGGATTGACACGGTGGCTGCAACAATGGGCTCAAACATAACGATTGTGAGGATGGCACAGGACCGGGCAGTGTTTCCTTCTGTTGTACACGGGGTCGCTATGAGTCAGAACCGACTTGACGGCACCCAACAACAACAACAACAACATTGCTACTACATACAGCCTCAGGAACTGACCGCCAGCCGTGCCTTCCTCAAATTCTGGCCTTGGCTGTAGTGCACCAGGATCTGGGAATTAGCAACGCAGAACACCTCACTTGTGGTCTGGATGTCTCAGACGTTTGCTGCTGCCCAGGGAAGATTTCCAGCCTGGGCAAAGGTCCACCAAGCCTGAGAAATTTGTCTGAATCCATCAAAGTCATATGGGGACGTAAAACTCAAAACCCTTCTCCCCAGCGGGAAGCCTCCCCTCTGCCAAGACGCCAGCGTGCCCTGCCATCAGCAATAATTGCTGACGAGGGTGGAAGGCCAGGCAAGATAAAGAAGATTTTAAATTGTTCAGCCACTCAGAATCATCTGTGGTCAGGATACGGGTGTCCGAAGTCAGAGGTGGGGAAGGAGACTGGCCGCTCTGAAATTCACCTGTTCCCCCTTCAAACACACACATGGCTCTAGTTCTAGAATTCTTGGTACCTGTCACTCCATTCTCTGCCTGGGCCATTCCTTCTTCAGCCTAGTTAAAATTAACCCCTTTATGCCCTTGGCCCATCTGCAGGGTGGAGACATTAAACAGCCAGAAGGGCACAAGAGAAACAAGAAGGAAGAGAGGGGCTGTTTGTATTTGCCGTGGGATTGCTTTTGAACTCCCGGGGAAAATATCGCTGCACGCTGTAGGATAAATGTGAGTCATTTTAAATAGCTTAAAAGACTGTTGTTGAAAGATGCCTCATTCTTTGACAAAATGTGGATACGTTTATAGTTGTTTTTAGCTCCAACTCACGGCGACCTTACATGTAAGAGAAAGAAATGTTGCCGGGTCCTGTACCGTCTTCACAATCATGGATTGGTATGTTTGAATCCATTGTCTTGGCCACTGTGTATTTTGAGTGCCTCCCAATTTAGGGGTCTCATTTTCCAGCACTCTATTGGCCAATATTTTGTTGTGATCCATAGGGTTTTCATTGCATAATTTTTGGAAATAGATCACCAGGCCTTTCTTCCTAGTCTTAGTCTGGAAGCTCTGCTGAAACCTGTCCACTGTGAGTGACCCTGCTGGTATTGGAAATGCCTGTGGCAGAGCTTCCAGCATCACAGCAACACACAAGCCACCACAATATGACAGCAGACGGGTGGTGGTGTGGATATGGAAGGAATGCATGTCAAACAAATGGGACCATCCAACCCACCCCGGCTGATAACAAGCCACTAGGAGACATTGCCGGTCCTGCCCTAGGGGCCACTCTGTGCTGGGAGGGACTTAGGATCTATGAGGTAGACGAACAGCAGTGTATAAAACATGCAACAATCGCGAGGTGTAAACAGGCATTCCACGAGTTCATTGCTCAGCTTCCCCCTCAAGCCTGGTAACGTGAGGCTTTTGGGGTGACCAGGCCCAGAAAGTTCAGCAAGATCTGGCTGAGGTGGGGAGGAAAGGGAAGACCCCAGAACCAGCTGTAAGACCAAGCCTCCAGACTGGGCAGTGAGCTACAAGGGAAGACTGCGATCATTCGTAGTGATTTCAGGCTCAGCAATCCTGGCCCCCCCTAGCTCGTCCTGCTGAGTTGTTTGCCCTGGGCATGACTTTCCTATTGCTAGGCTCACCCCTGAGCTTTGTTTCATTTATTTGTTTACATGGGTGGGTTGAATTATTCGATGAATCAATGAACAAGAAGAATCCTGAAGGATGAGTAGGCATTACATGGAAGTGGGAAAAAAGATGTCCTTGGCAGAGGGAATGATCCATGCAAAGCCCCAGAGGCAGAGTGTCGGGCCTGCCTGAGAGAAGGCAGGGTGGGAACCAAGAAAGCTGGGGCTGGAGGTCTGGGCGTGGGATCCCAGAGGGACTTACAGGCTTTGGAATAGAGGTTAACCAATTCCAGGAAATAGTGAAACATCCATTTTTCTTTCCTTTAAGTTATAATCTGCTTTTCCCAACCCAGTAAGGAAGGTGGAGTTTCCGAGTTGGGTTTGGTGGTTGAGCATGCCTTGGGGGAGCAGGGGGGCTCCCTCTCTCTTGGTGTGAATCTGAAGCAGCAGGCAAGTTTTGCACTGGTGTCTGCATCCTCCTTTGCAAGATGCTCCAAACGCAGAGCTGTTGTGCTCGGGAGACAAACCAGCAAGCTTGGGCCTGGGCTTGCCTCTCTCTCTGGAACATCCTCCGGTGACAGAGATTCGGGCTCAGAGGCCTGAGTCTGCAGCCCCTGGCTCCCTCCTTGTAGTCTTTCTCCAGAGGAGACAGGGCAGTGTGCCCGTGCCCCAGACATCCCTTTAAACAGGGTGGCTCTTGTCTGGGCTCAGCCCCAGAGTCCTCTCTGCAATCCTGGGGCAGGAACCGATGCCTGCTGGGCTCTGCTCAGCCCTGTGAATTGCTGTGGAGTCGGGCACTGATTTGCAGTCTGCAAGCTGACGGATGCTTTGGCTGCTGGTAGCAGGAGAATGAGAAGTGACTCTGAGATAAGGGAAGCCCTCTCCAATATTTACAGCTGAGCTCTGAGGGCACAGACAGTCTTCCAAGTTCAGGGGGGAGATGATGGGGAGCCAGCAGTGAGTGGGTGGCCCACGGTCCTGGGATGAGTGAGGGCATCCCAGCCGAAGGGAAGAAGGCTCTCCCAGCTGGGAGAAGGAAGCCCTAGGTTCCCCCCGGCTCCACTCGACAAAGCTCTGAGTGAATCATGTCCTCTCTCTGAGCGCCTTTTGCCACAGAATATGGACTATCACTTTGACCTCACTCTCTGCTGTGAATGTCATGAAGATCAAGTACATTTATAAAAGGACTATGCAAGACTCTAAAACTCTATGAAAATTTACTGTAGAGTTAAAAAAAAGAAAACATTGCCATCAAGTTGATTCCAGCTCATGGTGACCACATGTGTCACAGAGCAGAACTGCTCCATAGAGTTTTCTTAGCTGTAATCGTTACAGAAGCAGATAGCCAGGCCTTTCTTCTGTGGCACTGCTGGTTGGGTTCCAAATGCCAACTTTCGGTTAGGAGTTGAGAGTAAACCATTTGTACCATGCAGGGACCTTTACTGCAGAGCAAAGCCTCAGTGAAGCTGGGCAGGAAGGCGCCTGTGATGTGCTCAGCTGATGATTCCTGAAATGGCACTTGGGCTGCTCATGCAGATTTCAGGTAGTACATAGCTTAAGTATTAAATTCTTATTCTAATATATGGTAAGATATCCATGAAATAAAACCTGTGAGTCTGGGGCCCTTGTTGTTTAGCTCGGGCTAAAGCACCATGGGTAAATGACAACATTTGAAAGGCTGATATGGCAAGCATGAAGGGGATCGGCAAGGCCTGGGGATTGGGAAGCACGGGCAGGGCACAGACTGTTGCCAGTTCCCTCAAACTTCTCCATCTTACGATGTAGCCATTGTTATCCCCGTTCCTCAGGTGAGGAAACTGAGGTCCAAGACACAAAGGAACTTCCCCAAGGTCACACATGTGGCAACTGTTGCAGCCAGGTCGTCCGCTTTCTCCTGCTCCATGGCGGCTTCCAAAAACAGCCTTGGAGAAGTAAGTACCCGCCCGAGTTCCCAGCTGGAGGTGTGCTGGGATTCCCACCCAGGTCGGCCTCACTCCAGAGCATGGGCTCTTCCCACCACACGTATGAGACCTTTTTCTGCCAAGGGACATGGCAGCAGGTAAAGTCCTTCTTGTTCAGCGAGGACTTTTGCAGATGTTATTTTCTGTGATCTTCATAAAAGCCTGTGAGGTGGATGGGGGCTGCTATTACATTGACTTTACAGATACGGACCAACCCCTGTCAGTTGGTCATCCTGTGGTGGCCTGAGTTTTCCTATGATGCTGGAAGCTGTGCCACCAGTATTTTAAACACCAGCAGGGTCACCCATGATGGACAGGTTTTGGTGGAGCTTCTGGACTAAGACAGACTAGGAAGAAAGGCCTGGTGATCTACTTCCAAAATTAGCCAATGAGAACCTTTTAGATCACAACAGAGTATTGCCTGATATAGTGCTGGAAGATGAGCCCTCTAGGTTGGAAGGGACTCAAAATACACAGTGGCCACAGCAATGAACTCGAACGCACCAACCATCGGGAAGATGGTGCAGGACCAGGCAGCATTTTGTTCCGTTACACGTGAGGGCTCATGAGTGGTCACTGACGACACGGCAACTGAGAACAACACCACAGATAGGGGAAAGGAAATGCTCAGAAAAGGAAAGAGGGGACCCAGAGAGGATGGGTCAGAGGGAAGGAGGAAAACATTTACTCAAGGTTTCTGATATGTCAGGCATTTCCACATATGCTGACCCAACCCCAAACCAAACCCATTGCTATAGAGATTGATTCCCACTCATGACGACTCTCATTTAAATCCTGTAACCCTGGGAGCCTGGGATTATTAGTCCCGTCTTCAGATGGAGAAATGGAGGCTCTGAGGATTTACATGAATTACCACCAGTCACACAGGCAATCAGTAGTAAACCCAGACCTCTGAGGCAGATTTTATGACTCCAGGCCCAGACCAAAGTGATCAACTGTGCTTCTTGGTAACTTTATTCATGTTGCTGGTTTCCCCCTGGGACAGTGGGGATGGTATTGAAATTAAAAGCAGAAGTGATGCTTATAAGTTGTCTTTTCTGGAAAACACAGACGAAACTACTTGAAATAAAGTTAGAGTCTGGGGGAATTACTGAAGGTGAGAAGTGGTTTTTAAATTGGAGATGGGTTAAGGGAAACATTTTCCCATTTTGGTAGAACCCCACACAGAAGGGAGCAGACTGTGGTGATAGGTAACATGGCAGAAACAGAGCTGAGGGTCAGAGACTAGAGGACTGGAATGGACTCTGCCCCTGTGACGGCTCTCTGAAAGACCTGGGAAAGCTGTGTGCCCTTCTGGGTCTTGTTATTCACATCCTTATAATGGGTTTAATGATCATTTCATTAAAAATATCTATATTCCCAGCAAAAAACTTAAATCAACATTTCTCCAAAGAAGATACGCAAAGGATCAACAAGCATAGCAAGCGCATGAAAAGATGTTCAGTGTCATTAGTTATTGGGGAAGTGCACATCCAACCACAATGAGATACCACTTCATCCCCACTAGGATGGTTAGGATCAAGAAGACAGATAATAACAAGCATTGGCAAGGATGTGGAGAAACTGGAACTCTCGTTTACTGCTGGTGGGAATGTAAAATGGTGCAGCCATGGTGAAAACAGTTTGACAGTTCCTCAAAAGGTTAAACAGAATTATCATATGACCCTGACTCAGCAGTGTCACCCCAGGTATATACCTCAAAGAATTGAAAATAAGTACTCAAACAAATACATGTACACGAATGTTGATTGCAGCATTATTCACAATAGCCAAAATGAGGAAACAACCCAAATGTCTATCAATGAACAAATGAATTAACAAATCATGGCATATCCATCCATACAATGGAATTTATTCAACCATAAAAAATAATTAAAAGAGTTAAAAACTGATACAAGCTACATCAAGGATGAACCTTGAAAAATATTGTGCTAGAAGAAGCCAGATGCAAAAGGTCACATCTTGTATGATTCCATTTATATGAAATGTACCATCAATTCCAACTCATAGTGACCCTATAGGACAGAGTAGAACTACCCCACAGGATTTCCAAAGAGCAGCTGGTGGATTCCAACTGCGGATCTTTTGGTTAGCAGCTGAGCTCTTAACCACTGCACCACCAGGGATCCAGGAGGAGATATGCAGAACAAGCTAACCCACAGAGACACAAAGCAGATGAGCAGTTGTCAGGGACAGGAGGGAGAGGAAAATGAAGTGTGGCTGCTAAATGAAAATGTTTTGGAACTAGATAGAGGTGATGGTTGTGTAACATTGTGTATGCGTTAATACCACTGAATTGGACACTTTAAGATAATCTTATGATATGTGAATTTTACCCCAATAAAAAAAAAAAGAGAATAAAAAATGTGCAGTCCCAGTTTTATGTCTTCATAGTTCTCATCACTACCTGACATACTATACGGTTGGTTTTTAACATGTCTTTCTCGGAGTTCCTGGGTGTTGTACAGGGTGAACGTGCTAGGCCGCTAACAGAGAGTTTGGAAGTTTGAGTCCCCCCAGAGGTGCCTGGAGAGAAAGGCTTGGCGATCTGCTTTCCAAAGGTCGGTCCCTGAAAACTCTATGAAGCACAGTTCTATTCTGACGCACTTGGGGTCACCATGAGTCAGGATCGACTTGAAGGCAACTGGGCATTTTTTTCCCTAGATATAAGCTGTTTGAGAGCAGGAATTTTCTTGAGCTCGGTTCCAGCCCCTGGATCAGTGGCATCAATAGCAGATATGCTGTAAACTTTTGCTGGATAAAGGAAGGAATGATGAATGAATGAATGAACGGTACACTTCGTTAGGAAAGGATTGTGTTTCTTTTGCTTCCTTATGAATCCTCAACACCTAGCAGGGAGTCTGTCCACAATAAGCTCTCGACAAATATTTGTTGAACGAACAAATTTTGAAAAATGAAAGCATTTTTAAACAGCCAGAAACCACAGGTATTAAAAAATGCAACATAGAAATCCAAGGACAACATCCCACTCAATAGAAAGCCCAAAAGGAAAACTGAAATTGTAGCTACACACTCAGCCCACTTCACTGCAGCTTTGAATTTAGTCAATCAACCGATTATTTTGAAAACAACCAGCACATACTCCCTTGGTAGCAGCACCTCTAGAGATGAGCTCAGCTGATTGTTGCTGAAATCGGCGTGCATGTATAGACATGGAGATACTCAAAGTCAAAGATGAAATTACAAAGGTGAGCCCAATGTCCGGGGCCTGCCAGAGAGAGGACTCAGGAGGGTATCTTAGACTTTCGGAATCATCTCTGTGCTAATAATCTAAGCAACCATTAGTGATTTAGGCAGAGTACTTTTTTAAAATGCTACAATGCATATGATTTTTATCTTGACATATCCCTGTAATCATTGGTCCTGATTAAAGACTTTTGCTCTCAAAGATGGATGGGCTCAAACACTTAAATATACGTTAATCTTTCACCTCTTAAATGCTGTTTCTCCCAAGACATTCTTTCTTCCATGCTCTTCAATTTAAAGACCAGAAATTGTTTTTCTTCAGCTATTTGAAAAACACTGAGTTGGGCTGGAGGGGGGGTGGTTAAAAAAAAAAAATTCTTAAAACTTTAATTCTTCCTGACCAAGCAGTTAAAAGACTTACTACAATTTTTTGCAACCTAGAGTCAAATATTTGAAAAAATGCCAAAACATGTCAGTGCTTGTTTCTCCATAAATACACAGGGCAAGAGAGTCATCAAAAAGGAAACCTTAGGATATCATTCATTCCAAGCTCTGTCACAACCAGCTAGTGCCAAGTGGGCTGGGATTCCCGGGGCTCCCGGTGCCATATGACCCTCCAAGCCCCCCATCTCACCAGACCCGGTTGTTACCTACCTCAGCTGAAAGTCCTCAAAGTTCTACTATACTTTTAAATCCTTTTGGTACAGTTCTCATCTCAGACTTGTGTTTAAAAGCACAGTCATTGGGGCTGTGCCGATCCCGAGAGTAAAACGAATTCTTTGTGACTTGTCTAGCAGCAAACCCTAGGAGCCCCGGTGGCACAGTGGTTAAAGTGATCAAGTGCTAACTGAAAGGTCGGTGGTCCAAAACCACAAGGAGCTCCACGGGAGAAAGATACGGCAGTAAGATACGGCAGTCTGGTTCCATAGAAATTTACAGCCTTGGAAACCCTATGGGGTTGCTATGAGTCAGCACCCACTCGAGGGCAGTGGGGAGTAGCAAATCCTAAACTACAACAATCACATTATCAGCAGCATCTTTAAGAGCTGCAGTCAACAGTGAACACCTCCTTGTAAATCTAACTGTTCTTCCTTCAGGTCTGCTGTAAAGCAAGAACACCTCATACCTCTGTAAAGCTTTTCTTAGCTGGAGGTCCAACACCCCCACAATCTAACTTCAAGCTAAATGGTCAGGCTCTTTGCAGGCATTTCTCCCATAGAAGCCACCTGCTCACCCTCCCAACCACTCACTCTTCCCAAACACCCATTCTGTCTCACCGCTGTGTCCTTTCTGACACTGTCCTTGGCCTCTAGAATGCCCTTCTGCCCCCTCTCTGTCTGTCAAGACCTTGCTAGTTACTGCAGCCTTGCCAAAAAAGGATCATCTGCCCCAAGCCTTCCCAGGCAACCCTGGTTACAATTAATCAGGCCTCCGCTTTCCTTGTCCATTATCATGCTAATCATGTGGGACTTGTATGAGAAACTTGGCCATGTGTCTCTCTGTCCCCGCAGACCGTGAGCTACAAGAGGCCAAGTGTGGTCTTTTATTCCCGGTATCCCCAGCACAGAGCATGGAGCCTGGCACAGAGCAGCAGTTCATGAGCATTGGCTGACCAAAACCGAATTCAACTCTTGGCTCCTAACTGCTTTTAGATCCTTATGGAGGAGGCAGCTATGTTCTATTTCACCCAAAAGCCTCATGATCTTCCTAAATTCTCTCCTTTCCTGGCAAAACTCTCTTGGGTCTTTCCACTACTCCTACCACATAATTTTCAGCAGGGTGGAGGATGCAGACAGGTCTGGATTCGAATGCTGAGTCTTAGTGACTTACCGAGTTTTCTTACCAGTGAAATGAAGACTCCCTGGAAGGGAGGGAGGCCGAGACAGTGAGACAATGAGACATAGGGCACCAGCAGGTGCTGACATCATGTGAGCCCCATCCCTTTCCTTATTCTGTTCACACCTTGGGTAACTTGTGAGTGACCAATGTCCTCTTAAAGGCCTTCATACTCACAATGTGACCCAGAACCGGGTAGAACAATTGTGCTTTCATCTCCCAACAATTTCATTGTTAGCAAGTCCTATGAGCTCAGGGGGCTTTAATCAAATGATGCCTCTGAGGGAATGACAAGTAAAGCTCACCAGGACTCAATTACGGCCATTACATGCCAACTCTACAGGATGCCCTTTGAGTGAAGGCATCAACAGTTTCAATGAAATGCAGATATGAAAGGGCAACACAGGTCTTCTATATTCCAAACTCACCATGGCAGAGTGGTTATAGCGACTCACTCTGGGGTCCAGCAGACATGGGTTCAAATCCAGCCTCTTGACCTGATGAGCTGTGTGGCACAGCCTGGATAGTCTAAGAACCCCTGCCTCATACAGCGGACTTAGAGGAGTACCTGACAGACAGTAGGTGCTCAGTGGATGGGAATATCAGATAAGGCTGATGTGGGAATTAAATGAGGTAAGAAAAGTGCTTTGAAGGTATGACAAGCTCACTCATTACCTCCTCTGTGTTTGGGGTCCCAGTGACGACACCAAGCCAGACACCTGGACCACTCCTTAACTCCATTCTTTCCCCCTCCACCCTGTCTCTCCTGTCCTTTATTCTCCCCAATGTCTTTGGGATCTACCCTCCTAAGATCTATCTAGCCTGTCTCTTTCCCCACGCCCACCTCCACCACTACCTTGGCTCAGAGCTGGTCGCTAAGGGCCTGGTGGACACCTCGTCCTCTGTCCATGGCGAATGCAAATGTCACTTCCTCCACATAGCCTCCTGGGCATGGTCACGTGCTCACACAGTGCCTTGCCTCCTCCTTCACAGCCTGTATCACAGCCTGGAGCTTCTGTTGATGTCTGGTATGATATTTGTCTTCCTCACTAGACCCTAAGTTTCAAAGAGTCAGGGACAGTTTATTTTGCTCTCCATTGTGTGTTCTCAGTGCCTAGCACATTGCCTGTCATATGATAGGCACTGAATAAAGGTTGTTGGATGAATTAATGAGTGACTAAATGAATGAATGAGCACTGGACTGAGCACCCAGCTCCCCCTCCACCCTGTGATCCAAGTTATCTTACCTGTAGATGGCAAATGTGAAGACTAGATAAAATAATGTTTCCATGGGAACCCTAGAAACTCCAAAACAAATCAGTTGCCATTAAGTTGGCTCTGACTCATGGCAACCCCACGCGTGTCAGAGTACAACTGTGCTCCATGGGGTTTTCAGTGGCTGGTTTTTTGGAAGTAGACACCTGGCCTTTCTTAAGAGGTACGTCTGGGTGAAATCAAACCTCCAGTCTTCCGTTTAGCAAGTGAGCACCTTAACTGTTTGCACCACCCAGAGACTCTGGGCACCCTGATAGGCCATAGTGAAGGTTAGGCAACTATGCATCTAAACTTATTAACAAAATAATCAAGTGAATGGAGACAGGCCACAGAGAGTGAGCTGAGTACAATGAAAAGGATCAATCCTGGAAAATTACTGATTTGCTAGGACTATGTTTGGTATCCCCCTCTTCATACGCAAATGCATTTTGTATCTGATATATAGATTGATGCAGGTGTATATGTACGAACAGAAGCACATACGTGCACAAAATCCACGTAGGAACACAATGGGCAAAGGGGACACACGGGTCAAACACAATGAATATGTAAGTGTACACTTGCTTGTAAATTCAATTAGATGATTTTAAGCACTTATTTGATTATTTTTTTTTAGCCACCCATTCAATAATGGTAACCCCAGAGGTGAAAACTTCTGTTCTGCAGACTTCCTTTAAGGCACACTCGCAGAATTACAAATTCACAGCAATAAGCTTGAATTTTTTGAGAGGGCTTTTGGTTTTCAAAATGAGAGTCCTGCTCATTTTGATCATAAAGCCTCCACCCTGATCCTGGGGCACTAAAGCTAGCCGCTATCTTGGCACCAGATGGCATGTCTTCCTCCACGGCTGCTAGAGCAGCATGTAAGGGTGAAGAGAGTCTGCCTTGATGATTTTGCTTATAAAAAGAGGCCACGAGCCATGCTTTGCCAAATAATTGGAAAAATATGGGTTGCTCCCTCCACCACTGCATGAAATGTTTGCATTTGTTAACTGGTATCTAACATTCCAAAACTCCCAGGTATCCTTAATTATAGGATCCACACAATTCCAGATGGGAAACACCCCACTCAACTGTTTTCTCAATTTTCATCTCCACAGTAAAGAATGTGCTTTTCCTTATCCAAACCACCAACAGGATAATCTCATTCTGCATTTTGCTGATTGATCTACAAACGATCTCCAGTGGCAAAAATCTTGAAGGACTGCCTTGAGATTTAAGCGTTCAATCAGTCTTAGGAATGTCTTTTTTGGCAAAAATACTTGATTTTGGTCAGAACTCATGGGGATGCGGTTAGTTCCGTTTCTCTAAGGTTGGGTATGGCCCAGTGGTGTGATTAAGTATCATCAGTGCTGAAATCGGTCATGGGGCTTGTTTGAGGTAAACATGCTGACGTGATTCTGAAGAAAGGTTAAAAGATATGGTGCTATTTAGCCTAAAGAGCAGAAGACTGAGGAGTAAGTAGATCTCGGTCTCTAAGCTCATCAGTGTCTGTAGCTCCATAGTCTGCTCAGTCCAGCACAGCACTTACCAGAGGATCCTGTAGCTAGCTATCTGTACATCATTGGACTGAGGGCTGTGGAGAACTTCCACCTCTCCATCCTCAACATGCTTAAGCTAAAAAGTGATTTCTGGTGTATATGACACCAGAATAACAGCCAAATAACCACCAAGTGAAAATGGAAAATGTAAGTGGGCTTCCTGGAAAAGATGAAGAAACTCTATTCTTAAAATTATTTTAGAGAGTCTAGCGGCGGCCGCGTTGGCGACTGTGGCGCGGGAGGTGGAGGAGGAGGAGCTGGCACTGAAGCCGGATCCGGATCCGGTGCTGTGTACGCGGACAGAAGCTGCCCCTTTGGGGGTCGGGGGCAAGATGGCGCTCTAGGCAGAAACACCACGCCGTCCCTCCACAGCAAAGATCCGAAAAACTAAGCCTAACAGAGAATCAACAATCCTGAAACCCTAGAACACCAAATGAAGAGATAAAGAACTCAGCCAAACACCAAACGGAGTGAGAATACTAAAAGAGAACGGAGAGCGAGGAGAGACTCAGGCAGAGATTCCTTACCAGCTAACGCAGCGCGGATCCACCATCTTGGATTCCTATCGGAGACCAGCAAACGGGAGAGCAGCCTTGCAGAGCATCTGGTCGGAGACAGAACGACCGCTTAGCTTCACACATAACCATCTTCCCGCTGCACCCTACCTACCTGCACTGTGCACTAGACATCACATCACCAAGCGGTGCAGGCACGCCCTATTGGAACCTGCCCAGCACTGACTACCGACCGTCCTGGTGGCTGCGGTGAGTGCCACAAGCAACCCATCCCAGTGGCTCCTCCTCAACTAGATCTGCCCAGCTGTACCACAAGAACGAAAAAAAAAAAAAAATCTACAATCAATAAACGAGAGAAATATCTACTGAATGCCCCGAAAACAGCAAACAATATCAAAACATTTACAAAAACAAGACAAGATGGCTCCAATAGGCGTCCAAATTAAAACACCAGATAACTCTCCTGTGGAAGAAAATGCACTAGAAGTACCTGATACGGAACTCAAATCACTAATACTCGGAATTTTCCAAGAACTGAGGCAAAAAGCTGACAAACATGAGGAAAAAATAGACAAATTTATGGAAAATACAGACAAAAAATTGGAAGAATTCAGGAAGATGATGCAAGAACAAAATGCCAAAATAAATTCACAACTCGAAATTATACAAAAACAACAATTAGAAATCCAAAAGATAAACAACAAGATTTCAGAAATGGACGGTGTCATAGAAGGGCTGAGAAGTAGATTTGAAACCATGGAAGACAGGATCAGTGGAACTGAAGACAAACACTTGGATACAACTCTGTTTCAGGAAAACTCAGAAAAAAGAACAAAGAAAAATGAAGAGACCCTGAGAGTTATGTGGGACACAATTAAAAGCAAAAACTTACGAGTGATTGGCATACCAGAACAGGGGGAGAAAACAGAAAACACAGAGAGGATCATTGACGAACTGCTGACAGAAAACTTTCCCAATATCATGAAAGATGAAAAGCTGGTCATCCAAGAAGCTCAACGAACCCCATATAGAAGAGACCCCAAAAGAAAATCACCAAGACATATCATATTCACACTCGCTAAAACTAAAGACAAACAAAGAATCCTGAGAGCAGCTCGTGAAAAACAAGAAGTCACATACAGAGGAGAAACAATAAGACTAAGCTCAGATTATTCAGCAGAAACCATGCAGGCAAGAAGGCAATGGGATGACATATATAAAATCTTGAAAGAAAAAAATTGTCAGCCAAGAATAATATATCCTGCAAAACTCTCATTCAGATTTGATGGTGAAATTAGGTCATTTCCAGATAAACAGAAACTAAAGGAATATGCAAAAGTCAAACCAAACTTACAAGAATTATTAAAGGGAGTTCTTCGATCTGAGGACAAACAGCTTAAGCCCTCAGGCAGGACCTAGGACCTAGGACGCAGGTTAACATGAACCAGATACCATTCTAGGAACTGAACTACAGACGACTTTCCAAAAACAAAAGATATACAACAGGGAATCAGAGAAATCAATCAAAGGATGACAACAACATCAAAACAATGAAAGAGGGAACAAACGGCATAGGTATAGAACCTTCTAAAGGAGAAGAAGGCAAGGCGATACCAAGTAACGGTAGACTGCTTCAAAATTATAAAGATAAGGGTAAAATTCATGGTAACCACAAAAAAAGTTAACAAACCAACTCATAAAAATAAAGACGAAAAACATAAAGTCTCAACAAAACCAAAACCTACAAAAACAAAAGAAATGAACACAGAATCCACAAACAAAAGGAACTCAGCACAAGAGAGTAAGAAGAACAAAGAAAACTTCAGCATCACAAAAAAAAGCACTACAAAATGACAGCAACAAATTCACATCTATCAATAATTACACTGAATGTAAATGGACTCAATGCACCCATAAAGCGACGGAGAGTGGCAGAATGGATAAGAAAACAGGATCCATCTATTTGCTGTCTACAAGAGACACATCTTAGAAACAAAGATGTGAATTTATTAAAAATCAAAGGTTGGAAAAAAATATATCAAGCTAACAACTATCAAAAAAGAGCAGGAGTGGCAATTCTAATCTCAGATAAAATAGACTTTAAAACAAAATCTACCATAAAAGACAAAGAAGGACACTATATAATGATTAAGGGGATGATCCATCATGAAGACATAACCATAATAAATATCTATGCACCCAATGACAGGGCTCCAAAATACATAAAAAAAACTCTAACAGCACTGAAAAGAGAAATTGACAGTTCCACAATAATAGTAGGAGACTTCAACACACCACTCTCAGTAAAGGACAGAACAACTAAAAAGAAACTCAGCAAAGATACAGAAGACCTAAAGGACACAATCAGCCAACTGGACCTCATAGACATATATAGAACAATCCATCCAACCGCTGCAAAGTACACATTCTTTTCCAATGCACATGGAACGTTCTCCAGAATAGACCACATCTTAGGCCACAGAGCAATCCTCAACAAGATCCAAAATGCTGAGATAATTCACAGTATCTTCTCTGACCACAATGCCATCAAGGTAGAAATTAACACTAGAAAGAGCAAGGAAAAAAAATCAAACACATGGAAACTGAATAATAATCTGCTTACACATCAATGGGTAATAGAAGAAATCAGAGATGGAATTAAAAAATTCCTAGAATCAAATGAAAATGAAAACACATCATACCAAAACCTTTGGGACACAGCAAAGGCAGTCCTCAGAGGACAATTTATAGCAATAGATGCACATATCAAAAAAGAAGAAAGGGACAAAATCAAAACATTAACTACAGAACTCAAACAAATAGAAAGAGAACAACAAAAAAAGCCTACAACCACCGGAAGAAAGGAAATAGTAAAGATCAGAGCAGAAATCAATGAAATAGAGAACAGAAAAACAATAGAAAGAATCAACAAAACCAAAAGTTGGTTCTTTGAAAGAATCAACAAAATCGACAAACCACTGGCCAGACTGACAAAAGAAAAACAGCAGAGGGCACAAATAACCCAAATAAGAAATGAAATGGGGGACATTACAACAGACCCAACTGAAATAAAAAGGATTATAACAGAATATTATGAAAAACTATATTCCAACAAATTTGAAAACCTAGAGGAAATGGATAAATTTCTAGAAACATACGGCCTACCCAAACTACAACAAAGTGATATTGAAAATCTGAACAGACCCATAACAAGAGAAGAGATTGAAAAGGTAATAAAAAAAACTCCCAACCAAAAAAAGCCCTGGCCCAGATGGCTTCACTGGAGAATTCTACAAAACATTTACAGAAGAGCTCGTACCAGTTCTACTCAAGTTATTTCAGAGCATAGAAGAGGAAGCAACACTTCCAAATTCATTCTATGAAGCCAGCATAACGCTGATACCAAAACCAGGCAAAGACATCACAAAAAAAGAAAATTACAGACCAATATCTCTCATGAATATAGATGCAAAAATTCTGAACAAAATTCTAGCCAATAGAATTCAGTATCATATCAAAAAAATAATACACCACGACCAAGTAGGATTCATACCAGGTATGCAAGGATGGTTTAACATTAGAAAATCCATCAACGTAATCCACCACATAAATAAAAGGAAAGAAAAAAATCACATGATTATCTCAATTGATGCAGAAAAGGCATTTGACAAAGTCCAACACCCATTCCTGATAAAAGCTCTGAATAAAATAGGTATAGAAGGGAAATTTCTCAACATAATAAAGGGCATCTATGCAAAACCAACAGCCAACATCATTCTTAATGGAGAAAGGCTGAAAACATTCCCCCTGAAAACAGGAACAAGACAAGGATGCCCTTTATCACCACTCCTATTTAACATTGTGCTGGAAGTTCTAGCTAGAGCAGTAAGGCAAGAGAAAGAAATAAAGGGCATCCAAATTGGTAATGAAGAAGTTAAACTCTCCCTGTTTGCAGATGATATGATACTATACATAGAAAACCCTAAAGACTCCACGAGAAATTTACTGGAAGTAATAGAAAGATTCAGCAGAGTAGCAGGATACAAGATAAACATTCAAAAATCAGTTGGATTCCTATACACCGGTAAAGAGAACGATGAAAAGGAGATCAGGAAATCAATACCATTTTCAATAGCCCCTAAAAAGATAAAATACTTAGGAATAAATCTGACCAGGAATATAAAAGACCTATACAAAGAAAACTACAAAACACTGCTGCATGAAACCCAAAGGGATCTACATAAATGGAAAAACATACCATGCTCATGGATAGGCAGACTCAACATTGTGAAAATGGCAATTCTACCTAAAGCAATCTACAAATACAATGCAATTCCGATACAAATACCAACAACATTCTTCAAAGAGATGGAAAAACTAATTATTAACTTTATATGGAAAGGGAAGAAACCTCGAATAAGTAAAGCACTACTGAAGAAGAAGAATAAAGTTGGAGGACTCACACTACCTGACTTGAGAACCTACTATACAGCTACAGTACTCAAAACAGCCTGGTACTGGTACGACAACAGAGACATTGACCAATGGAACAGAATTGAGAACTCAGATGTAAATCCATCCACCTACGGTCACCTGATTTTTGACAAGGGCCCAAAATACATCAAATGGGGAAAAGACAGTCTTTTTAACAAATGGTGCTGGCAAAACTGGATATCCATTTGTAGAAAAATGAAACAGGACCCATACCTCACACCATATACAAAAACTACTTCAAAATGGATCAAAGACCTGAATATAAAGCCTCAAACTATAAAATTCATAGAAGAAAAAATAGGACCAACACTTCAGGCCTTAATACATGGCATTAACAGGATACAAACCATAAACATCAACACAAAAAACCCAACAGATAAACTAGATAATTGGGATCTTCTAAAAATCAAACATCTATGCTCTTCAAAAGATTTCACCAAAAGAGTTAAAAGAGAACCTACAGACTGGGAAAAAATTTTTGGACAGTACAAGTCAGACAAAGGTCTAATCTCCATAATCTACAAGAAAATCCAACACCTCTACAACAAAAAGACAACCAATCCTATCAAAAAATGGGCAAAGGAAATGAACAGACACTTCACCAAGGAAGACATTCAAATGGCCAACAGACACATGAGGAAATGCTCGCGATCACTAGCCATTAGAGAAATGCAAATTAAAACCACAATGAGATACCATCTCACCCCGGCATTACTGGCACGAATCAAAAACACTGGAAATAACAAATGTTGGAGGGGCTGCGGGGAGACGGGAACTCTTATACACTGCTGGTGGGAATGCAAAATGATACAGCCATTTTGGAAAATGATATGGCGTTTCCTCAGAAAGCTAGAAATAGACGTACCATTCGATCCAGCAATCCCACTCCTAGGAATATATCCTAGAGAAATAAGAGTCATCACTCGAATAGACATATGCACACCTATGTTCATGGCAGCATTATTCACAATAGCAAAACGATGGAAACAACCTCGATGTCCATCAACAGACGAATGGATACACAAACTATGGTACATACACACAATGGAGTACTATGCAACGAGAAAGAACAATGAATCGGTGAACCATCTCATAACATGGATGAAACTGGAGGACATCATGCTGAGTGAAATAAGTCAATCACAAAAGGACAAATATTGTATGAGACCTCTATTGTAAAAACCCATGAAAAAATTCACATGCAAAATGTAACAATCCTTGTTGGTTACCAGGGATGGGAGGGGGGGGGGGATACTAAATAGGTAATAGGTAAGTGGTAACTTGGGTGAGAGATGAGATAGTACATAGTACAGCGGAAACTAACACAACCTGCACAAGGAAAGGTCATGAAGGCCCTATAGACACATCCAAACCCCCCGAGGGACTGAGTTGTTGGACGGTGGGCTCTGGGGACCATGATCTCGGGGAACATCTAGCTCAATTGGCATGACACTACTTATAAAGATAATGCTCTACATTCTACCTTGGTGAGTAGTGTCTGGGGTCTTAAAAGCCTATGAGCGGCCATCTAAGATACTCCACTGATCTCATCCCTTCGGGAACAAGGGAGAATGAAGAGAACAGGATACAAGGAAAAGATTAGTCCGAAGGACTAATGGTCCACAGCTACCAAGGCCTCCACGGGACTGAGCCCAGTGCAGCTGGATGGTGCCCGGCTACCACCAATGACTCCTTTGACCAGGATCACAACAGAGGGTTCTGGGCAGAGCTGGAGTAGGATGTAGAGCATAATTTTAACTCCCAAAAAAAAAAAAAAAAAAAAAAGAAAACCAGATATACTGGCCTAAAGAATACTAGAGAAACCTCGAGAGTGTGGCCCCCAGACACCCTTTCAGCTCAGAGGGGAAGTTGCCTTCAAGGTTCGATGTTAAGCCTGGGAATGGACACCCCAGTAAAACTAAATGGGACTAACGATGTACAGGAGTCCGGTGACAAGGGCCAGAAGGCAGAGGGAGAGTAGGAAACTGATGATAAGGAACACAAATTGAATAAGGACACTGTCGATGTATTGTGAGATTGTTGACCACTGCTATGGGGCAACATTTGTAGTAACTATTAAATGGGAGGCTGTTTTGTCCTGTAGGCCTTCATCTTGGGCGAGAATGGCAGCACAATTGGAAGAGCATAGTCAATATCACTTAAATGTGTAAGTAAAAAGTTTTGAAATGGTGTTTAAATAAAATAAAAATAAATAAATAAATAAACAAACAAAGGAGACTAAAGAGGTACAATAGTCCACTGACAAGGTCCAGAAGACAGAAGGGGACAAGGAAGCCCCCTGGTGATAGGGAACACAAGGTGGAGTAAGGATATTCTTGATGTGCTGTGAGATTGTTAACCATTGTCATAGGGCAACATGTGTAGTAACTGTTAAATGAAAAACTATTTTGTTCTGTAAGCCTTCATCTTAAGTGAGAATGGCAGCACAGTTGGAAGAGCGTAGTCAATGTCACTGAACTGTGAATGTAGAAAATTTTGAAACGGTGTATCTTTGGCCATCTGTAATTTTCATCAAAAAAAAAGGTTGAGAATTTAGAGGCTTAATACGTTGTGAGGTTGTTAACCAATGTCAAAAAAAACAACATGTGTACTACTATTTCATGAGAAACTATTTGCTCTGTAAGCTTTCACCTGAAGTACAATAAAATATATATTAAAAAAAAAAATTATTTTAGAATGCCTAATCATTAATGTGGAAACCCTGGTGGCATAGTGGTTAAGAGCTATGACTGCTAACCAAAAGGCTGGCAGTTCAAATCCACTAGCTGCTCCTCGGAAACCCTATGGGGCAGCTCTACTCTGTCCTATGGGGTCTCCATGAGTCAGAATCGACTCAACAGCAGCAGGTTTGGTTTCTTTGGTTTAATCATTAATGCTGAATGCTTAGGTTTATTTACCTTCATTTAGGTAGAAAGCTGGATTCGTCAAGCTCTCTCAAAGCTTTAGTCTCCAATTAGCATGATGTTAAATGAACCTCATAATTACGTGAATCTATATTTATAAATGAGGGCAGTGACACTTCAGTGGTAGAATTCTCTTCTTCCATGTGGAGACCCAGGTTCAGTTCCAGAAAATGCACCTCATATGCAGCCACCACCTGTTTGTGAGTGGAGGCCTACTTGCTGGTATGATGCTGAGCAGGTTTCAGCAGAGCTTTCAGACTAAGACTAGGAACAAAGGCCTGGCAATCTACTTCTGAAAATCAGTCAGTGAAAACCCTATTGATCACAACAGTTAAATCTGCAAAGGATCATGGGAATGGCACAGGACCAGGTAGCATTTCATTCAGGTGTGCGTGGGATCACCATGAGTTGGCGGCTGACTAGATGGCAGCTAAAAACAACATACTTGTAGAATTTTTCAGTGTTTAATTCTACCTAGAGTCCCGCTAAAGAGTGAATATAAGACAAACTTTTGATACATTAGTGGGTGTTTTGGACGCTATTTAGCCTACAGATAGCAGGCATTCAGCATATGAGCCTACACCCCCCACAGAGCACCCATGGCAGACATTACTAATCAATCATGACACTTCCAACGAGTTCAGATGGAACCTCAAAGCCCTTCTCGACCAGCAGTCCAGGAAGTCACTTCTAAATAATCAATGTTGCTGCACAAGAAGAAACCTATTTTCCCCCTCAGATCTAGACTAATTCTTTACTCCATGCTACTGAATAAGGGTTTGTTTAGCCCCAAGAGATACGCAGCTCATGTCAGGAGGTGTGTGAATTTATAGGTAGAAAAAAGGCCCATGTCAATTAATTTTACCAAAATGTTAAGGAGAATGGAAGAGATTGTTGAGTCTCTATACTCTTGAAGTCAGTGAACAAACATTTCCTGGTGTGTACCATGTCAGCCACTGTAAGTTTCCTGTCCTCAAGGAGCTTCATTCTGCAATGTGATACAGATAATAATCATGTAAACCAATACATATTACAATCCCAGATTCTTGGAAGTAATATGCATAAAATAAAGGGCTGTGTTGTAGAAAGCGGTATGTGTTGGGGGGAGAGGGGACTGTTGCTTTAGCTAGAACATGAAGAAAAGCTCCACTGAGGAAGTAACAAATGAATTAAAACCTGAATGGTGGAAAACAAAAAAAAGGTAGCCATAGACGACTGAAAGAACTTTCGAAGCAGAAGAGAGAGCACAGCCAAAATTCCTGAGAACAAACTTGGAATGGTGGAAAGGACAATAGAGGGTCAGGGTAGCTGAAGTAGAGTGAGCATTAGGTAGAATGGAAGGAGGTGAGGGCAGACAGATGGGTAAGGTCCATCTCATAGGGCCTTGTGGACCTACATGTGAATTTCATTCCGGCTGCTGTTGTAATGTGTTCAGCACAAGATGACGTGATATAATTTGCTCTTCAGAAAAATCACTGTGGGTGTTGTGTACAAGACAGGTTCGCAGGACTATTGGGGGAACGAAGTTGAGGAAAAAGGAAGGAAGCTGTTGCGGTGGTCTGAGCAATCCATGATGGTGGCTTAGTGGTCCATATAACAGTTAGATAGTCAGATCCAGGATATATTTTGGAGAAGGACTACAGTTCTTATTAATGGATTAGATGTGAAACATGAGGGGAGGAGAGTTATGAAAGCTGCTCCTAGTTTTGACCTGAATGTGTGGGCGGTGGTGGTGGTGTTATGGAGATGGGATAGAAATTAGAGTCCTGTTAGGACTAGGTTAGTTGATATACCCTCTTAGGTTTGTTGTTGTTATTAGTTGTCATCGAGTCAGCTCCCACTCATGGGAACCTTGTGTGTAGCAGAACAAAACGTTGTCCAGTTTTGTACCATTTTCATGTTCGTTGGTATGTTTGAGTCCGTGGTTGTGGCTATTGTGTCAATTCATCTCACTGAAGGTTATTTTCATTGATCTTCTACTTTACCAACCATGAAGTCCTTCTCTAGCAATTGGTCTTTCCTGATGACACGTCCAGTGTAAGTGAGCTGAAGTCTAGCCAAGCATTCTGGTTGTATTTCTTCTAAGAATGATTTGTTCATTCTTCTGGCAACCCATGGTATAGTCAATATGCTTTGCCAACACCCCAATTTGAATGCATCGATTCCTTTTCTGTCTTCCTTTTAGGTTTAGGACAGCATGCCACATCTACACAATCCCAAAGGATACCAGTTTCCTTTCCTCTGCCAGAGGAAACATTGGTGAAGGGCTGTTTTAACTGAGACATAAACAGAGCCCCCAATTTCATGGACAGACCCTTTTATTATTCTTAGGATAACTGTTAGGAAGTTATGTTTTGGTTTAGTAGGAATTAGCCTCTTTATAAATTGCTTCTGTTAGACTTCATTTGACCACTGGACAAATTAAAAAAAAATCTATTGTTTCATTTAATAACTTCCAGTAATCACAGACTTTGTCATTAGGACCAACCATCCCACTGAAAACAAGTAGAATAGCTGAACAAAATATTTTTTAAAAACTATTAAGGTAATGAAGATGTTCCAGGCCAAGATCCAGGAGAAAATAGAAATCTAGAGAGGTGAGTTTGGTAGACACTTTTCTCCCCTGGGAACAGGTGCTGATTCTGGAAAAGGGGTGGAGGGAATAATCAGAAATTTTTTTCAGCCTCGTGTGCTAAAAAATGGATTTCAGAGCCAGCCAGGGAGCTAGGGGTGTGTATAGAGTAGTAATTCCCCATATTTTAGGTTTGGAACCTGAAGGACTATACCCTAGAAACAAAAGTGAATTAGAAATAAACCGGTCCTGACATGGATAGCTTCAGATAATCTGAATGATCCTTAAAATCTCCACCCATAAAGCTGGATGAAGATAATTCCCAACTACAAATTCCCCTGGTACCTTGCAGAACTAACAATAACCCTTTCTGCAGGAAGATAGCATCATCTTTGGCCCCAACATTTTTTCCACAATTTTTTAATGCAATGTCAAGTACACAATCAAGGAAATATAGGGATGTAAGACAAAATGATTGAAAACCAAAGAAAACAATAAATGATAAAATCAAATCCACAGGGTATCCAGTTCTTGAAGTTATCAGAAACAGACTTTTAAGTAACTATGTTTTATATGTTCAAGAAGCTACAAGACAGGACTGAAAATTTCATCAGGGAACTGAAAATAGCAAAAAATAATAATGATAAATTAGAATCAAATGGAAATTCTAGAACTGTAAAACTACATCATAAAAACACAATGGATGGGTTTAATAGCAAAATAGTCAGTTAATAAGAGTTCCAGAAGAAGAAAGGGCAGAAGCAACATTTAAAGACACAAATGGCTAAGAATTTTTCAAAATGGATTGAAGGGGAAACAAGCTCTATGAGGTCGAACTTGGGTGTCCCCATGTGGTCCACTAGTTCACTACAGTTTTCATTCTTATGTAAGCCCCTGGCATAGAGCCACTATTGTCCACCACCACTATAAAACCTCTGCCCTCCCATTGTGGGGTGCAGAGATCTGCTCTGGTCCTGCAGTAGCTCAGGACTCTCCTCATATATAAGTCTCTCTAATATACACATTTGCTGCCACACTGGAGTTGCCCACCTCTTTCTTTGATCACTTGGCACCCTCCATTTTTGGAGACAAGTTTCACATTATTGGTCCTTGCCTGGACAATTGGAAAGTCAGCCAGAAGACTGAGGGAATGGCAGGTGGGAGTGAGGCATTTGCAGGGGAAATCCCATGTTGGGCAACAACCTTCATGTGGGGAGGTCTGGCCCATATGCCTTTTTGCAGGGGAAATCCTGGTTGGCCAGTGACCTCCATGTGGGAAGTTCTGGGCCATATACTTGTCTGTGGCAGAAATCCCAGGCTGGCTATGGAAGCCCAGCTAGCTGTTGAAGCACACATAAGAGCTTTGCAGAAAGGGTTAGAGTTGGAAAGGGATGTGCAGCTGTTGTGTGAGGGCACGATTGATGTACTGAACAGCCACATCCACGAATAGGATGAGCAACTAGAAACACTTGCTTGCAGATTTGTAAAGATGGAAAATTCAAGGGATAGGGGAACAATCCCCTAGCCATTGCTCAAAGTCCCCCAACAATGGGACCAGAGATAGTTGGAGGGTTTAAGCAGCTTCCTGGCACTGAGTACACCCTGTAACACCTAGTGCACAGCAAGAGTTAAAACAGCAGAAAAAAAAAAAAGGAGGAAAAAGCCCTTCAAGATATCTTGTGTTGAGCAGCCTTTAAAAGGCCTTAGAGTCCCTCTTTGGAATTCTCTGATAACTGCCCCTGCAAGATAACCCAGCAGCATAGTCAGAGTTGCAATAGTAAGGGGAAAACTAAAATAGGAGGGCCCACCTCCAGGATACCAGGCAACTGGGCTGCTCCAATGCTTGCACTTGGTATGGTGGAGGTGTAGCTCCGCAAATGACTGAGGTCTCTGCCAACTTTGCCCAGATTTTCTGACTTTCAGAAATAATTTAAGACTGAGGATTAAGCCTAGGTCCCTCTGTCACCAGGATGGACCAAAAGCCTTACAGTACAATTAAAGTTCAATGAGGAAAAGTTTGGGATCTGAGGTCACCATCATTGAGACCCTTGTCCAAGCCTGACTATGACTAAGTCCTTTCAGGTCCCCTACAAATGCCTACTATATGTATTGATGATGTTGCTGTATTAACATGATGTTGATGTAAACTTTGCCTCCAAGCCCTGATGGGAATTGCTGCAGTTAGGGCCAATTTTAGTGGGGTACACGGAAACTGTGACATGGGCTATAGCTAATAGCCTGGCCATTCAACCTGGCCACTGACAACCCTCAGACTGACATATAAATAAGCCCCTATGGGGATGAGACATCTGGACCAAAAAAAAAAAAAAATCAGTTCTGCTCCTTATACGCTTTTGTTACTTGTGTGAATGATCACTAGAAACTCCCCAAAGCTGAAAGGGGAAAACAACCAACAAGTAGACAGCTGCTGCCAACTGACTGCAGAGGCTGAAGCATCCTCTGTTCCAGGGCAAAGAGATGTGCACCTGACCACCTCCCGGATTTACAAGAGTTCAGCCTGTGGAGATTCATACTCCATCCTAGACTGGGCCTAGACGCATGACTGCCGCTGTCATCACAAAATGCTGAACAGCATAGAAAAGCTGACCTTCCTACGAGACCCTGGCCAAGGCTGAAACCTGCCCAGGGACAGATTCCCAAGCCAACAGGCCAGGGTGTTCTTGGCAGGTAAATCATATCGGGGCCTCCTATGCTACAGAGGCTTCCACTAGATCTTGAATGAACTCTTCACCCTGTACATCACCCCCAAGCCATGGGGGTGATTGAGTACTTCAATGGACAGGCTTAAACAGATGATGGGATGGAACTATACATCTCAGGCAAGCAGTCTGCAATCTCAATGCAGCAGTTCCCTGCAAGGACGTTTCTCATCTTTAGAAGGAAATTTCTCTCTGTGTGTTAAAAATGTAAATGGTACGGGACTGAGTGTTTTGACTCTGAGAACAGTACTTTCGAGACTGAGTTTGATGTTACTCTTGACATGGAGAACTTGCAGAATATGACCAGGTGTTCCATGTACATTGACTGACTACATCAGGTCTGAATTAGCTTGGTCTGGCAATGGTAATACCTTGTTCAGTTGTGCTGAAGAAGGGAACTTTTGTATTATTTGCATTGAAATGTGTACCTTTCATGTAATGTGCCATGTTGGGAGAAATATGCTGTTTTTACACAAATGAATCAGGACACGTTATACATAAGACTGGACAAATGCAGCCCTTTGATCTATTCAGTTGGCTTGGGCTAAGCCATAATTGTGAAGGCTAGTTGGACTGTCTCCTCCAAGCAGGTCTAATTATCCTGCTGGGACAGTCCTACTAGTAACCCTCGTTAAGTGCTGCCTCAAGTGATGCACAGATATAATATCCACCAGAGTTATGCACCAGACCATGGACATGCAGCTCAATGTCCAAAATGGGTGATGGGCGTACCAGGACTTAGTACTGCTTTGTTTCTTTTTATGGCACCCTGATGGGAGTCAGAGTGTGGGCTCCTGGGGGAATAGTCTACCTCTATGCCTTCCAGCCAGGTTGCTTATGTAAAGGCCTGTAGCCCAGAGCATTCTCTGATAAGGAGGCTGGGAATTGAGTCACCTTCATTCTCCCAGTTCCTTTTCCTTATCAGAGAAGCCTTCCCCTTGCTCTGGGCACACAGTAACTTTCTCTGTCTCTTGTACATGTGCAGGTACCACATGGCACCTGACCAACCCTACTTCTATATCTGTTCTTGGAAGGGAGGGAACTGGGTCTCTCGTACTATGGCAGAAGAGGGGAACATGCCAGATTGTAAAAGCCAGCATTGAGTGGTGGACTGAAGGGGAAACAGGCTTTGTGAGGCTGAACACAGGCACCCCTACAGTTCACTACAGTTTGCATTATTACATAAGACCCTGGTATAGAGCCACTATTGTCCACCACCACTATATAACCTCTGCTCTCCCATTGTGGGGTGCAGAGATCTGCTCTGGTCCTGCAGCAACCCAGGACTCACCTCGTATGTAAGTCTCCCTAATATATTCCTTTGCTGTCACACTGGAGTTGCCCACCTCTTTCTTTGATCTCTCAGCACCTTCCATTTTTGGAGACAAATTTCACATTACTGGTCCATGCTTGGACACTGATGAAAAACATCAAGTCATGTATGTTAGAAGTCCAAAAATTCAAAGACAGTTATCATCTCTACAAATCTCTCTTCTCCATGCACAACAATTCTAGTACCTTCCACATATGACACTGCATCCAGATTCTTCATCTCTGAGTACTAGTATATCTGCATTGCTCCTCCTATGTGGTATCAACAGTGAAATCCACTCCTTCCGATACAATTTAATCATCATCAAGTATATGATAATCAATCTACCCATGACAGGAGCTATAAACAACTATTAGCAAAGTCTGAAGTTGCAACAATATTTTTCATAGCCCCATGTCTTGCTTCTAGGCTTTCAGTCAGTTTCACTTTAGCTAACATTTAATATTTTGTCTCTCATGTACAAGGAAAACACAAAATATTCTATTCAATGCTTTACTGAAATTAAAATCTTCTATTTTTGCTGAAGATGCACTATCCTTATAACCCCGATGAAAAGGAAATGAGATTAGTTTGATATATGTTCCTAATGAACCTATGCTGATGACCAGAAGTCAACATATCATTTCCAAAATGTCAGCAAACCATTTATTTAACAGCATATTCTGGCATTAGCCAAGAGTCAACACAAGTCTACTAGAGAAGTTTCTTCAAATCTTTCGTCACCCGTTTAACAAAAGTAAGCATATACTTTGCTCATCTCAAGGCTTCTTGAAATTTTTCAGGTATTACTAACAGTGAGATAAATCATATCTGTGGGTTCTTCTCACTTGCTGGGATATAATTCATCTGGGCCTGGACACCCAAAATCACCTAAAAGAGCTAGCTTCTCTTTCACTAACACATCACAGATCTTATGCCCATGATTCCTTTCCATGCTTGATCTATACTTCCTAAGCAGCCACAATGAATAAGAGCTATCTCCAATAAGTGGTTCATTCTTACATCTCCTTTGGAACATTGCAGCCTGAACTTTCCTCCTCTCCCTACCCCAGCCCGTGCCTTGTCCTGGCTGATGCGCAGTCATCCCAGCTGAAGCATACTTGGCTTAGCATCTGTCTGAAAAGCTTCTTTAATTCTGCAGTCTGGCTCAGGGGATTCTCCCTGGAGTCACACAGCATCCATGTCATCCCTACATCAGAGAGCTTGCAAATCAACCTGGAATCATCCTTTTCTTGTTTGTAATCTTAGCTGAATTACATGGAAATTGAGGGCAGGGACCAGCTCTTATGGACTGTATCTTATGCATTAGTGTATAACATAATGCCTGGCGTATGTGACAATTAGAAAAGTGATTTTTAAATTAATGTCAACAGTGTTAAAGCTGGGTGACAGCCGAAATTTAGTAAGAAGGAAAGACAATGGTGGGTGCAAAGAGAAAACGTTTGCAGTTCCAGGAAGGGGATGGTGTATCTGAGGCTCTCTTTCACTGACTGCAGACTTTGTAAAGCCTTATGAGTCAATCTGATGTAAAAGGCCTAGGAGATAATCATGCATGCACTTAATGATTTAGTCACAAAGATCTTAGTCACCTTCATAGTTTGAACATTAAAAAATACTCAGTGTAAATTATTTTATTAATTTTATAATTGTCGTATGTTCATGTATAATAACATAAGGATTGCTGTTGTCAGGTGTTGTCACAACAATTCTGACTCATAGCGACCCCTAGTGACAGAGTAGAACTTCCCCATAGGGTTTTCTTGGCTGTAATCTTTACGGAATAGATAACAATAACTGGTTTAATTTAGCAAGATGTAAAAATAATTTTAATAATTAGTTTTAATAATGGACACTGAAAATGATTTAAATATCCAATGTTAAGGGATTGGTTAAATAAATCAAAGCACATCAATACAATAGAATAGTATATATATGTAGTCATTAAAAATATTATGCAATTGTGTATTTATTGATATGCAAATATTTTCCTAATTAAGAATAAGAACGCAATATGTCATAAGTTTCAAAACAGTACATATAAATGCCACACAAACCGGCATAGAAAAATGGAAGAATGCACAGCTTTATGATGGGATTACAGGTGATTGAAAGTCTCTCCTTAACTATCACCTGCATTTTCTAAAGTTGGTTCAATGAGCATGTATTATTTTGCAAAAAGAAAAAAGATAGAAGCTCAGTTTTAAAGAAGCTTAGGCTCGTCGCAGACGGTACCTTCCTGTTTGCTTTCCCAGTTTATCATGAGACTCAGTGAGAAAATACGCATAAACACACTTTGCAAACTGAAAAATATTTTTGAAACATTGTTATTATCGCTATTAGTATGACCAGAAATGTTTCTGATGAGTTGGTTCAGGGTAAATGAACCCTATAACATGAAGGTCGGTGTGTCAGAGGCGGGGAAGGGTTTCAGATTCCCCCACGCTGGGCTAAGGATGACAATCTGGGCACTGAATCAATAGTAGCCTCTGCTCGCCTGAGCCCCACCCCGCGCCAGCCAGGCTCTGGGAGGCTTTGGACCTGATCTGCGAAAGCCAGTCTGCAGACACAGCCTTTTGTGATTCTGTGGACTGCCCTTCTTTTTGTCAGCTTTGACCGTCATCTTCACAGGCCAGTCCCTTGGGTTTGTTCAGAGATACCTCACCTCTAAGACCTGAGCCAGCTGTAGAGAAGAGCTGCCTCCTTCTCCGGTCCTCGGCTTCGAGTCGCATTTACTCCAGAGCAAATTTATGCATCTCCTATCACCAGCTAACCTCAGTCCTTGCTAATTCCCTAATCATAGTGAGTTATTTGGAGTTTACTGTGTCATCCCTGGTCACCTACAGATTCCCTCACTTCATTACTCCTTGGCCAAACTGTCTTTGGAAGGCTCCTGTGACAGATTTATATTCTGAGCCACAGACAGGAATGTGTTCTTCTGCTTTTCCTTTGCCTGTACCACATAAACATGTCCCTGGGACACTCCCCGGGCAGGAGCGTGGGTCAGACCTCGTTCACAGAGGCTCCCTAAGAGGACGCTTCTGAAAGGGGAGATCGTCAGGCATGACCACAGAGAAACTTCCACAAAAATGGGATTACCCATTGAGGGTTCTACTGCAGAGAGGCGTGTTTAAACACCAGAGTGCGTCCTGTTAACCAACAAATTTAATTGTTTTGTATAAACATCTGTTAGTTTAATGCATCTACTGAAGTTACCAGCACATTACCAGTTTGTTGCCAAGTCGATTCTGACTCATGGTGACCCCATGTGTGTCAGAGTAGAACTGTGCTCCGTGAGGCTTTCAGTGACTGATCTTTCAGAGGCAGATTGCCAGGCTTTTCTTCCAAGGCATCTCTGGGTGAGCTCGAACCTCCAACCTTTCAGTCAGCAGCCAAGCATGTTAACTGTTTATACCACCCAGGTATCTAAAAGTTGTTCCAGCTTTTTGACTTCAAACAATACCTTCACACGTGTGCACACACACTTCAGCTTAATTTGTCTTAGTGAATGCCCATCAATTAGTGGTTTAGTAGAAATAAGCCTATGTTGAAAGTGTTCTAGCGCATCCTTATAAAATTATTGTGTCTAGCAAAGCCATATGTGGCCACAACTGTTTTTGTTCTATAGAAAACTCTTATTTACAAGGACTATTATCGATGTTGATATTATTGTTAAAGTTTCTTCCACTGAAGAAATAAGACAGTCTTCACCCTGAGGATGTATAGACTACTAGGAAATATGGCTATACAAATAAACAGGTTATAACAGTCCATGACACGTATAAAAGTATAAATGAGGCATATGAAGCATGGAAAAAATGAATAACTACATTGGTAATACCTGGATAGGAAGGACTCGCACTGGGTCTTCAAGTGTGAGTCAAGTTAACCCAGAAACAAAGAGGGAGAAAGCAACCCAGAAGGAAGAAATGCCACAAGGAAAGGACCGGAGGCTTAAAGGGACAGGATTTCTTTAAGACATGTTGAGAAGCTCGGCTCATCATGGACAACAGTCAGTAATAGTTTTTTTTGCTAAGTAGAGTAATACCACCAGATTCCTTTTCTAGATCAGTAACTCTGGGAGTCATGTGAAGGGGGTACTGTAATTAAAACAGAGACTGATGGGTGGAAGAATAATTAGGAACCCACTGCAGGAGAGAGACAATAAGAACTGAAACTAAGGCCGACAGTGGAAATGAAGACGAGGGTCAGATTCAAGGGAAGTTTAGGAGCCAGACTAGGCAGGACTTGGAGCTAATTAGAAGTAGGGATGAAGGAGTTAATTAGAATTAGGGATGAGGGAGCAGAGGAATCATTCACGACTCTCTGGCTACTGGTTTAGAAAGTGTGGTAGATAGGAAAGGAAGGGCATCTTGCTGGCCACCTACTATGTCCTAGAATCCCTGGGTGGTGCAAATGGTTAATGCACTCAGGTACTAATCAAGAGGTTGAAGGTTTGAGTTCACCCAGATACTCCTAGGAAGAAAAGCCTGGTGATCTACTTCTGAAAAATTAGCCATTGAAATCCCTATGGAGCACAGCTCTAGTCGAACACACATAGGGTTGCCATGAGTCGGGATTGACTCCACAGAACGGGACTGTGTGTGTCCTAGGACTCCAGAATGCAAGAGAAGGAGACTGGTTGGAGTTAAGATGATGTGCGAAATTTTCGTCAGATTAACTTGGAGGTGCTTCTTATAGGAAATCCTTGCTTTGCATGGTAGTGCAACATTGTAAAAATGACTGTGCAATCTGAAATCAAGCAAAGCAACCTTAGCAGTCAATGGGAAAATTACAATTTTTCTGTGGTCTTCCAAATTTTTTTGTCAAAACATTAGAAACTCTTAGTGTCAGTTATAAATGTATAAGAAATGGAAAAATAGTAAAACTAGTATTTACTTAAAATCCAGTTGCCATTGAGTCAATTCCTACTCATGGCGACCCCATGTGTGTCAGACTAGAACTGTACTCCATAGGGTTTTCAGTAGATGATTTTTCAGAAGTAGATCACCAGGCCTTTCTTCCGAGGTGCCTCTGGGTGGACTGGAATCTTCAACATTTCAGTTAGCAGCTGAATGGGTTAACTGCTTGCACTACCCAGGAACTTCAATATTTACTTAGTACAATGTAAAACATTTGAGACATTGATAATTAAAGTATTTTATTTTATTGTTTAAAAAAAAGACTTACCAAGAGTGCTTGCCTTTTTCTAGTCATATAATTTGATACAGAGCAGGCATCTTTTCTAGGCCTTGGCTAATAGTCAAACTCCTTTCTAAATCAGGATCAGCTTCCAAGACTTTACCCTTTGTGTTTTCAAATGCTGGGAAATAGTTCTGAGAGTTGCTTTAATGTGAAGCTTTCTGCCATTGTCATTTCCTCTGGTCCTTCTTCATCCTTTTCATCACAACTACCTTCCTTATTTACGTCCCTCATTGTGCCCTCACTGAGCTTCTCTAGCTGCACAACTAGACTCTTTTACACTCACGGCAATGTCAACATTCCTATGGCCAGCTGGTTCTTCCATAATTCCATTTACATTCAATTCAAATTTCACTTCCAATATTATCACATTTTGGGTTTTTTGCTGCACTTTCATCTTTGTTGGTCAGTTCCCTTTTTCGATGACCTATTTTTGTAAAATGTCAAGCAGGTTTATCACTGTGGGGATAAGGAGACATCACAGAATACGGCTTGCTGTGTGTGTGTGAGCTGAACCACACATGTGGTATCCAATCACGGCAGACTTTGAAAGAAATGTTATGATTGGTCACTACCATGATGTGCAGATATTTACATAATAATTTCTGGACTGAAGAATTAACGGTGAAGTTTGTACTTTATGCAACCATTCACAGTTAATATAGTGTGGTAACTAAAATTTGAACCACGTTATTGGGATTGGTGCTATTTAACTAAACTGTATAACAAAGTGTATATTATAGCAAGGATTCCTGTTGGCCATTTATAGAACATATGGTACTTGATATATATAATAATGAATTTGTAAAATATAAAATATTTACTATACAAAATACATAGTACATTAAAAAGTGTGTATATTGGAGCCAGGAAAGTGAGTACTGCCTGTCATCATCCAGATGACGCAGGACTGTTAGGTCTTTGTGAGGCAGGAAAGAGTTTTGGGAAGTATGATTTCATCACCAGTATCAAATACTGACCTCCAGGAAGGTCAAAGGAATAAAGTCTGAAAATAGTTCCCTTTCTTTGCCCTGGGCCATTGGTCATTGAGCAAATTAATAGCCAAGTAGTGAGGCAAAGATCCAACTGTAATAGGTTGAAGAGAAAAGGAACTTTGAGATATTTGATAATACAAATATCAACTATTTTTAAGAAATTTGGCCATAAAAGGAAGGTGAGAGTTAAATAGAAAGATTAGGGGAAGACATGTAATATTTTTGGGGTAAGAACTTCCTTTTACTATGAAAGCATCTAAATGTGCAGGTATGACTCTAAAAGACTTTGCCAACAACTAGCTGAAATTCAGATACACCTGGTCTACGTTAGTCTCCACTTATATAAATTTGTAAGAGTTTAGTAATTCTAATCCACAGAAAGTCAATGAGACCTGTCTGACGTTTTTCTTCACCCTCGCTACCATTTTTAAGCACTCACGATCTCTTACTTTGCCTACTCTAAAGTTAGAACCGGCCAACAGGGGTCATTGCCATAATTAACTTGATGCTTGAACAGGACGATAGGGCTCTGTCTGTCATGTGATCTTTCTAAGTAAGACATTAAGGCAACTTTCTGAAATCTGGCAACCTGGAAACCAGAAATCAATGGAAATAAATACAATGGTTTTAATTATGGCAAAATAGACACCATCAAACCAAAAATAATCGTACATAAAACCACTGACCGATTTTCAGCTTCATCATCTCAAACTAGTGAGGATTTTATTAAGATGAGTGTTGAAGGGTTTTAGAATTCAAATACCGGACTCTACCACTTTGTTATTGTTGCTCCTTGCTGTTGAGTTGGCTTTGACTCAAGGCAATCTTATGTATAACAGAAGGAAGCGTTGCCTGGTCCTGCGCCATCTTCATGATGGTTGGTATGTTTGAGTCCGTTGTTGTGGCTACTGTGTCAATCCATCTCATTGAGGGTCTCCCTCATTTTTGCTGTCCCTCTGCTTTACCAAACATGATTCTGGACAAATTGTTACCTCTGATGAGAAAAGTGAGATACTAACATCTACTTCATAGGGTTAAGGGTTAAGTGAGATTACATAAGAAAATGCCTTGATCATTGTTTTTCTTGTTTAGAAGACAACAAAAAGTGTCACTTCCCTTCCTAGCAATAAGAATAGCTAGCTAGAGATTTGAGCTGGGTTCTCTATGCAAGAAGTAGGATGATAAGCCTATGTGAATATCTGACTGGACCATGAATATTTATAAATGCCATTGAAGCTGAAACACCTTGCACTCCCCAGATTGTTTCAATAAAATGTCATCACAGTAGACTCCAGGACAAAGCTGGGACAATCATCTTATTTATGCCTATTCTTCCTTGCCTCTAGAAAGGGAGTTGGTATTATTGTTATTATGTGCCATCATAGATTCCGACTCACAGCAACCCTATAGGACAGAGTAGAACTGCCCCATAGGTTTCCAAGGAACACCTGGTGGATTTGAACTGATGACCTTTTAGTTAGCAGCCTGAGCTCTTAACCACTTGCAACCAGGGATCCAGAAAGGGAGTAGAGTGACTTCAATCAAGTTCACTTTTGTCCACTAGGAATTAAAGGATTTTCTCATCCACCTGTTCTCTGGGTGACAACAGGCCAGCACCATACACGGGCACAGTCATACCCTAAATCCATCCAGAGACCTTCCAGAGCTGTGTCTTATTCTGTCCTCCCCATACCCACGTGATGCATTTGTTAACTCATCATCTGACTCCCCCCTCCCAGAAGATAAGCCACGCAAACCAGGACTTTGTGGTTCTCCCTGCTGTATCCCCAGTGCCCATCACAGGGTGCATGGGTGGAATGAATGAAGGAATGAGCAACTCTGTAAAGAACACAAAACTGGTAGAACGACTTTCCCATTTCAGAAGTCAGAAAAACGAAGCAGAGAGGGTCCTTGAAATGCCTAAGTCCCAGACCCAAGCCACCTGACTCCTATCCTCAGAGCAGTGCACACGGGCCAGCATTTCCCTGCAAGGCTGCCCAGTAGAATGGACGTGGGCCTTTAGGGTGAGGACAGCGCCACGGCTGCTTTGGAAAAGTTGCATCACTGCTGGTGACCCCCCCCACCAAGAATGTGCTGGAGGCTGGGGATGGTTTCTCCTGCCACGGAGAAGAAGGCCAAAGGCTTAGGACGAAGCGTGGAGCGACTCAATTTCCAAAGGCATAACGGGGTGCCTTCTCCCCCCACCCATGAAGTATTGCAACTGGCCCTGTCAGCTTGGTATTTGACAGAAGTGGGTCAGGCGGATGGGACTGGATAAACCACAGCAACTTGAAATGTCACTTTGTTCTTCTACTGTGTTTGAATCGCTTCCACGTTGTAATAGATCTTCTCTCCTTGCCCAGCGTAAATCGAATCCCTCTTCTGCTGTTGTTGGAGGAGCCCAGGGTAAGGTGTCTGGTGCACTCATATTTGGGTCTTTCCCAAAAGCCTCCTCTCCCCATCCCTCTCAGCGGTCTTTCCTCTTCTCTTGACAATCACGAGAAAGGGCGTCTGAGTTGTTACCAGTTTGCAAAACATCTGCTTTTACTATTTGGCAGTGTTGGGGCTGGGGTGGCAGGGGATTTGATTGGCCTCCCAGGACTTATTATATTTGATACATTGTGTGTCAGACTGGGGACCCCTCCCCTCCTTCGTCCCCAGGCTCTGCATCCAGCCCTGTGGCTGGTTTGCTGTCCGTTCCCTGTTTCCAAGGTCCAGTTCTAGGATTAACTGCCCTTTCTCTGCCAATGTCTCCCAGTCTGCCCTTTCTCAAAAGCTCTGCCTCTTAATAAACAGGGGAAGCGGCCGACTTCTTTGTTCTTGGTCATCTTCTGGAGCTTGAAGGGAAGAAGTTGTCCATAAAAGAAGATCCTGATTTACAGACCATCTCTTCGTGTGCAGTCGGGGCCAACATTCCTTGGTGCTGTGTCCACATAAGTGCTTGGCCGTCCAGTCATCCATTCAGACAGCAGGGATGGGGCTCCGGGATCCAGAAAAATCAGCTACCCTGTGGCCTGGAATGCTCTCTTCCTTCCTGTCTACCCATCCACATCTATCCTGGATTTCCTACCCAGCTCAGTCCTCACCTTGTCCAGAGGTCTTTCCTGACCCCTCACTCCCACCCACCATCCCCCCAAAACAGTTATTCTCCAGGCACATCACTCATTTGGCTCTTCCCCGGCTGCCTCCTCCATCACTGGCTGACCTTTTCCGTGGTACAGCGGTCTTTGGAATTTTGCCGTCAAGTCGATTTCCACTCATAGCAACCATATAGTACAGAGTAGAACTGCCTCATAGAGTTTCCAAGGAGCGCCTGGTGGATTTGAACTGCCAACATTTTGGTTAGCAGTGGTAGCTCTTAATCACTGTGTCACCAGGGTTTCCTGGAATTAGCCATACCTGGGTCCAAATCCCCATTGTATCTCCAGTGAGGGCAGGGGTTTGTAACCTGAGGTTAAAGGTACCTCATCTGCAAAATGGAGTTAATAATTCTTCCTAGGACTATGAGGATTAAGCAAAAACCTGTATGTCAAGTGCCTGGTACTGAGTAAGTTCTCAAAAGACTAGTTCTTTTCCCACTGCCCCCACCTCACCTTGACCTCCCTCTCCTTGGAGGACCAGGGCCAGGTCTCACTTACGTGAATCAATCAATAGATATTTGTTGCCTGTGTTTTGATGCAAATGGATTGAGTCCCTTATTGACATCTGGTTGCCTCTCTCTGCTGGAGTTAACTCTAATTGCTTCAACTGAAACACAGTGGATGAGGCGGCACTATAGGGAAGGCAGGGCAGAGTGCCTACGGGTGCCGTCTCTGGAGCTTGAGATGTTGTTTGTTACAAAGCAAGTTACTTGGAGATCCCTCTGCCTCCATTTCTCCTCTATGAAAGAAGGCTAAGAGTAAGGAACACTCACAGGATCATTGCACAGATTAAATCAGGAAACCCTGTTATGTTGCTACCATTTTTACTGCCGGGACATGTTTAACATTGTCCACCAGTATCTGACCTGGCCAATTTGTCCTATTCAATGGGCAAAAGTTTTTTAAAAGTTAACTAAATCAAACAAGGAGTTCGGAGAATGTTTTTCTCCTAGAGGCAGAGCATGCCTTGGGTGAAATTTCCAACTGTGTACTTGTCATCGTATAAAGCCCAAGTACACTGCTTCTTCCGTGACTGAACCATATAATCAAACAGCTCTACCTTCAGTTTCTTGGGTTGAATTTACCAAGGCCTTTGTGTAATTTTAGTAGCTAGCCTAAATGGGGGGCAATCTTTCAGCCATCAACATTGATACAGTGATTAGTTTATTGGCTTAGCTCTCGCTACAGGCAAGGTCTGAAGACGGCGTTCAGAATAGGTAGATTTCAGATGGAGGAGGTTTGCAGTGTACCTGCCAGCTGGGGAGTCCCAAGACCATCCTCACTTTTGACACCATTTGCAAGCTCAGTGGTCCCCAAGACCACCCTCAGGTTTGAAAATTCACTAGAAGGACTCATAAAACTCACTGAAAGTGGTTATACTCATGGTTATGGCTTATTACAATAAAAAAAATACAGATTAAAGTCAGCCAAGACTTTAATCTTGAATTATTCCAAGATAAAAAGTTCATTAAACAAAATTGTTTAGTAACTTACAAAGGAGTCCCTGGATGGCGCAAACGGTTAAGCAGTCGACTACTAGCCAAAACGTTGACACTTCAAACCCACCCAGAGGTGCCTTGGAAGACATGCATGGCAATGTGCTTCCAAAAGATGACAGCCTTGAAAACTCCATGTAGCAGTTCTACTCTGCACACTTGGGGTCGCCATGAGTCAGAATCCACTCAATGACAACTAACAACAACAGCAAGTGACTTGTAAGGGTAAATACAATTGCAAGTGAATTGCTTTATCTGCTTAGGAGACATTTTTTTTAGGCACTTTGTAAGTATTTATTTATTTACATTTAAACAGCTTATGTTCTTTTTATAAATTCCATTCAAACAGAGCCGCACCATTAGAGTATGGGAAGAAAAGATTAGACAATTCATTTTTATCTCATTTTTGTGTATGTTTCCTGATGTTCACATCCCAGTACAATGAAAAAAAATCAAACCTGTTACAGTCGAGTCAATTCCAACTCCTAGTGACCCTATAGGATAGAGTAGAACAGCCCCATAGGGTTTCCAAGGAGGGGCTGGTGGGTTTGAACTGCCAGCCTTTCGGTCAGCAACTGAGCTCTTAACCACTGCACCACCAGGGCTCTCATCTCAGTATAGTAGGTCATATATACAATTTTTAGATAAATATTTTATACATACCTCAAAATATTTTTACTGATGGAGGCACACAATCAAAATAATTTGGAGATCAGTGAAAAATGTGCAGTAATCACATTGTACCCTAAGAATTTGTCTGCATATCTATCTTCCCACCTGTCTTTGAAGAAAGGGATGCAGGCTTGTCATAGAAATAAGCGCATAGTAAGTGCTCGATCACGTTTATGGAAGGCCTGGACTCTGTTCCTCTTGGCTACCTGTTGTTTTGAGAGCAAAGGAAGCACAATTACTGAAAAGAACTCATCCTAAGTGTTTGGAAAACGTATCAGCCTCTTTTATGATTGTTTTCTGTTGTCTTTTTTCCTTGTTTTACATTTTAATTATCATGGTTTGTGTGTGTTTACTGCTTTAAGGTGCCTCAAATTCTTTTTAGAGGAGGCAAAGTGTAAATCATAAATAGTATTAATAACAATCTAGGGGGAAAAAGCGTTGGCTAAACAACTTGATAAAAGCAATTGCAAGAGGATTGCTCAACCTATTTAGGAGCAGCCATACTTTCAAGCACTTTATAAGCAAGATTTACATTTAAACAATTAATGTTCTAATTACTAACATCGTATTCAAAAAAAGCCAATTCCTCTTGGCAATGATTTGTTAGCCGAACGCACAACTATTTCTGCCTTCACCGCATGCAATGGCAGGTCTTTAAAAAAAAAAACAAAACAGGAAAACTGATGGCATAGACTGACTCTAGTCTATTCCTTTGCCTCCCTGTAAGGCCCAGAACATTGCCCTGCACGGGGTTGGTGGTTAACAGATATTCCAAATGATAGACTATATATGTGGAAAGGTTTTTACAGATAAATTATTCACAACTCCACATTTTTAGGTGAGGAAACTTAGACATAAAGAGAGGAAGAATCTCACCTACAGTCCCCCAGTGAGTCAATAGCAAAGCTTGGATTAAAACCTGAGCTTTCAACTCCCTGCTTAGCACTGTATTCACAAGGTCAGACATTCTTCCAGCTGTTGACCTGCATTTAATTTAATTCAGCACTTTCAGTAATGCTTACTGTCCTTCGAGGTAATTAGCCCAAATTACTAAGGTTTTAGAGAATTTCTGACGATTTCATCTTTGCCCATTATTTCGGGGCAAAGACTTCCTGTCCACGTGGAGAAAGTGCCCGTCCTCCTTTTTTTGCCTAACTTCCAAAAGCTCCCTGATATTTGGGGAGAGAACTGACAAAAATCTCACCCCTACTGTGGGGAACTCTGCAGCTGAGTGTTGTGAGTGGCCCAACCAAGCATTGTCCCAGGAGCAAACTTCCTCACTTAATTGTCTATGAAGAGATGAACAACTACTGTTTTTCTGAGACCTATCACACTATTGTGCCCCACAAAACACACTCGACAACGGAAAAGCCCAGGCAACAACTGGTAATCGCGCAACAATGGGCCTTCACCTCTTCAAGGGAAACTCCAGGAAGAACAATTACAAGCAGGTATATTCTCCAAAACCCACAAGATGGCTCCACCAACTCTTTCCCCAGAGTTAAAGACAGACCTGACAAACACCATCAGCCTCAAGGATATCAAAAGTGGAGAGAACAGGGAAAAAGGGAGGAAGATGAAGACATCGTTAGCTGGACCAAAAAGGACTGGAAGGCAGTGAGCAGCGGGAGGGGGGATTCTTGAGTGAAACAACATCACAGCTGACATCATCCAGGCAGGGCAAGCTGAGAAACAGCTGAGCTAGCAAAACAAGCTCCCAGCAGACTCTAGAGACACTCTTGCAGCACCAGATAATCCCGCAGTAATGGTTCTTCCACAGCACAGAAAATTCCAGCAAAACAGAGGCAGTATCCCCTTTAACAGATATCTTAAGACAAAGCAGAGAAGTATCAAGAGGTTGGCTCTCATTCCTAGGTCTGGGTGGATCCTGAATGGTCAACAGTAGTCAACTAAGAGGTAGAGACTCGTGTTCTGACTCCATCATTGACCACTTAGCTAAACCTTGGGCAGCTCAGTCCATGTGTCTAGACCAGTTATTTTTATTTATAAAAAGAAACAGTTGAATTAGATCTGTGGTTTTCAATTTTTGTTTTAAGCATGAAGTCTGTATTTTTGTTGCTACATAATATTTTACACGGCAGATCAAGATTAAAACAGATAGTGGGGAGCCTTCAAACTGAAGTGGCAAGCACAGAGCTTGGCTTATATGGCCCACCCATCAGCTCCATGTAGCTGAGGCTCCTCCTTGGGCCCCAATATTTAGGGAGTTTTGAACTGTTGGAATGGAAGTTCTGAAATGTTTCCCAGCTCTCAGGCTCTGGGATGCCCCAATCCTGCAAACCTGTAGAATTTGGAGGAAGGTAAGACCACTCTATGACTGTGTGTCTTACTGTGGTGGCTTATGTGTTGCTATGATGCTGGAAGCTATGCCACTGGTATTTCCAATACTAGCAGTGTCACCCATGGTAGACAGATTTCAGCAGAGCTTCCAGACTAACAGACTAAGAACACAGGGCTGGAAATCTGCTTCCAAAAATCAGCTAATGAAAACCCTATGGATCACAACAGAATATTGTCTGATACAGTGATGGAAGATAAACCCCTTAGGCTGGCTGCAACAATGGCCTTGAACTTACCAACAATTGGGAAGATGGCAAAATACCAAGCAATGTTTCGTACTGTTGAACATGGGGTCACCATGAGTCAGAGTCAACTTGATGACAATCAACAACAAGACCACTGTGAGTTACATGAGGTGGTCTTTGAAAAATGGGTCAAGTTGGGACAAGGGAATGAGAGAGGAGGAAGTGTTCCAGGCCAGAAGCAGAAACATCAGGAAGTAACACGAGTAGCTTTTCAGCTGGAACAGTGTTTGGGTAGATACCGTAGACTCTACAGTACAGAGTAAATGCTTCTCAGGAACATTTGCAGTGGGACCCTATTTTAATTATACCCTCTCTCAACCAATGGGATTTCTTATAAAATCACAGAGAGCTGAGAGGGATGAAGGAAACACAATGAGTCTGGCTCATCCCACCTCAACTGTCCATGGAAGACAAAGCCTGTCCACCTCTCTGCTTATCACCTGTGGATACAAGGGGTGCCTCCTCACAACTACAGCTCTTATAACTAGGCCCCACTTAAATTTTACTAGAATCTAACATGTGGCCAAGGTTGTGACTAAAACACAAGTTGTGGCCCCTGTCCTCAGAAAGCTCCTAGTTTGTTTAGAGAAAATAGGTTTATATTTCTGGGAAGATAAAAATGCAAAATGAACTATATAACGAAGTCTAAAACACATTGTCAATCTTGCAGATGATGTGGCTGTGTCATCAGAAAATTGGCAAAGCAATGAGAGCTAGAAGTAGAAAAAACAAGCTTTGAGGAATAAGGGAGCACCTACCTTCTGATTGTTTTCATGGAATCACAGCTGTAGAAACACATTAGAAAGTAGATCCTTAAAAAAAGGGAATAAGGAGACTCGGGCAGACATGGCTGTGGCAGCATGCTTGTCCGTTTTCCCATTCTTGCCTATTCTGTGATATTCTTTAGACTCAGGCAGACATGCCTGTAGCAGCATGGTTGTCTGCTTCCCACTTTTGTCCTGTTGAATACATGCCAAATAAAACTTTTGTTTTCTACTTTATGAAACTTTGTGGTGTTTTTCCCCTACAACAGTTAATGGCCCTGTGAGCAGGATCTGAAGCTACGAATCCAGTCAACTTCGAAGAGACCTGGACTGCGGAGCAGAAGCTGGCAAAGACAGGTCCTATCTTCTGGACCCACGTGTTCCCACTCCATGTCCCTTCGACATTGACGGGGTGAGTGCTCTCAGAAAACGACCTTTGCTTATTCTTTGTTCTCTTTCTCATGTTTTCTTAAGCTTTGTTAGACATATTTGTTTGTAAAACCAGTTGATTAGGGAGAATCTTTCTTAGATTTTTGCTTGATCATTTGGTTAAGAGAGACACTTAGTAACTCTTTAAATGAACTGCAGTTTAGGACTGGATTCGGGCGTTTGAAGAGGTAATTCTGTTTTCAGAGAGCTGTGAGTCACTATAAGCTGCAAAATTCGGACCTTTTTGTGGCTCAGAGAAAACCCGGAAAATAGTGCTTTGTTTTGCCAAATTCACGGCGAGAGGTGGCAGCTCCTCACCTGTGTTTTGATATTTAAGGGAGAAGTGGTAGTTCTGTAGCTGTTTTTTCCATTGAATTGAGTCGATTTTACCAAAAATTGCTGTATACACTTTAGGAAACTAGGATCCTCATATCTTTGTTTTGTATGGTATTATCTGGTGAGTTTATGTGATCTTTCTGTCTCCTTTTGTTTTAAGAGTTTGCTTCTGGACTAGAGCATTGTGTCTAAGTTTGTCTTGTATTAGATTGGTGGTTATGGCTAAGAATTGCTGTTTTTTGTAGGGCTAGTCATTGAACCTTAGTTCTTTCTTCGTCCAGAAAAAAACTGTGTGTTGTGTCTGTCTTATGATTTAGATTTTTAATAGCTACTTGGAGAAACTTTGATATAAATTGGTCTATTTGAAAAGTACGCTAAGATCTTTATGTTTTATACTATGTCGATCTTAAAAGTGAAACCTTTTTAAGTAACTTAAGCTAGATATTATATGAAATGTGTTTTATTTAAGGGAAAAGGATAGTTTTTTCTTAAAGTAAAAGTAGCAGTTCCAGAACAGTAAAAAAGAAAGAAATTAGCTATCTTTTGTCTTTCAAAATGCCTCCATCAATTTAAACACCTGTAAATGTCTTCCATGAGTCCAGAGAGTGAGGGCAGGGCACGGCCTCCCCACCTCCAGTCTCCAAGGTCCTGTAGCTCCAGGGATGCTTTTGAAAGACCCCTTTCCAGCTAGGTGGAGACTCTTTTAAGACAAAAGATAAGAAAAATTGCTGCTTTGCTATAGTTATCAGAAATGGTCTCTCTATTATAGGGGAACTTTAAGAAGTTAAAAAAAAAAAAAAAAAAAGATATCACAATGAGACACACCTGAAGTGGCCTGGAAAAATGTTTCCAGCAGTACCAAACACTTAAGGTTATATCTATATCAATGAGTTGGTCAAGTGAGCAGAGACTTTGTGATTTCCAAAGCCAGTTGATAAAATCTTTAAGGGCTAAAATTAGATTGGGGAAAATATGAGAAGTAGTAAAAGTTGAATGAAATCTTAGAATGTTTAAATACTTTTCTTTCAACAACAGTTATGTTTTGTGGTATACAGGCTTAAAATTATTCCAAAGGTATTTTCGGTAGTTTATTGATGTTATTAAGTTAATAGAATTTGTTATAATTTAAGTTCATATACTTTGCCATTTTATGCTACAAGAGGATAGATAGATATATATATCTAAGTCTGCAAATAAGTGTTCATTTTTGCCATTTATAGGGATACACTGTAAGAGATATACAACAAAGGCAACCTTTAAGAGGTTTATTGAAAAAGAAATTTATTTGATATGGTCAAGTTTCATCTGCCTGACTAAAGTTTAATGGTCTAATTTATGAGATTTTTAGGAGTTTTAATGTTAAGTACCATATAAAACAAAGAATTGGGTTTCTCGCAGTTAAAATAACAAAATTTTCTTTAATTTCTGAGTTAAAGGGTTAATTTATTCTTTGTGTAACATGCCTGGAAGACGAAGGTTTGCCATCTCATTAGAATAAGATTCCTGAGTCTGAATACTAAGCCGCATGGCTTTTAGAGAAGAAAGCTAAGGTTTCTACTTTAAGATCTTTGGTTAAATGACTTAAGTATTGTTTCACAGTGACCTATAAGATTATTTCTTTATTGCTAACTTGGTCGCAACTTTATCTTTTTGAATCTAGCATCATCAAAGCCAATGGTTTGATTAGAGAATTCACATCATTTACCTATGAAGTTTTTTTTATTACTATTCAGGTATTTAGAGATTTGATAATCTGGGTATATTCTTGGTATATCCTGACTATATGGTATTTTGTCTCAAAATTATTATGCATTATATCTCAAGCTCTTTGAATATGGTTAATGGCTATATTTAGAAATATTTTTATCTAAAGTTTTTTTTAACTGATTTTATTTGGCCTTTACGTTATGCTTATAATTAATTTCTATCAGGTCTTTTACTATTAAGAATACTATGTTTATGAAGTAATCATGGCCATATTAAGTTCTGTCAACTGCAGGTAAGTTTTTACTTCGCTGGTTTGCTGAAAAAGTTTGACCAAAATATAGCAACAAAAAGATGGACTATATTGGACTTGCTAAAAAGACTGTGACTAGACTGAATAAAATTTCCAGAGCTCCTATGCAGAAGCTGATGATTTCATAGACTGCGGCTGATCCAGAATCACGTGGAACAGAAATTAACTACATAAGACTGAGTAAACTAAAGGAAACTATGGTCTTTTTTAATACTGCTGATATTTTAAGGTCCTAATTTCTGGATATAAGAAATCATTCTCCTTTCTCCTAAATTATCTATCTAAACTATTGAATTAGAAGTTCCTGTTGGTAAACTTAGCCAAGTTGTAAGTATCATAACCAGAGAAGTATTTGAAATTTGAGCTACGATTTTACAAAATAGAACAGCATTAGATTTCTTGTTAGTCTCTTAAGAAACAGTTTGTGCCTCAATAGATAAATGTTGCTGTATTTATATTAATACTCAATCTGAGGTTTTGCAGAATGTAGTTGCTGTTGAGGCACATGAAAACCAGTTACTGATGCTGCTTATGTAGAGACAAACACCTCATGAGATTTGTTTCCTTGGTTCAAAGACCTTAGGGTCATGGTTTCATTGGTTATTTCAGGCAACTGGCCTAATATAATTGTTAGTGTTTCTGTTTTATTCCCTAGTTTGCTGTATGGTGCCTGGGATCTTAAAAACCAGATGACGTCCAATTACCATTTATTGAACATTTTTGATGAAAGATTCTATAGCAAGATCATGATCCAGAGGAAAGAATGATGAGAGAGTCGTATGCAATTCTCCTGGAATCCAGATTTCTGGTTTTCGTGGAGGTTGAGGTAACCCACACAGGCTATCGTCTTTGGGTATCCTTTTGAACCTCGAGCTTTGAGAAAAAAACTTGTTCCTGAATCCACTTTGAGTCAAACAATGGCCCAGATAAAGACCATTTTGCCCTGGGCATTGTGCCTTTTTTTTTTTTTTTGAAGAATTCAGTCTGTTTTAGGAAATTAACTTCACAGATCAGACTGAGAGTTATGTTTAGGGTAAATTATTAATTAGTTTAATCAGTCTTTAAGACAATGTTGTATGAAATACCTGTCTAATGTTTGTAATCAAATTTTCACCCTCTTATGAAGCAGAAAATTATGTATCTTAAAGAAACCAGATTCTCAGAAGAGATCGACCTCATGGCTCAGGCTCCGTTTTGTCTTTGGTTCCATTTCTGCTTCTGAGAAAGTGACTCATGACAGTAGGTGAACCACGGAGGGGCAGCTTGACCTTGGGAAGAACACTTAGTATGTTTTAAACAGACTAACTGACGACCTCCTACAGGAAAGGTCCATCCTGTATTATCTTGCTAATTATTAGTTCTCTAATGAAAACTTGTCACAGGTAAATTTTTTTGAATTTTCTGTTTTTTCTAAAGAAACTTTGAGTGCTCTTTAAGGATATATGTTTCTGTGTGATAGATCCAACAATACTAATTTAGATTTACCTTTCCAACTGATGGTGAATTTACATGGGCAATCTTGTTAAATTACTGACAAATGCACGGACAATGCACTTTGGAAACCTTAAGATTATCTTTAAGTATTCATAGTAACAATGCTAGTAAATACTGGAAAGATAATGTTAGATTGTTACAGATTGTAAAATGAAAGTCAGAATAAAACCCATTGGTCCAACACTCAGGATATGGTTGGTAGCTTTAATTCCTACTCATGGTATAGTTGAATTGGAGAAATCTTTAAGAAAAATTTGTCCTCACTGTGGGACAAATAACAGATGAGACAGTAGCAGAACAGTGATCTCTGATCTCAGAAGCCAAGATGACACGAGATAACAAAATAACCTTAGATTTTTTTTATTAGTCCAAGAAAGTGTAGTCTGTGCTATAGACAAGATATACATAGAATTAGACAGCAGGCTACTTGATTACACATTGTCACACCATTACAAACACCAGATCAATTTGGTTGGTTACCATCAGGAATAAGTATATGGGCTAGATCACTACTGCAAGGGATAGTAATACTCTTAGTCTACATCCTGATAGTATTAGGCATAATAAAATTTATCCTCTATTGTCTTACACACCTAAAAGGCAAAAGAAGGCCTCAGGCAAAAATGTTGATGTACATTCAGTCTGCTCACTCCGGCAATGCCATTGATGGGAACATCGCTCTTATTTAATAACCTGGTGAAGAACCAGATGGTATCCGGTGGAAAACCAGCACTGTGAGTTTAAAAAGCCTGCAATGGCCGCCATCTAGGAGCTCGACTAAGTCCAGGTATTGATCATCAATGTGTTATCTCCAATCTCCGATCAAAAGGAGGGACTGATTTAGGAAATAATATTGGAGTTATTATTCCCTCTCCTTGAGCATACAGGATGTGACCCAGCAGGAGCTGAGCCCTCACAAACTCACAAAGACACATCAACTGGGCCCTGAGATAAGACAATGGATGGGACAGTCTCAGAAATTATCTTAAGGAAGTTTTCACAAAAGGGCAATAAAACCTAACCCAAAAGACTTCTCACCTTTTATCTTTTTTTATTAGCATTTAGTGAATAGGAATTTGTTGGACCAATGAAGACCCTCCTGACTTTTGTTACTGAAACCCATACCCATGATTGTTAAGAAAGATGATTCAAAATGTAAGATTACAATTTCTAGCCAATCAGTGACAAAGTGACGCTTTCAATGATTCTACCCGTTTTGTGATGTTGATATATACTGATGGCTCTGTAACTGTTCTTGGGGCTCAGGCAGACACGGCTGTGGCAGCATGCTTGTCCATTTTCCCATTCTTACCAATTCTGTAATATTCTTTGGGCTCAGGCAGACATGCCTCTAGCAGCATGGTTGTCCGCTTCCCACTTTTGTCCTTTTGAATATATGCCAGATAAAACTTTATTTTTACTTTAAAAAAAAAGGGGCAGGGGGAATAAATGTCCCTAGGAGCTCATTGCTCTGCTGGTACGATGGGGTTAGCCTTAACACTAATGAGTCCTCTTGGACATTGCAAGAACCTAGTAGATAGATTGCCTCTAAAGGTGACCATCCACAATTCTGCCATCCCTATTTGTGCACGGCAGCTATGGGCCTAAACATTAAGAAGCCTGGCAGCTTCCAGTTTCTCCTTCTTGGAAGCCAGCCACTCAGGACTAATAAGACACCACAGAGAGAGCAAGAGAGACTTTCTGGAGGGGAACTAACATGCCCCAGTTGACAGTTGATACCAAGACCCTAGACATGTGGGTGAGGTCCTCTTGAACATTCCAGCCCCAGAAGAGCTCCCAGCTGAGCTCCTAGCTGAATGCAGTCAGATGAGTGAGCCTAGCCAGTACCACATGGAAGAGAAGAACCACCCAACTGAGTCCAACCAACACACAGAATTGTGAGAAATGATAACTATTGTTGTTTTAAGCCACTAAATGTTGAGGGTGGTTTGCTATGTACAATAGGTAACTGATACACTTGGACTGGGTGATATGAGATTGTGTTTAAGGAAGAGAAGCTATGGTCCCTACTCATCAAAGCAGTGGTATTGAAATGGAGATCCACAGGCTTTTAGGGGCTCTAAGGATGGACTTCAGGGGGTCTACAGCCCTTCTTGAAACTCCATTCAAAATTGTGAGTAGGTTTCTGAGCATAAGTGCATTTCTCTAGGGAGAGTAAGAAGTTCCCAAGCTTGTTGGGCTGAGCAAGGAGTGGAGAAGATTAATAGCTCTTTGCTATGACTCTAGATATTGTTGTATCTTATCTAGTATATTCAATTTTTTTTCAGGCATAGAACACATTTTTCAAAATAACCAAATCCCAGTGGTATAAAATAAATAACTCTGAAGCTTCTCTGAATGAAATGGAAGTTTAGATCCTTACCAATGATATTTCTCCCTCACTTCCCATGGAAGTTCCCAAAACACCCCAAGTATTGAAAACCACCTGCTACAGGAATGACTTTCCCCAGTAGTTTTTACCTTTTCCAGAATACCATGTAAATGGAATGATGCAGGATGTAGCCGTTTAACCTTGGCTTCTTTACCTTAGCATGAAGCTTTTGAGATTCCTCCATGTTTTTGCATCTCTCAGGATTATTATTGCCAAGTACTATTCCACTGTATGGAATCCCTAGGTGGCACAAACAGTTAGCATGCTCCACTGCTAGCCAAGAAGTTGGAGGTTCAAGTTCACCCAGAGGCATCCTGGAAGAAAGGCCTGGTATCTACTTCTGAAAAGTCAGTCATTGAAATCCCCGCAGAGCACAGTTCTACTCGGGCACACACGGGGTTGCCATGATTTGGAGTCAACTTCACAGCAACTGTCATTTTAGCCTTCCATTGTACGGGTGCTATGATGTCTTCATTCACGCACTAATAGGCATTTGGGTTTCCCTATAAGTTTTAAATGCTGGAAGAAATTTCTGGGGAAATTTGAGTGTTTCCTTTCCTGAGCTTCAAAATCCACTTGAGATTTCTGTGAGGGTTACAGAGGAAAGAATACTCCCATGACCTGGATTTTAGAGCAGTTGAGCTAACCGCTCCACTGAAATTGAAAACCGAGCTTTGTGCTGATCATCTCTGCAAGCAAGCCATGAGACGGATGTAGGCACTTCATACAGTCAAAGAGTGGGAAGAAAAGGCAGACTGAGCCCTCCCTCCTGTGCCCACACACTTGGGGGTAGGTTGGCACCACTGCACGCACGAGGACTCAGATGGATTCCCAGACAGTTGTGTAACAGCGTCAGTGTGACAGACAGGCAGGTGTCACCGAGCACGGGCGCCCCGAACCAAAGCAGCTTTATCCCATTTCACAGTATTTCAGGCCTCCCCATCCTGGCCTCTATTCCACACAAGGCTCTGAAATCGATACATGCGCTGGAGAGCCCTAGAGGGCCCTCATCCAAAACTGCTCTGCAAGATGGGCCTTATTCTCGCTGTCTGTAGCAGGCCTCCCAGCCCCCTAGAAACTCAGGAGACAATTGCAATTGTAGGGCATTCCTGTTTGCTTCTGGCGCCAGTGGTTTCACGGACATCTTTTCCTGCTTGGCAGCCCCCAGGAAGCGGAGATAACGTAGCCTGTGAATTCTGCCCACGGGATTGTGAAATATGTTCAGTCACTTCTAATGGAGCAAGGAAAATTGCTAGCTCCAAAACATCATTCTGTGGGTTTGCAATGCAGAGGAGAATCTCCCAGTGGGGAAGGTGGGGATTCACCTTTCCCAGGACTCCCTTCTTGCCTGTCCCTGTTGCCACTATTGTAATAACCTGCCCGCCCGTCAGCCTGGCCCAAAGTGGACAAACAACACTCCTTCTAATGTCCTTCAGAGACTAGGCTTGGATCCCAGGGAGAAGCATGGAGCTAGAAGGCCTGTACTGAATGGCTGGCTGGCTGCTGAGCTCATGGTCTCCTCTCGAAGCCATATCAGCCACATTACCAGGAGGCTGTGTATAGAGCCCTTGGTTCTTTGTGTTGCTACCAAGAGTCAGAAGCTGAGGCTGCTCTCCCAACCTGCTGGGACCTGCATCTTCCACTGTCCAGGTTATCATCTGAGAATTTGACTCTTTCTGGAATGAGTTCACCATTAGTTGAGACCAGGCCTCTGACTCACAGAAGGGTGGTTTGACCATAGCATCCCTTGAAGAAAATCAAAGCACAAATCATGAACCACATAATTCAGTTCAGTAATGGGGTGGAGCAAGGTGAGAGAGTCAACACAGCAGAAAGCTTAAAGGCAGAAGACCTAGGGTCAGACTGCCTAGCCCTACCACCTCCCAACTGCGAGACCATGTGGAAGTTCCTCAACCTCCTTGAGCCTTAGTTTCCACATCTGTAAAACTGGGTGATATTAATACCTATCTCGCTGGGCTGCAATGAGCAATAAATGTATAAATAAAGCACTTGTCTTGGTGCCCGGCACATAACAATTGCTCAGTAAGTAAAAAGTGTTTTCTTGATGCTGTATTCTTGCAATCCCCTGCTAGGGAAATGTTTCTGGTTGAGTACAAAGCTTCTACTGACCAAATTGTCCTAGCTGTCTAGCACCCCCTCATTTCCAAGGTACTGAGGCTCTGAGTTCCGACTCTGAGTGGGGATCTGTCAGAGTACCAGGGGCTCATTTGCCTGAGGCCAGTAGTCCTGGAACCATGGGAAGCCCCTGTATAGCAGAGGTGGATACTCAGGCTGGCCAGACCATCCCACGTGGGCCCAATGCCATGGGCTGGACATAGGAGGCATCCAGGTACAAAGTGCAGAAAGAGAACAGCCACCTCAGAGGGGAGCTGAAGCAGTGGGGAGAAAAACAGAACTCGGAGGCCTTCCCCACTGCCTTCCCAACTCATTCAGATGTATGGCCCCTACAGCTCACCCAGGCCCTTCACATGAGCTCTTTCCTCTGCGGTGATGCTGGTCCCCGTGCTGCGCTCGGCTCACTCCATCTCATCACTCGGTCTTGGCTAAATGGTGCTACTTCCAAGCAGCCTTCCTTGGTTTCCTCCACTATTCTTTTGCCACCTCAGGTTGTTACTTTGATAGTGCCTATCACAGTCTTTAATTACACTCTATCCGAAAGCGTGTTTGTTTGGTATCTGACCCACACTATCATAAACACCACAGTGCTGGTGTATCAGTGCGCACTCAGCACCTGGCATAGCCGTCACTCACGAACATTGGTGGGGTGACTGATGGAATGAGCCCTAGAGTGCTATATAGGTTGGACCATATGAAAATTCTGACCTAATATGTGCCATGTGGGGAGTTTAGCTTCATTTACTCATAATATAGTTATAAAAGGCTTAGCAAGCCACCAGTGTCTGAGGGCTCCCATCACTGAGTGGGACGCTATCCTGAGCCACAAGAAAGAGCAGAGCACGTGAAATAGATACAGTAAAACCTGAGAAGGCCGGAACCTGCTTAAGGCAGAAACCTGTCAGAGAAGGAAAATGCAAATATTTTCCACTAATGGAGAACGACAGAAAAGTAATAAGATTGCACCCTGTCAAAAGCGGAAAACCTGCGAGACTTGGAAAAACGAGGCCATCCCATTGAGTTCCAGCTCTCGCAGGCTGATTCATAGATGATGTCACCGAGCAGAGCAGTTAAATAGCCTGCCCAAGGCCGGCTTTGCTCGCTGTTTAGAAGAGTATGGACTTGGATGTTTACACATACCTGCAATTTTTAAAGTCCACATTCAGGGGCAAAAAAAAAAAGCTCTGCAAATTGGCCTGCCCAAGTTTAGGGAGGAATGTCAGGGAGACTACAAAACAGCTGAGGGCAACACCCATTGTTGAATTTAAAACAACACAGTTAATAAAATGCTTTCACTGTTTTAGAACTTAATGGCAAGTGGAGTTTTTTTATTGATTTAGTTCTTTATACTCACCATTAACTCAATAAAATTGTTTTTCGATTAACTTGAGTGTTTTAGCTCACAATTTTGAATTCAATAAAAGTCATTTTAAAATTCACCTTATTGCTTCACATATTCTGAATTAAGTATGTCTCTGAACTCTAGCAAGGCCGTTTGCAAACAGACATGTTTCTATAATACACTTTCACATACACCCATTGCTACCAGCTGTGATTAAAATCTGAATACAAGTCAATGGTGCAATGCTCGTCAATTTCCTCCCTAGTGGGACAGCCATGGCTGATATCAACGTCTGGTAAGAAAAATATGTAAACAGATAATGGTGATGATCTACCATCATGATGAACATAATTAAAGTCACTGAATCGTACATGCAAAAAATGTTAAAATAGCAAATGTTTGTTACATGTATACTTACCATAGCAAAAAATTGCATTTAATTTTTTAAAAATCGTGGTAAGAATACCAGCTACGTGATTATTAAAGTCTGACAGGTATCCTTCTAACTTTTGTTGTGACAGTAATTGCTCTATAAATCATGCAGTTTTAGTCAATAATGTTGAGAATTTTAATTGACATAAAACTTCGGCAGATGTAAGGATTAGCTTGTTATTGTAAAGATTAGCAGCATTTTGGACTTTATTCAGAGCAATGGGCTCCCTCACTTCGCACCCAGAAACTCCCAAACTGGCAGCAGTAGTCTGTAATCGGTTCTGACAAGCACTGCAGATGTTTGCTTTAGGAGTCTCCTTTAGGCACGTTGCTATAGCTATTTTCCCTGAAAAGTTTAGATTTGAGGTTACTGTACAAGCTCTACATGTGACATTGTAACCACATAAAAACTTTATTAGCAACTTTTCAATCTTAAGCCTTTTTTAATACTAAACATTCCTCAATATTCACATTCCTATAAACAATGGCCAAAAAAAAAAAAAAAAAGAGCATCACTTCTTTAGCTCGCTAAGTGCAAACATATTTTCCATGTGCTCCTCATCTTCCCACTCCTATTCATGCTTACAGGAGTCAGCGACTTCCCTTCCATCATAGAAAAAATATGCAACTTTTTTAAAAAAGAGAACATTTTACATTTTCTTGGGCTGTGGTGTAAATGCCAGAGCACGTTCATTTTTTGAAGTCATAGATTAATAATGCATCCACCTTCTGTTCCCGCAGTGAGTATATTGGAGTAACACTTAGTATGAGACAAAATGGTCTTGCAGTGGTGCTTTGTGAGATAGAAGATTAAGATGATGATATTATTTACACTCTAGACACAGACACTCAACCTCCTTTAAGCCCAGCTTCAATTTGTCCCAGACACACAGATCCACTTGTGCCAGGGAAACTGTCTCCTGAGGGCAGGGAAGAAGATGGGGGCGCACTGCTGATGACAGTGGGGCAGGCAACTCCTCCTTTGCCTTTCCTCTCACAGAGAAGAAGAAGAAAGTGAACATGTAAAAGGGTTTGTTGATGAGAGCAACAGACCAAAAGATACAAAAAGCAGAAGATGAGGGGCAAAAATAGAGCCTGTGGTCCATCTGTGCTCCTCGTGCTGCATGGGGGAGAGGAGGTAATCATAAAAACACGTGTGAAAAGTCAATGTGTCAGCCACCACAGAACCTGTCTGATGAGCTAGAGGAAGTTTTTATACCAACAAAAGGGCAGGGCCATGGAATAGCACCCAGACAGCCCCAAAAAGGGGGCTGAGAGCAACTGACTACATGTGGGTAGCAACTGACAGCTCTCAGACCACAAACATCAGCAAAAACATCACAAAGTCTTTAAAAATACACTCAGTTGCTCAATCTATGAAAATGGGAAACAGCTAACAACACTTTGTCCAGACCGCATTCTCATTACAGATATCTACATTCAGCCATCAGTTCTGCAAATCCCAACAGGTCTGCAGTTACAAGGGGCAGGCATGCAGCCCCCTGCAGACACCCAGAAATGGTCCACAGAGGAGGAGTTGTGTCTTTGTGGACTGGAATATTCCACGTAGGAGTGGAGCTCTGGTTGCAGCTCCTTCCATGTGCTCTAACCTCAGAAAGTTAAAGCACAGCCTTCATAAACCAAGAGCGAGAGCAAGTACGATCTCTCCTTTACTCCCCTCCTTGGATATTGGTCAGTTCTATGTAGGCAACTCACTTTCTGTCCTGTTCCCAAAGCTCTGTGCTAAGAGCCTGGGCTGGAGACAAAATCCTAGACCACAGTTGCAGACAGAATCCTGTCACTTTCTACCTAAATGATACTGAGCAAACTACTTAAACTACTCTGTGCTTCCACTTCTTCATATGTAAAGTGTGAATAATAACAGAAGTTTATCTCATGAGTTGTTGTGAGGATTAATTGAGATCTGCATTAAGATACTTAAGGGGGATAGATTACGATAGTGGCATAGTCAGACACCTCCTAACTTCCTTCTTACAACAAAGGCCCAAGAAAACAGGTGAATCGGAAATAAAGGACTACTTTGGAACCCTGAGCATCAAAAGCAAAGCTGAAGAATCGGACAAAGTGCCAAGTGGAAGGAGAGACTGTACAAAAACAGTGGATCACCAGCTCCCTGCCAGCCGAACCTGCACAGTGTGGCCATATTGAGAAAAAGCAAGCAGCATTCTCAGCCGAAGCACCCATCACCTGGTGTAGCCAAGCAGGAGCAACTCTGCACCCACATCCAGGGCCAGGCAAGAGTGCTCCCTGCCCTGCAAATTTAAGTGTGCTCACCTGACCCAATGCACCCCCTCAACGCACTGCACTGGACCTGGGTTGCCCCATATCCCCCTCATCCATCTCAACCCTGCACAAAATCACAGCCCAGGGGCACCCATCACACCCCTACCTCCTGAATCAGGGGCCCACAGGCCAGCAGCACCCACCCCTTCATTCAACTGCTTGTGCCAGGGACCTGTGGATTGGTGGCTCCTATCTCTCCACCCAGCCACCAGCATTGGGGACCCACAGAACGGCTGTACCTGCTGTTCTACCTAGCCACCTGTGCCAGGGGCCTGTGGACCAGCAGTGTCCCCTCTTCCACCCACCCAACTGCACTGGGGGCCCATAGTCTGGTGGAGCCCACTTCCCTGCCTGGCCACCCAGGCTGGGAGCCCATGAATGGGCAGTGCCCTGTCTACCACCCACCCACCCACATGGAAAGTCTGTGGCCTGGCAGCACCCCCTCGTCTGCCTACCCACCCACACTAGGGGCCTGCAGACTAGTGATGCCCACCGCTACACCCAGCAGCCAGTACTGTGGGCCCACAGGCCAGCAACACCTGCTGCTCCACCCAGCCACTGGCCTCGGGAGCCCATGAGGTGGAGGCACGTGCTCCAACACCCAGCAACCCACGTCAGGCGCCCGCAGACAAGTGACATCTCCTATTCCCTCCAGCTACCTCTGTTGGGGGCCCAAGGGCCAGCAGCACAACCTCCCAATTGTAGCACTCTAGCAGACACAGGCACATCCTCTCAGAGGGCACCCATGGACTGGAAGCATCCCTCCTGCATCACCCCTTGCACTGCCTCCCTGCAGCCAGAGGCTTGTGCTTGCTCTGACCACCCCCATGCAGCCCTGCCCACCCAAAACAGTCAGTGAGAGTTTCTGTGCCACTCATTCAATGACTTACAATGTGGGCCATATCCCAACCACCCAGCAACTGCAGTGTGCACACACAACAACCAACCCAGCAACCAGTGAGAATGCTCCCTGCACCCATACCCAGGTGATTGGCCAGACAGACACATCACCTCACCAGTAACACCAGCTACTTCCTCAGCTGCCTCACAAGACCAGCAAACAGAAACCTGTGCTTACATACCCAGATGCTATCCCACCCGCCTGGAGACAGATGGTGAGAGCTCCAGTGTGGCTAGACCAACCTCCAGAGTAGCACACAAGCCCCGCCTACTTGGATATCTCAAATCAAAACAAAAAATCAGAATGCAGCAAATATACAATAAATAAATATAATAACACCTTAATGCCTTGGAGATAACAGACAATATCAAATCACAAAAGAAGCAGGACAAGATGGCTCCAGCAAGTGACTAAAATAAAGAACCAAAAACCTTCCAGAGGAAGAAATGGTAATGGAACTACGTGATAAGGAATTCAAAAGACCAATATACAGAGTTCTTCCAAAGATAAAGAAAGAGATCAAGAAAATCACAGACAAAACCAAGGAAAACACAGACAAAACAATAAAAGAATTTAGGAAAAGAGTACAAGAACAAAATGGCAAAATAAATAGATAGAAACCATACAAAAACAGCAACTAGAAATCCAAAAGGTTAACAATAAAATATCAGAACTAATTCAACAGAAGGACACAGGAGCAGAATTGAATCAGTGGAAGATGGAATCTGCTAAATAGAGGATAAATCCCTTGACACCAGTTTGTTTGAGGAAAAATTAGAAAAAAGAATGAAGAAAAATGAAGAAAGCCTAAGAATTATGTGAGACACTATCAAGAGGAAAAATTTATGTGTGATCAGGATTCCAAAACAGGAGGAGGCAAAAAATAAAAATAAAAACACACATGGAGAGAATTGTTGAAGATTTGCAGGCAGAAAACTTCCCTAATATCATGAAAGATGAGATGATATCCATCCAAGAAGCTGAACAACCCCATACAGGATAGACCCCAAAAGAAAGTCACCAAGACATATCTTAATCAAACTTGCCAAAACCAAAGATGAAGAAAGAACTCTGAGAGTAGCTCAAGAAAAATGAAAAGTCACCTACAAAGGGAAACCAATAAGACTAAGTTCTGACTGCTCGGCAGAAACCAGCAGGCAAGAAGGCAATGGGATAACCTACATAAAACCTTGAAACAAAAAAAAAAAATTGGCAACTGAAAACTAAATATCCAATAAATAGTCTCTCAAATACTATAGTGAAATTAGAACATTTCTAGATATACAGAAATTAAAGGAATTTGTAAAAATCAGACCAGTCTTACAAGAAATATTAAAAGGAGTCCCTTGGACAGAGAACCAACAACATCAGACAACAACCTGAGATTAGGACATGGGACTGCATCAGCCAGATACCAACCAAGATAAAGAATTCTCAAAAATATAACAAAGCTAAAAAATTGAAAACAGGGAACCAGAGACATCAATCTGTAAATGATGACAACATCAAAACAAAAAGGAGGACTAAATGGTGTAATTATAGAACTTTTGTATGGAGAAGAAGTCAATGTAATATCAAAAAATAAAAGCCTGCTTTAAACTTAGGAAGATAAAGACAAATTTCAAGTTAACCACAAGGAAAGTTAACAAACCTACTCATCAAAATAAAAAAGAAAGCATAAACACTCAATAAACACAAAATCAACAACAATGAAAAAATGAAAAGAAAACACACAAACAAAAAGAACTCAGCACAGAAAATTAAGTGGAACAAAGAAACCTCAACAACACAAAAAATAGTATAACAAAATGACAGCAGTAAATGCATACCTATCAATAATCACACTAAATGCAATGGCTTAAATACACCAGTAAAGAGACAAAGAGTGGCAGAATTGATTTTAAAAAAAAGACTATACTGTCTACATCAAACACAGTTTAGACACAAAAGACATAAATAAACTAAAATTCAAATGATGGAAAAAAAAATTCAAACAAACAATAACCAAAAAACAAGAGTGGCAATATTAATCTCTGATAAAACAGACTTTAAGGCAAAATTCCCCATAAAAGGTAAGGACATTATGTAATGATTAAAGGGTCAATTCACCAAAAGGACACAACCATTATACATACATATATGTATGTATGTATGTATGTATGTATATCAATGACAGGGCTCCAAATTACATAAAAAAGAACTCTAACAGCATTGAAAACAGAAATAGACAGTTCCACAATAATAGTAGGAGACTTCAACCGATCACTTTCAGTGAGGACAGAACAATCAGAAAGAAACTCGGCAACGATACAGAAGAGCTAAATGCCACAATCAATGAACTTGACCTCATATACTGAACACTCCACCCAACAGCAGCAAAACATACATTCTCTTCCAATACACATGAATAATTCTCCAAAATAGACCACCATTAGGCCACAAAACAAGCCTCAATAAAATCCAAAACATTGAAATAATACGAAGCATTACTTTGCTCATAATGCTATATATAAAAGTAGAAATCAATAACAAGAAGAGCAAGGAAAGAAATCAAATACATAGAATAACATCTTGCTTAAAAACCAATGGGTAATAGAAGAAATCAAAGATGAAATAAAAAAATTCCTAGAATCAAACGAGAATGAAAATACAACACACCAAAACCTTTGAGACACAGCAAAAGCAGTGCTCAGAGGTGAATTTATACCAATAAATGCACACACCAAAAAAGAAGAAAGGAGTAAAATCAAAATATTAACCCTGCAACTCAAACAAATGGAAAGAGAGCAGCAAAAGAAGCCTACAGTCACCAGAAGAAAGGAAATAGTAAAGATTAAAGCAGAAATAAACGGAACAGAGAAACAATAGAAAGAATCAACAAGACCAGAAGTTTGTTCTTTCAAAGGATCTATAAAATTGACAAACCACTGGCCAAACTGACAAAAGTTAAGTAAGGAAGAAAATAACCCAAATAAAAAATGAGATCGGTGCCATTACAACAGAACCAACTGAAATAAAAAGGATCCCATAACAGAATACTATGAAAAATGGTACTCCAAGAAATTTGAAAAGGTAGCAGAAATAGACAAATTTCTAGAAACACACTACCTGCCTAAACCAACACCAGCTGAGGTAGAAAAACTGAACAGACCCATAACAAAAGAAGAAATTGAAGAGGTAATAACAAAAAAAAAAAAAATCCCAACAACAACAAAAAACCCTGGCCCAGGTGGCTTCACTGGAGAATTCTACCAAACATTCAGAGAAGAGCTCACATCAATACTACTCAAACTATTTCAGAGCATAGAAAAGGAAGGAATACCCCCAAATTCATTCTATGAAGCCAGCATAACCCTGATGCCAAAGCCAGGCAAAGACATCACAAAAAAAGAAAATTACAGACCAATATCCCTCATGAATATAGACACAAAAGTTCTCAACAAAATTCTAGCCAATAGAATTCAACAGCATATAAAAAAAAAATACATCATGACCAAGTAGGATTCATACCAGAGAAACAAGGATGGCTCAACATTAGAAAATCAATCAACATAATCCACCATATAAATTAAACAGAAGAATCATATGATCATCTCAATCAACACAGAAAAGGCATTTGGTGAAGTTCAGCACTCACTCCTCCTAAAAATTCTCAGCAAAATAGGAATAGAAGGGAAATTCCTCAGCATAATAAAGAGCACTTATATAAAACCGACAGCCAACATTATTCTCAACAGAGAGAAACTGGAGGCATTTCCCTTGAGAACAGGAACCAGACAAGGATGACTTTTATCATCATTCTTATTCAACATAGTACTGGAAGTCCTAGCTACAGCAGTAAGGCAAGAAAAGGGAATAAAGGACATTCACTTTGGTAACGGAGAAGTAAAACTATCCCTATCCCTTGCAGATAATATGATCCTATACATAGAAAATCCCAAACATTCCACAAGAAAGCTACTGAAACTAATAGAAGGATTCAGCAAAGTAGCAGGATACAAGATCAACATACAAAAATCAGTTGGATTCCTCTATATCAACAAAGTGAACTTCAAAAAGGAAATCAGGAAAACAACACCATTCGCAACTGTTGTTGTTAGGTGCTGTCAGGTTGGTTCTGACTCATAGTGACCCCAAGTACAACAGAACAAAACACTGCCTGGTGCTACACCATCCTCATGATTGTTGTTATGCTTGACCCCATTGCTGTAGCCACAGTGTCAATCCGTCTCATTGAGGGTCTTCTTCTTTTTCATTGACCTTCTACTTTACCAAGTATGATGTCTTTCTCCAGAGACTGATCCTTCCTACTAACATGTCCAAAGTATGTGAGACATAGTCTCGCCATCCTTGCTTCTAAGGAGCATTCTGGCTGTACTTCTTCCAATAGCCCCCCAAAAGATAAAATACTTAAGAATAAATCTAACCAGATGTCTTAGTCATCTAGTGCTGCCATAACAGAAATACCACAAGTGGATGGTTTTAACAAAGAGAAGTTTATTTCCTTACGGTAAAGTAGGCTAGAAGTCCAAATTCAAGGTGTCAACTCCAGGGGAAGGCTTTCTCTCTCTCAGCCTTCTCTCAGTGTTCCCCCAGACTAGGAGTTTCTCTGCCCAGGGACCCCGGTCCAAAGGACGCGCTCTGCTCCCGGCACTGCTTTCTTGATGGTATGAGGTCCCCCTGTCTCACTGCTCACTTCTGTCTTTTATATCTCAAGAGACTGCCTCAGGACACAATCCAGTCTTTTAGATCAGGTCCTGCCTTACTAACACAACTGCCACCCATCCTCCCTCACTAACATCATAGAGGCAGGTTTACAACATACAGGCAAATCACACAGTACCAGGAATCATGGCCTAGTCAAATTGATACACAAATTTTTGGGGGGACATAATTCAAACCATGACACCAGGGATGTAAAAGACCTATACAAAGAAAACTACAAAACACTACTGCAAGAAAACAAAAGAGACTGACATAAGTGGAAAAACATACATCCTTATGGACAGGAAGACTTAACATTGTGAAAATGTCAATTCTACCCAAAGCGATCTACAGACAAAATGCAATCCCAATCCAAATTCCAACAGCATCTTTAACGAGATGGAAAAACTAATCACAACTTTATGTGGAAAGGAAAGAGGCCCCAAATGAGTAAATCATTATTGAAGAAGAACAAAGTAGGAAGCCTCACACCACCTAATTTCAGAACCTACTATACAGCCACAAGGGTCAAAATAGCCTGGTACTGGTACAATGACAGACACATAGACCAATGGAACGGAATTGAGAACCCAGAAGTAAATCTATCCACCTATGGATGGTTGATCTTCAACAAAGTGCCAAAGTTCATTAAATGGGAAAGAGAGTCTCTTTAACAAATGCTGCTGGCAAAACTGGATGTCTATCTGTAGAAAAATGAAACAGGACCCATACTTCACACCATACACAAAAACTAACTCAAAATGGATCAAAGACCTAAACATAAAACCTAAAACTATAAAGATCATGCAAGAAAAAATAGTGACAATGTTAGGGGCCCTAATATATAGCATAAATAGAATACCAAACATAATTAAAAATGCACAAACAGAAGAAGATGAACTAGATAAGTGAGGTCTCCTAAAAAGTAAACACTTACGCTCATCAAAAAATTTCTCTGGAAGAGTAAGATTAGAACCTACAGACTGGGAAAAAATTTTTGGCCACAACATGTACAAAAGTCTAATCTATAAAGTTCATAGAAAACTTAAAAATACAACAACAAAAAGACTAACAATCCAATCAAAAAATGGGCAAAGGATATGAACAGACACTTTACCAAAGAAGACATTCAGGTGGCTAGCAAACACATGAAGAGATGCTCACGATCAGTAGCCTTTAGGGAGATGAATATCAAAAGTACAGTGAGATACCATCTCACCTCAACAATAATGGCACTAATCAAAAAAAGCAGAAAATAACAAACGTTGGTGAGGTTGTGGGGAATTGGAACACTTACACACTGGTGATGAGAATGTAAAATGGTACAACCACTATGGAAAATGGTATGGCACTTCCTTAAAAAGCTAGAAATAGAAATACCATATGATTCAGGAATCCCTCTCCTAGGTATAGTCCCTAAAGAAATAAGAGCTGTGACACGCATAGACATAAGCATACCTATGTTCTTTGCAGCATTATTCACTATCACAAAACTATGGAAATCACGTAAGTACCCAGCAACAAGTGAATGGATAAACAACTGTGATACATACACAAAAGAATACTATGCAATGATAAAGAATAATGAGGAATCCATGAAACATCTCACAACATAGATGAATTTGGAGGACATTATGCTGAGCGAAATAAATCAATCACAAAGAGACAAATATTGCATGAGATCACTATAATAAAAAAAAAAAGAAAAATTTTACACACAGATAAAAAATTCTTTAATGGTTACAAAGGATGGGAGGGGGAGGGAAGGAGAGTTACTAACTAGATAAAAGACACATGTTAATATTGGTGAAGGGAAAGGCAATACACAATACGGGGAAAGTCAGCACAACATGACCAAGGCAAAGGAAGATGCTGAGAGGAACACAAGAATAAAGGGCAACTACAATAATTACTATAACATAGACAATCCTGCAATGATAGTATTCACAAACAATAATCTAGGAATGGGTACATAGGTAGATAAACAAAAAAAAAAAAAACCAAACCTATTGCTGTCCAGTTGATTCCAACTCACATCAACCCTATAGGTCAGAGTAGAACTGCCCGATAGGGTTTCCAAGGAATGGCTGGTGGATTCAAACTGCTGACCTACTGGTTAGCAGCCAAACGCTTAACCACTGTGCCACCAGGGCTCCACATAGGATGATATGTATGCTAAAGAAGTGTGGGAGGGTGTAAAGGAGCACACCCACCTGCAGATACAGATTTGGTTGTGGCTATTTCTACATATGTAATTGTAGGTGCTCCATGTATATTAATACAAATAACAGAGCACGCAAGGGTCACAGTCATAGAAACTTCTTAGACATGACCACACACCTCACAGGACAAAGTTCCTAGGCTCGAAGGCAAAAGACCATAGACTCAGGGGACATCTACGTCAATTGGCACAACATAGTTTATAAAGACAATGCTCCGCATCCTACTTTGGTGAGTAGAGTCTGGGATCTTAAAAGCTTGTGAGTACATTGTTACCAGGATTGTTATCCCTATTTTACATGTGAAAAAATGGAGGCCCCTAGATTTTAAGAAACTTGCACGGGATTGTTGTTGTTAGGATAGAGTTTTACCAATATACTTTCATGATTATTTTTAGGATGAAATAAAATAAAGAGCATGGAAGTATATCGCTGAAACTCTATTCCTTGATGCAAATATTGAGCTGAACTCATTTAACCAGATGTCCTAAAGGGCTTTCACCCTGAACCTTATCTGCTGGAATGAGCTTCACCCCACCCACTTTTTGCTGAAATGTGTTTCTGAGTGACCAAAGGGCTAAGTGGTTTCCGCAGAAAGTGTGGAGCTGGAGGGACCCTCCAAGGACCACAGGTCATGGACCGCCCCCCTTCTATTGTACAAATGCCTGACCAATTTGAGATATGACTGCAACATTCCAATCTGCCTCTATCAGTGAACCAAAGTATCCATCAGGAAACAAACTGCCCCAGAAATTTTAGCTGTTTTTCCTCCTATTTCCCTAAATGACAGACACAAGTAATAAAGACTATTTCAATAACCAATTTTTATTCCACCTCACTTGGAGAACAGTCTGGGTTATTTCCTCACCATTTACCCAGGTGCTTGCCTTAGGAATCACTGGGGAAGCTTGCTGAGCCCCTCCCAAGGATGGATTATCCAGATCATCCGTAGTGAACAATTTTACATTTTTTCACCACATAGAAGATTCTGCTTCTGGGTATGGCTGGCATCTGTCTCTCTCCCAACCCCATGGCACCTTCCTACAGAATCCAAACCTCTTTTAAAATTTGAAGTCCCTGACAGGGATAGATGACCCAGTAAGCAAGGTAAGCATGGATTTAGTTGTGCTTACTTGCTAATCTGTAGTGATACTTCACATGTTTTCCACCACATCCACCCCTGGCCCTCCGTCCAGGCTCATGTCACTCTGTAGGTACCCTTGACCCAGTCCTTACAATAGTCACCACATAAAATAAAGCTTTTAGCACGTTCACACAGTTCACGGTCTTAGTTCTAGCTGCTCGTCCCTTTCCCATCCTCACATTAAACTCCATTTTTGTTACTGATCCTTATAGCTACTGTCCTCACTATTAATTCACCATCTTCGGTCTTTGTCCCTCAGGCTTCATTTTGGGCCTTTCTTCTTGGGTCTTACATTACCTGGCCACCTGCACCCTGCCCATATCTCCTGAGGCTAGCCAAGCTTCTATGTCTCTTCTCCAAGCCATCTTGGTCTGCCTTAGGGAACAACTCAGGTTCAACCCAGCTCTGGGCCCCATACAATGTCACTACCCTCTTCCAGATGGCACTTCTGCGGGGTTCACCTGAGTCACCTGGCATTTCCCCACCTACTCACTAATTCCTGAAACTTCTTGAACAGGAAACAAATTTGTGAGAAGCTTGGTCTTGATTACTTACCAGGACGACTGCACCCCAGTGCCTGGAGTGTGTCTAGCATGTAATAGGTTCTCAGTCTTCTGTTGTATCCAGTAAGACCAGGCTTCATGGACACATGACATTGTTCATTTCTTTAGAGGGGTCCTGTGCACATTAAGTGACTTCATACTGCATCCTCGTCTTTCACAACGAAAACAGACATGTTTTTTCCTTGCTTGGTTACTTGGTAATGGGAAATATAGGCTTTCTAGCAGATTAGTGTGCTAGGCAGCTTAATGTTAGCCTTGGGGACAGAGTGTGGGAAGAAATGTGTGGCTGATCAAATCCCCTCATTCACAGGGGCTCCAGGCTTGGCCCCAACTGGGCAATGCCTACTTGGTTTGGGGGTGCAGGACTGGAGCAGGGAGAGCTCAGCTAAGACATCTTGAGGTGTTGGGGTGGAGGAATGGTTAGACCAGATTCCAGCATCAGACACCACAGACAGGAACAGCATTAAAAGGAAGGCACAGTCAGTCTCAGAAATGAAAATAGGGCACCTAGAATTGGGAAATTGAGATCCAGAGATATCTAATTTGTCAAGCAGATGGGAAAAAGAGGGAAAGAGATGAGGCTGAGGGGAAGTCCAGAGCAATGGCCAAAAACAGAAGGAGAAGTGTTAAAATAGTTGCTGTTGAGTCAACTCCAACTCATGGTAACCCCATGTGTGTCAGAGTAGAATTGTGTTCCATAAGGTTTTCAATGGCTGGTTTTCCAGAAGTAGACCACCAGGACTTTCTTCCAAGGCACCACTGGGTGGGCTTGAATCTCCAGCCTTTTGGTTAGCAGCCAAGAGTGTTAACTGTTTACAACACCCAGGACTTCGGTAGCAGAGTTAGTGCTGCCTTTACGGACTTACAAGAGTCTGATAGGTAGGTCCACCTGGCTTATGTCAGGCTTTTTTTATTTATTCACATTTTAGACACCACCTTCTTCCAGAAAGTCTTCATGGAGTTTCAATCTTGTATGGTAAACTACCCTGAAGAATTTTGTAGATTTGATTTTATCTTTCTATTTCCAAATTACTAATCACATCACATCAAACAAATTCTGATCAATTCAGGGGGAAGACCAGTACAAATTAGAGGCCAGTCTAAATTAAAGAAAATTTTTGAAGAAACACCATTTGGTAGCGAGTTCTTTAACATTGCTTGAAGTCACAGGATGGATGACTATTTGACAGGAGGTGCAAACAGCAATTTAGGCACTAGGCTGGAGTGGTGGCAGGAAAGGGAGAGGCAATAATAACTGACTTTTATAAGTCTTTTCCTTCCAGTGCTGAGATTCCGAGTTCTAAAGGCCGATAAAAGCACACAAGTATTTGTGTCTACAAATGTCAAGAAGAAGAATTAAACTTGTTTTGTGTGGCTCACTGCTAAAAGTAAGGAGAATCAATTTTGACTCCATAAAGGAAATACTTTTACTTGGAGTTCTCCAAGTAGAGTGGATTACCTCATAAGATAGTGAGCTTCCATTACTAAAGTTTCCAAGATGGGATGAAGGTGCATTTGGAGGGGACATTGTAGAGGGGATTAAATGGGAATGGTCACACCTGATGACCTTAGACTCCATGATTCTGGAAAATAACATATAAATAGCAATTACACTGGTTGAAGAGCTCAAAAGCAGCAGGCTAACATCCCCCAAACTTGATTACACTCTTAATTTGTTTCTTCTTGTTGTTGTTAGATGCCGTTGAGTCAGTTCTGACTCATAGCAATCCTATGCACCGCAGAACGAAATGCTGCCCGGTCCTGCGCCATCCTCACAATTGTTGCTATGCTTGAGCCCATGTTGGAGCCACTGTGTCAATCCATCTCCTTGAGGGCCTTCCTCTTTTTTGCTGACACTCTACTTTACGAAGCATGATGTCCTTCTCCAGGGACTGGTCCCTCCTGACAACATGTCCTAAATATGTAGGACTTGCCATCCTTGCTTCTAAGGAGTATTCTGGTTGTACTTCTTTTGGCAGTCCCTGGTATATTCAATATTCTTTGCCAACACAATTCAAAGACGTCAATTCTCCTTCATTCTTTCTTATTCATTGTCCAGCTTTCACATGCATTGAGGGGATTGAAAATACCATGGCTTGGGTCAGGTGCACCTTAGTCTTCAAGGTGGGATCTTCACTTTTGAACACTTTAAAGAGGTCTTTTGCAGCAGATTTGCCCAATGCAATGCGTCGTTGGATTTCTTGCCTGATGCTTCTATGGGTGTTGATTGTGGATCCAAGTAAAATGAAAACCTTGACAACTTCAATCTTTTCTCCATTTATCATGATGTTGCTTATGGGTCTAGCAATTTGCTTAGCAACTTCTTCTTTACATACAGCTTACTCTTGATCAAAATTACCATTCCTTCAAAATTAGCAGCATTTGAAATCATGAGGGTTTTCTTGCATCACCAAACAATCTAACTGTAATTCAATCTACAGCCAACCTTCAAAATCAAAGAGCCAAACCAGTTGCCACTGACTCAATTCTGACTCATGGCAACTCCGTGTGTTGCAGAGAGGAACCGTGCTCCATAGGGTTTTCAAGACAGTGACCTTTCAGAAGCAGATTACCAGGCCTTTCTTCCAAAGTGTCCCTCGGTGGGTTCAAACTGCCAAACTTTCAGTTAGTAGTCAAACACTTAATCGTTTGCACTGCCTAGGGACTCCCAAACTTCACCCTACCCAAAGAAAGTGGGGGAGGCAAGTTTCTTCTTTCTGATACACTGGATCTAAATTATAAACCGATTTATAGCTGTTCCAAATTGTGTTGTGCAGAGAAGTTCCTTCTGTTTATAAGTGGCTGGAACCAGCCCAAGAATCACAGAAGTGTTAATTGAAATGTCGGTGGTGTGGATATTGCCCCTGTCCTAACAATGACTACACCACACACATCCCAGAAAGCAGACCTGATCAGCTGGCTGATTATTTTTCCGTACATTTCACCGCTAATGCTGACTGCGAAGGGATCAATATGGACTCAATAGCAAACACATGTTATATTGGGAAACTGAGAAAAAATAACCCACAATAAATATGCAACTCAATTCAAAGAGCTGTGAAATCCACTCCTGAAGGTTATCTTTCCCAGCAAGTCAAGGCGGAAAGATCCTACTCCTACCTGTGTCACGGCCTCCTCATCCCTGAGAGCCTGCAGACAGGTGTAGCTCTCACACAGTTAGTCACGGATTAGTGTCCGTTTAGCACCCCAGGACAATGGGCCTGGAGAGAAGCCCTCTGCCACAGACTGAGGTCCATGGATCTGTATATTCACCTTGTGCAGGGCCACGCAGGCTCCCTAGGACATCTGGATCTCAATTTCATTTGTCCCCGTGAGTTCCATGTGCCAAGGTGGAGTCAACCAGGGACAATTGTTTATGGCAGGCTGGATTGGGAGTCCCTGGGTGGTGCAAATGTTAACGATCTACTTCCATTGAAACCCTATGGAACATCATTTTACTTTGACACACATGGGGTCACCATGAGTTGGAATTAACTTGACAGCAACTGGAATATATATAAGCCAGGCTGGGGCTGAGGAGTCCCCGAGAGAAGACAGTTGTCTTTAGGGATTGCAAGAAAATGAGGATGACAAGTGGCTCCTGTAGGTGGCCCACCAGCCTGCCTCCCATCCTTTTCAGCCTTCGCACAGAGAGCTCTCTGGGCTGGGAGCTCCTTCTGCTTTCCCAACATTTCTTCCCTTTCCCTACAGCCGACCAAGGCTACACGCTTCTCCACCCAGCTCTCCTTCAAGACTTAAACAGCCTTCCCTGATCTCACCCCTTCCATTCCCAGCTGTTCCTCCATCACACCCCTGCTTCCTCCCACTACAGTGCTTAGACCCTGTGAGGGACAGGACCTCTGCCAGGGCGATGACAATGTCTTGTCCCCAGTGCCTGGAACATGCTTAACACATAGTAGGTGCTCATCAAATACTTGCTGGAAGGACGGACAGGATGCTTTTGAATTGACTGACAGTTGGCAGTTTTAAATGGTAATGCCTCTCTGAGAGGAAGGAACCTCACTTATGCTCACTAACTTTCCAAAGAAAGGATTCAGTGAGATACCACCTCTGAGGTCCCTTCAGGAGGATAGCGTTGTTTCTGAGACACATTCCACCTCCACCCCCCAAAGCAGGGCACCATGCTAACACAATAGTGCATGGGAATGACAGGACTTTTGGCACCTTCACTGGGGCTACTCCATCAGCCCTGCAGCCAGGCCTCAGTGGGGTCCCATGCCCCTGCCGTGAACATAGGGCTTCCCATCTGGTCAGCCTCTGGCACAGCCTCCTGGACACCCTCCTGCCCCTCTACCCAAAAAAACTGGATGACTCAAAGGTAGCCTAGCCACACATAGGGAGAAGTGGTGGCCCAATGGTAGAATTCTTGCCTTCCACGCCAGAGAACCTAATTCCGAAAAATTAGCCAATGAAAACCCCGTGGATCACAAAGGTACAATCCTGCTATGTATGGGATCATCATTAGCCGTGGGCCTATTCTAAGGCAGCTAAAAACAACAATAAGCAACGTGTACCCAAGTGTCCATCATCTTTCTGGTCTTCTGAAAATGCCCTTCTTTTTAATAACCAAATAAATTACCCAAGTCCCTACTTGACATAACTTGGTTCCTGCACTGCTTCACCCTTAAGAGTCCTGCTGAGTTGGCTAGATTAAAACGCTTTCCTGAAGACTTGGGTGTTCCCTTGTTTCTAAAGTTTAGACCTGTCCACAGGATACCCCCTCCTGGCTGCTTGTCTTTTCTTGGCCCACTCATGCCTCCATGCTGTGGGGTCTATTCCTAAATGCATGTCTTTCTCCCCTCTTTTCTCTTGACACTTCTAGTATCATGGCTTGTGAGGGAAAAACTCAAAATCCCTTCAGATGAAGCCAGCAGTCCATGAGCTCCAACAGGCTGCTCTTTTAAACTTTAGTATGCACGACAGTTTATCTCTTTATCTCCTTAACGCTCACTGTTCTAGAAGCTCAGTGCCACCTAACAGCTCTAAGGAGTGTTTTCCCAAACAAAATATGATTCTTCTCTTTGCCAAGCGTGGGCCCCCACAGCATGCTGCCATACCTCTCTTCAGTCTAGAACACAGGAATGGCTTCCAGTTCTTTCAATAGTTAATGTTACTTTTCTATTTGTTGATACAACTTTGTCTGTAGGTTTCTATCACAGGACCTGGGAAAGGAGAAGCCTCCCCACTCCCCAAGAAAAACTTTCATAGTACCATCTGCCTCAGTCAGACAGCTTGAAAAGGAGACCCTGAGGGGTCACCTCATGAAGCTGCTTGCCTCCTGAACTATGTCACATCAAGTTGACATGTCACACCAAGCAACAGACTTCCTTCCCATACTGAACTTTTCCTCCAAGCTTCCTTTAACCTCCTCCAATCACCTCTTGCCAAAGAAAACTCCTCTTATTCTACTCAAACCCACTTCCTCTGTCCCACAGGAAGGATAACCAGTCAGCAAGTCTCCTTCTAATTACTGTTTCTTAATTAAAAGATTAGGGAAGAGCTAGTCTGATGTATAAACACAGATTCCACCTTCAGGGAGCTCAGACTGAGACAAGAGGAAAATCCTTCCTGT